>CM060617.1:32434827-33769827 GCA_030578275.1 Meda fulgida | reverse complement strand
GTTTGAGTCCCGCTCGTTCAGATTATTAATTAAATTGAGTAAAGTAACATTTGTGAACATTTTGACAGAACGTCAAAAGTATCGCTTCATGTGATATGACTTTACTCGGTCTAACTGAACTTGATGTTTTTCCTTTGAAATAACATGTTTCAAGTCAAGTCATCTTCATTAACTGTGCTTTTATTTAACAATGGAGAGTGTTTCAGAGCAGCTTTACAGAGCCAAACAAATAATTTAATGAAACTTTAATCTAAGCGTTCTTGAATAATGTTAGTTTTCCAGCTAAGTTAGATTATAAGGGTTCAGCATGTAACCCAAACGTGCACGTCAAGAAATTATGACTTTAAACTTCACATATTGACAGTGGTTCCACACAAACCATCCTCGTTTTTTACTAACATACAAGGTTGTATTTTTATATTTGCAAAATTTGCTTTTATTTTATAGCCCTTTGTTAGACAACACAACTGAAGAAGCTACTGTATGTATTATCCAACTAACTCAATGCAATCACTTGCGTAACTTAAACTGTTAGGTTTTCTGAACAAATATAAAGTATAAAATTAAAAATATATATAAAACTCAAGCAACATATGCAGGACTTTCACTTCCCATCATGCTTTGCAAAGGGGCTGAATTGGGAGGGTGGTGCTGAAACACCTGTAAAGGGTTATTTTAAGCATTTTAAGCATTTTTTTAAGCAATATGAGAATATGGAGGGTTTTTCATGTTTACTATTGTATTAAGTTGGTATTTAAAAGTTTCTGTTCGGGTTCGTGTTTTGTGGTTATTGTTGCGCTTGTGATAAAGCACTCCTATGGTCGAGCTCTGGATGAAACCAACATCACTTCACATTCACATCACATGTGTAAAGAAAAGTTATATTTAGTTTGTTGTCATATAAATCTCAAAACTAAACAATATGTTTAAGTTTAAGTTACAGCAAAGTGATTGAATTAAGTTGGTTGGACTCAGTTTTGTTGTCACAACAAAGTGATTTTGCATAGATAAAATATACACATTTAATGTTCATAAAAACTAATTTGTAATTTAATTGAGTTTTTGCAAATGCATATGCACTCAAAAAATGATACATTAAACTGTCACACATGCAGCTTGTGTTTATTAACCGCTAGAGGGCAAAAGTGACATGGTGTACAAAAATAAATGAATAAGTTGGGCTAACATCATTTGTTTTAGACAAATCTATTACAGTTATGTTGATCAAACTACAGTAAATTAATTTGGCCTGATAAAAATGTGTTGACACAACTAAAGGGATTTAATTTGAATGAAATAGATTAAATTCTGTGAAAAACATTTTTCAGCTAAATTAAGTAAAGAGTGAATCATTTTTTTGAGTGAAATCATGTACTGAAGTGATAGTAAATTGCAAGTAAATGCATTAAAATGTATAAGTTGGGATATTCTGAACTTCTCGGAGCCAGGCGGCCGCTCCTCGAAGTTTTGGTCTTTTAGCATTACAATCCGTACGACTTCTGTGTAAAAAATGAAACCTGCATTTCCGTCTGTTTATAGATCTGGAGTAGATATGTTCTGCTCGACAAATCAAATGATGAATGCTAAGTGAATGTGAATGTCATGAATGTGAGATTCCTCTGAAAATAACACTTTTGGTTTTAAATAAATCTGACTGATAACGTGACTCCAGTGCACATTTTATCATGGCAAAGTTTTAAAAGAGTGTTAAAACAAGTGCTCTAGAAATATTTCGGGCCCACTTTATAGGTTATATAAGTTTCTTTAAATACAATGTACTAACATTTAAATGAACCATTTGATGCGATGCACTTATTGTGTACATGCATGTTTTTACATTCTACTTATATTTAAGAAATATCTGCCGTTTCCCACCTCAGTGGCAGCACAAGTGTTACTGCAAAACAACATCAGCACAATGAGAACATTATACTTATTTTTGATGCAAGTACTCAACCCTAAACTGATATAGTGTGCCCAATATGTGAAACATCCGTCACACTGGGTCGCGAGACGGGCAGAAGAGGCAGAGGAAGAGAAAGCGTTTGCGTGTTCTAGTTGTTCTGTGTATGTTCTGCCTTCCCTTTTTTATCTCCCATCAGGCATCCAAGAATGAAGGAGTCTTGTTTATTATTTTACCTCCAGTTCCTGAAACCCCAAATGTCCTGGAGCTCTGCCAGTCATGCTGAGTGACAGCCACTGCGCCTCCATCGCAAAACACATCTCGCAGACACTGACCCACGGGCTCTTTCTCGAGCCTGCTCGTCTCTTCTGAAATATAAAGCTGATTTCAGTGAACTAATGTGATCTCTGATCAGTGTTGGGGAATGTAATGTTACTTTTTAAAGTAATGCATTATAATATTGCGTTACTCCCCTACTTAGGTACTTTTTATGAAAAGTAATGCGTTACATTAATTTTGCGTTACTTTTGCGTTACTTTTTCTCACCTAGACGGGGCTGGCTTGTTTGTTTTTTAATAACAACAAAAAAAGTTATATTTTAGGCAAATGTTAAGGCCCTTTCACACCTAAAGTGAACTGAATCAGCCTCAGGCTGAAGGACATGCATATTCCCTCCTGTACAGTAGAGGGCGCCGCTCTAACTAACCTTTCAGCCGTTCTGGATTAAAGAACAATAGGAAACAGGAGAAGTTCAACACTCTTGTTTCTAAATCTTATCTAAAGTCATTTTTGCTGATTATTATGGTTGAATTAGATCATTGAAGGTCAGCAGCAAAGACATTGGTTAATAAAGTGAGATTAAATACATAAAGTATACTTGTGTAATTTAATATAGTTAATTAGTAAAATGTAATCTTAGAATTTTTTCCAAAACTTTTACGTTTTTATTCATTTTGAGGAATACTGAATGTTTTCGCGCAAGTGAGATGAGTAAATGCATGTTCACATTTAGTCTAATACTAAAATAGCCATCATGTTTACACACACACACACACACACACACACAGCGCACACAACACCTCCTCAATTAATGTCTCTCAACATGGGGACAGGAGCGCGTTCAGTCAATAAATGTGAAAAAGTAACTAGCGTTACTTATTTGAAAAGTAGATATTTTGTTGCAAATTGAAAAACGAATGCGTTACTTTACTAGTTACTTGGAAAAGTAATCTGATTACTTAACTCAAGTTACTTGTAATGAGTTCCCCCAACACGGTCTCTGATCTCTGAGGCTTTTCCCTCATTGAGTCTTTTATAGATGATGTATTCATCCGCCTTGATCTTGGTGTTTGATTTACTTAACCTAAAAGTTAAACATGTGAGACGCACGGGCAGCTGTCGGGTTTTAAAAGAGGAGAGAGTGTACAATGTTCCTTAATTTGGCGGGGCTTTAGCACTGCTGGGACCACCCATTGAGCTGTCATCTGAGCATCACACACAAACCACCCAGCAAGGCCAATGCCAACCAAACTCACACACTTCACCCCAAACGCCAGGCACACTGACTGCACCTAACAAACATCTTCATCCCTACATGTGTTTTATGTCGGTTTTATTTGCATGCATTGATTTGCCTAATATATTCAGCTGGATTCAGTAATGTTAAATAAAAAAAATTTTTTTGAATAAAATCAATTCATTTGGATGTTACCACATGAAGCACATTTTTAGGTTAACAATTTTTTCAGTGCAGCTTAAAAATATTTTTTTATTCTGTTCAAAACTTTTATTTAATCAGACTGAATCTACATGAATACATCAGGCAAAGGTCATTTTAATGGTTATATAAGACACGAACAATAACTTGTGGAGGCTTTCTTTTGTTTTTTACAGTGAAATGATCAAAACATTCTTGTTAAGTAAATGTAGTATAGTAGTCAAGAGCTCATAAACCGAGACCAGACCACAACTGGTACCAATCGAACGAACAATGAAGCAGTAACACTTTATTTTACAGTATCCTTGTTACACTTGTTATATTACTGTAGTAATATCAGTAAATTGTGCATATTTACGTGCAGGTAAACCTAAAACAAACCATAACCCTATACATGTTAATTATTAATACTCGGTATTAATGTATAATTACAGTGTAACAATGAAACCTTAAAATAAACCATTTCATCGTGGCATTGTTGAGGTGGAACAGAAGCTGTATCTGAACTCATATAAATTATGCTGAGATGAATGTTGGAAAAAATACAATTCTGTATAAAATCGTTCGCAGTCATGCTTGTATTTGTGAAAGAATATATCTTTCTCTTGTGATAATGCCTTATTATATCACATGTTAAAATATAAAAAAAACAAGATCTCATACAAAACCTTTTTGCAATCATATCTTGAATTTTTTGATGACATTCTTTGGCACAATCCCTCATTGATTTCTGACCCAAAACTACAGTAACAAGAGCTCAGATTAGAAATAAGTCATAAGTCATCGCTTGCATTTGCAGCAGGACGCTTTGCGTCGAAACACAGCAGTGATGATGTTAAGAAATAAATCATACAGTAATCCAGTGATATTGAAAATAAAGCACCAGTCTCGAGCACCACAACACTGAGCAAATGTATAAGCTACCTTATAATCACATTTTGATTTGAAAAGCTCGCTCTGCAATGGAAAAGAAGAGTAGTGTTTATTTTGACAGAGAAATATGTTTGCTTAATTGGTCCCATTTTACATTAAGTGTCTTTAACTACTAAAAACAATACCGTAGCACGTTATTTTACAGTCCTGTTCCCCATGTACTTATTGTAGTAATTGGGTAATACTAATAACTAGGTAATAACCCTAAACCTGACCTTAGCCCATGTGACTTTATGTTACCCAGTACTTTCTTAGGTAAGTACACTGTAGGTACACGTACTGTAAAATAAAGTGTGACCACAATAATAATAATAATTGATACAGTGTCATTGTGTTGATGTCGTACTGTAAAACACTTGTGCTGCTATTGAAGTGGATACGGGTAAGTTTAGGACTGGTTAGCTGGTATATGGGTAGGTGTAAGCGTGGGTTTAAATTAAATTAATTACAGATGCAATTACATGCAGGATTTTTTTAAATACTAGTATGCACACAATAAGTGCATATGAACTGATTAGTTAAAATGTTACACTGAATAAAAGGATAGCATCTAAAATAACCGGTTATATTCAAGTCAAAAGTGTTATTTAACATCATTGATCCACATCGATTTATACAAACAAAACTAATTTTTACAGGTTAAATCAGGCAGAAATAGCCCTTTAAGAACACAATTGCAGGTTACCATTTTTTCTTTCTTTTTTACAGTGTAATCTGTTTCACTTCATTTATTTATTTAGTTGGTGTTTAGGCTATGGTTATCAATGAAATACAGTCATTCTGGCTTGTCCATTCAATGACAGATGAAGCATTTGTCAGATTAGTCATAAATAAAGCATTTAAAAAGATTATATTGTATCAGTAACTGATACACTCTTGTGTATTATAAATCCTTAAAGTATTGTGTAATGTAGGCCTACTTTAAAACACTTAGAACATTATTGTTTTTTCCATCAATGTCCTCTAAAGCTGCTTGGAAACAACCGACATTGTAAAAAGCGCTGTATAAATGAAGGTGAATGTGATTAATGTTGCTCAAGCGCAACATTATCAATGTAATAGAGTTGTAATAATGTGTGTGCTCTTCATGTGAGCGACCAGAGGAGGGCAGCAGAAACACTTCTCCTCCTCAGACATCCCTTCATCATCAGCTCACAAATCATGCTGTTTCTCTTCCAAAGTTACATTGAGAGGTGAGTATTGTTAAAACATGGCTGAGAATCGCATTTAATCCTTTATCGATCTATGTAGTCTACTTAAAGGGATAGTTCACCCAAACTATTTTATTTTGTCATCATTTACTCGGCCTCATGTTGTTCCAATCCTGTATGAGATTTTTTATTTTATTTTTCTGCTGAACACAAAAGAAGATATTTTGAAGAATTGTGATGACGGACAGTTGACGGACCCCATTGACTTTATATAGTATGGAAAATAAATACTGTGAAAGTCAATGCCAACAGCTGTCTTGCTACCGACATTCTTCAAAATATCTTCTTTTGTGTTTAGCAAAAGAAACTCATACCGGTTTGGAACAACATGAGGCCGAATAAATTATGACAAAATGTGTATTTTGGGGTGAACTATCCCTTTAAGCAAGTATACTTAGGCCTACTGAATACTAATACTACTGAAAAAAAAATGGTTGTTAAGGGTTCTTGACTCAATTTTAAAGAACCCTTTATGCCAAACAGGTTATATAGGATTAAAAACGTCTTAAATGGTTCCATGGCGCGTTCATATTTAATAGGTTATTTCAGTGTTTTTCTAGTAATAATGTTAACAAGCTGCTCAATTAAATATTAAGCTAAATCCATAAATTTATCCCATGGGAACCCCTAAAAGCCAATTTGAAGACAGAATCCTTCAATTGTCTATTGAACCTTACAGAACCATTTTTTAGAAGCAGGTCAGATTTAAATATTCAATCAGATTCAAGACTAGCACAAGTTACATCAAGTTTTTTTTCACAATATAGGTGAAATATGTGTTAGGCTGATCTGAATTTGACCATCAGGCTTGAAGGTCCATCTGAACCTCAGGATAGCCGTCACTGCTTGTTTATTTAAAAAAAAGAAAAAAAAGTGGATTTGAAGTTAAAATCCGGTTCTATCAGTGTCGCTTGGAACTGAAACTTGTTTTCTGCAAACAAATATTGACAATATTGACTTTATTTTAGGACATTTCTTGCACAAAATATCTTCATTTTGCAAGGTCCATCTCTTCCCATCTTCCTGATCATGATGTTTGATCAGATGAAAGTAAAATAAGTGTTCAAACTGTCTTGGTTCTCCTCAGGTAGCACTTCTGCTTACCAGGTGAGACGTGATCGCAGCTCTAACCCAAGCGAAAGTGACACTCCTTTCAGGAGGTTCCTGTCCGCACTTCTGCCTCCTGCTATTTTTACCTCCAAAAATAAGAAGCAGGACAGTTTGTGGGTCCTCTTCTATGGGAAACAAAACCCAGTGGAACTCAGTCCAAACGCCTCCACTCGCAGGTCGTCCAAGCTTAGCACAACCTGCGGCCCTGCGCCTCTTCACGGTTTCTGTCAAGTCTATTTTTAAAACCCTTCGCTTTCCCAACTCCAGACACAGATGGTGTCGGCCCAGATCCGGCCCACATGTGCCGGATCTGGGCCGACACCATCCTGCTGTCCAGGGAATGTAAAAGTGAAATCAAGTAGATGTTGAACAGGCCAAATAACACAACTGGACATTTGCGTTGTCTGAAGAAAGAGCGCGTCGCTGCAAAAGTCGTGGCCACAGTGCTGGGGTGTTTCAGTTGGTTGCCAGGGCATCATTGTTCGGTTGCTAAGGTGTTCGGAGCATGTTTAATCACGTTTACATGCTGTTGTTTGTTAAGCAAGTTTGTTTCTATGGGGTCTTTTTTAAATTGCTAATGTGTGAACAGCTTGTAACAGAACTAAAAAACGAGACCTTACCTGTTGTCTATGAAAGCCTGTGACTTTTATACATTTTCTTGCTGGGAAAATCAAAAGGATGTGAGGTTTAGGCGTGCTCCTGAGAGCCTCTTCCTATGACACATGAAACTAATGCTTATACAATGTTCAGGATAAAGCCGAAAAAGCTCTTCTGTACTGAAGAAAATGGATTCATTCAAACTAAAGTAGTCTCACATAAAGCCAGAAAGCACAGGAACTTCTCCAAGATGTCTTTTAAAGAGCGCTTCATCTGGACAACATCTGCTGTGTACAAACATCTGATGAACGTCTTTTAAAGAGCAGTTTTGCATACATGACGTCTAGATGTTTGTGAACAGTATCGCTGCAAAGGTAAAATAACTTCGCCGTGAGTATATCGGGCCATTGAGTCATGTTCAGTCTTGTACATTATATTTGCTTGAGTGCGAGCATGAGCAAAAAGTTTTCTCAGATTTGTATTCAAAAGTTTGCTTTTTTTCTTAATGAAACTTACCCACACTCAAGCGTTGATAAAAAAGAATGCATAAAGATAGAATAAAACGTTTTGGGGTTTTTTCTTTTTTAATACACAGGTGAAACTCGAAAAAATTTGAATATCGTGCAAAAGTTGTAATCTTGATGATTATGGCTTACAGCTTATGAAAACCCCATATTCAAAATCTCAGAAAATTAGAATATTACATGAAATCAATAAAAAAAGGATTTTAAATACAGAAATGGCTGCCCTCTGAAAAGTATAATCATGCATATGTATATAGTTGTATACACTAAATATATTAGTTTCACCTTTAAATTTGAATTACTGAAATACACAACTTTTGCACAATATTCAAATTTTTCGAGGTTCACCTGCATTACATGTTCAGATATTTACACAACAAAATATTTTGGGGTCATGAAAATTTTGTGAAAATGATCAAAAATGCTGCCGGTGGCCGGCAACTTTTAAAATAAATAAATAAACTAAATACAGTAGTCAACATTTGAAGTGGATAAAAACCTTTCATCAAAGTTATATAAGGATTTTGAAGTTAAAATGAAGGATAAACTGAAATTTAAGGCATTTCAACAAAACTTCTGCTCACGTATTTGAAGGCTGCTAGTGGATCATTAAGGAGAATATTACGACATACTAGCTACGGTAAAAACTATGCTATTCAATCGTACAGAGTTAGTCCTATTTTAAAGTCCCCCTGTCTTGAAAATCCAGCATTTAATGTTGTTTCATTCCTATGTGGTGTTTTTAATGTGCTTTAAGACAAACGTGTAAATTCATAAGTCGAGTATTTTCTGCTTAAAACTGCAGTGAACCAAAGACAGTCTCAAAAACACGGTGTGAAATCGCTGGTGTTTCTGACGTCACAAAGACCTTGTAACCAATCAGATCAACGTGTGATCGTCAACCAGTGGATCTCTGAGTGAGTGAGTGGAGGCGGGGCTCATTTACATATTCATAGAACCGCGAATCCTAAATGAGGCAAGAGTGTCGAGTTACATTCAAGATATTTAAAGGCACGAATGATTTTTTTTCTCAAGAAAAAAAGTTTAAATGTGTAATCTCGGTGATCAAAGATGAGTTTTAGGGATCAAATTATCGATTACAGGGAGACATCCAGGTCTTAACTACCCTGTTCATGACTGGGACTTTATTCTGCGAGTCTTTATTCTGGCTCTTCGAGTCTTTAGACAGATATCACTGGCTTCATCAAGGTTCATTGAAGACACATACGGTACACACACCTCATCTTTCTCCAATCTGCCCACTACTCAAACACCCCCACACTCAATAAGCTCACAATAACACACAACTTCAGTCCCCCGTCTCACCACCAAACCAGAGCTGGGCTATATTAACCAGGGGGAAATTTTCTTCTAGATTTCCCAGAGACAGTGTGCACAATAGTCATTAATTTTAGCACAGCATGTGAGGGTGTAAATTGCCTTTGTGACACAAGAGTTTACTGTACATGTGCATGATTTAAAAGAACAGTGCAACCCCCCTCCCCTGAAGTGATTTACTCTTTCTGCGCCCGCGGCTCGTGTGTTTCAAACAAAGCAGAAGTTTTCAACCGTAACTGTAACGAAGCTCCACGAAACGGCTTGTAGACGCAAATCTGCACAGCTTCATCCTGGATGGGCACTAAAATGCACGAGTTAGAAAACATGAACCTCACGTGTTTTGCTCAGAGATAAGTTGACGGAGTTAACGTTATTGAAGAGTATTACAGCACTGTCAGACTCTTAAACAAAGAGAATAACTTAACCTAGAGTAAATATGTTATTAGACTGGGGGAATCACGTTTAAAACTGTATTAAAAACTGGAAGGTTTTGAGTTAAAATTCATTAACATAAATGCTTGTTTTCTCTAACAGTGGTTTTGTATGTGGATTTCTTCTTCACACATTTGTTTGAAATCAGTTATTTTGTCAATTCTGTCTTTCAAACTAAAGTTTGAATATTAACGTATTCTTGTAATATCTGTTCACACAAGTATACATACAGGAAAAAGTCGAGATTTGTTCATTTTAACCAGTTGTTTGAGGACAAGAGATCTTCATAAATCAAAGGTTGTGGCAAGTTGTCTCATTGTTTGTAAATCCATATAAAATAATTAAAAACATTTGAAAGGGTATAAAATAATTGGCTAAAATGATGGTTTGATATTTTTTTACGTTACCTTTCTTTTTGCTAACAAATTGTACTTTCACTCAAAGAAAATACTTAATAATATCCCTTTAGAAATAACCTTTTTGGCACCTTCCATGTTTAAATGTATTCACCTCATGAAACATTATTAGATCATTACACAATCAGAAATCTACAAATATCAATATGTGACATATCACTCTCAATACTACAAACCCAGCCATTGGGTTACATTTTTTTATTTAAATTGTAACTCAACGCTTGGGTTTGTCCATAATTAACCCAAATTGGGGTTAAAACAACCCAAAAAATAGCCTGTACAATACACATACAAACCCATATATGTTTTTTCATATATTATGCCATACACGGTGTCAATGAATTTCTATTACACATGGAAAATAGTTATTTTGGAGCAAAAAATGACAGAATTTCTTAACAGTGAGCAGAAGCATCCTGTGTGCTGAAGTCATGTCACTATTACATTCAATCGAGCAGATTCAGTTGAGAAAACATTCGTGTTTCGATAATGATGATTCAATACATTAATCTGTAGGTCATGACCTTAAGAGTGATTTTATCCCTGGGTTCTGTCCCGAATGAGTCACTCACCAAAGCACACAACTAAAGAGCCACATTTCCATCTAGTAATGAGGGTTTATAACATGATAACTTTTGAGTTTTCTAAATCTTTTTATGGTGTTGCTGAACACTATGAGAACATACTAATCCATTCAAAGTTTGACAGAAAATTCATCAATCACTGATCACGAGTTAGGGAATAGTATTTTGGCACTATATAAAAAAGACTGAATGTGTTTTAAAAGTGCTAGAATACACATTGACAGTGGATTTCATATGCACAAGTGAAATGAATAGTCACAGATATAAATGAAGGTCTTCGTTCATCAACAAATTCTCAACATATTTCATACAAAAATGATTCAGTGGATATTTCTTCTAAGGCCTCGCTAGGTTTCCTCCAGCGTTACGTTACACAAATATAAGCGCTAGTGTCATGTTTACATCCTGTCAAAGCACTCGTGGTTGAAAAACTGGAAAATGACTAAGTAGTATTAATAATGGAGTGGAACTCAATATCCCAACGCTGCCCACGCCTTCTTAAAGCTTTCGTTTCTTTGAAGGCGGCGATAACATCGTTTGTTTACATTGGCAGAGACCGGTGACACTTTCCCTCCATGTCTGCCCAAAACACGACACAGTGAGCGAGTGCAGTGCGCGCTCACGGAAAGAGTTTACCCGTCACCTCAGCTTCCTGTTGGGGGAAAGCACCAGCGCGCAGGTTCCCGCTCACAGGCTTACCATTTCAAAGAGCTCCGGCCCCGTTTATCAATCGCTTGACTTGGCTGAATGAAAGGAAGAGCTGCAGATCTGCGGTAGGCTCTCTGGACTTCTTTTGCTCTGCGATGTGCCAGTCTCAAGGAGGCCGTGTGGGGAATAACCTGACACTTGAGCTTCATTCATGCCTATAAATAGACTTATCATAAATTGCAAGTCAGTTAGAGAATGGTGCACCCTGTTTTGGAAAGTCAAGTTAAGTCACCTTCATTTAAATAGCGTTTTTAACAATATGGACTGTTTCGAAGCAGCTTTACAGTGATAGTAGGAAATTAAAGTAACAGAGATTGTTTTGGCTTTACAGCAGCTCTAGAATAAATTTATTGTCCAGCTAAAGTTAGTTTTGATTGATTCACTTCCGTTGCAAAGATCATTAGTTATTAACTCAGGGGCCGCTAACACACCGTTCTAACAGAAAACCCTTATCGCGCTCCGGCCACTCACTTGCACAACAACAGTGCCTGATATACAAAACATATATTTATATACGTTACCCCTCCACCCGGGTCCCACTCGCCCCGCTCTGTACGGGCCTCGAACCCGGGTCTCCGGCGTGAGACTCAGGCGCTCTAACAAGGAGGCTAAAGACTGCAGCCAGCGCCTATTGAGATCAGAGGAGTGAGGTTTACTCGCACAGCGACTACTAGCTGGCCTCCGTTACATATATATATATATACATATTATATATATATATATATTTATTATTATTTTTATCTCTGCGCAAACTTTAAAAGCGCAGACCTGTGAAAACGCTGACGGCGTGCACATACGCATTAGTCTATAGCTCTGCGTGGATCAAGCATTTCTGCTGGAATGACCTCACTTGGCATTTGTTATTATTACATCTGTATTACACATGAAATCGCATGTAATAAATTCAAATCATAACATGCTTCTCTATGTGACTATACCCATGAAGCACTGCATAAGTCCTTAACCACGGAGGAAATATAAATACAGTGATTTACACTCAGATAATAATTAGAGAATAGCGCCAATGTGAAGTTTATATATATTTAATGCATTCAATTGATCAGTTAAGACATTTGTAATGTTACAAAATATTTTATATTTCAAATAAATGCTGTTCTTTTGAACTTTCTATTCAACATTGATGCTAATAAGATCTTGAGCAGCTGATCAGTGTATTAGAATGATTGACAGGAGGGATAAGTTACATTTAACATGTGTTGTATGATTTGAAAGAAAATGTCACAATTTTTTTTTTTTTAATTACTGTATTTTTGATCAAATGAATGCAGTCCAAGAGATTTTGCATTAAAAAAATCTTTATCAACCCCAAACTTTAGAGCGATAGTGTATGTAAAGTGTATCTAAAGTATGTAAACGCCTATATATGTATATAAGCTTTGAATTTGACTCTGATTTATGCCTGAACAAACGGAAGAATATAAAATACTCATGGATCTCTTGGACCCAGTTGTCCAAAAGTTATTGATCTGGATCAAATCTTCAGCATCTGTTGTTTCTTTTGTGATACCTTTAATAATTTTTTTTTTTTAAATTGGTCAAATATTACAACACTTCTTTCATGCAGTTTACACATTTGTACAGTTCTTTCGGTACAGTAAAGTAATATAGTTTATTGTCTCCATTAAATAATCCCCCCAAACAGCTGTCAGAGTATATATAATACTAGATTTATTGTTATTTATATTATTTTAATAGATTTATTATTTATGTATTGTTAAAAATAATAGAACTGTTATTTAGCACTGCATTGAAAATGAAAGGGATGTTTTTCTTGTTTTTACATAACCTTTACAATATGATGTACACTCTTAAAAATAAAGGTTCCAAAATAGGGGTCATAGAAGAACCCTTTTGGCTCCCAAAAAACTTTTAGTGAATTGTTCTAAAAATAACAATTTTTAAGATGATTTGGCCGCTCATTCCACCTAGCGTCAGTTCAAAAATCCAAAAGTCATTTTTTTTTATTAACTTTGAGAAAGGTTTGTGTGAGATAAATAATCATTCTGTTAAATTTAATGTAATGGTTCTTTATCTGCATCATTGACTCCATAAACAACCATTTTATTCCACAAAAGTTTATTTATAGTGGAAAAAGGTTCTTTAGATGATTAATGTTCAAAAAATGGTTCTTTTTAGAACGATTCACTAAAAGTTTTTTTGGGAACCAAAAGGGTTCTTCAATGACCCCTATTTTGGAACCTTTATTTTTAAGAGTGTACAGTAGTCCCATTTAGTGCACTGCTAATCCAGATTTGGTAATCTGGAAAAGTTTGTGTTCGGATTCGGTTGATTCACAATATAACGTTGAAAAACCAGCAATTGTAGGATGAATTTGATCATTCTGATCCAGAATAGCTTTTTAAAGAACTGGGCCCTGGGAATAACAGAGTTTGGATAAGAGTCTATCAAGAGATACATGTGAATGGTGAATTTGCCTTCAGGATTATTGTGTAAAGGGTAAAACCACTTTATTCTCAAAATATTAATCTCCAACGTGTGTTCATGGGAGCACCACAACGCATGTGTGTTGTGTTGACGTGAGAGCAGACTTTGTTGTGTGAACGCGCGTTGGAGATTAATATTCATAAACTTGAGTTTAAACCACTTGAGTCACGTGGATTACTTTAGTTTAATGACTGCCGTTCTGGGACTTGAAAGTGGTAGTTGCGTAGACGGTCAATGGAGGGACAGAAATCTCTCCGATTTCATCAAAAAGTCTGAAAGTCTTACAGGTTTGGAACGACGTGAGAGCGAGTAATTAATGACAGCATTATCATTTTCGGGTGAACTAACCCTTCAATGTAACATGTCTGGTTAGATGTTACAACATGAAACACATTTAGGTTACCTTAATACCTTTTCAAATTCTGTTCTCTTCTAGTTCTGTTCTGTTCTGTTCTAGTTCTGTTCTGTTCTAGTTCTGTTCTAGTTCTGTTCTGTTCTAGTTCTGTTCTTGTTCTGTTCTAGTTCTGTTCTAGTTCTGTTCTGTTCTAGTTCTGTTCTTGTTCTGTTCTAGTTCTGTTCTAGTTCTGTTCTAGTTCTGTTCTGTTCTAGTTCTGTTCTTGTTCTGTTCTAGTTCTGTTCTAGTTCTGTTCTAGTTCTGTTCTGTTCTAGTTCTGTTCTAGTTCTGTTCTAGTTCTGTTCTGTTCTAGTTCTGTTCTAGTTCTGTTCTAGTTCTGTTCTGTTCTAGTTCTGTTCTAGTTCTGTTCTGTTCTGTTCTAGTTCTGTTCTGTTCTGTTCTAATGAGTTCAGTAAGTCCGTGTCATGTGTGTTGTGTTGACGTGAGAGCAGACTTTGTTGTGTGAACGCGCGTTGGAGATTAATATTCATAAACTTGAGTTTAAACCACTTGAGTCACGTGGATTACTTTAGTTTAATGACTGCCGTTCTGGGACTTGAAAGTGGTAGTTGCGTAGACGGTCAATGGAGGGACAGAAATCTCTCCGATTTCATCAAAAAGTCTGAAAGTCTTACAGGTTTGGAACGACGTGAGAGCGAGTAATTAATGACAGCATTATCATTTTTGGGTGAACTAACCCTTCAATGTAACATGTCTGGTTAGATGTTACAACATGAAACACATTTAGGTTACCTTAATACCTTTTCAGATTCTGTTCTGTTCTAGTTCTAGTTCTGTTCTGTTCTGTTCTGTTCTAGTTCTGTTCTGTTCTAGTTCTAGTTCTGTTCTGTTCTGTTCTAGTTCTGTTCTAGTTCTAGTTCTAGTTCTGTTCTGTTCTAGTTCTGTTCTAGTTCTGTTCTGTTCTAGTTCTAGTTCTAGTTCTGTTCTGTTCTAGTTTGTTCTGTTCTAGTTCTGTTCTGTTCTAGTTCTGTTCTAGTTCTGTTCTAGTTCTGTTCTGTTCTAGTTCTGTTCTAGTTCTGTTCCGTTCTAGTTCTGTTCTGTTCTAGTTCTGTTCTAGTTCTGTTCTGTTCTAGTTCTGTTCTAGTTCTGTTCTAGTTCTGTTCTAGTTCTAGTTCTAGTTCTGTTCTGTTCTGTTCTAGTTCTGTTCTGTTCTGTTGTAGTTCTAGTTCTGTTCTGTTCTAGTTCTGTTCTGTTCTAGTTCTGTTCTGTTCTGTTCTAGTTCTGTTCTGTTCTGTTCTGTTCTAGTTCTGTTCTAGTTCTGTTCTGTTCTAGTTCTGTTCTAGTTCTGTTCTGTTCTAGTTCTGTTTTAGTTCGGTTCTGTTCTAGTTCTGTTCTAGTTCTGTTCTGTTATAGTTCTGTTATAGTTCTGTTATAGTTCTGTTCTGTTCTAGTTCTAGTTCTGTTCTGTTCTAGTTCGGTTCTGTTCTAGTTCTGTTCTAGTTCTGTTCTGTTCTAGTTCTGTTCTAGTTCTGTTCTAGTTCTGTTCTGTTCTAGTTCTGTTCTGTTCTGTTCTAGTTCTGTTCTGTTCTGTTCTAATGAGTTCAGTAAGCCCGTGTCATGTGTGTTGTGTTGACGTGAGAGCAGACTTTGTTGTGTGAACGCGCGTTGGAGATTAATATTCATAAACTTGAGTTTAAACCACTTGAGTCACGTGGATTACTTTAGTTTAATGACTGCCGTTCTGGGACTTGAAAGTGGTAGTTGCGTAGACGGTCAATGGAGGGACAGAAATCTCTCCGATTTCATCAAAAAGTCTGAAAGTCTTACAGGTTTGGAACGACGTGAGAGCGAGTAATTAATGACAGCATTATCATTTTCGGGTGAACTAACCCTTCAATGTAACATGTCTGGTTAGATGTTACAACATGAAACACATTTAGGTTACCTTAATACCTTTTCAAATTCTGTTCTGTTCTAGTTCTGTTCTGTTCTGTTCTAATGAGTTCAGTAAGTCCGTGTCAACTGAAACATTCTGCACGAGGATCAGGCACACAGATCAGATGTGAATTATCTTGTCAGCATGGGAGAGGATATTCTGTGGTGTCTTGTTGTTGATAAGTAGCAGTTGTTACAGAAAAAGTAAAAGGTATAATTGGTGAGTGATGAATCATTTTCAGTAAATGTGTGCATTGAGAGCCAGCTCATTAGTCAGACATCTAACCGGGTTATCTGGCGTGTGGGTGGGGGAGGCACATGTCTTCTCAAATGTCAATAAAGCCCAGTCAACAGATATACACTACTTTATCTTTTCTCTCTCGCTCTCATTCATCAGTCTCTCACTCATCAGTCTCTCTCACATGAACGGACACACACACACACACACACACACACACACACACACACACATCTGAGGCGATGACTCAAAGTCTGTAGAGTGAGTGAGTGTTGAGCTTGTACACACACACACACACACACACACACACACACACACACACACACAACTTGGTTTTGTTGGAGGTCAGAGTGAAAGTTATGTGGTTTGAACATTTAAACAATGCTGTGGACAGAGATGCACTTCTTTAAATGGTAAAGAATGAAAGTGAGATGTAGAGTTCAGGTCATAGTAACTATATCTTTACCTGATATCTTCTCTCATTGTGTCTAGACAGAAGAAAAATCTGTCTTTGATTCCTGACTTCAGTTTCATCGGCAACAGTTATTCCTTCTTTATTGCAAAGATAAGTTATTGCATGTTCAAACTTACAGTTGTATGTTACCTGGTCTTTAATAATGTTCTCAAAACAATAGCACAAAAATATTATTCATACATAATTTATGGAACTTTTGTGTTTCAGAACGATTGAAGAACATTTGAAAGTAACGTTCCCATAATGTTTGCAAAGTGATAAAACGATGGTATTTGCCTCTGTTGAAGACGTCAGCCCGCACTCTTTCAACTTTTTTTGTGTTTGTGTTTAACAGCAGAATTTGTGGTGAAAATCTACATTGCCCATGATGCTGTAGAAAATTACACCAATCAGAGTCAGGACAACCAAGAGTAGCTCTTTAGCTCCGCCCACTTCCTTCCATCATTAACAGGCTTACCTTTGTATTTTTGTCCTATTTGTAAATACTTTTTTGCCCTAAAATCAAAGTTTGCATGCTGTGATTCACTTCGTAGCTGGTTGGCTTGGTTTATGGCTTATAATGAAGACGTTTTTAAATACTTCTCGAACCAGCAGCGGTGAAAAAGTGGGCGGGCACTGTTGCACTGCAGTGTGTCACGTGACAAGCATGAGGCGTCACCATGGAAATAATAAGATAATACATTCTAAAATAACGATCCCCTTAAAAAGAAACTCACACTGGGTGCTCAGCTGCAACATTTAAAGTCTCTGTGTGAAAGGGTTAACAAAAACAAAAATTAAGAAATGAGAAATGAGTGATTTTGTAAGCCCTTTGTTATGGTGACAAAATGTCCCCACAAAGATAGCATTATCCAAAATTCTTGTCCTTTTGGGGACATTTTTTTTGTTCCCATAAGGAAAACAGCATATAAATCATGCAGAATGATTTTTTTTAAATGTAAAAATGTAGAAAGTTTTCTCTGATAGGGTTAGGGGATAAAACCCAACGAGAGAGAGAGAGAGAGAGAGAGAGAGAGAGAGAGAGAGAGAGAGAGAGAGAGAGAGACACAGAACAATGTTTTGGAGAATGAAGTGAAACCTGGTAAAGTCACTTCTCCCTTATTAAGGCCAATTTTAACATTCCAAAGAGTTTTCAAACCACAGATTGTAGACATAATTGATTACTTTTGATAGATTCCATATCAACTGTTTTATTCATAATCTATGAATTCAAAATGTTTATCACTTTTAATGAAACTCAGTGCATTGCACTTGTGGCATCATCCAATGACCTCTTGATGCCACTGAACAACGGACGGCACAGAAACGGCTGAAATTTAGGATGACTTGTGTGAATAAATGACTTTACGTATCCCACAACAATCTATAAATCAGTAAGAAGCTCTAAAGATGGCATATGAGTGCTTCATGTTTCTGTTGTGTCTGGGGAAGTGTTTTTTGAGTAAACAGATACTTCTGAATATGGACCGCAAAAGACCGGCGTTTCTGCTATTTACCAGTCACTGGACATTTTATTAAACTCGGTTTATGCTGCAGGTCTACTCATATCTATATCTCATATCTTTATCTCTATTTCAGTTTCATTATGGTCATATTTCACCACAAAATAAAAAATAAAAAGATCAACTATAATTACATAAAGAAAAAATGAATAAAGACGCTAACAACTATGTAAGGAATGTTCCAAGAACACGTTAAGCTTGTCGTGAAAATGAAAAAAAAAAAAAAAAAAAAAAGCTAAATTGTCATCAACCAGTGCAAAACCTGCAGAGTCTATAAGTGATGTGCACACATCAGTAGCACTGCACCTTTGTGATGTTGATCTGGCAGTGTCTCTCACTACACTGGTATTGTTCTTTTGTTCAGAGACAGGATCTCACCCCAACCTTTAACAAGCTGAATATAACCTGGCAAGAGTCATCAGCACATCCAATGGAAGAGGGTTTGTGGTGCATTGAGTCTCTGTGGAGATGCAGAAACAGGTTGTGGGAAAGCGGATGTGAAACACCTGGTAAATCAGGTTCACCAGTACAAACACAGATTTGCAGTTTCACATTTACAAGCGTTACCGTTAGTGAGTATTAAAGATCACACAAAATCCTCCTGCTGTACAGATGGGGTCACATGTTCCTTGAGATATAGCTGTCATAATCTGTTATAACACACCGGTCTCGGGAAGAAACCATAATTTGGAAACCAATATTTTGGTCAGCTATTTCTACATCCTGATGTGAACAAGCCATGTTTAGGCAACACACTGGAAAAACATGCCCCGCAATACCCTTCAAATACACCTACATATACAATTCACTACAGTTTCCGGGTGAGGGTAGAAAGCTGCTAGTGCTATAAAATTAACATGATGATGGCCTTGCCAAACAACGGTAAACATTTTAGCTCTTGAGGCTAACGTTAGCTAGCATACTGTTAAACGATATTAAAATTGGCTGTTAAATCTCTGGCATGTTAATCTTTATAACATATTGTATGTAATGCAACAAGAATTTGAGATTTGAGAGAAGACAATCTGTAAAGATTCTCCTCATGTGCGTTATGCAACCAGATTTCATCAACGGTTGGGATTTAAAAACTCCATGTTTTTGAATCTATATTTAATAAATAAACTGTGACAAAATCCTGGTCACGAGTGGGTATAGAGATGTGAACAACGAAGGTACATCCTCGTGCCGTGACTGACCAACTGAGGAGGAAGGGTATGGGCTCTGGAGGAGGACGAGGGACTGGGGAGGTCCGGAAACCAGGGGAAATAACAGAACAAGAGACCAGGGTGCCAATGAAGGTGGGAGGAGCGTAATCGGCGGCAGGGACAGCTTAGCTTACAGAAATATAATATATAAAACTGACATTTGGATATTTACTGACATCTGCACACATAGTCTATTTTTAGTGCATACTGAGTATCAGGATCCCACAATTTACCCATTCTTCCGGCTGATGCTTCACGTCTTATTGCCTGTATCCACTTTTTTCTCCTCAAGGCTTTTATGGTTCGGTAGCTTATAAAAACTTAGTTCTGGGTGTTTTAGCTTGTTTGCTGTACACCCTGTCACATAGCAGCTTTTAGACATTGTCTTGTTTTTTGTAATATGTGTTATGAACCCAGTATGGGTTATATTTGTGGTTTGTGTTTTTCTTTCTGTTTGGTTTGCAGGATGGAGTTATTGACGTCATTATTGACTAAGGAGTTACACCTGTGTTGGAGCTGATGCCGGCAATTAAAGCAGTTCCCTTCAGTGACGGGGCGCGCTCTCCCCATCCTCGTACCGTTTGTGTCTTGGATTCCGTTGTTTGTTTGCTTTTCATCTCATTTAATTATTCTTCCTTAAATTAATGTTATTCTTTTGAGCAATATCCAACGTGTTTTGTCTCCTTCTTTGTCGCGGCTTGCGAGTTGGCCGTGACATATGTCAAGGAGCCAGCTTCACGCAATACAAATTCAATTGAGATGGAACACACAGTTGAGCGGTCATGAAAGGTGTTGTCGCACACCATGTCTAGGAATTTCCTCGTGTGATCCAAGGCTTTGATCTCTCTGCTCATAGCAGAGTAGCTGGACTGCCCTTAAGTCCATTTCTACTCAATATGAGGGTCTGGTATTCGTGCGTGAGTGTAGAGAAAGGAAGAAAACTCATGAGAAATACATACAACATGTTAATTTAAGACGATACCAGACAATGAAACACAGGAAACAGAGGGCTTAAATGCACAGAGCATGAAGTCACATACAGTTGCACGTCAGGTAGAATTCAGTTTTAAGGAACTTTTCATTAATTTCTATGGTATCCACAAACAGCAACTGTCTGACGGACACACAACTCTGACAGAAATTCAATGATGTCAAGGCTCCTGTGATTGGTTATCATGGCACATGGCACATCATGATGCAAGTTAGCCGTAACGTTTTCTCCAATGGTAGAGCCACAGACCCTCGTATCCCCCAATAATAGAGTGCTGCAGGGATGAAATATTTTTGTAGGCCACTTCTGGTCCCATCATCATCATGAAGTCTTTGGTTTTTGGTTAAATGCCTGGTTTACTTGTCTTGAAAAAGGCGGTTGCTAACAAGAGGCTAAATGGGACTACAGAGGGTGTTGTTAAACATCATCTCATTTACTCACTAGTCGTTTTCGCCTTGTTGTGGTTAGCTTAGTGCACACATAGTGTACATTAAAACATTTTCCCTGAAAGTTTGAATTATAATAGTATTATAATTCAAACTTTCAGGGAAAATGTTTTAATTAAAGACTCAAAAAGTTGTCGGAAGCTTAGTGATGATGACGACAAAGTCATGCGACCGTGGTGTAGTTTGTTTTTTACTTCTGCCGATTGTATTTACGCTTCAAAAAAATGGATAAAAGTTGTGTTTATTTGTTAGGATTAATCATGATGAACAAAATGTGTACGAATCATAAACACCTTATTGGTTTGGTCACAGACCTTATTTCATGCAATAATCCAAAAAAACAATGGAAAAATCTTATTGGGATTTTTGTCGAGGGAACCAGGGTTATGCGGACTTCCAAGTTGGCCAACAAAAATACGCCATCCCTGCACCACTCTATGTGACCTTTCTGTAATGCATCCAATTAAAAGCATTAACATAAGAGCATCCAGATGGAAATCCTTGTTGAAATCCTACATGAAAAAAGCAGCAACAGCTACCATAGGGTTAATCCCTCAAATGCAACAATTATGTAATTTCTTATCTATTCATTAGCATTTGGTAGTGTAGCATTTAAGTTTTTTTTAGATATTTGTATCACATTTGAAAAACTTTCTTATGAGGAAGACCCCATTTTTTTTCTTTGAGAAAAAAAATCAATATTGTGTAGTGCTCAGAAAGTTTATTTGAAATGCTTTGTTGATTAATATTTCTACTGAGCTGTGGGTTGATGCTTTAGACATGAAGAGCGATCACGAGCGCTGTCTCTCAGTGTTGTGTAACCATTCAGTTTAGTCAACCTTGACAGAGAGAAAAAGGGACAATGAGGATTCCCCCTCTGCGCTTTGACATTGTCTCAGTCAATAGTATTTAAACTTCCCAGAGGTGTAATATTTAAACACTTTAAACACATATAGCGTTCAGAAAGAATATACCCAAACAGCAACATAGTGTCGGCCCAGATCCGGCCTACATCTGGGCCATGTGGAATCCACGTGTTCCCTTTCGTAGTCACTTCGAGTTACGTCGAATGACGACGAAATGGGGTTTTGCTTAGAAGCCTATCACCTTCGAGTATTACAAAACGAGCCAATGGCAAGGAAATGCCATGGGTCTGCGGAATTTGCATAGCGTAACTCCGCCCACCCTCGTGGGTATATAAGGAAGTACGCTGGCAACATGCAGATATGTTTTTGCTTTGGAGCCAAGAGGTTCTCTTCACTCCTGCAGCCTGAATTCTCTCTGAGTGTCACGAGTATTCTTCGAGACGAGCAGCTCTCCAGTCTGTGTTGGTGCAAAGGCGATTTACCAGCGAGTTACACATTCCTGCCTGCTGATCTGTGCTGTGGTCTGCATCCAGCGTGTGTGTTTCTCCCTGGTTGCTTAAGCACGGGCTGCTGAGCATCCTCTCACAAAAGAGCTTGCACGTGACACGTCTTTTTAAAGACGCTCTGTCCGTGTATTTCTGAGTGCGATAGTCTGATAGATTCAGATGATGGGCACGAACGCTGTTTTGACGTGTTTGGGCTTCGATCACGTTCAGACAGCGTTCGTGGATGCATCATGTTCTCACTCTGGAACATGATCATCGCAATGTTATGGTCGAGACTCGATGACCTCACTAGAATGAGAGTCCCCTCATCCACACCCCAATCTATTTTCTCCACGAGAAGGAATACTTTGGCTGGTGGCCAGGGTGACCAGAGGCGCTGGTGTGTAACAAACCCGACGAATTATCCTCGGTTCACACACCCCTCCTTCACATTGCAACCCGTCTGGTTTCCGGATGAGTTCGCTGACCGGATGAAGTCGCGTCTCATCTGGTGCCCCGGCAGATGAAATCATGTCTATCCCCGCATCACAAGGTGAGCTGGAGTCCTCTGGACATGATGGTTCAGCTGTGCATTGCCGAGTCTAATCCAGAGTTGATAGCTCCTGTTTTCACGGGCCGCCGCGAGTTCAGCCTTGTGTGGTACCATCTGCCTTTTCCCAAGCGCTCAAGGCTGATGATTGGTATTGCGGGCGGCGACCCCGATTCCTTTCTACTTGGATGTGTGCATGAAGAGGCCATGAGTTTGTGGGAGTCTCTTTAATGACTTTGCGCGACTGCTCAACTGCCTCTTCCGCCTTCTCTGCTCTCGCAGAGGCCGCGGCTGAGGGTACACTGGGGTTCCCCCCATGGAGTGTTCTGTGGCAACATGTCTGTGTCCCCACAGCGCCTCCACCTGACACCTCCACCTGCTCCACCCTAAGCACCCCTCCAATGCCTGTAGGTTTTTTGTCTAGGCAAATACCAATAGAAGCTGCGGGGCAGGCTGCCGCCTCACTGCATCCTTATGCACGAGGGCAGGGCTGATTCAGGGCTCATCTAAGAGCTGCGTGCCGCCACCGGTCTCGCTCTATGAGTGATGAAGGTGACCACATGCTCCCGCTTCAGCTAAGAACCTCAGCTTTCTTCGGGCAGGTGTACCCCTAGTTCGAGTTTCCAGGCATGTTGTTGTCTCAACAGATGCCTCTGCCAAGGGTTGGGGCGCCATGTGCAACGGACATACTGCCGCGGGCTCCTGGACAGGACCCCAGCGCCTTTGGCATGTCAATTGCCTCGAGTTGCTGGCAGTACGTTTGCCTCTGCACCGCTTTCGAGCTTTGCTCAAGAATCAACACGTACTGCTCCGCTCGGACAGTACCGCGACTGTAGCGTACATCAACCGTCAAGGCGGTCTATGCTCTCGCCGTATGTCGCAACTCACTCGCCTCTATGCGTTGAAGTGGAACCTCTTCGTCACCTGGTGCTCTTCTCGCAGAGAAGACCCCAGTAAATGCCCCATCAGCGTTGTGCTTTCTTTCCTGCAAGATGGGTTGGAGCAAACGCTGTCTTCCTCCACCCTCAAAGTTTATGTTGCCGCTATCGCCGCACATTATGTCGCAGTTGAGGGTAAGTCCATTGGGAAGCACGACCTGGTCATCTGGTTCTTGAGAGGAGCCAGGAGACTGAATCCTCCTCACCCTCCTCTCTTACCCTCTTGGGACCTCTCAGTGGTCTTAACTGCCCTAAGGAGTGCTCCCTTCAAGCCTCTGCAATCAGTCGAGCTTAAGTTTCTGTCACTTAAGACGGCGCTCCTGATTGCACTGGCCTCCATTAAGAGGGTGGGAGACCTGCAGGCATTTTCCGTTGACGAAGCGTGCCTGGAATTCGGGCTGGCTAACTCTCACGTGCTCCTGAGACCCCGGCCTGGATATGGGCCCAAGGTTCCTACCACTCCCTTTCGGGATCAGGTGGTGAACCTGCAAGCGCTGCCCCTGAAGGAGGCAGACCCAGCCTTGACATTGCTCTGTCCAGTACGTGCTCTCCGCCAGAGTCTATGCCTGCGGCAGCTTTCGCGTTGGTTTGGTGCCTCGATGTGCATGGTTCCCCTCTGGTGACCCCCACACGTGTATTTCCACTGTAAGACTCTTTGAGTATGTGTCTTTCCCTTGGCAAGCCACCTTGCCACCCCTGGGGTTGAAAGATTCCACCCTGCAGGCTGGACACTCCAGTGTTCTTCCATATGCATCCCTCCGGGTCATATGTGTATTCTGTAAGACCTCCCTTCGGGTGGGCATTATGTTGCATATTTCCACTGAGATATGCTTCCCAGTGTACCTTGGTATTCCTGTGTTAAGTTGGAGTCCTTCGTCCGTGCTAGTCTCACGACAGGGAGCTCACACTTACGCAGGGCACTGGAAGACAGCTGAGAAGTTGCTGTGATTAGACTGATAACCCCATTTTGTCGTCATTCGACGTAACTTGAAGTGACTACGATAGGGATTGTCTCGGCTACGTATGTAATCCTCGTTCCCTGGGTAGGGAACGTCTTCCTGCCACTTCATCTGTACCGCTGGAAACGCCTGATTTCAGTCTCGGCTCCTCAGCAGGAAACATATCTGCATGTTGCCAGCATACTTCCTTATATACCCACGAGGGTGGGCGGAGTTACACTATGCAAATTCCGCAGACCCATGCCATTTCCTTGCCATTGGCTCGTTTTGTAATACTCGAAGGTGATAGGCTTCTTAGCGCAACCCCATTTCGTTGTCATTCGACGTAACGTCTCCGTTCCCTACTCAGGGAACTAGGGTTACATATGTAACCAAGACGTTTCATAGATACTATATAAGATATTCTCTAAATTCTACGCATGATTCATCCATGAAGAATTTGTTTGATCTAAAAAAAGTCTCTCTTGAGAAATAAGAGGGGTTTGATGATGTCAGCTGAAAAGGAAAATCGTTTTAGAAATATTATATAATTTGCACTGATTAAATGCTTCGAACCCTATCTCCCCAAAAAACAGCAATTTTAATGTGTGCAATTCAGTAAAATGTCATATGTTGTGATTCATTTAAAAATCATGAATGTTTCATGATTTAATATCACATCTTTTTATCTTTTGTCAAATCAACTTAAATAATTAATGTGGCCCAGATACCAATATCCTTTATTGTATTAACTCTTTTTTTTTTCAATGAACTCAAAATTTTAAGGCAACCAGGTAACTTACTTTTTTAAATAAAGCCAACAATATTTTTTTTACAGTGTGAAAAATGTAAGTGAGTTATTGCCTAAAACGAAAACATAGAGAGAATGGAAAGGCGTAGCGCCAAACACTAGTCCCAAACAGATGAATGAACAAACTTGCGGTGCGTAGATCCAAAAAAAAAAAAAAAAAAACCGTCGAACCCGAAAACGTTTTGCGCACTTTTGCACTTTATTTGTGACCTTTGGACAATAAAATATTGTGAACTTTTTGGCCAATTTTCATTTGCGGATCTTTTTTCTTATTTTTAAAACGAAGACATACAAATGAGGTAGTACGAATTCATACAAGTATGCACAAAACAAAATAGCTACGAATTGAGGTGAGACTGTGTTTTAGTACATTTGGAAAGAAAAGGGACAATTTGGGTTTCAAGTTAACCCTAAAAAAAATAATTGTAGCTTTTAAACTGTAATGGTTTGACATTTTCAATACACGGCCCATGTCAGAAAACACTAGAAAATGGTGTGAATGAAGACAACGGGAATGTGAATATAAATTTGATTATTCGTGTATAATCCAGATATCTGAAAATGTGAAAGAGTCCCCTTCAGGTTGAACTGTTGCCCTCCCTCCAGCCCCCCCACCCGCTTCTCTTCGTCTCATTGTTTTTCTTGTGGTCTAGTCTTCCTGTGCACCTGTGAATCAAGCTTCCTGTGTCTTTCTCTCAGTGCTCACACTGTCCCCTAAAACCACTCTGCTCGTGACTGCTATCGCTCAAGCGTAACTAAAAGCCAACTAGTAGTGTGAAAACATAGACAACAGCACTACAGTTCATATCAACACACAACTGTACAAATATGGTTTTGCATGGGGCACCAAGTGTGTGTCTAATTTTGTGGACGAAAATTCATTTCATGACAAAATGCTACGCTTTAAATACAAACGCCAGTCACATTTTCTCAATTGAAATAATAAAGTTGAGTTATGAAAAAATGCATTTTGTGATCCCCTTTTGTGGATAACATAAATATCAAATTTACAGAATGAACATTTTGTGCTGCTGCACATTCACCATTATGTCCACAAAATGAATTAATTTCATACACAAAATCAGTTCATGGTTTACAACTTCATGCATACAATTATGCGAAAACTTTTTTGCAACTTTACATTATGTTGCATTCACATTATGCTACTGGCTTTTGTCTTTGAACGTACAGCATGTATTCAAGTGTAACCGAATTTTTTAAGACGGCATTTTGTTTCAAGAACTGAATTTCGTCCATGAAATGAAGCAGGTGACACTTGTATGGTGCTATAAACATTGCCCTATGTGTTTAAAGAGCAACATGCAGGTTGGACACCCCTATATAGCATAGTGTATGTAGATGATAAAACAACTAGATTTTCAGAACTGGAGTAATATATAACTATGCCATTAACGATATTTTGAGATAAATTGTGATAAAATAACTTCCGCGTCTATAAAGCACTAACTGGAAGTGACGATGGGCGAGGGAGTCTGGTCAAGTTCAATCCCAGGTTATAATGGGTGTGAATGAAGAAACCAAGTTCTCCGATGTTGACGAGGATGCCTATGATGGCCCACTTATGAGTCTCCTAGGTGAGATAGAGGCCAGGGGAGACCAGGGGGAGGAACAATGGGCAGAGGACAGAAGTAGAGTTGTGGTGTCAAGAAAACCAGTGACGAATAGGGCAAGTGACTGAGTTTGGGGGCGGGGCCATCTGCTGGGCTGACCAATGAAAGTGTTTCGGAAACTGGTTTGAAAACAGCTGTTTTTTGCAATTCTTTTTGGTTCCACTGATGGATTAGAAATTATGGAAGCTTTGTTTTCGCCGTGGAATGAAAAATAAAAAAGGTAATTGCAACTTTTTTTCGTCACAATTCAGACTTTACAACTCGCAATTGCAAGTTTTTATCTCACAATTCTGGGAAAGGACACAAAAACAAATATAAATGTGGAAAAACGATTATTTATTAATCGTCAGTAAACGGCCACTGTTATGATGGACAGCAATCTGTATCAACGCCTACTCACTATTGCATGTTAGCAAGTGTTTTGAAAACATCATCTGTATAAAACCGTCATTTACAAACCATTATGAAAACAATTACAGCTTGTGATCCGGCTGCTGTCAGATCCAATACAGTTTCACCCCATTACACTGTGCCACATTTACAAAACTATCTGCAGTCAAACGCTCCGAACAAACGTATAGTCCTCAGACGCGAACCATGACGCAATTAAATATGAACCATCAACTTGTTCCTGACGCTGGTCTCTTTCTGATGTCTGGACAGAAATGAGCAAATGAGCTGTTTAAACACTCTTGGAAATGGAAATACTCTTCCATTAGTCCTGTTGTCGAGACTCAGGCGCGTGGGGTACATCAGAAACTGAACGTGCATCTGTGCACTGCATCCAGTGTAGACAGCGTCAGTCATTATAATGGGTTCTATCTGCTGCACATGTAACATACATGAATGAACCCCCCGACAAAGCAGGAGACAAGACATGAGAAAAGTGCAGATAGTTCAATCCCTGCCGCTCTAGATTTTGAGTTTGGAGGACAGTTGTGCAACAGCTGAAAGAGACTATTGCTATAATAGAAGAGACTATAATAGAAGAAATAGACAATACAACCATACACGTTTATGAGTGAGAAAACATATATGCATATATTTTTACATATGAATGAACATATGACAGAACGAGATTGACGTGAAGTGACTTGTCTTCTTTCATTACATGTTTCCCCCCTGAAATCAACCGCACACATTAAGGCTACGTTTACACGAGGCCGGCTATTTTCATAAATGGACAATTCACCCTCTCCGTTTTCAAAAATAACATCGTGGACACCTGTCAGTTTTCAGAAAAGTGTTTGTTTACACGAACCCGTGTATATATATATGCCGTCAAGAGCATGCCAGACCTGTAGGTGGCAGTGTGACGAGAAGCTCAAGCCCACGTAAGCCAATCAGAATCCAGAAAATCCTTGACATAATAGAGCAGCTGTCTTTGCAAATGCAAACTAAGGAAAAGGGCTTGCACCAGCATAAATCAAGTCAAGTCAAGTGTATTTATATAGCGCTTTTCACAATATAAATTGCATCAAAGCAGCTTCACAGTATCAATCAAATAACATAACAATGTTTGTTTCTTAGTGAAAAAACATCCACGTTTGGTAGGGCTCATCAATGGTATTAATGCTTGGTTAATTAATTTGAATATCCCCAACTGAGCAAGCCAAAGGCAACAGTGGCAAGGAACCGAAAAACTCCATCAAGTGACCTACTGGTGTCCTAAAACTCCATCAGGTGACCTAATGGTGTCCTAAAACTCCATCAGGTGACCTACTGGTGTCCTAAAACTCCATCAGGTGACCTACTGGTGTCCTAAAACTCCATCAGGTGACCTAATGGTGTCCAAAACTCCATCAGGTGACCTACAGGTGTCCAAAACTCCATCAGGTGACCTACTGGTGTCCTAAAACTCCATCAGGTGACCTAATGGTGTCCAAAACTCCATCAGGTGACCTACAGGTGTCCAAAACTCCATCAGGTGACCTACAGGTGTCCTAAAACTCCATCAGGTGACCTACTGGTGTCCTGAAACTCCATCAGGTGACGTAATGGAGAGAAAAAAATCTTGGGAGAACCCAGGATCAGTCGGGGGCCAGTTCTCCTCTGGCGTTTATGAACTAGAGGCATTATAAATGCGACCGCGACTCTGAATGCATCCATGATCACCATTGGCCAAATGAAAATGTACAGTTTACATGCAAACAAAGTTTTCCAAAATCTCCACTCTGGCCGGAGTTTTTAGAAAGAATCGGTTTCCAAGGCGAATTCTCCATTTGCGTGTAAATGAAAACAATGCCCTTGGAAATAAATGAACGCGTCATTAGAGTAGCATGGTAACCCTGTAGAAATCGCAAATGAAAAATAATATTTCTGCCATAATTTCTTGAAGTTAAACCAAACTTTTATTGTGACGGTTTGTCGTGAAGATCTTTCAGTTTTAGTTTCAGTGTGTATTTGACAGTAGTTTTTCTCAAATGAAGCTTGTGAAGTGACTCTCAAGGCAGCTGTTCGTGTTAGTTCGTGTTAATGTCCTCATGTAAGGAGACGGCAGATGCTGAACACACTGAGAGATTCACATGTGTGTGAGTTTGTGTATCAGCCGTTCATTCACACAGAGACACGCAGAAATCACTTCTTAGTGACATGCACTAACTGGTTGTTGTGGTGTTTATTTAATAGCTTATCATCGTTATCGGTAAATTTGTTCGCAATCTCGATGCAATATCGTATATTGCCCAGTCCTAATGCAGATTAGTCTGACTTTTTAAAATCTAATTTCACCATTTTTGAATTATAAATTTGCTGTCATTCATGTGAATGTGACAACGCAATAAACGTTTTGCGCAAGAAACATTTTGAAGCGAAAAACTTTTTCTGCGTTTTGTTTGTTGATTTACACGACACTGAAAACACAAACTTTCAGTCTACAAGCGCGAAGTGTTTCTTTACAAAGTGACATCGCCACCTACTGGCCAGGCATTAATAATACTACGTTTTCAGTCATTTTTCGGAAATACTTTTCCGTGTTTAGTACATCGTTGTCGTGTTAACATACCCTAAGAGTGAATGAGTGCACTTTAAAATAAAATATTATTTGCAAATAGTTTAAATTTGATTACTTCACAAATACAATAAGACCCTTTTATTCCCTTAAAATCGCTTTGAATACTTTGATTAATTCCTTTAAATAAAATGACCAATTACCCAATTTTAGTTTGGGCTAAATACTCAAATATCCACTGTCACTAGATCCGCCCCTGGATTCTCAAGAAGATTTATTCATATTAGCGAGCTCATCGATAACCGTGAATGTGAACAAAAACGTCAACGTTCTGCAAAATTTTTGAAGCCAAGAAGAAGCAAACAATACAGGAGGATAATAAGAAAAATATCTTTAATTGACTTAAAAAAACAAAGATTTTAGACAAATAGACAAAACAACAACAAAAAGACAATAAAAACAGTTAAAGCTGGAAACAAGAAAATTTAAAAGGTTTTTCTCTTCAAGTCTCTTTCATTTACACATCTGACATCATCACAGTGTTGTGGGCAGTTACCTGCTCTCGTGCGAGACACACACACTCTCTCTCTCACACACTGGGGAGAAGCAGATTTTGAATTGATAACATTTGCAACTTAGATCTTTACTTGAAGGCAGATATCACGCACACACACACACACACACACACACACACACACACACACACACACACACACACACACACACACACAACCACACACACAACCACACACACAACCACACACACAACCACAAACTGTTTCTTAGTATTTAGCATTATATAACTTCTTGTCAGATGCCATTCAGAGAAATAATTTCTTTGATTACATTCAAGATATCTATACACCTATACAGTACATTCGGCTTTGCATTTAGACACCTACATGCATGCAATATAAATACTCAACTGTTGCCGAGTTAAAAACAATGAGAAAAATAGAGAATTGTGTTAGGAAAGCAGTGTAATACAGACTGGAAAAAGAAAATCTATGCAAATATACAGCAATTTATCAAAAATATTTGATCCACTAACAAACAATTCTTACTATATTTTGAGAGAAAAATAGTTACATTTGTAGTTGTTACTTTTGGTAAACGTCTTTCTGAAACGTCCATTTAAACATTAAGAAGTCCAGTGTGGTCCAAAAATCTTAAGTCCACTAAAACCTGCTTCATCTTTTCTAATTTAATATAACGTTTCACTACAAAAGCATGACGATTTCAGTGAAAAGTTGAACTTGTCTTATAGCATTTTGTTGTTTCGCTTTCATGACAGCCGACATGAACAAAACCTGATGATCATATTCTGAACACAAGAAATCTGACCAAGAATCTCAGATGTGTTCTCAGACTTTTGGACCGCAAGGTATATTGAGACATAATTCACCAGCAACTTTGATCATCCTAAAAAAAAATACTATATGATCATTGTGTCCTGTTTAGATCCGCATTGTAGCTTTTGGGATGTGAAAGTGGGTACTTGGTCAGGCAATTGCAATATGATTTCAAGTCTTCATTACCATGTTAATGATCCTCCATTTGGCTGGCTCAGGGAACATGAGCTCTTTTATGTGACGGTTACTCTTGCAAGTGTTGGATGCTCCTCTGATACTCTTCTACAGGTAAAGCACCTTGACTCTGAAGCTCGTATCCACGCAAGTAGTGACCGTTGGTCTGGCCTGCAAAATACAGGAGCTGCCTGGCAAACATGGGCTCCACCTGTGAAACAAAACAAGACATGTTCAACAGATCTCATCAGACACGTTGGTTTGGACTAACACTGTCTACACTAGATGGAAAGAATAGCAGATGTCACACCACAACTAGTCTTAGTTCTGGCATGAAACTCTAGATGGCGCAGGCTGATATGATTGCTGATTGGTTGCTGTTGCTTCAGAGGCCAATGAGCTGCGGCCCAACATGCAAACAAATACTGGTGTGTTGCTGATAGCATTATGCAGTGTGCTTTAAGAAACCCTCCACCTTCCCCAGCTCCACCTATATGGATCTGCTAAGCAGGTTATTTCATGTATGTTACATGTATAAGCATGTCTTACATCCTTCACAGCAATGTCTGTGAATGAATTGGCAGTAGAAAGTCTCGGTAGCAGATCTATTACGTCAAGACCAAATACATTAACATACCAATCTCTATTACCATACCAATCTCCCAAGAGTTGTCATGACAGAATAACCGTAACGTCACAGAAAAATATTGTTGGAATCAATTTCAGAACGAGTTTTCCAGCTGATGAAAGATAAAACCACTGACAGCCAATCAGAATCCATCGTGCCTTAAAGAGCTTGAGCATTTAAAAGCAGCAAACGACAAAACTGCAGTGCGCTAAGGATAAACAGATTGTTATCTTCCGCTGATGTGGACACTAATACAGATATCATTATAGTTATCTTTATTGTTATCGCTCTTGGTGTGAACTGGCTTTAGTAAGGTAAAGAACTACAATCCCCTGAAACATTGCGAACAGCATAAGGCCCAGATCACACCTAACGCGCAGTGTTTTTTTGCGTTCTGTGCGCTGTTTATGCGCCTCGCTTTTTAAGTGCACGACGTCATCGCGCTTTTTTCCACTGTCCAGTCCAATGAATGGAGAGGTGTTGTAGTGATGAAAGCTACAGTTGCTTTGAACACCCGGAGAGTGCGATAATGGAGGATAAACTTGTGGTGCTCTCGCGGGTTACCAGGAGCTTAACGACTTCACGAACCATAACTACCACAATGTTAACAGAAAGTAAATAAAGTTAATAAAAGTCTGATTTGACTGACAGGACAGATTTTTTGGTGATTGCCTAGCAACATAAAAAACGCAGCGCACTGTTGATTATTAATAGATAGGAAGACACACTGCTGTGAACATGTAAGATATGATGCTGCTGCTGCATGAATAGACATACATAAGTCCCGTAGCAGATCTAGGCAGGTGGAGCTGGGGAGGAGGAGGGGTTCAGAGGAACTGTGATTAAGCACCGCAGCAAACACTGAACCAGTCTATTTAAATGTTGAGCAAGCAATCTCATTGGCTGCAGGATCAGCAGAGGCCAATCAGCTTGTGCCATGAGGTAATGATGTGCTTGCAGATTTAATTCAAAGGACCAGCCTGCAGACTCTATGTTTCTGTCTGTGATGAATCATGGAACATCAAGCTGGCTAGGAGTAGTATGGAGGTGGCTGGTTTTACCTGAGCTGTGATCATTTTGCTCTGTCGCTGGGGGTCCGGGAACTCGTCTCCAAAGCACAGCACCACCTGAGAGCGCGGCATGGGGCGGCCGTGGTGAATGAAACCCTGCAATTCTGTATTGAGAAGAACAACAGATCACACCATCAGTAAACAGATAATAAAGTCGAATTTCACATATTTAAGGGTGAATCTCACACTATCAAAAGAAAATAATATTTAGCATGAAGAACATGAAGCCATTTTGGATCATTGAGATTACTGTCTTGTTTAGCATTTGAAAAAAAAGTTATGTCAAAATTTCCCCACTAAATTATCATTACCGAAATGCATGTTTTGCCTATTGTAATTATTTATGAATGGTAGGTTATTCTCATTATATATTAGTATAATACTTTATAAAACTTCTACAAAGATTTTTTTACAAAGATTATTGTAGTATGTTCAACAAGAAAATACTATTTAACATTTCACAACTGAATCAATGTGTTACTTGCCTTTTCCTTGTAATAAATGTGAAATTTTCTAGCAATTTCTGAGTGAATTTTTTTTACATAAAAAAAAATGTCAGCGTTCATTTTTACATAAATAAAAGGCAGTACAACCACCATGATGCATAAACTCTTCAATTAAATAATTTTCCAAATTGCAGTAATGAGAATAAGATTTTTTTGCTTTTTATTAATCCAGCAATAACAATTGTGATGGGGTGGAATATGTTAATATGATTTCAATGTTAGTACTGATAGATTGAAAATATTTCAAATTGACTAAAATCGTAATGCTTAAAATGTATTTTAAGAAACAATACAATTGTATATGCCTTGGTTCAAAAGTGTGTGTAATTACTGAGGGGTAATTTTAATGCCATTTGACATTTTGACATTGTTTACAGTCATTACTCTTCCATCAAAGATGAAAAAACTCCTGATGAGCAATAATGTGAACACTAGACCCCCATGTTCACATAAACTGATGACAAGTAGAAAGCTGAAATGCAAATGAACTTTAGCAGGTGCTGATGGAGTCCGTATGAATGTGTGTGATGGTCAGGAACACTCGCTAAGAAAATCCCACAGTGTCAAGCACCGAGTGAAAAGTGTGACATTAGAGAAAGACCTAATCATGACATGTGGCAAACCACACATAGGTTAATGAACACCGCTTAACTGCCACAAGTTAAATGACAGGCCTTTCCTCTGATATGACAAAAGAATATGGGCTAAGAGATGCTCACTTGATCAAGTTCAAAACACTTCTTCAGTAGATCTACAGAGGCCAACATCTTTGAAAGGAGTGCCATCCGGTAAAGATTATTTATGTTACACTGTTTCCCATCACCCTAAAGTCTACACTCTTAAAAATACAGGTTCTTTATTGGCATTGATGGTTCCGTGAAGAACCTTTTCATTAAACAAAAGGTTCTTTATACTGGAAAATGGTTCTTCACATTATTAGAATATTCTCCACACTATGAAAACTCTTTTCTTAACCGAGTTTAGAGTTTAGTACCAGCTTACTTCAACACACCTGCCTGGAAGTTTCTAGTCCGCCTAGCAAGACCTTGATTAGATGGTTCAGGAGTGTTTGCATTATTTTGGAGCTGAACTCTGCAGGACAGAGGCCCTACTGGAGCACGATTGGACACCCGTGATCTATTGCATTGCTACATTCTTAGAAAAAAAGGTTCAAAAGGGGATCTTGACTCAATTTTAGACCCTGTTTACACAACGATTTAAAAATGAAAACGATCCTCTCCATACTGGTGTTTCCACTGCATTTCAGAAAAGATCTCCATCCACACTACACGACTGAAAACACATGTCACATGAGCATTCATGCACACTGAACATGTAGAAGTGTAAGCAGTTCCCGATCGCTCTAATAATCGCTAGCCTCTAGAGTCTTGCGCATGTGGGCAGCTGCAGGATTAATAAATAGTTTAACTGCACAATAGCTGCTAAAAAGGACAACAAAATCAGCAAAGCTTGCAGTTCCGCCTCCATGTTATTGTTTCCATGGTCGTCGCGGCTGGTCTGTTATTGTCGTGTCACGGTAGAGTAATGGTCAAATGATGGGGCTTGACGAATCAGGGAAGGATACGCAATGATCCAGAAGACCCAATCAGGGAATGTGGGCACTGGGCAGCCATGCTCTCGTTTTCATAAGTCTCCGTTTTGGGCTGTCTACACTGAAGTTTTCAAAATAAAACAGATTCTGCTGTGTTTCAGCATAAAAGTCGAAAACTCTGGAGTAGTGAGGATGCCAAGCATAACCGTAGCAAAAGTTCTGCGTTTTAAAACGGAAATCCACTAGTGCAAACAGGGCCTTAAAGAACTTTATCCCAAAAAGGTTCTATAGAACACTATAAAGTTTTTTTTTTTTTTTTTTTTTTTTTTGCAGTGATGCCATAGAAGAACCATTTTGGATTCCCCAAAGAACCTTTCAGTGAAACAGTTCTTAAAATAAAAAACTTTCCCCCTAGTGTGTCAACATTTTATTAATCTGAAGAACCATAAAGAAACTTTGGAATGTGGAACTTGTGAAATGGAAAGTTTCCATGGATGTTAAAAGTTCTAAAGAATTACACAGAAATCCATTTTGCACGTTTCATAAATTAGATATAAATGGAAGCATTTGCGCCACATCGACAACCCAAACAATCACAAAAGTGCTTATCTAACAGTGGATAATTGTGTTCAAAAAGATCTAATCAAGCTTCTTCTTAATCAAAGGGACTTTAGTCAAACTGGACTGATTCTAGGACTACACACAAAACCCCACTGGCCTGAGATCTTCAAAATATACCATGAACTCAAGTCAGAACCAAGCTTGAACCAACCAACTTCTCTAGTAATGTAGCAGTGAAGACTGAAATCTCCTCTAACCTGACAGGAATTGCTGCGTGTCCATCAGCTTGCAGGTCTGCTCTTTCTCCAGCTTGTTTGGCTTGTCTGCATACGGTGCCAGTGGACCTTCCCAATACACCCTGCCCTGGCACAGGCGCTTGGCGTACAGCCCGTCCGGCGCCAGCCACAGCAGAACGCCACGCTCCAAGATGTTGGGCAGCTTCTCGGCCCCGCGCCGCTGGGACTGAGGGTATGGGAAGGGAAAGAGCACAGGCTCTGCCCCACCATAGAGCCGTTCCTCTGGGCAAGGAGAAGAAGGGGACGAAGGGGATCCCGGGGACGAGGAGGACGAGATTCGACAGCCTTCAGGGCTGCTGGTGGTCACTTCCTTAACAAGTGACTCCCGATAGTACAGCGAGACGTGCAGGCGACAGTCTACGGAGGACAGGACATAGAATGGTTTAGAGTTTGGTCATGGTGTCTGATTTTACTTTTTTTTTTTAGCAAAACTTGCTGCAATGCACAATTTAGGTGTTTTATGTGGTTTCTAGGAGGTTGCTTATTGGCCCAAAACACAATACCATTCTTTTTATCATCTAAATCGCGTATAATCCTATAATAACATCATATAATGCTCCCTGTGTGAGTCATGTTCATTTACCTGAAATGGCCATGGCTTCAGCGGATCTCATACTGGGGTCCATTGCCACTGGATGGGCTTCTGTCGATGAGTAGGTGTAGAAGGAGCCAGATATCTGGTATCCTGGAAAATGTACCAGCATTAAAAAAGCTGAACTTACCACAGCTGACACTAATCTATCCCAACTAAAATGTTTAGGGGAAAAAAAAAAATTCCATGAACAATTTTTTTTGTCCTTACATTTTGAGAATATTATTAAAGACCAGATAATTCTAACCAAACATTCTATTAACTTTACTGGAAGATTGTTTGTTCATAATTTTGGTATAATATTTGCCCAAATTCCAAGAACATTCCCTATTATCTAGGATCTTTAGCTTTCCACTTTCTCTCATTGTAAGCCTTCATCAATCAGAGTCGGGATGGAGAGCAGACCCAGACCACGACTGGACCTGCTAAGCACAGATGAAGACTAGGCCAGAAACCCAGATCAAGACTTGTCAGTCCAAGGACCAGGCTACCTTCATTTTACAATTTAGAGCCTTTTTTTATGTAGCATTTCAGGACCATGTAGGTCTTGTAAATTCTGTAAAGGTGATTAAAATGATCAACTTTAGTACAATTATCCCTGAAACAAATAATGATAAAAGCCAGATCTGGACAAAGACTACATTTTGAGATTTGACCAAGGCACTGTTTGCGTCATCTTTTGACTCCCAATACAAAATGAGTTGCAGACAGTCAGAAGTCTGTCTGTGATGCCAATTTATTGGTACACCTTAAGTTCGCCGTTTTGCCGAGTGAGAAGAGACATTAATAAATAACCTTTAATACAGACACAGTGTGTCATAAATATGGATTTCCTCTTTCTTTTTAAAGTTGCTCGCCTTTGATAAACACTCTTCTCAATCATTACAGTAACAAGCGAACAAGAGAAAGCTTCTAGCACCAAGAATAACAGCTAGCTTCTCTGAAAAAAGATAACCCTTTGAATTTGAATGGAAGTATATGCTCTAAATGTCTGCTAGGGTGTGGCTTGATAGCTTCATGAAGATCCTGGGAGGCTAATTGGTTGTCTGAGTAAAATGAGCCCACCCCCTTGTCTCTATGACATAGTCCTGCAAAGATACCCATCTGGACTTTGACAAACATTTTCTGAAGAGAATGTGAGAGTATATATACAATGCCTTGAGTATATATGCTAGCATGATTAGCATACTTTTGACCAAAGGATAACACAGTTAGCATGTTGCTAACATGATTCTAATACAATTAGAACATTTAAAGACAATTTAAAGGGTTAGTTCACCCCAAAATGAAAATGCTGTCATTATTTACTCACTCTCATGTCGTTCCAAACCTGTAAGACTTTTGTTCATCTTCAGAACACAAATGAAGACATTTTTGATGAAATCTGAGAGATTTCTGTCCCTCCATTGACAGTCTACGCAACTACCACTTTGACGCTTCAAAAATGTCCATAAAGAGATCGTAAACTAATCCATTTGAATTGAGCGATTTAGCCCAAATTTTCTGAGGAGACTCGATCACTTTATATGATGAACATAAATAATGTAGGCTTTTATTCACACATTGACCAGCAAACATAAACAAGAAGCTCAACTGACGCGCGAGAACGAAACTAACTGTTTCTTGCGGAAGCTCAAACGTGCTGCGTAACACGAGAATGAACCTCACTGGTTCTCACACGTCTGAGAATTTTGGACAAAACCACTTAATTCATATGTATTACTTTCACAATATCTTTATTAACTTTTTGAAGTGTCAAAGTGGTAGTTGTGTAGACTGTCAATGGAGGATCAGAGAGCTCTCAGATTTCATCAAAAAGATCTTCATTTGTGTCCTGAAAATGAACGATAATCTTACGGGTTTGAAACGCCAGGAGGGCGAGTGAATGACAGAATTTTCATTTTTGGTGAACTATTCCTTTGATGTTGCCAACTCATTTTTTAGTGTTGTAGAAGCTGGAAGCCGTTACCGTTGTCACAGGGCGATGTGTGCCAGGGTAAGGAGCGAGTCGGGGGATACGGACACTGGCCATACGGTAACTCCGCGTGAGGCGTCTGGGCATGAGGCTGGTCTGCACTATATTCCCTCCAATCACGCCTCTCCTGGGGGAGCATGTATCCTGGGATCTGCAGGAGACAATGGGGAGGTTTTTGAGTCTTTAGCACTCCATGGTCTTGCCCCCACCTATATTTCTGATCTCATCCATACCTACTCCCCAGTTCGCACACTTAGATCCTCCGATACCGGTCTTTTAACGATCCCACGGCACAAACTATCATCATTTGGTGGAAGGGCTTTTTGCACCGCTGCCCCAACTCTCTGGGATTCTATTCCCCAACACATCCGCGACCTTTCATCATTACACGATTTCAAAACTCACCTTAAAACGTATCTTTTTGCTACTTGTTTCCCTTGATTTCTTTGTTTATGTACCACTATCTCAATTTATTTTTATTGTTTCTGTGTCATGTTTCTATGTCATGTTCATTTGTACTTTATTGTAAAGCGACCTTGAGTACTCTGAAAGGCGCTATATAAAATAAACATATTATTATTTATTTATTATTTATCACTAGACTACCCTGAGAAAAACAACATGGTCACCAGCATAGGTTTCATTTTGGATACTGATACCCAGCATGGGATGCCAGTATGCAGGAGTGGCTATTAGAGTTCTTAACTAGATTAACCAATGAGATTTACTTTGTGTTTCCCAAAAGCATCGTAAGCCTAAATAGATCATATACTGTAATCATTGCCACCAATGGCGTCTCTATGATCAACTTACAGTATAGCTTCCATTCTGCTTTTGAGAAACGCAGCCGTGAACCAGCTGGTCTTTTCAGCAGGGATGATTGTGCACTTTCACTTCACGGTTATTAAGGTAAACCAAAACTAGAGCTAAAACTAAAGCCATTTAAAAAAACGTACAAAAACTTGGTGCACTAATTTAACTAAAACTACTGATATAAAAATGAAAACTATAGACATATTTAAAAACACAATAATAATAGACATAACAAAACAACAAAATGACTAAAAGTGAAATTAAAACAGATAAAAAAAAGAGATATTTATAAATATTAACATAAAAACTATAATAGTATCTCAATGATACTAAAATAACTCTCGCTTGGAAAGCATCTGCTAGGAATAAAGAAGTAAATGTAGTTGATGTTGATGCAATGGCTAATAGGACACTGAATACGATAGGAAATATCTCATCACATGAGACGTCTGCCATGGATATTAATAATTTGAGAAAAGTGTGACATCATGGCATCTTACCTGAGGCTGTAGAGGTGGATAAGGAGAATGCATGGGATAACTAATAGGAGTCACGTGTGCCGTGTTGTCCTCCATACTACTGGCCTTAGAGCCTGAAATGCAAAAATAACAGCTCTTCATACCCTTCACAGAGAATAACTGCACAACAATGTTTATCAATCTCAAGCTGCAAAACCTGCACTTTTTTTCTATTTATCTCTCATTGTGATCTTGAATCAGAATAACTTCCCCTCCCTCTTCTCTTCTCTGATGATGAGGGCGGGGCAACCTGTCAATCACATGAGATCAGCCTATAGCAAACCACAACCATTCAATCAATTCCCCAAGGACAAAATCAAGCCCCGCCCACATTTGTTCTTGTTTAAGAAGCTGTTTCACATTTGTCAAATTGGGAAAGAAAAGACTATCACAACTTCAATTTCATGTTGAGTTTTATTTTGGTTTGCTCACCCAGAAAGCAAGCATAGATCTCGGAAAGCTGCAAAACAGCCAACCCGATCTCATGAGAAAACTATTTTACAAGTTAGCCATTTTGTTTGAATTTGAATCAATTCGCCAAGATGTAACATAGTTATGAATTACCACAAATGCAGAATTCGTTCCTGTGTTGATGTATTTCTCGGATAGACAGAAGCCTTTCTGGCATTGATCTGTACATTTTAAACGTGCAAATCTACGAAAGCATTTACTCAAAGATGCACGTTTTTTTCCAGTTCAAATCTTGCCTCTACTGGCAACTGGGTGAGAATCTATTTTTTGTCACCTTTTATGAAATTCTTGTTCTTGCACAAAACACTTGGGTATTTTAGGGGTCTTCATGGTCTTGACCCAACCTCTCAAAAGCACAAGCTTGAGTTATGCAAGGTCTGAGGGGTGATTTTGTTGCTTAGCGCTGTGCACTTGGTAACCGAAGCTCTCTATAAAAAGCTTGAGGGATTTTAGCACATGTAGCGGCTTCCTCTTAGCTTCCTGCTACACATACAGAAGGCAAGTAGCAATATTTATTGTGAATGCAAAGCATTCGTGTGGCAAATTAGCTCTGCTCAAAATTGTGCTTACTTTTCAGAACAAGCTGGTGAGTTTCAATGCATCAAACCAAGACCGAAAATTGCACCCTTTAAATAGGTGACTTCCTATTACCAAAAAGTGCATTAGAGGGCAACCAATAAATTGGTCATAAAAGACCTTCTATTCTTGAAACAAGAGAAAGCCAAGCATCCAAGTATGGAAATTACCTCTCTTTGCTCCTTCTGGTATGATCCTGTAGACCTTGTAAGGATCGGATATGTCTAACTGGCTTCGCTCCACCAGTTCATCGAAGTCATTACTTTTGTTCAGGGCACAGCGGAGTCTCGTCTTCCATGTTGGAGGGTCTGGTTTGTCCAAGCCTTCCCTGTATTTGCCTTTGAACAGAGCCCAAGCCTACAACAACCATGAAGAGGAGATGAGATGAGAAGAAGCCATGAAGGAGGAGAACTTTAATGCTCACATCTACCAATTATGAACAGCATATAATGTATATGAGATGATGAATGTCAGAATGGATAGTCATTACGATTCTTATGAATGATAATAATATAATAGGGAAATTAATAAAATGCTGTATACTTAGAATATTTGATCGATTGAACTGTTAATGCTGTTGTTTAAAAAAAAAAAACAGTGCCAATCCAGCCAATCAATGGGCTTTTTCAGCTCAGTGCGAAACTAAAGCATCTTCTCTGACTGACATAAATCATCCTACAGAATATGAGGTTACACTTTATTTTAAGCTGACAAAGTTACATTGTACTTACATAAGTACTGAGTAATATTAATTAACTACTTGTACTATAGTTATAGTTACTTGCAATTATGCATAATTTACTGTTATTACTATAGCAAGTACATGTATTAATGTGAAAGCTTTACTGAATATGATTTTTTTTTAAATCATTTAAAAAAACAGCCTAAAATAAAACGTATTACACAAACTGTCAAAAATGTGCCTTTATGTATTTACTATTATAATATTGCCTATACATAATACAGTTGCCCCAGAACGTATGTGGACACTGAAGCCACTTAGAGGTGCATGGATGCATCGCATCAGATAATAAAATATCAAACTACGTGGCAGCAAACAAATACGTTTTTCTCAGAACAAGCTGCACTTTTCTTCATCATTTTTTGCTTGTTGACTTTGGATCAGTTGTTTTATTTTATGAAGTCAGTTCTTCCCATGTTCACATGTGTCCCATCACATTAACTATAGGCATTATCTAATCTTTGCAACCACTTCTCGCTTCATTTTCAACACTAGATCTGTAGTTGCTTATCATTTAAAAGCTAACCAATCTTGTCTTTCTTGGAAAAAAAAGTGAGTTTAAAGACACTTGGTTTGATAACTACTCAGACTTGAATAAGGTCTAAAACTGAATAAAGCTACCTTCAATTTTTAAGTACAATCAACTTGGATGTTTAAGTCATTACAACTTAAATGTGGCTAAAATGAGTTGAATCTTGTATAACTTTAGTTGAAAATGACTTATCTTAATTTGATGAGTTAAAGCAATGCATAACATACGTTGTCATAGCTTATTGAATATATTTTATTACAGTGACATCTTCATCATCAATCACCTTGAAGAGCGCCGCGTCCTCGTCGCGATTGTAGTCCTGCTTCCCCGCGTGTTTCCATGGAATCCTGAAAATGCTTTTCTCGTCATTTTCCCAAACCAAGCCGGGATACTCCCCGCTGTCAATCTGATCGATGAGCCACTGTCTAAGTTTGCCATTCCCACAACTGACTGACATGCTGCAGTCCCCATCTAAGTTCATGTCTGTCCGGCAGCAGGTGCACATGCAGTGAGCAGAAGAGTGTTTCAGATGAGTTCATGCATGCATATTCCTTAATAACAAACAAAATAATAACTAGCTACTCTACTGCAGGCGTTCAGGTGAAACCAACGGACTGTTATAGGCTATAAAAAAAGCATCTAGAAGTATAAAAAAAATGAAGCTTTAACTTTGAAAGTTTACATGCACATGCATATATATATATATATATATATATATATATATATATATATATATATATATATATATGTGTGTGTGTGTGTGTGTGTGTGTGTGTGTGTGTGTGTGTGTGTGTGTGTGTGTGTGTATGAAGCATGAGCATCATAAATACACAGGCTACATTTTTAAAAGGTTATTTTTAAAATCAAGTCGCATTCAGCTCATTTAGGCTGATCAAGGCTCAACAAGTCTTACCTTAGTGAATGCAGACAGCTCGACTTCACTTTCACAGCCGACACTTCTCAAGTCATGTCAGAGGAAGGTATTTCTATTCTTAAATAACGTAAAGTATAGGTGGAGAGATGGGTGGAGCTTTACGTGGAAGCGTGTTTCTCCCTCCAGCAACAAGAGTTGAAGACTTCAGAGAAACACGATACAACCGCAAGAATAAACATCCAACATACGGGAAATCCCTCGTCCGAGACACACACATATACACACACGATGGAACAAAAATAATGTCGATAAAATATGTCAAAAAATCTCCCAGCACTCGTCATCAGAATGATCCTGGTGTTTGATGTTTGTTTATTTGAGGAAATTCACAGCCGTCGCAGTCACGGAACAAGACCTGTTATCTGAGAGAGTGTGTCCCGTCAAAAGAGACGAATGGCAAAGTAACGTGACTTTTCAAAACACTTACAGAAAGACACAGAGTCGTACACTGCTCGAGGTCAGTTTAAACCCCAAAATAATAGAAGCAAAACATACGAAATGAATATTAAAATGATATGAAATCCATCAAGCATTTCATATCAAGTCATTTCAAATCTGCTATTAACGTGTTGCGAGTGTTGAATATGCCGCCACCTGCTGTCTGCCCGCCACACCACAGCACCGAGAACAAGTTCCTTCTAAACTAGCTTAATTAGATTTCATTTTAGCAGGTTCTGGATGATTATGCATCAGCCAATGTGTTATTATAGAAAATAAATAGGAACATTTGCCAATTTAGTTGTTATACTACCACAACATTTAAAATATTAAAAGACGGGTAATATATACTGTATATATATATATATATAAAAATAGCTTTTTATACAACTCTTATTCATATTTATACACACACACAATTGACACTTTAGTATATATATGTGTGCGTGTGTGTGTGTGTGTGTGTGTGTGTGTGAACCAAACTGGACGTGGCGAGATCGTTACATGGCGACAACCGACTGCAGATGCAGTAATTTCGGATTTCCTTCCCTGCCCTGATTGTTTGGCCTTCTTTATGAAAAAAGACTTATGAAACACTCTAAGACTTGTAGGGGACAGGGGGATGTGAAGAAGCAAAAGGCGAGAGCGTGAGATCAGCTGCAGCCTGTCTGATACCAATGGCAGCAAAGTGCTCTGCAGACATTAGAGCTCTTTTAAAAACCATGCGCCGAGATGAAATAACACAAACCATAATGAAGGACAGTTTGATTTGTCTTTATGGTGAATCGCTTTATACAAAGTGTGGCCATGACAAATCACAACATCACTACATAATTCAAAAAATGAGGGAGCTGGCCAGGTTTATGATCGAAGTTCAGACAAAATCTAAAAAAGTGAGGAACCTTACAGAGCTCTGTAAGCCAGAGAACTTTCTGTTAGCCGTCACAGCTTGTAAGGAAGTAAGCCAATTTCAACCAGATTTAAATATGTTTAAGACCGCCTCTCTTGCTCTGAAAATTGGATACTCATTGAAGAAAGCCTGCCAGCTCAGTTTAGGACAATGTTTAATGGCTGGGGATAGAGACACTGAAAAAAAAGTTGAAAAACTTCATTAAACTTTGCTAAAGTTTGACTTTGCTCAGTCAAATCATTCTTTTTGATCGGACACGTGTAGGTGAAGCATCCAAAATGCTCCTTACATCATACTTGAGTCGAAATGCCAAGCCTCCTAACGAAGATGTGGTAAAATCACTGACTAAATTAGAACAACAGTTGTGCAGCGAGTTGACTCGATTAGAGATCCGAGGGAAGAAAGTCCAAAGGACATGGTTGAGTCCATGGACATGCTGAATGAAAGCAGGAGCAAAGTGGGCATCGACGAAGACAATCCTTGTGTGTTTGCCAGGCTTTAACGCACATCCGTGGATCAGACTGTTTCAGGACATTTTCTAAAACTTGTGGTGCAAAAGACCCCAGGAGCCTTACATCGACCAAATTAAGGAAACAAGTAGCAACTCTCAGTCAGATCATGAATTTAAAAAACAATGAACTTGACCAATTGGCCAAATTCCTGGGACATGACATTAGAGTGCACCGCAAGCACTACAGACTGTCCGAAAACACAATTCAACTTGCAAAAGTAAGCAAGTTGCTTTTGTCTTTAGAAAAAGGTGCAGATTGTTATAAAGGAAAATCTTTGGACGAGACATGGGCGTAGGTTTGGTCTCAGCTTTGGTGGGGACATCCCCCCCCACCCCCCGGGAATTATTTTGTTGTAAGGTAAGTAACAGTGCTTTAATGGCGATTTCCTTTGTCATTTCAGACTGCTGGCAAAAGTTTCCTATACGTAATTAAATACATTTATGAATAAAATACACACATATCATAGTATGCATTCAACACAACATGTTTATATTTCAAAGCAATTTAAATATGAAGGGGACATGGTTTTGTGGATTAATCTATTACTATCCATTATTACAGTATTCTATTAATACTAAAATTGTATTTTCTATTATATATCAAATTCTATTGATATATTCTATTCTTAAAAAAAAGTGCATTAGATTAAACTGGGAAGGGTCATAAAACTTGCATATTGTCATCCTAGGTTTACTGCTTCTATTGTTCTCAATTGTAAGTTGCTTTGAATAAAAAGTGTCTGCTAAATGAATAAATGTAAATCTGTTGTGGTTTGATGCTGTCTTTCCTGCATACAAAATTGTAGTCTATCCTATGGCTAGCAAGTTTAACCCTCCTACCAGATATTGTTATTTGGATATCAATCAAATAATGATTCATTATATTTGAATAACCAACAGTGTTAACTTTTGCCTTTTTAACATTGCCAACGTGTTTTTCCAGCACATGTGTCTAGCAAGTAGGCTACACTCACAAATACATTACATAAACAGAATGTAGAAACGAAAAATGTCTCAGATGATCCACTGTTTATGACTGCAAGACTTTAAGTTAAGGTAGGCTAATTAACATTCAGTGACTTGCTAAGGTAGCATTCTATCAGTGTCATTCTATGAGCCTATCCGTGCTGCACACCCCTAATTAATGCAAGTTAATTAATCTTGAAAGATTGCAGAAGCTAGGTTTAACTGTAACAATATCCTGGGTAACCAGGATCACCAGTTAATACTATTTTCCACAGTAGAATCTGCATTTGAAAGCCTGGTCAGTCACTAGGCTAGTTATTTTTGCCTACTTAGTTACACTCTGCTTTATGAAAAAGCTTCGTATGTCCCCTTTCTTCTTCTTGGGTGACATAGCTGATCTACAAAGTGCAAAAAGGGGCAAAAAACGGAATATTAAAACGTTTTACTCTGGCCTTTGTATATGGCAGGCAGAGAGACAGCCTTGGTAACTTACCGTCGGCGTCGTCACGCGCACACACGCACACGCACACGCACACGCACACGCACACACCACCCGCTCGCTGCCAGTGAGTGCAAGCACAGAAAGTAGTCCCGGCCCGCGCGTGTAGCCTGCCTCTCAGATACCCCGCCGCCAATCAAATTACGGCGTGTCTTGTACTGTCGTCGTCCTGGCCGTTGGAACCGATCCAAATAGCAGCGCAAATATCAAAATAGCAGTTCAAAGGAGCTTGCTAAATATTGGTGGGGACAAATTTGTCATCTCAAAATGTTGATTGGGACTAGTACCTAGCGTCCCCCCCTAAACCTACGCCCTTGGGACGAGATTACCTTTGGTACTGAGGGTGAGTAAAATGGATTTGGATTGTATTTAATGCATTATATCGGTGGTTTTGTTCATATGACACTTTTTTTTAAAAAATTGATTACTTTACAGAGACTGAAAATGACACAAGCCCTGCTTCCAGATGCCGGCATGAGCATGAATGTCAAACCACAGAAATAGGTCAGTAGGCTACTGAAGAGATCTAGTACTTCGCTTAAAGGGACACTAAGTAAGAATTACTCCCATCTAGCGGTGAAATTGTATTTTGCATTCAAACGAATTGTGCTCTCCAGCGCCTCACGTTTTCAAATGCGTGTTGCATCTACGGTAGCCGTTATGTACCAAAAAGCTATGACAGGATGTCTTCTAATAGCACTTCGTCGAGTTTTCCCTCGGGTGAACAGGTTTGTTATTTCAAACAAACTTCAAATTGACACAACGAACAAACGAATGTTACAGTACGAAGTAATGAGTGTCAAAAACATGAACTATTGTAATTAAGCCTTGTTTACTCGTTATATTTTTTGAAGTATGTGCATTGTTAGATATCATCATCAGATGATTCAACAGTAGGGAGAGGAAGAAGTAACGTTAGAGGTAGAGGAAGAGGACAGAGAGGCAGTGGATCAGTGGGATCTAGACGAGGAGGTGGACGACAAGGAAGAGGAGGAGAGTGAGTGTCAATACAACGACGACAAAGATGCCCGGCAGCTACAAGAGCTACATAGAGAATTTATGCGTCTGTATTATTCAATGTGAGGTCACAGTATAAATGATAAATAAAGGAAAATATCAGATAACATAAAAATTGAAGTAGAGTTAGCTATGCAAACAATGCAAGAACAATCAAATGCTCTATTAAAATATATTTGTATCGAATTTTTAGCTTACAAAAGTAAACTTACACATTTTTTTTAGTGCCTTCTCTATACTCAATATCTGCTATTCATCAAAGAGCCCTTTTAACTGTAAATGTTCTTCTGTCTATATAATAAAGTAAACAACCAAGCAATTAAAAAAAAAACTTGTAATTAAGACTAACATTGATTTACCTGTCGAGGAGAAAGCAGGACTTCAGCGTCTCTTTTGAATTCTTTCTCCTGCATTAGCTCTTTCCACCGGGGAAAATCAATCCCGACCTTCACTCGTGTTTTTTGTATCCTCCGGTCACATTTCCTTTTACGATCATTTTTGGTCTGTTTTGGCGAAGATGATTTCTCATCCAGTGGCTCGGCATAGGTATGGTCCGCCATTAAAAATAAAAGTGACAAGCGCCTCTCACTGCTCTGCTCCTCCGTTTCTGCTGCTTTCAGTTACGTCACGCTGGCTCTGAACGAAAACGCGTTGTGGAAACGCGTTGGCGTACTTTTTGTCCCTCTCTGCTATTATAGTTTTTCAAGATGGCGGAACTACATGGAAGCCTCCGTGGACTTACCCGTCCCATGTATATAAATATAATAAATTCTTCGTTTACGAGGATAAATCAGATAATTGGCAGAAGTATTTGTACACCATTGGGGACATATTTATGAATACAAATATTGATTTTAGATTATAAATTTATCAAAAAGTTACCTATAGTCCCTTTAAAGGTGATAATGGAAAGGTTGCTGATTTAAACCCTGCAAGGAGCAATCCACAACCATAGTGTCCTGGACTCAAATGTTTTCTGTTCTTTCATCACTTCAAAGGGATAGTTCACATAAAAATGAAAATTCTGTCATTATTTACTCACCCTCGAGTTGAATTTCTTTGTTCAGCTGAACACAATGGAAGATATTTTGAAGAATTTGCTTTTTTGATTATAATATCTGGAAAAAGTTGTCTGAGAAATCTGCGCGTTCTTGTGTCCGTTGGAAAGGGCAGAGATATCGATACTCCATATGTTTGTCACCAAACAGTTTTGGGGCACCATTGACTTCCATAGGAAAATAAATGGTGACCCAACACTGTTTGGTGACAAACATATGGAGTATCGATATCTCTGCCCTTTCCTTGATTATGTGTAATCAAAAAATGTATATATTCGACACAATTACAAAAACGTGGATGAATATTCTATTTAATAATTCTAAACTTTACTGAGAAACTGCTTAAATGGGAGAAATGCATGAGCGCGGACGCTCCACGTAGGCTAATTCTGCTGTACGACCACATTTATTTACGAGAGAGCCCTTTTTCTCAAGTCTTTCCGAACTGATTTCCGAATGTTTCCTATGTTGGGGAAGATTTTGTAGTGTTAAACCTTTTTTATTAGTTTTTCGCAAAACAGTCCTTGGATGGAAACCTGGCTAGTGATGAAACCTGTGATTATAGAGAGGATTCTTTGTACATTTAGCTACAGCTTTTTTAAGATTTTGTTTATTTTGACATTTTGTTTTGTGTTTCAGGAACGAAAGCTCCTAGGAGGCCATGGAGTAGCGAAGAGCAGGGAAAATTATTTTCCTTGAGAAAAGTTCCTGGAAAAGCAGAGTGTCAGTCATGTCTGGATGCAAATCCAGTCCTTAGGTCAAGATCTTGGGTTGACATTAAAAACTTTGTCCATAACACTATCCAAACCATGAAAAGGAAACTTGCTTCTTGAATAAATGCTGTCTTTTTCTTTTTTTTTGGCTTGGAAAAATAGAAATCTTTGATATTTTGTGTAAACTCTATGCACTTTACCTACATTTCCTTTTTCAGAGGAAGCAAGCACTTTACGTTCCACTGATTTTGTACTAAATGCAAAAGATTTCTATTTCTCCAACCAAAGAAAGAAAGAAGTGCTTTACTGTTTGAAATAACTGTCATAGGCTCAAAGTTTGAATTGAATTGTTGAAATTGAAGTTTGGGACAGCATAAGCGGCAACTTCACGGTTCCTGTCTCTCTCTTGAATCCAACACGAAAATGACTTCAACTGCAATTCATTGACTGGCCGCTAGAGACTCCAAAAGAGAGTCAATCCCATATACCCCCATGTTCAAAATTTTACAGCAGAAAAAAATGTTTACAGCCTGGTACAAAAAGTGGTTTTGGTCTATATAGCTAATTTTGCCCTTCATGACAACTGTAAGGGGGGTGCATTTTTTTTATAACTCATCCATTTAAATTATGTTAAGCCTTAAATTTCTGCATAATTAAGGGTGTGGTCACATGAGTGACAGGTGGATTGCCGCTTCTGTCACTACTAGCCGTTTGTCTGTTAGCGTCACGTCACCTCAGCTAATCCGCCTCTTTGCCCATTTTCATTTATCCGGGAGTGATGCGCTGCCAAGATGGCGACGGCCGGCTCCGCCCACTTTGGGCTTCAAAAATGCTCTTCAGAAACGGGTGACGTCACAGACACTGTCCATATTTTTTGTTAGTCTATGGAATTACCACATTGTTAGCATGTTTTATCATGTTGCTAATATGATTTAACAGGATGTTAACATGTATTAATATGTTGTTAGCATTAGTTAGCATTTTGCTAACATGTTTTAGCATTTTGCTAACGTGTTTTAACATGTTGCTATCATGAATTAACATGATGCTATCATATTTTAACACATTGCTAACATGAATTAGCATGTTGCTAGCAGGTTTTAACATGCTGTTGGCATGGATTAGCATGTCACTAGCATTATTTAACATGGCTGTTTCTCAATATGCGTTCTTCAGCGATCTTGCGTCCTTGTGTTCTCGTACTTCGTCATCATCGAAGTTCTATTCCAATACTCAAGAATTGGGTATGCATGAAAGTGCCAGTTAGTGCTCTTGGTATCGAGGATGCATCGAATGCAGAAAGAAATTGAAAGAATCGAACCGTTAAAAATCCCAAAAGAAGGTTCGGGCGGTCGACGTATAGGAAGCCTGTAAGCTTCAAACTTCGTTTCTCACCATAGACTGTGGTTCTCGCTTAAGAGATTCCCGCTGCAAGCTCGAAATGCGTGACGGCTCGTGAAAGTAAACATTTGTCCGTCTGTTTTGCTTAATTTTAATAAAATGGTAAAGACCTTAAGAAAGCGGCAGTATTTGTATTGGAATATTAAAAAGAATCTTAACATTGACAAAGCATGGCTACTCATTTTCAGAAATACACACAGTAAAAAAACTAAACAATTGAAAACAATGTCTATAATAAAATGAAAGAAATGTTTAATAGGTTGTGACATTTGTTTGTGATTTCATGTTGTATTTATTGTGCTTTGGTCATCAATCGCTATTTGCTGAGATGGTCAGTTAATCAGCAAGATCGCAGCACATCTCAATTCTCAAAAAGATGCGTTCTCTGTCCTTGCGTCCTTCTGAGTTCGTTTTTTCAAGGTCGTCTGGCAAGACCGGTCTCAACGAGAACGCAAGTCCATTTCCTTGCGTTCTTGAAATTGAGAAACAGCCGTTGTTGCAGTATTTAACACACTTTTAGCATGAATTAATATGTCGCTAGCATGATTTAAAATGAAATACCATCCTGATAACCGGATGTCGCTAGCATGCTAGCATGTCGCTATCATGATTTAACATGTTCTTAACATGAATTACCACCCTGCTAACATGAATTAACATGTCACTAGCATTATTTAGGATTAGCATGTTGGCTGGCATAATTTAAAATGTTTTGCTAACATGTTTTAACATATAAAGCTGTAGGCGGAGATACAGTCTAAACTTTGGCTCAGAATAAGAAGTGGTTTAATAGTAGATCAGTAACTTGTCTTATTCAAGTCAACTTAATTACAATAATTATTACATTTAAAAATAATAACACTATTAATGTGGCCTTCTGTGGCAATTTTATATTTTTGCTTGAAAATAAAAACTATAACTTTTACTCCACAAATTCAAAAACATTGATGCGTCCTCAAATCCCCTCATTAACAAACAGACACACAAACCATTCAAACCAGAGATCAATTCATCATTAAACTGTTTCAACTGACTAGATCTCACAAATGTAGATATTCAGATGAAATGACAAAATTAAACATATCGTAGTAGCCATTTATTAAAAGTGCTGAGATGAGATTGTCTCATCTACGGTCAGGAGAAAAACAATCAAGGCTCATCTTACCCCATGTTACCCTACACTACAAAAATACCCGTACGTTGATATTAAACGTGCAGTTGTTATTATTTAATTACTATTTCTACTGTTTCCTTATATGACTTCAGCATTAAAACAGCGCTTTGGTAATCCAGCTTCTCACATTCCCAGCAAGTGTAGAGGAAAAATACAAGCAGTCAGTTTAGAGACCATAGTATAAATCAAAGTTTATAACATATCTGTGAATAACAATTCGCCTTTAACATCAGTAGTAGTCATTAAAACCTTGAATATTTACACAAAGAGTCCTTAAGTAAAACAGTGCTGTGCCATAATAAACACCATGAGCTGTGGCATTGAGCTGAGCCGCGAGTCAGGCGTCCTGAAGCTGGTCCTCCTCGGGAGTCTGAGCGAGAAGAGTGCGGATCTCCTCCTCGTCCTTCAGGGGGTTTTCCTTGTACTCCTCCTTCAGCCACTCTCTGAACTGAACACACACATGAACAACTATCATCCAGCACTTTTTAAGAGTTTTCTGTTAAAACTGTGTTGTTTAAGCAGATATTAAGTTAATAACTAATGATCGTTGCGACGGAAGTGAATCAATCAAAACTAACTTTAGCTGGAAAATAACCTTATTCTAGATCTGCTGTAAAGCCAAAACAATCTCTGTTACTTTAATTTCCTATTATCACTGTAAAGCTGCTTTGGAACAATCTACATTGTTAAAAGCGCTTTATAAAAATGAAGATGACTTGACGTGTTGTTAACATTAATTAGCATGTTGCAAGCATTATTATTATGTTGCTAACATGAATTGCCATGTCACTAGCATTATTTAGAATAAGCATGTTGGCTTGCATGATAATGTAACATATGTAACAATGACACTGTAAAATAAAGTTACCCAAATTTCTAAGGTCTCTAAATTTTCAACACGATAAAAATTTTGCTGAAAAAACCTAATCCACACAATCTACTACAGTCTTCTGTCGTGTGATTGAGAGTTTAGACTGTTTTAGCATGTAAAAGGTCTTTCAGTATAACTGTACAACCATACAGCTTCAGCTTGCGCTTCACGTGTCTTTTGCAGTGAAATCTTCCGTTTTTATAAAGTTACCGTCAGAATCACTTATAATTTCAGTAATATTTTAAGATGAACACTTACTGGACTGAAGCAACTTAGCTTTACTTGATTATCCATTAATTTTTTTGTTCAGATGTGAGTTTTAAATATGATCCGTCAGGCTTTTGAGGAAGGTTTATTTGTTCATCTCTCAATCATCATTGCGTTATAACTTTTAAAACTGCAGAGCTTTGATCATAAAACTAAGCATTTAAATATCATCTTACTAAGATATTTTTGGAAGATATAGAGTGACGACTGATATTTATATGATTTTATGCAAGTAGTCGCTATACTCTCATAAAGATCTCATTGATTTACACGACAAACTATCAGACTTTTTTTCCATATCAATATCAGCATTTTCACCAAATTGCATATTTTTCCGCAGTTTGGGCAGCAGGTCTAAGTATGAGTTTCATATTCTCACTATATTATATTTGAACCATAAAAGCCTGATGATATATATGGCAATTTTAGATTTTTCAGACTATTCTTTAATGTCTGGCTTTACAGGTGTAGCATCTGGACCAATCAGACACACAAATTATTCATTATGTCATAATGAATGATCCAGCAAACTCACTCTCCCAACAAAGGTCTATGAAGCTTCCCCCAAAACTAACATCCCAAATGAAGCTAACACTGGCAGAACCGTTGTCCTGTTACAGGGCACATTAAGACTGATAAGACTTTTACCACCCCAAAAGGAATTTCCAGAGAGTTGTGAGTCTCACTTAATTATTGCTGAGAAGGAGAAATAAACCCTTATAATCCTATATATTCTATATATAACCACTTGAGAAATGTAAAAACATGCATCTAATTTTCCCGTCTCATGATTTTCCTTTTATGTGGTTTGGCCTATGTATTCATTCTCTCTTTTAAACTCTTTGAATTAATGTTTCAGACTTGCCTACTATGGTTAACCAAAATCATGTGCAGCATGTTTAGTCCCTATAACTCCAATCTTCATGTTCAAATGCCTGCTTTAACAAAAGGTCGTAAAGAAATTCCCTCCAAAGGGAACAACTTCCTATTGGCTCACAACCCTCCAGAGGGTGTGACATCTTCCCACTTTAAAAATCCCTGTTCACAAAATCATGTCTCTTAGTTCCTTTCTGAAATCCTGATGCTAGAGAAGATCAAAGGGCCTCTAGACAAAGGGCAAGTAGTTGGTGCTGTATTTCTAGACCTAAAAAAAGGCCTCTGATACTGTGGATCACAGTGTGCTAGTTAAACTCCAGCTCTTCAAAATGTCACCTAGTTCTCTAGCATGGATACAATCATATTTGGAGGGAAGGCAACAGTGCGTTAAGGTTAATGGGGTGATGTCAGCTCTTTGCCCTAACAACATGGGAGTTCCTCAAGGATCAGTACTGGGGCCATTGCTGTTTACAATGTACATCAATGACTTCTCTGATAGCTGTGAAGGTGCCAACTGCCAGCTGTATGCAGATGATACAGTCCATCTATCTGCTCAAACCTCAGCTCTGGCAGCGCAGCAGTTGACACTTACCCTTGTAGACATTTCTAATTGGTTCGAGTCATCTCACCTAACCTTAATTGTGAAGAAAACCCGTTGCTGTCTGTTTCTCAGTTAAAACAAGACCTTGTGACAGCACCTTTGAAGTAAGCATAAACAATGAAATTATTCAAGAAGTAAAAGATACCAAATATCTTGGAATTATCCTTGACAATAACCTTAAATTTCAAAGCCAAGTAAAAAATGTTTGTAAAAAGTTCAAATCCAACTTGAATTGTTTTCGTTTTATTAGGAGGGATCTGTCTCATCAGGCCGCCCTGTTATACATGCATGCTATGATTTTCTCGCATCTGTCTCACTGCGTCACATCTTGGTCACAAACCTCCCCGTCCGCACTTAAGCCGGTTGTTTCAGTGTACAAGCAGGCAGTCAAGGTATGTTTATTATTTTTGTGTTTAATGTTTATTATTTTTTATAAAATGTCCGCTGGTTTGTCTAGATGAGACGCTTATTCCTCGGCTGGATCGTGTCGAGACTTTGAAGCTGCACTGAAACTCACATCTGGACCTTCAACTCGTTGATAACCATTGAAGTCAATATATGGAGAAAAACCCTGGAATATTTTCCTCATAAACCTTCATTTCTTTTCGACTGAAGCAAGAAAGACATGAACATCTTGGATGACGTGGGGGTGAGTAAATTATCAGTTAATGTTAATTCAGAAGTGAACTAATCCTTTAATACCCTTACTGGACGAATGCCGCATTCAATATGTTTACATAAAGACTTGCATTGCAATCATCATATTATATATTGCCGGTGTTAAGTTTATCCTGAAAGGACTTTTCGGACTATAAAGGTAAGAATGAAACGGTTTCTTCTTCACTCCAATTGTCGCTTCTTCCGTCACTAGTTTCATTGTTTGAGGGGAAAAATATCAAATACTGTTCATACAGCGCACTGTGTTTCTGTGACTGTGCGAAGCATCTGGGTCGGCAGGTTTGCGTCACAAAACCCGCCCAATCACGGCCAAAACTAACCCACTTTACACATGTAAAACGTTCCTTAACCTGGGGTTAGAAGCAAGGTGTAGAATGACGATAACCCGGGGTTGCACATAAACATGGTCATTGACATAATTCCAGGTCAATGGTAAAGTGGTCAGGTTTGTAAAGACACAACAACAACGAACTCATGAGCTTCAAAAGGCACTGTTGGCTTAAGTTGAACTCTCATCTTCGTTTTGGTGCTGCTAACCACTGACAATATCCTTTCATTCATCATGTGGAGGAATCACCTGCTGTAGTTGAGTGCTCTCGAACTCCTTCAGCTGGGTCTGGAAGCCCACATTAGGTGAAGCGCAGGGTCTCGCCAGCTTCACCGCGGCCAGAGCGTCCTGCCATCCCAGAGTAGTGACGGTCATGACGTACGCCACCACCAGCGTCACGCTGCGCGACACGCCAGCAAGACTGGATCACAGGAAATCAAAAATCAGCCACTCACTAAAGCCAAGTCCACACTAATACGGTTTCGTTTGAAAACGCATCTTTTTCTCTCCGTTTTGGCCTTCCGTCCACTCTGAGACTGTGTTCTTATAAATGAAAACGCTCTCCAAAGTGGATAGATTTGGAAACTCTGTTTTTGTGTTGTAGTGTGGACTGTCAAAACGGAGGTATTTAAAACGATGATGTAAGTTTAGTCATGTGACGCATATTATACCAATAGATATTCATGTTTTTATTGGTATTGTGCCTGTTGTGTGCTGGAGATGGCATTCTCCAACAGGGGCTCTCGCTCGCTTTCCCTTTCCCTCGGTTTTTTATTTTATTTTCTCTGCCGTGCGCGCGCCACACGGATTCTATGTCTTTGCGCTCGCTCTAGATTCCGGGAGATTTTAGGGTAGGTCTATAGATAAACTCATCTTTCAGGCATTTGACCGACCGGGTTGACATTTCAGCGTGAGAAATCGGGGGTGTGGGGCGTGAGCGTGTGAAACCACTCAAATGCGGGTGTCTCACGGCCAATGCGTGAGAGTTGGCAGCTCTGCTCTTCATATCACTGTCCTGCAAACATGAGAGAATTTACTCACATTTGCTGTAAAACATGAGAACAGTTTTAGCGTTTTAGATCAAACATATAATGGTGAGAGTATGACCTGGACGCCAGTGAATGCTGAGATATTTTGCTAAATTAAATTATCCTGCCAGAAGAATTGCGCGATAACTTTATTTTTCCGTCTGTATCATCTCCGTGAGCTTCTGTGAGGTTGTACGCACGCAGTAAGGTGAATTTAGCTAGAAAGCCTGAAACCGCCAGTGTGTAGAGAAAGTGTATTTAAAGGAAAAAAGCCATTTTCAAATGTATCCGGATTAATGTAGACGTAGCCTAAGTTTCTTTTACTGATTTGATTCTATTTTTGCACAAAACGTTGACATTAAAATAACTACAGGACGATACGACATAATGATTACTGCCGTTTGTTTAGGTTAGGGATTAGAACGAGCCCCAAACCCTAAGCATTCAACTTCATTGACGGTGCAAGAGGTTCACATTTCAAAGTTCAAACTTCATTATGTTTTCCAGAATGAAGCACTCTACACATATGCTGCATTATATTCTCTTATCAAACAGAGAGGCTCGTGCTTACTGTTGTTTTGGGGAAGTTCAAAAATAGCTCACCCCCCTTGACACCTAGTTATCAGCTGTTCACATTATCATACTGGGCTCGATTAAGGCTGGGATCTTGGTTGTGTGCACATTTTGCTTCCTCTTAAGGTAGGCTCTTATATGTTGGTGCATGCAACCACAAGGGTCTACTAACATCAGTTAATTTACAGTGTAGATGTCAATTGTTAGTGGACATACAGGCTTGACATTCACTTTTTTTGCTCAGTAGCCACTGTGGCAAGTGGTTTTCCAAAGTCACCAAAAAAATGGCATCGATACCATGGGGAAAAACTGCCAAATAGATATTTTTAATATTATCTCATCATTTGTCGGCAGGATTATTAGGCTTTAAGGGTTTTCTGTTAGAACGGTGTCGTGTTAGCGGCCCCTGAGTTAATAACTAATGATCTTTGCAATGGATGTGAATCGATCAAAACTAACTTTAGCTGGACAATAACTTTATTATATTATATTATTTATTATACTGTTACTTTAATTTCCTATTATCACTGTAAAGCTGCTTTGAAACAGCCCATATTGTTAAAAGCGCTATATAAGTGAAGGTGACTTGACTTTAATACCTGAAGCACAGATCCATTATACTGTTACACATGCATTTTCTTTCTCAACTGTTTACGTTCTCTTAAAACTGTGTTTAGGTGAATACTCGTCAAGGCTGACATTTTGTAATATTTTTTTGTGTATTTCACCATTTAAGCGCAATAAGCATCAAAAAGAACTCAATTTAGTAATGAATGGCGGCTTTATGTCCGCGCACGTTAGGTTTGAGCCCAAAATCTGATTTCAGAAGCCCTTTTAAAAGACTACAATTGAAAAATGTATAAATTATAAAATTCAACCCGCTAAAGTGGCTAGTATGAGTGAAATGTCAATGTCGAGCCCTACATACAAACCCCTCACTTACCAGTGAACTAGACAGCCCTCCCCTTTCAGTCGGGACTCGTGCATGAACATAATGCTCTTCTTAAAATGCTGAATGCTGTGGAGGGGAAAGAGACCCTTTTTTTTAACCACATATAGCTCTACACAGAAGTGACACAAATGTGAAGGATGCTGGAATTAAATATAACCTTTTAATGCAGTAATGTCATATTTGGACACTGAAGACACAATGTATGAATGTCAAATATTTGTTTTGATATTTTGTTATCTAATTCATTGACATTCAGGCAGTAAGTGCGGCTTAAAAAGATTTTACCAAAAGATATTTCGAAGAAATGTTTTGTTTTTTTAACAATGAAAGTCAATGGGGTCCAAAACAACTGATGCATTTTTTTTTTTACCATATCTTCTTTTGTGTTCAACGGAGGACACAAAATCATACAGGTTTGGAACAACATGAGGGTGAGTAAATTATATACATTTCTGGGTTACATTTGGTCAGTTTTGGGTCATCTACATGTCGTAGAGACTAAGACTATGACGCTGACAGCGCTGTTCCTCCAGCGGCGATAAGGTTGTAACAGTATACATGTATACATGATGTTTTCCAGATGCAGATTGCTCATAGTGGCCGACCGGTCTACCATAAATATTTTTAACAACTTTAATATTTACTGCCTTCACAGTTCCAGGCAAAGTTTATGTAGGCTTGATACTGACACTCAAATGAGTATGTATTGAAATGCTCAAAACATTTCAGAGATGAGTTCAAGCCGAGTCAGTATCGTATGTGAAACAGCGTTAAAACAATGGCCAAAATATAAAATGTATTATTCAGGGATTATAAAATGGATAGTTCTGGTCCTTGATTCTAATTCGCATTCGAAGCTGTTTTACAGAGTATCAAAGATATAAGCTACTTTCACTCTCCACTTGACCACATATTTGAATAAGTATATGCTCTTTAATCCAGTACATTTGTGATATTGCATTACTTTACTCGTTACATTTTGCATGGCACCTAACTTTTTCTGCAAGAATTTTCTAAGTTTATTTCTGCTACCAAAGAGGTGATATCGCCATCTACAGGGCATTGGAGGTCCTATATCTTGTGTGTTTTGCCTTAACTCACATTTACTCACCCAAACTTGTCAGCAAGGCTACTTTACGAGGCGAGTGCATTCAGGTAGTTTGATATTTGATATATGAGATATGAGAACATGACTGCAGCCGGTGATGAGGCAGAAACCAGCATGACCAGTGCTGACTATTTGATTTTACTTCACATAATATATGCATTTTTGAGGGATATTGGTTTACTTATGGCCTCTTTGAGCACTCGAGTTTAACTGAGATTTATGTGATTGTAGACGTTTGTGTCCACCTTGATTTATTGCAATATTTTTAGACAATAAACATGATTACTCTCCTCACAAATGAACTATTTCTTGTTTTTCACTGGCATGTCTCTTATAGTCAGTAGGAGTAAAATACTTAAGTACTATTAAAATCAGATACTTTCACCCCCGGTTTCACAGACAAGGCTTAAGTCTAGTCCCTGACTAAAATGTATGTTTGAGCTGTTCATACTGAAAGCAAATTGCACTGACACGTCTTAAAATATGTCAGTGCCACTGTTTTGTCTCAAGATCAGTAATGTTTTTTTTTTCCAAAGGCATGTTTATTTAAGATACTTAAATGCCCTAACTGAACTAATCCTGGCTTAATCTCAGCCCTGTCTGGGAAACTATTGTGCTCTATTTGTTCTCGCCCCCACACTGTTTGACCAAAGAAATTCCAATACCTTTTTTTTTAAAGACACTGCTATTTCCATTTATATATCTTTTGATTTGATATATTTAAGTGATTATATGGACAGACTGATGGAAGTCCTGCTCTACACAATATATAATTATAAAATTCCCTGATATTTACAGGTTTTCCATGATCTGGACAGGTTGGTCAAGTCTTCTCAACATGCTACGACTGATAAAGATTATTCTGTGTTGAAGTAAATTCTACAGAAAACACAAATGTCATTTCTATAAGTTAGTTCAGGCAAGATTTTTTTTTCAATTATTTTTCAATAATTCAACGGCCCAGAGTCAATTACTCTGCTTATACTATGGTGACCACATCTCAAAACATTTTCAGATGATGCATTTCAAGACGTTTGTCAGGTTTTTATCCTTAAAATGCTCGTGTGTGGGACTAATGTCTTACGCATCTCATCCCAAGCCTCATTCCAAAGCATCCTTTTAGAGCTCGTAACAGCCTTAAGCCACTGATAGCAGTCTAATGCAGTTATTAATATTAGAGAGAGATTAAGCGTGTGAATTACTTTAGTCTGTGCGTCTCTCAACAGTGTTCTGCACCAGCGTCTACTATTAGCGAAACTACGTTTATCTGCACCTCGATAGTAAGAAACATCTTTTAAGTTGCTAAACTATTTTAATGATAAAATCGTCAGAGCAGCGCTGACAACATGCGAGTGTGTGTGTCTGTACTGTATGTGTGTTTGACTGGAAGAGAGAGCGATGAAGAGAGATGTGCTTTTCCATAATAACTAATAAATGCAAAATACATAATAAAACCTGGAAATAATTGTTTTTTTTTTATCCTATTGTTTATTATATTTATTTGCTCGGTCAGCGTCGTTGTGGGTTTAAGTTCTGTGGGCTGAAAAGACCTTTGAAAATATTGAAAATATACTGAAATCATTTGGCGAAGTGATATGGAACTGTAATGCGGTCGAGACCCGCAGGAACTACTTTAGCCGTGAGTTTCCCTGAAAATAATTGCACACCTTAGAACGTTTGTCAACCAATCAGAATCAAGCATTCAACAGCACAGTAGTATAAAGTCTAATTATCAACGTTATAACATTAAGCAAAAGGTACTCAACTTTCTAATACTGGTGTTCCCATCATGCACTGGGGCATGCATATTTAATAAGGTTGCATTTTCTCTGTTTTCCAGCTGTATTTCCAGTTTTATCATTTGTTTTGTCGTTTTGTAACATCTGGAGTTAATTTTCCCCTACAAATGACACATTCATACTCAAAAATGATCCAACGAACGTTACTGTTATTGTCTATTGTGTACCAAGCATTGAGATCTCTGTGTTCGGGTGGGTACCACATTACTTCAGTTATGCAATACCTACTGTATTATTGATTGAGATGTCCTAAGTAAAGCATACACTTTAAAAGCATGGCTTAATTCAGTCTTATATTGTTTTGTATTGCAAAGTAATAAGTAAACTTCAACTAAGTACAAATTACTCAAACTTTAACTGGACAAGTTCAAGTTACTGGTAACACTTTACAATAAGGTTCATTTGTTAACGTTAGTTAACTACCTTAGTTAACATGAACTAAGAATGAACAATACTTCTACAGCATTTATTAATGTTAATTTCAACATTGACAAATACTCTTTTAAAATTAAAGGTTGTATTGTTAACATTAGTTAATGCACTGTGAACTAACATGAACAGACAATGAACAGCTGTAATATTAGCTTATAACTAATATTAACAAATACAGGATATCTTACTATTTGAATATCCTTGCAACAAAAAACACAGTCATTGTTTTGCTTGAAACTGTCCAGATAGTGTCTGTCAAGAAATCCAGAAATCTGACTGTGGTTTCTCTTAAGCATCAACTACACGGTCAGGTACGGTAGCGTTTCCTCCAGAACATCCATCCTTTTGACAGGACCAGGATGAGAAAGGGCTGGGTTTGTCCAGTTTGGTTAAAGAGGGTCAGTTTCACATTACGCATGGCCGGGTTTCGCAGGCTCATAAGGGTGACAAGAGGGCTGATGGTAAGGGGGGGGATAAAAATAAAGGCGTAGTGAGACCAAGGCATCACTGCAGAACCCAGCTCATAACTTCCTTCCTGAACCAAGAGAGCCACAAGAGGAAGTGTGCGTATGTGCGGGTCTCTACGTGCATGTGTGTGTGTTAATACATGTGCGCTCAAGGGTGAAACTAGTTTGATATGGCATGTAAAAACCAACATCACAGACTGAGTGTAATGAAGGGAACAGCATGTGTAAATGCAGAACTTATAAAAAAAGTTTGCTTATGAAAAGCATCGACATCTTCATGTTGCCACAGTTACTCGCGCTGCCCACTGGCGGCCAGCTATTAGCAAACATGCCGTCAGAAATGCATGAAGCTATACTTACAGGTTTTGCGTGGGCGAATCTGCTGCTGGGATACAGAGATAAGTCATCTCCTAAAGAAATGGAGGAAAGACATGGATGTGCTTTAATATGTCTCTAAATCACATGTGATGGAGCAAAACGTGAGTATGAAACACAGAGAGTTTCATGTCAAATCCAGAGCTTTCGGTTGCACATGCCCACCAATGTGGTAATTTTCCATAATAAACTCAAAACATAGCACTCTCATATAGCTCATGCGTAAATGCTGCATATTTTATTGTTTTATTTGCCTTCATGCAAGAGCATGTCAGAATGTGTAAAATGTCAAAAAATCTCAACTCATTGTTTCTTTTTTTGCACGGCTTTTTTTGAGTTTTACTTTCAAAACTTATATATATATATATATATATATTTTTTTTTTTTTTTTTTTTTTACAAATTCAAATACATTGGAAAAATGCAGTAAATTGAGTTTAGTTTACTCAGATCAAAAAATAAATGCTTTTGGCACAAGTAACCGGATGCAGGAAGAATATCTGCAGGATTTAAGACTTCTTATATTTATATTATATGGGTATATGATACCTATATAATCTCAAAATAAATCTTGCATCTCAGATACTTAAAGGATTAGTTCACTTCAGAATTAACATTAACTGATAATGTCCTCTCCCCCTCGTCATCCAAGATGTTCATGTCTTTCTTGCTTCAGTCGAAAAGAAATGAAGGTTTATGAGGAAAACATTCCAGGGTTTTTCTCCGTATATTGACTTCAATGGTTATCAACGAGTTGAAGGTCCAGATGTGAGTTTCAGTGCAGCTTCAAAGTCTCGACACGATCCAGCCGAGGAATAAGAGTCTCATCTAGACAAACCAGCGGACATTTTATAAAAAAAATAATAAACATTTATATACTTTTTAACCACAAATGCTCGTCTTGCACGTCCTGGACTTCGGTCAGATAGTAACCGGACGTAGGCGGAAAATGTTGGTATAGTGTGAAAAACTAATTTTCTCCTCCAACTTCAAAATTGTCCGACATCATTATTTTACTTTATTTATTTTTTTTGCACGTTCACTTTGTAAACACTGGGTCGTTACTTCTGCCTTCGTGACCTTTCAACGTAATTACGTAGTGTGTGTTGCATCTCAGAGCTAGTGCAAGACAAGCATTTGTGGTTAAAAAGTATATAAATGTTTATTATTTTTTTTATAAAATGTCCGCTGGTTTGTCTAGATGAGACTCTTATTCCTCGGCTGGATCGTGTCGAGACTTTGAAGCTGCACTGAAACTCACATCTGGACCTTCAACTCGTTGATAACCATTGAAGTCAATATATGGAGAAAAACCCTGGAATGTTTTCCTCATAAACCTTCATTTCTTTTCGACTGAAGAAAGAAAGACATGAACATCTTGGATGACGAGGGGGAGAGGACATTATCAGGAAATTTTAATTCTGAAGTGAAGTAATCCTTTAATGAACAGTGTGCAACACACATCCAGCTGCTAAACAGGGTAAAATACTGAGAATGTAGTAATGTCATAATTCAGCTGACTTGACATTGTGATCGTATGTGTCAAATCTTTATATTTTGAAGAGATTAAATAATGAGGCGAACTACCTGTAGAATGGGAGCGGCGGTGTCATGGATGGAGAGGATGTGTGTGATGTTGTTTCTCGCTAATTGCTCCCTGTCTCTGGCATCTGTAAAAAAATAAAATAAAAAAAAAAACATAAAAATAAACACATTTATCATCTTTCCTGAACATGCACCTTATTAAAAATGGTGCTTTCGCTTCCAGTGTTGTCCATTCTTACCTTTGAAGTTACCCAAGTACAGGTCTGACAGAACCTGGGACGACACAAGCAGGTTTGTTCAGTCACAACCAGACCAATATAATACAAAACCACAACTTAAAGCACTCCAAAAATAGACAACTGATGTGTTTAAAGTCCCTGTAAAGGCAATTTAATTTGTTTGTTTTAAATGTTAGAAATGTATTGCTAAAGCACATTACAAAGACTGTGAACTGTGAAGTACTGAATTGTGGGGTTAAAAAGTTTTTCACCATTGTTGTGTTCAGTATTTTTTGGGCGATGTCGATGACGCACTGGAGCCACTGAGGCTGGCCCCGCCCCTACTGTCGATGACGCACTGGAGCCACTGAGGCTGGCCCCGCCCCTACTGTCGATGACGCACTGGAGCCACTGAGGCTGGCCCCGCCCCTACTGTCGATGACGCACTGGAGCCACTGAGGCTGGCCCCGCCCCTACTGTCGATGACGCACTGGAGCCACTGAGGCTGGCCCCGCCCCTACTGTCGATGACGCACTGGAGCCACTGAGGCTGGCCCCGCCCCTACTGTCGATGACGCACTGGAGCCACTGAGGCTGGCCCCGCCCCTACTGTCAATGACGCACTGGAGCCACTGAGGCTGGCCCCGCTCCTACTGTCGATGACGCACTGGAGCCACTGAGTTCCTGGCCCTTCCCCTACTGTCGATGACGCACTGGAGCCACTGAGGCTGGCCCCGCCCCTACTGTCGATGGCGCACTGGAGCCACTGAGGCTGGCCCCGCCCCTACTGTCGATGACGCACTGGAGCCACTGAGCTCCTGGCCCCGCCCCTACTGTCGATGACGCACTGGAGCCACTGAGGCTGGTCCCGCCCCTACTGTCGATGACGCACTGGAGCCACTGAGGCTGGCCCCGCCCCTACTGTCGATGGCGCACTGGAGCCACTGAGGCTGGCCCCGCCCCTACTGTCGATGGCGCACTGGAGCCACTGAGCCCCTGGCCCTCCCCCTACTGTCGATGACGCACTGGAGGCACTGAGGCTGGCCCCGCCCCTACTGTCGATGATGCACTGGAGGCACTGAGGCTGGCCCCGCCCCTACTGTCGATGACGCACTGGAGCCACTGAGGCTGGCCCCGCTCCTACTGTCGATGACGCACTGGAGCCACTGAGCTCCTGGCCCCGCCCCTACTGTCGATGATGCACTGGAGCGACTGAGGCTGGCCCCGCTCCTACTGTCGATGATGCACTGGAGCCACTGAGGCTGGCCCCGCTCCTACTGTCAATGACGCACTGGAGCCACTGAGCTCCTGGCCCCGCCCCTACTGTCGATGACGCACTGGAGCCACTGAGCTCCTGGCCCCGCCCCTACTGTCGATGATGCACTGGAGCCACTGAGGCTGGCCCCGCTCCTACTGTCGATGATGCACTGGAGCGACTGAGGCTGGCCCCGCTCCTACTGTCGATGATGCACTGGAGCCACTGAGGCTGGCCCCGCTCCTACTGTCGATGACGCACTGGAGCCACTGAGCTCCTGGCCCCGCCCCTACTGTCGATGACGCACTGGAGCCACTGAGCTCCTGGCCCCGCCCCTACTGTCGATGATGCACTGGAGCCACTGAGGCTGGCCCCGCTCCTACTGTCGATGACGCACTGGAGCCACTGAGGCTTGCACCGCCCCTACTGTCAATGACGCACTGGAGCCACTGAGGCTGGCCCCGCTCCTACTGTCAATGATGCACTGGAGCCACAGAGGCTGGCCCCGCCCCTACTGTCAATGACGCACTGGAGCCACTGAGGCTGGCCCCGCTCCTACTGTCAATGACGCACTGGAGCCACTGAGGCTGGCCCCGCTCCTACTGTCAATGACGCACTGGAGCCACTGAGCTCCTGGCCCCGCCCCTACTGTCGATGATGCACTGGAGCCACTGAGGCTGGCCCCGCCCCTACTGTCGATGGCGCACTGGAGCCACTGAGCTCCTGGCCCCGCTCCTACTGTCGATGACGCACTGGAGCCACTGAGCTCCTGGCCCCGCCCCTACTGTCGATGACGCACTGGAGCCACTGAGCTCCTGGCCCCGCCCCTACTGTCGATGATGCACTGGAGCCACTGAGGCTGGCCCCGCTCCTACTGTCGATGATGCACTGGAGCGACTGAGGCTGGCCCCGCTCCTACTGTCGATGATGCACTGGAGCGACTGAGGCTGGCCCCGCTCCTACTGTCGATGATGCACTGGAGCCACTGAGGCTGGCCCCGCGCCTACTGTCGATGACGCACTGGAGCCACTGAGCTCCTGGCCCCGCCCCTACTGTCGATGACGCACTGGAGCCACTGAGCTCCTGGCCCCGCCCCTACTGTCGATGATGCACTGGAGCCACTGAGGCTGGCCCCGCTCCTACTGTCGATGACGCACTGGAGCCACTGAGGCTTGCACGGCCCCTACTGTCAATAACGCACTGGAGCCACTGAGGCTGGCCCCGCTCCTACTGTCAATGACGCACTGGAGCCACAGAGGCTGGCCCCGCCCCTACTGTCAATGACGCACTGGAGCCACTGAGGCTGGCCCCGCTCCTACTGTCAATGATGCACTGGAGCCACTGAGGCTGGCCCCGCTCCTACTGTCGATGACGCACTGGAGCCACTGAGCTCCTGGCCCCGCCCCTACTGTCGATGACGCACTGGAGCCACTGAGCTCCTGGCCCCGCCCCTACTGTCGATGATGCACTGGAGCCACTGAGGCTGGCCCCGCTCCTACTGTCGATGACGCACTGGAGCCACTGAGGCTTGCACCGCCCCTACTGTCAATGACGCACTGGAGCCACTGAGGCTGGCCCCGCCCCTACTGTCAATGACGCACTGGAGCCACTGAGGCTGGCCCCGCTCCTACTGTCAATGACGCACTGGAGCCACTGAGGCTGGCCCCGCTCCTACTGTCAATGACGCACTGGAGCCACTGAGCTCCTGGCCCCGCCCCTACTGTCGATGATGCACTGGAGCCACTGAGGCTGGCCCCGCCCCTACTGTCGATGGCGCACTGGAGCCACTGAGCTCCTGGCCCCGCTCCTACTGTCGATGACGCACTGGAGCCACTGAGCTCCTGGCCCCGCCCCTACTGTCGATGACGCACTGGAGCCACTGAGCTCCTGGCCCCCGCCCCTACTGTCGATGATGCACTGGAGCCACTGAGGCTGGCCCCGCTCCTACTGTCGATGATGCACTGGAGCGACTGAGGCTGGCCCCGCTCCTACTGTCGATGATGCACTGGAGCGACTGAGGCTGGCCCCGCTCCTACTGTCGATGATGCACTGGAGCCACTGAGGCTGGCCCCGCTCCTACTGTCGATGACGCACTGGAGCCACTGAGCTCCTGGCCCCGCCCCTACTGTCGATGACGCACTGGAGCCACTGAGCTCCTGGCCCCGCCCCTACTGTCGATGATGCACTGGAGCCACTGAGGCTGGCCCCGCTCCTACTGTCGATGACGCACTGGAGCCACTGAGGCTGGCCCCGCTCCTACTGTCAATGACGCACTGGAGCCACAGAGGCTGGCCCCGCCCCTACTGTCAATGACGCACTGGAGCCACTGAGGCTGGCCCCGCTCCTACTGTCAATGACGCACTGGAGCCACTGAGGCTGGCCCCGCTCCTACTGTCAATGACGCACTGGAGCCACAGAGGCTGGCCCCGCAACTACTGTCGATGACGCACTGGAGCCACTGAGGCTGGCCCCGCCCCTAATGTCGATGACGCAATGGAGCCACTGAGCTCCTGGCCCCGCTCCTACTGTCGATGACGCACTGGAGCCACTGAGCTCCTGGCCCCGCCCCTACTGTCGATGACGCACTGGAGTCACTGAGGCTGGCCCCGCCCCTACTGTCGATTACGCACTGGAGCCACTGAGCTCCTGGCCCCGCCCCTACTGTCGATGACGCACTGGAGCCACTGAGGCTGGCGCCGCCCCTACTGTCGATGACGCACTGGAGCCACTGAGGCTGGCCCCGCCCCTAATGGCGATGACGCACTGGAAGCCACTGAGGCTGGCCCCGCCCCTACTATCGATGACGCACTGGAGCCACTGAGCTCCTGGCCCCGCCCCTAACAATATAACTAGAGCACATTTGCATCATTTCCTCGCTCAATCGCGAGTTTTAAATTTCTGAAAAACGATCATATCAAGAATTTTGAGAAGAGCCACCTTGATGGAGAGCTGAGGATCACACAACACCCGCCTCTGTAGTGATCATTTTACACAGGATAGTTTTATAAACTTTCGTCAGAGACAACTGGGATTCACTGATAATCCGCTGTTACTGGTGAATGGGGCCGAACTGACTATCTCACGCCTCGGCCTTCATCCTCCCGTGGTTTCAGCGCAGCCAGCGGACACGCCCCCGGCGGTCGAGAGCAGAGAATACTGCTCATTTTTCCAAGATTTTGATAGCTTATTTTATTTACTAGGCGGCTTTTTTATCATTCAAATTTGGCTGGGTGGCTAATAACACCTTTGTCTGTGGTGTGACAAACTCAGAATACATACTTAATTTTGACTTTACAGGGACTTTACAGTCACCATAAAATATATATTTCTTTCATTCATGTGTCTCTTGAATACAAATAACTTCCTCTCCCTCTTCAGGAACATCTCTGATGATGAGGCCCTACATTTTTTTCCCCTTGTTCCAGAAGCCTTTTCACTCAATAGGAGGGAAAAAAAGACTCCACTTCCATTTCATGTTGACTTTAAAGTCCCTATGAAACCGAAAAAATTAACATGCCCCGCCCCTAACCCGTCACTCAATTGAAACCATGGCAACAATTAGCAAAAGGTAACATTTTCTACAATCTAATCCCAATGGATAAAATCAAGACCTGCCCTACATTTTTTTCCTCAGCGATAAGCCATTTCACTCAGATAATTATTTTGTCACAGCAGGGAAGAAAACACGGTCACAAATTTATACTCTTTGATTCTGATTTTGCGAATAAATTTGACCCTGATTGCTTTTCTGATCTCCTGTTTTAGTGAATAGTGCATTCTTCATAGAAGCGGTGCATGATTTTCTCTCAAACAAAATGTGTCATAAATTACCAATCCAGCGATAACGCACAAGGATGACAGAATGTTGCTGTGCGTTGCTAAGGTGCTTATGTGCGGTTGCTATCATATTGCTATGAGTGATTTTTAGCACAATGCTGTGTCAGTTAACAACTGAGTTGTTGCCAGAGCATTGCCATGTGGTTGCTGAGGTGGTCTAGTTGTCAGCACAATGCTAAGTGGTTGCTATGGTGCTCTGGGTGGTTGTTAGCAAGTAGCTATGCAGTTGCTAAGGTGTTCCAAGCAGTTGCGTGGTTGCTAGCGTGTTGTTGTTTGTTTATAGTTTACTGGCCAAAGTAAAAAGAGTCCATCTTCAAGTGATGTTATCTGTGAGATTTGTTTTTTCTTCCGTTTTATCGTAGTATTAGTAACCACACAACTCAACAAAATATAAAATGTTAGTTTGAGGAATCATTCATAACCATCACAAAGTTTCATACTTAGTGATTTGTTCAAATCTATAGCCCAAAGTATAAGCAACAGTAACGCTTTCCTCAGCCAAAATCACTAATAAACACAAACACTTGAAAGGCAGCATGGTATTTTGTTCGTGTTGAAGGCGCATCGATTAACGTTATTGTCGATAATCCCTCTCAAACTCACAGACGTAAAGCACTACAGAAGAAGGAGAGGGAAGCATGTCCATATACCTTATCTATTCCGTTTCCCATGCCACGGCGTTTGTTAGCAGCACGGAGTCCGTTTAAACGAGGCTGTCAACAATTTTGTATCACTATAAGCGCTCACAACACAAGCCTCACATCCAACTTGTCGTGCTTCACGTTACACTCAAATCTGTGCCGAGTTCCTGGCGCCTCTCTTAAAGGCACAGTACACAAATAACGGACACCGATTCTGTCCATGGACTCACAGGTCGTTTTTGCTATCAGGACTGTTTTAAAGTGAAATAACTGTATTTCAGATTAAAATTAATAAAAATAAGTTTAAAACACACAGATGTCTTTTAAATTCGGTTAAGTGTAGTATCATCAATGTGACCCTTCTCTGCAAAATAGGAATATATGAATCCACTTGGAGAACGATAACAAAGAGAACATTTTTAATTTTAACCGTTTTCTGCAAGCTTGATTCTTATTAGTCAATCCATTTTAACTGTGTTGTAACTGTAACCCCACACTGCCTCTATAAATTAAGCCAATCAAATAATTCTATCTATCTATCTATCTATCTATCTATCTATCTATCTATCTATCTATCTATCTATCTATCTATCTATCTATCTATCTAACTATCTTCCATTTGCTCCATCACCCTACAAGCCTTTGATTTGAACATTTGGCATTGATGCATATTCTTTAAAGTTTACAAACATTCGCTGTTTATTTATAACAATAAGCTAATAAATGTCCAGTTGTCGGTGAACATTAGTTACCTACATAAGCAGTAATACGCTGACATCACTAAATCAAGTGTGGTCTCGTGATCTGCTTTTCTGCTGTTGATTATGTTTGTCTGCCTGAATTTTACTTTCACTTTGTAAACCAATATCCCGGAAGCAAAGGATAAGAGAAGAGAATTTGCGTTATGTCATACGGTATGTTATACTGATTTACTATCGTCTTTCTGGTCAGTGTTAAACGTGGTTTTTCGCTAGTAGGTGAAGTCTAATGGTTGAAGTCAACAAAGCAACAGAGCAAAAGTTGCGTTCATCTGACTTGTATTGCAACTAAATGGAAAAGTTTTTCCAAAGGGAAATGTACAGCGCAGCAAACTGCAACTTTTCGCGTACTGACGTTTATTATTATTAATTTGTTTCTAACGTTTTTTTCGGAACTACTTTTTTTCTGTGGCTTTTCATTTCAATCCTCACTTTTGAGCGTAGGGAAATAGCGATTTGTTAGACTTAATGTTCGCCACTTCCGCAATGCTCCAGACAGAGTTATGAAGTAGCCTATATTTCTGTTGTTCTAAGGGAAGTGGTCATTTAGAAAAGAGGAACTATGGCTACAGCATCGAGCCTGAGTCTCATGAAGCCAACAGATCTGATCAAGAAAGAGCCTTTGGATTATGGAGGGTTTGGGGAAGTTTACCTGTGTTACCACAAAACACTAGGCCATGTGGTGTTAAAGACAGTCTACACCGGACCGCCACGCAACGGGTGAGTAACAGGCTTGTCTGAGCGTGAACTCGATTCTTTATGCCTTGTTGACTTTAATAAATTCCATTTAAAGGCTTTGTTTATCCATAAATGAAAACAATCCCCTAATTTACTAATGCCATTGCCATGGCTTAAAGGAAAAGTCCACCCAAAAATGACAATTCTCTCGTAGTTTACTCCTCCTCAACTTGTTACAAACCTGTATTCTAGTTGCTTTGTTCTGCTGAACACAGAAGAAGATATTTTGAAGAATGTTTGTAACCAAACAGATCTACTATGGAAGGCCCCATCAACTTCCATAGTAGGGGAAAAAATACTATGGTAGTCAATGGGGCCTGAGATCTGTTTGGTTACAAACATTCTTCCAAATATCTTCCTTTGCATTGAGCAGACACTCATACAGGTTTGGAACAACTTGAGGAGGAGTAAACTACAAGAGAATTGTCATTTTTGGGTGAACTTTCAATTTAAGGGTGAGTAAATCATGGGATCATTTTTTGTGCGAGCTCACACACTTTAATATGACTGTGTGTCAGGCGCCAGAAGCAGTCTCTTCTGGACGAAGGCAGTCTGATGAGCAGACTCAACCATCAGCGAGTGGTCAAGCTGCTGGGAGTTATTCTGGAAGACGGAGACTATTCTTTAGTAATGGAGCTCATTCCCAACGGAAACCTGCTCAGCATGCTGGAGACGGTGAGACTGGCAGACTCTGCTCGAGCACTTTTACATTTTTAGTTGAACGTGACCAGTGTGACATTGAGTGTCCAAAGACAATCTGAATGTACATGTAATTTTACAATGAAATCTATTTCAAGGACGCTCAACATCTGTAAAGTTATTGGTACCTTGATATAAAATGCAGCAGAAGTTAATGTTCCTTTAACTTGCAAAATGAACATTATTACTATCTGAGTTGAATTTCTTAAAGTCGGCATGAAAGTTGCGCTAGTGTTTTCTTCCCTGAAAAGAATTCCTGGAATTTCCAAAGTTGGAAACTTTCTGGAATTAACCGGAATGTGTATATATGTATACCATTATGCTTTTTTTTGTTCACAATCAACTAAACAATCTATTAAAGTTCTACTCAACAATAAATCAAAGTCAAAATTGTCATTTTTTTTGCATGCATAACTGCTTATTACCAAACAAAATGTTTATATTTATGTTTGAATAAATGATCCCACATTTCCAATTGAGGGTATGTGTGTGACGTGACCGTCGGCCGGAGTGACCGCGGTTAAACACACTGAGCGGGAATGCCGTGAAAAACACATTTAAAACGGGAAAGAGCTTTGAGATTGACTGTACAACTAGATGCTTTATGTATTTCCCTGGCGTCGAAACCAGGCACTTATAAACGTCAGGAAACACGATTCCTGGCTGCATGTCAATATCCATGGATCACTGGATCTTTGGTAAGTTGTAAGGAACACTATATCGAGTCCAGCCGTTAGTTTAAACTGATAATCGTTTGTTTTACTCGTGTTTTCTCAGTTTCCCCTATTAAATGCAGTCACACAGCAGCTCTTCTGCCACTCAGTCCGGCTGAGGGACTGTGTTCCCGCCGGAAAGTGACATCAATGCATTCCCTCTATTAATTCCCGTTATGTTTCCAACTTGGACTATTTCCAAAATTCCCCAGCTTAACTTTCAATGGAAAGTTTCTGGAATTTTTCCACCCACTGTGAGGTATATCCAGGGTGGGATTTGCTGGGGGGACGGGGGGATGTCCCCTCCTCTCCTCTAATATCCCTGCCTCTGATGAAGTATTTTTAGCACCGGTTGGAATAATATTCATCCCATTCATTGAACATTCATTGAAGTTTATAAACAGGTGTTTTGGCACACCTGGCACGAGTGGCGCTATGCATTGTTCTAAAATCTGGCATGTTAAAGTAGGAGTCGAGGAACGCGCTGGGATTTGTTTTTTCTCATAACAGTGAAAAGAACTTTAAATACTCTGTTGTTTTTTGGTCATACAAATAAGAGTAAGACATCAGTTAATGCAGTTTATTTTAAGGGAAATTTCTCCTCAGTTTTGAAGTGGTGCACTTAATAATTTCCTCATATATTTTGTTCCAGGTGACGGTTCCAATATCTGTGAAAGGAAGGATCATTCTGGAAATCTTGGAGGGAATGGTTTATCTCATGGAGAACCAAGTTATTCACAAAGATCTAAAACCCGAGAACATCCTGGTGGACAAGCAATTCCATATAAAAGTATAAAACTTACCTCTTAATTCACCAAAAAAACACCCTATTGTAAAAGTTGTGCAATAGTTAAATATGTATATATATTTGGACCTGTTTCCTATTAAGGCACTACAGGCAATTTTCTTCTTCTTTATGCACAAGTCAATTTTGAGCTTTTGGGCTATTTGGCATTTGTGTTGTTTCAGACTAGTGGAAAGAAAACTTTATTTATTTTTTGCACTTTATTTACGTCTGTAAATTTCAATTACAGTACATATTTTTAAAGGTTGTTTTTCAAAATAAGTTTTCAGTAACACTTTATTTTATAGTGTCCTTGTTACACATGTTACATGTAGTTACTGCAGTAATAACTATAATTTATGCATAATAACATGCAACTAATCCTAACTCAAACTCTATAGTAAGAACATGTAGATAATTATTAATACTCAGTACCTAAATGTATAATTACACTGTATCACTGACACCTTAAATAATGTGTAATTGAGTTTTCAAAAAACTTGTAATACAAAAATGTATTGCAATTCTTAATGTAATCAGTCAACTGGGGAAGTATGATGGTAACCATTAGTTAATATTTCTACCCCTTTGACCTGTGATGTCTTGCCTTAAATTAAAATAATTATTAATAGATTAGTTTATGATCTTATATGGTCCCGCAGCACCAACCTCACAAAAACAAGACAGAATTATGACTTGTATCATAATCATAATTGCTAGTGTGTATCTCATAACTTGCAAATGTGGCTCGTCAAGTATATCACTTGCATTTCGAGACATCACATATAAACTACGATAGAAAAACATTTACCAAATAAATCCCTCGATGCACAACAAAAAACTCATGTGACTGTGCCTCAACAGATTAGATTGGATAACTAGACAAACCAGTGGACCAATTGCATCGCACAGCATCTTAAATGTTGGTTTAATAATCATTCTGAAATTATTGAGCCAAAGGCTGAATCCAAAATCGCCCCCTATACCCTCAACTAGGGTGTTATTTGAGGGGACAGCCATTTTGTGTTGGTGTCCGAAACCATAGTGGACGTTATGAGTGCACTTATTCAATCCCACATTGCACCGCAATAACGAGTGTACATTCAGTGTACGCTCAACGGCTGTGTGAATTCACTCACTCGTTTTCATTCACTCAAGTGGACAGTATTAGCGGACTAACGTAGGGAATAGTGAATGAGTGATTTCAGATTCAGCAAAAGTTCACTTTGTGTTTCATCTGCACACTCTGAAACGCAAGTCATTTATGATGGAGGAAAAAAGAGCCACAGTTTCTTCCCCGATTGCTGCAGCTTCCATTTTTATTATAGATATTTTGCACCGATTTCCCAAGAAGTTCTCTTAAAGTCCCCCTGTGGTGAAAATCAAGCTTTTAATGTTGTTTATATGTCTATGTGGTGTTTTTAATATGCTCTAAGACAAACCATGTGTAAATTCATAAGTGGACAGCATTGCTGAGTATTTTCTCCTTAAAACTGCAGTCAACCAAAGACAGTCTCAAAAACACGGTCACAAACTACTAAAAAACTAAAAAAACGTTTAAATATGTCATTTTGATAATCAGAGATATATTAAATGATTGACTACACGAGAACTTTAAACACATGGAATAAAAACACTGCTTTATTCAAATATTTTATGTGATAATCCAATTTGACTTGACTTTTACCCAAAGACAGAAGAAATTTCATGCATCCTCTCACTGGTTTTGTTTGTTTTGCATCAGATTGCAGATCTCGGTCTGGCCACATCTGAGGCGTGGAGCAAGCTGACGAAAGAGGAATCTCGCAGACAAAGTCGCCTGGGAAAGAAGTCGTGTTGGAGCGGCGCTGGCACGCTGTGCTATATGGCCCCGGAGCACCTCGGGAGCATCCACACCCGCTCCACCGAGAAATCTGACGTCTACAGTTTTGCCATTGTAGTTTGGGTCATCCTCACGGGCCGTGAGCCGTATGAAAGTGAGTCTCGTTTCAGAAACACTTCCTGCTGTGGAAGGACAATGTTAACATGGCTCTTCTATAAATGCAAGAGGGTTTTTTTCAGGGTAGGAAAAGGTCTTTATAAAATAGTTAAAAAATGATTTTTCAGTTGCTGTCAGTTTAAACAGCACAGTTCCTTATTCTCAAAGAAAAAAGGGGGTGCCTGATATAACACTTAGAAAAAATTATATTAGCCTTATGTTAATTTAATTGAACCATAACAGCCATGAAATAGTGCATGAGCATTTCCTTTTTTTTGCCATTGTGCTTTTAAGGCTATGTAAATGCAAGCAAACCCTCTTTAATATTTGCCCTATAACAAGCTCAAGACCAGTAGTTAACCATAAAGTGTTTTTTTCTGTTTCTTCAGATGCCAGAAGTGAGGATCACATCTGCCACTGTGTGTGTCAGGGGGAACGGCCCGATGAAGCACTGATCCCAAGTGACACACCTCAAGAGATCATAGACCTCATGAAGACATGCTGGGATAAGGAGTGTAAGGACCGCCCCACATTTAAAGGTAGAAGCTCTGAAGTTTTATCCTCAAATGAATGTTTTGTCACACGTGCCAATGCGAGTGAATTGAGAATATTTACCAACCACAAATCTTCCTCACCAGACATGTTTTGCATTATTTCTGTCAATTTAGCACGTTCATTTACAATCGTAACATGGAACATTTTCCATTGCGTAAAGGTTTCTCAATTGTGGATAGGGGTTAGGCCTTCGATTATTCAAATGTGAACAGTTCTCTGGGGAGGCAGTATGATCTATAATGCCCATTTTTTAAAGTCTTGATTTTGTTTTTGGGCTCTACTAGAATATATGACTGGTGTCTGAGGCACATGTAACCAAAAGCCAATAATCATTAGCAGATGGCAGCTCATGACGTCAGACACAAAGCGTCTGTAAGAATAAAAGGGCATTGAGTTACACGTCATCAACTTTTTCTGTCTTGAGGAGCCACGTGTAAGATAAGAGCATGTTGTAGCATTCAACTCGTGAGGGAGCTCGATGCGCTCATTAAGTTGCATTCGCAGTAAGAACCTCTATTCTTACTTGATTTTCTCTAACGTTTACACTGAGTGCGTACAGTTCTGAAGGGAGTTGAAGGCACTCATGCCGATGCATTTGCAGTGAGAGGCTCTGTTATTGCTCGATTCTTTCTAGAAAGATAAGAGCATGGTCGGCTCTTTAGGCAGCTGAACGCATTCATTGTGGTTTGTTCGTTGTGGGAAGCTGCACCCATGCTTGACTCTTGAGGGATGAGAGTTGAGCGTCTGCACCTCACAATTTTGTTCCCACGGCTGCCAAGACAGAAGGGCGGGGTCAATCACTGGGATTGTAGGCGGAGCATAGGGAGGAGCCTAAAGGGATCTTTTCTCCTGCTTTGGTGTTTTCATGACGGTTCAGGAAGCAGATCTGTGGTCGCTTCCGACCTGACTGATTAATGTTATGTTTCTAATTCTGACGAATGAGATGCAGAGAATTGAGTGATGTCCTTCTATATCTCCACATTAAGGTGTCAAAATATTGGAGGAATTCATATTTAGCTCGTATAGTGTCTCCCATGCATTTGAATTATTGGCATGTGAAGAGACTGTGTAAGCAACGATATGTGAGCATATCCCCAGTTGAAGAGAAGCTTGCTAGCTATCTCTCCCCTGGTGCTGTATCCTCTTAGAAGGCTTAGAAAGTTTTGATCTCACACTCTTACCTCTTCTGTCTGCCGATGGTGCAGACGTAGAGAAGTTTACATAGCTGGAGTCTAAGAGAACACTCGCACTGGATAAGTATTATCTGGGGTCCTCGTGTGATTTAAAAATTACCCACCAACATCTGAATTTCGTGTGGCACATTCGCACGGGATAAGCGAAGCCTGTGATTTTACTTGAAATTACTGACTTATCTCCTGGATATGATGTCAATAGGCTATTGCTTGGGAAATTTCTTGTCGTTATTATAGGTCTAGCTGTATGATATATCATAAACAGAATAATGTGCTTTACCGCATGCTGCTATACATGTCATTCATCTCCATCTAATCATTCTTTTTGTTTTTCCTCTTCTGATGATTTTCAGCTTTCTCTTTCTGCAAATTGTATAGTTGTATGGTGAGGGTATAGCGATATGACCCAGCACCAAAAATACTATCAAAACACTCCAATGTAGCTCAATTTTTCGCGAAAGATGGATAAAATGGCGCACAGGAAACAAAAACCTAGAAAAAAATATATACAACCCTGCCAAATCACAGAGATGCCGATTCGCACAGGACTACTATTATCACAGGACTTCGGTGTTCGGTGAAATATGGTAGGTCATTTACGGGGGAATTTTTACTTTATAAATTACAGACATGGCTGATTCGCACGGGATTAAGGTCACAAATAACCTCCGCAATTATTACAAATGACTAGAGGTCACCAGGTAATACTAATAGGGCTTAAGACAGCAGCTTTCAGGAGATATATCCCTCTCTGGGGGTCCGTGAGGGCTGATGCAGTGTGAATGGAGTTATGTAGGACAGTATAGATTCACTCTACTTCGTTTACCTCCCTCACAAACTACTGTTGGGTTCTGAAGTAGTGATGAATGCTCCCCTTTGGATGGGTGCTTTTATGGGTGTTCTGATATAGCCCTCGTTCGACAATGCTAATAAGGAAGTTCACCTATGGAGTGTTCCTGTTGCTTACTTTGGTTCATTGCAAAAGATGAAGCACTAGCTATAGCGGATCCTAGGTAGAGTGCCTTGGCTCAAGGCAGAGTATGGGCTGCCCTCCCCCTGTTACATTGGGGGTCTTAATGTAGGTCCTAGGCTTCCTTAGCATTTAGAGCATTGATGATGAGAGTTATTGGGCAAACTGCCTTATGTCCTGAGTAAAGGGTAAGGATGTATGCTCCCCCTTGGATGAGTGGCAATGCCGAAGGGAGGTGCTAATTATTGAGTTTTTAGCACCTTGCATGTTAGGCTGCTCACGTACACCTCAGGGTAGAGCAGGGGTTCCCTTTGTTTTGTTTACCTCCCTTCCAAACTGTTGTTGGGTCTGGAAAAAGGGATATATGCTCCTATTTGGTGGGGTTCTTCTATAGGTATGGTCAGTGTTGCAAATTGATGCTTGACATAGCTGAGGTTATGTTGGGTGTTTTCCTCTTTGAGCTCTGCTCTCGGGGCCATATAGGGCTAAGACCTATCCCGTAAGGGAGGGAGAAAGGTGTAAAAGCCAGGACACCCCTTACTGGAGGATAGAAGCTTGAGGATCTTTCCTAGTATATTGGCTTAGGTAGTAACACCACTATATGAGTCACATGAGATGCGCCCATGGGGTTGACATGCTTTTGACTTGGCTGGGTATTTCGTAGAGCATATTTATGCTTTGCCCACTATGTTTATGCACATTCACAGCCTTGTGAGGCAAGAGTGAAGCGTGATTTATGAATGGAACAGGATGCAGATTAACTCGTTTTAACTTGACCCGGCATCCTTAAAAAACGCAGCACTCACTTAGGGAATCGTCATTTAGAGGGGATTAATTGCAATGGAATAAATAGCGTAGCATATATTAGTGACACACAGCACAGCTCATTATGTACAGTAACTCTCGTGTGCCTCTCTACTCTGCTTCATCTGTCCTGGAAAAATAAAGGCTAAAAGATATATCTTAAAAAAAGTGCATGCTGCACTGATGTTGACAGATCATTCCTTGGTATGGATACTAATATATCTCTCATTATAATTATCGCGCATGGTGTAAAGGGCCTATATTCTTTTATTTGTTTTACAAGTTTTATTTGCTTGCCAAAGCAGGTTTATAATTGCATTTGGCACCTGTTGATTCTTCATTTTGGGCATGGATTACTTTGGAATCCTTTTGTATCCAGTAATCTACTGAACTGATTATCAATTTTTGTTTGTTTTATTTTTTTATTTTTTTATTTATTTTACAGATAGCCATGAGAGCTTTTTACCGTTTTACAGAGAAAAGCTGGAACCAAATGTAAAAGCGGATTTGGAAAGTCTGATGGTAAGTTTTTGTTGTTGCTGTTGTTGTTTTCTCTCAGCTTGTGTGTCAAGAGAATCTGTCAGTGTTGGAATGTCCAACAAAAAAATGTACTCATTTATCTTTTAAAGGTTGCTACGCCTGCTGAGATTATTACATAATCGCCTGAGCACTCAAACTCTCTGAAATATACATAATAAATACTTAAATATTTTTAAGTATTTACACTTATACAACATTTGAATAGTATACTATTATTTTCTATCCTGTGCAAGATTTGTGTTTGGTAAAGGAAATCTATGGAGACCCTGAAGGGACATGGTGGTGGAAAAAATATGTGATGGAAGGAAAAAATGTGGTGCAATTTCATTGCTTGTGTATTTTCTCGCAACACTTTTGTGTTCCCATGAGAAACTTTGCTTTTGCTCACAAATAACTCAACGCAAAAGTTTAAAAGGGTTAGTTCACCCAAAAATAAAAATTACCTCATGATTTACTCACCCTCAAGCCATCCTAAGTGTATATGACTTTCTACTTTCAGACGAATACAATCAGAGTTATATTTAAAAATACCCCGGCTCATCCAAGCTTTATAATGGCAGTGAATGAGTGTTTTGAAGCCCAAAAAAGTGCATCCATCTATCATAAAAGTACTCCACATGTTTAAATGTTTTTCTTTTAAAAAAAGTTTAAATTACCCTTTATAAATGACATTTTTATGGACTTGGCCAATTCATTCCAATTGCCATGGTTACAAAAAAAATATTTTTATTCCGATTACAACTGGATTGTTAGAGTCTGTGTAAACCCAGCTATTGAAAAGAACAGACTCGTATGATTCAGTCGTGAATTGGTCGTTACTAGCCCATATTTCTTATATATACATGTACTTGAACTCATGGTGTGCACGTTTTAAAACCAGTCACATAATAATGACTGCATTTGTGGTAGAGATGCAGTCAGGAAGTGAAGCATAGGACAGTCGTGCTAGTATTATTTATTTCATTACATTGCTTTGTTTTGCACAGAGGTTGTATCAGGGCCCTGAGGAGCTTGTCGAAAAAATGAAATTCCTCACAACAGAGTCACTCACTCCTGAAGGTAAGAATGTATTCATAAAATGACATTCATGTTGTGGATTTGCTGTTTTACTTCGGGGACCATTTGACATCATGTGCAATTTTTATTGTGTATCATTGTGACACCCATATATATATATTATGGCTGTCAACGTTAATGCGTTAACACATCTAATTTATAGTTTAATGCATTCAAATATTTAAGGCAATTAACGCAGCGATCCGTTAATTTGTGTCATCCTTTGTGTTGCGTTACATTATATGATCCCGCTCTTATTCATGCAAATGCTTTTAAACCATTCAAGCGTGACAAAACAAAAGAGAACGCGCTGCCTGTGGATGTCGTCCATGTGACACAAACACACACACACACACACACAGAAAGACGCACACCAGTATCGTGCGCACAGACAGCGCGCCAGAATACAGTTCTTTTTCGCACTTGGACGAACAATAACACACACAATTATGCCAAAATATCAGTTTTGTAACATAAGAGCAGTCTTCAATTAGTTAAATAATGCCTTAAAGGTGCAGTGTGTGATTTTTAGCGACATCTAGCGGTTCGGTTGCGAGTTGCACTAATGGCTCCGCCCACTGCTCACCCCTCCCTTTCGAAGAAGCTACGGTGGCTAAAACGGGACAAACATGTCGTCGACTGAGACAGCAGAGAATAGCCAGAGTAAGCCGAGAGTGTGTAACATTGTCACTGTTTCTGTAACACAGTCCATTATAAACCACATCATGGATAAAGTTTACAAAGCCATAGTCAGGTGAGGGTCTTAATATATAATATAATAATAGTAATCGGCTGATTGTCTCACAAACGTAACCAGCACATTTATCCCCACATAGCAAAGCCATAACACAGCGAGGGAGAATAACTAAGTTACATGAAACAATCCAACTACATATTTTACACCACTGTCAAGGGAAAGTCACGACTCACGGTGTCTATCTGGCTTCTAGCTTTCTGCGGCTTCTCTTTCAAGGTAGTGACGAAACGCGCTCTGTAGCGCTGTGTGATCGCTGTCGGCTACGGTAGAAACATGACGTCACAATATGGCAACCTTATAGAAGGGGATTCCCGCGCCTATGTAGATATAAATGACTCATTCTAAGGTAATACAAACTTAACGGTTCATTAAGTAAGGTCTTTATACACCACTAAACACATAGTTATGGATCTTATATTGCATTTCTGTCAATAGATCCACAGAAATATTACACACTGGACCTTTAAATGAACATAAAGAGTTGTGAGAGATTGAGATCCGCGTCATGTGCAGCAGCGGCTGGTTTTAAAGGGCCAGCAGCCAATACAGAGTTCTGTCAGTAAAGTTAATCAAAGAACAAAGGAAACAGAAAATTACTTACTGCTCTTGACTAAAGAACTTTTGTAGCTTTAATAAGGATTAGTCTATATTTAACTTGTAATTTATGCAGTGCAGACTGTTTGATAACTTTATTAAATATTTATTAAATTTCTGTATATGTCCTAACTGTTAGACTGGAAGGGCACAGGTAAATATGACATTTATTATGTGATTTTATGTGAAGATTGTTTGACGTTCACTTAAATTTAAAGTTGTTAGGGGATCATTTTTATCCAGACATCAATAGCTCTATTGGTATCAGCGAGACTGACCTTCATTCATAAAAATATACTATTAAAGTATTTAAAATATACTGTCTTTCTGTTGTCCTAAAAATTATTACTTTATAAAATATAAACTATAAAAGCATGTGTTTTTAATTGCACTTCATCGCGATTAATCACTTTTTTTTAATTAATCGAGTTAATTTTTCCGTCGATTGACAGCACATATTTATATATGTATAAAAGGCGCACTGAATGAGAGAAATCCTCTCCCGTGGCCTCATGGGATAGTAAAGTGTCCATCATATGCACACATCAGAATCTCGCTGGAAGTAATAGGTCATCCGGGTACTTTTTGTCTACTCTTTTTATGAGTCCTTTGAATTGGGACATACTTAAAATAACATTTATATGCTTTTGAAACTTAAATGTTTCCAAACACTTTGGTCAAAGTCAGTCAGTGTGATTATAACCAAAGGGGAAATGAAACTAGACACATCTAAATTTATAAACTCATGACTTTTGAGTAACAAAGTAAAGCTTCTACCTAGTAACAGAAGGGTTTGGTATCATCCTATTCTATAAAACTGTTGTACTCTTTTTGCTGATGGGATTCTCTCTGTAGTAAATCAGATATAAACCGGCGAATGACGTCAACTCAGGTGGACACCAGCAGTGATGACATGAGTCTTTTCAATTTGTCCATTGCAAATCATGGCGTTTTTACTTCCTTTTTGGCCTAAGCTTTTCTGGGTCAGTACGTCTACCTTGGGTTGTATCGGCAAGTGAATAATATGAATGCAGATACTGTATGGGATACGGGTCACTTTTAAAAGCAGATGTAAGCTGGTCGTAAAAAAAAGCGGATACAGTCAACAAATCAGAATTGGGCACCAAGACCTCGGGCCATATTTTAACGATCTAAGCGCATGGTCTAAAGCGCACGGCGCAAGTGCACTTAGGACGTGTCCGAATCCACTTTTGCTAGTTTAACGACGGGAAAAATGGGTAGGGCTCCCGGCGCATGGTCTAAAAGAGTTGTCCCTATACTCTTAATGAGTATTGGGTGTTTTTTGGACGTAACGTGCAATAAACCAATCAGAGTCTCATCTCCCATTCCCTTTAAAAGCCAGTTGCGCTCGTGCCATGGCGGTTTCGCTATTTACATCGCGGAATTTGCAAGCAGAAAGACTGAACGCTTCTCCAGAGAGGAGACGGATCTGCTCGTGCGTGACGTTAAAGCGCAAGCAGACCATCTATGGGACAAGGTGTACGCGCGTTGTGGACCTGCCTATAGGCGCACATTACTAACGCGCCATTGACTTTTGGGCACCATGGGCGCAAATGCATTTGCTATTTAAACAACGTGGCGCAGGACGTAAAAACGATAACTGCGTCGGGCTGAAACTAGCAAAAAAACACTTGCATCGCGCCTGGTGTATGATAGGGCCGCTTAAGTGTAAATGCGGCCTAAGAGTAACACTGACTGAATTTGATTAAGTTGTTTCATAGTCTGTGAGTTTTTTGTTATTTGCAACAATGTTCATTGTACGTAAGGCACATCAGATGCTCATGCAATGTTTCTTGTGTTTCCGCAGACCCTTCGCCATCTTCCAGAGACTCTCCAGCGCCCTTGAGGAGCTCAGATATCGGGCCGGTGGAGGCCAGCATTGAAGACCTCAGCTTCAGGACGGCTGAAGAGTCTCTCCTGGAGATCGACGCGGCTCCTCCCAGCTCTCCGCATCTGGAGCTCAAACTGGCACAAGAGTACAACTATCACAAACATGGTAGTCGAATAGTCGATCAGCCAGACTTGGGATTGTACAGCCTCTGTAATCCGCTCCCACAGCAACCGGCCAGTAGCAGGTGGCCCGGAGATGTGTCTTCTCAGATGTCTTCTGTGAAACCCACCACTTACCCAGCCCCACTGGACAATCTCTACCTGAGACCGGCCGCTGCGAGTTCATTAGACGGCTCTCACAGGCAAGACTTTGGAAGTCAGCTCTCGATGCCGTATTCTGAGGTGGACAGACTTAAACATCCTCATCATCCAACATACGATCGTTTCAAGTCCTGCCCAGATAGTGGATCTGCAGCAGAGTCTCTCATACCGGATTCAAACCCTGGCCAGCGGTTTAACTCACAACTCATATGTCCTCCGTCTGACTTGGGTACAGTGAACTGCTCATTCCTGCTAACTCGACAGCTTGCGGTGGCATTGTGTTCTGGCATTAAAACGGGTCATTTGTGTGATTTGTGCAAATCAAAGACAATGTTATTTTAGTATCAGTGATATTATATTATAGATTTTGTTCATTATTTTATATATTTTGTTTTCACTTGAAAACAAAACAAACTAATTTTAGTTCAAGTTTTAGTAATTTTAAAAGAAGGAAAAGTCTGTCTTCAGAAACGTTTTGGTTACTTTATTAGGTATCATATGGATGTAAGATAAAAAGAAAACGCAGTGTTTATAAGCACAGCGCTGCTTTTTTAACAGGGTTATCCGCTTTATTTATTCTTGTCCATAAACGCCATCTACTGTCAGAGGGTGAATTTTCATTTAACACTTCTGCCATTTTTGTTCAGACCAGTTATATGTAACATACATAACCATTTATTAGGCTGAAATCAGTTTATCATTTTATTTTAATTATTAGAAGTGTAATGTTGTTTACACCATCACCTTTTCCGCTGGTTCTGAGTTTGCAGGCATGAGAAGCTACTGAGTTGTTTTTTCTTGGAATGATGTGCCGTACTGGGACCGTACTTTTACCTTTTCTCCTTCTTTGTTTGCATTTCTTCAGGGTGGCCTGTGAACATCTCGAATGCCAAAGCAATTCAAATCGGGAATTGGAACACGATGAATTTGCGAATGACTGATAGCAGCCCCTTCAGCTCTTCATCCACTGGATCTGCCTTCAGAATCAGATATAATGAGCTTCTATCGAAGTACGGTAAGACGTTCTCACGCTGCTTCATACCCAGTGAGTTGCTGTGGAAAGTTCAGGGTTACTTTTAAACAGTGATGGGCGTTATAAATAAACAACATTATCTTTTTTCAGTAACGAGTAATCAGACTAATTACTACGTTATTTGCTACGTTACAACGGCGTTACCGTTACTGACAATAAAATGCAGCGTTACTATAATTGAGCTCACTGAAGCGGTTTTCATCCGAGTAGACTCTCTCAACCATCTCTGGTGTGTGTGTGTGTGTGTGTGTGTGTGTGTGTGTGTGTGTGTGTGTGTGTGTGTGTGTGTGTGTGTGTGTGAGAGAGAGAGACCAAGTGTGTCCGAGCTTTATGTAGTATGTGTGTATAAATAAATGACACATTTCAGCATTAGAATAATCTCTGTAGCCTATTGGTATCATCTGCAACATTTAATTAGTTTACACGGTTATAAAAATAAAATCTAAAAATAACCAGCATGGAACGTTCTCTTTAGGTTATAAAATAAAACCCAAAGATATTATATTTATTATTATTATTTAATTTTGGTACATTGTTCAGTATTATATTGAGAGCACTTCTTGTTAAACTGTTTACTGTGTGAGGAATACTTCAGGTAGGCTACAGTCTACCATTTGTGAAGTTGTGTGACAGTTTTATCATTTTAATTTGTACTGCAAAGAGTATGTATATATTTTATTATTATTTATTCATTGTTTCTTAAGAAGCATCATTTATTTTTAGACTTATTTTTTGGCCAGTTGTGGTCTGTGCAATACATATTAAAAGTTCTCAACAATATATTGTGTTTTATTGTTCCACTAATGATAATATTTACAATAATATATTAAATTTAATAGGTGTCTCTCACATTGTCCCACAGCAACATTAAAATTCTATTTAGTGTCCATTTCATTCATTTAACATATTTAATATTTGGGCCATCCAAGTTATTTGACTTTTTTTTTTTAACACAATAGTTACTTTCTTGTTATTATGATTTTTAAACAAGTGCAACAGTGTATTATTTTAAGAGTAAGATATTTCTTTATTAATATAATAAAATACAAATATCTTTAATAATTGTGGGGTTGGGGGTCAGGTGTTTCTTCTTTTTTTCCTATTGCTTTATGTCTTTTGTTACAATTTTATGAATGATTTGATTAAAGTTTTATGAATTCAATTAACTAGACATCCTTTTTGCTGATTAAAACCATCATAAAAAACACATTCTAGAAAATTGAAAAACACAAACTGATTTTGGGAAAAAAAATAAAATAATCGAGATTGCTACTGCGCCACATCTGATAAACGTCTCTGTCATGTGATTGTGTTGTGGTGACCAGAGGACTGCACCGTCACCGATGCTCACCTGGAGCTTGTGCGGCAGAACGTCGGTGGAAACTGGAAGCAAGTGTCTCGTAAACTGGGTCTGACTGACATAGACGTGGACACCATCGAGCACGACTACGGCCGCGACGGCTTGGCGGAGGTGGTGCACCAGATGCTGGAGCGCTGGAAGATGAAGGAGGGTCTGCTGGGCATCACCGTGGGTAAGCTGTGCCGTGCGCTGGAGGGCTGCATCAAATCCAGCGTCCTCCTACAGCTGCTGGAGTCCTGAAACACCTGCGTACGCTAGTGTCATGAGCTCTGAACCGGCTGTCTGTGCAAACCTCCATCTGAAGGTGAACCTTTACGAGGCTGACAGGAGAACACCGTCACTGTTACACAGTGTAGCTTGTTCTGGATTGGACACGTGTTGAATGCCACAGCTCTTTATAATGATGTAAACACATCATAGCATGTCTTGAGTTCATGATTGAACGTTTTTGGCAACTGCCATTTTCCATTTCCGTTGAATCAACCTCTTTTTCCAAGGAAAACATGATTATCTTTTTAGTGATTTGTTTTAAATGAAATGCTGGTATACAGACGGGTGACAAATGAGAAACCAACACACAGGTAGTATAGTGTGGGCCTGGTGTATAAACATTGCATTTGGCATTGAAACATATGGGGATTCATGAAAAATCAACTTGTCCGCACACTCTTATGCGAACGCACTTGTTAACTGTTGCGAGCGATGTAATGAAGTAAACAAAATGATTTTCAACTCGCTTTTCCATTTGATACACATTTATATTTAAATAGGCCACTCTCATTAATGGAGTTAAATTACAATAAATCATTATCCAGGGCCTAGTTGTTCAAAAAGTTGAATCTGGATCAGAATTATCTACATTTGGAAATCCCTTGTTTTGCTATCCAGGATCAGGTAATCCATCTTACTTTTGTGCCGGGTTTTCAAAGAAAAATACGTCTTTTTATACACACTTTTTCAGATGACCAAATCTGGATTAGCAGTGCTCCAAATCGAGTTACAGTTCACAGTGTAGTGTATAGAGGAGTCCGTGTGGGGGTCAAAAATGAACATATTTTTCATTAAATGAATGTACTTTATTTTAGTTTGATAATGTTTTTTTTGTATTTTTGGTGGGTTTTATGGGAGTAAATGATATTTACGCAGTAGTTATAATCCATTTGTTCACGTTTTGAGCATAGATCTGAAAATGAAGTTTCCAACTAAAATTGTCGTAAATCTTGAATGCTTTATTCAGAGCACAGACTTTGATCTGTTCTCTTTTTAAAAACATTTCACCTGAAAAAGTTACAGAATTGTATGTGTATTATGAAAAATGTGCAAAAATACTATTTTCAATCTTTATATGAAATATATATGTTCGAAAACACTTTTTACTCTTAAACTGAGAAAATCGAAGTCATAAATCTAAACAAGTTGTGTTCCAAATTTGAGGTATCCTAATCTTACTAGAACGTTTTGAACAACACAAACTGTCGACTTGATCCAGATCAAAACCAAGACTGGGTCTTATCTGATCTCAGAATCATTTTCTTTTTTCCTTTGAACAACCCGTTTTCAAGATTTGATCCAATCCGATAGCTGAAATCTGCTCAGATTACTTTCGTCAACTGGCCCCTGGTGACTGGAAGACGAAACTTCCAATAGAAATGCAAATCATGCGATAAAGCTGATCAGTGTTGTGCTGGTTTGCCATGCCAGCAAAATGCTTTACAGCCATGGGATTCTTTTCAGATTGATCATCCATCTGTGTATATAATCATTTTTGAAATGATCAATCCAAACTGTTTTATTAAAAATATTTTTATGAAATCATTTTCTGTCTATTGTCTTTGTAGTTCTACATATGAAAAGTGCCCTTCTTCCATAGCTCGAGTTCAGAATAGGGAATATTAGACTAAGTGCCCTTATTCAGTGATATACTGTATATATTAAGATAGGGGAATGATTCTCACTAATAATTACATATGAACTACATCTTTCCCCTTAATAAACTCCTTATTCCTGCTTATTAATAGTTACTAAGGTTAAGTCTAGGTATTGTTAGGGATTATCACTGAACTGAAGAATAGTGATACATAGAATTACCATATGCATATGTATTTCTCTAATGCACATTGGCCACAGTTGGATCAGGGTGTCTTATCGCTGTCAAGTTTTGATTTCTATATCTGCTAGTATTTGCTAGAATCCATGATGCCAAAAATCTGAACAAGATGCCTAGGAAAAAAACAGACCCCCAACAGTAAAGGTCCAGTATATTTAATCATACACGTGACACGTGGTACTCTTTATCCCTGCGTGCATCAAACCCATCTCAGACAACAATCTTCAGCTTTTTTGTTCATTATTAAATGAAAAATAAACACGTATCAATCAATATGAATACACCAGCATGTAAAGAGGAGGATGTGACGTCATCAGCCGCCTCTGCCAGTGATGAGCTGGTGTGCTGATGTGATGACACTTTTCATTTTGGGAGATTAGATGTTATTTCTCTTAAAAGAAAGGCACTTTTTCTTTTTATTAAACAAAGGGAGGCTCAAATTATTTTGTTTCAGAAACTCATTCTTGTGATACTGACTTAAAGTTCTGGAAGTCTTTTTGTCATGAACCATTCTGCAGGGGTCGCTATTTTCCTAAAGAAATTGAAAGGAGATATAGTGGAAACCATTTATTCTGGTGATGGGAGATGAATTATAATCATTTTAAACATTGACAATGCGAAATGTATCTTTTGCAATGTTTACGGACATAACAACAACTCTTTAAATTCATGCATGTTTAAGAAACGTAGTTTGATACTGTAAATCTCTAGATGCTTATTTAATAATAGGAGGAGACTTGAGAGATGTGGATAGACTCCCTCAGAAGAACAAAGATGTGTTTGAGTTGCGTTACTGATGTTTGCCGTTTCTCCATCCTCATGATAAGGAATACACTTGGACAGATAATGCTCTTACTCGTAAATCATGAATTCATTTTTGGCTCTTATCTACTAATGCAATTCAATTTATCTTGGATACTTTGATTATTTATGCACCTTTATCAGATCACAAATTAATCTCAATTTCTTTAATTGGAAATACACACAGCTGTGAAAGAATCCGTGGTTATTGGAAATTTAACAATAAATTACTTTCAGATGCAAAATTTGTAGAATATGTTAAAAAAAAACGTCTTTTATATTGGAAGACGAATCTAAGAGTCATAACCAAAGATTGGAATTTTTTAATTTAAAGCTAGGCAATTGGCAATGCGTCGAGGTAAAGAAGTTAAAGTGGCTAATTCCCAAAGATGTCAAGATCTTCTAAGTGAACTTGAAAAGTTATTGTCTAAAGAAATTCTTAGCATATATATCAATTTGCGAAATGAAATCGATGATTTTCACTAAGATTTAGCTTAAGGTGCTTTTATAAGATATTGGGCTAAATGGTTGGAAATGGGAGAGAAAAACACCAGTTATTTCTTTGCTTTGGAAAAAAGAAATTCTTTAACGGCTTTAAAAATTGATGATACCATTAACAAAATACCCTCTGAAATTAATAAATATGTATATTCCTTTTTAAATAAATTATATAGTTCAAATTATAATGTAAACTATGTAAATTCCTTTCTACAGAAAGTCAAACCTTACATCCCAGTAATCTCAAGTGAGTTTAAAACGGTTTGTGAAAATGACCGTACTTTAACTGAACTTACCAAGGCAATGCACTCGCTCAGACGGCCTAACTATTGAGTTTTACACACACTTTTGGCGAAACTATAAATAAACCACTACTTCAAATGTGCAACGAATGTATTATTAATGAAGAATTAAGTACTTGATACCAAAACCTGACAAAGATCTTCTCTCACTTGCCAATTGGAGGCCAATCACATTACTAGATCTAGACTACAGAATTATATCATTAGTTTTTGCCAAAAGATTAAAAACAGGTTTATCTGAAATAATGAATGAAACGCAAACAGGTTTTATGCCTAAACGACATATAAGCTGTAATATCAGGCTAATCTTAGATCTCATACATTATATTAACTCGGATGCAATCATATTGTTTTGAGACTTTTACAAAGCGTTCGACACCTTTGAACACAATTTTCTATTTTCGACACTAGAGTTATTTGGCTTTGGAGAGAAATTTACCAAAGTGGTACAATGATATATAAAGATATTAATAACTCGGTTCTTTTACAATTTGATACCTCTAATAGTTCAAGTTCAAGTCAACTTTATTGTCAATCAAACCATGCAACAGTACATTACGCAGCAGACTGAAATTGCATTTCTCCCATACTCCAATGTGCAATATTAAAACAAAATGTTAACACATACTAAACATACGGCTAAACATAGGACCCCACTAAACAAGTGCAGATAGATATACAACAGATAGGCAGATCCACATAGCATATGGCCTACCGTGAGTATACAGTTTCCAGACTATCACAGTGTTTCAAAATATATATAATATCGAGTTAAGGTATTTCACTGTCATGTAATATAAAGTGCAATATGGCAAAGTGCAAGTAGCAGCATGGAGATACATAAATATTGTAAACTTGTTACATTCTTGTGCAAGCGGATATTGGCATATGTGCATATGAGTATTTTGCAGAGATTTGAGTATGGCTTTTCCACAGTTCACAGGTCTTGGTGTATGTGGATTTATGGGGGGCGGGAGGGGAGTTGTAATCCAGTTTTCTTGAGTGAGTTGAGCAGTCCGATGGCTTGTGGAAAAAAAAAACTATTACTGAGTCTAGTCCTGCAACGCATACTGCTGTAGCGCTTACCAGACGGTAGGAGGGCGAACAGTTTATATGTGGGGTGGATGGGGTCTTTGATGATGTTGGTGGCTCTTTTGTAGCAGCGGGATGGGTATATGTCCTAGTAGCTGATCTGGTGATCTTCTCAGCTGACCTCACCACCCTCTGTAGAGCTTTCCAGTCAGCAACAGAGCAGCTACCACACCAAACTGAGAAACTGCTGATGAGGATACTCTCAATGGCACCCCTGTAAAAGGTAGTGAGTGCAAATGAGGGAAGGTTGGCTCTTCTCATCCTGCGTAAGAAGTGGAGGCGTTGCTGAGCTTTCTTGACAAGGGAGATGGTGTTGGTAGACAGGTCATCAGTGATATGCACCCCCAGGAACTTGATGCTTTTCACTGATTCCACAGCACTGCCATTGATGGTGAGGGGGGTGTGTGGCCTTTGATTTTTCCTGAAGTCCACAGTTATTTCCTTTGTTTTATTTACATTTAAATGTATATTGTTAATGTCACACCAATTGATGAGTTGGTATACCTCATCTCTGTATGCTGAGTCGTCGTCGTTGCCGATAAGACCCACCACTGTTGTGTCATCTGCAAACTTGATGACGTGGTTTGAGTTGTATCTGGCACAACAGTCAAGGGTCGTCAGTGTAAACAGCAGTGGACTCAACACACATCCTTGAGGGACCCCAGTGTTTATGATGGTGGTCTGCGAAGAGTTTTTGCCAACTCTTACTGTCTGTGGTCTGTTGGTGAGTAAGTCTAATAGCCATGTTGCAAAGTGGGGTGGTGATGCCTACAGCACTGAGTTTGTTCACCAAGTGTTGTGGGATAACTGTATTGAAGGCAGAGCTAAAGTCAATAAACAGCATCCGCACACAGCTGTTTTTGTTCTCCAGATGAGCCAGACTGAGATGAAGTGCTGTTGCTATGGCATCATCAGTGGAGCGTTTGGGACGGTATGCAAACTGGAAAGGGTCAAATGTGGCGGGTAGGCTGGATGTTATGTGAGCCTTGACCAGCCTTTCAAAGCGCTTCATCATAATAGACGTTAGTGCTATAGGCCGGTAGTCGTTCAGTGTTGTGACTGGTGATTTCTTTGGTAGCGGTATGATAGTAGTGGCTTTGAAGCATTCTGGTATGATGGCTTTGCTCAGAGAGATGTTAAAGATATCTGTGAGAACATCTGTAAGTGAGTTAGCACAGTCTCTAAGCACACGCCCAGGTATATTATCGGGACCAGCAGCCTTCCTGGGATTCACCTTTTGAAGAGTCCTCCGCACATCGGTAGGGTCGAGTTGAAGAGTTGCATTGTCCAAACAGTGTAGAGCTTTTGTCGGAGTGATGTTATTGTTTTCCTCAAAACGACTGAAAAATGAATTGAGTGAATTTAGGAAGTCTGTGCTGTCCTCGCAAGGTAAGGGTGTAGGCCTGTAGTCCGTTACTGACTGGATGCCTACTATTAATAGATATTAATAGACTATTAATAGATTTCCTATTAATAGGGGAGTGAGGCAAGGTTGTGGAATCTCCCCTTTATTGTTTGTGTTAGTTGTGGAATTATTCTCTATGGGTATTCATATAATCCTGATATTAAAGGGGTGTCCATGTAACCGGTGACTCGCGACACCAGTTATAAAATCACTTGTCTGCGTTGTGTAGCGTTGTTGAGAAAGACACGGGACAACAGGCAGCGGTTTCACTTGATTTACTCTGATATACAAAACATAAGACAGTAGTCTGAGTAAATTGCCCTTAAATTCCTCTCTCTTCAGTGCATTAACAATGCCAAGAGGAAAAAATACAGAGAAAACATACCTGATATAGAAAACATAAGACAGCAGTCTGAGTAAATCGGCCTTAAATTGCTCTCTAAAACAAATTAGATGTACATCACATCAATCACCATGTGCTTTCCTCTCTTCACATATAGGCCAAAGTCAAAAATATAACTTAAATAGGGTAAAATGATCAAAATAACCACATAGATAAGTTCAATAACTTAATACACATAAATTGCAGTAAAGATATTGACTCAAAAGCAACAATTAAAATAAAGATTAATTAAGATTCACAGGAGCCATAAATAACTCACCTCTTCAGTGCATTAACAATGCCAAGAGGAAGAGGAGGAGACAAAACAGGATATTGTGTAGGCTCATGATTACATTACAGCAGTTAAAGGGGAAAAACACTCATTTCTCAGGCAAGTATACCAGATATATATGAAAATAAACAATTTTGTGTGTATTATAATAAACAATACATATGTTTTAACAGTAACCCCGTAACCCTCACCCCGCAGAATTTACACAAAATTCTTAGAGTATAAAAAAAACAAAGAACACTGGTCACTTGAATTACATGGTCCACACTTTAAAAAAAACAGTGAAGACTCCACATAGAAAGTTACCCAAACGAAAGGGATACAAATATGAAAAAGTTGGCCAAACTTCTACACATTTTGTAGGCATTACCAAAGTTCCCATTACACTTTGAAAAACTCAGACCAGGTACATAAAGAGGATTAATATACACAAAATACGGAAAATTACACTTCGTATTACCCAAGACTGTGTAATATAATACACAAACCTATACATGAATAACAGTAGAAACAGAATCCAGAACCAAGTAAGGTTTCGAGTTGTACCATTGACTCAATCAGCCTACGAACAGGTCTAAGTACTCTACCGAACCTGGTAGTGTAATGATGGTCAGGGTTTTCAACCACCATAGGATCAGGTGAACTGTTGAAACAGGAACAGTAGGGGAAGAAGCACTAGCTACAGTGTCATGGTCAACAGGTAAGTCATCTTGTGCTTCAGAAACAGTTTGAGAAGCAGTACGATCATCATCACAAACAGCTATGTGAGAAATGACAGACAGAGACTCTGCATGTGACAAATCATCAGTGACAGGTAATGTTGACTCAGCCACATCACATAAAGATTGAGAAGGTGTGGAACAAGGACCACCACTAGCACTTTCACCAACAGAAAAATCAGTTGAAGGCAAAGGGAGAAAGTTAACTGGCAACAATAGATTCCGATGTACCACTTTCTCATGAACAGATTTGTCACGGATTTTGTAAATGTGCAGGGAAGGTTTGGAGGCAACAATGGAATACATGGTGGGTTCCCATTTATCGGCAAGCTTCTGTTTACCTCTACAGCCTTTGTTGGCAATGAGAATATGATCACCAACTGACAGAGGCAATCCTTTGACTCTCTTATTGTACTGATCAGACTGATGTTTTTGTTCCGCAGTGGAGTTCTTTTGAGCCAGTGCCATAGCAAACTGTAGATCACTGACAAGAGATTGAACATAGTCAATGTAATCACAGATTGACTCATCACGAAGCACGCTTTGAAACATAAGGTCAACAGGTAATCTCGGCACCCTCCCGAACATCAGGTAAAAAGGGGCAAACCCAGTTGTTTCATGGGCAGTGCAGTTATACATGAATGTCATCGTCTGTACCAACTGTGGCCACTTTTGCTTAGATCTGGGTGGAAGCGATCTCAGCATGTTACCTAACGTTCTGTTGAACCTTTCAGTTCCACCATTCCCCATTGGGTGGTACGGGGAAGTCCGTGACTTGTCAACGTCAGCAATATCAAGAAGTTGTGCTATCAGCTCACTCTCAAAATTTGCTCCCTGGTCGGAATGGATACGCTGGGGAAATCCATAGATGCAAAAGAAGCCATCCCACAGTTCCTTAGCAACACTTTTAGCACATTGATTCCGGCAAGGAAAAGCGTGAGCTAACTTGGTGAAATGATCTGTAATTACTAAGACATCCACAGATTTATTGTGCTTATCTTCAGCAAACCAGAAATCAATACAAACAAGCTCCAATGGGGCAGTGGTCTTGATGCTCTCCAAGGGCGCTCTTGCTGCTGGCTCTGGAGTTTTACTCAGGACACAACGGGTATAAGTCTTAACGTAATCACGCACATCACGTTCCATCTCAGGCCAATAGAACCTCTGGCGTGCTAAAGACAGGGTACGTGGCTGACCTTGGTGACCGGCCAAATCATGAACACCAGAGAGTGCTTGCTGTTTCAGGGAGCCAGGCAGGACGAACTGAAACTTTTTGTGCTTAGTGAGCAGATCTTTGACAGCTCTATACAGGATGCCATGAACCAAAAAGAGTTTTTCCCACTGCCTCAAAATCCTTAAAACGAGCAAATCCTCATTCGCACGCCTGTTAGGTCTGCGCTTCCTGCTGTCATAAAAAGCCACCCTCGAAATAACTGCGTCTTTGTGCACTGCAATTTGGACAATGAAAAGGCATGGATTACGTCTTGACAGTTGGGAATCAAAGAAGTCAAATGATCAGCCAGGGATGTTGCTCTGGATACAGCTCCTGAATCCCAATCATTACAAGGAGACAAGATAGACGACATATCCTCAGCAGTCATGGAAAAGTTTGCCTCAGAGTTAAAATCGAGGTCAGTGTCAAGTGTCTGTGGCTGGCACGTGAGACGGAATGTCTTCTGTACAGAATCATCTCCCACACTGTGTACATACTTCAACAGTTCAGAGTAAGGCTCGGACAGAAGTCGCTGACTCACTGGGTTGACGAAAGGGTCACGACTGAGCGCATCCGCCACGACATTCAATCTTCCAGGAACGTACTTGATCTTAAAGTTGTACGGGGCAAGTTTTGCTGCTCACATGCATCCAATTTAGGTTTTGTCATGATGTACGTGAGCGGATTATTATCCGTCCACACGGTAAATTCATGACCTTTAAGCCAGTGACTAAACTTGTCACACACTGCCCACTTCAAGGCCAAGAATTCTAATCTGTGTGCAGGGTAATTGGCTTGGCTACAGCTCAAAGACTTGCTGGCGAAGGCTATAGGACGTGCTTTGTCCCCGCCACTCGGAACTTGAGAAAGTACTGCACCTAGGCCGTCCAACGATGCATCAGTGCAGAGAATAAAAGGACGCTCAAAGTCAGGGTGTGCCAAGACCACGCTCTCGACAAGGGCTCTCTTTAACTCCTCAAAGGCAACATCACAAGCAGGAGTCCAGTCCTGGGGAGATAACTCTCCGTAAGTGCCAGATCTGTTGCGACTACCTGTGCCTTTTGCCAAACGTTTTTGACCGGCTGTCAAATTGAACAATGACTTCGCAACACGCGTACAGCCAGGGATGAAGCTCTGGTAGTAAAGAACCATGCCCAGAAATTATCTTAGTTTCTTTGGCGAAGGTGTGACACCATCTTCTTTCATCAGGTCATTCTTCTGAAAGGCTGAAACGACTGCTACCTTGGCCTCATCTACGGAAACCCCAGATCCGCTGATCACATGGCCCAGAAATTTGCTAGAGCGCCTGAGAAAGTGACACTTTTTCAGAGCCAACTTCAAATTAATAGATCTCAACCGTGAGAACACCACTTTCAAGCGTTTCAAGGCCTCTTGTTCAGAGCAAGCGGAAACCAGCAGATCATCAAGATAGCAAAGGAGGCTGGAAAAGTTGAGATCTCCAAATACGCTGAGCATCATGCGCATGAAAGATGCTGGACTGTTACACAGGCCCTCGGGAAGACGGTTGTATTCATACAAGCCCATGGGCGTTGTAAATGCTGTGTAATGACGATCAGAGACATGGAGTGGGACGTTGTAAAATCCCAAAGTCAAATCAACAGAGCTGAAAAGATTGCCACCTAGAGCAGCCAGGCAATCTACCTGATGGGGCAAAGGATGAGCATCCTTGATTGTCTTTGCACTAAGCCATTTTACAGTCCGTACAGACTCTGAGAGATCCATCCTTCTTCCATACCATTACCAAAGGAGACGCATACTCACTGACGGATTTGCTAATGATGCCCTTCTCTTCCATTTCAGAAAGTACCTCTCTCAACTTTTGGTAGTGGGTGGGAGGGGTTCGGCGATAAGGCAGGCGAAGCGGACGCTCATCACTCAGATGAATTCGGTGCACAAAGTCTTTCACCTCTCCACAATCGAGAAAACATCACGATAGGACACAACCAGACTCGCCAACTCCTCCTTCCATGACTTGGAGACCTCACACCCTTCGATGTCTATGTCCTCCAAACCATACTCATGCAGTAACCGCACAGGGTCAACATGTGGAATAGACTTGGGGAAAGCTGCATCAGAAACTTGAGGTCTGCACACATCTTGTGACACTGTAACATCCTCCACTGCCAAACAAGGATGTTCCTGTTTTGGCAGGAAATCAGATCCCAGTACTTCTCCACAGCTTTCATCTTCTTAAGCACACATTTGATGACGTTACTGCCAATAATGAGCTCATCCCTCTGTCCAGACACTACCAAGGTTGGTACAATGAACTTGAACCCGTAGACTTCGATTTCCAGGTCATACGCGCACACTTAGGCTGAGTAGTAAGGCCACCACAGCCCACCAGGACCACGTCACCAGGAATCATTGAGGGTTGAGGGAGAACTCCGTCAGCACACAACTTGGATTCACCTTTCGTGCTCAGGGTACAAGCCATACTCCCAGAATCTAGCAAACCGTTCAGTACAGACTTGCCAACGACAGTTACAGGAGCATAAAACAGTTCACTAGCTCCATCAATCTTTTGAGACCCCACATACAGCACAGTTTTGTCGGGTGGCAAAAATCTGCAACTATTTACAAAAATCTCTTGTGGGTCTGACTCATCTTTTAGGGGAAATACGCCACCGCCCATGTTATCCCCCTCTGCACATGGGCTACTTAGTTTAACTGGGTGGCTGGAGCAGTGGCGCATATAGGATTTTTTAACTGGGGGGGACCAAGTTGTCAGCAAATGATTTCAACTCAATTAGTTATTTTGCGTAATTTGGGCTTTAACTAGTGCTTAATTAATTACTTTGCGTAATTTGGGCTAATGATTTGCACTAAAAGCCATTGGGGGATTCTTATTTGAAATGAAATTTCATGGATAAACAACAATGAACAAAGATAAACAAAGGCCTACCTGATCACCACTAGCAATGCATGATCAAACTGTTATTTGACTAATATGCCAATCACCCACCAAAACTTCATGTCTTAAGCAAAGTATGTTTTATTTAAACATTTGCTAATCTCAGCATACACAGTTTATCATTATGAATAAAAAAGCAAAGAACCTATGTGCAAATAATAATAATAATAATAATAAAATAACAACATATTTATATAAATAAAAATAAGTAAGTAGGCTATACGGAGTATGAGAAATTCTGTCTAGTGCAGCCAAACAAATTTACTCAATGAAGGACCCAAAAACATCTCTCCTCGTTTCATTACCCTAAACATACTGCTGGGCAATGTCTTGTCTGTCCAGTCTGTCAAGCCTCTCTTGGTGAATATGGCACACAGCAATGCCATTGAGTCTTTTTTGTGTCATGGTTGATCGCAACCAAGTTTTAAACCTGCGTAACCCACTAAAACTGCGCTCGGCCTCAGCTGATGATATGGGCACCACCATCAACAATCTTACTAATGTCTCTACCTGATCAAATAGGCCCCTGACTTCAGGGGGCATTTCTCTCAAAACATGCACAGCATCTGCAGTTGTGCTGACCTTGTACTTTTTTTTTTAAACATGGTTAATTGGACTTTAGGTCTTCCTCATTCAGTTCAGGATATTTACAAACTGCTGCATTATTTGTAATGGGAGTCAGGAGTGAGTTTTCCAGTTCTTTTAAAGTTTGAATGCCTGGTTGCATAAACTTCTCAGTAGTTTGTGCATCTACTGTGTCAAGGACACAGTAGAACTCTACTCTGTAAAAATCCACAGCTGATCCAGGTGTGTATGCAGGAGCCTGCCAAGAATATCTCTTAGGGGGCCTATGTGTGCGTGGTGGAACAATGGTCTCTAGAGACAGATTGTCACACATGTCTCCTGCCTCCTTAAAGACTGCCTCAAAGTGTTCAGTATTTCTTTTGGATTTCAAGATTTCTTGGACAAGAGAGACTGCAGAGAGCATGCCCTCCACTGTCTGAGTGTTTTTCTGGAGAGATGCATTTAGAACCTCTAGTTCACTGATCACATCTAAAGCAAGCAGAAGTCCCAGTACAACATTACCCTGTTGCAGTCGAACACGTAAGCCCTCTGCCTGGCTTGCAGATCCAGAATTACTTGCAGCCATCTCATCCAGTGCATTTAGTACCATCCCATATTGGCTGAGAACAGCACGGATAGCAGGTGAGCGTACAGTCCACCTAGTGGGACATAAAGGCCTGATGGACAGGGCTGGCCCTTCCCCTTCAGCTGCCACAATGGCTTTAAACTGGTCTTTCAGCTTACCAGACTGTCCCAAAAATGTGCCAAGTTCTTGTATCCAGTCAAGACCATTTCGCACGACACTGGAGGCTGAGCAAGCCTGTTGTGTAATTAAATTAACACAGTGTGCTCCACAATGTATATATGGCGCTAGTGGCTGTGCTCGCTGAATAACAGCCTGGGCACCTGAGTACTTTCCAGACATATTTGAAGCCCCATCATGTGCTTGACCTCGGAGCCCAGATATTGGCAAATTCAGTCTCAACAGAACGTCCAAAATGATTCTGGCAAGGTTTTCACCTGTTGTAGAAGTTGTTTCACACATCCCTATAAAGTCTTCGTGCACCAGCAAATCAGTGTCAACATAACGTAGGCACAGCGCCTCCTGCTCAACACCAGAGATATCCCTTGTCCCATCCATAATTATCGAATACTGCAACACTGGAAGGGACCGGATCTCATCTGCAATTGTCCTGATAATCGATGAACTCATAAAATTTATACGCTCATTTTGACAATCCCAAGATGTGTGCACCCCCCTCTTTGCAGATAACCACCTAGTGAATGATTGATCATCTTCAGCTTTGTATTTTAAAAGCTGGTCAAGGTTACCTTGATGATGTTCATGCCCCCTAAAGGCCAATCCCTGCCTCGCCAGAAACATCTCACCCCCTATTATTTTTAACAGGCTAGCTCTGTTTTCTGCCTGCTGTGTACTGACTGCACTGCTCAACTGTGTAGTAACTGGCCTGTTTTCATAGGCAGCAGTAGTAACAGCAATGTTGTGACCCTCTGATTTCTCATGCATGGAAAACTTTTCAAGTGCTTTTTTCCAGTTTTTAAATCCAGTACTGACAAAAGCTTTGTCTATACTCTTGGCTTGTGCTGGTTTTCCTGTCTTGAAGTACTTAGAGCAATGAAAACACAGAACTCCATCTGTACCCATACTAACATGCAGCCAAGGATACTTCTCATACCATGACTTTTGAAATCTTGAGGATCAGGTTGATTTGGCTTTGTATATGTCGTTATCATGTCAACATCTTCTCCCTCTGTGTTGCCTACAGTCCCTCCTTGTTGTTCTGTCCCTGCTTCTTCTGTCTGTAATTCTACTGTCTCTCCTTCCTCATGCTGCCTTTTTCTACTGTGGCTGCCCTCCTGCAGATCCTCACTTGACTGACTAGGGCCTGCCTTACTGTCATCAGAAATTGCCTGCAGGCCAGGGGGACAACATTTTAAATCTCATAATTTCACCCTCTATACCTCTATAGAATTTCACAACAATGTGAAATACAACATATTCCTGATAGTTAATGGCTAAAACTACTATTTCAAAAATGTCTAAGAATAACTAAAAAATTTAAATGTAAGTGTTGATTACAAGTTTGTTGCAATTTATATATTAGAAATATCTTTCAAATGATGCATGACATATTAAGAAATATGACACCACACAAATTTACTTATTATAATTATTTGTATAGTGGCTTACACGACCTGTACTGACCATACATGTATACCTCAGTCAATTTATACAGAACAATGGGTTAAATGATAAAATAAAAAATTATCTTATCATTTCCTGACGACGATAAATTGTTTGATTTATCCAAACATTCTTTTTGTGTTCATCCATTATTTGCCACCATTATTCTGTCCACTCACCTAAATGCATAGTTGGTCTCCACATTTTGCTGTGTTTACTAAGTGCAAAAGCCTTATTGTCAGACTAGCTATTCTCCTTAACAAATCTAATCTGCCACATCTGGGAAATTCAACAGGCATAGGATACTTACATTTTTTGTTTTTTGAAAAAAAAAAACAAGGTGATTGTTATTTGCCTCTTCATTTTTTCTGTTCAGAAAATCACCGACTCAGCTCAGTCATAGATAGTATATGATCATCACTATGGTTACCGGTGCGCTCCTACAGGCACGATTGAGGCAGCTACCAGCTCCTCATAGGACCCCCGCGACGTCACTCAGAAAGAGTCGTAGCACACACACACAGCGAGAGTGTAAACGTCGATGACATGATGGCATCGTGTGTTTATTGACAACAGAATGGCGTGTAGTGAGAACGTGTACAAAGTAATGGTGACCGGTGTAGATTATTATTGTGTGTCAGCCTGCGTCTGCACTGACGCAATTCTGAAGCAGCGGCGGGCCGGGACATTACTTTGGCTAATATGCATAGCGAAACCACTGGTTAATCCTCGGTTTTACCGATTTTTGTCGCCTTGTGAGGGCGGGGGACGGATCGGCTCACTATGAATCTGGGGGGGTCATGTCCCCCCCGTCCCTAGTGCCATCTGCGCCCTTGGGCTGGAGAAGGAAGCTCAAGGCCCGTCGTCTTAGGACAATTGCTCTTAAAGTGTCCAGGATTAAAGCAGTTATGACAAAGCCTCTGGCGCATACAATGAGTATGTGTAGTGTGCTCTTTAGATCGACATACTCTACATGCTGAGCTCAAACTGGGCTTGGGGTCTGAAGTTCTGAGAGGACAGTTTGGGTTGGATGAGGACAGTGAGGCAGTGCAGAGAGATAAAACTTTATCCATCATGCCAACCAACTGCTGCATACTAGCTTCAGGAGTAAAAGGAGCAGCGTTGGGATTCAGCTGACCAGTTAAATGTGGTAACTGACTTGAGGAGAGTTCAGGCTGTTTGGGAGGACTGGGTACAGGATCGTCACAGACAGTCACAGTGTTCTGATGGCAAGCTGACACAGGCAATGAGCGTGCAGGTCTGGCAGGCTCTCTTCAGGTTCCTGTGATGACTATCCAGTCGCTCGTGAACTTCAGCGGCACTCCACTGTTCAGCAGGCTTGAACTAAAAAGACAAAGTAAGACCAGGATCCGGACAGTGTGAGATAAACATCATAACAGCTTCAGGAACAGGGTCCTCAACAGACTTGTTGCGCCTACGCAAACACTCATCAGCCACATCAATCGCCTTATTCAGTATTATCCAGTAGTCCATTGGGCTCTCGTCTGTCCTAGGCAGGGTGTTATAAAAGTCAGCCATAGGCATGTTTGAATACATCAACTCACTGAAATTGCGATTCAGTATGTCAAACACTGTGGTGGGGAGCACTGCAGCAGTCGGCCCTGGGAAGTTGTGCAAGGACACTTTGACTACATCCCTTGCTTTTCCAGCTAACCTGCTCAAAATGAGATCAGAGGCAGTTTCATCACTGCATTTCTTTCTGTTCATATAACTGTACATCAAGTCTTCCCATTCATGCACAGTAAATGAATCACTCTGATCACCTCTAAAGAAAGGTGGAGGTGTAACATCGTGTTGGACAATGACTTTCAAATTAGAAGCATCAACACATTCACTTGAATGCTACACATTTGACTTGGGCTGCAGTGGGCTGGGATGTTGCGTTAAGTTGAGACTGGCTGAAATGCTCTCACCAATTTTCTGTGCCAGAAATAATACCAGAAATAATACCTCCTAGAGACTCAGGAGTAATGCTCTCTAAAACAAATGAGATGTACATTCAATCACCATGTCCTTTCCTCTCTACACATATAGGCCAAAGTCAAAAATATAACTTAAATAGGGTAAAATGATAAAAAATAACCACATAGATAAGTTCAATAACTTAATACACATAAATTGCAGTAAAGATATTGACTCAAAAGCAACAATTAAAATAAAGATTAATTAAGATTCACAGGAGCTATAAATAACTCACCTCTTCAGTGCATTAACAATGCCAAGAGGAAGAGGAGGAGACAAAACAGGAAATTGTGTAGGCTCATGATTACATTACAGCAATTAAAGGGGAAAAACACTCATTTCTCAGGCAAGTATACCAGATATATATGAAAATAAACAATTTTGTGTGAATTATAATAAAAAATACACAAGTTTTAACAGTACACTTTCTGTACCTGTTACATCCATTTCTGACCGTGAGATCAAAATTTCACTTGCGGATGATGAGACAACCCTGTTTTTGGAGAACACAAATCAGGTTGGCAAGGCTCTTGAAACTATGAATGCCTTTTCAGTGGCTTCTGGTCTACATTGAAATATTCTTAAATGTGCAATTCTTTGTTTATTCGACACTATAGAAACCTCTGTGAAAAATATACCCATTAAAGATAATGTGAAATATCTTGGAATCCATATCTCCAAAAGAATATCAGTTAGACAAGATATGAATTTTGTCCCTAAAATCCAAAAAGCGAAAAAAATATTTAACAATTGGCTTCAACGAGATTTGTCTTTTCTTGGTAGAGTTCTTTCAATTAAAGCTGAAGGTCTAGCTCGATTTATATATCCATCATTTTCAGTATTTGTCCATGATAATACCTGTAAACAAATCAATAGTTTATTGTTTAAGTTCTTTATTAAACAGGTTTTATGTGGTAAAAAAGAGATTGGAGGTTTTGACATGCTTGATTTTTTCTATGTTAATAATTCTTTCAAAGTGAACTGGGTAAGAGTTGCTATTTTACCCACATAATATCTATAATAAAGTGGGAGGGCTTAAGTTTTTGTTAACTTGTAATTTCTCCCCTTCTAAGATCCCTATAAAACTTTCTAAATTCCACGAACAGGCTCTTGCATGGAAACTTAAAGAATAAAGTAAAGCTATGGAACAATGAAACTATTCTTGCAAAGAACAAGTCGATGATTCTTAAGAATTTTGCACAATATATATTTCCCACCAGTGAGATCACTTGTTTGTTTGAATTGTAATATCTGTAAAAGTTGTACGTGTCGACTTTCGGGTGTTCCCTTGTCAAAGAATTTTGGTTTGAACTGTCAAAACTCCTTGCTTCAAAACTAAAACTAGACATTGATTTAACATTAGGTGATGTAATTAGTTATTTTTCGCATTGTAATCATAAAATAGAATATATAGGAAATATATTTATTTTATTGGCAAAATATTTCATTCATAAATGCAAATATTCTCTAATAGAACCCAAATTAAATACATTTCTTTGTGACTTATTTTATTAAGACACTAAAAAGAATTAATAACAAAAAAAGTGTCAAATTTGTGAAAATGTATGTCAAATGTTGAGTGATATGTAATTTAATTTACTACCTCTTTTACGTTTTTGGGGGCTTTTTCTCTCTACTGTACTTCATATTTAATTTGTTTTTATTGTCTCCTTTTATTTTAATTATACTGTCATCCATTGCCACTTCATTGTTGAAATGTTCATTTAACAAGCTTTGAAATCGCTGGTGTTTCTGACGTCACAAACGACCTTGTAACCAATCAGATCAACGTGTGCTCGTCAACCAGTGGATCTCTGAGTGAGTGAGTGAGTGGAGGCGGGGCTCATTTGCATATTCATAGAACCGCGTTTACTAAAAAAAGTATTGACTACAGGAGGACTTTAAAGTGCTTCTTCTTAACTGTTTAATTCTTAATGTGGGGAATGGGAAATATTATATATTTTTGCATTCCCATTTGCTCCAACAAACAAAACACAATATTTAGTTTTCTCTTTCCAAGAGGAAGATGGAAAAAAGGTCCATGAACTGGTGAATGTGGCGTAAAACAGCTCACCTGATGTTCTGTTCACATCTGGACACGTTTATCAATGTTTGTATAAAGGGTGAAAAGTTCAAAAAGTGAATACATTCAAATGAATATATCCTTTCTTAAAAAAAAAAAGTGTGTGACCTTTGATGTGCTAATGGTAATTATGTAGTTCTTCTCTTATGCACTGAAATCTGGTATAAGTTTGTGACTTGATGATTTGTTCCAGGTTCAATACAAATTAAGCTAAAAAAATCAAAATGAAGGCATTTATAATGGAAGTGAATCGAGCCAATGGGGGATTAAAAAACAAGAAATGTGACACTTATTATATAAAAGTAATAATTTTTTTAAATTGTGTTAAACAGTTTACGTTGTAAAGCTGTTAAATAATCACTGTCATGGTGAATATAACTTTACATCATTGTAAACATCATTGTGAGTGTGTGTGTGTGTGTGCGAGTGTATGTGTGAAAGTGTGTGTGTGAGAGAGATCCAAATGCTGGTGTAACCCCTCCACCCGGGTCTCCGGCGTGAGACTCAGGCGCTCTAACAAGGAGGCTAAAGACTGCAGCCAGCGCCTATTGAGATCAGAGGAGTGAGGTTTACTCGCACAGCGACTACTAGCTGGCCTCCGTTACGCTGGCATGATGAAATTAGTTCATTAATCCATACAGCAGCTCTGGAGAAAACAGTGATGTCATCGTCCAGCTGAGTTCAGTTCTCATATAACCGCGTCAGTGCAGGAAGATCAATAATAATGTTGAACAAGCCAGAGGAGACAGGGCCTACACCATGAAGCCAGGTATGTTTCCATTTACTCTAGATCACAAACCAAAACTGGACCAATCAGCTGTGAGCAAAGTGACACGTGACTGATGCAGTAAAGCCATTCCCCAGTTTCTCCTAATCCAAATTAAAGAAGTAACATAGTAACAGATTTTTAATTATTTGTTAAAATTATATTATACACCAAATCCATTACACTTGAGCAATTCTAGTTAACAGCATTTAGTTTAAATGAATGTAAATATATACAGATAATATGTAATAATATGGTAACACTTTACAATAAGGTTCATTAGTTAATGTATTAACTAACATGACCTAACCATGAGCAATACATTTGTTATTGTATTTGTTAATCTTTGGTAACGTTATTTAATAAGAATACGGTCATTCATTGTTTGTTCATGTTAGTTCACAGTGCATTAATGTTAGCAAGATTTTAATAATGTATTAGTAAATGTTGAAATGAACATTAACAAAGATTAACAAATGCTGTATAAGTGCAGTTCATTATTAGTTCATGCTAATTAATGTAGTTAACTAATGAACCTTACTGTAAAGTGTTACCAATAATATTAATATTAAGTAAGATTTGAAATTGGTAGATAAAGCTTTAAAAATGATTGGATTTGAGTTTCCATGTTCAAATCTCTGTATACCTATTATCAACTATATAACTAACTTCACTTGCACTGATATATGAAAATATTTTATTCTTGCTGTTCAAATGCATTTTTAACTTCATTGTCTTCAATCTCGGCAGAACTGAGAATTGAATCGCATGTTTCAAGGCATGTGATTGGCTGTTCGCTAGTGATGTCACACTTTCATGAACTCAAAGTCAAAGCCTGAGTTTAGAGAGGAATCCCATCATAGACCCCAGTTCTCCTCTGGCTAGATGATCAGACTTCGTGTAGTTTAATTCCAGGCACTGATATCATTCAGAATATTTCATCCTGTTCCTTCTGCTTGAAAAACGGGATACATTATAAATGATGAACTTTACAGTTATTGAACCAAACTGAATCAACACTGAACTGATTTAAAAATTTACAGTAGAATTGAATTCTGTTTGCATCAATAACTATATTTCCATTCAAAAGTTGCGCATTTAACTTGTGCGCAAAATTGGTAATTTCCTGGGAAATCATAAAAATGGAAATCAGGGATGAAACTTTGACTCTATTTTCCTCCATCATAAATGGAAAAAGCCATCAAAAGCCAGGGCTTCTCAGATGAAACACAGTAAACGCTGTCGTGTTCTCTTGCGTTCAGAGGCTGGTGTTCGGATACAATCGTGTGAGACGCTTCTGGAGGGAAATAAACCAAATCATTCAAATCACTTTGGCTCAGACATTTCAAAATGACCAAACCAACATTTGAGATGTTGTGTGCATCCAATCACATCCTCTGTTGAGGCAAAGTCATGTGAGGTTTTTTGTTGTTGCGTATCGTGGGATTAATTCAGTTAATGTATCATCATAGTTTATGCGCATGTCTCCTTATTGATAAAAAAAAACATCCTCAATTGAGTGCATACATTTTTATGCACATTTTTTATTTTTAATGCGATATCCCAAAATGCATATAAAAATAAGTCGATGGAAAATGGCTATTGAATCATAATTTTCTTGTTGTCTCTGTAAAGCTGCTTTGAAACAATCTGTATTGTATAAAGCACTATATAAATAAAAGTGCCTTGACTGTAGTGTCCTGATTTGTTAAAGTCCCCCTGTAGTCAATCATTTGATCCCTTAAACTCATCTTTGATCACCAAAATTAAACTTTCAAAAAATCTTCATGTCTTAAAATATCTTGAATGTAACTCGACACCCTTGACTCATTTAGTATGCGCGGTTCTATGAATATGCAAATGAGCCCCGCCTCCACTCACTCCCTCACTCAGAGATCCACTGGTTGACGATCACACGTTGATCTGATTGGTTACAAGGTCGTTTGTGACGTCAGAAACACCAGCGATTTCACACCGTGTTTTTGAGACTGTCTTTGGTTCACTGCAGTTTTAAGCAGAAAATGCTCAGCAATGCTGTGACTTATGAATTTACACATGGTTTGTCTTAAAGCACATTAAAAACATCACATAGACATATAAACAACATTAAAAGCTGGATTTTCACCACTGGGGGACTTTAAAAGTGCCACTGATCATGCAGAGAGACCCATCAATGTTTCTGTTGGCTATCAATAACATGTATCAAAACTAGGTTTAATTAATCAGGCTCCTCATGCGAATTCCTTGACGAGTTTAATCAGAAGTATTCAAGAACATGTAATCAGAAATATAAAAACGATGACTAATGGCATATCTGGAGTTTTACAGTCTGCGATTCTTGTATGTCTTTCTGAATGTCACTCTATTTACAGTTGGTCCTCGTTGGCACGCTGATCAGCGTGACTTTGGACAGTGTCTCTTGACGTGGGTCAGCAGATTGCTGGACTGTGTGAATCTCCTCCCGCACAGCGGACAGTGGTACGGCCTCTCTCCGGTGTGCACTCGCTCGTGTCTCTTCAGGGCTCCCGAGTGACTGAAGCTCCTCCCGCAGTGGGAGCACTTGTAGGGCTTCTCTCCGGTGTGAACCCGCTGGTGCATCTTCAGCGCGTTGGCCGTGACGAAGGCGCTGCCGCACTCGGAGCACACGTGATCTCTCACGCCCGTGTGTATGTTCTCGTGATCTTTGAAAGTGCAGAGGCGCGAGAAACTCTTGCCGCAGATGGAGCACAAGAACGGCTTCTCGTTCGAGTGAATGGACAGGTGCGTTTTTAAGTGCGACGCCAGAATGAATTTCTTCCCGCACTGATCGCAGGTGAACGGCCGCTCGCCGGAGTGGTAGCGCAGGTGACCTTTGACATCCGTGGCCCGTTTGAAAGTCTTCCCGCACTGAAGGCACGTGAACGGCCTGGCTTCGGTTCTCTTAGTTCTGTCTCGGTCAACGTCCTGTGACGAACTGAAGGATTTTTCTTCAGCCATGAAGTGCGTGGGTTTCTGATAGTGATGGTCCGAATCATGGTTACACGCCACTTCATTGGGTTCTTGACTTTCCTCTGTTACTTCTGCCGAGTCTAAAATGAACAAATGATATTGTCAAAATTCAATTCAAGAGGGATTCGTCTGAAGAGAAAGGAAACACAAATGTTAGGTACGCACTTCGATCTACTTGGTTATGATAACACATTTATCAGCGCTAACTAAAAGCAAGTTTCATTTTACATGCATGTTGATTTCTTGGTAACACTTTACAATACGATTTCATTAGTTAACTTTAGTTAAAGTCCCCCAGTAGTGGATCGTTTTATCCCTTAAAACCCACCTTTGATCACCAAAATGACATATTTAAATGGTTTTTCCTTAAATTTTTTGGTGATACCTTAAAATAGCTTGAATGTAACTCAAAACCCTTGCCTCATTTAGTATACGGTTCTATGAATATGTAAATGAGCCCCACCTCCACTCACTCAGAGATCCACTGGTTGACGATCACACGTTGATCTGATTGGTTACAAGGTCGTTTGTGACGTCAGAAACACCAGCGATTTCACACCGTGTTTTTGAGACTGTCTTTGGTTCACTGCAGTTTTAAGCAGAAAATTCTCAGCAATGCTGTCGACTTATGAATTTACACATGGTTTGTCTAAAAGCATATTAAAAACACCACATGGGCATATAAACAACATTAAAAAGTAGATTTTCACCACAGGGGGAGTTTAACTATATTAGTTAGCGTGAACTAAAAATGAAAAATATTTCAAAAGCATTTATAAATCTCAGTTAATGTTATTCTCAACATTTATGATTAAAATCAAAAGTCGTATCCTTTGTAACATTAGTTAATGAACCTGAACTAACATGAACTAACAATGCATTTTTAATAATTAATGTTAAAAAGATTAACAAGTACTGTGAAGAGTGTATTGCTCATTGTTCATTAACTAAACTTAGCTAAAGGAACCTTATTGTAAACTCTTACCGATTTCTTTCATTTCTGTCACAACATCTGCATTCCTCTACAAATGAATCAAGATTGGACACAAACCTTTTTGTTCCTCATCGTCATCTTTGTTTTCTATGTGCGATGGCTCTGGATCGCTCATGTCTTCCTCTTTAATAAACAACTTTACAGTATTATGCTGTGAAGATCTCCGTTGTTACACCTAGTTTTTCCTGGTTGACTGGATACACTTCTTCATTTGAAGGATGGTAAAACTATCCAGCATTTTCTGGTGAATTGCACTAAAGGTGCCAGATCTAAGGAAAACACACAAAAATAAGTGACTGAATTTAATAGGCAAGCATACCGTTATTTACACTATCTGATTTTATTTCGATAGAGTAGCAATCTTTATGCATTTACATTTATATTTGACTTTTTTTTTTACCTTCACAGTTAATAACATACTTTATTGAATTAAATGAGACACAGATACAACAAAATATATATATATATACAAAACAAAAATATTAAGAAAACATGGGTAACACTTTATTTTAATGTGTCCTTGTTACACGTTACATATTTACAATACGAATTACTATAAATTAGGCATAATTACATGAAACTAACCCTAAATCCTAATCCTATAGTAAGTACATGTAGTTAGTTAATATTACTAGTCCTTAAATGTATAATTACACTGTAACAATGACACATTAAAATAAAGTGTAACCAAAGTATGTGTAAGTAAATGTAAGAACAGAAACAAATGTTGGTCATAAAAGAAAATCGGTATAAAGACATTTTCTCAGGCAACATTACATTCATAACATCTCATCTCATCACAATGTAATTTTGACATTTTGTGTGAGCGGTCTTCTTTGTTTAAATGGTTAACAACTTACTGTGTAACTCATACACGTGTCTTCTGCAGTGGCGGGCTCTTTATGGTTTGTTTGAGAATTCCTGTGCACTTTTTCTGATACTGATACCCTTGGTGCTCGGAAGATACATTCATATGGTTACTGAATTACCTTTTATTTACTCGTGACATTTCCAGCAGCAAACCATGCGTTTATTCAAGATAAAGCGCTGCTGGTTATACGGAAAGTCTTGTTTAAATCACGTCAGTAACAGTGTCAGCTACTTACGACAGTTGTTACGGGGGCATCAGTTTTGATAACTTAGTCCAATGCAATTGAAAATAATAAAAAATGTTTATTACATACAAACAAACAAACAAAGTATCCGCAAGGAAACCCTCTTTTATGGCCTTTCACTAGATTATTGTTGTTTTGGCGTAAACTCCTCCCAGTGTCCGCGTTTGTAGAGACTGAATCATGTGATCAATCGTCTGGCTCACGTGACGCATCTCTCGCGTTATTTCGGGTTTCTTCTCACTGCTCAGGCTTGTTTATTTCTCCGCATTTCATTCATTCATCTTGTATTTTAAAGCATGTATTAATCTTCGTTAATGATGTTTGTGTACTGATATAGTAGGCGCGGGCACCGCGTAATAGTGAGGTCAAGAGTTATTGTTGACTGATGAATAGTGAAAAACAAAGTCCTTTCCTTTTTACCAGGTAGCTTTAGATGAGGCTATAACTGTGAGAATATAGAAGTATGTTAAATATCCTTTAATATAAAAGTAGGCTAATAATAAAACATGAAATGGCGTGTTAGTCCCATTTCCTCCATACATTTTTACATGATCAGTAAACCAAACATAGGTCTATATGTTATAGCCCATTTGTTGAATTTAACATACAGAAATTATGCTTACTTAATGGAAGGTAATATTCTTTCAATTTAGTTGAATTGATTATTAAAGGGGCTGTTTAACAAGCTGCATGTGCCACTAAATGTTGTGTAACACCAGTGCAACTGTATGTTGTCAAGCTCGCATCAGCTGACTCCCGTCTACCTATAGGAATATGTCAATGTATATCCTCCTCCATCCCCAGCTCCTCCTCTCGTCAGTCAGGATGGCATTAGGATTCCCCCTGAATCAGAATAAATTCTCGAATTATGTTGTACTTTCAAATCTTGAATTAATGATATCTGCAACATTCATGTTGGTTGTGTTCGGTTTACCCTAAGGGGGGTTATTGCTGCTCTCCTACTCTTATATATGCTCAGAGTTCTCGCCCAGACCGTAACAATACCGCCAATCCTAACTGTCAATTGTATTTGACGATAGCGGTCCTGACAGAAACGATCTTTACGGCATGACTTGAACGCATCAATTGTCAGCATAGCGACATGTGCCAATGAATTCTGTGCGTAAGATGCCATGCTACTTTGTTTTTACCTGTGTCTATGTCACTGTCAGATGTCTTGGTAGATTATTTAGTCGATTATATATTGTAGGAAGTACAGACAAGTAGATGAATGACCACAAATCGAGGTTTCAATTTTCTTTTCTTTTTTAAAAGATAGTTGTTTGCAATATCAAGAGCAGGAATCAGCTTTACTCAATGGGTTTGTTGGCCGCCTCTGCTTTACAATTGAATAAAGTTCACAGCCATCAGTGTTTGACACAAGTGCACCCAGGATTCTGATTGGTTTACACGTAGATAAACTTGGAAAATCTCCAACATGGCCTTCACATCAATTATAATTCTGTATAAGACGGTCTCGACCCAGGAATGTTATGCAACAGCATATTCATAGTTCAGTCCTCTCATAAGGGCCTTTTGACCCCTCCAGAGTTGTCTCGTCTCCCACCTTGCTTAAGCCAGTCCAGTGAAGGACAGAGGAAGAGACACACACACCTCATCCTCAAGTTGCAGTTAACTTTTTCCCGAAACAGTAGAAGTTTGAACAATGTTCTTCATCATTTTTAGTCAAATAAGAATCTAAGAGACTATAAGAAGAGACGGGCCTCCCTGAACATGTGACCAAAATAAACTAAAATGAGGTTAATTATGTATAAATGTGGTTTACAAAGTTCCCATTTTGTTGTGGATGTATGCAATTATCTCATTAAAAAAGTATATTTCACACTTTTGAATATCTTTAAACAATGTTTTCTGTTCCTAATATCTTTAACATGAAACAATACATCAAATACACAAGTCTTTATCAAACATGTTTCCACGTCCTTCCAAGGCAATCTGAATGAACAGTATACACTACTACATTAGTGAGCTAAGAGGCTATAAAATGATGATGATAATAAACATTATTACTGACATGTAATGCAGCTATAATAACTAGCACAGGCCGGAACAAGACTGATTGTTGCAAAGCAAAGCATTTAGCAACATCCTCTTTACTTCCATTAAGGGCGGGACACACCAAGGCGACGGTTTTTGAGCGTGGTTTGGCTTAGGGGTTGTTTACACGACACCGTTTTCAACTAAAAAACGTAAAATTAATGCGTTTTGGTGCCTGAAAACAGGTTTCAAAGTGAACGTTTTTGAAAATGGTCTCAGTGTAAACAACAAAAACGCGAATTTCTGATTACTATGAGGTCATGCACATGCGTATTATGTGTTCAGTCTATAGTGTTACATCGCCATCTACTGGCCTGGCGGCAGAATACAGCGTTTTTAGTCGTTTTCAGGGATCCGTGGTGTCATCTGCACGCGGGAAACTCTCCGTTTTAAGCATATCGTTGTCGTGTAAATGCACCCTTAGTTTGTTGGATGTGTTACGCACCGTTGGCTCTAGTCGGGATTCAGCATGTTGAATTGGCTTCGGCATGTCGGTGAGAGAACTCTGATTGGCTGTTCAGCTTAGCGAACGACTCGAAAATAAAAGCAAAAGTGATGAAAGCGAGCAAAGAAGTCAAGCCAGTACAGACATAAGGCTGTTATAATTTTGTCATCTTACCTGAGCATTCGAATGCACAAATATTTTCATAACAACATGAGCCGACAAGAATGAAGAAAGTGATCAGCGTGTTTGATGTTCAAAATGGTAAGCAAGCGCTGCTTTGTTTTTCGGTTTGTATATCTACAGTCCTAGTTTCGGTTTCCCTTTTTGAATGACGAAAATAGACTATTGAAACCTTCTGATATAGACAGTTATTTCCTTTTATAAAACGGATAGTTCCAGTCCTTGATTTTGATTGGTTGAGCCGCGTTCAAAGCCGTTGTAAATTACTCAACAAACGCACACCTGTGACCGCATTACATTAGTATTACTGCGCAACTGCCGTTTGTGATGCTTTGTTGCATGTGTTGCTTAGCAACCTCTTTGGAACTACGTTGTGTGGCGGAGGAATAAATCTGTTATAACGTTATATTTTTTTGTTGCTGGTGTTTATGAATAAAGTAAATATTAAAGTGAATATTTTTAAGGAGTAACCGTTTAATAAAAGCAATAAGCCCCTTGCTCTGCGTCATGCCTAACAACGCCACTTAGCTGTTCTAAATCCACTGTAAAACACAGCTTCAAGGGGCTTTTTGCTTTAACACGCGTGATGGTTGACAGTCGCCTTTAGTCCTGTTGGTGTGTTTAAGCACAGCCTTTTTATCGAAACGCAGCCAACAAGTCAGCTTTCGTCACCGCTAGTTCTTTGACGTCGGCTAGTGTGTCCCGGGCTTAAGGGTAATTAGTTAATCAAGCAAATAACTAATTACACAATATAAAATATAGTCTCTTTAATTCTCAATATATCCCTTGTCAACAGCTAACTTACAAAATGGTATGGATTGCAAATAACAACAAACAGATATTAATGCCATTGTTAATTAAATTGGTACTATTGCTACCGTCCTCACACATATTAATATAAAAACACCTATTTAGGCCTTAGTTTTAAGATTTATGTATTTCAATTGCACATAAAACTTCCATCCATTTAGATTACAGTTTTAAACTAATTAGCTTAATCAGTCATTCATGAACGAACGAAACAAGTACAATGTCTGTAATGGTACTAAAACTAAATGTGCTTTAAATACACAGTAATCAAGTTTATATATTCATCATCAATCAATCCAATTTCTTTCAATATCAAACATTTTAACTAATTGAATATTACTTGTTTCACATCTAGTTTTAAACATGTTCACTGAATACATTTAACTGTTTTCACAATATACAGATTTATGCTGATTCTAAGCAATTTGAATACAAAATAGTTAATAAAACTATGCCATTTATTTTTTCATTTATATATGACTAACAAATATGAATCACATTAAGCTTCATACTATGTGAAATCAAAATGGATGGAAATTTTATATAAAATTCAGATACATACATCTTAAATTTAGTCCTAAATAATAATTAAAAAAAAATTGAGTGTAGAAAATATTATTATTTTATGAACCAATAGTCTGCTTGCTTTATTACTGCCCCTCATTTTTGGGTCTTTGGTGTGTTTTTTTAGTTTATTTAAATGTCGTACTACACCGTTTCCATTTGTTTGCCAAGTGAGCAGAGTATTCTGCTGTGAGTCCGTAGATTTCTGGATGAGCTGAAACTCTTCCCGCAGGAAAGGCAGTGGTACGGCTTCTCTCGCTCAAGTGTTTCCAGGGATCCTGAGCACTCGTAGGCTTGTTCTTCTTTGTGACTTCTTTGGTGCAATTTCAATTCACGAGCTCTAGTGAAAGCTTCACCACACTCGGAGCACTCATGAGCGTTTACACCGCCATGCGTCTCTTGGTGCTTCCCATTCGCATTTTTCTTATGGACTGATGGCGATTTAAAGCACAGATGAGATTTGAGACTGACCTCCTGTATGAAACTCTTCCCGCACTGATCACACGTGTACGGCCGCTCTCCGGTGTGAATTCGCATGTGCACGTTAAAGCTTTCTTTACGTTTAAAACCTCTCCCGCAGTGCTGGCACGTGAAAGGCGTCTCTCCGGTGTGAACTACCATGTGAATCTTCAGGTGCGATTTCTGCGAAAAACATTTTCCACACTGAAGGCACGTGAAAGGTTTCTCCTGAGTGTGAATTCGCACATGCAAATTAAAGCTCCCTTTACATTTGAAGGTGTTTCCACACTGAGGGCACGTGAAGGGCTTCTCTCGCGTGTGAACTCTCATGTGAATCCTCAGGTTACCTTTCTGGGTGCAAGCCTTTCCACACTGAAGGCACGTGAAGGGCTTCTCTCCGGTGTGAATTCGTATGTGATTCCTAAGGATTTTCCTCTCTGTAAAACTCATTCCACACTGCTGACAGTCGAAAGGCTTCACTCCGGTGTGAATTCGCATGTGCATATTAAGGTTTCCTTTGCTTGCGAAGCTCCTTCCACACTGAAGGCATGTGAAAGGCTTCTCTCCGGTGTGAATTCGCATGTGAGTTTTCAGGTTTACTTTCTGTGTGAAACTCTTTCCACACTGACGACACGAGAATGGCTTTTCTCCAGTGTGAATGCGTATGTGATTTTGAAGGATTCTTTTCTCTCTGAAACTCTTTCCGCACTGAGGGCATGTGAACGGCTTCACTCCGGTGTGAATTCTCATGTGCATATGAAGCCTTTCTTTACGGGTGAAACTTTTCCTACACTGAACGCACGTGAAAGGTTTCTCTCCAGTGTGAACTCTCAAGTGCCTCGTCAGGAATCTTTTCTGAGTGAAAACCCTTCCGCACTCTGAACAAGCGAAAGACCTTTTGGCGGCTTTTCGTTTGGCCTTTTCTTGGTTCAAATCTGTGTCAGTCTGTAAGCAACTAAAAGATTCATCTTCAGTATTGAAATTCTGATAGTAATGGTGCTTGTCGTCAAGATCATTCAGTTCTTCATTTTCTTCTTTCACTTCCACTAAACCTAAAGTGAGAACAAACAAAAAGTCAACATTTATTCCAAGATAGGGACAGGATATTTTTAAGGCCCTGATTAGGGCTGCACGATTTCGGGAAAATGTCATATTGCGATTGTTGAGGTCAATATTGCAATTGCGGTATAATAAATGGTTTCATAAATCGTAAATACGCACTTCCCAGGAGGACTTATGCAGCCTTCACATGCTATTGGAATTATTGTAATGAGTTTCCTAGTTACGTAAAGTCGTATTTACTTATGGGAAACTCATGATAATTTTGATACCCAAGGGGAGAACGCTGGCTGCTATGACTGGTATTTTTTTTATCATGTTTAGACAAGAAGCATGATTAGAATGTCAATAACAAAAAATAAGTGATAGTGGATAATAAATGTATAACTGACGGTAAAAATGTTGTGCTGTTGACTCTCGAGGAGAAATCTAAACAAATGAGCGCAACACACACAAAAGAAACTCAGTTAACTACATGCCATTAAAATTTCAAAATTGAGTTTTTATATTTTTAAAATATGATACAGTCAAGCAACTTCACACGACGAGTGCTGTTTTTCTGAATACTATCAGAAGCATCGCGCATCTCACTAAACACGTGTTTTCATCACCGAATGATTCAGCGTTTAACAAATCGGTTGAGTCAAAGATTCAATGATCAATTCATAAACATTGTCTCATTCTTGAATGAATCAGTCAATTTAATCAATTTGAATCATTTTCAATAATTCTGCAAGCAAAGATGGAGTTGGTTAACAAGAAAAACGTCACTTCGTCTATTTGGCTATTTTTTGGTTTTAAATCAGAGGCTGCTAAACTAGCGCCAAAAAAAGCTGCAGTGACGGCTGGCAAAGACCCAACCCGTCAGCCATCCGCCGTTGAAGCTTTTTTGAAAAAAATGGGCCTAGTTAGTGCTGGGTAAAAAATATTGATTTCTCGATATTAAACGATTCTCATTTTTACGAACCGATATCGATTCTTAAATCTTCAAGAATCGATTAGTCCTGTTTTCATTTGATGAATGAATGTAACATTGTAGCGCGCTTCCCATCCAATACCTCGCAATAATCTTTGTGCTTTGTTACTATTGATATGAAATAAAGTCAGGAGATTCAAAAACATAAATAGCGTTTTGTCGCTCTGGCGTGAGATGGCTCTGGCAGCGCAAAGAAGCACGTGATCTCCAATTCTGCTGTAATAACACCAGTTACAGCGCGAGATAAACATGAATGAGCTTCTGAAAGTGTAAAAGATAGAGCACAACTTATCGAGATCCGTATCACGTCACATGGAATCGCTCAGTGTTTCAGCCGTGGAAAGACGTCAGTTAAACAGCTTGTGAACAATGTCATGTGACGTCACGTTTACCTCAGAAAACCATGTGACCATAAACTCGTGAGTCAGCTAGAAAAATGAACTCTAGAGAGGATCATTCTGCTAAATATCTGCACCATATTACATATTCATTATAATTTGTAATGTTCTTTAATGTTTCATGCATGTTTGAATAAATCTGGCAAGTTTTTATGACAGCCACCATTTTAAATGTTTATATTTCATGTAACTTTCTTATTATAAAAATAAATAAAAGTGTCGTTTAAGTGTTTGTGTAGCTACAAATCAAATCAGTTAATTTGTACCTTCAACATTATAGTGGGCTACAGCTGACTCCCTTAGTTTACAGCTTTAGTTAAGAGATTTGTTTTCCTTGAGAACATTTGCCATGTATTGTACCTGATATCCAAAAAAATCAATATCGAATTGTGAAATTTGTGTCAATACCCAGCCCTAGGCCCAGTGCACGGCAGCTGTTTCTAAGTATATCGCGAAGGAGATGGTTTCCTATCATACAGTTGAAAAGGAAAGTTGTAAACAACTACTTCAGATGTTTGGCGAACAGTACGAGCTGCCGGGGCGCAAGTGTTTCACCAAAACTGCTATCCCTGATCTAACCAGGGAGAACATCACTAAGGATTTAAAAGCAGTTGACTGTCGCTTTGACCCGTATATTTCAGAGGATTGGAAACTGAACGCAAAATGTCTTGACACAACATTCCCCCCGGAGAACCACACTGCAGATGTTCTGGGGCGCTGACAGAGGTCGTAGAAGAGAGAACAATTTCTTGCATCACTGCTGATAACGGGGCCAATATTGTTGCTGCCATACGGGGACTCAAATGGCCATGGCTAAACTGTTTTGGCCATAACTTGAATGTGGCAGTGAATGATTCACTATAAAAGGAAAAGGCAAGAACTGATCGTGCTTTTGGCATTTGTCGTTCCATTAAAGGAGCATTCTCTCACAGCTGGCAAAGACGAGGCGCAGGAACAGCCCAATCTACCTCAAACTATGATGGCAACAGGCAAGTCAACGAACAAATCGTAATTTTTTTTTTTTTTGTAATGAAAAAATATATTCAGGGCTCCGCCTGTCAATGATCTAGCACCCCCTCAGTACCTGCATTAAAACTTCTCTGGCGCCGGCCCTGACTGGCTATAATCAATCATATTAGCAGCAAAAACACATCCTAGCTCTAGAAAAGCTGCAGTCGACCAGTGGAACCGTTCAACTTTCTCAGAACAAGGTCTTTCAATTCGTTGCATATTTTCTTCATACAAGCTGCTAGTGACATAATTTAGTTAATCGCCTGTCGCGAGTGCAGATGCAAAGTTGAAAAGCTGATTTAATTATGAGAGAGTAAACCAGCTTGTTTTCTTATATACAAATCTGTAGACATAGATACACTGTTAGCAATGTCTGTAAATTACACAGTATTTAACTGTCCGGGTTCGTCACTTATTGGGGTCCCCTGGAAACATTTCCGTTGTGTTCTGTGCTATTTGCAGCACGTCTCTGTATTTGGTTGTGTTGTGAGTATTTGGAGCACATGTGTGTTACATTTTTGTCTTAACCAATGTTTAAAACATTTTTACACATCAAATGATCTAACAATTTGTTTCTGTTATGTAAAGGTTAATTGTGCGGATTCACCCTGACAACAGCAAGTGCTCCTGAAAGTGCCAGTTCAGCAAAAGAAGTGGGAAGATGGTGCAAGGGAAGAGCTCTGGCCTGAACCCTCGTGTATCCTCCTCCATGAAGGAGTTTCTGGATTTCAGCTGGCAAAACTATTAAGCTACCAAGAGCAAATACACTCTACACAGGAGCTTTCTGAATTTGTACATTTTTAAGATTGTTCTTATGACTGAATCTGTTAATGAATTGTTTAAAAATACTCTTAATATGAAGCTTATGTGTAAATGTTACTGCAGGTTTTTGGAAAACTGATACAATCTGCAAGAGTATTAAAATGTTATTTCATGTATTACAATTGAACAATTAAATAAAAAAAGTTAAACAGTTGTCTTTGTTTCTTTATATAGTTATATACTCGTTTTTACAACTGAGAGCTGTTGAAATACAATTAATAGTAACACTTTACTTGAAGAGGTGTGCATAAGACTAATATGAAATATGACATTGTTTGAGATGTCTCTGTTATGACAACTTGACATTACTAAGACAACACAAGCTGTCATAAATATGCCAAAAACATGACATAGCAGATAAATTATCAAACTAAAGAAACCACTTAGCTTTATGGGTTAACATTTCATTAAACTATCATGCATGAGGTTGGTTTTGGCATTGGCTGTCATGAAGCCATTATAACATTTTAATGACAAATTCAATTTGTACCACTGTAGTTGAGGTCAAGAAAAACATTCATGACAGTGTTATAAATGTGTACATTTTGATCAGGGGGGCTGCCATTAATATACATTTTTTATCTTACAGTTACTGTAAATCCGGCCTCTAGTTCATAAACGCCAGAAGAACTGGCCCCCGACTGAGCCTGGGTTCTCCCAAGGTCTTTTTTCTCCATTAAGTCACCTGGTGGAGTTTTGGACACCAGTAGGTCACCTGATGGAGTTTTAGGACACCAGTAGGTCACCTGATGGAGTTTTAGGACACCAGTAGGTCACCTGATGGAGTTTAGGACACCAGTAGGTCACCTGATGGAGTTTTAGGACACCAGTAGGTCAACTGATGGAGTTTTAGGACACCAGTGGGTCACCTGATGGAGTTTTGGACACCAGTAGGTCACCTGATGGAGTTTTAGGACACCAGTAGGTCACCTGATGGAGTTTAGGACACCAGTAGGTCACCTGATGGAGTTTTAGGACACCAGTAGGTCAACTGATGGAGTTTTAGGACACCAGTAGGTCACCTGATGGAGTTTTAGGACACCAGTAGGTCACCTGATGGAGTTTAGGACACCAGTAGGTCACCTGATGGAGTTTAGGACACCAGTAGGTCACCTGATGGAGTTTTGGACACCAGTAGGTCACCTGATGGAGTTTTAGGACACCAGTAGGTCACCTGATGGAGTTTTAGGACACCAGTAGGTCACCTGATGAAGTTTTGGACACCAGTAGGTCACCTGATGGAGTTTTGGACACCATTAGGTCACCTGATGGAGTTTTAGGACACCAGTAGGTCACCTGATGAAGTTTTGGACACCAGTAGGTCACCTGATGGAGTTTTGGACACCAGTAGGTCACCTGATGGAGTTTTAGGACACCAGTAGGTCACCTGATGGAGTTTGAGGTTTTCGGTTCCTTGCCACTGTTGTCTTTGGCTTGCTCAGTTGGGGATATTCAAATTAATTAACCAAGCATTATTACCATTGATGAGCCCTACCAAACGTGGATGTTTTTTCCACTAAGAAACAAACACTGTTATGTTATTTTGATTGATACTGTGAAGCTGCTTTGATACAATCTATATTGAGAAAAGCGCTATATAAATATACTTGACTTGACATTAGTATTTTTTTATAAAATGCAAAAAAAAACATGAATACAGAAGAAGTGCATTGTATCGAATTATTCAAACATTTAAATGTTTGAAACATTTAAATGTTAATATAAAGTGGGACCCGATACTATATGATCTCTTAAATGTAATTGTATAACTACAGCCAACTTTGTTACCTTATTGTTCCATAGCAGTGAATTAATGAATGGACACAAACCTATTTGTGCCTCAGTATCTTCATCTTTCACTCTGCATGGCTCATGATAACTCATGTCTTCACTCTCCTCTTTAATAAACTCCATCGTTATAACAGTGAGTCTGAACTGCACAGATCTCCGTTACTTCATGGAGTCACTCCTGCTCGCTATCAAACGCATCTTCTCCACAGTATTAAAATGATGAGATTATACGCAATGAATCCCGACTCGCACACTTCTTCAACGTTGTAAAAGTACTTATAACGAGTGTACTTTAAAGTTTAACTAGTTCGGTATATGTGATAGATATGTGACAGGCTGCACAAACAACTTTGTAGCGTTGTGTTGTGATGTTCTTCTTCTTCTTCGGTGTATTGTCGGTTCGCGTTGCCGAGTGTCTGCCGCCGCCTACTGGGCTGTATGATCTTGTTTTTAACGCTAAATGTAAAAACAAACAAAAAAGATCGACTGAACTAAAAAAACTATTGTTTTTTCATTTTTAGCCATTTTGCTTTAAGGTACACAATAACTTTTTTTTGTTCAGAATTTATAACATCTATTAATGAGCGAGTACATCATGAATCAAACAGTTTAATTACCTGTATCTTCCTGTTTACATCTATGTTAGACATTTCTGAAATGTGTACAGTTATTTACTAGCCTATATCACCCAGTATAATCTCTCTAATGCTTCATTTTACAAACGACTTTGTTAGCTTATTAAATTACCGAAATAAATTCATTTTAATGCGCAATGCTAGCTTACATGTTAATGCATTAACGAATGTGAAATTCTGTTCAGGTTGTTAACATTGGCCAGTAGCCAAAGAGATGTTTGCTAAGTTAAACAAAGGTTTTATGGCTAGCCACCTTTCTAATTTTAGCATTAGTTTGTTACATTTTTCTTTATGGAATTTAATATTTAGGCTACTGCATTTTTTTGTGTGTGTGTTTTAAAAGCAAATGGCAACAAAACCAAAGACATTCCTGCCCTGCCGAGACTCATAGCTCTTGGTAAAGAAGACTTTCCTTTTTAATTTTGAGAGGTTTAGCTATTCTACGTATTGTTTTCAGTGAATTACATTTCTCTATCTGTATTAAAGATAATGGTGAGCAAATGTACGTGCATGGCATCCGTTGGGTTTTGCAGACGCCTTAGATGTATTCTTTTGCTGCTTATATTTTTTCCCATTCACTTTCTTTGTGTGTTAAAAACACTTCTTTTATTGGTCGGATGAAATATGCTAATTTTTTGAGACAGGAATTTGGGGTTTTCATGAGCTGTATTCCAAAATCATCAGTATTAAAACAATAAAAGACCTGAAATATTTCAGTTGGTGTGCAATGAATCTAAAACGTATGAAAGTGTAATTTTTATCATTACATTATGGAAAATAATGAACTTTATCACAATATGCTAATTTTTTGAGAAGGACCTGTATATTACGAAGATTTTAAAACTGCAAAAAAAGGAGTACACAAACTTGGCTGTCTTTACTTCATTTTAAGAAATTTGTCCCTCAAGATCAATTTAGTTGTTTCGATGAACGTTCATCTTGTGGCTCTTTTCAGTTTAAGATAATTCATTTTATTTATTTCAGAGCTTAAAAAATATGGCTTTGCTCCAATCCTCCAGCCTCTCGTTTAAGATCTAAAAATTCTTGAGACAGAGGGGATATGTGTACCTCTTTCAGATGCTGCATTAAAGGGTTCTGTTATTCAGGTTACTGGTGACAATTGAGCTATGCATGGACATTTTGGCATGGTCGAGTCATTCAGTGACGATGACCCAGACTTGATTCTCTGCACAAAGGAACTCAATTCAGAACATTGCAATGCTCTGGCAAACGACCCCACCTGTGTGTTTAGTGTTTAGAGGACTTGTCCTCTTAATTCATTGCTTTTTTTTCATCCTTCAGACAATTTTGATGTTGACATTATGCATGATTTATTTGAATGGGTTGTACAGTATGAGTTGTACAGCTTCTATTTCAGTACCTAGTTACAGACTTAATTTCTGTAAACAGCCTTACAGAATGGATATGAAAGCTTTTAAGCGTCAGTGAATGATGCGGGGTGTTTGCGCCGTTCAAATGAGTCCACTTGGAGGAAAACGTGTTAACCTGATTTTGTTCGTTAATATTTTTGTTCACTGAAACTAATTGTTCTAAAGCAGTTCGTTTTCTTGTTTAGCTAAATGTTCATGTTTTTTTCTTAGCCTGTTTTCTTTACAATGTATTCAAATGTATATAGGTAGTGTTTTTGTTATTGTATATATGTTATAAGTTATTGTATCATAAGATTTGTTTTTATTGTACAAAGAAAAAAAGAAAATATTTATCAATTAGGCTGGAAAATACATTTTCACATTCCTTAGAATTTTAATTTTGTGTCCTGGGGCCGTATTCACAAATTATTTTATCTTACCACTAGGAGTGCTCCTAAATCGCACTAAAATATTTTAGCTAGGAGTTTTCTCTTAAAAGTTATTCACAACGCCTTTCAAACCTACTCTTAGTAAGGAAAAAGGACCAGTCCTAAACTAAGAGTGAGTCTTCGTTGCTATGGATGACGTCAATTCTCATCCACGAGCTTCCTCGCAATGATCACGCTGATTGATTGTTAGATGACGGCCATCATGCGGAACATAACACAGACACAACAAATCATGGAATTACGATCTAAATATGTCTGTGTCCTACACAAAATAATAATAGTAATGTCATCGAAATGCATATATAATGTCATGTTTGTGCAGGCCCCAGTGTAATTTTAAAAAGGCAGAGAGAGAGAGAAAAGTCGTGAATTAAATTAAATTAAATCAAGGTAGCCTAATACCCTAATGAAAACTGCCACTTGCCTAATAAGGAAAAACGACACTTGCATCACTTGCTAGGTTAATTTACATCGTATTAGCATAAATAGACTACTTAAAGCAAGGAAATGTTGCTCCTATTGAAGTAATGTAATAGTTGAATGACGGTAGATTATGAACTTGCCAAAATGGAAAAGAAAGCCCAACTGGACGCAGGATCAGTTACTGCTGCTGGCCCAGTTGGTGCTGGGGGAAAAAAAAAACATAATAAAAGAGAAATTCGGTGAGACATGGGAGAGGATTTGTTTGCAGATCAATGCAGCATTCCCGCTTGTGTCGCGGACCCCGGACGACTGCGAGAGGTGGTGGTATGCACAAATAGGTCTTACTCTTAATGAGTTAGGAGTCCTCTCAACTTCTTATAAGCTGTCCCAGACTTAGGTGCTACTTTTAGAGCTAAAATGCTTTGTGAATTACTCTTAGTGAAAAAAATTAGGAGTCCTAAAGTTAGGAGTGACACGCCCATTATTTTTAGGAGTTGCTCCTAAATTCACCAGTTTGGAGCTACTTTTAGCCTTAAAATTTTTGTGAATACGGCCCCAAGGCCCGTATGTATAAAACTTCTAAGAAATGCTCTTAAGAATAGTCTTAGGCTTTGACTTAAGTGTCAGAAAATACTTAGTAAAGAGTAAGACTTTTCTAAGAGTAGGAGACTTTTATAAAGCAGCTAAAAGCAACTTTCAGTAAAGTATAAGACTGATTCTTAAGTGCTGACTGAAGTGGGACTTAAGTGCTGTGAGCTAAGGACTACAATGATGTGAATCCAAAATGTCCGCCCTGAACCTCTGAATCAGCCAATAGTGAGCCTGCAAGGGTGAGGTCACAGCAGCATGACACAATTAATTCATTATTTAATTAATACATAATTATTTCAATGTTTCAATTTATTTAGAATAATTCGTTTTTGCTTTGTGCAAAAAGATGACAAATAAGTACATTCATTTATTTCACACAATTTTAATAGAGTTTCAACACATTAATTAAATGGACAAATGTGATGCTATTTAAGTAATTAAGCTGATGAATCACATAATTAAAAATTGCACTCACAGCTGTATATAAAGGAAAGACAAAAGTTGCAAATTGGTAAAAAATGGATGCAAAAAGAAAACCAAACTAGTCCAAGGAAGAAAATCTTCGTCTAGTGCAGTCAGTCCTTAAATGGAAGGACGTGATAAGAGGAAAATTCAGTCTGACTTTAACAAGCAAAGAAAAGAAAAACGCATGGCAACATATTGTCCTGACAGTAAATGCAGCATTTCCTCAGACAAGACGTTCAGCAGAGGATTGTGAGAAAAGGTGGTACAATGTGTTGGCAACAACACGTAAGGAAATTGCAGCATAGAAAGAAAGCATGCGAGCCACAGGTACATTTTATTTTAGCTTATTAAACCATTTTATATGAAATGATTGTCTCCATGTGGTCAGCAGCTGAGTTCTTGTCAAACAGGTGCGGGCCCTCCATGTAAACCTCTGTCTGAGATTGGCGAAATAGTAGAGGAGATACTTGGTACGGCCAATCCCTCTATTTGTGGCATTCCAGATGCTCCAGACCCTGCACTTCTCAAATTGAAGGAGTTACAAAGAAAATTATGCATGTAATAATTTATGCATGTAATGTGCCTTTTTAATAAATTGATAGTATTTCAATCACCACATTGAGTTGAATAAACATGTTTGCACTGTTTAATATTTTCTGCATGTGAATGTAGTGTGGATAATTCTGGAGCTGGTACATCAGATTCATCTTCTCCTGTATCATCTCAGGACATCTCTCTGTCTCCTCCAGATGAGCCCTCTGCCTCACAAGACACTGGATTTGCACAAGGCGCAGCCACTGAGGATTACATTGAGTCCCTTAAAAGACAAAAGCTCAACTTGCAAATTAAGTTGCAAATTAAGATCGAGGATCTTGTAATTGGCATCAAATATGACTTGAACATTGATGCTGTGGAATCCTTTTCGATTGATGTATGTCTCCTCATTTATACTTGGAGCAATGATGCGTACATGGGTGCCATTGATGGTTCCAACAACTCCAGGGAAACCCGCAATCCTCATAAAATCTGCTTGCTTTTGCCGTATAGTTTGAAGGTCAGTTGGGAAGTCGATGAACTGCCTTACTATGTCTGGTGTGGTTAGTGCAGCAACAGTGGTATTTAATACCCTGCTAACTGTGGACTGTGATGGCCCTAAGTTATCACTGGTGCATTGCTGCATTTTTCCAGTCGCCAAGAAACGCAGAGTCATTATAACTTTCATTTCTGCAGTTAAGGCATTGTTTCTTACAGTGGGAGAAGTTATTGAATTTCTGACTAGGTCAGTAACAAAAATAATACCCTGACAATCAAGCCTGTATCGTTTGATCAACTCTATGTCATCAGATAATTCCAACACATTCTTACGTTGTTGGAAACTGCACAGCCTCCTCCTCTCTGCTGCCATCTTGTTACTCCTAATTGGTTAGGAGACCTCTCCAGCTCACTTAAATCATTTAGGAGCTGAGACCTAGTCTTAACACTTAGGAACCTTTATGTATCACACTTATTCTGAAGAATAAGAGTAAAATGACGTCATTCTTAGAATTTTGGCACACTTAAGACAAAAAATGTACTCTGAGCGGCTTTATACATACGGCCCTAGATCTTTATTACTACTGTAATCGTAACATTGTAGATCCATTTATTTTTAGATTTTGTATTGATTATTGAACTTATTTACAAACAGGGCTGTACTAAACGGTATGAAGATTTGACGTTTCCTAACTTTTTTGCATGTCTATTCACGTGGTGAGTGCGGTGAAAAAAATGTTTTTGACGCAAAACTTCCTCACATAGAGAGGCAGCATCTGTCGGGGCAATCTTTCTTTTGTGCTTGTTTTAAGGGCGATGACGTCATAACACGGCGACAGGAATTAAAAGCTTGATTGGAAAACTTAAAGAGAAGGTTCAAATGTAGATATGACATGACGAAAATGACGCTCAGTACGGCCATAGGAACGTCAAGTATGAGCGGTCAGAATGATCACTATGGTCGTTCTAGCAGTTATAGAATTCCGGTAGTTCTAGTTTTAAGAGGTCTGTAAGGAAATACAAAAATATAACCAAAACACAGAAACCATTAGCCTTTCATTGGAAACAATTTAATTTGAAAAGTTTTTAGTTTGGTCCTGTTAATGTGGTCTCTACTTGCAGTCTGGATGTTAGTGAGGTTTTAATTGAAACATTAAATGTCAACTATTTTGATGACTTCTTGGGTGAAAACACTTCAGAACTGAAAACCAAGTTGGAATGCATGTTTCTTCTGCTGTTGAAAATGAAATGCCTGTTTTTAATAAGATAGTTAGCATTTGCCTGCATTCTGTATTGAGAAGCTAAAAGTTGAAGTAAAAATCCACAGCTGGAGCAGAAATCAGCAAAACGTAATCCTCAAAAAACAAAACCAGTCCAAAAAGGTCTTTCCACAAAAACATCCAAAAAGATTCCAAAGATTAAAAAAAACAAAAAAAACAAAACAAAAGGGGAATAATCTAGGGATGGCTGACGCGAAACAGTCGTTCCGAAGCTTTGCGAGATCCCGAAGCGCAGATGTTTCGAAACACTGATTCGAAGCGTGATTCAAAACACTCATGTCACGTGACTATGGCCAAACGAAGCCTGAAGTGTTTCACTAAGTGTTTCATCATTTGATTGACACGGTCGGAAACAGACCACACAATCGCACATCTATATAAAAGTGAAATCAACGCATATTGACCTTGTGGGTTTTTGTGAGAGGAGTTTGATTTTGAGATAGCGGATTTTTGGTGATATAGTGACATTTATAGTGCGATTTGTTTAGTTATATTTAGGCTTACATTTAAATTTACACAACACATTGACTGATAGGCTAGAGACACAGAGTATACATATAGTGACACATTAATAGATACATAGATATAAATATATATAGACAGCTAGATTAATAGATAGATGCATAGATAGATTAAAGATAGGCTACATATATAAATACATAGATTATAGATACATATCTAAATACATAGATAGATTGTAGATACATATATCTAATTACATAGATAGATTAGAGATACATATCTAGATAGATAGATAGAAATGGAGGCTCCCCTGAAGAGATGCCGTACATCTGTGGTGTGGGAGCATTTCCATTTAGAAACCCCAAATAAAGTGAGATGTGTGTATTGTGATCGGCAGATCGCCTACTGCAACAATACATCATCCATGATGCGCCATTTGAGGAGCATTCATCCTGCCATTCTGCAGGGTGCAGAGGATGGTAGTGTTCCCCCTGTACCAAGGCCTGCTACTGACACTGCTGGGCCATCTAAATTGGTAAATGGACTGCATTTATATAGCGCTTTCACAGACCCAATGGCCACCAAAGCGCTTTACATTTTGCCTCGCATTCACCCATTCACTCTCTCACTCATACACCGACGGGCGAGGTATGCATTGTTTGAAATATAATTATACTTGAAATATAATTACAAACTTTTGGGACCAAATCACAACTGCCAATCATGTTAAAAATAGCTTCAATTTGAAAAAAGTATAATATAATATTGTGTGAATATACATTTTATAGATCTACATATGAGTACCCAATATACTGCCAGTGACGACATCATTTTGGTTTTCGTAATTGTTGTAGTTCTACATTCCATTACATATTTCTCTGCACACTGAGCATAAACGTTCATAACCTAAATTTGTTTAGAAAGGTTTCCAAATAATGAACCATTATGCTACTTTTAATAGCCGTGCACTATTTGAAGCTGTATTTTTTCAATATATTTGTCTGAAAGTATGTTTTATCTTCTCTTTTAAAAGGCAGACAGAGGGAATTGGATGAGGCTCTTCTGAACATGGTGGTGAAGGATCTGCAGCCCTTCACCATCGTGGAGGATGAGGGTTTCAGGGCCTTTGTGAACAAGCTTGATCCAAGCTATGTCCTCCCATCCCGGAAGGTGCTTAAAACAATGGTCAGCGAAAGGTACGACAAAGCCAAGGAGAAGACAATGGAGGACCTACAAAAGGCGGAATTTGTTAGCCTTACGGCTGACATGTGGTCCTCCATTAATATGGACGGATATCTTGGTGTGACTTGCCATTACATAACACCAGAGGCAACAATGGCAACTGTTTAACTGGGTGTAAGGAGGTTTTACCGAACCCACACAGCCCAGCATCTCATGGAGGCTAAAGCCTTGCTAATGGCTGAGTGGGGAATAACCTCCAAAGTTCACTGCATGGTGACTGACAATGCATCCAACATGATCCTAAGTGCCCAGCTACTCAACCTTCGCCATGTCCCATGTTTTGCTCATAATTTAAATTTGATTGTGACAAAGGTCCTAGATGAAATCCCAGTCCTCAAAGAAATACGCCAGAAGGCCAGAAAGATAGTGGGGTTGTTCAGATCCAGCTGCAAAGCAAAGGACCAGCTTGTGGAGATGCAGAGCTTGATGGGCAGACCAACTCTGAAACTGATACAGGAGGTTGAGTCGAGATGGAACAGCACATTCGACATGCTACAACGCTTGTATGAGCAACGTGAACCAGTGGCTCCTGCACTTTCCAACTTAAACAATGATACTGCTCCCCTGACAAGTCTTGAGTATGACATTATTCAACAGTCATTGTCACTACTGCAACCATTCAAACTCGCAACAGAGATGTCAGAGGAACAGAGAGTGTCTGCTTCAAAGCTCATACCACTGTACAGGATGTTGCAGCACAAGCTTGCACAGAAAAAAGGAAATGCAACACAGGAGTCAACTGAACAATTAGGTAGGCAACAATGACCATACTACCCATGTAATTGGCCATAACTGTCATATTTTTGTCATTATATTTTTTTTCTCTCCTGTTTTGGCTCATAGGCTCACATGTGCAAGAAGGTCTGCAGTCCAGATATGGAGGTTATGAGAGTTTTAGAGCCTTGGCACTGGCTACACTGCTGGACCCAAGGTTAAAAAATATGGCATTTGGAAATGCTGCAGAAAGCCCAGGATGCTGAAAAGCACATCACACTGGAGTGTGCTTCACTGATGCGTTCAAACACAAATCCTGGTGAGCAGTTTCAGTCTGTGTTATGTTATCTGATTCATGTAATATATACTTCATTTATGCCCTCAGTTTAGCATTTGTTACTAATTGCTGTTTTCATTTTTATTCAGAGCCAGAAATGTCAACATCAGACCCATCACCATCAACATCAACACCAGTAGAAACACAGGACAGTTTATGGGAACTTTTTGATACTCGTATCCATCAAAGCCAGATGATACACAATGCTACAGCTGATGCCACAGTGGAAGTGAAAAAAATACATCAACGATGCGGATTTGCCCAGAACTCAATAAAAATATGTAAAAAAAGTGAGACATTGTGGCTTGATTTATTTTATTAATATTCATTTTGCAGGACCAAAATAACATTATGCACAGTGAGGAGCCTATAGGTTACAAGATTCACATATTAGAAAAGTACAATAATAAAAAACAACACATTTTCATGGCTCGTCAAGGTTGTTTCAGATCAACACCTGCAAGTGACCACTAAGTGTCACCGGTGAGACAGGTGTCGGATTGATTCGAAGCCTCGATCTGCCCACCACTAGAATAATCCACAGGCAAGAGAAAATAAAATGTCTGAGTTAGAGAACACTTACTCAGGCAACTGGCTTTAGAACAACTAAACACCAAGCAAAGAAACTGCTTCTTCTCTTATTTAATGGTGGATTGCAAACAACTTTTAGGTGCATACCACCACCTACTGTACTGGAGTGTGTATCATGTCATTTTACAATTATTTAAATTCTACTCCACACCCCTGTGTCTTTTAAAAATTTAAATAGTGCCTTCCTGGTGATTCTTATCTCCTCTCCCTCTCCTTCTGATCCCAGTATCCCTACCAGATTCCACTCCCGCCCTGCCTCCTGATCCTTATCTTTAAACACCTGTCTTTACACCTCATTCAATGTACAGTACAATATTACATGTTCAACATTTTCTTTAACCCAACAGTTTTCACGATTCCTTTTCCCCATTAAAAGTAATGTGCCATCAGCCCTGTGTGATCCACCCTGAGTCTTGTCATTACATTGACCTCTCTCCTGGTCCTTTCCATGTAATTCTTTATACTGACACATTTTTGTATTTTATAATATCTCCTTCCTTTCCTGTCTTCCTCCCACCATTTCTGCCATATTTCAAGTCCTTTGTTCTTAATCACCGCTTTTCCTTCGCCTTTTCCTAGAGGAATTGTAACTGTCATTACCTTTAGCAATACTTTTAGCCAGTTTGTCTGAAATCTTGTTCCCTTTTACCCCCCTCATGTGCTGGCTCCCGACAAAACTGTACATCTATGCCACCCCAATGCAATCTTAACAAACTGTGATAAAGTTCTATTAGTAGATCTTCTCTGACCAATGCCATTGAATATATGTTTTTTATGATAGCTAAAGAGTCTGTGCATAGTACCACCCTGTCAGATCTGACCTCTTCAACCCACTGTAATGCAATAATGACTGCCACTATTTCTGCTGTATATACAGATAACCAGTCAGATAGTCTTTTAGAGAGATTCATTTTAAATTCTGGGATATGAATACCAACTCCCACAAAATTCTGTTTGTTCTTGGATTCGTCTGTGTAAATCTTTAAATAATTATAATAACTGTTTCTCATGTAAATGCTTGGTTTATCTCCCACTTCCTCCATTCTCTTTTCTTTTCCAGGATATTAATATCAGCTTTTACTTCTGGAAAAATCCATGGTGGAATATTACTAACTGGTGAAATCGAAGGATTCCAATATCATATTCCCTCACTCTCTTTTCCCTTGTCCATCCAAACCCAAGCCCCTGAAAGTTGGAGTACTCCCAACATTACTGTATTGATTCTTTTGTTGGATTTACTTTCCCACTTCTTTGTGAACAAGCAAAGAAGCTTCTTCTTTCGTTTTTTGGCGCGTTGCATTCTTAGTGCATATCGCAACCTACCTTTGCTGTTATACAGTCATGATTTCTTATGTTCAGATTTTCCATTTATTATTATTATTTTCTTTGCTTCTATCTCAAATATCCATCCTTATTTAATTATTTGATGCTCCATCTCATTCCATCTCCCATATCCCACCTGGCGCTGCGTGTTCAGCTCCTCCAGGCTGGACTATAAAATCTGGAATAGACCAAAGCATCCTTATTCTATATTTAAATCCTTTCACTTAATCCAGCACTAATACATTATATATATATATATCCTACTCTATCTTTATTAAAGTCATAACCTAACAAATATGCCAAATCCTTATTAACCTTCCCTCTTTCATTTAAATATGATATCAATTCCTTTCTTTCCTGATCATACCTTTTACAATCATATATCACATGCTCCATTGTTTCAATGTTTGGATTATTGAATGTGATTGAAAAATATGGAGCTTAATAAAGTGTTTTTGCAACATTTTCTGCCATTTGTCTTGAGTAGGGATGGAAGCAGCCCCAGAGGTATTGGTATTAACACCCAGTAGTGTTATTGCTAAAAAGTGTTTTAACAAATACTGTGGAATTCACACTTGTGTTGTTGACAACGTTTTACTCATTAACACTGCAATTTAACACTGAAAGTGTGGGGTAAAAACAACAATGTTAAGTGCGTTATAGTGCTAACGTTTAACAATATACAGTGTTGAATTAACAGAAAATCTGTGTTAAAAATGTAACACTTTCAAAATTAACACTGTGTGTACACATACAGTCGTGCTCAGAATTAATGGTACCCCTGGTAAATATGATGAAAAATGGCTGTAAAAAATAATTCTGCATCGTTTATCCTTTTGATATTTCATTCAAAAAATTGGCAAAAATCGAACCTTTCATTGAAGTAAAATAATTGACAGTGGAGGGGAAATCACATTATGAAATAAATGTTTTTCTCCAAAACAAGTTGGCCACAATTATTGGTACCCCTAGAATTGTTTACGAGTAAAATATCTCTTAAGTATATTCCCATTCATATTTACCTTTTTTTTGCACATCAGGGTGACTAGGAACATGAAATTGTCCAGCCATGACTTCTTGTTTTACAAGAGTTTAAATATGGGGAAACACAAAGGCCAAATTCCCTTAATCATCCATTACAATGAGTAAAACCAAAGAATATAGTTCTGATGTGCATCAAAAGATTGTTGAGCATCACAAAATAGAAAGTGGCTGTAAGAAAATAGCTAAAGCATTGAAAATCCCCATTTTGACCATCAGGGCAATAATTAAGCACTTCCAATCAACTAAAGATGTTACAAATCTGCCAGGAAGTGGAAGTGTGTCTATATTGTCTTAATGCATGGTGAGGATGAAAGTTTGAGTGACCAAAGTCTCTCCAAAGATCACAGATGGAGAATTGCAGAGATTAGTTGAGTCTTGGGTTCAGAAAGCCTATTAAAAAAAATTGAACAACCCCTACATCACCACATGTTGTTTGGGAGGTTTTCAAGAAAAATCCTCCTTGCTCATCCAAAAACAAACCCCAGCAAATTCAGTTGTCAGACACGACTGGACCTTCAAACAGCACAGGGTTCTGTGGTCAGATGAAACTAACAAATAGCTTTTTGGCAGCAAACATGCAAGATGGGTTTGGTGCACACAAGGATAAAAAGTACCCCATGTGTACAATTTAATATACCATCTTTAATGTTGTGGTCATATTTTTCTGCTGGAGGTCCTGGACTTCTTGTTCAGATACATGCATGGCATCGTGGATTCTATCAAATACCAACAGATAAAAAATCTAAACCTGACAGCCTCTGCTAGGAATCGTATAATGGGCCGTGGTTGGATCTTCCATCAGGACAACGATCCAAAACAAACATCAAAATCAACACAAAAATGTGTTAAGTAGCACAAAATGAAGCTTCTGTCATGACCGTCCCAGACCTGATGAGTGGAGTGAACTGAAGAGAAGAAGCACCAACATGGATCTGGGAATCTGAAGGATCTGGAGAGATTCTGTAAGAATGGTCTCTGATCTCTTGTCAGGTGTTCTCCAAACTCATCAGGCATCATAGGATAAAACTCAGAGCTGTTATCTTGGCAAAAAGTATTTAATAAAAGGGTACCAATAATTGTGGCCAACGTGTTTTGGAGATAAACATTTATTTCATAATGTGATTTCCCCCCCACTTTCCATTCTTTTACTTCAATGAAAGTTTAGATTTTTGCCAATATTTTGAATGAAAGATCAAAAGGATAAATGATGCAGATTTATTTTTTCCAGCAATTTTTTATCATATTTACCAGGGGCACCATTAATTCTGAGCACGACTGTATAGACACTTGTCTGGTGTAAAATTGTACACTGTAGGTGTTGATTTAACACTGGGGATTTTGCTGCGTAGTAGGTGAAAAATAGTATGTGACAAAAGAAGTATATTACTTCTAATTACAGGAAATCCATGTGACCTCATCAATACCTCGGCCGTTGGAGCTATTACCGAATACCGAAGCGGAAATTTGACCACTTATTGGAATCCATTAGTCACATCTTCAGACTCGATGAAAGATAGTAAATTAATATAAATGCCTGCATGAATGTACTTAATTTGACAATAATGTGGTACTCGCTTAGTTCAAACTCTTGTTGTAATCGTTATTTTAGATTGTATATTGTATATCGTCATATCTAGATTGTTTCCGTTATAATATTAGATAGCCATTTCATTTGGGCGACTGTTGCTGAGCATGCTGTATCTCTTTACAGGTAAAGACGAGAACAAGGCAAATTTATGTAAATACTAATTAACAAACAATGATGTCAATGTAAAGTGCAGCAACCAGGGGGAATATAGAGCACATGTATGTATATGTGTATATGTGCAAGTGGAGGTGTTTTGTTGTTTAAACACCTGTATAACGATCGCGTTAGTTGAGCTGTATGTGCGACGGGCGGCGCCATGTTTGTTTACAACACGTCAATTCCTCAACTTCTCACGAAATGCATGAAAGTAAGTGGGCGGTGAACTGGGAGAAGAAAAGGGTAAAATGTAAAGCTACTTTAGTGGCGGATGCAGACCGTGACAGATGGGTGGGCCTGGATTAAGTCGATAAAATGTATGATGAGATGTGCTCCAGTTCACGTGCAATGCAATCACGCCCGCGCCTCCATGATCATATTGTCTGCTATATTTGCTTCTTATTTATTATATCCAGGCAATTGGTTTATGAAAAATTGATTAAAATTAAGATACAATTTATAAAAAAAGAAATTCACTTTAAAGAAAGGCTTTCTACAAAACAAATATTAATTTAGTGGTCAAAATCATGTCTGACCCATATACCTTCCGATATATTGCGCATCTTACTCATGCTGTTCAATTTTCATAATCAGCATAGATAATATTTTATTTTTTTAATAATAAATCATATTTTAACAAAAATGAAACTAAATGCGCTTATTTAATGGCTACAACACATATAGTGGGCCTATACAGACTCTCTAAATATTGCCATTAACATTCACAAAGCTGTAGAAGTGCAGTTTGTTAATAGTAAATGTTAACTAATATAATTAAGTGTTACCGATTTATTTTATACACAGATTCAGAGGTCTTGTGAGTTCAGTGTTGGACAGGTCAGTTGTTTTAACTATTCATTAAAGTGAACATTAATCGTTTGCGTATAGTGGACGTCTAGCCACGGCGCGCTTGTGTGATTATCTCGGCAGTTTAGGACATCGCACAAGATTTGCGTCAACACAGAAAACATTTAATCACTAGATAGGTTTTTTCGTTTATTGAAATGTGGTTTATGTCAGCTGAATGGGCAAAACGCTTTTAGAGAAGATAAGGCAACGCAGAGCCGGTCCGAGCCTTTTGGGGCCCTAAGCATAATTTGGGGGGCCCCCTCCCACTACACGAAGTCACCTGTGCTTGACGATTATTGACACAAATGTCACGCAATAATGATACATTATAAATTAATACAGTGAGGTTATATACAAAAATAAATAGCCTACTTAATAAAAAATAGATGCCTACTTAAATAAAAAAGTTTTAACTTTTACTTTACTCTTTTACCAACTCTTTGAAACTTCTTAAAACAAACTGTCTCAAAACATAAAATAAATTATTTGCTAAAATAATGACAAAACTGAGAAACAGAAACATAATAAGAGCAAGGGTTCAACAATGACAATTATTGTTGAAAACTGTAAAAAGATGATTATTTCTCAACTGTCTCAATGCAGTGTAACTGTCCTCAATATCCTTTATATTATTATTATTGTAACAGACTTTGTTGGATTGTAGGCTACATGACAGAATCCAACAAAGTCACTATAATACCGGTGATGATGTTCTGGCGCTCGTTGTATAGTGTATACATATGTTTTTCCCCTCGGGGCTTGCCGTAGATAGGAATGGGTCGTGCGCACTTGGTACTGGAGTGTCGCGGGTTTTTGGAGGGAGTGATCTGATGTGTGGTATAATAAAGTGGAGAAGAGTTCAAACTGTTGTTTATTATTTATTCAAACTGCTACCCTTACACCTAGAAGGTGAAGTTCCCCTGCATCTATTTTCTCCAACTTAAACCGATACCGTGACTATGCGCAGTTGCGCACGAATTGTCTATGCACGCGCGAGGTGTCTAGATTATGCGCATGACTTAAACGCTGGCAGACACAGCAGCAGTTGTAGGCAGGTATATTGATCATGAAATCAGAATTTTCTTGTCTTGAATCATTCATTCATTCAGTCATATTCATTCATTCATTTATGTCACTTGTTTAAGTCATCTAAAAAAAAAATTTTTTTTAACTCGATTGGGGGGCCCCCTAGTGGCCAGGGGGCCCCAAGCAGCCGCTTATGCCTCGGGCCGGCCCTGAGGCAATGTGTTTTTTTAAGCACAATTCACACACCGCGGTAATTCAGGAGAAAAAAAATCTCCAAATGCTCCACGTAAAACTGCTGTCTCCCGAACTTTTACTATCTTGTCAATTGATTTTGATTTAAATGCGCGCGCGAGAGAAAGAGCAAAACAGCGCTCGTGTTGTTTGAAGACGTGAGAGTGCGCGCGGCCGGGGTGCTCTCTCTCTCTCTCTGCTCGTAACGCCCAGTCAAGCGCAGCAGTCATTCTACTCTGCATCACTCACCGATCAAAAAAAGACTTTGGCGGGACAAAAAATTGTTATGTCGAAATAATGAGATATTATATTGAAATAACGACTTAATATCTCGAAATAAAAAAATACATTTTTTATGTTATAGATAAAATACACCACATAAAGTAGTATCCATGTTTAACTATACAGAGTAGCCTAGTATTTTTTTTTTCTGATTGGGCGGGGCGGGCTGTCAATGTGGGCAGGCCCGCCCACAGCTCTGACAATGTGTATCTGATATGAATAAAACGTGTCGTCCTTTTATAATGGAAATTATTATCATTGCCGCTTCCATAGACATCAGTGTGTATTTTACAAACTCAAAATATTTTTTTTGCTAGTACTTATGTGTATTTAAATGTCTGAAACCTACAATTAACATTATGTGGCTGAAAACACTGAATAGTTGTGATATATGACAGCACTGCCCGTCTCTGGCTCAGCGCCAGCCAACGAGCCAAAGTACATTGGAATTTAGCAGTTGATCACGTGATGCACTGACCGTTCCAATCACACCGGTGTGATGATCATAAGCTCCAGGGACCAGCCAAGACTGATCACACCGTGTGATCGTACGTGCGAAAGGGTTAAATGAGTGACGATTTTGTAAACACTTGCCTAGTTTAGGTCATCTTTTCGCGGACCACTAGGGGGCGATGGCGGACAACACTTTAAGAATTACTGGTCTAATCCTATACTCCAGCAAGTCTTCTTCTGTCGACTACAGACGAGTCTAATAATTCTAACTTACTTGTTCTTGCTGCGCAGCTTTAAATGACAGACAGACTTCAGCAATTGTCCTGTAATGCTCTTTATTACGGCCGGGAGTTCTAGAGCAATTTCCATTGAGAATCCCACCGAAAACACGGATACAACAGTTTTTATAGAATAGCGAGGTATGGTAAAATGACATGAATTTGATTGGTTCTTCATAGACAGACTCTTCTGTTACTAGGTAAAGTAAACTTTGTGTTAATGATTACTTCATTTTGATCACAAGTTCTAAACTAGTCATGTCTAGTTTCATTTCCCATATATGTTATTTATACACACAGTCATGGGTTTTCTTCCAAGAGACACACATATATTCATCCAAAGTACAGAATGTCTAAGTACATTGTTTCAGAGTGTTAGCATGTTAAATGAGGTAAAATGTTAAAACATGGTTAGCTTAATATCTAGGTTAAAATTTCTACTACACTAGTCAAAATAACAAAATGGATTGAAAAAAAAAATTGTTAAGGAAAAAACAGACACAAGGGGATCCATGTGTAGATTTTATTAGAAGGGACCAACGTTTTAACAAACTGAACAGCCAAACAAATCCAAATCACAAGACAATAGGTGGAAAACAAATGCATCAGGTAGTACATAGGTAAACCCACAGGTAAGAGAAACACTTTTAAATGCACTTGAAAGACTTCGAAAGGACAGAGAGGAAGTTCAGGTCTTTGTCCAGTGGCTGTTGTGAGGTTCAGGTATGAGTTCAGTATTTTGGTGATCCTCCCTCATGTGGTGAGTGAGTGGTATGACCGGGGCATGCATGGATATTACAATATTTGTCTGTTTAAAATATTTTTTTACACCAACAGAAAGCAGGCCGATCTATAGTATCTACAGATCTATATAATCTGATCAATTTTTTTCAAATATGTAATATCTTAAGTGCAACTTGCAGTGTAATGTTAAATACAATATATACAATACACAGAATACTAGGCACAGTATAAAAAGAAAACATAATATACACACTATTTACCATAAAAAAAGTAATAATAATTGATGACAGGTCGTTGAATTATTAGAAAAATAAAAACACGAGGTGGTAATACGATGCAAAGTGCATTATTATTTTTTTATTATCTGCATTATTTTTCTAATAATTCAATGGCCCAAAGTCAATTATTCCACTTTAAAACATTGTTCAGATGATGTATCTCAAGATGTTTGTCAGGTTTTTGTCCTTAAAATGCTCTTATGTGTGGGACTAATTTCTTACACATCTCATCCCAAGCCTGCGTTGCTAATTCCAAAATAGAGCTAGTAAAGGAGTCTTAAGCCACTGATAGCAGTCTAGTGCAGTTATTAGAGAGAGATTAAGCGTGTGAATGACTTTAGTCTGTGCGTCTCTCAACAGTGTTCTGCACCAGCGTCTACTATTAGCGAAACTACGTTTATCTCCACCTCGATAGTAAGAAACGTCATGTAGCTTTTTTTGTTTTATTTATTTATTTGAGCAGTAGCCATTCTGCTCAAAAGGAGTGGGCCGAAGCAAAAGAGCTTATAAGCGCCCACCCCCAAAATTAGCTTAAGTTGCAAAACTATTTTACTGATAAAATCGTCAGAGCAGCGCTGACAACATGCGAGTGTGTGTGTCTATACTGTATGTGTGTGTGTTTGAGTGGGAGCGAGGAAGAGAGATGTACTTTTCCATAATAACTAGTAATTGCAAAATACATAATAAAAAACTTAATTTTGTGGCAAAATAAAAAAAATTGGAAATAATTGGTCTTTTTTTATCCTATTGTTTACTATATTTATTTGCTCGGTCAGTGTCGTTGTGGTTTTAAGTTCTGTGGGCTGAAAAGACCTTTGAAAATATTGAAAATATACTGAAATCATTTGGCGAAGTGATATGGAACTGTAATGCGGTCGAGACCCGCAGGAACTACTTTAGCCGTGAGTTTCCCTGAAAATAATTGCACACCTTAGAACGTTTGTCAACCAATCAGAATCAAGCATTCAACAGCACAGTAGTATAATACACAATATACAAACTGTACCAGTACATAAAACAGTTTCAAATGAAATGTTTTAAAATAGACCCCAAATAAAAATACCTGGTGACAAAATAATTCTATGTGGTCAAAGGATTTACAGAAAAGTTGTCGAGTCAAACGGCAGAATAATAATAAATGCTCTTTTTGCAGTGAGGAAGTTTTAATACAGTCTGCTGTTATAGTACACTGTGATTAGTGTAATGTAATTTCTGAATGAATTGTCATATGTCTTCTTATGTTACTTAGATGTTTGTAACTCTTTCCACACTGACTGCATATGTAAGGGTTCTCTTCGGTGTGAATCCTTGTGTGAGTTTTAAGATGTTCTTTACGAGTGAAACTCTTTCGACACTGGTGACAACTGAAAGGCCTCTCTCCGGTATGAATTCTTCGGTGTCTCTTAAGGTCACCTTTATGTGTGAAAGTATTTCCACACTGAGAGCATATGAAAGGACTCTCTCCAGTGTGAATTCCTATGTGATCATTAAGGCTTCTTTTATGTGTGAAACTCATTCCACACTGATGGCATGTGAAAGGCTTCTCTCCAGTGTGAATTCGTTCGTGATCCTTAAGGTTTCCTTTTTGTGTGAAACTCTTTCCACAATGCTGGCAGGTAAACGGCCTCTCTCCGGTGTGAATTCTTATGTGAGCCATAATGTGACTTTTTTGTGTAAAACTCTTTCCACATTGGGGGCAGGTAAAATAATTTTTGGGTCTTCTTGTTTGTGCCAAATACTTTCCCATCTGTTCAGTTTTGAAACTATGAGGTTTGTGATACTGATGTTTCTCCTCAACATCGAGTTCTTGACCTTCCACTTTCACTGCTATCACCTCTGAAATGAACATGGAATTGTCAAATATTAATCAAAAGGTACAAAAACAATTATAAAACAGTTCATACACAGTGCGATTTTAGCTGTCTTGATGATTAATTGATCAACAAGAACTGATCTTGAGTAGCACTTACCCGATGGCACGTTTTGATTGTGTTAGGGTATATTTCATGCACACATGTGGATAAGCAACAACAGGTAAACAGCTGTGTGGGCTGGGTTGACAAAATCTATTTCACGATTCAGACAGTGATGAAGCCAATCAGTAAATGGGGATGATTAGGAGGCCATGATGGACAGAGGCCAAGGGGCAAATTTGGCCAGGATGCCGGGGTTACACCCCTACTTGTTCAAAGGACATCCTGGGATTTTTAATGACCACAGAGAGTCAAGACCTCGGTTTAACGTCTCATCCGGAGGACGGTTCTCTTTGACAGTATAGTGTCCCCGTCACTACACTGGGGCGATAGGACCCACAAAGACCACAAGGTGAGTGCCCCCTGCTGGCCTCACTAACACCTCTTCCACCAACCTGGTTTTCCCAGAAGGTCTGTGTAGCAATGTTCAGGGAAGAAGGAGGCGGGAACCGGCGAACAATCAAAATATAGTTTATTTAAATAAAACAAACAAACGAAAATACCGCCAGCAGCCCCTCGCGGACGACTGCTGGCTACCGAAAATAAATATAACTGCCAGCAGCCCCTCGCGGACGACTGCTGGCTAAAGTAAAATACAAAAACAAAACACAACTAAAATACAGGCCTGTTCCTCTCTCGATCATCAACGTCGTCGCTCCTCCTTTATGCTTCCGCTCCTCCGTGAGAGATGCGAGACCGGTGTGCTTCACAGGTGTTGCTCATTAGCAATCGCACCACCGGCCTCGCGCCGTTCTCTCACGTCCCTCGGCCGTCCTGTTCGCCACAGTCTCCCATCCAGGTACTAACCAGGCTCAGCCCTGCTTAGCTTCAGTGGCCAGCCAGTCTTGGGTTACAGGGTGATATGGCTGCTGGCCGATCAACTCTGGCTATCAAGGTCTACTGTCCTGCAGAGTTTAGCTCTAACCCTATAATCAAACACACCTGAGCAAACCAAGACTAACTAGTCTTCAGGATCACTAGAAAGATACATGCAGGTGGTTTTGATCAAGGGGGCATTTACATGACATCATTGTATTTTATATCTCTAGCTCCAAACGATCGGCCACTGATCAGGGCTGCTTTTTCCCAAAGCATCGTAAGGTTAAATTGATCATAGAACGATTATCACCAATCAATTTAGGCTTGCGATGCTTTTGGGAAACACAACCCAGATCCAGATGATAGTCGCTTTGTTTCATTCATCTGTCGATTCATCTATTCGAGAGGAGAGAAAATAATCGAATCATGGGATCCAAAAGATTCTCACCCCAACAGATTTTATCCTGTCAATCAAAAGGGGTGTGTGACTCATACTGTGTGTGAAGACAATGTCTCTTGATGAATTTGTCTGAGTTAATGCGACAATAACGCATTAACAGTTTAAAAGAAATAGCTACTTTAAAGCAAGCTTTTTGACCCTATGAATCATCCGTAGTTCAAGCCAGGGTTGCCAGGTCCGTGGTTTTCCCTACACTAAACATTATTTGTAGAGCATTTCCTATCCAATAATCACAAAGAGCTTTGTTACTTCTGATAAGAAAAAAAAAGTCTCAGCTTTCAAATTCTGTCCATTTTATTAGGGCTGCAGGATTAACCGTATCTTAATCATGATTTACAATTTCCGCTTCTCTAAATTAATTAAAAATAAGCAAAGTGCTTTATAACAGGTAGCTAAATCAGAATTTATTAATTGGTTTATAAAGGTAACTTCTGGGGAAAGCTTTTTAATCATTGTAGGTTTTCATCGAGTTAACTGTTTGCATTTACCGTGTTTTGATGCAGAGCGTTTTCTCTGAAAGTGACATTTATGATTTTAGTATTTCTTTATGCATTTATGTCTTTATAGATATAAATAAGGGTATAAAATACCCTTTTTAAATAAGGGTCTATCAATACAATCAGCTTCGAAAAGGCCTTTAAACATGAGTCAAAAACATAATCAGAACTTTCTCTTTTTTCTTGTTTTAAGCAGCCTAAACCTAAAGGTGTCACCAGGAAGTATGTCAAACCAGAAGATGAAAAGCAATTCCAGCGCAGATTGGACAATTGAGACATGAAGCTTTGTTACTTTTTTATTCCACATAAACAATGAAGAATCAGGAATGGACACAAACCTCTCTGTTCCTCAGTATCTTCATTTTTTATTTTGCATGATCGTGGATCACTCATGTCTTCATTCTCTTCTCTAATAAACTCAATCTCTTCAGTATTGTTCCCTGAAGAAGTTGTGGTTTCAACGGGAGTTATTCCTGCTTGTTCGAATCCAAATGACCTTTTTACCTGTTGGATGATGGGAATATTGTGAGTTCTTTCATGAAACAGAAGTTGCAATAGTCTATTGTGAAGTACATCTGAGTGAAATGGCTTCCATAATGAAAACAAAAGTAGTGTGGGACTAGATTTTGTCCTGTATGTCATTAATGTTAATCAAACAACAAAAGACAAAGAAAAGCTCTTGACTGAATTACTTTAGTAAGAATTAATATTGATTTAATTTATACAACTAAGACTATGATATATATATATATATATATATATATATATATATATATATATACAGGTCCTTCTAAAAAAGTTAGCATATTGTGACAAAGTTCATTATTTTCCATAATGTAATGATAAAAATGAAACTTTCATATATTTTAGATTCATTGCACACCAACTGAAATATTTCAGGTGTTTTATTGTTTTAATACTGATGATTTTGGCATACAGCTCATGAAAACCCAAAATTCCTGTCTCAAAAAATTAGCATATCATGAAAAGGTTCTCTAAACGAGCTATTAACCTAATCATCTGAATCAACTAATTAATTCTAAACACCTGCAAAAGATTCCTGAGGCTTTTAAAAACTCCCAGCCTGTTTCATTACTCAAAACCGCAATCATGGGTAAGACTGCCGACCTGACTGCTGTCCAGAAGGCCATCATTGACAGCCTCAAGCAAGAGGGTAAGACACAGAAAGAAATTTCTGAACAAATAGGCTGTTCCCAGAGTGCTGTATCAAGGCACCTCTGTGGGAAGTCTGTGGGAAGGAGAAAGTGTGGCAAAAAACGCTGCACAACGAGAAGAGGTGACCGGACCCTGAGGAAGATTGTGGAGAAGGACCGATTCCAGACCTTGGGGGACCTGCGGAAGCAGTGGACTGAGTCTGGAGTAGAAACATCCAGAGTTTCACAGGCGTGTGCAGGAAATGGGGTAGAGGTGCCGCATTCCCCAGGTCAAGCCACTTTTGAACCAGAAACAGCAGAAGAAGCGCCTGACCTGGGCTACAGAGAAGCAGCACTGGACTGTTGCTCAGTGGTCCAAAGTACTTTTTTTGGATGAAAGCAAATTTTGCATGTCATTCGGAAATCAAGGTGCGAGAGTCTGGAGGAAGACTGGGGAGAAAGAAATGCCAAAATGCCTGAAGTCCAGTGTCAAGTACACGAAAAGAGCGAAACTCCTCCACTGCGTCTTCTGGCTTGGGCATGTCTTCTGAGTAGTACCGGGCCAGCTCAAGCATTTTCTCCTCAGAATCAGGGTGCTCAAAACGCTTTGGGCAGAGTACTGCGAACAGTTTGACCTTTTTTTTTTAAGTCTGAAAATCGACTTTCAAACTGCCTCACAAAAACAGAGAATGTAAAATAAATATCCGCTTTGAAGCGGCGTCTGCTGTCCTCGATCTGGTAATCCTCTGCGTCCTCGTCAAAATCTTTCTTTTGCGAACCCTCTGCTCTGCAAACTCGGTGGCTGCGTCACTTTCTCTGGCCGTTTTTCTTGCTGTGTTCTCCATACTGTCAAATGCCTCCTCTGTGCGTAACTCCCTGATCTGAGCCACAGATAAGTCAATAAGATCCACAGCAGTGTTGACATCCAGTGATTCTTTTTGGAGGTAATTGTATGTCCCCTTCAACAAATCGTTCCAAAACACCAACATGAAAATTAATTCAAATGTGCTGAGTTTTGACAGCAGGCCGTCAGCTTCAGAGGCCGCCTTGGGTGTGCTGTTGTGGTGGTGGATGATATGGTTCAGAGCTTTGAGAATAGCTTCCTGGAGGCCCATTAACTGCCCTGACATGGTTCTGGCACCGTCATATGCTTGTCCCTTCAGATCATTTACATTAAGACCGAGGTCCTTAGTCAGCAAATTATGCAGAAGATCATAAAATGACGCCGCACTGCCATCAGGTAACTCCTCAAATTTAATAAAGCGCTCAATGCTGCTGCCTGTTTTGGTGACATATCTGAGTGAAAGAGAAAACTGATCGATTCTCGTTATGTCTATGGTGGAATCTACGATAACTGAGAAAAACTTCGCTGACTTTCACTTATCGATTATTGGTGCTCAGTGACTCTTTGGAAAGAGCTGCAATGAGCTCGTTTTGGGACTGGTGACTGAGGTATGTCACTCTGCTGACCGGGTTATTCATGTGCTGCTCAAGGATGGAGTCGTAATGAGCCAGCAGGAGCTCTAAGAAATTCCCCTTGTTAGAGTCAGGGGCTCCCAGCCCAGCATGTTCTCTGTGGCCACGAAAAGCCAGCCCCTGTCTGGCTAAAAAGAGCGTGGTGTCCAACAGCCTGTGTAGAATCTTCTGTTTTTCTCTACCTGCTCTCTCTCGGCTTTCAGAAGCTCAGCAATGGCAGTGCTGTCCTGACTTAAATTAAACTTTGTCATTAGATAAGACTTCTTTGCCTTCCGGTGAGCGCCGGACCTTTCATGCGTCTCAACCTGCTCTGTCCCTTTTTAAAATGAAGAAATCCCCATACATTGGTCAGCCCAGGCTTTCCCAGCACTGTCATTGGACTTTTTACCAAAAAGCCAGCAACAAAAACAGAACAGTCGGTTTGCCCTGGGTGAGTACACCAACCACTGACGCTCCACTGGGTTACCTGAGCCTCCCATCTGGCGCATATACCAAGCAGGACTGAAGCGTCGCTTATAGGGCTGGGTATCGTAACAAAATTTTTGATATGGATACCGATACCTTTACTTCAATACCGGTTCCTGAACGATACCTTTTTCGATACCTTATGCTTATTCATTGTTTCAGTGACGTTGACTATATCCCTTAGGTATCGAAATGTGGTACTGAAAAACAAGACATGTTTCGATACTCGGTAGTACCGAGACAATTCGGTCGGTACCTGTAGCAATGTTCAGGGAAGAAGGAGGCGGGAACCGGCGAACAATTAAAATATAGTTTATTTAAATAAAACAAACAACCAAAATACCACCAGCAGCCCCTCGCGGACGACTGCTGGCTACCGAAAATAAATATAACTAAAATAAAATACAAAAACAAAACACAACTAAAATACAGGCCTGTTCCTCTCTCGATCATCAACGTCGTCGCTCCTCCTTTATGCTTCCGCTCCTCCTTGAGAGATGCGAGACCGGTGTGCCTAACAGGTGTTGCTCATTAGCAATCGCACCACCGGCCTCGCGCCGTTCTCTCACGTCCCTCGGCCGTCCTGTTCGCCACAGTACCTAAAAAGTATCGCACTCGATACCTAGCCCTAGTCGCTTATCCTGGTCATGTGGGAACTCTTTGTAGCCGTCCCTCAAACCAGGCAGGCAAGGACCATGTCCAATCACCGCACGGATCAATTCAGTGGTTAGAGGCCGGTGACGAAAAAGGTACGGGTATTGGGATGTAATCCGTGTATCATTCGTTCAGTCATTATTTTATTAAATACTGAAAGTAGAAAATTTTGAAAACAGCTCCTTTTTCGTTTTTTTAATTTTTCCCAAAAAACTAAAAAACAAAAATTCAGCTTGATTTTTCGTTTTTCGTTCTGAGGTCGAAAAATGAATAAACAGCTTAAATATTCGATTTCTACACGTGGGCGGGAATGAAACGCCCCTTTCCTCTGATTTGCTGAAAATCAAACGGTTCATCACTTCTTCCTCAGTTCCGCACAGCAGAATAAGAGTCCTCCGCTGCTGCAACTGATGTGCCGATTCTTATCTCGTTCAATGCAACTACATTTCATCTTTTTTTGTTCAAACAACCAGACTAACAAATAGCTCGACACAAGAGCCTAGACTGGGCTTTCTTCTGTGTAGACCAGCAGTTCTTAAGTGCCAGGGGGTCCGTGAAATAATTTAGCTATTTTCTTATATTTTCCGGACTGTAAAGTCAAGTTTATATCATGAAGCACGCTGTGATTTATTCCTAAGTGACTTAGGAATATATCATAATATAATGCATTTTACTTCAAATAATTTATATGTTGACTTTTAAAAGTAGGCGCGCAAAGACTATTTGCTATATTTTGGTTATTTTTGGTGTGCGCCAGAAATATGTTCAAGGAGACAGAGACACGCTAAAGCAGCGCATCATGTTGTTTTCTTTATTTTTCAAAGGCATGACATTTTGTTGTCATTTTGAATGTACACAAATTAAAATATATATTTGACTGTTTTAAATGACAGAGTATTAAACGACAGCTGAGGAACAAATCCAAGTGATGGCACCGGCGCATCGCGCACAACATATCAGTTCACTTCTGGCATTGCTAACTTGACATCGCAGCCTGTTCATTATTAAAATAAAACAGTCAACCAAACATACAAAACAAACAAACAAAAAGTTATTCTGCTTAATTTAATTGGTCTTTTGTACACCGCGGTGTCAGTCATAATAACCTGCTGTTGTTCCAAACTCATTTCCCTTGAAGATGCTGATTTAGTCTTCGTGTAGGCTATTAGGATTCGACTGAAGTACGAAGCCTTCTTTACATTAATAATTAGCATCCAAAGTTACATTGCAAATATGAAAACGTACGTTGGACCGTAGAAAGATGCGTGAATCAAACTTCAGTACAGTTTCAGTTTACATTCAAATAAATGTCGTTTGTAATAAAGGGCACAATAAGATGTTTTTATAGGCTACTATGTTTATTTTTATTATACGTATAGCTACTTATTTTTCATTCTTGTTGTTTTCTGAATACCATTCATTTAAGGATTTGACATATAGGCAGTGAGGGGAAGTAAAATACGCATAGCATATGTTATTAACAGTGTTTATTATGTTCATGTTGTATTTTATTTACTGGTCTTTTACACTATCTCTGAATAGGCTAATAATAAAATGCGTTTTTTACAACAATCTGACAAGCATTTTACTCTCAACTTGACTGCACACACACAAGCCGCACACAAGCGCGCATTCTTTATGGTTAAAGCTAATAAATTTTAATAAAACACAAGGCCTACATAAAACTCAGTGTATTTTAATATCTCTGTTGTTCTCCAGTTTTAGATAGTCAGTCTGAATGACAGTTCATGTGTGAATGTTAGGCCTATTACATAGGCTTGTCAATGCATTATTCTTTCCTTTTTAAGTGTTTAAAATATTTAATTTACGAAGGACACAATGCTAACAGCCGTCATTTACCCTGCCAAACCAAGCTGAGGCAAATAGCTGAATTTATATCTACAGAAGAAAGCCCAGTCTAGGCTCTTCCCAGGTGCGGTTTGTGTCGAGCCATTCGTTAGTCTGGTTGTTTGAACAAAACAAGATGAAATGTAGTTGAACGAGATAAGAATCGGCACATCAGTTGCAGCAGCGGAGGACTCTTATTCTGCTGTGCGGAACTGAGGAAGAAGTGATGACGCAACCGTTTGATCTTCTGCTGACAAATCAGAGGAAAGGGGCATTTCGTTCCCGCCCACGTGTAGAAATCGAATATTTAAACTGTTTATTCATTTTTCGACCTCAGAACGAAAAACGAAAAATGAAGCTAAATTCTTGTTTTTCGTTTTTTGGGACAAATTAAAAAATGAAAAAGGAGCTGTTTTCTCATTTTTCTACTTTCAATATTAAATCAAAAAACGACTGAACGAATGATACACGGATAGGAGATTCATATTCCTCTTCAGACAGGACATTGGCTAGGCGGTGCGCCTCTGAGGGACCCATGCTGGCGCTGCTGCTGGGGCCAGAGGCATCTGTGACCGACGAGGTATCCTCCACTTGACCACTGTTAGCCTCATCGTTAGCCGGTGTCAGGCTAGTAGGGCTAGCACTAACAGTAACGCTAACTATCAATGACTGAGTAACGTTAACGGTATTATTATCATTTTGACAGTGTTGAGTTGTGGTGGATGATGATGATGAGAAGTACGATGTGAGAGGAGCACACGATGCTACCACACTTTTCCTACTGTCTCGTTCTTTTCTTTTTAATGCCCGGTTTATATTTTCTCTCCATTTTCGTAACTATTCTAACATTCGCACCTCACGTCACTGTACTGGCAGTACCGCGGGAAGACGTCATAGCATCAGCACCCCCTAGTGGGGGGCTGTGGACTAACATAATATTGTACTTAAAAACGGAAAAAAAAATAAAATAGACATAACATACTGTGTTTGATATGGGATTAAAATATATGGGTCGCTCGCTCAACCCAGAATGGCCTACTGGTTCGAAAATATGTGGAATAAGGGCTGCCTCCGACTACATTTTTTTTCTAGTCGACTAGTAGTTCATTTAAGCCATTAGTGGACAATATATATACAGGATAATGAGCGTGTACGTAATATAGCCGCACTCAAGCGCACGACCGCACGCATAAAGCTTGCCACAAAGAACAGGCAAAAGTAATGATTATGAATGTGTAAAAAATAGCAAGGAGTCATTTAATTGTTTATTAATAAACTGGTGTTTTCTGTGTCGCTGCAAAGTTGACGATGCGGACTCGCCATGAATGCCAGAGAGAAATGCATATTTCATATGGATTACAGAATCAGAGAGTAGTCTATTTCTTTTCGTTTTTAATAGTTTTGTTTAAAAGTAGACATTTCAAGCTTTCTATAATTATTGGGAAAAACGAAAAACCTATTTGAGAAAGACAGACGCAGAAGGGCATTTGGAGGTTATACTGTCAAACTGACTCAAGAACGAAACAACGAGGTGAAAAAATAAAGACAGCGTTTTATTGGCTTCTTGTCAATTCCCATGATGCAAGGCGGTAAATATAGTTGTGTTAAAATTTGCTGATAAGTTTGCTGTTTGTCTAAAATACAAAATGTAAATTCATAATTTTTTTTTTTTTTTGTCTGCTTAGAATATAGTGTTTTGTTGCCTGGTAATTGTCATTGTAGTGCTGTGGTCCATTGTAAAAAGCTTTTATTGCCATGAGTTAAGTGACTGTTACGTTACATAAGAGCTGGATTATCTCAACATTAGCTAATGTAGTAATTAGCTTTTTACAGCTGATGTTCTGCAATATGTTACTTTGCAATGTGCCTGGTGAGGTGAGGGCACCTAGTGAGGGCCCCGTTTCTGTCCAATGATGCAAGATCGGCGGCGTTTGAAGGGCCCCTAATTGGCACAGGACCCATGCACCCACGCTATCTCCACTACAGCTCACATCATACCCTGCTTAAAAAAATTATTTTTGTATTTGTCTTTTTTGTTTGTTCAATGTACTCCCCTGACTGTAGTTGTAATTCTTTAAAACCAATAAAAGCTTTTTTTTATTAACTCTTCAGTGGGGAAGCTATTTTATTGCAGCAAGTCCTGTTAATGGGTAGCACTACAATTGTTTGTTGTTAGTTCACTTCACACAGCATGAACTAATGAGAAAAAATACTTTTAACTTTTACATTTTGAAAATATATTAATACATGTATAACCATACTGTAAAATGCATCCCATTTCTTTCAAGTTCATACGTTGTTACAAAAAAAAACAGTATGGACATTTATTTAATGTCAAATTTAATCATTATAATCAAACTAAGCATTTAATGCAAAGCCTTTATATTTAAACCATTATGACATCTGACAACAAAACAAGCATGACAGAGAATACAGCAAGTTGTCTGTAACATTTCTGTCATGGTGTGCTGAAATAATTTATGTATTAAGTGTTTATCTGCTAAAAAAATATATTGAATCAAAATATCTTTCTCATTTTATTATCGAAGCTTTCATTTGTTTTCATACTACATTTTATAGAATATTTTGTCTTGTGGTCGGTTCGATTAGCTACTTCCGGGTTAGGAGAAGATGAAGTTATTGTATGCTTTGCATTTATTTTTAGGGAATATAAATTATGAGTGCTCTTAAGTATTTTTTTTCTTTTTTTCTCATTCTTCAAAGCAAATATATTTGTAATATTAATCATATTAATTCGATTTTCAGTGATGACTAACTGCATAAATGCCATGGCACATTATTTTCTATAAAGTTTGCATGTTTTTTTTGCTGTTTATACATTTATTAAAATTATTATTTTAGCTATTAATTAAATGTCTTATAGTTTTCATATAGAGAAATGTCTTTAGATATTTTTTTATTTATTTTGAATGTCATATAATTAAGTGCAATACATCACATGCATACTCTGTCTTTAAGTACTATTTGTATCACCATCATATACATACATCATACAGTGTGATAAGTTAAATTAAATGCAGAGATAAAAGATAATAATACTTAAAACATTTAACAACAGTTGCATAAGAAAGTATTAGACAATTCACATAACATAAACATATTGCATACCTCATTTGGCTGAAACAGCACAGGCACAGCTGAGGATTTCAGAAGTCGTCTTGGCTTCCCCTTCTCCGGCTCGTAATCCTCGGAGGAGAAATGCTCACTGCACAGCCTGGATCTCTCGATTTTTGCCATGGGTGTTTTAACATCCCAGCGAACCGCGAGCAGCCACAGCTTCAGTCGCTCAGGATCATTTACAGGGAACTGGTGAAATGTCAATCTTCCATCTCCCGTTGATGCCGGCTCTCTTAATCTTAAGACTTTATGTTTTCTGAAGCATCCCGGATAGACGCACGAACGCACCATTTTAAGACTAATACAAATCTACAGTAGTGATGGACACTTTCGAAACACTTCTTCATGAAGCTTCGAAGCTTTTTGTTTCGATTCAGTCAGTGGTTCGGAGCTTGTATAAAACTGTCAAAGTCACGTGATTTCAGTAAACGAGGCTTCGTTAGATTTTACTTTCAATAAAACGTTTGCAATGTCTTTGTAAAATATGTTTTAATGCATGTTTGGCCTGTGTTTTTGTTGCATTTCCACTGTTCTGACCAGCAGGGGTCATCAGTGTGTTACGTTTCGAACCAACGCTTCGAAACAGTGAATCATTTTGCGGAGCAATTGGTTCAATTGATTCGAAGCTTTGAGAAGCTTCGTTTCACCCATGTCATCAAAATAAGAGTCTTCTTTAAATATGTCCCAGCATATTTTTAATTTGGTGAAATGCTGATTTAATTTAATAACCAATAGTGAAATACTTATTTAATATAATAACCAATATATTCACTGGAGTGGTCCATATTCACGCCATAAAGCATGAAAGCACAATTTGCATAATAATAATGATTTTTTTTTACCATCGAAAACGCATTTTTAATTATACTTAAATGTAGTATTCTGCGTGGAGCCTCGTTTGGTTGGAGTGTATTTTCACCTCATTCGACGACATATGAATTATTGTGACGTATATTTCATTATTAATGTAGCCTACACTGTAAAAACAACGTGTGAACGAGACTTTTATTCTGATATGTGTTGTGGCGTCATAATGCTGCACAATAGTTAGTGTGTTTGCTGAGATTTGGCAGAGGAGAGGTTTGTGGCTTTGAACCCGAATTTAAGGTGTTTAAAACGATTCAGAGTTGGGGGGTTTCTACGAAGTGTTGCAACAGCGTAATAACGCCATTTAGCAACAGTGAAGATGGTGCAACATTGAGTGTAAATTATGTTTAAAACGCATCCACACGAGTTACAGAAAGACTTGGTTGTTTTTCCAGTTAATTATTCCCATCATCTTTAACACGACACAGCGTGTAAACAAGTAGAAAACACTTGAGGTGAAATAACGAAGATCTGCTTGACATACAAACATGGAGTTTATTAAAGAGGAGAGTGAAGACATAACAATTCCAGAACCATGCAGAGTGAAAGATGAAGATACTGAGGACCAAATAGGTTGGTTTCCACTTTCATTTCTAAGTTTTTCCTTTTAGATAAATTAATAATATTTTATGATGTTTACATCTATAAGATGTTTACAGTCATATTCAGTCATATAAACTGTAGGGCTGGTATCGTTCAAACATATTTGATACAGATGACTTGACTTTGATACCGGTTCCTACAATACAATTTTATGAAATACGTTTTAACAAGATTTAACAAGATATTACCTATAGAAAAGTTTGTTTACTTTTATTTGCAGACTCAAAGATTCAAACAAAAAAGTCATAATTGCATCTTTCCTCCACACTCAATTAAATTTAATTTCCTACTGTTTCAGAGAGAAATGTAGTCGGACGTCGATCTTCCAGTTGTGGGTCTTTCATTCGGAGAACTCTCCTCATGTTTGCATAATGGTGCATTTAAAAGTTAATGACCAAACGCATTGTTATAAAAGTTCACAATGCTTTTTTAGTTAAAAATAATGTGGATAACATTTAATAAATATATTTTGTCATGTCATATAGGCTACTGATTACTAATCAGTAATCACTCAAACCCCTTTATCTTAATATAGCAATGGGTCGTGGGCAATATTAGCATTAGACGGAACTGCACTTCGGATTCTAACCGGAAAAAGTAGACCATCCGGTAACTTTGGAATACTCATTTTAACATACTACGATTTGGAACACACTAAATCTATTTACAAAAACTCTATTTAGGACGGATAATATGTGAATTAGGACCAGTGTTGGGTAAGTTACTTTTAAAAAGTAATTAGTTACAGTTACTAGTTACTTCTTCCAAAAAGTAACTAAATTAGTTACTAAGTAACTAGTTACTTCAGAAAGTAACTACTGCGTTACTTTCAAGTACTCAATATTATGTTTATATAGTGGATCGGTACAAATAACACAATAGATGTTTTGGAACTTTTGATATTTATTGCCCCTCAACAGGCCACAACTGGGCAAAATTAAATTATGCTTGTTAAGCACTATACCAAAAAGAAATAACAAATATATACACTCTTTGTAGTGAAAATAAAAAAAATAAATTGTTTATCACTCCTTAATAAAAGGAGTCCAGACATTAGAAAAATATCAGTCTACACATGAATTTTATATTTAATATGAGGGAAATACACATGCGTTATGGACGTGACACAAAAAAATCGTTAACTTTTAGGTGGCAAAATATTTTTTAGTAATTCTATGAATTACACTGCGTGAACCAAAAGTAATACTACCCACCGGATAAAGAAGGGTTGGCTCTCCACCGAATATAAAATATTCATTTTATTGTATTTTTCATGTTCGCATTTATGAGGAAAAACAATGTTACAGACATGACCGCGGCACTAAAAGATGATTTAAAACTTTCACAGAGACATCAAACAGAAATTGTATCTTAATGTTAATCAACGTTTCATCAACCAATTGCCTGGATTTAATAAATAAGAAGTAAATATAGCAGACAATAGATAATCACGACACAGAGGCGCCGGCGCCTGAACTGGAGCTCGTCTCATAAATGAACCGGAACTCAGCGTATAAGGTAGCGTACTTGCCTCACAGACCTGAGAAATATATCTATAGAAAGCTTTTAAACAGAACAATTCAAAACGAAAGAAAACAGACTGCTCTCTGCTTATGTAATCCGTATAAAATGTGCATTTCTCTCTGGTGCGTTTCACTACTGTGAAGATCGCGAGTCAGCCGACACTGACACAAAAAAACACTTGTTTATTAATAAACAATTAAAATGTCTCCTTGCTATAATTATAATTATATAACATTTTCATAATCATTATTTTTGCCGGTTCGGTTCTTTGTGACGGCTTTTAGGTGCTTTATTGGTAGTGCCACCCTTACACGTTACATGAACGACCACCGCACCCCCAAAATAATCGAGGTTTGTATTGAATCGTGCTTCAAAAATCGTGATACAAACCAAATCGTGGGTTTGATGTATCGTTACAGCCCTATCAATTATAGTAATGCGCCGCATTTTTTGGCAGTAACGTAATGGTGTTATTAAGATGAAAAGAGTAATCAATTAGATTACTCGTTACTGAAAAAGTAACGCCGTTATTCCCATCACTGATTAGGACAACATATGTTTGTAAAACGTCTTCGGTTCCTCCTCCGACAGCAACTAATGCAGCATGTCAAGTAGTGGTCAACCGATATGGGATTTTTAATGGCCGATGCCGATATTGAGAAAGCAATCTGGCCGATTGGCCGATAAAATACATGTGAATACAGTAAATGAGAGAAAGAATATTGGTGAAACTAAATGAACATTTATTATACATAATATTTATGCAATATTCTTTTTTCAATTAAACATATTTACTAATTAAGTAATTAAAATGTAAACAAATGAGGTACTGTAACACTTCAATAAATAAAGTTTTAGTGCAGCTTGTCTGCTTAAACATTTACAGAAATAAAATGTTGAAAAACTTAAACAAAATGTAAACAAATGCAATGAGGTACTGTAACAGTTCAATAAATAAAGTTTTTTTTAGTGCATTTGAAAGCAGCCTTATTTGGTTTGCACACACTCAACTATTTTTACAAAAAGAAAATGCTAAGACTAAAGTGCTCACAGCATTACCACCAGTCCCTTTAGTTAGTAGTTCCAGTTTAAGAGTGGCAAGTTGTAATGCAGGAAACAAAGTTTCTCTGCATGTACTCCAGTGAGCCTGTTCCTCTTCTTCTCATAAATTTCCCAAACCTCACTAAATACTCTCTCACTTGGAACAGTTGAGGGCGGAGGACAGAGATATTTCCTTGCCAATGGTGCAAGGAGGCTCAGTCGTGACTCATTCTGTTTCCACCATTCCAGTGATTGACCACTCTTTTGTTCAATAAGTGGCTCCCTGAGGTAAAGATTCAGTTCCTCTGTAATGTTCACTCTCATTTCCAGAGGTGTTTGAGCTCCAAGGATGTTGGCATACATTTGATCAACAAAACCAGTGGGTTCTTCTGCCTCTCTCCTCGATTGTTTAGGAGGACTTGTTGGTCCTTGGCCTTCTTCCTGTGTGGCAGTGACTTCTGGCTGTGCTGAGGCAGTAGCATGTTCCTCCACTATCCACTGTTTGGCTTTATCCAGTGTGTCTGCAGCTGTAAACATATGGCCTTTATAACGTGGATCCAGCAGTGTTGCCAAGACCAAACATTTGTTGTCTTCTATTTTGGAAAACCTTCAATCCAAGCTCTGCACCATTGTCTGCCTCAGTGTTTGGATTCCTCGTGTTGTGGGACCCTCTACTTGAAGAAGCATCTTCAGCACAGCAATACTGGGAAAAATGCAAGAGGAAGATGCTTCTGCTTTGCTCATTTCAAGGGTGACTTCCTCAATGGGGCTCAGTGTGTCTACCAGATTTGAAATGATGTCCCATTGATCTGCAGTTGGGCATGAAATTTTCCCCTCCATAAACACTCTAAGCACGCTTCTGCCCCAACATCCTTTGCAACATGTGCAGAGTGGCGTTCCAGCGGGTAGGCACAGCTTGAATCATGCCATTCTTTGGAATGCCAAGCTCTTCTTGTATGCCCCTCAGACTTTGTTTTGCTAACACAGAATGATTAAAGTGGGTTGCACATGTCCTCAACCTTGCAATTATATCCCCAGCTACTCTCTGGCTGCTGATGCCATCATTCACGACAAGCTGCAGCGTATGAGCACAGCAGCTAAAGTCTGGCATTTCTGCAAGTTTTTTGTGCACACTCTCAAGCATGTCTGTGCGGTAGTATTTTTCACTTTTTAGGATGTACCTTAGCTCAGCCACAGCCAACAACCGTTTAAAGCCAACATCTGAAACTACTGTAAAAGGCTGATTGTCAATGACAGTCATCTCTGTTATTAATGTGTCAATAACTTTTGACCTAGGATCAGAGTTTTGCCATTTTCTATGCGTGTCAAAAATGTGCGTGAGTGTTGTCTGGACTTTGCTCACTGAGGCAGAGCTTGAAGCAGCATCTCTTTTCTTCTGTGCTTCTTCATGCACAGATGCATGGCGAGACTTTAGGTGACTCCACATGTTTGTGGTATTTTTTTTCTTCCCTGTTGCAGATCCCATTTTCACTACATCACTGCAAATATTGCACTTTGCATTCCCTAGTGTTGGCTCTGTAAAGTATTCCCACAGGGGATTTGTTTTCTGTCCAGCCATCTAGCAGAATGAAAACACACACAAAAAACATTTTAGATTAAACTGTTGCGTGTGTAATTTGATTTTTCAGTCACATAAATAATTACTGCTGCTTACTTCAGGTTACAAATAACATGTATCATTAATGAACCAATCTAAACAATATTCATAAATTAATGACAAAATATGTGCATGTGCAATTCCATACATTTTATGTACAATATACATAGTTAAATATAAATCTCACAGTTTATTTACACTATTTAGTTTAAACAGGTTGTTTTACTTTAAGTATATTTAAATAATAATGATTTATGTCTGTTTAGTTTTGCTTGTTAGTTTCTTTGAAACTTTGCAAGCCGTCACATGTATTTGCATGCTCGATTAACATCAAATCTGACCGGAACATATGAAAAGATATACTACACACAATATTACGCCAATCGTGGATAATTAAATACAGCAGATAGAGATAATGAATAACATTTTCAAGGATTTTTTTCCCAAACGTATTATTATTAGTATTACTTACCATACAGTTCTCTTCTCATCCACCTCACGCGATCACTGTAGTGCACGCGACCCAGCTTTTCAGTCCGTGAGGAAACAGCGTCTAGTTTAAACGTAACCGAGAACAGCGCGCGTATAGGGAACAGCCAGTAGAGGATTTTTGACTGTTTGTGAGGTAAAATGTTTTCAGTTTTGTTTGAATTCGTTTATATCACATCTGTGAACCTGGAGCTATCGCTGGGCTGCAGATCTGACACATCACGGTACTGTTTGAATAGACTTTGCTGCACGCCGGAGTGTTTTGTGTGTAACACAATGTAGCGTCAGGTTAGAAAGCGAATGCTGATTGGTCATTTACTGTGTCTGTTTCACTTCTGAGTGGCTTGTCTTATGGTGCTGGGCGGAACTGAATACGCTCCCTCTGCTCGTGCCAGTGGAAAAAAGCGCTAATGCACTGTCACAAACTGTTTTGAAATATATCGGCCAAACGGAAATATTTATCGGCCGATGCCGATATCTAAAAAAATCCAAATATCGGCCGATATATCGGCCTCGGCGATATATCGGTTGACCACTAATTTCGAGAACAAAATGGGATAAAACCACTGATCTAGAGAACTGGATTGCTCATAAACAGCGAAGCCACCGCGTCGAAAAATTGGTATTCCCTATTAAGCACTGGCGTTATATTGAATTAATAGAAAATTATATGATTTTACTTAGAAAACATTACCTAATAAGACACCGTTTTTATATCTAAGGTCTCCCTGTACATTCTTACAACGCAAACGTCCCAAGCATGTAAATGGTTAAGTGTTTAAAGTTGGGAATTTCTTATTAAAAAGTTTTGTTCATAATCATTACAGTAGTGAACATCAGCTCGGCGGACTGACAAGACACTTTTTTATTACAAAGTATTACAAATGTCAAATTGCGCTGAAATTGGAATAAAGATTTAGCCTATGCCTTGTAAGCTGAAATCGCGTTTGTACTGTTGTGTTTATGTATTTGTGTTGTAGTATTGTTTTTATTAATACAGTAGGCTAACTGCAAATAATGCAAAAATGGTTAAATTAATAATTAATTCGACAACATAACACTTTACTCATATGGAAACTGTGTGTCTAATAAAACGCCATTGAAATAGATGTTGCTCAATCAGGAAATGAAATACACGCGTTATAACTTATTCAGACAAATAACACTGACTGCTTTATTTCCAAGATGATGAACGGTAAACTTTGAATTAGGCTATATAGTGCAATATAACAGAGGCTTGTATTAATATTTATTGTATAGGGTCAATTCAAACCAATTTCTGCAACTAAACAACATAGATACGTGTTCATGTTTAATTTCCTCCATAATTCCGTACATTAAATCTTGTTTTGTGTTTGGTCTGTTACCTGTGTCAGATAGTGTGCAGTAGACACAACCACATCCACGATTTAAATATATGACTTATCCTCTCCGAAAAGGCCATAAACAATACAGATAACATCTGAAGTAACTATTAGTTTACATTCAGTAAAACTGATTGTAGCAATGTTCAGGGAAGAAGGAGGCGGGAACCGGCGAACCATCAAAATATAATTTATTTAAATAAAACAAACAAACGAAAATACCGCCAGCAGCCCCTCGCGGACGACTGCTGGCTACCGAAAATAAATATAACTAAAGTAAAATACAAAAACAAAACACAACTAAAACACAGGCCTGTTCCTCTCTCGATCATCAACGTCGTCGCTCCTCCTTTATGCTTCCGCTCCTCCGTGAGAGATGCGAGACCGGTGTGCCTCACATGTGTTGCTCATTAGCAATCGCACCACCGGCCTCGCGCCGTTCTCTCACGTCCCTCGGCCGTCCTGTTCGCCACATACCCCCATCGCCCCTCACAGGCCGGGGGGTACTCACGAGCCTGTGCCTACTCCCCCCCCGGCGGTGGCGATCCCTGGGGAGTATGGACAGACAAACCGAGGGAAACGGAGACGGAAGCATGAGGAGCGACAGATCGAGAGAGGGGAGAGAGGAAAAAAAAATTGGTCCGGTTCCCACAACGCGCTGCCATCTGGTCCCCCACCAGCTAGGCGATCTCCTCCGCGGTGCCTGGCGGCGACGCTGGGTAGCCCTCGGTGGACGGCTCGACGCTCCTCCGCCGCCCGGTGGACGGCGACGGCTCCTCGGGTGCCTTGGGCAGACGGTAGGAGTCCCCCGCTCCCTGCTCCTCCCCTTCACTGGTGGACGGCAGCAGGCTCCGGCCCACGGCGAGCGGCGGCGACTCCTCCTCTCCCTCCCGGTTGGCAGCCGCCCCTCCAATACCCAGGCGGCCGGCAGCGAGCTCGACCGTCCCACCGGCAACTCACTCCAGCGCACCGCCTCGAGCGTCCTTGGCCGCGAGTCCCCCGCTCCCTGCTCCTCCCCTCGCTCGGCGGATGGCAGCAGGCTCCGGCCCACGGCGAGCGGCGGCGACTCGCGCACCATGCTCGATGGCACCGCGGATTCCCCACACCGGCGAGGACTCTCTGACAGCGCGTTCCTCCCTCCTCCCGGGTTTCGGCACCAGTGTAGCAATGTTCAGGGAAGAAGGAGGCGGGAACCGGCGAACCATCAAAATATAATTTATTTAAATAAAACAAACAAACAAAAATACCGCCAGCAGCCCCTCGCGGACGACTGCTGGCTACCGAAAATAAATATAACTAAAATAAAATACAAAAACAAAACACAACTAAAATACAGGCCTGTTCCTCTCTCGATCATCAACGTCGTCGCTCCTCCTTTATGCTTCCGCTCCTCCGTGAGAGATGCGAGACCGGTGTGCCTCACATGTGTTGCTCATTAGCAATCGCACCACCGGCCTCGCGCCGTTCTCTCACGTCCCTCAGCCGTCCTGTTCGCCACACTGATCCTGTGAAACGGAGACGCTGCTAGTCGGGTGATTATGGGTCAATGTTTTGGCTGTAAATCAATGATGTCCTCTGTTGATAGGGAATAGTAAGATGGCCGCACTTCCATTGGCTTCACCGCCTGATGACGGTTTAAAACGCAATAACATAAACCTTAATGAAAAGCATTTCAGGATTTACTTACTCTTCTCCCATAATTTTTGCGTCTGAAAGAGAAACTCCTACAAATGCATATGCAATAAGTCGCAAAAATAACTGACTCTGGGTCTTTTTATCACTAATTAATCCCTGTGTGTCTTTAGTAAATCCTGACAGTAGATTTTAACTCCAAGAGGGTTTGTGATAATGCAAGCTGTTATTAAATCTGGCCCCTAGTCTTTAGTTATTTGATGTCTGGTACTTTGTGCCATTAAACTGGTGATCACCTCTATTTCTTGTTTCACCTTTCAGTCTTGAATTGATTTGACCTTTTATTATGTTATTTTAGACCTGATGCTGATGAAAGAAGAAGGGCAAGAACTTAATGAAGTGGAGGAGAAAAACCATGATTTCACAAGTGGAGAAAAATCTTTTAGTTGTGCAGAGACTGAAAATAGTTCCTCTGAAAAAACTCAGAAAACAGGATCATTCACTTGCCGTCAATGTGGAAAGAGTTTCACGCGTAAAGGACACCTTCATAGTCACTTAAGAATTCATACTGGAGAGAGTCCCTTCACCTGCCAAAAGTGTGGGAAGAGTTTCAACCAAAAAGGAAACCTTACAAGCCACCTGAGAATCCACACTGGCGAGAGTCCCTTCACCTGCCCTCAGTGTGGGAAGAGTTTCACTCAAAAGGGAAACCTTAAAAGCCACGTGAGAATTCACACTGGCGAGAGCCCTTTCTACTGCAAACTGTGTGGGAAGAGCTTCACACACAAAGGGAACGTAAGGCACCACATGAGAACTCACACCGGAGAGAAGCCTTTCACATGTAATCAGTGTGGAAAGAGATTCTCACAAAAAGTAACCCTTAATGGCCACATGAAGATTCACACAAGGGAGAACTGTTTCATATGTCATAAGTGTGGAATGAGTTTCACAGACATGGATCACCTTAACAGGCACCTGATAATTCACACCGGAGAAAAGCCTTTCAAATGCCCTCAGTGTGGAAGGCGGTTTCGATTAAATAAAAACCTCAAGAGTCACATGAAAATCCACACTGGAGAGAAGCCTTACAGGTGCCAATACTGTGGAAAGACTTACGCACACAAAGTAAACCTTAAGGTTCACGCAAGGCTTCACACTGGAGAGCGGCCTTTCATTTGCCCTCAGTGTGGAAAGGGTTTCACACACAAAGGAAATCTTAAGGGTCACATAAGACTTCACACTGGAGAGAGACCTTACACGTGTCCCCAGTGTGGAAAGAGCTTCACTTATCAAAGAGACCTGAAAAGTCATTTGCAGATTCATTCCGGTGAGAAACTGCAATGCTCTGAGTGTGGAAAGAAGTTTTCGGAGAGGATCAACTTCATAAATCACCTGCGCATTCACTCTGGAGAAAGGCTGTTTAATTGCGATCATTGTAGTAAAAAATTCCTTTTGCCATCTCACTTAGAGATACACCTGAAAAGTCATGCTGATGAGAGACCCCATTTGTGTTCATTGTGTGGAAAGGGTTTTAAATTGCTCAGCAATTTAAAATCGCACCAGAAAATGCATAGCGGTGTGAATGCTTGTAACAGAGCAAGCTACTTGAAACGGCACCAACAAATCCTTACTGGAGAAAAAACGGACAAGGTTTCACTTAGTGGAAAGCTTTTCACTGCTTCAGAGACTTCAACACAAGCACAAGAAGGGTGTGCTGGAGAGAAACTATACAACTGCTCTTCATGTGGGATGAATTTCAGCACATCCATTTATCTTTTAGCTCATAAAAAGAAGCATTGTCAGAAGTAGTCATATTTCAGTTAAATTGTGTTAATTAAGATTAAAAGGTGTTTCTCCCAAAAGAGGCTCATTTGATTCAAGTTCTATATTGGAAGCTTTTAAGAGGTTAAAATATTAGTCCAATAAACTTGTCTGGCTGTGCAATACCAAAATGTTTGATGGGTGGTTTTTGTTCATGTGGGATTGTGGACTAGCATTAGTGCGAAATTAAGCGAGGCAAATTATGTTGCAGATCTTATAATGGCAATAGTGCATACAGTCCTTTACATAGAATAAACGTAAAAAAATATATTTTTTAAATAACTTAAGTACAAACAAAAATAATAATGAAGGAGTTATATTTAAAATAGATGAATAAACCACAGGAAAAAATATTATAAAATATGATATAAGGACATAAAGGGAATGAAAGAATGCAGAATGCACAGGAAAATCACTAATTGGAAATGAAATGATTACTAAGTGATCTAATGTTTAAACTTTAGTAACTGTTTATCTTTGATTTTGTGTTCATTTACTGAGTTTACAACTATTTTTCTTGGTGATTTAAGAAGCATTTTGCTTTCGTTAGTTTGTGGAACAGACTTGGCCTCTATGTTAAAGTTCTGTAGCTAAGTGATAGTCGTTATGTTGGAATTTATATGAACTACGTAACAGCTAGCAGATGTTCAGTTAAGCCAGTCTGTCTGCGTCCTGACCTGGGCCCTGGTATGTACTAACACTACTTTGCATTTACACTACAAAGACTATCAGTCAGGTTTCTAGAGAGAAGACCAACGCCTTCCCAGGAGGGATGGAGACGTCTCACTTTAGCTAGTCAGGTCTACCCCAAAATTATCCATGAATCCTACCCTATTCTGTGGACACCACTTAGGGGTTTTTCACACTGCCGAATCAGAGTGATTCTGATTGCACTAACTCTGCACGATTACACTGCAAGATCACTCTCACTCATATCCAAGGTAAATCATCATCACTATCATCAGCTAAAATGCATGCGCAGGTTACTTTATTTCCTGAACAAGTGTGCAACCGAGTCCGAGTTAGTTTCACATTCACGCCAACGGTTCCAGTGCAACCGAACTTAGTCGTGCAACAAAACTCTGGACGTATTTTAAAGAGTCTATGCCGCAAACTTTTCATACTTCATATATACTTTTGAAAATCCAGCATTTAGTTGATCCTGATAAGCGCTCATTGTCACAGCTGTAAACTTGATGGCATTTTTCTTCCATGAGGGGATTTGGCATCACAGAACCTTTGTTTCCAGGTGGACCGTTAAAGAATTCAACACAGGTCTCCCGGACATCCTGTAGGCAATGGCGTACTGCATATCTGTGAGGTCCCCCACCAAAGAATGAGATGGGGCCTCTCCCACCAACAGTGATGTCATGTATTAAAATGTGTTGTGCACCTGCAACATAGCATACCACTGAGTCTGTCTCTTCCATTTACATAAACTGATTTGACGGTGAATCGTGGTGAATTATCATTGCATTGTTGCATTTGATGTTATTGAATAATACAGGCTGTATAATGTGTAGTGATTTTGATATCGACACTGGCCTTCATAAGCATCGCTAATTGTAGAAAAGAAATTATACAAGAAAATGTATGCCTTGCAGTAAAAAGAAAAAGAACCAGGAGAAAAACAAACTTTAAAGGATTAACTCTATACTTCAGCTATATGCTGTTTTTATTAATAAAAATTAACTTTCTATACATTTTAAAATACCAGCTTTTGACGTGTAACTTGTTTATTATTTTTATCCCCTGACTACCTCACACAAACAAGCAAAAACTCAACCGAATCCTTTGCGCTCTCCAAGTGTTTTGATGCGTGAAGTCTTTCACTGCAGTTTTAATGTTGATGTTGCGATCACAGGCATTCTCAATACCCAGAAGAGCTAAACTATGAAGTATTTCTTGTGAAATTGTGCTCCGGAGAAATGTCTTGATCACTTTCATTTTATTTTATTAACCAGGCCTCCCTCTCCAGATTACGAATGGTTCAAAATGCTGCCGCTCGACTCCTTTCTGGAACTCGTAAACGAGATCATATTACGCCTGTTCTTGCCTCCCTTCATTGGCTACCGGTTTGCTTTAGAATACATTTTAAGATTCTGTTGTTTGTTTTTAAATCTCTTTATGGTCAAGCCCCAGCTTATGTCTCTGAACTACTGAAGCCGCATGCTCCTCTGAGGTCATAAAGGTCTACTGACCAGCTACTCTTTGTTGTCCCCAGAACGCGGCTCAAAAATAGGGGAGATCGAGCATTTTCACTCGTGGCCTCAAGGCTGTGGAATGATTTGCCTCTGCATGTCAGATTGGCTTCCAGCCTTCATATTTTTAAATCATGACTTAAAACTCACTTTTATTCATTGTCCTTTAAACCTGCTTGAGAGTTGTATTCTGCATTTTTATTTTCTAGTTTTTCCTTGGTTTTAAATGTTTATTTTTGTTACTCATGTATTTTTAATCTGTCCGAAATCATGTCAATGTCCAGCACTTTGGTCAACCTGGTTGTTTTAAATGTGCTTTACAAATAAAGTTGGATTGGATTTCAATTTCGAGAATGATCTTTCTGCAGTTGCAACCGTTACAGGCTAAGTTAGAAACAACTTGAGCTGTTGCAACATCGGCGACACTGGGCAGGATTGAGTGGTGTCTATTAAAGACAGCTCTCTTCCATAAAGATCATTAAAGGTAGGGTAGGGCATTGTTTTTGACAAAAAGTTTTTATTATACCGGTTGCTTCTCTCTTCACATCCTGATAGCAATCAATAATAGAAGTGGTCTAAATATTAAAAAAAATAATACATTTGTCTTATGTCCAAAAAATGTTCATCCATTCATTGCAGTTCGAATACAATGATAGGATGTCCTACCTGCCTGTCAACCTGTATTTCCATACCTCTGAGCACCTGCTGGCACAGACATCACAAGTCATCAGCATGTTTCATGAAGCTATGCAGAGTTGTAGACAGACGACAGCAACCAACTTGCTGCACAAGGTCTGGAGCCACGCTACATCTCCTGTATTGCGGGCTTCAGTGCATTTCTGAACGATAGCAACTGCATGGCAAAGTCTGATGACAGGTCGTCGGTTTACTGAACCACTAAAGCGGTAGCCATTTGAAATAGATTGTTTTCAGAGAAGCGCAGCAGTGGACCAGGGCACAAAAACCACTTCGTTCAAACCACAGAACCTGTGTTTTAGTTGTCATGTTGCACAAAAAACGGACTCTCTAAAGTACTCCTTGGCGTTCTGTAGATGCTGGTCTTTGCACAATTCATCAAAGTGAGTCTTAATTTGCCTTGCACGATTGTGCTTAACCCCCTGGGGTCTGCGGTCCCGCCAGCGATACCAGCTCGCTTTTTTTCTTATCAGTGCAAAAGAGACTCAAAATACTTTTTGGATTTATTTACTTTTTATATTTATTTATCTATTGAATTATAAATTAATATTATATTGTGTTTGTTATTATAGTGTTTGTTCCAATATTCAAACTATGAATCCTTACCTTTGAAATACGTATGATAAAATGTATACTTTTTACAAAGAAAGATTACTAAAAATATATGATTACAAAAGATTGAAATATTGTTAAAATTGTTGTTGTAATTGTAACCTTTTTTTATTGTGTTATTAGTGTTTTATTAGTGACAAATTTGGGGAGAGGATACATATTCCAAAACTTTCTGAAAATACAGTATGAGAATTAACTGCACAATTACTAGAAATGTTTACCTTGGATATTATACAATTTGCATGCATACAAAATTTGTGGGAAAAGACAATTTTTTTCAAAATGTTTCTAATTCTAACTTTGAACCAATTCTGTAGAATAAATATATATATATACTGTATATTCTACAGAATTTGTTCAAAGTTAGAGTTGGAAATATTTAGAAAAAAATTCCACTGGGGACCACAAGAAAGAATGCGAGGACATAAGAAATTATATATAAAGGCTCATTATGCAGCTCATTGTCTTCTCAGGTGTGAATCAGAGCATTAGTCATGATCATTCACGGCCCCACGCATATTGCCTTTCCAAACAAGAAGTGTCTTACAAAATTTAAATCAATGTATTGTTTTTTGTAAATGATTAGCAGGGTGGCCGCGGGTCATTAAAAAGTCTTAAATCACTTTTCCTAAAAATAAAGCCTTAAAAAGTATTAAATTGTCTTAAATTCAGATTGGATAGGTCTTAAATATGTTTGTGTCACGTCACCACGAAGATGCAGGCAATCGTTCTGCCAGCCAGGTTGAATATTTTTTACGCAAGGTAACGTAACCTCATTTGTACATGACCTATCCCCTGACTAATCGGCTTTCCTAACCTTAACCACTCGAGGTCAAATCAACCAATCAAGCTGCTTCATGGGCGGGTCTTGGCGTGGCCATAATCAGTGGGATTCGTGATTTCGCTGCAGGTAATGGTTGATAGCCACTTAGAAACATGGGGAAATGCAAGTTCAATTACAAATGGCTTGAAAAAAAAAAGAGTATTCTTGGTTAAGGTCGGTGCCTGGAAATGTTTATGAAGAGAACTGCATTGTGTGTCGGAAGAATTTAAAACTTGGGACAATGGGGCTCAGAGCAGTGGAATCGCACGTACAGAGCAAAAAACACAGAGACTATGTAAAGGCACGCCAGCAGCCCGCCATTGCTAGCTTCTGCTCCAATATTTCCATCGCTAGCAACGATGTCAATGCTACAACGCTGGATGTTATGATGGGAAATCCACAGCCAAGTGAGCCAACAATGTCAGCTGACCTCTGAGCAATTTGTGGCTCTACGCCAACAATCCGAGCAGAAGTGATTTGGGTTCTGAGGACTGTGACAAGCCACAATTCATACAGGTCTAATGACGGGATTGAAGAAGTGTTCAAAGCAATGTTTCCAGATTCCGGGCTTGTACAGTCATTTACCTGTGGAAAAGACAAGACCAGATACGTGGCTAAATTTGGATTGGCGCCATATATTAAAAAAATGCTCATCACCGAAGTCCAAAAATGCGGTGCGTTTGTAATTATGTTCGACGAGACACTGAACCAGACAATCAAAAGCAAACAAATGGACTTGCATGTGTGTTATTGGTTAAATGGCCACGTCCAGTCAAGGTTCTATGGAGCACAGTTCATGGGCCATGCAACTGCCCAGGACCTACTTCAGCATTTCAAAGTAAGTCTGCCATAAATATATTTATTAACTATCTTGTATATGTTGTGTATTATATAAATATGCTTTACTGATTTGTCGAGTGAATAACCACTATGGATAGGGCACTACACGTTAATTAGACAAATTAAAATGAAAAATTAATTAAAAACAGCCAAATTGAGTTTTAGAATGGTAGTAGAGTCTGGTGTTTACCTGCCAATACCAGCATGTCTAAATAGTATACAGTGCTACTCATAAGTTTATAAACCTATACTAAAGTTAACTTAAAAAGAGCAATACAAAATCAGCTTTTGGAAATTGATCTTAATGCCTTAATTTAAAAAAAAATTGTGAATGAATAAGTGAATTCTCGTGAATAAATAAAGGTTCTTCCTTAAAATACAGGATGCATAAGTCAGTATACCCCTATGTTAAATTCCCATAGAGGCAGCAGATTTTTATTTTTAAAGGCCAGTTATTTCATTGGATCCAGAATACTATGCATCCTGATAAAGGTCTCTTTGCCTTTGGAATTAAAATCCCCACCCCACACACACACACACATACATCATCACATCCCCTACGCCATACGTAGAGATTGGCAAGGTTTTATTTCATTTAGCCTAATAGCTGGTTTGATTTGCATTGAGAGATGATTTTATGGAAAGTTCCCCATGCCAATCTCTATGTATGGTGAAGGGTATGTGATGATGTGGGGATATTTTAATTCCAAGGCCAAGGGAAGTTTAGCAGGATTAAATATCCCCAAGCTCCAAAAAGTTGTTCCCAGGTACATAATAGTAGGTGTTACGGTAGTGTTCCCTGTGTTTGTTCGTTCTCCTCCCATTCTCTACCTCTGCTCAGGTGCACTGCATCTGAGGACCTTGATTAGCAGCACATGACCAGCTGGTTGATTGGGAGTTAAAGGAGTAGTTCACTTTAAAAAAAAAAAACTTTTGCTGATAATTTACTGCACTGAAACGGTCATTTGGACCTTGAACCGTTTGGACCCCATTGAAGTCCATTATATGGAGAAAAATCCTGGAAATCCTGGAACCTTAATTTCTTTTTGACTGAAGAAAGAAAGACATGGACATCTTGGATGACTTGGTGGTGAGTAAATTATCAGTAAAAGTTTTTTTTTTAAAAAGTGAACTACTCCTTTAAAGGCTCCAGCATCCTCTTCCTGACAAGAGGCCTTTGGTGTGGAGACTGATGGCTGTCTTGCTGCTTCTCAGCCTGTGATTTTGTCTGATCTTGATTTGGACTTTGTGTCATGTATTAGTTTAGTGTCTTGATCTTAATAAATTAAAAAGTTATAGTGTGCACATCCCACCTTCTGGCAGGTGCAGGACAAACTAACTCCAGTGAAGAAAAATATAATGAAGATTTTGCCTGAAGACCCAGCAGAGTCAAAACGTTGCATTCATTAAACTAAATCAATTTTGCAGACATTATATCCCCCCCCCCCCTTATTCCCTCCTCCATCCTCCACCATCCTCCACTCCATCCTCCCTCCATCCTCCCAACTTCAACCTCTAGCCCCAGTAAATTTCCAGACCACTTTTAACAACCCAACCAGCTACCAAACCCTGCCCGCCCCAGCCAGCTGCCAGTCTCCGCTGCCCTACCTCAACAGCCAACCCATTACCTTCTCTGCTGAAGATTTTCAGTTGCCAGTGGCTTCTGCGGGTACTCCCTGGTGTGCACCCAATTTCTCTCCAGAAGGTATGTTTTAGAAGAGAGAGTTTCATGTTATTCCAAATACCTATAGCCAGTCTTATGGATAAAAAATGTTTCTTCCATATTTGTCAGAGACTCAACAGACTCTGCCAGGCAGCTTTTAAAAGGCAAGTGCAAAACTGTTGTGCCTTGGGATTATTATAGGATTCCATTGATATATGAACGGAATAGCCTTAAGCATTAAAACACCTAAATATTACAGTGGTTTGCATTCTCTATGGAACAGTTAAAAACTAACTAAATATTGTGATTGGTGCTGGGTTGAATCCCCTACCTATAGTATTTAACATCCCTCGTGTATTTTTAAAATTGGGTTGACGATTTGGAGAGTTTGGTTTCATAATGCTATACCCACCATTTTCATTAATTTTCATAAATAATTTTACATTTTGTTTCGCAAGTAATTTCAGTAGAACTGCAATTGGGTATTGTTATTTATCTTTACTCAATCAAAACTACAAAAAACAAATTTGATTGACATTACCTGAACTACAGAATTAAATAACATGACTTTTTAATGTTTTTAAAAATGGAGATATAGCATTTTGGAACCAAACTCTTAATTTCTTTATTTTACGCTTTTTTATATTACAGAATAAAGGAATGCAAAGTTTTGCACTCAACCCCAAACTATTTGTTATTCCTGTCAATAGATGTAACCTTGCAGAATCTGCTCACCACTGTCACAGAGTTGACGAAGGAGGTGAAGGACCTGCGGCAGGACTTCCGAGAGTTCCGCCAGTCCTGTAGGTGTGGCCAAAGTGCTGGGGTGGTGGGCTTGACTGAAGAGCCACTGAAACTGCCTTTGCACAGCATGGAGGAGCTGGAGAACGCAGAGGTGATACTCCAGTCCCAGGAGACTAGGAAGGCAATGGTAATTATTTAATGATTAAATAGTGGTCACATCATTCTTCTGATTGACCTTCACTGATCTGCCCAATTTTGTTAAACTGTTTAACTAATCTGTTAAACTATCCGTGTTTAAGCTCATCCCAGTCGAGGATAGAAACAAATATCACTTTAAAATGTCCCAGTCAACAATGTCTGATATTTTAGCACATCTTTATCAATCTCGGTTAAATTCAGACTTGACAATTGACAAACCTACATAGAGCAACATTACATTATCTTTGAAAAAGAGCTTTTTTAAAAATTGTTTAGTTTTTAAACTGAAAATTGTTACTTTTTTATTTTGATAGGTAGCCCGCTTCACCGTTATTGGGGGTACCACCCTGGAGATCAGGGTCCGGCGCATGCTGGCATACAGCATGACCAATGAGCTGGCCTCAGGCCTAAACTGGGCAGGCAAGAAAAATAAGGATGTGGGCAAACAGAAGCGGTCCTTTAAATAAATGGCTCTCTGCAAATGCATGTTTGGTAAGTCATTCTGCTTGAGTATGAATGCAGTGCTTTCAGTAAAACAGTATGCCCTCAATTGAGTAAATAAACTCAAGCTTCACACCTCTGTCCCATCCTATTCAATTTACTACCAATTGGACTATGTAACATGAAATTTATTATTAATTTAGCTTATTATTTTTCCCACTTTGTCTATATTTGACGAGTAGCCTAGTTTGACTGAACACCGATGTGCGTTGAACCTTGAAACGAAAATGGGAATGAGTGAAACTTGCTCTTATTCGGCCAATTCGCTTGTAGTTCGTCCATAGACTGTAAAAGATTTCGTCTGAAGAAAGGCAGAATAACATCTGGCAGGATCACACCTGAGGGCGAATCACATCTGGCAGGTGGATGTCTACCTCAGCTAGGCTATTTCTCTAAATTCTGTAACACTAGACACATCAGGCCTACAGAAGAAAAGATTTTTCTCCCTCTGGTGAGAAGGGAAAAGCACCGCACACAAATTTGAGCCTTAGCCTACTATATGTCATAAAACTGTAGCCTAGGCTACGTGTTTGTCAAATAATTTCATCCTAAAATAGGCTATTGACAGACTTTTCCAAATTGATGTTAAAAACGGCCACATTCACCTAGCCTATTAGACGTTGCCTTTGATTTACCAGTTAATGTTTAGATGTGAAGTTTGTTGTGGTGTCCCTGCTGCCACAAATTACCTCAGTGACTCTTCAGACCAGAGTAAAAAAATATCGGACCAGCATCCAGCACACACGTGACTGTTAAATTTCGCGCCAATCAAAGAGAGATCACACCTGTAACGTGATTCAGAGAGATTCATTTGTCCAGCTGAAGGGCATGAGCGGAAAATACATGGGCGCGCACAAATTAAATGTCAAGTCAATTGGGCTATTAAGACTTGGGTGTGAGGCGTTTTGAGGGAAGGATAGCTATGCCACACACACACTTTTTTCTCCATTTATAGGCTGCATGGCTAGGTTATCAAGTTTAGCCTATATCATTCACAGGCATAGGCTAATGTTAAACTGAAATGTACTGTAACGTCGGTGCCTATCCACTATGGCTCTGACACTGATGCACTTTGGAGTTGTTTCGTGTGTGTTATGCCTTATTTACTGTTTATGTACGTGTTTTAGTGAAGCGTGATTACCCTTTTAATTCTACCCCGTGTGTGACCCTTCGTGCGTGGGTGGCTGCGTCCACCCCTGTATGTGTAGCATGTGTGTGTATTTGACTTTCCTACGTGTACTGTGATTGTGCCATGTTCTGCTCCCAATCCTTGACGACAGCTTGATTGAACAAATCATTGACTAAATCACAGTAGCATACTTTAACTTGTATTCTAGATGCCTTGACTCAACGTCTCACAACGGCAAACGCCTATGACTTCACACAAGCTGTGCAGAAGTGGCTGCGCTACGCCCCAGACCGAGCGGGAGGAGCTGGAAGACAGACACAGGAGTTTGCACGTTAAAAGAAAAAAAATTAAATAACACAATAAAAATTATTGTTTAATTTGAATGCATGGGGTGTCATTTGTGCTAGTCTAGGTTATAGCCTAAAGGTATAGTTTCTATTTTCTATATTTTGCTAGCCCATCCTGGCTGTCGATAAAGCAGGACTATAGCCTAAAAATAATGTTTTTAATATTATATTAAAATTACAGACCTTCAGATTAAACCTGTGGTATACTAAAACACCATTGAAGTTTTGTTGATATGCTGGGATTTCAACATTGTTTCAATATCCATTGTAATTGAAATACCATTGAAATTCTGTTGATCTCTAGGTATGATTTAAACGTTGTTTCAATGATTATAGAGGGTGCAACATGATGAAGAATCAACATCAGAGTTCGATGTTGGTTCAATGACTTTATCGTTGACAGCGGGATGTTAATTTAACATAGTTTCAATTACTATTTGCTATCTGGGGATGATTTAAGAATATGAAATAAAGGTGTAACTGTTTTAATAGGCTAATAATAATAATAAAATATATATTTTCTACACTCTAAGGTTTAATTATTATTTAATTCATCTTTTTTTCTAGGAAAAACTATAGACCCACTCACTTTTTCACTGGCCCAAAATACAATTTCTGCCTACGCCACTGGTATAAAGGATGTCTCATATCTTCCTGTTGTGTGTCACTCTCATGCACAGCGTAACTTCTGTGTGTCAGACTGAACCTATTCTTGCAAGAATAAATCATTTTAAAAGACCTTTTGTCTCAGAATGTCTCTTACGCAGTGATATTGGTTGGTTAATGATTTTTTGCCACAACATAGCCTACTTTGCAAACTGATTGTTTCAGTCGTTTGTTGAAAACTTCTATCTAAAACAGCTATAGCTATTTAGGACTACATCTTATCTCGCACTTTATGACAGTTAACTAAAGCATCGTGCGGGAATTCGCGCTCAGCTTGCAGCTTCTGTGAACATAAGCCCCGCCTACTTTTAATTCATCTCCGACTCAAACATTTTGACATTGACAAGCACTGTTAGTCTGCTGACGCAGCTCAGACGAGAATGTCAGTTATCACCGCGATGTACAATATCCTTGCAGCACCAAATTAAGTTAATATTAGGCAATTATTTCACAACTTTTTTTATATATACACACATAGAAAAATTACTGAGGGCAATTGTGGGTACGGCCCTGTACCTATGCACTTTTTAATAATACAGCACAATTTTATAATTTACCGTATTTTACAGAAATGAAGTTGCACCTGAATGTGTAATAGGCTACTTTGTTGCGTTGTTGAGGCGTTAGCCTTCTCCTCACTCTACAGCAAATCCTTCAATTAATGGTAGCCTATTCAGAACAAAACAAGGATGAAAAATAAGTAGGCTACCCTATAAGATAATAATACAAATAATAATAATAACAGTATAAAGACAACATTTATTTGAAACATCAAGTCTAAACGAATTAAGTTTAATCAAAACTGAAACTGCACAGACGTTGGGCTTATGCATCTCTCATTCGGTCCAAAGTTTCCACATTTGGATGCTTAACTATTTATGTAAAGAAAGCTGCATGCTTCAGTCCCAGGCCCACACGTATCAGCATCTTCACATGCGGATACATGAAATTGGAATAACAGCAAGTCGACAGTAGGCTATGAATGATTGACTGCCTTCATAGTGTACAACAGATAAATTAAATTAAGCTGAACTTTGACTGTATTTTATTTTGATAATGATCAGGCTTCTAATTTCAAATCTAGCAGTGCTAGAACTTACATATATTGTGCGCGCACTACTTGACGCACAGACATAAGAAATACAGATAGATTATCTATCTATAGAAACCTAAGTGTCTACTTTGTATTATTTGACGTTAAATGCATTATATAAGTCACTTTGGAATAAATAGCATGTTTTCAGATGATAAAGAAAACACGAAGTCCGGAATAGTCCGGAAAAAACGGGAGGCTGTTATAAATTATTTTGCGGATCCCCTGGCTATAAATCACGGACCACTAGGGGTGATGTGTCAAATATCAAACAATGGTTAAGGTACAGGAAATCAACTTTATTTTTGCATAAAACTTTTAGTCAATCTCAAAGGAATCTCACTCTTCCTGTTTAGGAACTCCAGAGTAGCCCCAACAGCAGCATAGGTGAGCTCCGTGTGTTGGCATTTAGAAAGGACTGCATGAAGTGTTTGACTAACATTGTCAAAAAAATGCAAGACAAGAGCCCACTGAAGTACACCATTGTTTGTCTGTCTAAACTTTTTCATTACATCGATTTTTTTTATAATTATTTTGTGTTAATCTGTTTCATGACAGGTGATGTGATTGTCCAGCAATTGAGAAATTTCTTGTCTCTGGAGGCAAAAGATGAATCATTCTCCTTCTTCCAACCCATGCGAACAAGACTGGATGTTTTCTTGCATGGGCTCCTTCAACCCCACCCTGAACTCTGGACTTTCTCCACTCTGAACTCTGCTCCTCTCCCATGGCCAAGCAACGGTTGAGAGGGGCTTTTCTGTAAACCACGAGATAGAGGCTGATAACATGAAGGAGGACACAGTGGTTGCTCAGAGGATGATATGTGACTACGTCTCTGTCTGTGGGGGGATTCTCAAAGTACCTCTGACAAAGGAGCTTTTTGCAGCTTCAGCAAGGTCTCAGTATCGGCTAAACCTAAAACAGGAAAATAGAAAGCATGCAAGCAATGCCCAAAGAGAAAAGTTGCAGTAGCTGGAAGATAAATCATCAGAACTCAGGCATATGCCATAATGTCTCATCAGGCATTTTCTACAGACTGCGAAGCACAGTGAATGTATAAGTATTTGTTCATTGGACCTAAATGTTCAGAAAATGTTGTAATAATAAATATAATTTAGGACAGCAATGACATTTTTGGATTATCCTTTCGCATTACACACATTTAGTCAATGTTCTTAAACTCAATTGATTATTGTCATTTTACCATACTGTTTATTTTGATTAGACAGTGTGTTTACTTGGAAAGATTACTGTATATTTCCACTTTTGATTTGTATTTCCATGGTAAGTTTGGTTTTAAATTTAATTTAAAAGTGGTATTAAACAGTCTTACAAAGTCTTAAATTTAACTTGTTTATACCTTTAGCCACCCTGGATTATGCGGGATGATTTTCAGATCATTTTTAAGCAAAAACTCTAGGCGACAACATCCATTAGTCAAAGGTCCTGTGGACACGTATTTAGTATGTGTTTTGTGGCCTTATTTCAGAATGTTTTTTCAATAACCATGCATAAACAACATTCTCTCAAAAATACAAACATGTACATACATGTTGCTCACATATTATGGTAGCCCTGTTTGTGATAAATAGAGTGTAATGACAACTTTGCCATTAATATGTTTAATAGCAACTGAAAAAAACACAAATGTCAGGGCATGCCAAAACATCTCAAGGACCCCAAAAAAACCTTTGACCCCAGAGGGTTAAATGAAGCCCTAAAGCCCCAGAGCTTCTGCTGTGGTGTGTAGGCTCTCAAACTCCCCTCTCAGTTTGGTGAGTGTGTTTAATGCATTCCCATGGAGTTTGCTGACCAGCATGAGGTCCATGTTTTTATCTTGCAGGGCACTTGAGGCAAGGTCTCCAAAATTTTGCCCTGTATTACTGTCATGAGAACAAATTCAAACCCGTAGCTTCTGCACGATTGTCTGGTTTCTTAGAGAGAAGGGTGATTTTACAGAGCGCCTGTAAAACTTCCACATAGTGAAATCATATAGATTCAATTGCGTCATTTCTGGATGCCCAACGCATAGGACATAGTCGCTTTAAAGTGCGCTGGCCAGATGAATTGGAGAGATGTCCCTCCAACAGTTCCCACCTTTTTTTGCTCCCACTAGCTAGAATACGTTTCTGAAGACCACAATATGCTCCACTCATTGTGCTTGCACCGTCATATCCCTGACCTCGTCACCTGTGTATACATATGCTTTCAAGATATGCTTTCAGACTCTAAAAAGAAAAGGAAACCCAAAAAGCTCTCGTTAATTTTGACCTCAGATGTTGTTTCATTGTGATCCTTAAGGATGATAACATATCTGAATACTTGGCTCAGCTGATCTACTTTTTAGAGGTCTTGTGTTGTATCCATTATAACACAGTAAAAGTCAGCATCTTTTATTTCTTTTACAAGTTGGCCTTTTACTTTTTGAGCGAGCATAGTTATGATTTAGTTTTGAATGCGAGGACTCAAATAGACTATCCTGCTTTTACTTTCAAGCAGCCTTTGCATTATCGGGTCATATATCGCAAGAAGTTGAGCGACAAAAAAAATCCATTGTTTGATTCACAGATTTTCTCCTGATGACCACGAAACGCTGCATTGCAAGATGCAAGTGTGAGTGTCACATGAGTGAGAACCTCAGTCCAATAACTGACCTCTTTGCGCATATGGGGATGACATTTGGGCATCAACAGTAAGGTTCCACATTTATGTATCGTATATCACATATGCAGACCAGTGTGAACATGTAAACTCGTGCTCTTTTAATTTCCGAGAAAGCCCCTGCCAGTAATTTATACCAACAGTCCAAGACAGATTATGACACGCAGACCTTCTCTCTCCAAAAAGCCAGCAAGGCTCGCAGTAAACTCAATCCATTTTTGTTGAATAACACAGCCATCTGCGGGGAGTTTTACAACCCTTTTTAGATGTTCTGTAGAAAAATTCTGCAGAGAGACATCTACCCTTTACATCACTGGGAAATGGACCCTCTGGCTGGCACGGGCCATTTCTTTGAATTCATCGTTTAATTTCATCATAAGCGATATCCACTGGGAAATTTGCATACTGAAATCCAAGTGTTATTGCTATCAGTGTGGCTGGAACAAAACGGTTATGCCTATTCTCTTAATGAGTAATGGGTGTGTTTTGGGCGTAATGTGCAATAAACCAATCATAGTCTCATCTCTCATTCCCTTTAAAAGCCAGTTGCGCGCGTGCCATGGCGGATTCGCTATTTACATGGCGGAGTTTGCAAGCAGAAAGACAAAACGGTTTCCAGAGAGGAAATGTATCTGCTTGTGCACAAGATTAAAGCGCGAGCAGACCATCTACGAGACAAGCCGGATTACACCAAAACTCCTAAGGTGAAGAAGGTGTGGGAGGAGGTAGCAATGATTGTGTCCTCGTCTTCTGGCATCACAAGAATGGCTGTACGATGTCTAAAAAGGTACAATAATGTCATGAGACGGGGGAAACAAAAGCTCGCCACTAATAAAAAACAGCAAGTGGCAATGGGAGGACCACGTACAGCCACTCTGGACCTAATGCCAGCGGAGGACATCGCTGCCTCTACCCTCAGTGCTGAAAATATTGAGGGACTTGGGGGCTTAGAGGTGGGCAGCCAAGGTAATGCAATGATAATGGGGAAAAAAATCAATGTGTATAAAACAATCAGGCTTCTTATGAAAATATTTTAATTCACCAACAACAGTCATAAAATAAATTAACTTGAAATGTCATGCAGCTCCGCTGGCTGAAGATTCTGCTACCGATGTTACTGCATGTATGGCTGAACTTACGTCAGGTTGGGATATGCCTCCAATTGAACTCAGGGTATGTTAGAATGAGCCACTCGCAAAAAGATTAGTACAGCTGGTACTTTAACAGCAAAGGGGAGTGCACATGGGCAGAATGCATTTGTCTCTAGGTCATATGCCAGGAGACTACAGAGGTCTGTTACTGCCTGGGGGGATAGGCGTAGTCTCTGGCGACACTTTAAATCAGACAGGGACAGATATGTGTTCCTCTGCCTCCTCCATCTCCCAATTCTTTGGCCCATCAGGTACTCCATTTGGCTGAACAATTCAAAAATACATTACTGATCAATACACTGACATTAAACTGATTTCAACAACTGATGTTTTGCTAAAATTACATGTTCAGTAAAACATCAGTCGTCAGTCAGTCGTTCAGTAGTCTGTGTTGGATCCAGGCTTTGATATGGCTTACTGGTTGTTGATAGACACCCTCAACCTGACGAGTCAGTTTAAATACATGTGTGTATTGGCATGATTGGTCAAATAATTTGCCAATTTCATTTCATGAGTTCACACTTACATACAATTAGAGGGAGTAAAGTTTAATGCGTATTTGACATGCTGTCCGGGGGGAGGGCTCTGAGCTCGGAGTTTGGCCCGAATCCAGAGTAAACCCCCCAAAAGGCTAAAAGAGCAGAGGACAGCCGCCGGACACGGTCATTTAGAATAGAATGAGACATTTATATAGCGCTTTCATATGTACTACTGTACACCCAAAGCGCGTTACATTCATATCAGGAAATCTCTCCTCAACCGTCAAATGATCATTGATTTCAAATGACGAACAAAGAAGACAACAGCTCGTCCACCTGAACTGAAACGAAGAAAAAACAGCCACCGTAATTAATTACGGTCATTAGTGTGAGCCCTGAGCTTGGTGACTGGCAGCCAACTTTTTAACACCAGGATACAAGGATGTCAGCTTGAGCCGGAGTGTGCATGAGGTAACCAAATTGAGACGGCTGCTGTACTTCTTCTGCATGTGCAAAGCTTGACTGAACCCCTGCTCAACAAGGTATGACGTCGGAAAAGCAAGGAGCAGAAGACGAATCCTCTTCCACAAAAGAGGGAATCATTGACCATGTGTGGCCCACATGACACGCCAGCCACAGGCCCGAAAGGAGGTCGATGAGAGAATTTCGGCTTTACTCCTGGACACATCCACTTGAAATGGCTCCATTACCCACTCAGGGACATCCAATTGGTCGAGGTCCCTGAAACGGATCTCCATGTCCACCTTCACTGCCCTCAAGTGATCGGTGTAACGCAGCAGGTGGTTATCGGTCAGCTCAGCTACTTTGGCCAGCTGAGGGAAATTATTGAATTGACACCCGCTCAAATTTTGTTTGTACAGCTCCAGCTTGGCGAGGAAACTGCAGATGGTGGCCTTTGAATGGACCAGTGTCACGGTATCTCCCTGGAGCTTGAGTGACACTTCATTCATCTTCCCAAAGAAATCTGCCACGTAAAAGATGTCACCGCGACAGGACCACAGCGTATCCCTTAGAGCTGCGTCGTCACCGGCAAGAAACTCCAGGACACTTGTGAACAACTCACACAGCCTAGCCAGACAGTTGCCCTTGGATAGCCAGTGTACCTCGGTGTGGAGCAGCAAGCGCTGAAACGCTTCATTGTTCTCCCCGCACAGCTGCCTGAAGATCCGGTCATTCAGAGCATGGGCCTTAATTTTGTTTATGGCCCTAACAGCAATGTTCGGAGACTGGTGGAGAGAAGGACTTACATTTTTGGCCATGTGACGTGCAACATGCAGTGCACTGTTAACACCTGCGGCACACGCTCCTTTATCAAAGTTGCGCTGCCAACCATAGCGGGAGCTCCATCTGTGGCACAGGCGAGGATGTTGGAGAACGGAATATAGTTCTCCAGCAGGTAGTCACTCAGGGCCCTGAACATTGTCTCCCCTCGTGTGTCAGTGGAGAGATATTTGGCAAACAAAACGTCCTCGGCCACATCTCTCTCAGACATATAACGCACATATGTCAGCAGCAGAACATTATTGTCTATTGTCGTGGTTTCATCCAGCTGGATACTGAATGGATTTTCATGCAGTGTGGCACACAACTGCTTCTCAGTATCCAGCGCCATCTCCTTTATTCTCCGAGCCACACTGTCATTGCTGGCCTGCATCACTGGAGATGGGTCTCTCTCCATGATAGTGGAGATGGCCTCTTTAATCGCTGGGATAACCAGCTTCTCCCCCACTTTAAATGGCAACCCGGACTTCGCTATCAGGGGAGAGATGTTATACTGCCCTACAAAGGCAAAAAGCAGTAACTGACCAGAGTGTCAAACTGAGAAAAATGACTTTAAATTTTTTTGATTTGTCCACACAAATGTATTATAGGTAGACCATTGAAAATCTGGTGACTTGTTTCCCAGATAAAGAAATGTGTGTATATAAAAAATCTTGTACTCAAAGTTGACCTTTGACCCTTATTTGTCAGATACTGTACTCTTCCTTTGTATTATTTACTAAAAAATAAGGAGTCGTGCAAAGGCAAAAGGCAGTAACTGACATATAATCAATATTTGCTTACCACCATTTAGAAGATAATTAACTGATCACCTTCATTAAAGTCTAATGATCATGGCATTTGTTTTAGATGACACACAAATACTTAGACATGTCGTTGTTGCTATCCAGTGCTGGGAGTGCATTCAGTAGAGTCAATGCGTAAACTAAAAAACTTCAATTTTGTGTGCAGCAAAACCAACAGATAGGTGACACAAGAGTGTACAGTGTGAATAAATACAACAACTATCTCTGATAATTAAAAACAATCATTTATTTGAAAGAGAACACAAATATATCAATTTATTAATGGATGGTTTGAAATTCATGTATAGAGATAAAAACAACGGTGGGCAACAACCTGCAAACAACGGTGGGCAACAACCTGCATAACTACCTCCTCCATAAACATCACTCCTCCACAAGAAGTGAAAGCCAGAAAGCCCTTCTGTTGGGGGGCATAAGAGGACAAAGTTTTTTTAAAATGTCTTCTTTCTTTGTCTCCTCAATGCCCCGGTCATGTGGCCTCAGGGGAGGGGGCATCTTGAGATCAAACTTGGCCAGGAGGAAGTCCAGTTCAGTGAAGTCACAGTCTCTGTGGCTGTGCTTAAAGAAGAGGCTCCTGGACCCATGCCGTAGCTGAATTTCAGCCATCTGGCTCAACTTCGGTGCCTTCTTCGTCTTTGAAGCGGAATGGCCATCTTTCCATTTCAACACATTTGCATTTTCCATCTCAATCACCTCCATGTTTTTTGAATTTGAGCTTGCCACCACACTGACAAAGTCTTCAAAGTCAAAGACATAGCCTCCAGGACGTTTCCTCATTTCTTGCTCAACACCATGATGCACACTATCGGCACTCATAAAAGTGTGGCCCTTCTCAAAAAATTTCAAGGTGATGTCCTCCCTTGAGTTGGTAGACCCGTTCACAAGGCTGACCAGTGTGGACAGACGTTTTTATTTGGATATTTGTGTAGAAGTAAGTGATTTAGTGACAATTATGGATGATGTACATGTTTGTATTTTTAAGAGAATAATGTTTATGCGTGGTTATTGAAAAAAATAAAAATGAAAGTTGCTGAAATAAGACCACAAAACACATACTAAATATGTGTCCACAAGACTTTTGACTAATGGATGTTGTCGCTTCGAGTTCTGGCTTCAAAATGATGTGAAAATCATCCTGCCTAATCGTTCACATAAAACAATACATTGATTTAAAATTTGAAAAACTTTTTTTTTTATCAGAAGAGGTTTATGCGTGGGAGTGGTAATGGCCTATCAATATTATTGAGATTCAGACCAGGGGTGTGACATAGACACTCCCCCAATGGTTAATGGCCCATCAAGTGAGGCAGCCTGAATACTGAATGAGAGGAGATTCAAAGGTTTTGTTTTTCAATCTGTTTTATTGTAATTCCTCTATGTGGAGGAACTCAATGTTCTAAATTTGCTCTAAGCAAATCAAATGTGAGCAAAATAAAAAAAATAATCAGTTGGCTATAAACAAAGGAATTGTGAGCGATAAATAAACAAAAGTAAAGTCAGGTATCTCACAGTAAATGCTTATGCCCCGTTGATGCGGGCTCTAAGCAAATAAAATCGCTATCCTCACAGACCTCACAGGTTAAAAACAATATTAAGCAGCACAACTGTCACACATCGTTATGCCACTCTTGAAAACAGTTCCTGTTCAACTGAAGACATAAGTGAACATTGCATGCCTGGCATTTCCATGGTGTTAATTGCCTTTTACCACGGGCTGTTGTGCAATGCACACAATTGCGGCGACCAACTCTGGCAACATCCCTGTCATCTGATGTCAGCTCAGCTCCTGGAACCGGTACATGGTCACTGTTGGTCCGGTTTGGTGCAGATTTCTGTGACACACCACAGAGCTCTGTGATAAGCTGCTCCATAAACTCTTTATGTGACAAGTTACCATGTAGCTCTTTGTGCAGAATGAAAGAATTGGTGGAAGCAATGTCCAAGAAGTGTAGAAAAATCTTTCTGTACCACTTCATGGTTTTGTGCTGTGTTGTGTAGCACTGTAACAGCTGATCAGACAGGTCAACGCCCCCCATGTGTTTGTTGTAGGCAGTCACAGGTGCAGGACATGGAAAAGTCTTTGTCCTCCAACAGTATCTTGTGTTTTCACCCTCCTCTGTGCAGTGTCTCCTGTATAAGCAGGATGGATGGTAGAACAGACAGATACCTCTCGTGTGTCCATCCACTTCACAAATACAAGAGGTCCATCCCGAATCCACCTGATGGATTCCCTGGCAGATTTCTTAGACAGTGAATTAGCTGCATTCCGAGGGCAGTCCTTCCTGTGATCCCTGTAAGTCCCACATGCAGCAAACTTCATTCCAAACAAGTCTTTTAGGAGCTTTGGACTTGTATAAAAATTGTCCATGTACACATGGTACCCAGAACCCAAAAATGTGTGGTCCAAAAGAGAGGTTACAGCATCATATGATAGTCCATGGCCTGTGGGAAAGTTGTTCTTTCCTGTGTACACAGAAAAGTCCAAAGTGTATCCATTTGAGGAGTCTGCAAGAACAAACAGCTTAAAACCCCATCTGGTTGGCTTGGCTTTCATGTACTGTGTCATTCCTGTGTGTGCTTTGCATGCCACCATTCTTTCATCCACAGCTAAGTTTCTTTTAGGATGATAGATGGCTTTACAAACATGACGAATAGTGTCCATGAGGGGTTTGACCCTGAAAAGACGGTCATGTTCAGCTGTGCCCCTCTTTCTGTCATTATCTTTATCTGCATCTGGGTGACTCATGTGCACATTCCATGAAATGGTGCGGTATCTGTCCCTGGACATAACTGTAGCAGGAAAGGGTACGGAGAAAACACTGCTTTGCCGCCAGTAGTCACTGATGGAGCTCATCTTCACCATGGCCATGTAAAACAGCAGCCCAATGTAGCGGTACATCTGACTGATGCTGACATCTGTCCATTTATATTTGCAGCCCTTTGCAGTTGCCTTGGCAGCCTGAGCATTGGTGTTGTGGCACAGAGTTGACACAGCACTTTCTGAAAAAAGTAGTTTGAAAAGACTCATGGGGGAATGTGAGTCTACAGAGCTCAGTTGTGGTCCAGTTTCCCGTGCGGGAAGGAATCGCAGTGTCTGTGGATCAATGTCAACATCAGTCTCTGTTTTCCATGACAGAGTGGACTGCCTGTTGCTCGCCTGCTTGTTTGTCTTAGCTCTCTTCAGAACAGGTGCTTGGACATGTTCATTGTCACATCTGTAAAAAAATAAAATAAATAAAAAGTGTGAGCATGCTGATAAAACAATCAAAGAAATTATTATCATTATCAATCAATAATGGCCATGGATAAAAAAAAAAAAAGACAACAGTAATTTCACACAAGAATATGTACTTGTATATTATGACGATCAATATATCGTCACAAAAAAAATGTTAACAAAAAAAATAAATTCTCAGTAAAATATTACATCTGTGCACTTACTCAGTATGATTCTCAATCGCACTGAGATCTGAACGACACCTGCGTGTCCCTCTGCGAGGTGCTGGAGAAGGAGAGCGTGATGCAGCCGCATTCCTAAAAAAAAAAAAAAAAAAAAAAAACTGTTAGCATAGGCCTACATTATCCAAAGTAAACTGGTGGACAATTAATGGTATGGATGCAGAATGTATGTATATATATATATATATATCTATATTATGACGTTGTTAACACAATTACATTTCATCAGTAAAATATTACATCTGTGCACTTACTCGGTATGATTCTCGATCGCACTGAGAACTGAACGGCACCTGCGTGTCCCTCTGCGAGGTGCTGGAGAAGGAGAGCGTGATGCAGGCGTATTCCTAAAAAACAAACAAAAAAACTGTTAGCATACATTATCCAAAGTAAACTGATGGACATTTAATGGGTATGGATGCACAATGTATGTATATATCTGTTGATGGGCCATGGGACGGAGAAATATCTATTGATGGGCCGTTGACCGCGAGTATCTGTTGATGGGCCATATAGACCGCACGTATTTATTGATACACGCAATGAACGGATCGTTCGCGAACGACACATCACTACATGTCAAACATTTATACATGTATTCACAAACATCTGTGCATAAGGCAGTATTTACGCATGATAAGTAATGTCATAGGCTAACCAAAACTGAACATTTATATATAAAAATATATTGTATTTAGACAGTATTGCATATTTTACCGGAGGCTGAAATATTTTTGCACTAAATCACATTATAAAACCTAAGCAGATATTCGCAAACAAGATATATTACGTATAAGACAGTATTTACGCATGATATGTAGTATAATAATGTAACCAAAACAGAACATTTATATATAAAATATATATTGTATTTAGACAGTATTGCATATTTTACCGGAGGCTGAAATATTTTTGCACTAAATCACATTATAAAACCTAAGCAGATATTCGCAAACAAGATATATTACGTATAAGACAGTATTTACGCATGATATCATAGGCTAACCAAAACAGAACATTTATATATAAAAATATATTGTATTTAGACAGTATTGCATATTTTACCGGAGGCTGAAATATATTTGCACTAAATCACATTGTATAACCTAAGCAGATATTCGCAAACAAGATATATTACGGATAAGACAGTATTTACACATGATATGTAGTATAATAGGCTAACCAAAACAGAACATTTATATATAAAAATATATAGTGTATATATTATATATATATATATATATAAATAACACTACACAACTTACTCCGAACTTGTATCCTCGGCGGGATCAATCCGTTCTTGAAAATGCAGCCGTTCGTCGTCCGAGTTGCAATCTTCCTCTGAGGAAAAGGTGAATTCTTCCTCGCTGTTCAGAATCACCTGAAGGGCCTCTTTACCGGAGTAGCGTGCCATCCTCAAAACGTGATGAACTATCAGTGAATCTGATGAATAAACTTCGTGTTTTTGTGGCATTGATCGGGGGGCGTGTCCGTGTGTGCGATGCATATATCACCTATTTACCATGTGAAAAGCGCCGGGGGCGTGGCAGCCTCAGCTAAATAAAGATAATGAAGGGAGAACGAAAAAACGGTACCTCTCCTTGGTTTCAAATGGATTACATAAACTGAATATATTTTTTTTCATAAATAACTTCATTTAAAAGAAGAGAATGCAAGCTTCATAAAGACACAAGTCTCGTGCCTGTGTGACAAGTAATCCCTAAGTTACAATTAAATTTCGGACGCGTTTCAGAATGGACTTCACTCACAGACTGAAGGCAAAACGCGCATCATGTTTATTTTTCTTTATTTGGCGAAAAGCACAACACTTTGTTTTTATTGTGAGTAGCCCGCGCGATAGCCGACCTCAGAGGGTTAAATGGATCTTCTCCATAGTTCCATTCCCTGCTTCCAGTTTCACTCACTCTTTTACCTATACATGTATGTATGTATGTTTGTTTAGTTTAGTAATGTTTGTGATTTAGTTAATAAAACTTGTGCACAATATGTATTTGGTTCTGATTCACTGCTTGCAAACAAAGTCTCTTTTACGATCTTGATCTTGTTACATGCTCAATGCGCTGTACATGCTAAGAAATAATAATTTTTCTGTGGCCATGGAAGATACCCTTTTCTTAGAATAAATGAATAATCAAAAGAGTTTGTTGCACGAACTGATTAATTGATTGTAATATCAATTTAGCCACATCAAGTTAATCCAACTAACTGACCCAAATATTCATAGTTAATCATATTAAGTTATTATTGATTATTAATATTTCATAGAGCTAATTTGTTACACTACGTAATTGTGCTTGTGTGCATTTTGATTGGACACACTCATCTTAAACCGCGAAGCTTGTGTACATTTTGATTGGACACATTTATCTTATCTTAAACCGCGAAACAGAGTTCGGAGGCTGCTGTCTGAGTGGGCTAATAGCAACATTTAAATATTAATTAATTAATTTGCAGACATAATTTTATTTTACATTCAAATGAACATTGTATGTGTTGTCAGAGGCTTAAAAGTTGTGATGAATAACAGTGAGTAATGCCCCTCATTTGTGCCTGAAACGCTAGTCTGGCGTCGGGACGGTGATTTTTTATTTACAGATTTGTAATACAATGCGGGCATGAGCGCCACCACAGAAGCTACAGATGTGAATGAACCGGCAGCGCGGTCTGTTACACTTACCCGAGTTAAAATGGTTACAGAGCTGTCTGCTTTCGTTGCAAGAGGAGACTTTCATTTCGAAGTCCTGGTTTGCGCTGGTGGTTGCTGCACAGGGCACGTAGCTGGTAGATTTAGCAGTGCTTGTTGCCGTGCAGGAAAGAGAGGAAGGGTTAACATGCAGGCACGATGCAGTTGAGTGCGGCACTGACCTGCAGACCTCGCAATAAATGTTTTTGCAGCCTAAAAACACCCTGCTGTGGAGATCTGGGTCGAGTGCGCCCCAGTATGTGCACTGGTTCCACTGTGCGACTCACACGGCACTTTTGGCAGAATAAAGTTTATGGTGCATGTAGAAGTGCCCTCCCCCATAGGACAGCGCTAGCTCGGAAATGATTGCTAGATAATCATTCAGTTCAAGCCGCCTGTGGGGGAAAACTGAACAGATAATTTCAGTCAAACGAGAAAAAGCAATTAAAAATTCGGAAAATGAAAGAAGGCGGGATGAGTTTGTGTTTTTTAGGGTAACGGAGAAATCACCACAATCTATTTGGCGGTCTGGTTCGGCTGCAGGGAGCAGAGAGAGAAGAGAGGTCTACATCCGCACCTGAGAGGATCTGAGCGTGGATGCTTTGAGACACTGATGGTGGTTCCATGGCTACGGTGTTGCTGTGAAGAGAGAATGTTGTGATATAGTTTGTATGAGAGAGCTGGTAATGGTATAAGCCGGGGCTGCGAATGTCGGCGGCGGCCTCACGTTTGGATTACCTGCTGTGGCTTGGTAAGGAAAGTTAGTTGGAGGACAGGAAGGATGATAGTATGAAGTGTGGGTTTGTGCTGCAAGCGGAGACGGGCTCACGTTTGTTTGAGATACTGGAGCTGCAGGCCACTGGATGTGGGCAGGGTTGTTACCTGTTGGGTAAGACTGTTGAAATGGCCTGTGTTGCTAGCGCCGATAGCCTCGCGCTAGTGTCTGCAACTGGAGCTGGAGGCCACTGATAAAGAAAAGGGTTATGAACTGAGGGGCTGTGGGGAGGCCGCTGTCCCGGCTGCTTACGGCGCTGCGGAAGCCATGGTGGAGTGTTGGGCCTCGTGGAGAGGTGGGAGAGGGCCTGCAATGGCGGAATCTGAGACGTGGCCCAGGCTCGCTGAAGGCCTGGTTCTGCGGCTCAATGGGCGAAGCGAGCCGGATCTTGTACGAGAAGACGACGGTGGTGGCTGAGGAGGCAACTTTTGGGCCATGAAGGCTTTGCTCTGCCTGTGAGCCGTCTTGGGAGTTGGTGTGGACTTTGGAGAGAGGTTGGCTGACTGTAAGGTAACGTACAGATCATACAGCTCGGCTTTGTTCATTTTTCGCGAAGCCTGTACTTCCGAATTACCCAGCGCTTGCTTCAATCCTGCTACGGTCCACTTCCTGATAGGGAAGGCCGGGGGCGACGAAGACTGGCCTCGACGTCTTGGTGAGCGCAGGGCTGTTCGGGCAGGTGTGCAGCCGCGCAAAGAAGCAGCCTGGGGCTCAGGTGCAATATCCGGCTAAAGAGGAATGGTCCTGGGGCCGGCGGAATGGGAAGGCGAATCCCTGGGGAGGTTTGTTTTTTTGTCAGATGAAGAACTTTAACGTTGCGACATGGTAGCAGAACAGCAAATCAAGATGCTGCTAAACTGCTGCTAAACTGTGTAGCAATAATCAGATGATCAGCGCAATCATGTGGTTTTAATCAACTAAGTCTCCAATTAAGTAAACACTCCTGTTTCTTTCACAATCTGAAGAATGGAGATGTCATGAGACTTTTTTTAAGTTACTGATTCACACACAAGCAAATGGCGATGGGACTTAATTAAATGACCGATGCCAGAAGTGCCCCCGCGGCGTTTTTCGCTGATAAGTAATCACAGGGTCCTCTGTCTTACCACATGTGACCCAACAGGAGCGCCTCTCTGGCCGGAGATCCCGTGGTGTCCCCTCTTCAGGACACCTCACAAACACAGACAACCTTGTGTGATGAACCACACTGGTCATTGTAACCAGACTTAAAACTCATCAATTCAAAGAATACGCACACACATATCATTGCCCGGGAGGGGGGTGAGCAAAAGTTCACCACATCTTCACCAACGAATGACCCAGCCACGTTCACAGTACACACACACACACACACACACACACACACAAGGACTTTTTCTCCAATCTCCTCAATTGAGAGACTTGTACTATGATATATTCGATATGTTTTTATGTTTGCCCATGTTCCACTGGGGTTAGATGTGATCGTATTATAATTCTAAATGAACAGAGGTGCTTTTAGATGCATTTTTAATGTAACTGTGTTTCCTATAATGTTTGTATGTCGTTCTTCACACCTTTAGAATCCTCTTGATCTGACCAAACCATATATATATGGGTGCAAACCGTAAAATGTATGTTACTATGTTTTATCATCTCTGGAGTAAAATTGAACGCATTTTTACATCACGGTCATGAAACATGCAAAGTCGATCTCGAGGGAACAAAGGAACACTTATCCGCACACTTTCCTCCCAGCTGATTGGTGCATTCACGCCAGAGGAGGCGTAAACAGAAGTGTCTTTAAAGAAGACCACCAGGCACCTCATCTTTAGTTTTTTTGGTTTTAGTTTTGGAAGAGTAAGGAGGGGGGAGAAAGAACTGCTTCTTCGAGGGAACTTCGACTTCGGTCTGGACTCTTCCCTCTCCTTCGATCCGATGTAACCATCATACTCGTGATCCCCGCCCTGGGGGATCTTTCCTCTTCTTTTCTTTTGTTTAAGTTTGTTTTTCCTTTGTTCATTTCACCAGAAATAAACTTAGTCTGAATTATTTATTTGGTAATTTACGTCAAAGACCTTTAAGCCTTCTTTGAAACTGCGCGCTCCAGACCGCAGCAAACCACGTGACGCTCCAACGGAACACACAAAGACCAGCCGCTCACACACGCCGCAGGGCTCAGACACATGAGAACTATATGCAAGTATATTTGAGTTACCAAGATTTTAGAGCATTAAGACTGTTTTTCCGTGTTGTCTCTTAAAGGTTTAAATGTCCAGGTGAATTTTGCCAAGCTGTGATCCTACGGATCTCTCTCTCTCTTCCCAACTCTCTCTCCCTCTCATTTTTATCTTTCTCTCTCATCCTATTTTAATTCGTGTTTGTAATGTTTTTCGTTTTGTTTGTTTCGGGTGTATATACATATATTCTGTGTGAATTGTAGTTCGATGTATTATTAGTCCAACTATTAAAACCATTATATTCTTGATTGCCTTCTGTCTAAAATGCTCATTTTACAGAGTCAATGAAATTTCGATCATAGCTACAAAGCTTTCATTATTGACTACGTTGCGTAGTCTAATTTTATAAACACAGGAAAATTAATGTTCACGGCCAGAAAATTGATATTTCTTGGAGTTTATAAGAAGGGATAACTTTGTTGAGAAGTTGATAAGTTAATCTTACGGCCGTTTGCTGGACAAACAGTTCGATAGCTAAATTAACTCCCTTAAAGGTTATCTCATATAATCGATCTGAAAATGGACCATTGACATATGAATGAGGAATTATAATTCGTTGTGATTGATCATTCGTGTGTACAATCAATCTATTTTCAACTTCGATAATTTAACTGTAATATGCAATATATTAATCATATTCATGATTAATTATTAAAATTCCCTATATATAATTTGAGCTAATTTAATGTAAAACTAAATGTTGTTACAGTTTGGTGGAGGACGCGGGCAATTTCAAACTTTGTTTTATGAGCAATCCAGTTTCAATCTGTGTATATGGTTATTAATATTTTTTTTTTTTTGTATTTATTTATTTTATTTTTTTTGTGCGCGCTATGAAATTATGAAATTGTGAGATAAGTCGCAACGCGAACTCACTCCTAACCGACCGAGGCAAAAAGCCGAAGTCAGTAACGTTACATTTTTAACAAGTTGCTAAAAATATGCCTAGACAATTGTTAGCACTGTTAAATGCTAAGACTGCAGTACTTTAATATTACAAATGTCCTGTTAAGAGATGAAGAAATACCTCTGCAGTTGATACATTTCTAATATTTGTTTTAAATCGCTGTGAATGAAGAATTCTCACGTGCGTATTACCGGTTTGAATAAATATGTTTTTAAGCGAGACTCCTTTTAAACATAGGCCTTGCATGCAAATATCGTTATTGAATTCGGGGTTGACCCAGTGATATTCAACAAAAACGATAAACTCCTGGTCAAAAATTGGCGTAGCTACCCAATTGAAGATCTAATACATTTAAATCATAAGTGCTATTGTGAAAAATGTTTATTGGAGTTCGAACCAACAGACGAAAATTCCTGTTGTCCACATTTGTGTATGTGCGGCGAAGAAATCCCGCCATATACTCTTGTGCAGTATAGCACCAAAAGATCCGCAGAGATCTTAATTGTATACTTGTGATTTATTCCAGAAAATCAGTGCGTGACGCGAGCTGAAAGCTCTTAGCTTTTGAATCACATTAAAAAGTGGTTGTAATTCCGCTGACTAAACACTAGAGGGAGTTTAGAAGTCTCAAATTACGCCCCGCCTTCTAACTTCGGCATGCATGAGTGCTATTACGCGAGGGCCGTTTCAGATAATGCTCTCTTACTGCTAAAAGTCCACCACCTAGTGGCCGCCTTCTAAGTCGGCTCACTCAACTCTCCTTTTCTCTCTTTTCAAATTCTGTTTTGAATTGCCTATCTCTACTTTTCTCTTTTGATTGTTTTATAGTTATTGATGATACTTTGCTGTTATCGTTAATTATTATAAAATATTATCCTGATTTTTGAATTCCCTTACACGCTTAATTAAATTTGGTTTGAAACCAGTTTGAATTTAAATTTACATCGTGTTTGCCTGTCAGTCACTGATACCCACTTAGAGGGACACGCACCCTTGTGGCATCCCCTGCTAAGACGGTGTATCACTTTTTCCTCCTTTCATTCTGTTTTGAAGTGGTATATTTCCAGTTTTTCATTGGCTTTATTTTATTTATCACTGATACCTTACAGTAATCGTGATCATCATCAGATATAATTTTGATCTTTACTTTTCTTACACTTATTCAAATTTGGTTTGAAACAAACAAATTTCGAATTTAAATTTGAATTAAGTTTCTCAGTTCAATTTTTTTTTTTTAATTTATTCTTCGTATTGATACTTCATCACAACTGTATCCTTACTAGATTAGATGTTACTTAACATCTCTTTATACACTTATTTAAATTGAGTTTAAACCAGTTTGAATTGCAATTTAAATTAAGCTGTCTTTTCAACCAGGTTGACCACTGAGAGGAAGTACGCCCCCTTGTGGCACAAACCCGCTACTACAGCTTGCCTCCTCCTGTGTCATCCTGCGTTACTTATTGATATCTCTTCTTTTAGGGATTAGGTGATTCTGATAATTAACATTGTCATAATTCCCTTTTGTTTTTACCATTATTTAGTAAAGCCTTTTCTTTTTATTTTCTACATAAGTACTCAATTTGGTTTAGACAAAGAAAGCCTTAATTCACTTTAAGTTTCACTTGTTCTTCATCCTGTTTTGTATTCATAGGTAGAACACTCTCTTATGCTGTGGTGGTTTGACAGTCATCCCTGGTTGGTTTCCAGCGAGCGGGGTCGTCTTACCGGCGTTACCGACGCCTGCCGTGCGTGAGTCTCGGACCTATTCTGTTTCTTTCCATTGGTGCGGCACGCAATAAGACTCAGCAATTTGGCACTCCAAAGGGAAGTCAACCACACTAGTCGACACACAAGGCAATTTTGGAATAATTACTCAAACCAAGGCCCAAAGAGGGGCCACTCTTTTTGAGGGTTCTGGGGAAAATCCACTTTGCTGTGCCGTCTGGCAGGTTGACACCTTGGTATTGCCGGTTGTGTTTAAAGTCAAGTTGTTTGAGAGGGCGCACCATGGTACAGATGAACGGAAAGGCCCGGGGACACTGCGGTCGAGTGTTTAGGGACGACGGAAAGATCGACCGCGACGCTGGCTCAGACCAGGGAGGACCTCAAATCATCCCAGGCAAGCTAACATAAGGTAAAACCCATCCACTTAGTATAGGCCACAGAATATTAGATATTCCCCTGGTCATTTAAGTGTTTGGCCCATCCCCTTTTCTCCAAGCCACACATAGCAGGCTCAGGCCTCCTTATCCCCTGTAACACTTCCGGTGTTATTATTCACTCCATTTCATTACAGACCTATTCACTTTTATTGTTTCATTTTACTTCAATCTTTCCCATCTTGCTATTTTTCTGTTCTGTTGTGATCTGTTCCTTTCAGTTCACCTAGAGACTGAACCTACGAGAGACACCAAGGAAAGCTAAATAACAGGTTGACAACCAAGCCGTTAGCATCAACAGATGACCAACTAGGCTACCGCCCTGTCAAAATCTTTATTTAGGCCCCACGCTGACCTATGCAAATTGTCCCCACATAACTCTAACTGCCTGCATCAGTTAGCCGAAATTCTTGTAGACGGCATCGCCCGTATTAGTATTATAGCTTGTAAACGAACTTGCATTGGTCTCTTTGTGTGTGCTGTGTTCCTCTCGCCCACAGTGAGCCAGTATGTTCCGATCTTCCAGCCCCGCAGTCCACTGGGACAACCTCGAGACATGGCTGAAAGCCATGACGACTACCTTCCTGCCCAAGGTCGCCAGTGACTCAGAGCCCCCGAGCAAAAAGCAGCTGGACGCCGACTTGGACAAGCTGACGGCTCACGAACCGAGTCAAAGCTACAAAGACTGGGCCCGACACCTCGGAAACCTCGCTCTCAAGCTCATTGCACAAGCACGCCTCCACGAAAGGAGCCGCATCGCCCTGGAGCATGAAGTAGCAACGCTAAAGATGCAAGCGGAGGAGGCCCAGATCCACAGTCGTCTAGAACAACTACTCCTCGAAACCAAGGAAGAGGATGACACCGACCCCGAGCTACAGAAGGAAGTGGAAAGACTTCAAACTGCCCTGTCTGATCTTCGTATACACACAGACCGAAAAGAGCAGTCAGAGAAAGGAACCAGAGAGGAACTCAACAAGAAACTCCGAGAAGGTGAAGCTCTCCTTGCAAGAGCAGAGACTGAACTAAAAGAAAGAGACAATAAAGCCAAGGCCTGCGAAAAACACTTGCAAGCGGCCCAAGCTAAAATCCACGAGCGTGTTCAGCAGAGACACGATCTCAAAGACGAACTTGACATTGTTCACAGAGAGCTGAAACACTCATATAGACTGCAGAGTGACCGGGAAGGGGAAACACACACCACAAAGTTTCTCCTGACCAACCGGTCCGCACCTTTCAGCCAACAACCCAGAGCTGAAAAGAAGGGCGAAAGCCCGCTGTTCAAAACACCACCAGCCAGCCCGCAAGAACCCCCGTCAGCAGCGAGGGGGGGGGGCCTTTCCAAAGAACCCCTGCCACTAACCACGGCATGGCTCCCAAAGAACTTGACAAGCTGGCCAGAAACATCCCGACGTTCACCCTGAACCCTGCAGGAGGCCACAATGTGCACGCATACCTGCAAGACATTGACTTTCACTTACAAACTGTTACTAACGCGACCGCATGGAACAGATTGTACCTGCTAAGAATTACTTCCAGTCGTGAGGTGCACAGCTTCCTTGACCGTCAACCAGAGACTATCAAAACGGACTACCAGCAGCTGCAACAAGCTTTGATCCGTGAATTCTCTGATCCAGAATCAGACCAAGGGTTATTCACCGCCATGGACCTCAAGCAGGCCCGACTTGAAACCCCACAGACCTACTACAGCCGACTCCGACAAGCCTACTTCGGAGCACGGAACCAGCCAGGTATGGAAGAGGACGTCAATTTCAGAACTCTGTTCCTTCGAAATCTGCATCCCACAGTGAGTCATTACTTAGGCATCCTGGCCTGTCCCCTTAGCATGTCTACCCAACAGCTACGAGACTTGGCCCACAAAGCTCACATTAAGCAAAAGACTGTGTACGAAAAGACTTTTAAAGACCCCACAATCTACTCTGTCTCTGAACACTACTCAGAGCTGCCTCTGGAGGGCGCCCCACAACACCACAGCCCTTTTTACGGAGAGTCAAGACCGTTCCAGGCCAGCAGAAGGCAGCACAGCCGTGACGGTGCTCATCCAAGGCACCAGAGCGAGCGCTCTGAAAGATTCTGGGAAGCCAGCCGGCGACCCAGAAATAGCCAACCCCCATCACCAAGAGACTCAAACCCAGACATCCTACGTCTAAGCGTAAGGCCTGAAACAGGCACCCAGAACACTGCTCATCAGCATCAGACCACAGAGCTTACTGTCACACCACAAAGTGACAGCATCACCCAGCCACCACAGCTGACAGCTGCACAGCCTAAGCATGACAGCACAGTTTCCCACGACTGGGTCCAACATCACAAAGACCCAGGAAATGCTGCTTTGTCTACCTGCCTCCACAGCGAACAACACGAGACCGGCCCTAACCGCCCATCGATCACCACACCAACCCGGACGCCAAAGGTCCTGGGGAACGTGATCGAAAAGGGGGTGGCCCGGAAACCCTACCTAGCCATCACTTTGGAAAATGACGTGAGACTTGAAGCACTGGTAGACACCGGCGCAGACCTTACTTTAATATCAGCTGAACTTTTAGGAAAACTCAGAGCTAAAGCTATGAGACAAGATCGAACTCTTACATCCCAATCGTGCGAGCTGAATGTGCAGTCGTACAGCCAGAACGACATCCGGCTCGAACAGGTAGCTCCCATTCACCTGACAATTGGTTCTATGAGTCTGATCCACCCGGTGTACATCTCACAAATGGACACGTACCCCTTTCTGATTGGCAAAGACCTGCTAGACTGCTCTGAGCTTTTATTGGACTTCAAACAACTGAAAGTCTGGGCTCAAGTTCGAAAACCCCTCCCCCTCCGGTCACAGAGGTCACGAGAACTACAACAAAGCCAGACTCCAAAATCACAGAGTTCCCCGGAACTCCAGCAGCCATCCATGGGTACACAGCCTCAGCACCAAGTCAAGGTTCAAGTTCGCTACCCTGCAGCTTCCAGCTCGCCAAACACCACGCAATGCCCACTCAACGATGCGTGACCTAATGCAGAAGGCCTCTTCTGAAAGAAGTCCTAAAACCCCACTGATTTTGAACTGCAAAACCAAAAGACACTGCACGAACACAGTGCAAGACTCTGCTAAAAGGGTCCCTGATCAGCATAGGACATAGAACTTTTAAAAGTAGATGAAAATGTGTGTTCAAAGAGTTGCAAGACTCTGCATTCGTAAAATTAGAATTTTACTGAGTTAAAAGAATCTTAAATGGACGCGTAAATCTCAACGGCCAACAGACTATGCACAACTCTTTTGAAACAAACAGTTTCTAGATGCTGGTTGAATTGACACTGCTAAACATTAGGTTTCCTGACAATGAAGGGTTACAAGAAACACTAACTCCAAATAGGGCATACGTCACCTTACCGCCAGAGTGTAGGAAAACCACCTCAGCCTTAAACTACTGTTAACCTACAGGCGTGCATTTGATCTTTGCGATCCAACTAGAACACAACGTGCAATAAGCATTTTTGATCGCTGGCTTGTCTAAATGCAGATAAAACGATAGCTGGAATTGACATCTCTACTTTAAGTGAAAGAGTCTTAGATTTCCAACTAATATCAGTAAGTTCAGCCGTAAAGCGTAAGTCTGTGTGACAAAGGAATCTCATTTCAGCAGCCTCTAATCTGTACCGATATCTATTCTGCTTTGGTCAAAAAGAAATCCAAATTGCAGTATGACTTAACCTGTGTCTGAAAAAGAAAGCTCAGAACAGAGTTGTATATATGTAGACCTGGGTGATGCTCCCCTTTCTACAATGTAAAGGCCTTACAAATTATTGTTAGATTGATGTAATTCACCTAAATTTTAGCTGCATCTACAAGCAGAGAGCTACCTAGCGATCAAAACTGTTTACTCGCTGAAAAGTCAGCATTTATGCATGAGAGGAACGTAACTATAGATGCTTAGACAACCTTTGACTTACAGCAAATCTATTTCCTTACTCGGTAAACAAATAGAATAAGTTGTGTAAAGTAAAGAGAAGAGTTACATGAGTAAAATTAGCAAATGCCAAAACAGTCGCATTTTACTTAATGTAACATCAAGTTCTCGAAAGACTTAAAGTATAGGCGCCCCCTTTTAACCCGTTAAAAGGTGCAGACACTTTTCAGGGACTGTTGAATTGTTCTGACATACTCTAGTTCCCATGACAACAACTTGTCACAGGAAGTGCTAACTTGTGACGTCACTACCCTAAGCTACCCTAACCTAGTATCCATCTACCTTAGGCTAAGCTAACTTAACCTAGCATCCTTCCAGCCTTAAGCTAAGTTAGCCTAACCTAGCATCCATCCAACTTAGGCTAAGCTAACCTAACATAGCATCCATCCAGCGTAGGCTAAGCTAAATAATAACTTCCACAGTTAAAAGTTAGCATCATTTACTTGAACCCTTAATCACCGTTGTTTTTTTTTTCACAGTGCAAAGTATTCTAGAATACTTTCCTTAACACCAGTTAGGATTTCTAATTCACTTTCCGTGTTTGCAACTCTTCTTAGCTAAAGTTCACCTTCACTAGTTTAGGCATAGTCCTTGCTAACCGTCGAAGGCTAACTTTGCAGATGCCCTGTTAATTAAACTTAAGTTTGACTACATGTAAACTGTGTAGCTAGAGAAGAATTCATATAGCAATAGGAATTTTCATCACTAATGCCACTGATTATTCTCGCCTTCAGATCATTCCCGTTGTTTTGATCATTTTATTCCCTTTTGCTTTTAATTTTACTTTGTTTTTGTTCTTTGTTAACTCTTTCATTTCTTTGACTTTGATAATAATAGCAGTCAGCTATTCCCTTGGCTATTCAGTCATCTATATGATTTAATTTCATTTCCTCTCTTGTTCAAATGTGGTTCCATTCCCCATAGGGCCCAGAAAGGAAACAGAGACACCCTTATTTGTTATTTTGGCGTAGTTTCAACCAGTGTACTCATTTTGTGACCCTGCAACACAAGTAATTTCAACAATTTACTAGGGCACAACTATGGTCCAGAGGATTGATAATAAGCACAATTCAAATAGGAAAGCTGTCCTTTTCCCCCTATCATTCACTTCGTCAAGCCGTAGTGAACCACTAGTTCAGTCCAGAGAAATAATTTAGTCATAAGAACCATCTTAAGTCATTTATTTCATCTTGGCTATGCCCCTTCCAGGAAATACTCTCGGAACCACATACATCTTAGCCTCCTAAGATCCACAGCTAAGATAAGATACAAGACACATTTCACTAGCTAGCTACATGTGAAACACCTAGCTTTATGCTACAGACCTAGCGAACCAGTTAAACCGTGGTTCTGAACTTTTAAGGTCATGCATGCGTCTCTCATACTCTCACAAGTATGACAAAATGTCACAGAGCCCCTGCTTCACCTGACCTTAACCTTCCAGCTTACCAAAGACTATGACAAAACAATGGACAATATGAGAAACCACCTCTCAGACCCCTCCAACCACCCAAGCACGCCGTCTGCAACCACCGATAACCGGTGCCCCAGACAACTGCAGGTCACCAAACACATGATGCGTGCACAGGACAACATTCTACGTTATGCACCTGATGCCATCACAGCGCCAAGGCTTGTGGTGCCACAATGCAGAAGGGGGGTCATGCCAATGTATGCCCATGACGCATCACGTGCTGCACACTGCAGCACCAGAACCACTTACAAGACACCGAAGCAAGTGACACACCGTCGTCCTTGAAACGAAAAGACTGTCCTAGCCAACCAAGGACGACACTCGCTGAAATTTTTCCTACCTTTCTCTCTCTTCTTTTTGCCTTTACCAGGATGCTGCCGTGGTTTGCCATTCTGAGCCTTCAGCCAACCAGAGGGCAGCCGCAAACGGACAGCATCTCACCGGGTCCGGCATCAGGCATCGTCCTAAAAGAACAAATGGGATTCCTGATAACCAACTGCCGCACACACACCCAGAAAGTGTATGTTCAAGTGGACCTCCGCAACGTGTACCGAAAACTCTACCCCAGCACAGTAGCCCAATTCAGCTGGGCCAGTGCCGGATGGACAGAGGACTCCCTCGCTCGCGCTGAGGCCAATGTTGAGCACATGCTCAACCAACTTGATAAAACGACTGTCACACAAGCGGACTTAAGTGGACACAACCGCCGTGCCAAACGGATCCTAGGAGCTTTGCTCAGAGCCGCCGCTGCTGTCGGAACTCTGTTTAACGTTGACATATCCAGTGTCAATGCAGTGAACCTAGCCACCGTGAGACGGCATGTGACTGAAATTCAAACTGAGATCCCACTGCTAAAAGAGCAACTTACGACACAGAGTGCCTCCCTGCAATCACCCACAAGACATTTAAGGGAACAGTGGTAATTCTCAACACTCACAGCGTTCTGCTGAACCAGACAGTGAACTCCATGAAACAGCTATTTACTGTCTCCCAGAATGACTTTGCTCAAACTCAGCTGGTCACAGCCCGGATGACAGACCTGCTGCGGGAGGTGAGCTCCTCCATTGACAGCCTAGCCATGGGTAGAATTCCACCGTACCTGATACCCTTAAGCCTGGTGCAAACCATGCTGGCTCCTGCCATCACCACGCCAACTGACCCTCTACAAGCACACCTTACCTACTCTCTGGGTAGCGCCATCCCACTCCGCGTCGACTCCGAGCAGAGGAAAGTGGGTTTTCTCCTGAACCTACCCATCATAGAGTCAAGCCGACTCTACCAAGTAAAAGACATTGTCAAGGTCGGATTTTTGAAAAGTGACACTCACATCAAGATTCGCACTCCAGACGTGGTGGCCTACCACGACAGCAACCCACAGCTGTACCTGGCCCCGAACCTGCACATGTGCACATTGACCAAAGACATTCACTATCTCTGCCTTAACAGACCCTTCCTCAGAGACAACACTGACGGAATCTGCAGGCTGCAGATCAGCGACACCCGCTGCCCTGCCGAAGCAAAGCCTCGCACTCGAGACCCAAGCAGAGATTGTAGGTGACAGGTGGCTCACTAACACTCCTGTGCGCACAGCTGAACTCACTGCACCATCCTTCACCTGGACGACCTAGCCCTGTACCACCTTCCGAGTGAAGAATACCAATCCGAACTGGAAAAATGGATTGAGGAAGGGGGGGGGGGGGTCATAGATCATAGACATTGCTGCCCTTGACACAGCCTTACAAGCATTGTCCAGATTGCCCACCCTGAACACTTCACCTGTTGTTCAAGCATGGTCCGCCGCTGACACGGCACTTTGCATTTCGACAATCATCATGCATACCGACGACTCAACGAGATGAGAGCCTCAACAGCCAGGCTCACCCAAGCCATGTCCGGAGGGTTCCGTAGGGGCCCTCGGAAAGAAGACTCCCCGCTAGAGAACGCGGAAAACCTCATAGAGCTGAGCCCTCAGCCCTAACCATCATCTGCAGCATCCAACCTACATGATTTACCTGCCACCTGACCAATGCGGTCGTGATGGTTCAACGAGGCCCACCCACACGGGTCCTGCCGAACCATCAAGGGGGGAATGTAGCAATAATCAGATGATCAGCGCAATCATGTGGTTTTAATCAACTAAGTCTCCAATTAAGTAAACACTCCTGTTTCTTTCACAATCTGAAGAATGGAGATGTCATGAGACTTTTTTTAAGTTACTGATTCACACACAAGCAAATGGCGATGGGACTTAATTAAATGACCGATGCCAGAAGTGCCCCCGCGGCGTTTTTCGCTGATAAGTAATCACAGGGTCCTCTGTCTTACCACATGTGACCCAACAGGAGCGCCTCTCTGGCCGGAGATCCCGTGGTGTCCCCTCTTCAGGACACCTCACAAACACAGACAACCTTGTGTGATGAACCACACTGGTCATTGTAACCAGACTTAAAACTCATCAATTCAAAGAATACGCACACACATATCATTGCCCGGGAGGGGGGTGAGCAAAAGTTCACCACATCTTCACCAACGAATGACCCAGCCACGTTCACAGTACACACACACACACACACACACACACACACAAGGACTTTTTCTCCAATCTCCTCAATTGAGAGACTTGTACTATGATATATTCGATATGTTTTTATGTTTGCCCATGTTCCACTGGGGTTAGATGTGATCGTATTATAATTCTAAATGAACAGAGGTGCTTTTAGATGCATTTTTAATGTAACTGTGTTTCCTATAATGTTTGTATGTCGTTCTTCACACCTTTAGAATCCTCTTGATCTGACCAAACCATATATATATGGGTGCAAACCGTAAAATGTATGTTACTATGTTTTATCATCTCTGGAGTAAAATTGAACGCATTTTTACATCACGGTCATGAAACATGCAAAGTCGATCTCGAGGGAACAAAGGAACACTTATCCGCACACTTTCCTCCCAGCTGATTGGTGCATTCACGCCAGAGGAGGCGTAAACAGAAGTGTCTTTAAAGAAGACCACCAGGCACCTCATCTTTAGTTTTTTTGGTTTTAGTTTTGGAAGAGTAAGGAGGGGGGAGAAAGAACTGCTTCTTCGAGGGAACTTCGACTTCGGTCTGGACTCTTCCCTCTCCTTCGATCCGATGTAACCATCATACTCGTGATCCCCGCCCTGGGGGATCTTTCCTCTTCTTTTCTTTTGTTTAAGTTTGTTTTTCCTTTGTTCATTTCACCAGAAATGAACTTAGTCTGAATTATTTATTTGGTAATTTACGTCAAAGACCTTTAAGCCTTCTTTGAAACTGCGCGCTCCAGACCGCAGCAAACCACGTGACGCTCCAACGGAACACACAAAGACCAGCCGCTCACACACGCCGCAGGGCTCAGACACATGAGAACTATATGCAAGTATATTTGAGTTACCAAGATTTTAGAGCATTAAGACTGTTTTTCCGTGTTGTCTCTTAAAGGTTTAAATGTCCAGGTGAATTTTGCCAAGCTGTGATCCTACGGATCTCTCTCTCTCTTCCCAACTCTCTCTCCCTCTCATTTTTATCTTTCTCTCTCATCCTATTTTAATTCGTGTTTGTAATGTTTTTCGTTTTGTTTGTTTCGGGTGTATATACATATATTCTGTGTGAATTGTAGTTCGATGTATTATTAGTCCAACTATTAAAACCATTATATTCTTGATTGCCTTCTGTCTAAAATGCTCATTTTACAGAGTCAATGAAATTTCGATCATAGCTACAAAGCTTTCATTATTGACTACGTTGCGTAGTCTAATTTTATAAACACAGGAAAATTAATGTTCACGGCCAGAAAATTGATATTTCTTGGAGTTTATAAGAAGGGATAACTTTGTTGAGAAGTTGATAAGTTAATCTTACGGCCGTTTGCTGGACAAACAGTTCGATAGCTAAATTAACTCCCTTAAAGGTTATCTCATATAATCGATCTGAAAATGGACCATTGACATATGAATGAGGAATTATAATTCGTTGTGATTGATCATTCGTGTGTACAATCAATCTATTTTCAACTTCGATAATTTAACTGTAATATGCAATATATTAATCATATTCATGATTAATTATTAAAATTCCCTATATATAATTTGAGCTAATTTAATGTAAAACTAAATGTTGTTACAACTGTCAATGGATTGAGGTGAGACTGCTGAATTTTATATATATATATATATATATATATATATATATATATATAGTCTATATATACCTCTTATCGTTGATTGCTGAGTGCTCTTCACTCGTGTTAATTATCTGAACGTGCTCCTCCTGAACTTTGTTATTAAAACCTCATTCGTCATTACTGAAAATAGGAAGGGTAATTTTGATACATGTAATGACTATCCATGTACACAATAATAATCTTTTACATTTTAATCCTTTAATTTTTCCCTTTGTGTGTAATAAGTGTACGCGCATTGTGGACCCGCCTATATGCTCATATTACTAACGCTCTCTTTAAATAAGAAAAAAAATATTGCGCCATTGACTTTAGACTAGGATTCAGTTGGTCAATGGTGGAGTAACTACAGGGTGAAATTATCAGTTTGTCCAAAACATGTAAATTACTAAATGAAGTTATATAAAAAATGCCTGCTGTGCCCCAATTCGCCCACTGATACTATGCCCTAAAAGTATGTACTCTACATACATTTGAGTGTGTAGCAAAAGAGTAGGCAAGCTTTGGGACATTCTACTTCTCATCTTTAACGGACAGTTATGTCGCTTAGTCATGTGCATCCTGTCACCGTGAAATGCTCTGTCAATCATCTTGTCACAGTTAAAATCCTCCATTCAATCTAAATTAGTTTCCTACCGTTTCGGAGAGAAATGTTGTAGCATGTTGATCTGCCAGTCATGGGTCTTTAATGCGTAGATTCTCCTCATGTGTTTTTAAAATTAATGGCTAAACATATCTTTACCAAAGTTCACAATGTTGCTGGAGAGGAAATATAATGTGGACAACATTTAATAAATACATTTTCGTCAGGTTAGATACTAATAATTAATCACTCAAACCCCTTCATCTAAACCTCTAAACCTATCTGTGTAACCGCCGGACTTGTACATCCTCCATGTCTAGTTTTTTAACACTTTCAACTCTTGTCTGTAGTTCTAATCAAATCCTCGTCCAACACGCAATGTAAAAAACACATTTTAGAACAATTAGAACAATTAGAATATTTTAATTATTTTATTATTTTGATTTAGCCACAGCCTCCCTGCAATACCACAATACCAACAGATCAGTGGTTCCCAAACCTGTCCTGGCACAGTCTGCTTGAGTTCTCCTTGTTTGTCCAAAAGTCTGCTTGAGTTCTCCAGTTCTCCTTGTTTGTCCCAAAGTCTGCTTCAGTTCTCCTTGTTTGTCCCAAAGTCTGATTGCCATGGTCTATATTTGAACGAAACAAGAACTGCGTGCCGTTAAATGTTACGCACGTAACGTATGCACCTAGTTGTCCACGTCTGTCGCCATGGTTACGTCATGGCTATGCCAGTTCGAGCGGAAACCGAGGATAGCGCGGATATTGCGTCATTGACAGGCGACATTTTTTTCCGGGACGGACACTTATTTAAAATTGGAATTCCTCATTTGGCTATGAAGATCATGGATGCATTCAGAGTAGCAGTCACATTTATGTTAGTAGTATTAACATATACGTTGTGTCAAAAATTGTTTATGGTCCTGTGTAGTGGTCCCCTGTCACTCATGACTGACAGTGTTCTTGTATCAAGTAAACAGCGCTTCTGATTTACGATGGCGGGGCTGTCTAGTAAATGGTAAATGGACTGCATTTATATAGCGCTTTCACAGACCCAATGGCCACCAAAGCGCTTTACATATCTGCCTCTCATTCACCCATTCATACACACATTCATACACCGACGGCGGTGTCAGCCATACAAGGCGCCATCCAGCTCGTCGGGAGCAGCTGGGGTTAGGTGTCTTGCTCATGGACATCTCTACACTTGGTCGGGTGGAACCGGGGATTGAACCACCAACCTTTCGGTTTGTAGACAACCTACATGAACTATGGCGTTATTTTCCTGTCAAATGTCGAGAGCGTATTATTGTAGCGCGAAAGTACATTAATATAATGCGCGAGCGGAATCTCTCTGCTCGCGCGTGGAATATAATGTGCCAAGCGCGAATCTCTCTCCTCGCGCACGGAATATACTGTGCCGAGCGCTAATGTCTCTTCTCGCTTGCGGGAACTGGGCGCCCGCTCTCAGATGTACGCTGCTCTGCTCTTGTAAGAATTTTCTCTGGGCTCGCTCAGAGAATATGCCTGCACTTAAATATGCCTGCACTTAAAACGTGTTCAGTGCAATCGCGAATCTCTCCTCTTCGCTTAAAGAATATGGAGGAACAAACCTGCAGAAATTAAAAATGAATAAAAGAATAGAAATGAATAAATAAACAAATAAATATGCGAATAAATGTAAAAAAAATAAATGACTATTTATACTTTTATTTCCACATTTATGTACAATTATATTTTTTCCAATTTTTTTAACATTTATTTATTTATGCATTTATTTATTTATTTGCAATTTTATTTATTTTCACATTTATTTATGTATATATGTATTTATGTCTACATTTATTTATTTATACATTTAGTTATTTATACATTTATTTATGCATTTATTTATTTATTTATACATTTATTGCTCTGTATGCTAATGAGGGGGTCTTTCACCTAAGACATAGCAATCGATCTCAGAGTGGCAGTGCTGAAGCATTGAGGCCACAGTGACACCTTGTGGTGTGACCAAATACGCAAGAGGTTTGTGGACGTGACTTTTCAGGTCACGCAGGAAATAAATGAAATAGAGATGGGCAACTTGGCCGAAATCTTTTAACATGGTTTATGTCGTTTAATATGTCCTAACTGTATGTAGCTACCCAGTGGGCATATGATGTCAATTTAACATCAATATGACATCAAACATTATGTCAAAATGACGTCACGAAATAGGTCAAAAATGAAAGTCATATACACTGTAAAATGTAACAAGTTGACTTAACTTAGAAAGAGTGAGGAAACCGATTGCCTTAAATTTTCTAAGTAAAGTATTGTATTAATTTTTAGTTGGCGCAACTTAATAGCATTTGTATAGACAACTTGTTAATCAAGTATACTCAAGTAAAGGTGACTCAAAATCATTGGTTGTGTTAACTTCTTATTAAAGTTCACATTACTAGGAAAAAATTAGGAAACCGATTGCCTTAAAATTTTTAAGTAAGCTGAACTAAACAAATTAAGTTAAGAAAAAAATACAAAACTGAACTCAGGTAAAACAATATTTTATTACTCATCAATTGTCTTTATGCACTACAGTGTAATAAACAATGTCATTCAGACACCCCTAAATATGAAACAGTTTTTTGTTAATGTAACTAACAATTTTAATCACAAAAAGCACATTGTTATTCTTGTTAACCCTAAAGCAACTCAAATGTGCAGTGCAAGTGTAACTAAAAATACAACAAAAAAACTCTAAATATGACTGATGAATGAATTTGACAATATTTGACCTGAAATGAACAGAACAGTTGACCTTTTAAAACCATCAATATTAGGGTAATGCAGGAAAATTGACACTTTAAAACAAAAAAGTTGCATTGCAAAAATGTTAAACAAAATCATTTAACAATACAACTGTTATAAAACAAGAACAACATTTTCAACCAAGGTTGACAAGTGACAATTTAGAAATGTTTTGTGTATTTTAGAAATTTTGTGCAACCACAAACTTTAGTAAAGGGATAGCCACTAAACTGAAAAATCTGTCATAATTTACTCTCCCACATCTCGTAACAAACCTGTAAGTTTGGATAGTCATTGAAACACAAATACAAATATTTAAAATTAAACCATTTAAGAGTTTTATGTCCCTCTATTGAAAGTCCAGATAACCCTAAATTAAAAGATCTAAAACGATTATTAAGATGTCTTTATGATTTGTTTTAAGACTAGACCCTTTCTCTTACGGGTTTGAAACAAAATGAGGGAGTGTAAATTATGACAGAATTTTCAATCTGAAACAACATTTACTTACATGAGCTGCATGTTTTTAAGTGACTGTAGTTTAGGCTTCAGGAATTTGTGTCCCAGAGAAAGAAACACTCTCTGAATAAAATCAAAGGTGTTCTTGAGCTGTAGAGGGTACTTCAAATTGAGCGCATATATCAGCCCAAAAAGTAGGCACATGGCATCCGGAAGGTTTTGAAGTTCATCCATAACAATGGCTCCTTCTAGGATAATTGCTGTGTGTGAAGCCTCCAAATGCAGTGCTTGTGAAGAACCCTGGGTTTCTTCAGTCATCACAGTTATAATCCCAATGGTAATCTGGGGTGTGTCGCAATCACAGTCCTAATAAAAAAAGAAAAGAAATATTAAAATTCTGGTTACATTACAAATAGGAAATCTCAAAAATGTACATGTAACTTAAAGAATCAGGACCATCACCTTCTGTTCTACATACAACTCAACTAACAGACAAACGTTAAAGTATTGTGTGAAAATTAGACATCAAAAAACAATGCACAGTACAATGACGGCAGAACAAACGCACAAGAAAATGTACAATTACATTTGAAGAGTTTGTGTCTGGTCTGTTTCTGGGATAGTTGAATGAAGCATAATTGAATGGCTATATGTGATGTATGTGTGGGGGATTAGTTTAGAATGAAATAAACAGAGAATGGTACTTGCCAATATTGTTTTGAAAAAGTCTGAGGTGTCTTCTCCAAAAATGAGGGGAAGTCCACGAAGAACTGCTGTGCGATTAGCAGTGATGTCAGTGCCCTGGAAAACCAAATTAAATTTAAAATTAGTCGGAATAAACTACTTTAAAATGAAGTGATGACTGCTCTGAAAAAAAGTTTTATAACATAGAATTAAATTTTATGAAATAACAGTTACAGAATTTAGTTTAAAAAATAAGCATAGACAAGCTTACCACAGACTTAATTTGCTTAAGAAATTCTGAAAGTTTTTTTTCCAACTGCCCCTTTCTTGGATTCAAAAATTTCCAGAAATCGAGCTGTATGTCGATCAAGAGCTGTGAAAAATTCTTGCTTGAGGTTTTTGCTTGTGATGCGAATAAACTCTGCATTGATCTGTAAAAGGAAAAAGAACAATGTTATATCTATTAGGCTTTTGGTTACTGCTGTTATAGGGATACTTGAAAATTGCCTTATTTACTCACTCTCGTAGTATCCCAAATGTACCTCTATTCCTCATTAGGGAACTGAAACTGTTTGGTAACAAACATTGTTCAAAATATCCTTTGTGTCCAGCAAAAGAAAGTCATGCAGGGTTGAAATAACATGAGGGTGAGTAAATAACGTAATTTTATTTTGTAGGTGGACTATCCCTTTAAATGTTCAATTTAGCAAAAGATAAAATTTTTCGCTGTAACAAAGGTCCTGCCCTGAATTTTGTATCGTGCCAGTGGAAAAGGGTCATTCAAATCAAACAGCTTAGTGACTTTTATTTCTGATACATGGCTGCATAGTTCATAGGACCGTAAATGCTCAATGTACCACGCTGTCTGTTGTTTGCATACAAACAAAATGTCAGTGTTGATAATGACAATTTTTACAATTTGTCTAAAGTCAGGCAGACATGAACTTGCACCAGCAGACAGAACCATATCAGGACTGTAGTTGATCCCATCAATGCACACATTAGATATGACAAAGACAGTGCTTTGGGTCGCAAAATTCTGCTGAAGCATGTTAGACTGCTGTCGCTTAAAGACTTGCACGCTTCTAAAATACATAAACGCATCCGATTAAATTAAGTTCACTTTTACTTTAGACATAACCAACTGTGTTCATGAAAAAATTGTGTATATTTCACAGTATTAGCGCAATAAGACGCGAAATATAAAGTTTAGTAATCAGGCGCTGTTAAGTGCACTCAGAAAATGACATGCGCCCATTTCAGAACAGGACGCAAATTAAAGGTTTAACCGGCAAGGCTTTAAAGCACAAGCAAATAATTAAAGTATGTGAATTGCAGTGTCCCGTGAGTGTAACTCTTGTGTGTTAACATCTGATGTAAATGCACGTCGAGTTGTAACGTTACAGTAGGCCTATAGCCAATGTTGAGACTGTGGCGCCAGAACTGCAAATGATTTTCGCTGTAGCACGACACTACTATATTTCTTCAAAACAGATCGTGGAGAAATTAATCCCACACCCTTAATTTGAAGTAATCCAAAAGTTAAAATATATTAATTATAGCATTGCTATATTTCTACATAATTATTGCAACAAAATATAAATCAGTAAAGTTTTTTTCTCAGTCTACATTATAATCACAATAAAACTAAATAAAACATAAAAAGGTTCCTTGATTGAAAGCATGGACCTAACGATTAGGCTATTGATTTGCAAATGCTAGACTGCTCATTTCGATTAGCACAATCCAAGAATTTGATTAAAATAACACATCCAATGTTAATGTTTAACACTAGTTTGTTTAATCTGTTTTATTTATTTCACGATCAATTATGTATATTAAGCAATTCAGACATTAAAATAAGACAAAAAAGCACTGACTCACCTTTCCATGTGCTTTCCTCGACCGAAATAATGGTATTACGTTTCCAATTCGGCTCCGCCTACTGGTAGAACTGCGCATGACCACTCGAAAATGTTCAAGATACTTATTATTTTAAGTAGAGGGTAATTTAATCTATTGAGTTTAATAATTTACCGTGCTAAAATATTGTTCTTACTTTATCAAACTTAGTAAGGTCAACAAACTTATTCAAAATAAGTTTTATTCACTTAATGTTATTAGTAAGATCATCAGTTACATTTTACAGTGTATTGACGTTAAAGTGTCGATGTCAAGAGTTTGACCTCTGTTGATGTGATTAATTGAGTGATGATTGGCCAATATTGAAGACACCTGATGTTAACAAGCAGAATCACAGCGTCACACATCTGCAGTGCGAAGATGGATTTTGTTGAAACTGATTTTACTGATGACAGCCCTATAGTAGTGCCTTATTAACTGAATTGATCAGTTAAACTTAAGAACTTACAGGCTACATGATGATGCATATAGCCTATAATGTATGGAGGACCGAACCTGCAGAAATTAAAAATGATTAAATAAATGAATAAATAAACAAATAAATATGTGAATAAATGTAAAAATAAATAAATAAATTACTATACTTTTATTTCCTTATTTATGTAGAATTATAAGAGTTTGCCTATGTATGGTAAACCTATAGCTACATACAGTTAGGGCATATTAAAGGACATAAACCGTGTTATAAGATTTTGGCCATATTGCCCATCATTTATTTCCTGCATGACCTGTAAAGTCACGTCCACAAACCTCTTCCGTATTATTTGGTCACACCACAAAGTGTCACTGTGGCCTCAATGCTTCAGCACTGCCACTCTGAGATCGATTGCTATGTCTTAGGTAAAACACGCCCCCCCCCCCCCCCCCCCTCATTAGCATACAGAGCAATAAATGTATAAATAAATAAATGTATAAATAAATAAATGCATAAATAAATAAATGTAGACAAATAAATGTAGACATAAATAAATGTAGACATAAATGCATATATACATAAATGTGAAAATAAATAAAATTGAAAATAAATGCATAAATAAATAAATGAAAAAATAAAAAAATGTGTAAAAAATATAATTATACATAAATAAGATATTTATATAAATAGAATAAATAGTCATTTATTTATTTATTTTTACATTTATTCGCATATTTATTTGTTTATTTATTAATTTATTCATTTTTAATTTCTGCAGGTTTGTTCCTCCATATTCTTTAAGCGAAGAGGAGAGATTCGCGATTGCACTGAACACGTTTTAAGTGCAGGCATATTCTCTGAGCGAGCCCAGAGAAAATTCTTACAAGAGCAGAGTATATCTGAGAGCGCGCGCGAGGAGAGAGATTCCGCTCGCGCATTATATTAATGTACTTTCGCGCTACAATAATGCGCTCTCGACATTTGACAGGAAAATAACGCCGTACATGAACTACCTAGCCACTGCCACCCCTAAGTAAGTTTGGCGTTGTGTCCTCCTGTAGTGATATCCGGGGGTGTTAAAGAAAGGTGTCTGGCCATAGGCTTCTGGGCTCTATTGCCCTTTACCTGTTCACACTTATGGCCCTCCAAAAGCTGTGTGTATAAATTTGTGTAGAACGCAACAACAGCTACGGAACCAAACAGACCGCGTCGAGCGCTGGGGATTTTCCTCGATCTCAAACTATTTTCCTAGCAAAATTGTGTTGGAAACGTGAGTGCAAGAAGATGGCTGCCTGTCTTAACAGTTTGTTTTATTATTTAGTAATATTATTAAGAAACTTTATTTATTTAAATGAGAGTCACTTGCGTTACTTAAATAGGTTATCTGCGCTTTAGGTGATGCTAATTTGAGTCTCTTCGAGATTGTTGAGGAACTTAATTTTCTGAATCAAGCAAGTGGTACGTATAATTATGTTTTGTGTTTAAATCTTGCATATTGTGTGTGTGTGGTGGATAATCGTGTTTTTTTTTTTCCAGGAGGTGTGGCTCGGCCTAGCACTGCAGCTGCAACGCTCAACGCTGTTGCATCTTTACGAGAGAGCGCGGACGCAATTGTGGCTGGTAATGTTAAATGTTGTTACACCCCGTGTTTAAACGGGGTGTGGATGTGTAAAAATATCTTATCTTTGTGTTTTTGTTGTTTTTACCAGGGCCGAAATGAGGAACTATCACGGCGTTAGTACATGCACCTCCGCGAGACAGCGTGCCCACTAACGTTGCGCCACTCAGTAAGTGCTTAATTCGACTTTATTATATGCTGCTGTGGTTTGTTGAGTTTATTTTAAAACTTTAACATGTGTATTTCCAGAAGGTTTATCAGACGTTGTGAGCAAGGTTGGTACGTCTGAATCTGCAAATGATGCGGAGAAGGCTAGATTGAGAGAAATAATGGCGAAACCGAAAAATAGGCTGAAACGTAAAGCTACGGTGGACTCCTGTGCGAACGCAAAAGTTTCTGCTGATGGGGCTACGAGAGACGTGCCACCGACATCTGTCCCGAAGAAGCCAAGACGATCAGCTGTTAAAAGTCTGTAACGAACAAAAGCTGTTGGATTGTTTTCGGTTCACACTAATCCAGAAAGATAAAGTAGCAATGTATGATATTTTTTATTTGGATGTAATAGTGAGAGCTTGAGTGTGTTTGTGTACGTATACTGGGCCAATACATTAGTTTAGAACTGTTGAAAAACATAAAACACAAACCTGCATATCTCTTAGAGTATGTGTTTATTTATAATTTTAACTGACACCAATGGAGAACTCTGTGTAAAAGTATAGACATGGTGATTTTTTTAGCCTTTTGCGCCCTCTATAGGGGTGGTCTCTATATGGTCTGATACAATTGTGGGATGACTGTGTATTTACAACTGTCCCTAAAGAAACATAGCAGCCTGTTCCATCAAGCAAACGTGTGGTGGCCGTGGAAGAATCCGACCCTGAAGAGCTGCCTTCAAATCAGGAGGCTTACAAACGGGAATCACAACCCAATATAGACAATCAGCACATAGCCGGATTGATACAGGACTCTGTCAAGACCGCATTGAATGCCTTCGAGGTACGTTTTGACAAATGCCTTAATGCAATTGAGAGACGTTTAGATGCTTATGAGTCAGCATAACAACAACATGGTATTTGGATAAAACAATGCATAGCAGCGCAGCGGTTGCATTGTGGGACTATTCAAAAAGTAGCCAGAGAACAAAGCCTGACTGTAGAATTGTTAAAGCAACTTGTGCTCATGCTTAAAAAGAAACTTGGGTGAGTTGTGAACGTTTTATATATATATATATATATATAAAAAATTTTGCATACTATGTTTTGTGCTTTGTTTTTAAACATTGGTCACACACTGGGTGTGATTTTACCATGACTGTATGGTTGTTGGTTAGGTGTTTTTTCTTTCTGTCTTTTTCACTGTATGGACACTGGGTTTATTATCCATAGTTTTTAAGTAAGTGTGATTTAAATAAATAAATAAAAAAAGATCTGATTTAAAAATGCCTAATCGTTGTCGGGAACCAGACGGTTTTGATCAGGGTCCGGTAGATAGGTTTAGACGAAACGATGGTAGTGTGGTGCCCCTTGAACAGTGCAGTAGCACAGAAACATTGCTCTATTTATTACAGACTGTGGAGGATATGAATAGGTCTGAGTCTACAACTGGTACGCTGGTAGAATTATTAAACATTGTGAGGTCAATGTCCGGTGAGGATCCTGAACCAAATATTGATTTTGAGCATTTTGTAAATACCCAACACACAGGAGAGGTGTCAGAACATCCTACAGAACCAAATTCTGATATTGATCATCTTGTATCTTCTCACCAGTCAGGAGAGGGCACAGGTATCCAGTCACACCGCACACTCAACCCTGATGCACCCAACATGGGTCTCACAGATACCGATATAGAATCACTTGTAAGAGAGGGTGGCGATGTGAGTGGGTACACTGTACTGCCACGAACTCGGTTCAATGGTCTGGAAATCCACAGACTTATAAATCTCCGGGAGATACCTTCTACAGCTTTCTCAGCCTATGCAACATTTTTACACAACAAACTTTCTGAAATTGTGGCGTTTTCCAGAATGTTAGGCGGAGACAATAGTTTAATCAGCATCACCTTGAGGGGTCAGAGTTTGACATCAGATGTTAGTACACTTTTGTCGGGTAGCAATGGTTACAGTGTAGATCTATTAATAAACGATCTTGAAAAAATAATGCAAAGCAATTCTGATGTCCAGTTTGATGAGAGATTGAATTTAAGAGTGTCGGTAGCAGGAAGTAAACGTGGTGGTGCTTATCGGAAAATACGTGATCTCGCCCACAATGAAGTGATTACCAAAAACAGACTTAATCTGTTCTGTCCTACGAACATTTCAAACAATCTTTGTTTTGCAATCTGCCTGGCTCATTTCCTAAACCCCCAGAAACCGCACGTGGAGCTAGTCTGTAGCATCTTCATTGCAGAAGTCAGCTGGATATGCAGATCAACACAAGATAGCTTTTAATGACATCAGACGGTTTGAACACGCTGAATGTTAAAATAGTTGTCTTCTATCGGTCTGATACAGATGTTTTGGAGAAGTATACAAACACAGATGATCCGCATCCTAAAACAATGTTTTTGTACCTGCATGACAATCATTATTTTATGATTAAAAATCTATGCGCGTTTATTGGCACACCATATGTGTGTGTGTGTATTGCTACCAAGGATTCACCTGTAGGAGAGATCACAGATGTCGGTACATCTCCGATGTCTGTAATGCACCAGAATGTCATAAACAACCCAAAAAGCCAAAACATTGCGATGACTGTCTGCGTTACTGTAAATCTGACTATTGTTTTGAGATGCATAAAAATCCGCCTCAAGGTATGCAATACGCGCAGTGCGATGTCACCAAATACTGTGGAAAATGTAATAGACGTTACCATGTCAGCGGTGATAAACCCAAACCCCATAAATGCTCTGCAGATCGTTGTGTGCATTGTGGTGAGAGTTTGGTTACCGGTGGTGTACATCAATGTTTTATTCAGCCAGTTAAGCTGGAGACACCAAACAATTGTTACATTTTCTATGATTTTGAGACACGTTATGAAAATGGTAAACACGTTGCCAATTTTGTATGTGCTATCACGTTTAATGGCGACGAATTTGTGGCTGAAGGGCCCGATTGTGTGGATCGTCTCGTTAAAAATTCAGACAACCACGTTACCTTAATTACACATGGATTGCGCACAATGCATCACGATTTGACAATTTCATACTTTTGGAATAGTTTACTAAGATGGGGATTGCTCCTAAAATCACGATGCAAGGCTGCAGGCTAATCTTAATGTATGACATTGCTTTCAAGCAACGTTTTATTGATTCGTACTCATTCATTCCCATGCATCTGGCCAAGACACCTGTTGCGTTTAATCTGACTAATGCAGAGAAGGGATATTTTCCACACCACTTTAACAGCATTGAAAATGACAACTACATAGACCAATTCTCAGTTGGTAAACATGGTGACGTTTTTGTGGGTCGGAGCTTAGGTGGTGGCAGAACAATCCATCTGGCCGGTTCACTAACGTAAGTCTGCAAGTTTTGTTAGCTTGTTTTTAACAATGACTGGAGAAAATCCGATTTTATCTTAATGTGCAAGGTCACGCACTGTGCAGGACCGCGATTGTTATTTGTAAAAGTTAATTTTAACGGACGGAACCAGATTGGCCGACCCATAAACACAATGGATGAATGATCTGACAGGATTAACGTTAACGTTAACGTTACCTCCGGGTGAGTGGCCTGACTTCTACATCTATCCTATAGAGAAACGGAGCGTAAAGAGAAACTGAGGGCATTTAAATCTTTAGATGCCTATAACTATAGCTGAATGGTCATGTAGACTTGTGTGGTATGTTCACCTACCGTAGTTCTGCCTAGCCAGCGCCAAAGAGTGACATTACGGTGCAATTTTAATGAGGTGAATATTTTCTAGAAATAAAAACTGCAGATAAAGCATATTCATTTTTCTTTGCTTCTTGCACCCAACAACACAACAGGATGACATTTAATAATAATAATAATAATAATTTAAGCTCCTTATTTTGTAGCTGGATCTTTGCTGGTTTGTATTTGCCGCCTCCAGTTTTCCGTTTGTTATGCCACCAGATAGCGCCGTGACGTAACTGTGACGTCGGCTCGAAATTGGTCTATAGGCCAATATAAACCCATATCAAAAGTGCCTTATGGTGTTCTGAGAAGACAATGTGATGACAAGATTGGAATTTTGGAGCGTGCGTATGGTCTTCAGGTCGAGGTGATTTGGGAATGTGATCGGGTCCGCGCTAAACAGGTCGACACAGCATTGACGGATTTCATGTCCACTTACAAACACTCTGAAAGATTGAAACCACGCGAGGCTTTATCCGGTGGTCGTACGAACGCATTAGGTATGTTGACTTTACATCACTATATCCCTACTGCCAGGCTCGAAAATGCTACCCATTTGGGCATCCTGAAATTATATACAAGGATTTTCAAAACCTTGAAGATTATTACGGACTCGTTAAGGCAACAGTCCATCCACCACGGAAGTTGCTTCACCCCGTACTGCCTTATAGGATTGGGAGGAAGTTAATGTTTCCACTTTGTAGGACATGTGCTGAACAGCAGAACCAGATATGTGTGCATACTAATGAGCAAAGAGCTATTCATGGGTCCTGGGTTAGCATTGAACTGTTAAAAGCCCTTGAGAAGGGTTATGTAGTGACAAAAATTGCTGAGGTCTGCCATTTTCCCCAACGATCTAAAACGTTGTTTTGTGATTATGTTAAAACATTTTTACAGTTAAAACAGGAAAGTTCAGATTTTCCAAAAGACGTTGTGACTGACGCCAACAAAGAATCTTATGTTAGAGATTACTTTGAGAAAGAAGGGATTAAACTGAATCTGGACAAGATTGAGTTTAATGCTGCACGCAGATCCATTATGAAGCTACTTCTTAACTCATTATTGGGGCGGTTCTCTATGAGAGAACAATTGCCGACAACCAAAATACTAACAGACCCTGAACAGTTTGCCCGACACATTTTTGGCATCAGTATGACATCAAGCATTTCTCATTTGTGTCAGACACTGTTGCAATCGTTCAGTGGGCTTACGCCGATGGGAAAGGGGTCCAGACTCATGACATTAACGTCTTTCTTGGTGCTTTTACAACAGCCCACGCACGGTTAGAGCTTTATGATCTTATGGACAAGTTGGGTGATAGACCGCTTTATTGCGATACACATAGTCTGATTTTCACATCTAAAGACGGTGAATACGAACCCCCACTAGGACCATACCTTGGTGAGCTTACTGATGAAGTCGGGGACGGAGACCATATTTTGGAATTTTCTTCAAGTGGTCCAAAAAGTTATGGGTCTCGAACTGCTAAGGGTAAGGTCTGTATGAAGGCCAAGGGTTTCCGAGACCATTAGACTAGATTGGTTAATTGAACTTGTTGATCAGTATGTGAAGGGGAGGGACGACAGCAATCACATTCTTGCACATACTTACAGTATAGTGTGGAACAAAAAGCAGTTCACATTACATAAGAAGTCAGTTGTGAAAAAATTCAAAGTTGTGTACAACAAGCGCGTTTTGATACCTGATCTTACCACACTACCATATGGCTACTGACAACATTTTTGGTCATCGAGGGGTGCTAGACCCAGATGGTTTTGATTTCAGATTACAACACCCATTTTCATGTGTGTTGTATGATGTTCATGAAAACATTGTGTACATTTATGATTGCTGGCAACCTTTGTATGATGAGTTGTTGAAACTGTATGATATTAAATTTATTGAAGGTATCCCACAGACCCTGAATGATGACCGTTTGTTCCCCACCAACAAGAGAAATTTTTTGATACTGGAAGATGTTTTGAACGATGCTAGTAGCAATTCTGAAGTTCAACGCGTTCACACAGTATGTTCACCGCAAAAGCTTGAGTGCATTGCATATTGTACAAAACTTGTTTTTTCAAGGTAAATCCAGCAGGACCATTAGCTTGAACACTAATATTATTTGGTATTGTTTAAAAACCCCAGAGACAATACCCAAATTAATGTGTTAGCGCGTCAGATGTGCCCCAGAAACACACATTTCTTTATGGACTGTTATGAAAATGCAACCAGCATTCCTTTCGGGTACCTTTTGATTTACTTTAAAGCGAAAACATCAGAGCAGTACCGTCTCAGAATAGATATACTGTCACAATATCCAGTTCATTCAGAAAAGAAAATATTGACAGAGAGATTTGAATATGTCTGCAAGACTTTTAAGAAACCTACCTCTTTTAAAATTGTTATTAAAAGCCACGCCTAAACAAAGACGCGTTATTTTAGAGGCCGCCACAGACGAGCTCATTGTGACATTGTGTGAAGTAGCTCTCAACGTAGTCCATGGTAATATTCCACTATCACCACAACAATATCAGAAACTGAAGAGAGAAGAAGATTGTCGCAAGATAAAAAGGTTGGAGTTAGACGTAAAAGGCGGTTAATCAATCAACAAGGAGGATTTTTATTACTGTTGTTAAGTGTCGCAATTCCCTTTATAACTAGTTTGGTTACATCTAAATAAGTTTGGTGATGGAGTATGCTGAGAAGATGTTTTTAGTCCCCCAACACCAGTTGGATAAGCTGAAATCCTCTAACACCCGTGAGTCTATATAACACGTTGTGGAGAACGACTTGGACATGACTATAAGAAATATTTTGCACAGGGCTGACCTGGATCACCATGAAAAAGCTAAGATGTACACAGGTGTTTTGCAGAGGTTTTTAACACTCACTAGACAAGGGGATAGGTAATCCACCACATTAACATTAAGTCTTCCACAACCCGGTAATGTTGAAAAAGAAGACCCACCCACAACAGCCTTTGTGAGTGCCCATGACGATTTAGGTGATTTTGCAGATGAGATTTTAAAGAATATTCCGCAGAGGAGTGTGAAAAATGTTCGTTACATTTTAGATAAAATGTCTAAAACTAAAGATGTTACTTCATGGACGGGAAGAGTTTGTGTTTAAAGGCAGAAAAATTGCTGGTTCACACATGCTTGACTTAGTTAAAAGCGTCACGGCTCCACAAAAGATTGCTGACGAGCGGATACCGGGCGGGTGGCGCGAGTTTCTGGAGGCTTTTGCTAGTTTAAATTTGCCATACTCTTTGGTACCAAACCACTATGTCAGACATGCAATTAACTCTTTCAAAACCAAATCGACCCCGACTATAACCGGATCATCTAAGAGGAGGAAAAAACAGAAAGCGCTTCCAGGCACACCGATACATTCAAAATATTCAGAAGACCTCGTATTCAAATCACCCAATCTCAAGCAGAGTCAGTAGTTAAGTTTCTAATCTCACAGTTTGTATGTGTTGTGTTCTCATTTTCTCTCTCTTTTTTTGGAGAACTTATGATGTGATGTATATGTAATAAAAGAGGTATTAAAGAAACAAATTTCCGTTCTTTAGTTGTTTTATTAAAAATGTTAAGCATGAGACAGGAACATTTCACCCATTTGTACACACTGAACACATTTGAAAACATTTTCATTACATGGAGCTTGTTTTAGTTTTTTTCACAAATGCTGACACCTTTTTGTCATTTTTAATAAAATCATGCTATACAATTTCAACACATAATCATAATCAAATCCCTTTGCCATGTGGTAGAGAAAGAACACACAATGTTGACCACATTTGTCTGATGAAAAATCTTGGACTTGCACAGTTGAATGTTGTACTTGACTACAGTTGAGCTTTAAAAAGTTTTTGATAATCGGCGGAAAACCATGGTAATCTGGTTTATTACCAAAGCTGTCGAAAAAACAACCTACACCATCCTCATTAATGTAGATGGCCAACCAGTGTTCCCCTGGGAGTCCTGAAGGATGTGTATTGATTAAAACCATTGCTGGTAGTTTTCTTAAAGGGGTTTTTGGTAGATAGTCACATGGTAGAACTCCAAGAAAATAAGTATCGCATGAAACCTTATCCATGACAGCCGTAAGCTGTACAGTGTTCATTTGAACGTATTAGTAGTAATCAACCAGGATCTGTCAGCGATTTGACACTTCTATCAAGCTGTCAAACAAAGCATTAACAATTAAGTTAACCGTACGTAGTAGTGGCTGTCTAAAACGGGCTTCTAGTCTAATATTGCCACTTTTGATGAGCGATACATGCTGGCTACACTCCTCATCTGGTGCGAAATTGAACGCGCAGAGTGTATAGCCGTGCAGAAAATCCTCCCTATCGATACATAGAGGCTGGTTTTTAAGATGCCTTCCAGAAGCCAGCGCTAACTGGTAAAACTCCCGCACTGCAGAACCATTTTCATATTCAGGTTGCAGTGGCTTCACTGGGTACGGTTGACCATACAGATTAATGGCCAGAAATTCTAAATCATAGTTTTTAAATGCAAATGGGGTTTTTTTTTATATGCCCCCACAAACGCATCATCAACCATCGCTAGAACCAGAGATTTTGGTAGAGTTCCTAAGAATACGTTTTCTTGATTGCAGACACGTGAGCCGGCTGGTATTGAGAAGTTTTTCAGACACACTCTGTCGATGGGGTACTTTGCTGTGGTTGAGAGTATGGCTTGTGCATGACCCAGCCTCACAGTTGGTGACACAGACACTTTTTCACAAATAGCGATGCAGACATGATGTTCATTTTATAGGCTGTAGCGTTGCTCCTCATCAGGCAGAATTCATCTTTACCTCTAGTCATTCTAATTTTAGGGTCTAATCCATTAAGTAATAGTTTTTCCTGAAAGAAGATATCACTGTGAATAGGTGCGAGTAGTTCGACCACATTACTAGCATTGGTGAAGGCTGCTCTCTTTGTCAGACCGCTATTTTCCCCAGCCGGGTCCGCCACATCCATATGCCCAGCCGTGTCTTTGTAAAAGAGCCCTGCTGAGAAAAGCGTTTCAAGGGCATCTTTACCATATTTGGTAAGACATTCTATCATACAGCGGGATGGATATGTGCTAGAACTCTGTCATATAAGTCGATCTCCAAGCGATACATCCACTTGTGAAAAAATCGTAGCTCCAGGATAGTTAACAAGACCTACGGGATCTCCGTCTGCAATATCCGTCCCGTCAGCATTAGTGATTTTGAGGCGCAAAAAAACTAATGTGTTGTTTAGATCTATGTAATCCTCTCCATTCCCCGCAATAAAAAATTCTAATGGAGATGTGTCGGATATCGCTGATAATGGTGGTACTTTTATATAAGTGTTTTTTATTTCAATTGCTGTTTGAGTTAGTGGTACAGTAAACAGATCCAGTTCAGTCTTTAAACACTCTTCTGACATGTTGTGTAGTAATGCCATGATCTAAAATATTGTTTTAACAGAGCTCCTTGATCTTTTTGAAGCAGTGCGCTTAGCTGTCTCCTTGCGCTTGCGTTTTACAACTGATGTTTTCTTGGGAGGATGTTCTGTTTTCTTCTGCTTCTGGCCACTCCTCCGCACCCCTGGTGGCCTACATGCTCTTTTACGAGCCATTACCATTAGCCTGCATCCGTCTTGAGTATCATAGTTGTTGTTAAAAGATCTTGATAACGTATTACTAACAACGTCACTTAGTATGTTTTTGCAGCTGATTTAAGATGCGGCTTGTCTATGCTAAACCCTCGTTTTAGTAGGGGTATAGCCATTCTAAAGAGGCCTCTAAAAAGGCCCCCCAAACCGACCCCATACATAACTCCGCCTCCTGCATACCCGGGGAGTCCGTTGCCTGCCTGATTCTGGTAATAGGCAACGTAACGAATAGGGTCGACATTGTGATTGTTGAAAAATGCCATTTTAAACAAAATGTTTTACAGGCCTGAAGTGAAGTTTAATGCACACTTTCCAGTAAGAAAATGGGACGTGCTGATTTTGATCGTTCTTCACTTCTATAACAATATCTTTGATGACAGATTTGTTGATAGACGCGTAGTGGGGTTTGTCGTATCGAACACTGACTGTGTTATTGTTATCCCCTGTTATTTGTACACACTCCAGAAGCGGTACAAAAGCATCACCTACGAATTGGTAACGGATAATATCCGTGTAGATATAAAAGAGTATAGAAACCACCGTGTATGTCCGACTGATGCATTCTATACGTTACAACATCCTTTTCAAAATTAGTTTTTTCAGGATTTGTTTTTTTTGTAGAATAGAATCTCCTATAGGGACGCCTGGTTTCAATCCTAAAATAATGGCTAGTTTTCCATGGAAGGTTATTAAAATGTTAGGTTTTGCTTTCAGAAATACTTTGTTTTTTACGCGGTCGTAACCGAATACCCCCTGAGGCGCTACTAAATCATTTATTACACTAACTAGAGATGGTAGGGTGACCAAACGCCCTGTTTTCCCAGGACATGTCCTGTTTTTCACATCCTGTCCCGGCCGTCCTGGCTTTTTTTTTATAAAGTGATGAAAATGTCCTGGTTTTCAAAAAACTGCTGGTAAAAATCAGCTCTACAGCAAAATATAGATGGGCAAACAAGGAGGATGAGGAAGAAAAACAGGATAAAGAGGAAGAAGAAAACTAAAGATATAAACATATTTTGTTAGTTAGTTTTTGTAAGTTTGTGAGAGCTATTTTTGTTCAATTTGGAGGTATTTATTTATTTATTTTTCTTATACAGAAGAGACATTATTTCTATCATTATTTCATTCATTATTTTTGAAACCTGTCATAATAAAACATGTTGAGGAACCTCTGAGAAGCCTATCTGAATTTGTGTCTTTGGATATAGATAGTTTTTTGTAATATAACAATTTTCTATCCATCCATAGCCTACTTTAAATGTATTGAAATTAATAAGGCATCTTTGAGTAAACTTCGAGTATCATTTGAGTAGCCTATCTCATTGCCGGGCCGAATGTCCTGGTTTTCGGTAATCAAAATATGGTCACCCTAAGAGATGGGACATTGTCGTAATACCCCGTTTTTATTGGTATGCGTAGTTTCGATAAGCTGGTCTTCTTCACGTCTACACCGTGGCGTATGCTATTGGTGTATTTTTTACCATCGGCAGTGGTGGGTCCGATGTTTATCTCGAAAACGGCGTTGTTGCTGTTAAAGGTGTACCAGCTTCTAGGATATTCAAAGTCCCACCTCCCATTCTCCTTTTATATGGGGGTATTATAAGGGTAACCAGTCTTGTTCTATAATTAGAGATTTTATTATCAGGGTATACAGACAGTGAAGCGTTGCAGGGTAGTGTGACGTAAAATCCACCCTCAGCCATGTCTGGTTTTTATACAACTGTATGCAACCTGTGTGTGTGCTTTGTTTTAATGGCTTCTGTACATCAACTAACTCTTTCTGATCGATCCATGATGCAGATTTCGCGGGCCATCCGAGCCACTGTACCAGCACTAATGTTTTGCGACCCTTCATCTTTTTATCTAAAATTTTTTCAACTTTAAATGTCTTGTTTTTACTGACAAATATTTTTTGCAATTCTTCCGCATAAAAAACACCATTGATCACATCCCGTCGTAATCACTCAATCTGTAAACAGGGGGGTCCCGTGGGATACACGCTGATATAGTAAAATACTCTTGTGTGTAGTTTTCCTCATACCCTTTTGCAAACGGACCTCTGACTTTAGAAATTCGAACCACGTCACCAATATTTCTATTTAAATATGGGCTTAACACTATGAGGTCTGGTATCACCATTTAGGTTATGTAGCACCACAGACTCGTTTTCTTTCCTCACATCAATCGGCCTCATCTTGATGCTTCTGTGATGGCTCGCATTGTATCCTTGTGTGATGTCTTGAAGTATGTCAATGTAGCGTTTGGAGTTTGTAGCTGTTAAATATCTCCACATTCTACCTTTTAAGGTTCTATTAAACCGCTCGACAACACATGCCTTTAATTCTGTGGCTGTTGCGAAATGGGCAATATTGTACTTCTTTGTTTCGTTTTGAAAGTGTTTGTTAAAAAACTCCTTTCCTTTATCTGTCTGCAATTTCTGTGGTACACGACCCTCTTTCAGTATGGATTCAAAAGCTTTAGAGACCTCTACACCACTTTTGTTTTTTAACGCACGCGTCCATGCATATTTACTAAACAGATCGATGCATGTCAACAGAAAATGGATGTTGTCATTTACCTTGGCATATGCCGACATGTCAACTAGATCGGCTTGGAACTGCATATCAATACCATAGACAAAAACCTGATTCCTTTTGTATTTTAGTGGAGCAGTTCTGTGTAGTGTATATGCATCCTCGGCAGCGAGCCAGTCTGGAACTTCTTTATCGGTTAAACGAACACCCGTTTCTTATAAAACAGCTTTTTTTAGGCGTTTTTTCCCCCCTAAAGAGCCAGGATTAGAAGGTGTGTAATAAGTCTTTTTCATTTCTTCTGACATGTTTCCACTTCACGCTCCACAAAAGAATAACACAGATGGTTTAAGTGATTTGGGTTTTTATTTCTTAAACAACAAAAGGAAACAAAAGGTATCATACAGCATCGATGTAGTGTAAAAATGTATACACATCACAATGTTTTTCTCAAGAATGTAATCAACCAGTGTTTCAACAATTTCACAAACATCAGTCTGATTGTTTCTTGTCAATATGTCTACACATAGATCAGTCACATATGTACACAAGCACAATACATCTGCTATTCTAATACAGCTGCCACATTCAGTCATCAGGTCTAAAATTTTTATGATAGTTACACAAATTAGTTCACCCGCATACACGCATCATATCTGTCCATTCATTAGACAAAGTTCTTACAACAGACAGTTGTTGCTTGAGGTTTGTAAAATGTTTGGCATCAACGCCACATCTGTTTACAGCAGTGCTTCTCAATCTTTTTTCAATAACGTACCCCCTATCAAATCTTTTCTCAGCCAAGTACCCCCTGACCGGCCCCAATAATTTTAGATAGAATTAAAGCTATGATATAGTGATGTGCCATCATTATGAGATTTATTAAACATTGTATGAAAAACATTTGCAATAATAAACATTTGCAATAATAAACATGGGATACAGTGTGTGTATATATATATATATATATATATATATATATATATATATATATAAACACATATATGATGTGTATAACATTTTATCTCAAAAACAATTGTAATAATAAATAAGTTATTTATTATACTTATAATTTATTACTACACTTATTTATAATTTAGTGCGAAACATGTGCTTGTGCTTCACTGATGATCTTGGTCATCCTCGGGGGCAGGGAGGACACAGCAGTGATCAGACTTTTTTCCAGGCCCAGTCTCTTTCTCTGCTTTGTTTTGATCACAGTCATATCAGAAAATGAGGCCTCACACAAATATGTGGATCCAAAGGGCAGTAGCTGCTGCAAAGCTTTTTCTCCCAGCTCAGGGTGCTCCCCTTTCACACACACCCAAAACTGTGTTAGAGTGGATTTTTCATATTTCATCCGTAGGCCATAGTCAGATAACACATCCAGGAGTTTTTCCTGGTGACAGAGAGGAAGCTTGTTTCTGCTTTCTTCTGACAAAAGAAATGGGTTTCTCACCCAACTGAGCTGTAGAGATTTCTCCTCCATGTCAGGAAAGTATGAGTCAAAACTCACAATCAGGTTGGCCAAATGTTCTTCTATGATGGACTTCACTAGTGCTCTCTCCACATCTTCCCTGGAGAGGAAAGCATCCACCTGAGAAAAGCAGGTGAAATTCCCCTGTACACATGCCCGTTTCCATAACTCTACTTTCTTCAAAAAACCACCCACCTTGTCATACAGGTTCAGAATGTGGGTGTCCTTGCCCTGCAGACACACATTCAGCTCATTTAATTTGCTGAATATATCAGCCAGATAGCACAGCTTTGCGAGCCAATCTTTATCCTCAAACAGGGTGGCATATATCTTTGCTCTGACAAAAAGGTGTGCACCTCCGCCTGTATTCCAACAGCCTGTTCAGTATCCTCCCTCGAGATAGCCAGCGCACTTCTGTGTGTAGCAAGAGTTGTGTGTGTTCAGCTCCCATGTCCTCACAAAGGCGGTGAAACAGTCGTGCATTGAGTGGCCTTGACTTAATAAAGTTAATCACTTTAATGCTGGCATTCAAAACGTCATGCAACACAGGACTTATATTTTTGGATGCCAGTGCTTCCCTGTGTATGACACAGTGATTCCACTGCACTTCAGGATGTTTATTTCTTATACGCGTCATGAGCCCTTTAACACGCCCCGTGATTGACGAAGCTCTGTCAGTGCAGTTTCTCCAGTCCAGCTTGTTTTCAATGAAGAAACTATCCACTACATTAAAAAGGTCCTCTCCTGTTGTTTTCCCCTCTAAGCTCTTGCAGAAAAGTACATTTTCATAAATGTCATCGATATCCACATACCCAACAAAAGCAATGAGCTGTGCCACTGACATCGGTCGACTCATCAAGCTGGAGTGAAAATGCTTCGCCAAGTTTTCCCACAACTTGTTCAACAATATCCGCTCCCATTCTTTCTATTCTGTGGGAAACTGTGTCATTAGACAAAGGCACCGTTTTTAATTTATCCGCTTCATTTTTGTCCAGCATCGTCTCAGCTAATATAACGGCGGCTGGGAGTAACAGGTCCTCAGCGATCGGGAACGGCTTTTTTGCTTTGGCCACGAGCAGTGACACTGCATATGACGCCTGTAGTGCTTTGGATGATGTTGTGGAGACTTTTCGCATTGTTTCCTGCGATGATCTAAACTCAGCAAGTTTTCTTTTGAAAAATTCTGGTGGCTTTCCAACATGACACTGATGTTTGGTGCTGAGATGTCTCTGGAGGTGCGCCAGTTTCATCAAGCTGTTAGCTATTTTCTCCCCACAGAAAAAACACAATGCCTGGGGAGGGTTGCCGTTTGTTGCCATGAATCCCATCAAAACATACCCCTCCTGATATTGACGGTATTTTTTTGGCTCCACTTTGGCTTTCTTTTTTTCTTCATCCTCCACTGTGATATTACTACGTTTTAACCAGGATTTCATTATGTCTGTTTATTTTATAGTAAAGCAACTGGCTTCCCACTCGGCGTGATTCAAATTCTTCTTCTCTTATTTAACGTTAGGTAGTTTACAATCACATTTAAAATATAAACATTTTATTTAAAAATGTGGTTTACATAAACATTTCATTAAACTTATTTTCGTATGATATTTTCAGAAATCATGGATTTTGTATATCTTTTAAATTAATTTAAGAATTTAATTTTTTGTTTTTGTTTTTATAAATCTCACGTACCCCCTACAGTACCGCAACATACCCCCAGGGGTACGCGTACCCCCATTTGAGAATCACTGGTTTAACAGATAACAGATACATTGGCACATTCATTAATGATCTTATACAACAAGGTGGTCATCTCACATCTAATACGTTGTTTAAGTAGACACTTTGCCATTCCATTTGCAAAACACGTGTTCCCCATGTTGGTGTTAAAGTCGGTCAACTTGGACAATACCTTTCCAGCTGTCCACAGCATCATAGACAATTTGCTCACTACTGATGTCCACAACTTTCTCTCTGACTTCACAAAGCTTTTCCACAATGAAAACTTCGTCACACAGTTCATGTAAAATAGCCTCCACTGAACCTTGAATCCTCTGGGGGTGAACCCTTAAACCACAACGGCTCAATGCTTGAGCAACGATGTGCTTTAGGTCTGGTCTCACCAGATTACGTGTCAGTTCCTCAAAGTAGGCGTCAAAGAAATAGGTACCCGGTTCAAACAAGCAGGAGTGTCTAATCTGACTGGGGTGATCTACTTCACAACCAAACAGATTTCTTTCAGCTTTTTGTTGATGACATGTTCCAGAAGGACCACAACAGTTGCTTTTATGATTTTGAACCTGTCAAAGCGGATACAACTGTCTGTGTTGTCAATTCCAGCAAAGGCCGCTGCTCCAGCTATTGCACCAGTGTTGCCGTATGGTGTTGTAAGGAAGGTCAGGTTGTGATATCCAAGATCCATGCAAAATGTATCCAACCAACTGTTGTCGCCAGTTTGTGGGTGGGGCTCCAGCGGTGTAGCATTGTCATCAGGCATCGCTGGGGCCGCCTCAGGGTTTTCGTTGTAGCAGTAGACAGTAGTAGGTTCTTGAGACATGGTGAATGAATGTAGCGATTGTACCGATTTGCAGGCGTTTTAATGACTGTAATATGTGGGTGGGCTTAAGAGGCGGTCTTCGGGGTTGGTCGGTGTGAAACAATTTAATCTTTACAGAACTATAACGATCGTACATGTCGCACCATCTAAACATCTTGTCTATGCATGTAAATACGTTGTCAAGCTTACGAACATCTTTCCACTGAAACACCAATTTCATGTCGTAGCACTTATGATGCTCAGATTCAATATAGGCCATGCATGTTCGCAGAGCTTTGTCTTGTCGTTGCAGCAAAAAATATAAACACAATCGTCTGGTAACTTTTTACTATGGTCCCCGATCACACGAAATCTTCTGTTAGGAGTTATGCCATCCCACTCGGCCACGTACAACGGATCATCACCACAGTCGTTCAAATCTCTCCAAATGTAGTTGAAAAACAGAAACCAGTCTTTGTCGTGGAAAATCAGACATGGCGCCTGCGATGTAAAATCATCTCAAACATCTGGCGTGTAGAGTTTCACAGTACGCAACACCTTGTCAAACACATATCTAGCCACACGATTACCAGACATTGAGAAATCACGTTTCACAAAAGCTGTGTCTTCATGAAGAAACTTTGTCAAGCTAACATTTAGCTTTTTCCTTGGAGCAAAAGTTAGATCCTCTCTCATTTCAACAGGCCCTCTTGTTGGCGAAATACACGTAACCTTTCTAGGGGTTTTAGGAGTTCTCGGAGCAGCCATTGTATCAGGAAAGTTGCAGAATGACTTCTGTGATTAACAGTGTAACCCCCAACCTTATTTAAAGCATCATATTCAAGATGTATAGTGACGTAGGTGTGAAAAGGCATACCCTGAAGGAACACACCATAAAAAACTTCAATGGCAATTTGTGAGGTGTGAGTTCATTAAATCAGTCGTAAAAGCCAGTCAAAAGTCTAATTTAACATCAGTTTGATCTGTTTTTGTCCTTTTAAAGTTTGCGGATATCAGCACGGGAGGACACAATGCCAAACTTACTAGACACACAGACGCCAGCCCCGCCGTCGTAAATCAGAAGCGCTGTTATCTTGATACAAGAACACTGTCAGTCATTAGTGACAGGGGACCACTACACAGGACCATAAATTATGTCATAAATCACCATTTTTGACACAACATATATGTTAATACTACTTATGTTGGTGCAAACCCTTTTCGTCTGTTTGCATTTGCAAATACAGCTGCTCGCTGTTGTTGCTATTTTCGGGATTCTGATTGGCTAACGTGGGCTTGAGCTTCTCGTTACACTGCCACCTACAGGTTTGGCATGCTCTTGACGGCATATATATATACACGGGTTCGTATTAACAAACACTTTTCTGAAAACTGACAGGTGTGCACAATGTTATTTTTGAAATCAGAGAGGGTGAAATGTCCGTATATGAAAATAGCTGGCCATGTGTAAACGTAGCCTCAAACACAGAATGCGGAATTTGCCACCACATATACTGCCACACGCTGTTTGGCGTGTGTTGTACTGTTGGTTGTGTGTGGCAGAGTGGCCTGCTGTAGGCCAGGGTCTTGATCTAGTACTTCCTGGTCGATTCCTGACATGTATACTTCACAGCACTCTGTACGCAGAACGTTGTGCAGAGCACAGCAAGCCGACACAATGTCCTCCACTTTGGCAGTGTTTTGAATATTAATGGTGGTTAGAAAAACTTGAAAACAATTTGCCAGGATGCCAAATGCATTTTCAACCACCCTCTGAGCTCACGAAAGCCTGTAATTGAATATGCGTTGCTCAACAGATAGCCTGCGGTTCGGATATGGCATCATGGGGTATTCCTTCAAGGGAAATGCCTCATCTGCCACTATGCAGTAAGGGGCCAGCTGGTCAGATTCAGGATGTGGTGCAGGTACAGGTATGTTCGATGTTCTTTTCTCCAAAGCATCCTGTAATGAGCATCCACCAAACACTCCACCATCTGAAATGCGCCCATTGCTGCAATGGGTGTATTTCACGATCGGCACGATTCTGCCGACCATGCCGTCTGCTTTTGTTGCCACTAGTTCGTCGGCGTCGGCTTGGTGTGTTCCAGGCTTAAGACAAGACGATGAGAGACGACACCCAAGTCATTAAACGATAACTGTGACTATATCAACACAAGCCATATCGTTGACGAATAAAGACAAGACTGAAATGTTTTAAAAAATAAAAACTTGACCAAAACCACTAATGTGAGACAAAACATTACAGACTATTTTTACGAGCGTTCATGCTTACGGTTGCCAGATTTCAATAATTTAAACCCCCAGGTAGAGCTTTTCTGTTAAAGGAACACGTTTTCTACCCGGTCTTTTCAATAGTATCTGGCAACCATGTGCACGCGCTCTCTCTACACTGCTGAAGAAGCATGGATGAGCTTAAAAATACAGACAAGGTAGTGAGGAGTGGTGGTGGTGATGGTAATGATGATGGCAATAAATAATAAATGGTTACTCTGCTTATGCACACACACACACACACACACACACACACTGTTATTTTCACTTCTGGAATTATGAAATCACTAGATTGTTCGTTAATGCACTATTGTGGTCTGTATGTCTGTCTGTTAAAAAAAATTCAGGATAATATGATGATCTGATGCTCAAGAAACATTTATGATTATTATCAATGTTGAAAACTGATTCATATACAGGTCCTTCTAAAAAAATTAGCATATTGTGATAAAGTTCATTATTTTCCATAATGTAATTATACAAATTAAACTTTCATGTGTTTTAGATTCATTGCACACCAACTGAAATATTTCAGGTGTTTTATTGTTTTAATATGGATGATTTTGGCATACAGCTCATGAAAACCCAAAATTCCTGTCTCAAAAAATTAGCATCTCATGAAAAGGTTCTCTAAATGAGCTATTAACCTAATCATCTGAATACATTAATTAATTCTAAACACCTGCAAAAGTTTCCTGAGGCTTTTAAAAACTCCCAGCCTGTTTCATTACTCAAAACCGCAATCACGGGGAAGACTGCTGACCTGACTGCTGTCCAGAAGGCCATCATTGACACCCTCAAGCAAGAGGGTAAGACACAGAAAGAAATTTCTGAACAAATAGGCTGTTCCCAGAGTGCTGTATCAAGGCACCTCAGTGGGAAGTCTGTGGGAAGGAAAAAGTGTGGCAAAAAACGCTGCACAACGAGAAGAGGTGACCGGACCCTGAGGAAGATTGTGGAGAAGGACCAATTCCAGACCTTGGGGGACCTGCGGAAGCAGTGGACTGAGTCTGGAGTAGAAACATCCAGAGCCACCGTGCACAGGCGTGTGCAGGAAATGGGCTACAGGTGCCGCATTCCCCAGGTCAAGCCACTTTTGAACCAGAAACAGTGGCAGAAGCGCTTGACCTGGGCTACAGAGAAGCAGCACTGGACTGTTGCTCAGTGGTTGCATGTCATTCGGAAATCAAGGTGCCAGAGTCTGGAGGAAGACTGGGGAGAAGGAAATGCCAAAATGCCTGAAGTCCAGTGTCAAGTACCCACAGTCAGTGATGGTCTGGGGTGCCATGTCAGCTGCTGGTGTTGGTCCACTGTGTTTTATCAAGGGCAGGGTCAATGCAGCTAGCTATCAGGAGATTTTGGAGCACTTCATGCTTCCATCTGCTGAAAAGCTTTATGGAGATGACAATTTCATTTTTTAACACGACCTGGCACCTGCTCACAGTGTCAAAACCACTGGTAAATGGTTTACTGACCATGGTATTACAGTGCTCAATTGGCCTGCCAACTCTCCTGACCTGAACCCCATAGAGAATCTGTGGGATATTGTGAAGACAAAGTTGAGAGACGCAAGATCCAACACTCTGGATGAGCTTAAGGCCGCTATCGAAGCATCCTGGGCCTCCATAATACCTCAGCAGTGCCACAGGCTGATTGCCTCCATGCCACGCGCATTGAAGCAGTCATTTCCGCAAAAGGATTCTCGACCAAGTATTGAGTGCATAACTGAACATAATTATTTGAAGGTTGACTTTTTCTTTGTATTAAAAACACTTATTTTATTGGTCGGATGAAATACAGTCAGGTCCATAAATATTGGGACATCGACACAATTCTAATCTTTTTGGCTCAATACAGGCTTAAGACAAGACGATGAGAGACGACACCCAAGTCATTAAACGATAACTGTGACTATATCAACACAAGCCATATCGTTGACGAATAAAGACAAGACTGAAATGTTTTAAAAAATAAAAACTTGACCAAAACCACTAATGTGAGACAAAACATTACAGACTATTTTTACGAGCGTTCATGCTTACGGTTGCCAGATTTCAATAATTTAAACCCCCAGGTAGAGCTTTTCTGTTAAAGGAACACGTTTTCTACCCGGTCTTTTCAATAGTATCTGGCAACCATGTGCACGCGCTCTCTCTACACTGCTGAAGAAGCATGGATGAGCTTAAAAATACAGACAAGGTAGTGAGGAGTGGTGGTGGTGATGGTAATGATGATGGCAATAAATAATAAATGGTTACTCTGCTTATGCACACACACACACACACACACACACACACTGTTATTTTCACTTCTGGAATTATGAAATCACTAGATTGTTCGTTAATGCACTATTGTGGTCTGTATGTCTGTCTGTTAAAAAAAATTCAGGATAATATGATGATCTGATGCTCAAGAAACATTTATGATTATTATCAATGTTGAAAACTGATTCATATACAGGTCCTTCTAAAAAAATTAGCATATTGTGATAAAGTTCATTATTTTCCATAATGTAATTATACAAATTAAACTTTCATGTGTTTTAGATTCATTGCACACCAACTGAAATATTTCAGGTGTTTTATTGTTTTAATATGGATGATTTTGGCATACAGCTCATGAAAACCCAAAATTCCTGTCTCAAAAAATTAGCATCTCATGAAAAGGTTCTCTAAATGAGCTATTAACCTAATCATCTGAATCAATTAATTAATTCTAAACACCTGCAAAAGTTTCCTGAGGCTTTTAAAAACTCCCAGCCTGTTTCATTACTCAAAACCGCAATCACGGGGAAGACTGCTGACCTGACTGCTGTCCAGAAGGCCATCATTGACACCCTCAAGCAAGAGGGTAAGACACAGAAAGAAATTTCTGAACAAATAGGCTGTTCCCAGAGTGCTGTATCAAGGCACCTCAGTGGGAAGTCTGTGGGAAGGAAAAAGTGTGGCAAAAAACGCTGCACAACGAGAAGAGGTGACCGGACCCTGAGGAAGATTGTGGAGAAGGACCAATTCCAGACCTTGGGGGACCTGCGGAAGCAGTGGACTGAGTCTGGAGTAGAAACATCCAGAGCCACCGTGCACAGGCGTGTGCAGGAAATGGGCTACAGGTGCCGCATTCCCCAGGTCAAGCCACTTTTGAACCAGAAACAGTGGCAGAAGCGCTTGACCTGGGCTACAGAGAAGCAGCACTGGACTGTTGCTCAGTGGTTGCATGTCATTCGGAAATCAAGGTGCCAGAGTCTGGAGGAAGACTGGGGAGAAGGAAATGCCAAAATGCCTGAAGTCCAGTGTCAAGTACCCACAGTCAGTGATGGTCTGGGGTGCCATGTCAGCTGCTGGTGTTGGTCCACTGTGTTTTATCAAGGGCAGGGTCAATGCAGCTAGCTATCAGGAGATTTTGGAGCACTTCATGCTTCCATCTGCTGAAAAGCTTTATGGAGATGACAATTTCATTTTTTAACACGACCTGGCACCTGCTCACAGTGTCAAAACCACTGGTAAATGGTTTACTGACCATGGTATTACAGTGCTCAATTGGCCTGCCAACTCTCCTGACCTGAACCCCATAGAGAATCTGTGGGATATTGTGAAGACAAAGTTGAGAGACGCAAGATCCAACACTCTGGATGAGCTTAAGGCCGCTATCGAAGCATCCTGGGCCTCCATAATACCTCAGCAGTGCCACAGGCTGATTGCCTCCATGCCACGCGCATTGAAGCAGTCATTTCCGCAAAAGGATTCTCGACCAAGTATTGAGTGCATAACTGAACATAATTATTTGAAGGTTGACTTTTTCTTTGTATTAAAAACACTTATTTTATTGGTCGGATGAAATACAGTCAGGTCCATAAATATTGGGACATCGACACAATTCTAATCTTTTTGGCTCAATACACCACCACAATGGATTTGAAATTAAACGCACAAGATGTGCTTTAACTGCAGACTTTCATCTTTAATTTAAGGATATTTACATCCAAATTAGGTGAACGGTGTAGGAATTACAACAGTTTGTATATGTGCTTCCCACTTTTTAAGGGACCAAAAGTAATGGGACAATTGGCTGCTCAGCTGTTCCATGGCCAGGTGTGTGTTCTTCCCTCATTATCCCATTTACAAGGAGCAGATAAAAGGTCCAGAGTTCATTTCAAGTGTGCTATTTGCATTTGGAATCTGTTGCTGTCAACTCTCAATATGAGATCCAAAGAGCTGTCACTATCAGTGAAGCAAGCCATCATTAGGCTGAGAAATCAAAACAAAACCCATCAGAGAGATAGCAAAAACATTAGGTGTGGCCAAATCAACTGTTTGGAACATTCTTAAAAAGAAAGAACGCACCTGTGTGCTCAGCAACACCAAAAGACCCGAAAGACCACGGAAAACAACTGTGGTGGATGACCAAAGAATTCTTTCCCTGGTGAAGAAAACACCCTTCACAACAGTTGGCCAGATCAAGAACACTCTCCAGGAGGTAGGTGTATGTTTGTCAAAGTCAAAAATCAAGAGAAGACTTCACCAGAGTAAATACAGAGGGTTCACCACAAGATGTAAACCATTGGTGAGCCTCAAAAACAGGAAGGCCAGATTAGAGTTTGCCAAACAACATCTAAAAAAGCCTTCACAGTTCTGGAACAACATCCTATGGACAGAGGAGACCAAGATCAACTTGTACCAGAGTGATGGGAAGAGAAGAGTTTGGAGAAGGAAAGGAACTGCTCATGATCCAAAGCATACCACCTTATCAGTGAAGCGTGGTGGTAGTGTCATGGCGTGGGCATGTATGGCTGTCAATGGAACTGGTTCTCTTGTATTTAATGATGATGTGACTGCTGACAAAAGCAGCAGGATGAATTCTGAAGTTTTTCGGGCAATATTATCTGCTCATATTCAGCCAAATGCTTCCGAACTCATTGGACGGCGCTTCACAGTGCAGATGGACAATGACCCGAAGCATACTGTGAAAGCAACCAAAGAGTTTAAGGGAAAGAAGTGGAATGTTATGCAATGGCCAAGTCAATCACCTGACCTGAATCGATTGAGCATGCATTTCCCTTGCTGAAGACAAAACTGAAGGGAAAATGCCCCAAGAACAAGCAGGAACTGAAGACAGTTGCAGCAGAGGCCTGGCAGAGCATTACCAGGGATGAAAACGCTGGGTTTTCTGGTGATGTTGGTGATGTCTATGCGTTCTAGACTTCAGGCTGTAATTGACTGCAAAGGATTTGCAACCAAGTATTAAAAAGTGAAAGTTTGATTTATGATTGTTAATCTGTCCCATTACTTTTGGTCCCTTAAAAAGTGTGAGGCATATATACAAACTGTTGTAATTCCTACACCGTTCACCTAATTTGGATGTAAATACCCTCAAATTAAAGCTGAAAGTCGCAGTTAAAGCACATCTTGTTCATTTCATTTCAAATCCATTGTGGTGGTGTATAGAGCCCAAAAGATAAGAATTGTGTCGACGTCCCAATATTTATGGACCTGACTGTATGCTAATCTTTTGAGACAGGAATTTGGGGTTTTCATGAGCTGTATGCCAAAATCAGTGTTGGGAATGTTACTTTAAAAAAAGTAATTAGTTATAGTTACTCACTACTTGTTCAAAAAAGTAACTGAGTTAGTAACTGAATTACTCAATAATAAAAGTAACTCGTTACCAGGGAAAGTAACTATTTGCATTACTGTTAAAAAAGACAGTTTGTAGCAGTTTTCACAAGTCATTTGAACTTAGTAGAACAGAAGTAGTGCTTATATTGCACCTTGAAAATCCCAACTTTTCATTGGATATCTACTGACTCCCCATCTCTGCTGCTTCATCGAATCTCTGTTTAGCTGTTGTGTGTGTGTGTGTGTGTGTGTGTGTGTGTGTGTGGCGCTTGTGCTGGCATGTGTGTAAAAACACTGGATCTGATTGGCTACCAGGAAACATGACTCTTCCTTAGCCAATCATAATCGCATACCTCGTTATTAACCCACCTCCTCACTAGCTGTGTGAGCCACGGAGTGCGTTCGGATTACAGTTTATTCAATCAATAGCCTACATAGTAACCTTAACTGTCTATAATAGTAACGCACATAGGCGTCGATTTCGGTGGGTACACGTCCCACCAGATTCCGTCATGAGTCATTTTGTACCCACCACTTTTTGAAACATTGAGGCACGGATGTTAATACAAATAAATAAAACATCTCCAGTTAGCAGAGCATTCATTTAGTTCGCTATTAAATAAGAGATCTAGCGCTAAAATGTGTTGTTTTTTAAATCAAGCTGAGTGCTCGTTCCCGCTGCTATCAGTTGCATGGATAGTTGTTCTCTTGTGGCTCGCGCTGTCACGTACAGTCTTCGCTCGGACGCGCGCTACAATCTATCACCGTTGTGGAGACTTCGTTCCGGTGAAATCACAAAATAAAATGCACACAAACGTGTCCCAAATTCAGTTTTGATGAGAGAGAAAAAAAAAACAACTATAGAAGTGCGGATTCGAACTCGTAATCTCTGACACGCTTGGCATATGATCTACCACTAGCCCACTTATGAACTCAAATAACATTTGCGGATCGATGGATTTATTTACTGGTTGAGCAGAGAGGCTACACAGTTTGACAACTTTGTATCAGCATTTCTGAAAATGCACGTCCGAATGCATCTCTGTCCCCAGCACATTTCAAACCAAACTGACGCCCGTGGTACCGCACCGCATTTAACGTTCAGTAACGTTAACGCCGTTGTAATGACGGGAAAAGTAATTAGTTATATTACCCCCTTACTGAAAAAATAACGTCGTTACCTAACGCCGTTATTCCCAACACTGGCCAAAATCATCAGTATTAAAACAATAAAAGACCTGAAATATTTCAGTTGGTGTACAATAAATCTAAAATATATGAAAGTTTAATTTTTATCATTACATTATGGAAAATAATTAACTATCACAATATGCTTATTTTTTGAGAAGGACCTGTATCTGTGGAAACTTCTGTGTTTATTTTTCAGGATTCTTTGATGAATAAAATTAATTTGAAATATAAATCTATTGTAACATTATATGTATTTAGACTTTTGAATAGTAATTATTGCAAATACATTTATGCATTATCAATTGTGGTAAAGTGTGCAAAAAAAAAAAAACAGACAAGTACGCTGGAGTTCTGCGATCTTCTTTTGAGATTTTCTACTTAAAATAAAGTGTCATTCAGTCGGTCTGTGTTCTGTCACGAGCCGCTTGTGCTGTTTGTGCGACTAAATCTGTTAACAAAATGCAGGCTGATATCCAGCAGTTTTTAATGTTGATCATATTATACGAATATATTTCCTGAATATCCACACGATTTCAAATGTGATATTGATTTTATACAACAGTTCAACAAACAAAATGGTAAGTGATGACATTTAAAACAGTATTGTCAGCAGGCGTATTGCTCTAATTTGCAACGAAACGCCACTGCAAAACTGCAGCACACAGTGATTATTCGTGAATGAATCTGTGGCTTTGATCGAATCATGAGATATAAGGATCTATTCATAAATACAGGCAGCCACTTGCTTTCTAACTGAAATAATGAATGACTCTGACTCACTCATAAAGACAGTGACTTACCGCCACCTACTGGCGATTTTAATTTAATATTTGAAAGTATCACTTCGTTTTCACCATCATCGCAAATTGAACATTGTTTTATTTAAAGCATTATTTATTTTATAAAATGTAAAAAATTAACTGGAGAAATCGATTAAAGGGGGCCAATATTGTCCCCTAATGGAAAAGGTGTGACTGCAGTCTAAGTGGGGGTACTGCACTCTAAAAAATGTGAGAACCGCTAAACTAAGGAAAGCGGATATGTAGAATTGCACAAGTGCTACTGCTAAAGAGTGCAATGCCAATACAGTCTGTTGCCTTGATTTTTTCTTATAAGCTTTATTAAATTAGGCTAGAGAAAAAAATTATAATGACTTTTTTGTCTAAAGACTACATATAAAATAGCTACTGTAGCGTATGGACAGAGTCACAATGACTTACTCATTCTAACATTTGAAAAGGTTTTAACCCATTGACTGTTGTCCTGTAACTCGCAGGCCTAGCGCCAGAAAGTCTGTATCAAATTGCTCCATTGACACTTTTGTGGCACGTAAGAGTGTAAACACCAACTTGTGAGCCTCAAACAGATTATTATCACCTCAACTCCCCCTTCCCAGAAAGAATCCCAGGTGGCCGAAAAAAAAACCCTCTCTAAGACACCACATTACACACACAAATACACACAAACATTCTTGGCATCTAACTCGACTTATTGGTCAGTTCACTCCGAATAGGTGTGGACCCGGTCTTCCTTAAAGGATGATGACGATGGATCATCGGAGCCTTTTGTCTTTTGCTTTTTGTCTTGTGTTTTTGTGTTCCGCTCCGGAAGAACCGAAAGAACGCTTCAGCCTCACGGACACAACGAGGATCGACACTCACACACACACGCTCGCTCAGCAATACAAAGATCCATATGCAAGGATTATTTCCATCGAGATCTAAATGCGTTAAGAGTGTTTGTCCCTGCTTTAAGGTGATGTGATTCTTTGCTGGCACTCAAAAAGGTTAACTGTTGTGACATTTGCTACTTCTGTGATCTGCTCTCTTCTCTTCCTTTCTTTACTTTCGTTATTCTATATATATATTAGTTGTTAAATGTAGTTGTATGATATAGTTAATTTATTAAAACCCCATTATACGCTTGATTGTCTCTGTCTGCTGCTCATCGAACAAAGCCTCTTAAATGTGTAATCTTAAGCTACAATCTTGATATTGTTAAGTACTTTAGTTAGTAATCTTATAGAACAGATAGTTAGTAATCTTATAGAACAGAAAGTTATTCTTCATAGCCAGAAGGGTGGACGAACAGATTAGTCGAGGTGCAGTTAATTCTGTTAAAGGACTATTCGGAAAATTGATATAGCCTATCGTTATATTATATATATATATATATATATATATATATATATATATATATATATATATATATATATATATATATATATTCATAATTCATTATTTTTCGTTGTGGTTAAGTGTCTATAGATACAGATACATGGACTATATATTCCTTTTTTGGGCGATTTAAAATGGTAGGTATTAATGTCTCATAACCAGTATGATTAATTATTGATTGTGTATTATTGATTATTATTTATAAATTCCCGTCATTTGAGCTGATACCCTACACCAGTGTTTCCCAACCCTGTTCCTGGAGGCACACCAGCGCTACACATTTTCCAACTCTTCCTAATCAATCACACCTGAATCAGCTCATCAGCTCATTAGTAAAGACTCCAAGACCAGAAATATATGGGTCAGATAAGGGAGACATCCAAAATGTGCACTGTTGGTGTGCCTCCAGAAGCAGGGTTGGGAAACACTGCCCTACACTACCAAAATTAATGTCGGTAACTTCAGTTTGACTTAAAGTAATGACTAAAAGTTTATAAAAAAGGCTAAAAAATGCAATTACTTTTCGTCAATTAAAACAAGGCTAAAATGTGACCAAGACCAATAAGCATTTTCGTCTGAAGATGAAGACTAAGACTAAATCAAAAATGGCTGCCAAAATTAACACTGCTTCTATGGCTGGGATATGGCAGGCATAAGGGCAGGACCTGACTCTAAAACAGACAAGGTGGTGAGAATGGCAGCAGGCGCTAGCTCCCGGACAAACCGGGCCTCTGGCTAAGAGTCCATGGCAGACAAGTGGCCATGAAAAAAGGTTGTTAGGAGCTCTGGGTGAGTATTCAGCACAACAGGCTCAGGAATAGGATCCAGGGATGGAAGTAGTTTCAGAAAATTTGTGAAGAACACTGGGGCGGCTCCAGGAGGAGTGGAGCGGACTCAGGGATGAGCTTCAAGCCTGGAACTAACTCAGGAGTAAAGTTCTGGGGTTGGATCTGATCCTCCTCCAGATCAATGTCACTCATGTAGTCCTCGAGGTAGAGATTGCCTTTAGTGAGGCCAATAATCAGTACACAAAGTGTGGATCTAATCAGTGCTTTAATGATAGTAATAATTATTTAATTAGAAATAGTTGATCATTTGTAATCAAAGAAACCGACTACACAGGTATAAAAGTGAAAAAATAGGGAAAAAAAGATTCTAAGAAAATAAGAGTTTAGGAAACCTTAACTAAGTAGATTTATAATTTATTATTGAATGTCAAATTCAGAAATAAATTTGGTGCGTCAGCAGGAAATAATACAATACATCAATAAGATAAATAAATAAATACATACATGAATGTTTAGGTCAGCAGTACTAAACAGTTGCTTGGCAAACATGATTTTTCCTGGTGCTCCTACTGGTCAATAGACATGTCTGGTGTTCCTGGCCACCCACTTTTCACTGCACATTTTGTAGGTCTCTTATCTGACACACTCTGTTCAGTTAATGGATCTCTCTCATAACAAGCTGAAGATCTGATTGAGGTGTGTTAAATAAGGGAGGCATACAAACTTTGCAGAACGGTAGGTTATCCCTTAAGCCAAGAATAAGAACCACTGTTTTATGTGATTTTGACATTTTATCCATGATTATGCATGCCATGCTGAACCACTCATTGACCAGGATGGATGTTCCCTTCGTCTGGTCAGATGAATGTCAGACTGCAATGGATTTTCTCAAAGACAAGCTGACATCCGCAGATTCGTGAGATTCACAGACTTTTCTCTTCCTTTCTTCATCCTTATAGATATGTGCGACAGTGGACTTGGCGCCGTGCTCATGCAAAAGGACCACAGTGGCAGAGATGTTGTGGTAGCCTATGTGAGTTCTGCCCTGCATAAGTCGGAAAGGCCATATTCTACTCCAGAAAAAGAGTGCTTGGCTGTCATCTTGACCATTGAACACTTCAATCTTATATCGAGGATCTTCATGTGACAATCTTTTCGAACCACAGCAGTTTGAGATGGCTAATATCTCGCCTAAACCTCTCTAGCCGGCTAGGTTATCTGTAAAATTGCAGGACTTTGACATTGTCCATAAGCCAGGGACAAGTAACAAAGTGTTGTTTGCTCTTTCTCATTCTTCCTGCAGTGTATTTGTACCCTTGGGAATTCTTCCTGATTATTCCATAATTGGGGCCTTGACCTGCGTACTTTACCCCCTGTATTTTTTTTGTTACGGGAAAACTTCTGCGGGCAGGATGAGAGTAACACTCAGGAGTTGTCTCTGTATGAGATCCAGGATGGACTCCTGCTGGGTTTGTTTCCCATCTGCCCTCATAGACCATGGGAGTATACTGGTGTGGACTTTCTGGGGCCTTTACCGTGCACACCCTGCGGGAATCAGTCCTGCAAATTCACAAGTGGTGAAAAAGGTGACATGCTTACGAACAGAGGTGTAAAAAGTACTCAAAAATGTTACTCAAGTGAAAGTACAAGTACTGAGGGAAAAAGTAAAAGTATCTGGCCAGAATCGTCCTTGAGTAAAAGTAAAAAAAAGTACCACATTAAAATTGTACTTTAATATTAAAGAAGTAAAAGTAACAGCAAGAATGAAAACTAGAGATTCTTGTTTAAGCTTTTAATCTCTAAAAACATGAAGTGAGTGAACCACATACAAGGTTTTATCCTGCTTTAGAATGGTTTGTATTTAATTGTATTTAATTATCAAACTATAAGACTACTATCTAATGTCAGTATGCAACATGCTACTCAAAGTTGTAAAACCTCGGATTTAACTTAAGCAGAAGCTGATTTTCAAAATTGTGCTCTTTTGGGGCTGAAAAGCCTTTCACAGGCAGCCGATGCAGGAAGAGGTGTAATATACAGGTCCTTCTCAAAAAATTAGCATATTGTGATAAAGTTCATTATTTTCCATAATGTAATGATAAAAATTAAACTTTCAAATATTTTAGATTCATTGCACACCAACTGAAATATTTCAGGTCTTTCATTGTTTTAATACTGATGATTTTGGCATACAGCTCATGAAAACCCAAAATTCCTGTCTCAAAAAATTAGCATATTTCATCCGACCAATAAAATAAGTGTTTTTAATACAAAAAAAAAAAGTCAACCTTCAAATAATTATGTTCAGTTATGCACTCAATACTTGGTCGGGAATCCTTTTGCAGAAATGACTGCTTCAATGCGGCGTGGCATGGAGGCAATCAGCCTGTGGCACTGCTGAGATGTTATGGAGGCCCAGGATGCTTCGATAGCGGCCTTAAGCTCATCCAGAGTGTTGGATCTTGCGTCTCTCAACTTTGTCTTCACAATATCCCACAGATTCTCTATGCGGTTCAGGTCAGGAGAGTTTGCAGGCCAATTGAGCACAGTAATGCCATGGTCCGTAAACCATTTACCAGTGGTTTTGGCACTGTGAGCAGGTGCCAGGTCGTGCTGAAAAATGAAATCATCATCTCCATAAAGCTTTTCAGCAGATGGAAGCATGAAGTGCTCCAAAATCTCCTGATAGCTAGCTGCATTGACCCTGCCCTTGATAAAACACAGTGGACCAACACCAGCAGCTGACATGGAACCCCAGACCATCACTGACTTTGGGTACTTGACACTGGACTTCAGGCATTTTGGCATTTCCTTCTCCCCAGTCTTCCTCCAGACTCTGGCACCTTGATTTCCGAATGACATGCAACCACTGAGCAACAGTCCAGTGCTGCTTCTCTGTAGCCCAGGTCAGGCGCTTCTTCTGCTGTTTCTGGTTCAAAAGTGGCTTGACCTGGGGAATGCGGCACCTGTAGCCCATTTCCTGCACACGCCTGTGCACGGTGGCTCTGGATGTTTCTACTCCAGACTCAGTCCACTGCTTCCGCAGGTCGCCCAAGGTCTGGAATCGGTCCTTCTCCACAATCTTCCTCAGGGTCCGGTCACCTCTTCTCGTTGTGCAGCGTTTTTTGCCACACTTTTTACTTCCCATTGAGGTGCCTTGATACAGCACTCTGGGAACAGCCTATTTGTTCAGAAATTTATTTCTGTGTCTTACCCTCTTGCTTGAGGGTGTCAATGATGGCCTTCTGGACAGCAGTCAGGTCGGCAGTCTTACCCATGATTGCGGTTTTCAGTAATGAAACAGGCTGGGAGTTTTTAAAAGCCTCAGGAATCTTTTGCAGGTGTTTAGAGTTAATTATTTGATTCAGATGATTAGGTTAATAGCTCGTTTAGAGAACCTCTTCATGATATGCTAATTTTTTGAGACAAGAATTTTGGGTTTTCATGATCTGTATGCCAAAATCATCAGTATTAAAACAATAAAACACCTGAAATATTTCAGTTGGTGTGCAATGAATTTAAAACATAAAAAAGTTTAATTTTTATCATTACATTATGGAAAATAATGAACTTTATCACAATATGCTAATTTTTTGAGAAGGACCTGTATGTCAATATATGTAAATTACATATATAATGTGAGTGCCCATGTATGTCTGCTGCCTATATGAGAATATATGCAAAATTCATTTACATAAAACATGTAGACATATATGAAACATATATTTCAAAATATAAAAATTGCCGTTTTCATGTAAGTGCCATATATTTTCCTGTATATGCACATAAATGTTAAATATATGTATACATGCATATGTGTACTTATTTCCATAATACATATTTTCACTTATATTAGGGATACAAATATGCTTCTAATATAATGACACCATGTACTTTCACTTCTATTACGAATACAAATATGCTTCTAATATGATGATACCATGTACTTTCACTACTAGTGGCACAACTATGTTTTTTATACAGCCTGCACATACTACTCATTCCACAGAACACACAAGTCTTTTCAAATACAAACTTTACTGCATTTTTTTCAGTACAGACTTGATAAGTACAAACAAGTACCAACTTTTCAAGTAAAACTTTAACTTAATTTAACTTCAACTTCGACTTTATTTTATTTTTAAAGACTTTTCAAAGCGCTCACTTTTTTCCCCTCTGTATTACATTTTCAAACTTCTAGCCACATTTAAAACATTTCCAAGCTCACTCACTGGGGAAACACACTCATTTTTATTTAAAATTTTTCCTGGACATTGCCAGTCTTAGCTCTGCCACCTTCCCATTCAGGGCTGTTCTGATCTGGCCAGCCTAAACTGAGTGCTTTGACATAACTGCACCTGAGAAGGTAGATTTTAAAGAAAAAAGTTGTAGGTATAAAGCAGACAAAACACTGGTGGATAAACTTATCACCAAGATAAGATAAAAAAAAAAATGCATTTTCTTCTAGTGCAAGTAAAATTGAGTGACAAAGTACGTGACTATGCAAGTAAGGTCACACTTAAACTGCAATCAGTGTGTAAGCATGGCGACCAGTTGTGCACCAATTTAATATAGACGAAATAGGGTATAGTGCCAAACACCACCACCACCTCTCATCGAAACTAACTTTTTCTTTTTTTGGAACGCCGAATGGTAACCACTTTTAAAGTTGAATTCGCTCAGCGTTTGAAAATGGCTGTCATCCTGCTACACAGAAAATTAATCATGTACAGTCATGTACAGCCATGTGCACAGGATTTTAAAACGTTGTCAGCCCAGTAGCTGATTTGACTGAGTCTAGGCTCACATCACTTTAAATACAGACCTGTGGCAGATGTCAAATAGCTAAATCATTACTTACCCATTATAGCTTTTACTTTTATTTCATCCAGGCCGCTTCTTCTCTCCCCATTTCCCCCCTATGAAACCTTGGATTCCCCTCCTGAGGGAAAAAAAGTTGTTTTTCAATATGAAAAATAACCAGTATATAGTTTACGTTTTTTTTTTATTATCAGCAGCATGACAATCAAAATGGTTGAAAACAGACACATAAACACAGTCGGTCCATTTACATACACAGCTTAAATGGTAAATGGACTGCATTTATATTGCGCTTTTCTACTCCTACGAGCACTCAAAGCGCTTTACAATGTATGCCTCACATTCACCCATTCACACCAGTGGCGGAGGCTGCTATGCAAGGTGCCAACCTGCCACTGGGAGAAGTGCGGGGTTCAGTATCTTGCTCAAAGGACACTTTGATGGGGTCAGGCAGAGCAGGGCTCGAATCTGCAGAGGTGCCGGTACCTCTACCACCTGCGCCACCATCGCCCCTTTAATCAAATCATTACTAATAATCAGGCTAAGACCTGAATTCCAGTATAAGGCACTTAACACAAATCCTATGAAAATGTTATAGGTTCCATTGGAAGAAGGGGTAGAAGGCAGACGACATGGCAGGCAGGGTTCCTCCAGTCCAACTTCAGTTTGATTGGCGTATACATGCATAAGTTATTTGACTTTCAATTGCATTATCTGGGTGTCTTAATCGGAATATGAGTATTCCAGTTTGGTTTGATTGCAATCAGTTCAGTAAGGTAGTTCTTGAGCCAGAGGGTTGGTCGCTATCATCTAAGGGCAATAAGGCACATTGTGATTCCTGGAATGGTAGCATAGTGGTTAAGGAACCTGGCTAGCATGCTAATAGCCTTAAAATTGTTCTTTCAAAAATATGTGCTCATTCATGTGTAATTACTTCCACCTACTTATCAAAGTATTCTCGTAAGTGTAGAATCTGCTATTCAGAATACATACGCACGAATGGCTGAATCCATGTTGCGCCTCCATCTTTGAAATACATTCGCCAACGAGGGACATTCCTGGAAATTCAAGCTCTGCCTTTCCCGCTTTAATGCCAGGGGGAGATTAGTCTACTCGCGACTGCCGGCAGATTTGAAAGCCTGTTGAAGATCGAGGATCACACCTATTCTCGAGGACGTGAAAAGGAGTCTCCAGGAAGCGAAAAAGAGAATTATAACGACAACGCGTGACAGGAAAAACAACAAGACCAAAGTCAATATTGGAGTGGCTTTTCCAAGATGGAAAGAGCTTGTGAGGAGCAAGGATTTTAAAAGGGAACGGCGAAGTTGCCTGCTTTCTTCTCGACAGGTAATTCAGCCTATTCGTGTAAATCTATACAGTCTATGGTGTAAATTCGAAGTTTTATAGTTGCTTGGCTAACTATAGCATGGTTGTGCATAACACTAGGATACTTTTCCTTGTAGAATGGAAATATAATACGTTTACCTGTGACGATGAATTTTTAATTTTTAGCAAATCTTGATGCACAAGTGAGAGCTCGTTGTTACTATTTTCTGCTTGTTCTTCCAAGGAAATAGAAGCTAGGATTTCCGCCCCTTGATTGTGAATAGCAGCCTGTGGCAACATATAAATACATTTTTTAAAATTAAAACATACAAATTATTGTATTGTATATATAAAAGGGTAAAGAGTTAGTGCACTAAACAAAAACTCACTTTGGTTCCACTGACTGTGGCCACGGCAGTAAGGGGGGTCATCCTCATCCTCCCACAGACGTTTGGCAACAAGGTTTCTCTTTCGCAAAATGGCGTCGTCTTCGGAATCTTTCTTCGAACGTTTGTCCAACTTTCGCTCCAAAGTATTCATGTCTATTGCAGAGAAATATCAGTCACCACTGCCACTAACCAACAAGTTACCAACAAGGGTCTGTGTTAAAGAATTATGTAATGCCGACAATATGGTATCACATTATTATCAATATCACAAATAGATCACTCATAGCGGTAGAACGCCGTTCATTAACGTTATCCTACATAACCTCGAGGTAGCTTTAGTAAGTCAAAGGAAGCTTTTTGCCTCAGCAAAACAACACATATAACGTTAAACACATTTGTTGACAATTCGTTATAAATTATCTATTTATGTTAATGTAGCATATATCCCGTCGTCGTCGTTAACGCTTCTCAGGTTTAACTTACACGGGTACTAGGGAAATACTGATTGCATTATTTAAAAAAAAACAAAAAATCTCAATAAGAAAAATTTTAATGGTTTAAAAATCAAAACCAATATGTAGTGCCTGGATAAATCATGAGTCGTTAATATGAACACAAATAATGCATACTCCAACGGCCAATCCAAAGCTTTTACACTTTGAACCCTGAATGTAAATCAGGACTCTTAGCAATCTACAGTACCGGCATGGTGCCAACATGTCTGGGGTAGATTGCCTTTTCGACACCTTTTATGGGCCCTTAGAGCATCACCAGAACACACCACACATTCCTCAGCTCTGGGTCCAAGCTTCAAAGAGATCCTAATCGGCTCTATTAGGTCCGGGAAGGGAAAGTAAGAGACCTCTTCATGTCACAGACATGACATACACAGACTTTTACATTAAACTCAGAATATGAGCCATTGCCAACTAAATACGATATATTCCTGTGCTTGCATGTTTCCCAGTTCATATTAGTCTAGTTATGATTTCCTAGTGTATCAGTGGAACTCTAAGTGCCTATATTCATGCATATGAAAGTAACTTTGTATTCCTATTCTTTTTACATGTCTTTCTTGGTACCGTTTTAATCCTCGGTCTAAATGAGTTGGTCAAATACGGGAGATTACAGTAAAATGTATTATTCTATGTGCACCAGCTTTCTGGAGTAGAAATGACAACTTTTAACATTATCATAAACTATGCAGATGAGCCGCCTTGGCAGGACAAAGAAATATTTTTCCCGCTCACAGAACTCCAAGTCGATTGGTCAGTTCACCCCTGGAGGTGCGAACCCCGACCCCATTCAAAAGTCATGACCAGCAATTTCCTCTCCGTCTTCAGTTTGTGTCTTCAGTCTTCAGTTTTGTTTTTAGTCTTTGTTTTCCTTTTGCGTTTTCTCCTTTGTTCATTCCCACCGACGAGTGAAATGAACTTAGCCTGAATTATTCCTTTGGTAACTTTACTTTCAAGGGACCTTTAAACTTGCCAACTCCGTTACGCTAAGCTCTGAAGGAACGACACACACTTTCTTTCCTAAACCACTAAAAGAACCATATGCAAGTATTTTATTTCCTATCGAGATCTTAATGTTGTTAAGCTTGGTTGCCCCATTTAGGGTGATTTGATTCCTTGTTGTTTCTCTCTCAAGGTTCCTTTGTCTGTGATTTTACCATAACTGTTGACCATTCTCTCTCTCCTTCTTTCAATCACTCTCTTATTCTCATTCTCTTTCATTGTTGTTACTTTATTTTGTTGTATATACAAAGTGGACGTAATTTTCCTTTATGAAATCCAATATATTCATTTATTGACTCCTTCTATTGCTCATATTACGAAGTCCCTAAAATGTTTGATCTAAGCTACAAGCTTTACAATTGTTGATAGTTTAAATAGTATATTTTATAGAACAGAGAATCTATTTTACATGGCCAGAGAAATAGCCTTTCTTGAGAGTCTATAAGAAGGATAACTTTCCTTAAGGGTTGATAAAAGATCGTACGGTCCGTTCACTGGACAAACAGATTATTCGATAACAAATTAATTCCATTAAGGGTTATCCTGAGAATCGATCTATTCTAGACAATTTATATATTAATATTTAATTATAATTCGTTGCGATTGTTTATTGATATATACAATTGATCTATTTTGCCTGCCTGTATGGATAATTGATTATCATTTGTTATATTTAGTTGTCCATATAGAGATACATTGGCAACGTATCCCCTTTATGGGTAATTTAATCTATGTATGCGATTATCGATCATATTCATGATCAGTTATTAAAATATAATTCCCTTTATTTGAGCTAGAATCCCTACAAATATGTTGTTGTTATTATTTTTATCTTATTTTTCTATTTTATTTACTTAAAGATCAGATGGCTGTTACCGGAGGTTACGTAATTCACCACGTAAATGTGCTCCAAGAAAGCAAGGTTCAAGAGATACATTTGATAGTAAATGATATTTTGCAAAGGAATTCTGGAGATTTGGAAGATACGGATAAGAACTGATTTAAAGATAATTTAACTGTAGGTAAATATATTATTCTGACACACACTCCATTTCAGAAGGTGGTGGTAATGCAACCAGATGTTGTTTGCCAACTGCCATAAAAACAAGAAGAAGAAGGTTCAAATATTAGCTTGGGTGATTTCAGAGTCAACTATGGAAGACGGTATTTTGATTTTAAGTTCATAATGGAGTATCGAAAATACCTTACCACGGGTGCAGCAGTTCCTGTGCGAACAGCACGTCGATGGAAAAGGTAAGTGCATATGTATAGATAGCTAACTTTAAAAGACAATTGCTTGCTAAGACATAACGTTAGTTACCTTAGCATTTATCGCTAGCTAACTTGAACTAGCAAGCAAGCATCCTTTGATTATTATTATCCGTTTCTGTGAAATTTAGAAAGCTTAAGAAAAGGGAAAACTTGAGGATTATTGACCTTTTCCGCATTTCGTTCATGAGAAATGTATAACCAGGGGTGGTCCGTGTATTTGATTTTCAATTAAATAATGTATCAAATTGACAAAAATCTAAACTGTTATACGCCTGAAAGAGTTTTTATATATACATCACATTTAATGTCAGAGTTAAAAAAAACAATCAGTACATGGAAAACAGTACTTTTGATAATTACACTATAGTTGTCAACAAATAACAGTTACATAGTTATAGTGCATCTTAACTCTAAATTGAGGCTAAAATACTACACCTGATGCAACTCATTTCACACTTTAAATTTACGGAACAGTATCAGAGAAATTGTTGGCTAAACATACCAGTTGTTTATAGTTCATCATCATAACTCTCAAATAAGCAAAAATGCCTGAAATACACCTGAGTTTTTGTAAACTCATTTCATTCTTTAAATTTACAGAACAGAATTTGTTGTTGGCTACACATAGCTGATTCATTTGTATGCATTAATAAAAGTCAAGTTCAAAGTTAATTAAACTGGGAAACAAAAAGCAGAACAATTTCAAATGTTGGTCTTCATTCTGAACTAATATGTATGCTACATAAATATAAGAGTGTAACTAAATGACAAAAGTTCATGAAGGGACACATATGATGTGCATTCGCAATTCTTACATTTAATGAGCTGACTGACACTGCATTGATTCCATAAGAGAGGTATATGCTGGTGTGTATGCACTTAGGTTCACTCTTATGCACTCATTCAAATGTTCATCTGTCAGTCTTGTTCTGAATTTACATTTGATCTTATTCATATCAGAAAATGCTGCTTCACAAAGGTATGAAGATCCAAATAAAGCAGATGCTTTGAGTGCAGCTTGGTGAATGTTCTTGTAGACTCCTGAGTCTATCAGACTCCAGAAATGTGGTAAATGTTGCTGAGATTTTTACTGGAGATTATTTTGGAGATTAATAACTTCCATCTCCATTTCTAATGCACTGACATTAAAGAGTTCAGCTATCTGCTTTGAAATTTTATCAATGTCCATCTTAGTAAAAGGTTTGGCAATGAATGCCACACATGGCTCAAGTTTTTCAAAATCATTGAACCGTCCCTCAAATTCCTGCCCAAGCCTGGACAGGAGGTCAAAATACTTGTGTACATCAAAAACTTCAGTTGCATCTGCGTGGCTTTCTAACATCTTCAACACTGAAGGGAAGTGCTGCAATCTGTTGCTTTTCAATTGGTGAACGTAAAATGACAGTTTTGCTTTAAAAGCCTTCACAGCACTGATCATATCACATAAGGATTTGTCTTTACCTTGTAACTGAAGATTGAGCTGATTGAGGTTCTCCGTCACATCAGCCAAGAATGCGAGATCAAGCAGACACACAGCATCAGACAACAGGTTGGTGTCTTCCCCCCCTTGCTTCCATAAAAGCTTTAATTTCACTCAGCAGGTAAATAAAGCGGTGAAGTACCTTACCCCTACTCAACCATCTGACTTCTGTGTGAAATAAGAGATCACCATACTCTGCAGAAAGTTCATCAAGAAACACTTTGAAGCATCTGTGTTGTTTGGACTTTGCGTGAATTGAATTGATAATATTAACAACCGGAGTCATGACATGATCAAAACGCATAACCTTACTGCAGACTGCCTGCTGATTAATGATGCAGTGATAATTCAGAAATGCAGGAAAATCTGGGTCGTTCTTGCAATGCGCAATAAATCCAGAGTGGCGCCCGATCATGGCTGGCGCTCCGTCTGTTGTCAAAGATACCAGCTTTTCAAGGGGCACACGTTTTTCCACACGGTACGTCTTGAAAACGTTGTAGATGTCGACTCCTCTGGTTGACGTTTTCAGAGGAAGCAATGTAAAAAACTTCTCTTTGGAGGAAAAATCATGAAAAACCATCCGAATGAAAACAGCCAACTGAAGCCAGCAAAGAAATTCTCCTTGCCATGGTGTTGGCACTGAGCTGGACATCAGCGATAGCAGACAAAATTTCCGCCTTCCTTGAATAAAGTTTCGGCCACCTCTGTCATCACATCCTTTACCATGGCGCCATTGGTGAATGGTTTCTTGTGCTTTGTTAAGAAGCGCGCCACTTTAAATGACGCCTCCGTAACAGCATTTCCTCTCTTTATCGGTTTGATGAATAAAGATTGCTGTTTTTGTAGTGTTGCTTTCAGCTGTTTTACCTTTTCAGTCCGCAGCCTGCTACCCACAGGAAAGTCTCGTGCTAAGTTCCCGTGAACTTGAGTGAAATGCCGCTCAACGTTACACTTTTTACCGACAACAATGCTAGCGCTGCAAATTAGACACACACATTTTTCGTCTACATTTGTAAAGGAAAAATCGCTTTCCCATTCTTCATGAAAATAGTATGTTTTTTTCCTTTTCTTTGCATGGCTGCTGTCTTTACTCATTCTGATGCGACGTTCTCAAGCTAGTAGCCTTATTAGCGTGATGACGTGCTTGATTGAAACATTGACGTGTATACGTCCATAGTTTTTTGTTTTTGTTTTGTTATTCTGTTATAGTGTAATTACATCTGTTTGTTCATAAATAAATAAAAAACGACCTCAAAGCATGTCAAATAAACGTCAATATGTCAAATAAAAACTTAATTTGCACTGGAGGGGTGGGACATACAACTATATTGCCTGACTCTGATTGGATGAAAAGTACGTCTTGGCGAGCTACCTTCAATCATGCCACAAGCTACTGGTAGCTAGCAAGCGACGTGTTGGAGACCCCTGATCTAGACACACCCAACCACACAAATACTTTCTCCCCACTCACTTAACTCCTCCTCCTGTTTGCTCAGGTCTTTCTCACATACACACGTGTACACACACACTTGTTATGCACTGAAACAGTGAACTCAAAAGGTACAGTCGGCAGAATTATTCCTCATGGCTGTCGCGGTCGGCATCATTTACAATGAGTGCTCCATCATAGAAGGCACGCACAGTGTCACTTGCACCAATTTCAGCAAGCAAGTTAAGCACATCCTTTCTTTTTGCATCCTTCACTGTGCTTACATTTGGGAGCTGACTCGGCTTGAAGTTTGCCCAGTTCTTTCCTCGCTTCAAAACCAAGTGATAGCAGAAGTCACTGTTGTACACAGTCTTGAATCCAAGTTTGTCATTCCTCAATTCCAGCATTCTAGCATCACTGAGCTTGAATGACTTCTGTGTTTTTACAAAAACCTTTGTTGCCTTCTTGAAATCATAAGCTTGCCAGTCCTGGCCATAGACATGGACATGTCCATGGTTCCTCAAAATGTCATAGTACTCCTCTGGCATGAGGATGGTATTGTACTTTTGAATCTGCTGCTCAATCCTCCTGAAAACGCGGTCAACAGGAAGGAAACTGTGTCCCCTGATGGGAAACACATATTCAGTGATCATATTCAGAAAATTCTGCTTTGTTAAAGCAAAGAGCATTGACAGAACATTCACATTTTTGTTTTGTCCAAAAAAGGAATCACTGAATAATCTCAACTTCTGAACATTGCAAAGTGCAACATTCAATGGCTGCCGAAAACAGTGGTTCAGAGAAGAAGCAGTCAAATTACTGTCTTTTCTGTTCTCGTGTTCCATCTTTGTGTAAATATGGATGTCATCCTTGCTTTGCTTGCTGCCTTTCCCAGCATGGACAACAACATCAAAGATGTACATGTAGAGCTTGCGGGAGTAGTATGCCTGACCAATGGGGGTTCTTGGGAGTACCAGATTCTGCATCATGTCAAAGCAGACTGTCAATGCTGCATTGTCACTTTGCCCAAGCAAATCATAAAACACCCTTGCTCGTCTGCGATGCAAAATGAAAGATGCTGATGCTGTACGCTTCTCCTCTTCGGGCTATCTGGGGTTCTTTACTGTGAGATTAAACATGTAGAACACGTGTCGGTGGCTGGATGTCCAAATGCAAGGTTGAAACTCTATCGGAAAACACTGTAATAGAGAGAGTAGCTAACAGCGTCATGATTTTGCTGCTTGAACAAATCGTGCATTTTTTTTACGCTGAGGTCACTGGGAAGGTATTTCCGCCCAGGTGCTCCTCTTCTGCCATAGTGGCTTGCCCTACAAGTGATTTGAATGTGATCCATCACAATTTTCTTCTTTTCTTCATTTTCTGTAACTTTGCGAGCACCACCCCTACGTTCTGGTCTGGCTTCAGCATTCTCTGCATAATATCTTGCCACTCGAGCTACTCTATCTTTGCCAATACCTGCAACGACAAAAGTTAAAATAACATTTTATTTCTTTGTTAAGGGGAAACTGAGATAGCATAGGCTAGTGGCTCATCAGAATATACAGTGGCAGTCAACCACAAATCCATTTCAGCCTGAAATGGGTTGGCCTACAAACCAACAACTTGAATAACTTTTTACATAATATCTCACTTTTAACATGTTATTTATTTATATATTTGTGTATTTATCTATCTATTTATTCATCTATCTATCTATGTATTTATTTATTTATTCAGGAACAAAACTATTAACAGTGCATAGCTGTCAACATTGAGCATTGAAAATAAGAGAGATTTCCCGGGTTTCTCACCTACAATACGGGAAAATGTCAACATTCGTCCCCCAACGTTGGAAGGGCTGCAGTATTAATCAATTTTTGCAATTATTAATTTGGTCAACTTCATACAGCCCTAACAAGGCTAAAGTTCTGTAATCGATGCCCCTGTGCGCTGTCATTCTCTCTCCTGCGCAAACAAAATGTGTGCCAAAAAGTAGCCTAGTGTGTAATTCTTCTTCATAAAGTTGAACAAATGCATTTGGTTATTTTAAAGAAAAATGTAAATAGCCTGTCATGCAGCTTATGGGCTACAGTGCAGAGTTGGGAATTTTTGGTAGGTCAACTTGGAGTGAATAATACAAACATGGAATTATTTCTCTACTCGTAGCACCACTGCTCTCGCAAAACCACGCCGTCATCTAAAATAATCTCACTCTAAGTTTGCCTTCAAGCAAGCAAAGCGATGCTTTGAAAACGTCTAGATTTGCTGGAAAGGCAAGGTGGTAGCAACAGGACAACAGTAGCTAAAAACTGACAGGTCCGGTGGTAGAGCTAATGTTATTAGATTATTAAAATACAGGGTATTTTACGGGAAAATATTAAAACGGGAAGACAGTGGGAAAAAATAAAAACCGTGAGAAACCTGGAAAAAAACGGGAGGGTTGACAGCTATGATGTAGCCTATCTAGCTACTCTTGACAGTTTGTAACTTAGTTTGCTACACTTTTATGGGTGGTAGCTTCTGTGTAGTGAAGCTGTTTATTGTAGAGTAGCTGGTAGCTTAGCTCACTACACATATCAAGTAGCTTGCCCATCACTGACTATTAAGGCAGTGAATTATTCATGAAATGCAACAAATAAACTCACCCAGCGCTGCACAGAAAGTTGCCTTGCAGACAGGAACCTCCGTGGGATGATCCTTGGAGAGCAAGTAGTACTCGTTCGTGACCTCCCTCTCCTTCTGTGCATCTTCAATTTCCACCTTGGAAAGTCTTCGCTGTACCCGTTTTACTGTTATCTGGTGTAAAATTTCTTGGTCTTCGGCCTTCGTGGTATGACAGTAGAGAGTGTCGAAGTTTTTAACAAGATCCGTCAGCTGTCAGTTTGTTGGCATGACAAACGTTTTTTGATTCACTGTGAGAACAAGCAATCGCCGGAATTTTACCACCGCCTGAGTTTCTGACTTTCTTTCTGACTTCCCTATTGTGGTTGTCTTTTGACGGCTTCCGCTTCTTTCCCAAAGACGACACGACCACTGGCTCCTCAATACCATCAAAGTTATTCATTTTAGTATATAAAACTTAAAAGTTTAATGTGTTTACCGGCGTCTACTGACAGGGTGCCGCCATGACAGTTTGCGTCATGGAATGGTGCGCTGTGATTGGTCGAATGGAACTGTCAGTCTTTGCGGAAAAACAGGAATGGCGTTTGTCTCTGTTTGGGGAAAAAAGGGAAAAAACAGGGCAGCGAAACATGGCGGATATCGCGTTTTGTTAAAAACTGATTATCGAACTTTGAATAGAGAGTAAATGTTTTTTTTTTCAAAATTGGCATTTATCGCGTTTTGGAACCAAACTCTTCATCTGTTGGTTCTGAATTTTGGGATTTTAAAGCATGATCCAGATGGCAACATCTGAAATTCAGCCTGTAAGGAATGAGAACTATCTGACAGGATAGATTCAACCCTTCTTAGCATCTGCTGCTGATAAAGTTCCTCCAACCCTTACTGCTTAGAGCCTGTAATGCAGCTGCTCAACTTAATTTACCTGGAAAGGGAGTTTTTTTGTTTTACCTTAATGGACCCGTACCAACAGATTAAGGAGAAGGTTATAAATGACTCAACAAACGACCTATAGAAAAGGGTCATCAGTGTCTTGTCCACATTAAACTTGGACAGCTTCCTAAGGCAATACAAGCGCTACTGGCCTTTCTAGCAAAGTAAACTAGTATTTGGCTCGAAACACAGCTTGTCATCAATAATAGATCCTAAATATTTATGATCTTTAACAACATCTATTTCCTGACCATTTATACTAGTTTTTACAGTGTTTGTGACATTATGCCTAAAATCAATACACATGTCCTTAGTCTTTGAGGCATTCAGTTCAAGAAAGGCTTCCTGACACCATGTTACAAAGTGGTCAATAACCGGACCATGTGAAGTTTCCCCGTTGTTCAGTAAGCTGACAATTACCGTATCATCAGCAAACTTTACAAAGTGTCGGTTTTCAGTCACAGCGTGACAGTCGTTGGTGTACAGAATGTAGAGGAGGGGGTAACACGCCAACCATTGCCAAGGAGGGGGTTTCAATCTTCAATGTTGTTTCTGAAAAGGTCAACAGCACAGTGGAATCTGTGATAGCAGAGGACACTGTTTCAAAGGCCATTTCTCTAAAGGAGAAAATGGACAACATTGTCCAAAAAAAAAAAGGCAAGACAGGAGACAGGGTGGCAAATCGGGAACCATTCTCTGTAGGCCAGAAGGTCATACGAAAAAACATAAGGAACCAGCAGAGGAAAGGGGTATCTTACGAAATAGTTCATCTACAAGACAAAAGCACAGATTTAAGGGATGAAAAGGGGAAGATATTCCCCAAAATCAATACTGACCATCTCAAACCATTTAAAAACACACCCCAGATAACACATATAATTACCCAAGAAGAACCACAACGTAAAAGACCACATAAAAAAATAGCAAGTCAAACTGTACCATGCCCTTCCCTCATACCTGTAGACCTCACCATCACTATGTCACAAGAAAGCCAGCCCCCACCATCACCTCCATCCTCACCAATAGATTTATCACTTGGACCAAAGCATTCAACACAGCAGTCAACACAATCTACCGAATCCTTTCCCGTCTCTATTGGACCTTTTAATGAAAATGTCAACACTGGAAATGCCACGTTCCTCTCCTGTGTCCCAAACAACTACAATGGCGACAGTGGTACCAGCTAATACCACAGGCGCAGTGCATAGCTGTAAGAGCTAATGTAAAGTCAGATCTTATAATAGATTAATAATAGTCTGACTTCTAATATATCTGTAAGGGTGTAGGTGCAATGCTGTTTTTGGATATCTTCTGTAGGTATCAAAAGTGCCTGGGCTGGAAACGACAGTTATGTACTGCTGTCCAAAGTGGGATCCTATAAATTATTTCACAAAGACATGCATATCGGCCCTGGGAAAGAGTTGGAGAGTGAGGTGCACATTTCATTAATTTCAACAGATAAGCCTTTCATCTGCTGTATTTATATTTAGTATAAATGTTTAAGTTTGCAATGTTAAAAGTTATGCGTATCTGTCCCTGAAGGTGAGGCAGCACAGTTTGACCTCACCGGGCAAAGCATTCCATATGGACACATTTGTCATGACAGACACTTGTATTGAAAGGGAGAAAAAATATTGAAGGCTCAAGGTTTCCTGCATATTTAAATGCTCTGTTATTTTGCATTTTATTACTTGTGCTAAAATTCATTTTGTTCAGGCTGTGCGTGTACGTTCATTTGTGTCGTTGGTACATACTCAAGGCTTTAGTTAGCAAGGCATAAATCATAATAGTGTTTTTTTTTTCAGTTTGGCCCAGCAAACTATGAGGTCATAGTTGGCATTGTAAACAAGGGCCACCACTGGTTCCCAGTTGTAAGTATTTATGGCGGTATTTAGAACGGTTTCCCTTGAGTATTCCCATATCCCCTTAATGTTGATTTGCACTAATATTCCCCTATCGTGTTGGAAAATTTTGCATATTAGTTAGGCTGTATACTCGTCCCAAACAAAAAACATTCTGTGTGAACCAATTGGAGAGTCAAACAACAAGAAAAAAAGGGTTTTGGAGATAACAGGGTATTTTTAATGCACCACAATAAGATGTATTGTTATTGTGAAATTATGCATGCTTGAAAGAAAAAAATCCATGAAGCTCTCTATGCACTGTTCTTGAGCTAATCTGAAGCCCACATGATGTTTGGAGGTCTGTAGCTATTGACTCTGTAGAAAGTTGGCAACTTCTGCGCACTGTGCCGCAGACCCCTAGGTCTCTGTGATTTTATGGCGAGTTGCTGTTGTTCCCAATTGCATTCACTTTATTATAATACCACTAACAGTTGACCGTGGAATACAAGTGAGGAAATTTCATGAATGGACTTATTGCACAGGTGGCAACCTATCACGTCACCACGCTTGAATTCACTGAGCTCCTGAGAGTGAACAATTCTTTCACAATTGTCTATAGAAGCGTCTGCATGCGTAGGTGCTTGATTTTATACAACTGGGGCCATGGAATTGATTGGAACAGCTGAATTCAATGATTTGGAGGGGTGTCCCAATACTTTGGCAATATAGTATATATATATATATATATATATATATATATATATAGTATATTACATTCTGCATGATACAATATAAAGATTTCACAGTAATCTGATTCTGTAATGTTGTTTGTGTAAACGAGCGGAGACCGGAGAGTATAGAATACTAGATAAAAAAAATTAGCTAGCTAGCGAATACGTTGTTGTGGCAAAAATTCTGTCAAACATCATCACTGCGTAAGAGACACTCAGAGTCAAATTAATTAAAAGAGAAGTATTTATTCTTGCAAGAATAGGCCCAGTCGCCAACACAGCAGTTACCCTGTGAAGTGAGTGACGCCCCCCAGGAAGAGATGAGACAGCCTTTATCCTCTTTTCAAGGTTCCTCCTCACAGCAGTTACCCTTTCACCCACTCAGATAAGGTCCCCACTGCTGTTCAGTTTCTTCTTAAGGACAGGAAGGAACCTGGCCCTGAAATAAACTAGCCAAATCTGACCATTCCTAAGGTCAAGAGGTCCTATCCCATATATTCCTGAAACGTCACGCACAAGCACGGACACACATATACTTTTACACATTGAATAGGTTCAATCCCTTATGATATCTGTTAGGAATAAATGACCATTAAAATTTCTACAACAATTCCCCACTTTTTATCATTCTGATTACCCATAATCACAATAATAAACAAAAAACAAATTTTAAGTCATATCATCACACTACTCTTCATTAACATTGGTGAAATATTATTTAGAAAACAAAAGCTTAGGCAGTTTTGCAAGGATAGTCCCTTAAATATGAGCAAGCAAGTAAAGAATTTAATTAAAGCCGGGCTAAATGGGCACTGCTATTGCACTCTCGACCTAGATCGAACCCTCAGTCACCTCAATTAAATAAGAAATAGTGTACAAATTACTTAGGAAAACAACACCATCAATTCACACTGGTTATTTTAGCAGGTCATCAAAAATACACAAGAATAAAGTAGAATAGAATCCTTCATTTCAAACCCTCTCCTTGTACGCCACCTCGTAACACGGATGACCGCTGTTTGTAACCTTCTTTAAATCTTTGCCCTTAATCTTTCTCAGAAAATAAAATAAAAATAAAAAATAGAAGAAAAACAACCAGGACATACATTTAACACATCTCACTGTAGCTTCCGCTACCTGTCTCGTCGCATAATCTTGTTAATCCTTGGGATAGACTGTCATTTTTTTTTACCAATTGAATAGACAGCAGGTTTTCACCTGTCTCTGTTATCGTATTCACCCATGAATAAAAAAATTATCATAACACATACAATCCTAACTCCTACCATTAAGCCTTTTCCATTAAATTTATGTCCATCTCCACATTTTATTCACTTCTAATTCAATTTATTAAGCTCTATTGAATGCACTGTTTAACAAATCTAACCAAAGAAGTCTTATAATTTTATCCATTCCTCTAACCAAATTAGTTGTTCAAAATTAACTCTAATATCTCTAGTACGGACACATCAATCAATAGATTTTCTACATTTACAATCAAATTAATACCCAGTTCGATTCAATCAAACAAATCATCAAAAAAACAGATTCTTCTGTTAAACTTAAACCATCAGTTGGCAGTTGGTTCCTCCAGGTGTGTTGATCATCTTGTTCGCCCCACGGACGTTCCGTGTTCGCCAGGGTGACACTTTGCGTGCCGTTGCAATGGTCTTTCCCTCGTAGGCGAGGCAGACAGTTACTAGCACCGTCTTCTTAAACCTCACTTTCTGCTCTATTGGATGGTTGAGGCCTGTTGGTGTTGTCTAAGTTGAGAGGCTTGGACCCAGGTGTCACACTCTCCAACCATTTTCTGATCCTTACAAGGTCTTCCCTTAAATCACGACCGCACCCCCACTGGAATGAACCATTCCTTGCCTGCTGTCACCTGTGAATGGAGACCTTAACTATTTTGTTAGTGATGCTTGTCTAGCCGCTCGTCCCTTTTGGTGTGACCTGTGGAATCAACTAGCTGAAACATATTATCACCGGATAATTTCTTGCTCATTTAATAGCACTCAGGGTCCTTTTCCCCTGAAAAACACTCAACCCACTTTGCTCATGTCCACAACACAATATTTATATATTTGGAACAGAATCAGTTCTGTTTGCTGCAATCCATCCTGACATTCTGCAAAAGGAAAATCTTAAGTTATGCGCTGCGCAGGTGTGGAACCTTTCTCCTACAATAATAACCCAGGCCAGGATAGTTAGCCAAATTCATCCATAGCCATCATTTTATTGGGCACTTTCTGCCCTGTATCAAAAGTCTGCATGATCTGTACTGAAAAACAAATGTCGAGGTTATTTTCAGATAGTAAAGTACACATAGTTTCTTTTGTCTGCTGTGCTGCCGCAGCCTTCGCTGCTGCATCTGCCCTGGCGTCTCCTGTTGAAACAGTCCTGCAATTTTGTTATCAGCGTGTGCGGCACACTTACAGACAGCAACTTTTGTTTGGAACGGCCTTTTACCCAATTAAACCCAGTGTCCTCCCAACATATATTGTCCTTTAGTAACCCATATTTTGTCAATCCTTACATCTGCTGCTGTACTCCCAGCATATTGCTGGACCCTCAGACACTCCTCAGATATTAAATACAGACATTGTCTGCAATCATAAACATTCGCATTCGTTTTTTATAAAACTATAATTTCCAATTCCTTTCATAATAAACGAAGATGGATTGTAAATCCATTCCTTTCACTACCCCCATTATCAGTGTTGGGAACGTTACTTTAAAAAAGTAATTAGTTATAGTTACTCACTACTTGTTCCAAAAAGTAACTGAGTTACTCAATAATAAAAGTAACTTGTTACAAGGGAAAGTAACTATTTGCATTACTGTTAAAAAAGACAGTTTGTAGCAGTTTTCACAAGTCAGTTGAACTTAGTAGAACAGAAGTAGTGCTTATATTGCACCTTGAAAATCCCAACTTTTCATTGGATATCTATTGACTCGCCATCTCTGCTGCTTCATCGAATCTCTGTTTAGCTGTTGTGTGTGTGTGTGTGTGTGTGTGTGTGTGTGTGTGTGTGTGTGTGTGTGTGTGTGTGTGTGTGTGTGTGTTTGTGGCGCTTGTGCTGGCATGTGTGTAAAAACACTGGATCTGATTGGCTACCAGGAAACATGACTCTGCCTTAGCCAATCATAATCGCTTACCTCGTTATTAACCCACCTCCTCACTAGCTGTGTGAGCCACGGGGTGCGTTCGGATTACAGTTTATTCAATCAATAGCCTACATAGTAACCTTTACTGTCTATAATAGTAACGCACATAGGCGTCGATTTCGGTGGGTACACGTCCCCACCAGATTTCGTCATGAGTCATTTTGTACCCACCACTTTTTGAAACATTGAGGCACGGATGTTAATACAAATAAATAAAACATCTCCAGTTAGGACAGCATTAATTTAGTTCGCTATTAAATAAGAGATCTAGCGCTAAAATGTGTTGTTTTTTAAATCAAGCTGAGCGCTCGTTCCCGCTGCTATCAGTTGCATGGATAGTTGTTCTCTTGTGGCTCGCGCTGTCGTGCACAGTCTTCACTCGGACGCGCGCTTCAATCTATCGCCGTTGTGGAGACTTCGTTCCGGTGAAATCACAAAATAAAATGCACACAAACGTGTCCCTGCTGAACAAATTCAGTTTTGATGAGAGAGAGAAAAAAAAACAATTATAGAAGTGCGGATTCGAACCCGTAATCTCTGACATGCTTGGCATTTGATCTACCACTAGCCCACTTATAAAGTCAAATAACATTTGCGGATCGATGTAGCCTATTTATTTACTGGTTGAGCAGAGAGGCTGCACGGTTTGACAACTTTGTATCAGCATTTCTGAATATGCACTTCTGAATGCATCTCTGTCGCCAGCACATTTCAAACCAAACTGACGCCCGTGGTAACGCACCGCATTTAACGTCCAGTAACGTTAACGCCGTTGTAACGACGGGAAAAGTAATTAGTTAGATTACCCCGTTACTGAAAAAATAACGTCGTTACCTAACGCCGTTCTTTTAAACGCCGTTATTCCCAACACTGCCCATTATAGACCCTTTAGGTTCAAAACACAATGATTGTCAAACTAAAACTAAACCTAATTTCAATAATTATTTTACCATTAAAAATATAGAATTGTTCCCCATTCTGCTTAAAACATTCTTCATATCACGTTAATCCCTGTCAATCATACAATGCCTTATTTTATTCTAAAACTGACTTTTCATACCATTTAAACAGTTTATTTGACTTCCCTAAATTCTGTCAGACATTTTATTTTCATAGTTTTCTACTATATTTCTTCTCAATCTTTCCCTACATTGCCATTTCCTTCTGTATCCCCTCCTTTCCTTTCTCAAACATGCCAGTTCCTTCATTATCTAACCAGTACATGATTGTTTAACTACAATCCCCCCACACACATATCTCACACACCAACCTTCTTGTTTTCCCTTCACTTCCCTCTTCCATCAAGTTTCTCACTCTCACAGTTCCACTCTATTTCTATCACTCTATCACTCTATTTCACACAGAAAGCCTTATTGCTGCTGCTTGCTACTTCAATCCTTAACATATACATTTAAGTTCTATAGACATCTAATGTCATGCATCCATGTACTGGATGAAGAAGTAAAACCTTATTACTCTCTGCAGTTCGACTTTTATTTTTATTTTTTATCTTCCCCTTTAAGACAACAATCCATTGTTTGTCCACATTGCTTACACACGATGAACACAGCCATAACTCTTTGTATCTCACTGCCCTGTTCAACTGATTCCCTCCCTGAGGAAATCATGGTATTTTCTCAGTTTTTCAATGTGTAACATACATTTTCCCTCATAGTTTTTTTCCCCCTAATTTTACAGAAAACTGGAGTATCAAATTTGGCAAGCTTACTCTGAGATTACCCATACTGGATGTTTCTGTTACTCTGTGGATTTCTCTGTTCGACGCTGCGTCTAATAATCTGTTGGACGTCTCCACCAGATCTGATCCCTTAACCCAAGACCAGACAGGGTGCACCCAGTGCTTCCTGGCAAATCGATTAACTCCCAGTAAACTGCTACGTGAGGATCCCTCGATTTGCAAAATCGCTACCCGTGACGTGTTTTGTAAATACGCACCTCACGCAGTTAGCCCTACTGTATTAACTCTTGACCCGCCCGTAAGTCTCAATCGACCCCAATAAACTGCTGCACGAAGACCCCTCGATTTGCAAAATAGCTACCCCGTGACGTGTTTTGCAAATACGCACTTCGCACAGTTAGCCCTATTGCATCGGTACTCTTGACCTACACCACAGAAACGAACAGACTCAGCCACTATGGTTTTACCCACAAATTGAAAAACATTTTAGCCCAAAAGAAAAATATTTTAGCCGTCTCTTACCAGAGATGTCTTGGATTGCCACGGGTTCGTTCTCATTTGATTCCAGTGGAGTTTCTCCTAGCCCTGATAGCGGTCGGCCCCTCTCTCTGAAACTTACGAGGTAGAGGTGGAACTGCTCAGTCCAGGTGCCCAAACACCGTCCGCTCTCAGGCCAGAAGGCACTTCCAAGGAATCCCACTCTTCTGACACCAAATTGTTGTGGCAAAAATTCTGTTAAACATCATCACTGCGTAAGAGACACTCAGAGTCAAATTAATTAAAAGAGAAGAATTTATTCTTGCAAGAATAGGCCCAGTCGCCAACACAGCAGTTACCCTGTGAAGTGAGTGACGTCCCCCAGGAAGACATGAGACAGCCTTTATACTCTTTTCAAGGTTCCTCCTCACAGCAGTTACCCTTTCACCCACTCAGATAAGGTCCCCACTGCTGTTCAGTTTCTTCTTAAGGACACAACCTGGCCCTGAAATAAACTAGCCAAATCTGACCATTCCTAAGGTCAAGAGGTCCTGTCCCATATATTCCTGAAACGTCACGCACAAGCACGTACACACATATACTTATTCAATCCCTTATGATATCTGTTAGGAATAAATGACTATTAAAATTTCTACAACAACGTGCATATTAACAGCGTAAACATGAATTAACCATGCGACCAAAATATGATTAAATGTTAATAAATTAAGTGTATCAGCAATCATAAATCAAAGAAGGAATTTCTTAGAAATATATTTTTACCCTAGGTGACGAGGATCACTCAGTCGCTTTGTGTTAAACTCAAATGCAGTTACAGGGTTTTTGACCAGCGAATGTGTGCAAATGTGCATTTTGTCTGTCATTAAAATGGCGGCTTCACATAACGTTTTCTTTTTTTTTAAATAAATAGTATAAGCCCATCTATTGATCCAATGGGGGTTTCCAATAATAAACGGAAGGTTTCTCTGCATATTACTTGTCTTTCCTTTTTGCAACACAACAAGATTAAATGCAATATATTTTCTCACATGTAATACCTAGTTGTTTCATCTGACTGCATAAATGAAAAAGATTTTAATGATGTCTGTGCACCATTAAAGTGGACCAATATTTGTTTATTCTTTTAAACTGATTATATTTCACTTAGATCAGGAAACTATCGCTTCAAGTTCCTCACCAGGTCTCCGGCACAATCTCGTCAGTTCCGATTATCAAAATAGAGGTAATTGGCTAAATATTTGGGATTTGCCGTACTCACATGTACACAATCGAAGACATATACATAGTCCCCTTGAATGCCACCTCAGGAACTAAATCTAATTGTTTACTTTAGTAGAGGTCTTGACCACCATTAAAAGATATTAGTCGATGAACTTTACCTTTCTTAAAAATGGCTTTGGTTTGGCCAATCTTGTGACATTCCACGTGCACTTATCTAAAGTAACATTAAATTAGAACAGAGGTATTTAGAAGCACCCAAATCTACGTTGATCAAACAGCATTTGCTGAGTCTAGACGGAAAATAACCCGTCTCCTCATTCAAGCACACTTGAATTTGATATCAGGCATTAGTCATCACTAATCTCTGACGCAAAATCCGAAAACCTATTTGGGAAAAAACTAATCTCAGAGTCGGTCAGAATAAAATCAAACGTTTACAATTTATTGACCAGGTAATGAAGCAATAATACCAAATCCAATTCACAAGAATTAAACATCAGTTAAGCATATCATAACAATAATTCAGAAATAGAGGAATTTGTAGAAATTATTACCTGGCAACAAAATGACATCTTTAAGTCACACATCAGACATGAAATGCCACTCTGCTATGCGGCTTATGAATTGAGTTTTGCACATAGTTCAGGAAATAGTCTTTCTTAAATATATTTAAACCCAGAATATACTGGCTCATATTGTCACGTAATGCTATATAGTAAGTCGCACAACGAGGGAGAATTCCAAAATAAATAAAGTCTTTAATAAATCCACAGGATGGTTACACAGAAGAAAGGCAAATCAAACATACTAACATAACAGTTAAACATAGACAAGATCGGACCAAGAACTAAGGGGGCTTTTACACTGCGATTGTCCCCGGCGCGCCCCGCAGCGTTGGTCTCGTTTCACACTCAACTTGATTCTATCGAACCCTGGTGCATTTGCGTGCATATTACGTCATTGCAAACATGCACGGCGCATGATAGAAACAGAACGCGGGTCAAAATATTGTTTTTTTTATTTATTCTGTGATATACACTCACCTAAAGGATTACTAGGAACACCTTCAGAACTGCCTTAATTCTACATGGCATTGATTCAACAAGGTGCTGAAAGCATTCTTTAGAAATGTTGGCCCATTTTGATAGGATAGCATCTTGCAGTTGATGGAGATTTGTGGGATGCACATCCAGGGCATGAAGCTCGTGTTCCACCACATCCCAAAGATGCTCTATTGGGTTGAGATCTGGTGACTGTGGGGGCCATTTTAGTACAGTGAACTCATTATCATGTTCAAGAAACCAATTTGAAATGATTCGAGCTTTGTGACATGGTGCATTATCCTGCTGGAAGTAGCCATCAGAGGATGGGTACATGGTGGCCATAAAGGGATGGACATGGTCAGAAACAATGCTCAGGTAGGTCGTGGCATTTAAACGATGCCCAATTGGCACTAAGGGGCCGGAAATGTGCCAAGAAAACATCCCCCACACCATTACACCACCACCAGCAGCCTGCACAGTGGTAACAAGGCATGATGGATCCATGTTCTCATTCTGTTTACGCCAAATTCTGACTCTACCATCTGAATGTCTCAACAGAAATCGAGACACATCAGACCAGGCAACATTTTTCCAGTCTTCAACTGTCCAATTTTGGTGAGCTCTTTCAAATGGTAGCCTCTTTTTCCTATTTGTAGTGGAGATGAGTGGTACCCGGTGGGATCTTCTGCTGTTGTAGCCCATCCATTTACATTTTGCATTTACATTTATTCATTTAGCAGACGCTTTTATCCAAAGCGACTTACAAATGAGAACAATACAACCAGTTAAACTAACAGTAGGACAACAAAATGTAAGTACTATAACCTTTCTATAACCTAATCTAACGCAGAACCCGTCAAGGTTTTTTTTTTTTTTGGGGGGTGAGAGTGAGCGTAGGTTTCACCGAAAGGTGACCTGTGGAAGCATGTGTGTTGTGATCTGTGATCTGAGGGATCCGCCTCAAGGTTGTGCATGTTGTGGCTTCACAAATGCTTTGCTGCATACCTCGGTTGTAATGAGTGGTTATTTCAGTCCAAGTTGCTCTTCTATCAGCTTGAATCAGTCGGCCCATTCTCCTCTGACCTCTAGCATAAACAAGGCATTTTCGCCCACAGGACTGCCACATAGTGGATGTTTTTCCCTTTTCACACCATTCTTTGTAAACCCTAGAAATGGTTGTGCGTGAAAATCCCAGTAACTGAGCAGATTGTGAAAAACTCAGAGCGGCCCGTCTGGCACCAACAACATTGCCACGCTCAAAATTGCTTAAATCACCTTTCTTTCCCATTCTGACCATTCCGTTTGGAGTTCAGGAGATTGTCTTGACCAGGACCACACCCCTAAATGCATTGAAGCAACTGCCATGTGATTGGTTGATTAGATAATTGCATTAATGAGAAATTTAACAGGTGCTCCTAATAATCCTTTAGGTGAGTGTCTATGCGCAGCTGAGTGAACAACACAGGTTTACTGTGCGCGTGTCGCATAAGTTGGCTTTCTGCTGCTTGCAAACGGACTCTTTTGAGGAGACAGTGGATTTCCAAATGTGTTGCCCTGATTGCACGCGCAATGCACGAATACACTGCAGGCTCAGCTATCGCTCGTATCCGAGGTAAATCTATCATCCCTTACATGTGTTTTATTTAACTTAATACATCATAATCAGCTAAAAAGCATGCGCAGGTTACTTTACTTCCTGAACAAGTGCGCACCCAAGTTCGTATTGCTTGCACATTCACGTGAACTGTGCCCCGTTCCGAACTAAACTGCCAGTGTGAAAGCCCCCTTAAAGACACAGGGAGTATATATACTAGAACTAATGAGATAAGTGATAAACAGGGCACAGGTGAATGACATTGCTAATTAGACAGACCGGGGAAAACTAGGGCCGTTTCTCAATACCAAGTACGTTAACTTCGGACTTGCGTCCTTGGTAGTTCCGACTTTTCAAGTTCGACTCAGGAGAACTGTGGCGAACAGGACGGCCGAGGGACGTGAGAGAACGGCGCGAGGCCGGTGGTGCGATTGCTAATGAGCAACACCTGTGAAGCACACCGGTCTCGCATCTCTCACGGAGGAGCGGAAGCATACAGGAGGAGCGACGACGTTGATGATCGAGAGAGGAACAGGCCTGTATTTTAGTTGTGTTTTGTTTTTGTATTTTACTTTAGCCAGCAGTCGTCCGCGAGGGGCTGCTGGCAGTTATATTTATTTTCGGTAGCCAGCAGTCGTCCGCGAGGGGCTGCTGGCGGTATTTTCGTTTGTTTGTTTTATTTTAAATAAATTATATTTTGATGGTTCGCCGGTTCCCGCCTCCTTCTTCCCTGAACATTGCTACAAGAACGAACTCCAGAGGATGAGAGGACGCAAGTCCGGTTATTCTGCAAATGGAACAGCGGTGTTCTTGATCGCGTCACTCAGCACGCTCTGGCTACTCCGGTTATCTCTTTATGTATATTTTAGGCAACAATAAAACGAAATATGCTACAACTCTGCCTCTTTTCGTCAACAATAAAGCGAAATATGTTATAAAACACCACTCTGCCACTTTTCATTTAAAAAAAAATCTTAAACATATTAGCCTAATGGCCACACAAATATGGTTCAGGCAACGCATACATTGATTATCTTCACTGCATATATTTATAACAACATGAACTATAAAACACAACCCTGCTTCTTTTGATAAAACACAACCCTGCCCTGATTTTATTTTTAAAATATGAAACATTGATTTTTATTGACATTTAACAAACAGAGACAGGGTTGTGTCATTTTATTTTATTGTCCATATAGTGAAGAGAATGTTAAAATAAATATAAAAATATATATATATTTTAAAGTATATAAAATAAAATTACACAATCCTGTCTCTTTTTGTTAAATGTCAGTTTTAATTATCAATAATATCCAGTATAAAAGTACAAGTAGCCTAAAATGTATAAGAAGCTACAATGAGAAATAAAGCAAACAATTCAGTCAAACATAAGTAAGCTCTCTAATAGGCTACAAAGTTAAAGTTAAATAGCCTAAATATAAAGTTATGAAACTTCACTTTGCCCTCAGCCAAAACGATTTGCCATGGAACAAACTATAGATTAATGAGACCAAAGATCGATTTATAAACAAGACGAATTATACATCATGTTTATCCACTAGACTAGAGACATCAGAGCCAGCAGCAAACATCAGAAGCACTAGCCGAGGAAAAGCTGTTCCAGGCGGGGTACATGAGCGTTGAACACTCTGTGATCGCCTGGATCTCACAACTCCGAAAATATTAGATACATTATTCAAATAGGCGCTAACTTTATAAATAAATCACAGATTTGAGCTTTAAACAACTACATTCTTGCCTGAAACACTCTTAAAATTACATTTCATGACATAATAACAAGTATTTTGATATTACACGGGTTTTCTCCTCTGCTATTGACGCTTGCTGGTTGGTGCAAGATGCATTCTGGGATACCTGGATGTCTCAAGTCCGCACAAGTCACCTCTCGATGCATCCTTGATAAAAGGGGCGGATCAAGAACACATCCGGGGATTTGAACTGGACTTGGCTAGATGTGAACTTTGAATTGGAACAGTACCTGGGCAGCGACTGATGACGTTTCACAAGTCCACAAGAACACAAGTACAGACAAGAACGCATATTGAGAAACGTCCTAGGTCACAGGGACTGAACCAAAAACACACAAGACAGAGCATACATGTAACATACTGAAACAACATACTGTGATGTTCTTGTTCAGTGTTTGAATAATGACCAGACTTAGATTGAGCATTTAGTACACTTTACTGTGACGATACGTTCCGACAGTTATCACACATACAGGTCTCATACATGCAGCTGTCTACTGATAGCTCATGCGGGCTAAGAATGTCAACATCCTGTACCACGTATGACGGCAGTCGTACCACAATACGTCACTGTAGTAAACATCATACTAATGTTGCAAACTGTACATTACACATACTGAAACAAATTAGCTTAAATATTTAAAGAGAGTTACCAACGGGTATGTTTAAGGTTAGGGGTAAGTTAGTATTGTTTGATTCAATTCCGCCACAACGATCATCAGTTATTCACTTAGGGTCTGCTAACACGACACCGTTTTAATAGAAAACTCTTTGTTCTCTCTATGCAAACTTTAAAAACGCGAACCTGTGAGAACGCTGATGGCATGATCATGCTTATTAAGAGTTCATTCTATAGGTATGCGCATTTGAATATATCTGTGCAGGCATGTAGTCCTTCCCTAAAAAAACAACCCTCAACAAACTACTTGTCTGGCCTTAAAATTTTTAATACAGAATTTTTATCGCTTCGGCGTAGCCATGCGAACCGGAATTATCCCGACACCGCTTTATCTGTAGAGAGGTAAGGGATGGGAGGGAGGCCTTCACGGGGGAGGGACTAGTTGACACTTCAGGACTGCGTTGTCGTCGCGTCCAAGCGCAGGTCCTTCATTAGATCTGGATATGGCCTGGATCTGGCGGACTGCAGTAAACCTCGGGATAAACAGAGAGACTAATATTAGCGTAGATGCCATTCTTCTTATGATGTAACGAGTACATCAGGATTTATGGGAAGTGTTCCCGGTTCCGGCTGACCTAATCTATGCAGCCTAACATTGAATTATAGAAGTCTATAATGTGTTATGTGTATGCTAGGTCAAAGAGATGTGTTTTTAGTCTAGATTTGACCTGACAGAGTGTGTCTGCTTCCCGGACAATTTTAGGAAGACTAAATAGGAGTTTAGGTGCTAAATAGGAAAAGGATCTACCGCCAGCAGTCGATTTTGATATTCTAGGTATTATGAACTGGCCGGAATTTTAAAATCGCAATAGACGTGAAAGACTATAATGCGTTAAGAGCTCGCTCAAGTACTGTGGAGCTAAACCATTTAGTGCTTTGTAAGTAATGTTATGGCAAAATTCACTTCCAGTTAATATCACCTGAGTAAGAGTCATTCAGAGTCAAATTCAATAAAAGAAGTATTTTATTCCTGCAGGAATAGGTTCAGTCCCAAACACACAAAGTACAATCTGTGCGAGGAGTGACACACCACTCGGGAGGCAGATGGGGGTTTTATACCATTTTCAAGGCCCTTTCCTTTCTAAGTTTACAGATACGATATGGCTGTTTTGTCTTTTAAGGGCACAACAGGCGCCTCTCTTCTCTCTAGGCCACGGCCTAATACAGAAATACACTGGCCAAAAGCTGACCAGTGCCTAAGGTCAAAAGGTCTCTTCCCATCTGCTCCTGAGCGTCACGTCACGTCATGCACGTACACCCGTTTTAGTTTATGTCATCAAAATCATCAGGAGCCACATGGCTCAAAACCCATCTAGTCACATTAACTACTGATTACTGTATTATTTAAAATTTTCCTCTACAGTAATCTTTTATAATATAAGTAATCTGCGTTTTGGACCAGCTGTAATTTGTTTATTAAGCATGCAGGGCAACCACCCATAATAGCATTACAATAATCTAGCCTTGATGTCATGAACGCATGAACTAATTGTTCCGCATTTGTCAAATAGAGCATATGACGTAATTTAGATATATTTTTAAGATGGAAAAATGTGGTTTTACAGATACTATTCACATGACTTTCAAATGAAAGATTACTATCAAAGAGCATATAAACTATAAATAGTATAAATAGTATAAACTGCTAATACATAAACACACACACAACTTTTAGCCTCTTAACATCCTTGATTTGTCATTACAAGTGCACAGCCATGTGAGTGGTGTTAATAAGAGTGACCACGGTCAATCTGACTGCAGACTAGATGTGAAAGATATTAATAAAAATGATGTTAATTCAGCCAGCTCACATACCTGTATTTTCTTCCTGTTTTCGGTCGAAGTCCACAGTAGTCGATTGTCGAGTTCGTGCGCATTTTTATTAATATCTTTTACATCTCTCTCTTAATCACTCTTAATAACACATCTTACATGGCTATGCACTTGTAATGACAAATCAAGGATGTTAGGAGGCTAAAAGCAGGTTTAGAATTTGCCCCATTGAAGTCAACAGGGTGGGAATTTTAAAAAGAGGATAACACGGTGTAGGCAACACCGATTTTTGTCGTTTTTGTCTGTACTGACAGCACTCCAAATGTACAAAAAAAAATGAGCTCAATGTTAAAATTTACTGGAGTTCTCCTTTAAAGCCACCCATTCTCTTAAAAGTTGAAGGTGAGAATAATACAACACTCATTAATCAAGCACTGGATGTGGCTTGCTTACCAGCTGGTCAAAAGCTTTAATTAAGTCACCTCCCAAGAACAAATCCTCAAGTGTGTACCTTGCAGTTGGAACAGACAGCTGTTCTCCAACATCAAATTTATGCACATCACCAAATTCCAATAAAGCAACGAACTTATTGGGTGTCCCCTGCCAAACAAGCCATGGTGAACCATCAAAGAAATGCTATACGCATGTATTGTAGAGCCATCACAGTCAGGATGGGCTTCCCCAATGGTCCTCGTGCCAAAGAAGGATGGACGTCTTCGATTTTGAGTAGACTATCGCAAATTGAACGCCATAACAGAAAGTGACGCCTATCCTCTGCCAAATCTTACTGAAATCTTGGAATCCCTTTCGGGGTCAGCTATTTTTTCCACTCTGGACCTTAATATTGGATATTGGCAAGTGACTATGGATGATTCCAGTAAAGCCAAAACTGTTTTTATTACCCCTGAAGGACTATTTCACTTTAGTGTAATGCCGTTTGGGCTTAAAAATGCCCCCATCCACTTTCCAAGACTGTCTTGGGAGAGCTACGTGGAAAAAATTGCTTTGTGTACATTGACGATATTATCATTTACTCTCCATCTGTTACTCAGCATTTCTTTGATCTCCAAGCTGTTTTCCAGAAGTTACAAGAGACTGTCAACAATCAACCTAAAAAAAAAAGTTCTGCTTGCATGAAGGGACATTGCTAGGTCATCAATCTCTACACCCTACCATCAATCTCAGATGTCTCTAATAACAACAAACAACGCACAGAAATTTATAATATAAAATGCGAATCTTATAATAATAATAATAATAAAAAGTTTTCAGCATTGAAATGTGGGGGTTGCGAATGATTTAATAACCGTGCTTCATTCCCAGTGCGTCCACATAAAGCTGCCTCTTTTTCATGACTTGTTGCGCTTATGGTCAAATCACACGAAAATATTGTCACAACTGTGTGACAATATATTGTGACAAATATTGTCACAATTGTCACAACCTCACATTTGGAAGGCCTTCGGATGATGCAGACCCCCTACTGTACTTAACCAAATGTCAGGATTTTATGTCTCTACATCCCCTGACAGATGCAGACATCCTGGCTACCTTCCGTACTGTCCCATACGGAACAGCACGTGACTGGTGGGAAGTCAAACGGTCCACCTTAACCACTTGGAATGAGTTTGAGGCTGCATTTTTATCTGCTTTCCTTTCTGAGGATTATGAGGACGAACTAGCTGAACGTGTCCGTACTAGAATTCAAAGAGACACAGAATCTATTAGAGACTTTGCGTTTCCTTACAGAGCTCTCTGTAAAAGATGGAAGGCAGATTTTACAGAGGGTGAGATTGTGAAGATGATACTCAAGAATATCAAGCCATACCTTGCCAGCCAATTGTGTAGCCGGGTGAATACTGTGGAAGAGCTGGTAAAATTAGGACATCAACTGGAAAAAGATTATGAACAACAGATTCGTTATGATTGTGGGCGAATGGGCCCTAAACATCTATCCACATCACAAAGAACCTCCTCCAACCAACCTGCTGAGAAAATCCCAGTTCAGTGTTGAAGATGTAGAGGACAGCATCCACCAGGCAAATGTCCACACTATACCTCTCCACAGTCACCTCAGACATCTGGTCCTCAGTATTCCACCAGCGGCAAACATCCTTATCACCCCAAGTCAAGTGGTCACCCTTCCAAAAACTCTGTTGCTGCAACTAAGATGCATAAGCCACAAGCAGCAAGTAAAAAAAACCTCATCCTCAACTACAAGCTCTAATGAACAGGTAGCGGTACCTCAACAATTAGTTGTTCCCCTTTGTATTGATGCCTGGTCAGGTAAGGCCATTGTGGACACTGGTGCAAGCTACACACTCATCAATGAGAATCTCATGAGGCAGCTTACCTCACCAGACCAGCTCCAACCGTGGTCTCGTGGTCTTTATCTGGCAAATGGAAAAGCAGAGACTCCATTAGGATGGCTGAACACCACAATTCATTTACACGACCAAGCAATTACCTTACCTACCGCTGTACTTTCATCCCAAGCCCTAGCTTATGCTGTAGTCTTGGGGTTGGACTTTGTTTTCTTCAGTGGCCTGCAACTCAATGTCATTGATCAGAGATACTCTTTCAAGCTTGATCCTTCAAAAGAGTACCCCTTTCAACCAGGAAATCCAAGTGTGCCAAATGTAAGTCCCCAAAAAGAGAGACATCAACTTAAGAAAACCACACAAAACCTTTCCTTGTTAACTTCTGTCCCCCCTCTATCATCACCATTGCAAGTTCAACACTTTGACAGTACTGATGAAAAGACATTGATAAAAAAAAGCTGTGGACGTTGCTCATTTACCCTTGGAAGGTAAGCTACAGTTACTCCAAATCCTGGAAGGCCGCCCTCAGGTATGCACTCTCAGTACTGGACGTACTGAGGTTCTCCAACACCGCATCTATGCCACCAGCCAAGTACCCATCAAACAACGACCATACCGTTTGCCTCTCATTAACCCTCTGGGGACCAAGGTGTTTTTGGGGCCCTTGGGATGTTTTGACATGCACTGACATTTGTGCTTTTTTCAGTTATTTATAAACATGTTAATGGCAAATGTGTAAATTCACTCTATATAGCACAAACGGGGCTACCATAATATGTAAGCAACATGCATGTACATGTTTGTATTTTTGAGAGAATATTGTTTATGCATGGTTATTGAAAAAACTAAAAATTAAAGTTTCTGAAATAAGGCCACAAAACACATACTAAATATGTGTCCACAAGACTTTTGACTAATAGAGAAGTTGTCGCCTAGAGTTTTTACTTCAAAATGATCTGAAAATCTTCCTGCCTAATCATTCACATAACACAATAGATTGATTCAAATTGTGAAAAACATTTTTTTGTTTGCCAAGGCAAAATGTGAATGGGTGTCAACGGCCCAACCCCCTTGTGAATAACCTAAATAGTAATGACTGCGTAGTAATGAGCCTTTCATGTGTGAGAAAGAATGCAAGGACCCCAAAGAATGCAAGAACAATACATACATACACATACACACACACACACACATATATATATATATATATATATATATATATATGTATATATTGTTGTTGCCTGTTAAAATGATTGTTTGCTGTTGGTGATTTACAACGAAATGAATGAGTTGTTTACTTTTTTTTTTAACTTTTTCTTTCTTATGAACAATTTGTGAATGAATGTGGACATGAATCTGCCAACGTTGGTAAGTGACGCGCGAGGTTCTGCACGGATTTAAAGAAGTCAGAGATGAGATCTACTACCGCTAGTGTGAAACTTATTGTGTGTTATTAGTATTATTAGGAATAAATATCCTTTGTGAAATGATTTTTCTTTTTGATTATTACTATAATTTTGTTCTGTAACAGGTGGTTATTTTTTGGCTATCCTGTGTTTATTTAAATTTTGACAGGTTTTATCCTGTCTGGCGCCCGAACTTTTCTTTGAAGTCATTTAATTGTATTAGGGCGTATTAGTTGCGTACCACCGCTACGCAACGTCCGTCATGCCATGTATTCACATGATTAAATCCGTTATGTCCGTGCTGCTGTCAACGGTAACGCATGCGATTCATGTTTTTCAGTTTAACGCGTTAAAAATATTTAACGCAATAAACGCAGAATCCATTTTTTTTCTGTCATCTTTGGATAGCATTAGATTATATTAGTGGTCGCCGATATTGTTTTTTTGATGGCCGATGCCAATATCTTAGAGCAGGGTGCCCGATGACCGATATAAAGCCGATATTTATTTATAAATATACTTGATATTTATTTTAATTAGCCATTCCACCGAAAGGGTGACATTTGCCTGTTGTAACTTTAAAAAATGTAACTAATTTTTTTATCTTTTTTCAACACTGAATCTAATAACACACATTTCACTATTCAAAATGTATATTGGTCAATCTCAGGTAATTTTATTTCATTTTTTTACAAGGTTTCAAAGTAGGAGATGGATGCATTTTTCTCAGTCCTTTTACCAAAAATCGTGTGTCTTTTCTTTGAAACTAGTTTCAACATTAATTTCAAAGAAACTAATTTCTTGGTTTTCCTCTCACAAAATTGTTTATTTTAAATAAATGGTAGGTTGCATGCTTAAATAATTGACATTTTTCACAAAAAAATCACTATATATGCACACAAGGTGTATTAAAAAAAAAATGCAAAGCCATTTTTTAATTTTAAAGGTGACCCAAACCTTAAATTTATAAATGTTTTTATCATGTAATTAATTAAACTATTGCATAAATGATGAACATAACACAATTGAGAAAATCAGTGCTTTAATTTCATTTTTTAGAGAAAAACATTTAATAACAGGAATGTAAATTCCGTAACAGGAATGAACGTAACAGGAATGTATCCGGACTGAGTGAGTGAGAGATTTTTGAAGGAATGTGCTGGTTTGTCAGCAAAGATGATGAAAAGAAAACAAAGGAGTGAAAGACAGAGAGAAAGAGAACGGAGATAGAGAGTGTGGCGGGTGTACCTCCTTCCCCATCAGCATGCCATGGTGGGTGTTTCTGGGCCCTGGGTCCTCTCCATCTTCATGTACAAAACAAAACATGTTCAGTTGCAAAATCTACATCCAACAGTGTTTTATCTAGAATTGCGCTAAATTAAAGAACATAAACTTGCCTGGCCCTTTCTAAAAAGTATTTAGTTTGGCCCAGACTTCGCTCTCGATTTCCATGTGACGACCTGTGACTGGCCTCAGGGGTGGGATAATTCACACAATGTCCTCAAACAAGTACCAAAGAATATCTTCACGGGCTGGCCAGAAAAAACGGTTGACCCCAATCTTTTGCATACAACGGACCTCAACATGTGTTTCACTTGTATCAGTGATGACACCAGGGAAAAGATCACCATCGTACTTCAGCACACACCATTTGCCAACAACCTCAAGACTTTGCCACTGAACTTCTGTCTCTGTGGGGGCCATGGGAGCTGTCTGCTGATTGCTAAACTTGAAATGCTTTGCATTCAAGCACCCACAGTTCAGATTTTGTGTTGTCGTGCACAAGCAGCTGACGTCCCTGTATATCAATTCTAGGGACCAGCCTGCCACATCACAAATATAATGAAGGGAAACTCCTGAGATTAATGCCATAGAGGCAGCCATACTCAGCCTGGATAAGTGAAGGCTGTCCGGCCGCTTCATAAGCAAGTGAGATAGCCTCAACTACCCACTTGCTCATCATCTGTTTAGTATGCAGGGCAACCTATCTTAGGTGACCCGAAGCAGACAAATAATTGCTCTATAATATACGCCATAGAGAGCTCTGTGGACATAAGCATCCAAAGCCCGAAAAGGGCATAACAGATTTGTTTTTTCCTGATCTGGGGTATTAAAGAGGGAGAACAGAAGGCCTGCAGCACAAATGACCCACAAATTTAGTAAGGACCTAGGAGTACAACCCGACCTGGGGTGAAGGAATACTATCACCATACCAGGTGCAAATCCAGGTACGTGCAGGCCTCAGCCTCATGTACCACGGAGAAGACGAAATTAAGGATCTCTCCTCAGAGATGACCCTTTTTCTAGACGAGCCCCTACCCGACGAACCCTCTCCTTTTTTTTTTTTTTTTTTTTACTCCCGGTAGCAAAGATATCAGGAAAAAAGTACAGGTGTTGCTTCAACCACACCTAATACATCACATCCAGTCCAAGCGAAGCTGGATGCATGAGGGAGTACCACATAGGACAATGCGTTGTACAAACGATGCAAAAGGTCGACTTGAGTTGACCGAATTTCTCCCAAAGAAGCTCCACCACCTCGGGGTGAAGTCTCCATTCCCCGGGCCTCAGCCCCTGCCTCAACAGGATATCTGCTCTGATATACGAGACCATCAGTGTGTTTGTCCGAAAGGACAAGCACATTGTGACCTCTCGGGTCTGGCAGGAAATATTGAGATTCTCGAGAATACCGCCATCACTTTTAGCCAATTATGTGCTAAAAGGTTAAAAGGCTAAAAGGCTAAAACACCCTTCGCCGAGCGACCACTCATGATCACGCCCGACTTGTGAGGGAAGCATCCGGCAATAGCATTATGCATCGACACGAAGCCCCCAACACTAGGCCTGGACGAGGAACCAAGGTTCTTCCACATGACCGAGGCAAGCGTGACCTTGATCATGCGAAAACGGATTTCTCCACGAAGAAAACCCCTTGGTCCAGAGCCACCACTGCAGGGGTCTTATGTACAAGAAGGCCAAAACGCAGCTGCCATGAGACCCACCAGTCTGAAACTGCTTCATAGTGAGTGACTGCCCTAGATTTACCCCATTTACGGCTGTGAGAGTCGCAGAAATACGTAGTGGAGACAACCGTACCCGCATCAATGTCGAATCCCATATTACACCTAGAAAAGTGGTCCTCAGAGCTGAGCACATTCTTCTTGGCGTTGAGCCGCAAGCCCAACATCTTTAAATGAGACAGAACAACATCTCGATGCCGAACTGCCATATGCTAAGATTGAGCTATGATCAACCAATTGTCAATATAGTATAATACTAGAATGCCCTGGAGTCTCAGAGGAGCCAGAGCTACATCAACACATATTGTAAAGGTGTGAGGTGATAAACCTAGGCCGAATGGAAGAACCCGATACTGATATGCTTCGCCCCCCGAAAGCAAACCTCAGGAACCTCATGTGATGAGGATGGATAGATAAACAAGCGTCCTTCAAGGCTATTGTGACAAACCGTCCTCGGACTGAATCTGTGACACAATCATATTTAGCGTAAGCATTCTTTGAACATTTCATACTTTCATACGTTTAATTGACGCAGGTCTAGAATAGGACGCAACCCCTCATCCTCTTTCGGAAAAATGAAGTAACGGCTGTAAAACCCTGACTGTCTGCTGGGAGGAGGAACCCCTTCTACAGCTCCTTTTGCAGAAGTCTCAGTACTTCCTGCTCCTTAACCAGAGCCTGCTCTGTGTCCACCACTGTAGGGAGGACCCCTAGAAATCTGGGCAGACGAGAACCGAACTGAATTCTGAAACCCTTTTCTATTGTGTGCAGGACCCACTGAAATTATGTGGCAGTAGTTTCCACGCTGCCAGAAATTCTACTAGGGGAACCAGTCTCTCAAGACTGGCCTCTGGATTTGGTTGAACAGTCACTTCGGTGCCCTGAAGCGGCGAACCGGCAGGGAACAACCGAACTGACCGTTCTACGACCCTCCTCGGAGGATCGTATGGGGACGCTGACACCTCGGTGCCCTGAATGGCAAACCGGCAGGGAACAACCGAACTGGTAGCGCTGCAACCCTCCTCAGAGAGTCGCACCCCAGAGGGCGCAGAGGAGAAACGATTTCTCAAAACCGTCCCTGCCCCGGAGGAGCCCTCAGAAGCCCGATAGCCTCGGCGACAGGACTTCTTGTCTAAGATTTATTAGAGATGACGACAGTCCTCAGATCTTGTCTACCTCTAACTAGCTTAGTTCCTGTGACCCTCCTCTGAGGATCGTTGGAAAAAGTAGGCACCTCGGCGCCCTGAAACGGTGAACCGGCAGGGAAACCGAACTGACTGCTCTACAACCCTCCTCGGAGGATCATTTGGGGACGCTGAAACTATTTCTCAGACCACCCTTAGAGGCCTGATAGCCTCGGCGTCAGGGCATCTTCTTTGTCCAAGCTATTTTAGAGATAAAACAGTCCTCAGATCTTGCATATCTCTAATTGGCTAGCCTGTTGCCACCACCCAGGTCCCCCTCGATTGTGGAGGAGCACGAATGGCGACGCTCTGTTTTGCTGCACTCACTGTGCTGCGAGGAGCTTAGTAGGCCGAGACTGCTCCCGCCCAGCAGTCTCAGGAACATTAGATCGGTGAGGAAGAAACCTCTGGAACGATGCTGAATGGTTTATTTCTTTGCTTTTTGAAAGCGGAGCGTCCAGAAGAACAGACATATTTGTATCTTTATTTTTCTTTATTTTTATATCAGAAAAACATATATATCACTTCATGGCCACTAGCAGGAAAACAACCGAACTTGCAGCGCTGCGACCCTCCTCCGAGAGTCGCCCCCCCCAGTGGACGCTGAGGAGAAACTATTTCTCGAAATCGTCCCTCCCCGATATAGTTTATCAGTTTTAGCGCGATTCAATTCTCGAATAGCGTCAGTGCTGACATCCTCACATTAATCCATGTCCTTGTATACTTTACCCACCAGCGCTGCCTAATAATCTTTATTTATTATTTAAGATGGCTGGTGGGTAACGTTGGGGTTAATAATGATGACTCGGGAGAGAGAAAGCTCGCAAGCGTCTCTTAAACCCGAGGCACTGTCATTCCATGATACTTAATACCCATAACATTATTAGAGTTAGACGTTTGGGGATTAAACACATAAAATAGAAACCGTGTTATTCCACGATCTCGACATCTCAGTGTGGAGATAGGGAAAAAAACGGCAGTCCCCGACGAGGAGGCTAAGATACAGAGTTTTCCTGTTTTTTTTTAGATATATTTCATCCAATAAACTTTTTTTATTTTCACTCTCATAATGTTCGGTTGGCTAGTCAAAATTTAACTAGCAACAGCACTAGATAAAACCTCCTTTTAAAAGCTCCTCTTTATTCAACAGAGTTATGAGTTGACCTATTTACTTATTTATTGAAAGCTCAAACATCTGCCTTTTTCTTAATATTTTTATTTGTTTTGTTCTCTTTTTCTTAACAAAACACTAACAATACCAATTCCTCAGAACAGCTTTTCGCAGTGTTCACAGTCAGCCCCCTTGAGAACTGACTGTTGGCATGCTCCACTCCCAAACAAGCAACAAAAGCTGATGTGTGTGTCCCCACCCATGCTATAACGAGGGTAGGGAACAACACAATGCTTGCTTGCTCTCTTTTGCCATAGTATAAATATATTATAACTTGACAGACAACAATAAATATCACAAGGACAGAATACACAGATCGCTTGCTGAAGGCACAGAAGCTGACGCAGTCTGCTTTCAGGGATGCTTTATAGCTTCCTGGACGATGACGTCACCCGCCTATGACGTCTCGTCTTTCCATTGGACTGATTATACGCGTGCTTCACGACGCAATCACGCAGGGCGTTCCCACAGCATATTAATGCAGTGGGAGTTCCCTTGATAGGGAACAGTACCTTGGCTCCAAATGCTCCATTAAGAAGCGAAATCCAACATTTTCGACGACAGACAGGGGTTGGTCATCCAGGACATTAAACTCCAAAATTGTGTCAGTTATCTTTGTTGCTTTTTTGCTGTCTTTGGGGAATTTATCTCGTCGCTGGAAGGCAGTTTCCAGAGTTTGCTGCTGCAGTTCCTCCTTTTTCCCCTTAGCTTTGGTAAATTCGTCGTGCTCTTTAGCGTGACATGTCTTCAAATATTTGATTAAGTTGCTGGTGTTGAAATTTGCAACACTCGTGCCACCCCTCGAAATTGCTTATTTGTATATGTTGCATGTCGCCGTCTTACTGGTGGGAACATCCACTGTAAATTACTGCCAAACCGCCGACGTGATGTGCTAACGTTAACTCCTTTTATAGAGGCATCAGGTGATCAATTCTTCTTCACCCCTCTAAAACAGCAGCTGCACAGCGCAACTGTTTTAAGAGCGGTGAAGAGGAACTGTGTCAGAGCTAACCAGTAAATAGATTCTGTCTATTTACTATTATGTCTATACTGGTATCGGAATCGGAACAACTCTAATTGGGAGTGACTGTACATTGACTGAATCATAAAATGAATTAAATACAATAGTAAAAAATATATATATAATAAATTATATAAATAATCTAACATAATTATAATAAATACATGAGGTTGGTGTGGACTGTTGGGTTGATGATGGTGCTTCTGTTGACTGAGTGCTTGATGATGTAGATGGTCTTTCATCTTCGGCCCTGATGACATTACCACATTCTGCTTTTAGCCATTAGACCCAACTTTTTAAACCTTGGGTCCAGCAGAGTTGCCATGGTCATTATGCTGAGATACTCCTGATTAGGTTTTCAGTTAATTCCTTTGTGATTTCCATGGTTAACCTATGAAATACAAAATGATTTACTCTGTGCAAAAATAAAAAAAAATCATAAAAAAGACATCAAAATTTGCTAATGAGGATTCTAATAAAAACCTAATTTTGTTCAACCTGTAATGAATGGTGAATCATTTTTAGCAAATGAGTTACTTTGGAGTCAGACACTCATTTTTCCTAGTAGAATGGGGCGAGAACACACAGTATTTGCTGTATGGCTTCATAATCCTGTGCATGAAGTGGAGCTATATCAGTTTTAAGTGAGGCAAGGGATGCTCCCACAGTTTGCCTTTCCTCATGCAGCCGTTGAAACATGTGAAAAGTGCTGTTCCAGCGTGTTTCAACTTCATTCACTAGTTTAAGAACTGGCCTGTTCATCTCTTGCTGCACCTTTATTTCTTTGGCAGAGTTGCTGCTTCAAAAATAGGTGACCACTTTTTAGCTTTTTCCAAATGTCACACAGAGCTGGTATGTGATCAAAAGGCGTTTTAACCATGGTGTTAAGTGCATGTGCAATGCAAACTGAATGTCTCACTTGCAGAATTCTTGCACAAGCAAGACAAGACACTTCACTTTGTCCTTGATTGGCCACTCCATCATGACATTCATTTTCACCAGGGCCATATTTTCTGCTGTGTGCCTGTTAGGGAACTTCTCAACATCCAACAACACTGTAATCAGCTTATAACTGTCATCAATGTAATGGCAGGTTATTAGAAGATATGCATCCGTGTTGACAGAAGTCCACATATCCGATGTTAGAGACACAGCAGTTGCTTTTTCCATGTTAGCCTTGGCCTTCCTCTTTGCTTCTTCATATTTTGAAGCCACCATTTTATTTAAAGGAACACTCGACTTTTTTTGGAAATAGACTCATTTTCCAACTCCCCTAGAGTTAAACAGTTGAGTTTTACCATTTTTGAATCCATTCAGCCGATCTCCGGCGGTAGCACTTTTAGCATAGCTTAGCATAGACCATTGAATCTGATTAGACCGTTAGCATCTCTCTCAATAAAATGAACAAAGAGTTTAAATATTTTTCCTATTTAAAACTTGCCTCTTCTGTAGTTACATCGTGAACTAAGACCGAAGGAAAATGAAAAGTTGTGATTTCAACGCGCACGTGATTGTACAGAAAGTGAGGCCTCATTTGTCGTCGATCACATGACTGTGGGAAACCAATACACACCCCGATACGGGGCTTCACTAGAAATTGTGTCGCATGTGCGATAAATCGAAGCTTCAGTGTCATACGTAACATCACTAGCGGTCATTCCATGACCGTCAGAGTTATCTAAATTTTTTGTCCATCCATTGAAAGTCTAGGAATCAGTCATTTCTTCTGAAGAGCTCACTTTATATGATGACATATTTAATTAAGTCTTTTATTCACATCTAAACATTGCTCAATTACCATTGCAAATCTCACTTTAATGTTTGCTCACTCAGTGTATTTGTATTTTTATATTTTATATTATTTTTATATTTAATATATTGTTCTTAATATATTTTATAATTAAATCATTTCACAGTTAACCTCCAAATGAATGTAGAAACAACATAAAGACAGTATATTTTTAATAATTGTTTAATGGCATATTTTTATGAATGAAAGCCAGTATACAGCTACTAACATCTTTAATTCTTTTTTTTTTTCAGTTTTAAACATTAATTATCGCCATTACACATTACAGTGTAATTGAAAGCAATTCATTTTAACATTTATTACGCTCCAAAAAATATAACTTTTAATTTAAGTGAACTTAAAACAATCTTCACATAAGCCCATAATAAATGTCATATTTACCTGTCTAACAAGTAGGAAATACACAGAAATTGAATGAAGTTATCAAACGCTTTACAGTCTTCACTGCATAAATTATAAATTCAATACAGATTAATCCTTATTAAAGCTACAAAAATTCTTTAGTCTAGAGCAGTTAGAAATTTTCTGTTCTGTGTTCTTTGATTCTGCTGTACATGTGGATCTCACACGCGTCCCATTTTCTCACAACTCTTTACGTTAATTTAAGACTTTATTTAACTAATTTAAGACTGCTCTCCTGGGGATCCTGAAGAAGCCACGTCAGAAGCCACACCCTTGCCCAAATACGGCACATTCTCATTAATATTGAAACAGGAAGAAGCATCGAGAAGACTAGAAGAAGACGAACGTATCCAATTTTGGAAGAAAGCGGTTTGCTATTTCGGTAAGTAAAAATAAACTTTGGTTTGCATACTAATCAAGTTTTTTTTTTATTTTATTTTATTAAACCTTCATTTAACCAGGAAGAGACTCGTTGAGATTAAAAATCTCTTTTACAAAAGTATCCTGGCCAAGACAAGCAGCAGTACTATACCACATATACAGTACATACAAAGATAAAAACTGCAAACATACTAGATGCATAAAACAACTGACACAGCAAATCTTTCAAAATCAGCCACAATCTCAAAAACACATTAGGTAAAACATCTGCAGCCAGATGTGGCTGCCTCCATGTCAATCAACAACCTTTTAAAAGCAGCCAATGAGACGAGCTCAGTAAGTTTCATGCATTGTTGCAAATTGTTCCAAGCAGAGGGAGCCGCAAACTTACAAGCCTTTTTCCTAGCTCAGTTCTGACCTTTGGGACAGATAGCAGGAGAAAATCCTGGGAATGAAGATTATAAGTCCCGGTACTATTTATACTGATATAGGTCAGAAGGTAGGATGGGAGGAGACCTAAAATAGCCTTGTAGATGAAGATAAGCCAGTGTTGAAGTCTCCGTGTTGAAAGTAAGGGCCATCCAACACGTTCATACAATTCACAATGGTGAGTGAGGGCTTTCATACAAGTGATGAATCTCAGAGATCCATGGTATACAGTGTCCAGTGCATATAAACTTTGAGATGAGGCATCCATATATAAAACATCACCATAGTCAAGTACAGACATATACGTGGCAGCGACCAGCCTCTTTCTAGATTTGAACGAAAGGCAGGATTTGATTATAAAGTAAAATCCTAATTTAAGTTTTAATCTTTTTGCTAGCTGCTGATTATGAAGGCTAAAAGAAAGAGATTCATCAATTAAAATACCATGAAATGTTAGAAACACATTCAATTTTTCCCACCCTGGGAAGTAAGGATTGACGGGAGATTTGACTTAGATTTTGAATTTGAAAAAAGCATGACTTTAGTTTTATCTGCATTTAAAACAAGTTTTAAATCATAAAGATTCTGTTGAAGCGTGTTAAAAGCTGGTTGTAACCGGGAGAGGGCCCGGTCTGCGGTGGGTGCAGAGCAATACAATACAGTGTCATCAGCATAAAAATGGAATTTTACATCAGACACGCTATGATCAATGTTATTTATATAAAGAATGAATAGTAGTGGCCCCAAGACTGACCCCTGGGCCACGCATTTTGTTATTTGGAGGTAGCTAGAAGTACAACCCTCTGCCTGCACACACTCAACCAGCCAACAGTTTTCTCACAAAGCCCAGCCCTATACAATCTCTGTTTAAGCACTATGTGGTCCACTGTATCAAATGCCTTTGAAAGCTCAATAAAAAGGGCTGCACAATGCTGTTTATTATCCATCGATTCAACAGTCATTTAAAACCCAGAGCTGCCGATGTTGTACTAAGCCCTTTTCTAAAACCAGATTGGAAGTCAGACAACACAGTATAACTGTAAAAGAAGTTCTTTAACTGATCACTGACAAGGGATTCTAGAATCTTGACCAGGACAGACAGTTAGAGATTGGTCTGTAGTTATTTAAGATGGTAGGGTCACCACCTTTTAGCAGGGGAACCGCCAAGGCTGATTTCCAGATGAGAGGAATGACATTTGTATTTGTGGCGTTCTAAACCAGGACAGACTAAACACCGACTACGCCACCCTGGGAATTTCACCCAGAGAATGATTTTACTACCCAAGCTCTATAGATCTTACAGCTAAGGACACACACAGGTATGTATACAATAGAGCCAAAGACAATGTTCAATTTGGAAGGGGTACCATTTATTGTAAAAATAATTTAACAATTTAAAACAGTCATCTCTCGGGGAAGAGAACACAAAAAAAGAAAAAAAGGGAAATTATAATTGCTGAGGCTTACCGATGGAGGAAAAGGAGTCAAAGGCAGTAAGAGATCCCAGGAAAAATCCCCCAGTAAACACACCCCAATGAACACAAATGCAAACAGGGAAGTAAACAGCACTCCAGACGGGGACAATACCACCCAGACACCAATACCACCACCGGCTCTCAGCAACCGTAACAAAAAAAAAGAGAAAATAAAACACGCACACACTCCAACAAAGATTCACCAAAAAGAACAGAAAATACAGAAAATCAATATTTTTCTTATCACAAAATATAAACAATAACTGCCAGAACCCAAAATGGCTCTAAAGAGGCAGTAGAAAAACAACAAAGAAAATAAACAAAAATAGATAAATGTTTATAAATTTAGTAATCAAAGAAATCAAAACAAAAGAATAAACTTATCACGAAATACAAACAATAACTGCCAAAACCAGCAATGGTTATAAAACGGCAGTATAAAGAAAACACACACACACACACACACACACACACACACACACGGAATCAAAACACACAAAAAAGCAGAACAAAAAACAAACTTCTTAAATCAACAAAATTATAACATAAAGCCCCAACCCCTTGAGCTATATTCAAATATCATAAAAGCAATAGCCCACATGAAACAAATGGCCCATACTTTTGGCCAGACAGCCGTAACTACCCAGTGGCCGTGATAGCAAGGCGAGCATACAGCGATGTTCTTCAATCGCTGATACCTGCTCAGTAACGTTACCCGCACAAACAAGGCAGTGGCACGGGCAAAGTGGCATGTATGCCAGAGAGAGACATAGACAAAACACGGAAGTGTATACAAAACAGCACATTAAATATAGGCAAAATGCACAATATAGTCGCCAGGCAAAAAGGCAAAAGCAAAACAGCAGCCAGCGAATCGGTCCTGTGCAGCTAGCGATGATCTCCAGCTAAACCGGCCTCATTCCTGTTAGCTACACAAAGAAAAATTATCATTAACCCCCAATTAATAAGAAACAAAATATAAATTAATCCTACGTCATCTGAGATACATACCCATCATTTAGACATACCCGAGGGAGAAAGCTCGACGAGTGCCCACGGCACTGATAATGCAGTATGTTCAGTGGTTCAATGAGTTGAACGACGAGATGAAAGCTTGTCCATCCAACCGGAGATCTACGAACGCAAGTAACCACATAGTACCAGTAACCAAGACGGCAGTTCGCACGGAGACAGCAAAGCCGCTACTCTACCTGTTAGCACAGCAACGCACACGGAGAGCGAGGCCCCGAAGCACAACACAACTTCCTGTCCCCAATGAGCAAGAGAGGGCGTCAGAAGGGTTACTCGCTATTTATAGGGCGGAGCTTCACACAGGGAGTGACCAAAGGAACGCCAGTTCATTACACTAACTCATACTGCCACATATTCAAACACAGATTAAAAATAGTAGTTAAGGGTACGGCAATACAATTTCCTGCTAGCTTTAAAAAGTAGGGATCCAGTTTGTCAGGGCCTGCATATATGGTTGTGTCCAAATGCTTGAGGGCTTTATTTATGTCTGAGACTTTGATAGGACTGAAACTAAAAGACAGACTAGAAGGGTCAATACTAGCAGTCTCAACTGTAGAGGAACACTCATGTTGAGGACTGAATGACTCAAATAAAAATCCTGAGGCTATGAAGTGTGCATTGAAACAATCAAGCATTTTGGCCTTGTCGGTAACTTTTAGAGAGTCCATGACAATGCTTGAGGGAAGCTCCTGGACTTTACTGTTTTCTGATAACGATTTTATAATTTTCAAAAATTTTGAAGGATTATTTAGATTATTAGTGGTTTGAGAAAGAAAATGATCAGATTTAGCTTTTCTAATTTTGAGAGTACATGTATTGCGCAGTTGTCTGAAAACCAGCCAGTCAGAGTCCATATTAGATTTTCTGGCTTTTGCCCATGCCACATTGCGCTCATGAAGGATATTTGCTAAATCAGGTGAAAACCAAGCGTTGTTTCGGCCTTTGACTCTGTACTTCTTTAGTGGGGCATACTTATTAATTATATTGGTAAACCCTTCATAAAAGAGATTCCAGGCACTTTCAACAACTGTACTAATATAATTTTTTTCCCAGTCATAGTTAGATAAATCATGAAGGAAGTCTTGTTCTGAGAAGTGCTTCATATTTAGCTTAACGATAATGCGTGATTTAGTTTTAGGCATTTTTAGTATTTCTAACTGTTGCTACGAAACAGTGGTCACTGATGTCGTTCGCAAATATGGAAGCAGTTGAATATTTATGAGGTACGTTAGTCAGAATTACATCTATTAGCGATGATTTTTGCGGGTTTTTGTGGTGTGGCCGTGTGGGACTGTCAACAATCTGAAAAAGATTTAATAAATCACAGTAAGCTCTGAAATCATCAGATACTGGTTGTAACCAGCTCCAATTTAGGTCTCCGAAGACTACTAATTCCTTAGAGTTAAAATCAGAAAGAAGGTTCATTAAGGAGGACAGAGCACCACTAATAGCTGAGGGTGTCCTATAACAACCAATAACCGTTATACTAAGTGATTTAGATACTTTGAGCTCCAAAGCTAAAAAATCAAATTGTTTAACTGATGATTTTGTCAGTTGTACATTAGCTTGATATTGATTTTTGATGTAAATAGCTACACCCCCACCTCTATTAAAGTCCCTGTGAACCGGAAGTTGCAAACAACTTTTCTCCAGTGTTGTGACGTATTTCCGAGAGAAACGTAATACTAAATGAGGCAAAATAGTGGGCGTGGCTTTTTTTTCAACTAGCACCTGATTGGATCTAGAAAAGTAGGTGTTTCATTCAGAAATGGAGGCAGATCTTAACGCAAGTTTACAATCGGTTGTTGAGGATTACTCGCCGCCTGAAACACCGCCAGCAGTCCCCTTCCTGCAGCAGGAGGAGGAGGAAGATAAAGAAGAACAGGAGCACACGGAGGATCATTTCGTCACAAGGGGAATCAGACCTTACATGTTTGAGCCGTTACATGTGGAGGGTTTGAATGGTCACCTGGATATGGCGGTCCAGGAACAAGTTCACACTCGCGAGCATCTCGATGTGTCCCAATGGTAACACGAATTATAAAACTATTTTTATTTGCTATTACTGCTGCAACCTTAACCGTTATGATAGTAACCTGCGTTTTATGTTTTCATACGTTTTTGAATGTTGTACATTGTCTAGAATAGTTGCCTACATCTATAATTGACAGATAATTAATCTTACCACGATTAAACCACAACTTTAATTTGTCAACTTAAACTGTACTATACTTTTCATTCAGGTGCTCCTGTGGCTACTGCCAGCACATGGACACTGGTCCTGAAAAACTATGTTGTAGGGAGGTTAGGCAGGTTTGTGACAGAAGTGCAGAGAATGGGTATCATGTTATGTTCACACGCTGTCAATGCTCGCAAACACACAGGCAGCCTGTCCACTGTCAGTTGGAGGGGCGTGGTTGCGGATGTTAAGCAGACACCAAAAACATCAAACCTACGTCATCAGGGAAGGTCCTCCAATGCAGAGGGGAGGGGAATTTTCAGATTTTGATTAAAGATTATGTAGCCAAAACATTTTTTTGTGTGGATTGACCACAAAACGATAAATTTAGGCAAACAAAGTATGGTCAATTTTGATTTCATGGGGACTTTAAGGCGGTCAGTCCTAAAAACATTGTAACCACTAATATTGATTTCCCAATCTGAAACAGATTTTCTTAATCAAGTTTCAGATAAGACAAATACATCAGCATCTGTGGAGTGAGCCCAGATACGCAACATGTCCATTTTAGGAACAAGACTGTGAACATTCAAATGAAAGAAACCAAGACCAGATCTTTCTTTAAAATCAGACGGGTGTTAAAACTTATAGGGGTGTCTGGGCCTGCGTTGGGGTGTACATTCCCTGCCATTAACAGCAACAAAACAATTAAATATTTGTGCTTAGTTGATGTGGCGAAGGACGGCTGAGGGACGTGAGAGAACGGCCCGAGGCCGGTGGTGCGATTGCTAATGAGCAACACCTGGGTAGCACACCAATCTCGATCATCAACGTCGTCGCTCCCCCTGTATGCTTCCGCTCCTCCGTGAGAGATGCGAGACCGGTGTGCTACCCAGGTGTTGCTCATTAGCAATCACCACCGACCTCGCGCCGTTCTCTCACGTCCCTCGGCCGTCTATCGCCACCGTTGATTTTTTTTATGGTTTATTGCTTTTGTGTCCAAAATTGGAATCTTGGACAGGCAGACCAAGGCAGACAGTGTCAGAGGGGAAGAAAAGGGGCAGAAGGAATGATGCAACATTAAGTGAACAACCAAATGCACACGTGCCCTTGTATGAATCGCACGGTATTGGGAGCACTGGACCGGAGTAGCCATTCCAGTGGTAGGTGCCCCAAGTAATAAATAAGGACAAAGAAAAATAAAAACATAAAGAGGCAAGAAGCAAACACTTCTTTTTCACCATGCCCTTGGAAAGACAAAATATAACATGGCGCCCAACAGCCAGGAAACAGGACCAAGAATATAATAGCGTCCAGGTCAGTGACAGAAGAAATCCAGAACGGAATTTCACCGCGACGACCGATGATGTAATGTGTCGTCACTCAAAAAACAGGAAGCCCGGCGAGTATAGCAATGCTGCAGGTAAAAGAGTTCAAATCAAGACCAACTACCTCTAAAACATTAGACTATATCTTAAAACCAGCAGTAAGAACGAGGAAAAAAGCCCTTTCGTTTCTCTAAATACGCGGCTATCTGTAAACGTGGCCTCAGTCATGCACAAAGAGAGACACATACTGCAACCTTGGATTGATAGTTAGCGTACTGTTAACTGTCGAGACAAAGTTTCACCTGAAATGCAATTAACAAATTAACGATAGCTAGGTTAAAACGTTTGGTCTGATAACAACTTTTGCACAGTAAACCTGGTTGAGCAACTGAATCATTTCACTACATCTTACTTGATAACTCTGTGTATGTGGCAAATTATCTTTGTATCCGTCTATCTAGATTAATGGAAAGATCACATAATCTTTGTCATGTTTACAGCATCCTACGCATTTTCGGTCCAAGCCTGATGCAGACCAGTTCTGCCGTAATGGGGGGTTTGAATGTCCCAGCTGCAGTTTCACCAGTAAAGAGAAATTATCATTTGCAATTCACTTGGAGAACCACATAAGCCATGCAGTGGAGCATGCAGGTATGGTGGGAGCATTTCTCAAGATAATGATTATTTTTTGTGGTTTTAAATCAAAAATATGTTTGTTTGTAGAATCTAAAAATGTACTTGCGTCTCAAAATGAAGACAAACGAGATGAGCTGTAGTTTCTTGGAAACCACTGAAGTAGGGCTGGGCGATAGGGCAAAAAAAATAAAATCTCGATTTTTCTTTTTTCAGAACGATTGACTGATTCGATTTCGATTTCTTTCAATATTTAACTAGTCAATGTAAAAATCACCCAGCCCTACACTGAAGTGTTGACAATGTTGTTACGTTTATTTATCTATTTTTGTGTTTTGTGAAACTTACTGTGAACACTCTGCACTGTTGATAACTTAGTTGCTTCAATTTTACAGGTTACTTCATCTCAAAATACAAAAAACTTTACTGCAGCCAGACAGTAATACGCAAGGAACAATAAATAAGCCATGTCTCCAAATGCTCTAAAACAGAAGTACTTGCAGCACCTGCCCTATCTACAGATCTGTCTGTAGCTGCATGCCTGACACCCTGTCCCCCAGCTACTTTTGTAACCAAGTCTCCATTCTCTACACACCTTTCCTCTGATCTTGGCACCTTTGCACCAATCCCACCCCCACAAATACAAAGAAAGAGAGAGTGATGTCTTTAGTCTCTAACCCCCTTACCTCTGATCCTGGCTCCTTTTCACCACCCCCACCAAAATTTCAAAAGAAGAGAAACACAGTCATGTGTCCTCATTGTGGACTGTCACTTAACAGACGAAACGTAAGGCTACATATTCTGAGATGACATACACCAATAAAAATGGACATAACTTGACATCTGCAGAATTAACACAGAATTTAAAGAAAGATCAAACATCCATTCCTATGAGTGCCATCACCTTCAATCAATGCCCACCAGCCAAAAGGGACATTTCCTTACTGACAGAGCAAGGTTTGCAGACCATGGTTGATGATAGATGGTTTGGAAAGGACAAGAAGAAGAGATGTTTGGCACGGCAGAGAGAGAGGCAATTGATGCAGGAGTCCCTCTCTCCTGCCTAGTGACCGTTTGTGGGCCCAGCTACAAAAAAATACATTTCTGTGTTCAAGCCCACCATTTCCTACTACGGCAGGCTTGGTCGAGTCATAATTACATTTGATGCCAAAACAATTTCTTGGCATTGTCCATGTGCTAAACCAAGGCAGTCATGCCTTCACAAAAATGTTGCAAAGTGGCACCTATTTTAAGTGGACAGGGCACTCTTCAGGAAAACCAGAAGTGTCGAGGAGGATAGAATTGCACAACATTTTCCCACCAATGTGGAAGGTTTTGAGGAAGAGGAAGGAGCCCAGTACCAACATGAAGGCCGGAATCTGTCTCGGATGGTTAGGTACATCTTTGATTAAAAAAAAAACTCCCTGCGGTCTTCCCCTCAGATGTTAAACACTTGTAATTTTCCTCTGAGCTTCACACATTCTGAAGCCTTTTGAATGTTCTGAGGTAATTCCACTAAGTGAACCTTCAATCATCACCATCAAAAGCCAAAATCCTGAGATGACCAATGTCATAGAAGGTTTGTTGTGTTTTCTTTAAATTTGTCATTAATTCAACATTTAATTCCTGTTTACATATACTGTTAAGTGTTGATGACTTTGATTGTTAGGGTCTTCCTCTCCAATTGTAGGCTTATTAACATCTCCATGCATGCACTAATTTGAGTGTTGTTCATTGTATTAGGGTTGTACGGTATAGCAGTGACAGAAAAATGTGTAACCTCTTTACTAGCACTTGCTTTTGGTAGGAATATCAATGTACAGCAAACAGTGCTACAGGTGTGGCATGGTATCTATGATTTTACGACCACATACTTCTGTCGATACAATTTTTGCATTTTCTGTGCAACAGTCTCCAGGTAAAGAACCATGTTGTATTGAATATGTTGTATAAAACAACAACAACAAAGAATTTGTGATGAATATGTTTTGTAAAGTCTACAAATGTGACATCTATTTGGCAGACTCACCAGGCTCTAGGAAGTGCAATTGAGGTCTTGGAGAGGACCTCGGGTAAAGCCTTTCCTTCAAAAACAAGGATCCTGCAGGCCTACTTGAGCTTTGAGGCACTGTTCGACCACACCTACACTTTTGCATGCGTAACGTGTGGTTACCATCCAGTGTCCGTAGTAATGGACCTTCATAAGAAGGGTGTTTTTAGTATGCCTGGCAAGTCCACACATTTAATCGTTTTTTTTTACTCATGTTATTTCATGTACACTGTAAAGTATGGACTTTTAGGATGGGAGCACTACAGAAAGATTCCGGCCAGAAAATCCTTTATCAGCTTTATTTCCAAGATCAGGATGCCAATATACAAGTTCGTATAAGTGAGTTAATGTGGTCTAAACAGGGAGAAAGAAAAATAAATAATGCAATGGTAATAATAACTGATTAATAAACAAATTAAGGAATACTATACTATGCTCATTGTCATCATTCACAACAGTACAGTACAGAAAATAATAATTGACGTTAATCCAGTGCAACAGAATATGTCACTATATGCCTTTTAATATCTGTACTGCTGCACCTTTAAGTGACTATGCAGCATGACACTGTTTTACTATAACACTCGATGTAGGTAGCACCAAATAAACAGTAAATGCACTGCACCCGAACACAGAAGTATATCTCTAAATAACTAACACAAATAAGGTCTACATCGACATATAGAGGGCTAATTATTGCACACAGGAAAATGTTGCATATTACAGCACGCTCTTGCATTATGACTACACTAATTGGTCACACAGTTCAACAAATAAAACTAGTTCGCATGAACATAAATTTCACAACATTCCTCACAACGCAGTACAAACATGCAACAGTAGTAAGAACTTACTTGCTTTTCATAAAACGCACACAAAAGTAAAGAAAGGGGTCTCTGAGTATTCTATCATCATCACTGAGCACGAACATCTGAGCAGTGCGCTGCATTTCCTGTCCAGGCGCAGTTCACGTGATGGAGCGTTCAAATGCACTCAGGAAATCTCAGCTCTGAACAAATAGGCTTTCAGACAAGCCTGCCCCCAACTGTGCGCATGGCAGTTGAAAGAGTAGGAGAAAGTCTATTTGGTGGTCTCTTCTTCGTCCTTGTCTTCCAGAGCTGGGAGCAGGATGAGCCGGGCGACTGGACGAATGTAGGTACGGTCCTTCACTTGAACACTGATTGTCCGTACTCGTCCAACTGCTCTTGGATGATTCTGGGTAATCCTCTGGGAAGTTGGGGATCCACGATTAAAACAACGTTGCCTATGGAGAGTGTCTTACCGTCGTAAGTGTCGTTTGCTCTTGCAAAACATGTCAACTGGAAGGTACACACACCTGGTTACTAAAATTAAATTCTTGTAGATTCTTGTACTTGTCTTCTTCTCAGACACACTGTACATTTTTCCTCCAAGAATGTTAAGCTGTAACATTCCCCTGGGGAGGCCACAGAATGTTGAATGTTTTGAATGCTTTGAGTGGTTGTAAAGACTAGAAAGATGCTGTACAAATAGTCAATTTACCTAACCTTTAAGCCTGTCTTCAGAGTGTCAGAGTCCACCACCATTAAACAGTCGCCCAGTAGGGAAACTGTGGTGGTTGAAGAGGACAATGATGAGGTAAATACTTTTTAGTGGACATACATTCCCACAACATTACTACAAGAATATTTTTAACAGGTGTGTGAAGGGGACATTAAATTAATGTTCGTAAGGGACATTGGTCCAGCGTGGTGCTTGGTACAGAGTCACCATGACTTATTCTGTGGGGAGGTGGCAAAGCCTGCCTTTCTCCAGATGGAGGGTGCCAATGCCATCAAAGACTTCCTGGGAGGAGACTCGAATGAAGCAAGGGATGTCTTTTTATTTGTCTTTGAGTGTCCGGAGGACCTGGACACATTCGTATCAAATTATCTTGAAGAACAAGGCCTGAAGGTCCATGCCATGTTCCGTGAATAGTCAGAGCAAGGAATCTCTCTATGTAGCCTGTGTGTTTGTGTACTGTATAAAGAGCTCAGCTCTCAGATTCTGTCAATTTTATTACGAAATTCTAACAATAAAAACCATTTTGGCGCTTTTCAATGTGACAGATTGCTATAGCACCTCAGTTCAAATGGCACGTGAACCGATCATCTCTCTTCACTAGCCTAGTTAATAGTAAATAAACACAAATGATCAATAGGTGTGTAACATGTAGGGCTGGGTCTCGTAACAAAATGTTCGATACCGATACTTTGACTTCGATTCCGGTTCCTGAACGATACTTTTTCCGATACCAATTTTATGTAACCAGTTTTAACATAACATTACCTCATTTTTATTTTTTCAGTTTGTTAACTTTTTTACACTCATATTTTGAGTATGTAAAAAAGCACCAATGCTAAAGTTTTCTATGTTTCCTAGTCATTTGACAACATGTATTCTTTACTTCAATGAGCTCATTGTTTCTGCCTTAACTTAATGCATTGTTTAACAGTGAAACTGAATGAAAATTAATTGAAATGCATTACACTGTCACCTCTGATAACAGATCACTCTAAATTGTAATTTAGACGCATACATTTTCTGTAGAGCTACTTTGAAACGATATGTATTGTGAAAAATGCTATACAAATAAATGTGAATTAAATTAAATATAGGCTACTGGGGGGGTGGGATATATGCCTCGCGCTCAGCACACATGAAGCTTGCCGCAAAGCACCGGCAAAAGTAGCCTAATGATTATGAATGTGTCGTGAAACAATAGCAAGGAGATATTTTAACTGTTTATTAATGAACAAGTGTTTACTAATGGTGTGTTTACACCGAACGCGAATTTAATTATTTGCGCGAGTAGATTAAGTCAATGCAAAGACGCGAATAGACGCATCAGCCACGTCTCTGGGCAGAAGGTAAACTAGTGTTTTTCTTCCACAGCCAATCATGCTGCATGCTTATTGTTTCACTGACGTTGACGAGATTAACTACTTAGGTACTGAAATTTGGTACCGAAAACCAAGACATGTTTCGATACTCGGTAGTATCGAGGCAATTCGGTCGGTACCTAAAAAGTACCGAACTCGGTACCCAGCCCTAGTAACATGTGTTGAAAGATACAGTACGCATTAGGCCTACATTTAATTTGAGTTGTTATTTTTAACCTTTAATAATACCAGCTGACAGGGCTGATTAGGTGTGATTTTCTTTCTTGAGAAAATTTTAAATCTACTGTAGGCTATATGTATAATATGTATTCAAATTGAATCAAGATCGGAATAAAACCACAACAGTTAAATTGAAATTGTAAAATTTGTATCAAGCAATAATAAGAGCAGTAGCCTATACCAATTATTGCACCATGCTGTCACTAAACGTAAAATGATGTGTAGTTAGGCTACCAAATGTTTTGACAACCACAACAGCTAAACTCAAAAGTTGGCAGCTCTGTAGACAATTAGGAAATACAAAAAACTCCCAAACGCATTTAAGGGTAAAATGTAATCAATGTTCAACAAATAAAAAAATAGATATAATGCAGATGAACAAATGCTAAAGCTTGTGTCACCAGGTGACGAAGGGCGGAACCATTATTTCGGCGTTGTTTCCATGGGGAGCTAATTTAATGTAACACCCCGCCGGTTGCCCCAGGAAAAACAGTTCGGCTGGATCCCGCAAACGGGAGAAACTAGCGGCAGCTGCGAGATGGGCGGAGATTGAATTATGGCGTTCACGAGGGGGATCATAAAAGCGGATGTTTGAGTGAAGAAAGCACGCAGAGCTGGAAGGATAGAGCGGGAAAGGGGCGATCCACGACAGAGAAGGAGTCTAAAACGGTGATTCAACCTGGATGGGGAAAGAGAGACAACAGTAACAGAGAAGTGAGACAGTTAAGTGCCATCGGGAATCCTTATTATTAGTGGTGGGCAGATCGAGGCTTCGTTAAGCAATGAAACAGTCGAAGCAAATGTGCCATTTAGTTTCGAGGCTTCGAATCAATCCGAAACCCGTCTCCACGGTGACACCTAGTGGTCACTTGTAGGTGTTGATCTGAAACAACCTTTACAAAGAGCTAATAAAAAAATGTTTTTTTTTTTTTATTATTGTATTTTTGTAATATATGAAGCTTGTAACCTGTAGTCTCTTCACATTGCATAATGTGATTTTGGTCATGAAAAATGAATATTAATAAAAATAAATCAAGCCACAATGTCTCCCTTTCTTATAGATTTTTATTCAAAAATATTAATTTCTCTGCTGTTGAAGGACTCAGCCTACTTCTTTTTTTACAGATAATTTCTCCAGCCTTGGAAAAAATTCTCTCAAAGGGACACTTGTTGCTGGCATACAAAGATATTTTTTAGCTAGGACATACAAATGAGGAAAGATTACTGCTCTCTCTTTCCAGTAAGTTAGAGGATCATGAGTTCTGGGCAAAAACGCATCCCTGAGGTATTTTTTCACTTCCACTGTGGCATCAGCTGTAGGATTGTGTATCATCTGGGTCTCACGGATACGATTGTCAAAATGTTCCCATAAACTGTCTTGTGTTTCAACTGGTGTTGATGATGATGGGCCTGATGTTGACATTTGTGGTTCTGAATTAAAAGAAAACGCCAATTAGTAACAAATCATAAACTGACAACACATATGAAGTATAAATCTCATGAATCACATTACATAAGATAACATAGACTGAAACTCACCAGGAGTTGTGTTTGAACGCATCAGTGAAGCACACTCCAGTGTGATGTGCTTTTCAGCATCCAGGGCTTTGGCAGGATTTCCAAAAGCCACATTTTTAAACCTTGGGTCCAGCAGTGTAGCCAGTGCCAAGGCTCTAAAAGTCTTGTACCCTCCACATCTGGAGTGCAGACCTTCTTGTAGATGTGAGCCTATGAGCCAACACAAGAGAAAACCATATTAATTAAAATAATGACAACAATATGAGAGTTATGGCCAATTACACGTATGGTCATAGTGTCCTACCTAATTGTACAGTTGATTCCTGCGTTGCATTTCCTTTTTTCTGTGCAAGCTTGTGCTGCAACATCCTGTACAATGGTATGAGCTTTGAAGCAGACACTCTCTGTTCCTCTGACATCTCTGTTGTTGCTAGTTTGAATGGTTGAAGAAGTGTCAATGACTGTTGAATAATGTCATACTCAAGACTTGTCAGGGGAGCAGTATCACTGTTTAAATTGGCAAGTGCAGCACCCACTGGCTCACATTGCTCATACAAGCGTTGTAGCATGTGCTGTTCCATCTCGTTTCAACCTCCTGTATCATTTTCAGACTTGGTCTGCCCATCAAGCTCTGCATCTCCACAAGCTTGTCCTTTGCTTTGCAGCTGGATTTGAACAACCCCACTATCTTTCTGGCTTTCTGGCGAATTTCATTGATGGCGGGTTTGATCCAGGGCCTTTTACACTATCAAATTCAAATTATGAGCAAAACATGGGACATGGCGAAGGTTGAGTAGCTGGGCACTTAGGATCATGTTGGATGCATTGTCAGTCACCATGCAGTGAACTTTGGAGGTTATTCCCCACTCAGCCATTAGCAAGGCTTTAGCCTCCATGAGATGCTGGGCTGTGTGGGTTTGGTAAAACCTCCTTACACCCAGTAAAACAGTTGGCATTGTTGCCTCTGGTGTTATGTAATGGCATGTTACACCAAGATATCCATCCATATTAATGGAAGACCACATGTCAGCCGTAAGGCTAACAAATTCCGCCTTTTGTAGGTCCTCCATTGTCTTCTCCTTGGTTGTGTTGTACCTTTCGCTGACCATTGTTTTAAGCACCTTCCGGGATGGGAGGACATAGCTTGGATCAAGCTTGTTCACAAAGGCCCTGAAACCCTCATCCTCCACGATGGTGAAGGGCTGCAGATCCTTCACCACCATGTTCAGAAGAGCCTCATCCAATTCCCTCTGTCTGCCTTTTAAAAGAGAAGATAAAACATACTTTCAGACAAATATATTGGAAAAATAGTAGCCTACCGTGAAAGTAGTCTACTGGTTCATTTGGAAACCTTCCTAAACAAAGTTATGTTATGAATATTTATGCTCAGTGTGCAGAGAAAGATAAAGTGCATTATAGAAATACAACAATTACAAAAAAACAACATGATGTCTTGGCTGTAGATTGGGTACTAATATGTAGACATATAAAATGTATATTCACAAAGTATAATATTATATTGACAACATTTGTTTTTAAAGTGATTGGCAGTTGTGATTGGGATGTTAGGCATGTCTTAGTCCATGGCCTTTCTAAACAATGGCCCAACACTTTTATTATTATTATACACAGTTATTATATTTCACTTATAATTAGCCTATATTTCAAACAATGCATACCTTGCTTAGATGGCCCAGCAGTGCCAGTAGCAGGCCTTGGTACAGGGGGAACACTACCATCCTCTGCACCCTGCAGAATGGCAGGATGAATGCTCCTCAAATGGCGCATCATGGATGATGTATTGTTGCAGTAGGCTAGCTGCCGATCACAATACACACATCTCACTTTATTTGGGGTTTCCAAATGGAAATGCTCCCACACCACAGATGTAAGGCATCTCTTCTGTGGAGCCTCCATTTCTATCTATCTATCTATCTATCTATCTAGCCTATCTAATAATCTATATGTATCTGTAATATATGTATCTATCTATTAATCTATATATATATATATATATATATATATATATTTCTATCAATGCATCTATTAATGTGTCACTATATGTGCTCTGTGTGTCTCTAAATCTGGGATAACGAGCGGAGACCTTATTCACTGCGAGTTGGTGTGAGTTGCAGTGCTTAGTGTGAAGTGAACACCTTTTAATATTTGAAGTGAGTGATTGTATGCACCGGTGTGAGGATTGTCTCCTTGTGTCTGCCCGTGTTCCCAGCCGTTGCACTCACTGTCCTGGATTGCTGAGTCAGAAGTAACCATTTACTGTGTGATGAGTGTGCATTGTACAGGGTTGTAGCTCCAGTCTGTCTAGTGTGAAGAGGATTCATGAAACTTCCATGGATTGCTGTTTGATCCTCCTGTTCTAAATAAGAACTAGTACCTGCCCATTGAGCTGTCTCACACTGAAGCAAGTCCCTGCTGTGAGTATTTGAATGCTGATGACTTGAAGAGGATTCGTGAAACATTCATATATTGCTGTTTGACTCTCCTGTTCCAAATAAGAACCAGTTCCTGTCCATTGAGCTTTCTCACACTGAAGCAAGCCCCTGCTGTGAGTATTTGTATGCTGATGACTTGAAGAGGATTCGTGAAACATTCATGTATTGCTGTTTGATTCTCCTGTTCCAAATAAAAACCAGTTCCTGTCCATTGAGCTTTCTTACACTGGAGCAGGCCCCTGCTGTGAGTATGTGAATGCTGATGACTTGAAGAGGATTCGTGAAACATTCATATATTGCTGTTTGACTCTCCTGTTCCAAATAAGAACCAGTTCCTGTCCATTGAGCTTTCCCACACTGAAGCAAGCCCCTGCTGTGAGTATTTGAATGCTGATGACTTGAAGAGGATTCGTGAAACATTCATGTATTGCTGTTTGATTCTCCTGTTCTAAACAAGAACCAGCATCTGCCCATTGAGCTTCTCACACTGAAGAAAGTCCTGTCGTGAGTATGTGCATGCTGTTGGCCTGAAGAGGAACTGACGTGTGAACTCCTGAGTAGCATCTGCTCCATCACTTACCCCTGGTGGCCCGAAGAGGAACTGTCGTGTGAACTCCTGAGTAGCATCTGCTCCATCACTTACCCCTGGTGGCCCGAAGAGGAACTGTCGTGAGAACGCCCGAGAGGCATCTGCTCCATTACTTACCCCTGATGGTGTGAAGAGGAACTGTTGTGTGAACGCCTGAGAGGCATCTGCTCCATTACTTACCCCTGGTGGTGTGAAGAGGAACTGTTGTGTGAACGCCTGAGAGGCATCTGCTCCATTACTTTCCCCTGGTGGTGTGAAGAGGAACTGTTGTGTGAACGCCTGAGAGGCATCTGCTCCATTACTTACCCTTGGTGGTGTGAAGAGGAACTGTCGTGTGAACTCCGGAGAGGCATCTGCTCCATTACTTACCCCTGGTGGTGTGAAGAGGAACTGTTGTGTGAACGCCTGAGAGGCATCTGCTCCATCACTTACCCCTGGTGGCCCGAAGAAGAACTGTCGTATGAACTCCTGAGAAGCATCTGCTCCATTACTTACCCCTGGTGGTGTGAAGAGGAACTGTCGTGTGAACGCCCGAGAGGCATCTGCTCCATTACTTACCCCTGGTGGTGTGAAGAGGAACTGTTGTGTGAACGCCTGAGAGGCATCTGCTCCATTACTTACCCCTGGTGGTGTGAAGAGGAACTGTTGTGTGAACGCCTGAGAGGCATCTGCTCCATTACTTACCCTTGGGGGTGTGAAGAGGAACCGTCGTGTGAACTCCTGAGTAGCATCTGCTCCATCACTTACCCCTGGTGGCCCGAAGAGGAACTGTCATGTGAACTCCTGAGAAGCATCTACTCCATTACTTACCCCTGGTGGTGTGAAGAGGAACTGTCGTGTGAACTCCTGAGAAGCATCTGCTCCATTACTTACCCCTGGTGGTGTGAAGAGGAACTGTCGTGTGAACTCCTGAGAAGCATCTGTTCATTTACTGGCCTCTGGCTGTGAGGAGAACGACGGTGTCAATTCCCTGCAAGGATCTGTTCCGTGACTTACCTTTGGACGTCCGGAGAGGCCCCGCTGCGTGAATCCACTGTGAGTGCCGGCTCCGTCGCACACCCCTGGCGGCCAGGAAGAAGAGACACCAAGTTTTAATTTAGGAGGTTTTAATTCAATAAAATACTTTTTATACTTGATACCTTGTCTGGTTTCGTGGTGTCTCTGGGTAACTCCTCGAGGTAGTATGCTCACAGGGGTGGTCTGCGCCAGAGGGGGGCCATCCCGACCTGTGACACTTGGGTTGCTGAATATTCAATCCCTTACTTCAAAAGCACTTATTGTTAATGATATGATTACAGATTATAACCTAGACATGTTGAGTCTGACAGAAACCTGGCTAAAGCCAGACAATTACATTACTTTAAATGAGTCCATCCCCCAAGATTACTGTTATAAACATGAATCTCGTCTGAAAGGAAAAGGGGGTGATGTTGCTGTAATCTATAGTAATATCTTCAGAATTACTGAGAAATCTTGTTTCAAATATAATTCTTTTGAAGTGTTAGTGCTTAATATAACACTTTCTAGTGTAAACGATAAATCACGTTTGAGAATTCTGCTGGCTACTGTATACAGGCCACCAGGGCACCATAAAGATTTTATCAAAGAATTTGCGGACTTTCTATCAGAATTAGTATTGGCTGCAGATAAAGTACTAATTGTTGGTGATTTTAATATACACATAGATAATGAAAAAGATGCATTGGGATTGGCTTTTAAAGACGTAAACTCAATTGGAGTTAGACAACACGTGTCAGGACCTACTCGTTGTCGTAATCATACTCTAGATCTAATATTATCACATGGAATAGATGTTGATGCCGTTGAAATTCTGCAGCAGAGCGATGACATCTCAGATCATTATCTAGTCTCATGTAAATTACATTTAGCCAAGGCTGCAAAGCCGACTCTGTGTTATAAATATGTTAGACCTATAACTTCTGCCACTAAAGATTGCTTTATCAATAATCGTCCTAATAAGTTTCATCATCTCAGCATCCCGGATAGCTTAGAAGAACTTGATATTGCAACAGAAACTTTTAACTCTCTCTTTTCCAGCACTTTAGACACAGTTGCACCGTTAAAGTTGCGCTTTAAGAAGATTAAAGAAAATAGTCCAACGCCATGGTACAACGAGCACACTCAGGCCCTTAAGAGAGCAGCCAGAAAAATGGAGCGCAACTGGAAGAAAACAAAACTAGAGGTATTTCGGACTTCATGGAAGGAGAGCTCGATTGCTTACAGAGGGGCTTTAAAAGCTGTTAGATCTTCTTATTTTTCAACCCTATTAGAAGAAAATAAACATAATCCTGGATATTTATTTGAAACAGTGGCTAACTAATGGAAAAAAAAGTTAAGCACAGAAGTTTCCAAGCAACACAGCAGTAATGACTTTATGAACTTCTTCACTTATAAGATCGATAATATCAGGGAGAAATGTATAACTATGCAACTGTCTACTACAGCATCGCATCAGGGAGTGCATTGTATTCTCCCTGAGCAAAAATTTGATTAATTTGTTGCTTTAGGAGAGGAAGAATTTTGCACATTTGTTAATTCATCTAAATGAATTCATCTAAATGAAATGTTAATTCATCTAAATGAATGCCCACCGGCCGCTGAACAAGATGGCCGCTGTCGCCTGAACGCCTGATGTAGGCACCTGACTATTTTATTTATAACTACTGCTAAATTACCGAGACACCGCCAGCCACTTGTCGGAGTGAATGAGCAAACCTTTATACATAATATTTGAAGATTTAGATTTAGCTGCAACAGCAGTATTAAGGACGCTATTTCAAGTTTGTCATGGCGGAGATCTCGCTTCAAACCATTTGGGATGCGTTGCACCAAGTGAAAGAGCAAGTGACAATTCAAGTAAAAGACCATTTGGACATTCAAATTGGGTCTGTTCAGGCAGGCCTAATGAACATTCAACAGACATTGAGCTCTCTTACTGGACAAATCAATGAGTTGCAGCAACGAGTGAGCACAAATGCGGACACGATTGGTAACCTGGAGGAGCGAGTGTGTAATCTGGAAAAGGACAATTCTTACCTGAAGGAGAAAATGGAGGATTTTGAGAACCAGAGTAGGAGATCCAATTTGTGCTTTATTAATATACCGGAGAGGAAAGAGGGGGGAGACATGGTCGCTTTCATTGGAGAGCTGGTTGCCACGCTCTTCGGGACCAAACATTTCCCCACGGCGCCTGTTGTGGAGAGGGCGCATCGCTTGCCACCATTCGTCCGCTCGCCCAGGTCTGGTGAACCTCCAAGACCTATCCTGGTAAAATTCTTGAACTTCCAGGACAAGGTGAAGATCCTGAGACTGGCCCGGGAGAAGGGGAATCTAAAGATGGGAGAATCCACGATCTACATCTATCCGGATTTCAGTCCGGGTCTCGTGAAAAAACGTAGAGAGTTTGAAACGGTGAAGAAAAAGCTGCGTGCCACCGATATCAAGGACTCCCTGCAGTATCCCAGCACGCTGAGGGTGATCGTGGAAGGGAAAACAAATCTTTTTCGGTGTCCCAAGGAGGCTGAGAAGTTCTATTGTGACCTCCCTGAGGAGACGTAAGTAACGTAAAAAAAAAACAGTGAGCACGTACCAGTCGAAGACTGTTGTTAACTATAAACGGCTGGGATTAGCCGGACTCTTTTTTGTTTTGTTTTTTCCTTGTCAGGGACGATGTGGTATAGGTGGCTGTAGCTTGGTGAGTTCAGCATTTTTGTGTTTGCCGTATGTACCGTATGTAACGTAACGTAATACACCTGGGCTGCAGCGAACTGTCGCAAAGAAGTTGGGGATGACGTTGTGAGTTACCCGCGTCACATTAGTTATTCAAAAAAAAAACGTACATTGTTTTACACTCACACTCTTATATTGTTTTACTTTTAATTCTAAAACTAAATGCGTCACATTAGTTATTAATTTTCTTTTTAAAAATTCTAAGAATGCAGCAATAAACATTCAATAACATTAAAAATACTTAGCAATAGTCAGTGCCTTAGGCATCTTATTTATTTTATTTTTTCCACTTTACTTATTTCTACGTTATTGCCTGTGTGTGTGGGGGGGGTAAAGTTAGTAAAGGGGGGGGGGGGGGGTTGTGAGTGAGAGTCTGTGTATGTGTTTTCTTAAATGTTCATTCTGCTGTGTGTTTGTTCTTGTTGTGTGTCTGGGGCCCTCATTCTGTGATGAACATACACCCTCTACCTTCGAACATGTTTCTGAAATAATACTAGATGTCTAATCCTGATTGTGTTTATAGCTCCTTTGAAGTTGAGGATGATCACTATATAAATGCATCAAACTTAGAAACAATGAATAACTTATCTGAACATATTGATTATAAATTACTAACATTCATGGATTCAATTGACCCAGATAGCAATATTCTTTTAAATACAAAAACTGACTGTTTATATTAAACTGACAGCGCATATGATAAAACATTTATTATAGATAAAAGCATTTCTCTGATTCATTTTAACAGTAGGAGCTTACAATCCAACTTTGAAGCCATTCAAGACTACTTGAACCAGTTTAAGTCTCAGTTTAATATTATAGCTATTTCAGTAACATGGTTGAATGATGAAAAAATAAATGAGTTTGATATAAATGGGTACGAAATGTTTTACAAAAAACGGATTAATAAGAGAGGAGGAGGTGTGGCTCTCTATATAGATAAAAATATACATTGTAGTATTGTGAACAATATGTGTTTAGTGGTGGATGATCTATTTGAATGTGTGACTGTAGAATTGGTACTTCCAAAAAATAGAAATATTATTTTAAGCTGCATTTATAGGAGGCCGGGATCAGACTTGACAATATTCAGGGAATGGATTGAAAAATTATTTACTACTAATAATAAAAAACATATTATATGTGGGGATTTTAATATTAATTTGTTAAACACCCATATACACAAAAGTACAGATGAGTTTCTTGATACCATGTTTTCGTTGGGCTTGTACCCACTGATCACCAGACCCACCAAAATAACATCACATAGTGCCACACTGATAGATAACATATTCTGTAATATTTTGGACAATAATATAACAGGTGGTTTGTTAGTGAATGATGTTAGTGATCACTTACCAGTGTTCATGGTATATTATCTTATAGGTACATTATCTAAAACTGTACAAAGTGAATATTACCGTAGAGTCATAACTGACCAATTAATTATAGCACTGAAAAACTAGTTGGCAAGCCAAAACTGGGAATCCATTTATAAATTGTCAGATGTAAATGCAGCATTCTATACTTTTCTTGATATTTTTATTACACTTTATAATAAACACTGTCCCATCAAAAAATGCACAATAAGTAAACATATAAAAACACCCTGGATAACAAAAGGGCTTGCAAACTCGTGTAAAAAGAAAAAAATTCTATATAGGCAATTTTTTAGGTATAGAACTAGTGAAACTGAACAGAAGTATAAAACATTTAAAAAACAAATTAACTAGCATATTGAGAGCAAGTAGGAGAGAATATTATACCAATGTATTGATCAATAAGAAATATGATATTAAAGCAACTTGGAAAGTGTTGAACAACGTAATTGGCCGTGGTTCCAGCAGCTCATGTTATCCGGAGTATTTTGTGGAAAATGGCACAATCATACGAGACAAAACAATGATCGCAGATAGATTTAATTATTTTTTTGTCAATGTTGGACCTGATCTGGCGCATAAAATTCCATCCACTAATGAACAGATTAAGGGACTAATTGATATAAATTCTAATACCATGTTCCTCACTCCAACCGATGAGAGGGAGGTTATGAAAGTAATCAGGGACTGCAAGAATAAAATATCCCAAGACATATATAATATCGATATGAGAATTGTTTGTAAAGTTGCAGAAGAAATTATAAATCCATTCACATATATCTGTAATTTATCGTTTCAATCTGGTCATTTTCCATCGCAAATGAAAACTGCTAAAGTCATACCAATTTTAAAGTTGGGGGATAAACATTACTTTAATAAGTAGCGGCCTGTTTCCCTCCTGCCACAGTTTTCCAAAATTTCTGAAAAATTATTTGACAAAAGATTTCGAAGCTTCATTGATAAACACCAATTACTATCCGATTGTCAATATGGGTTTAGGGAAAATAGATGTACTTCACATGCATTAATTGACTTATTGGAAGAAATTACAGATGGTGTTGAAAGAAATACATTTGTTTTGGGGATCTTTATAGATCTCCAAAAGGCATTTGATACCATTGATCACCAGATTTTAATAAAAAAAGATTAGGGGACTAGGACTATGGCATAAGGGGAATAGCAAAAAAATGGTAAGAGAGCTATCTAGGCGAGAGGAGACAGATTGTTGAGATTGATCAATATAAATCAGGGTTTCTGAATATAACGTGTGGAGTGCCGCAGGGGTCAATACTGGGACCTACACTATTCCTAATGTATATTAATTAATTATGTAAAATAACAACGAAAATGAAATTTTTTCTTTTTGCTGATGATACCAATATTATTTGTGCTGATGACTATTTGGAGCAACTTTTGGCCTCGGTAACTGTGGAATTGGTAAAGTTAAAAACCTGGTTTAATATTAATAATCTGTCTCTGAATTTGAAAAAGACAAAAATTATGCTGTTTAGTAATCGTAAATGTAATATACCTGTTAAAATTGTTATTGACGATACACTAATAGAAAAGGTACAACAAAATACATGTTTGGGCGTTATAATAGATGAGAAGATCTCTTGGAAACCCCATATCAGCTACCTGAGGACAAAAGTGGCTAAATGTGTTGGAATAATGAAAAGATCATGTCATTTACTGAACACTAAAGCTCGACTTCTACTGTACCATTCATTTATTATGCCTTATTTATATTATTGTGTTGAAATGTGGGGGAACTGTTTCAAACTCACTTACAGCCCTTGATCACTCTGCAGAAAAAGGCCATTAAGATTGTCTCTGGTGTTCATTACAGACATCATTCCAATCCATTGTTTGTAGAGCTGGAAGAGCTTAAATCGCAGGACGTGGTGAATTTTAAAACTGTTCAAATTATGTTTAGGGCATCTCAAAATTCTTTGCCTCCCAATGTTCAAAAGTTATTTTGTGATAGTGATGCTCATCATAGTTACACATTGAGAGGCAATAAAAATAAACATTTGCCCAAGTTTAGAACCACTCTAAAATCGATGTGTATTTCAGTGCGAGGAGTGAAGCTCTGGAATGATTTGGTGGATGAATTAAAAACCTGTCCTAATATAATTCATTTTAAATTTTTGTTTAAAAACAATGTTATAAGGAAATATGTAGAGGACAGAGAATGATGTTGTGGCGAACAGGACGGCCGAGGGGCGTGAGAGAACGGCGCGAGGCCGGTGGTGCGATTGCTAATGAGCAACACCTGTGAGGCACACCGGTCTCGCATCTCTCACGGAGGAGCGGAAGCATAAAGGAGGAGCGACGACGTTGATGATGGAGAGAGGAACAGGCCTGTGTTTTAGTTGTGTTTTGTTTTTTTTCCGACTTTGTTACTTTAAGTTAGTTTTTTTTTTTTCAAACCACTTAACAGCAGCTTTTGCTGCCTACCGAAAATAAATATAACTAAAGTAAAATACAAAAACAAAACACAACTAAAATACAGGCCTGTTCCTCTCTCTTCTGGGCCAGCCGGTTTATATGCGGTCTCCCCACGCCAATTACTGCAATCAGACACAGGTGTTCGTCATTTTGCACTTGACCTACTTACTTACCGCTCGGCTCCTCCCTCGCTCCCCCACTGCAAACTCCGCGAAACCACGCCCCCCTCATCACAGATGTCTTCAGCATGAAGCTAGTGGTGAGAGGGTGTAGAGGCAGAGAGTGTTTGGGCCAGTGTCTTTTGTAAGGGTGTGTGGTGTGTCTGCGTTGTTTTGTTTTGTTTGTTTTATACCAATTGTATAGTAACAACTATTATTCTGTATGTACTGTACAGGAATACTTTTGTTCTTGAATTATTTTGTACACTGTAAAAAATAAAATTACCATTTGTCCAGCACACTGTGCTTTCTGAGTCACATATATTAGGAATTGTGAATAACTGAATCTACATAAAAATACATGTCAATCCAACACAATTCTCCAAAATGTCACAGCAACATGTTAAACGAAGTTTTCTGAATAAACTTTTTAATGTTGAACGGCTGTGCTAAGATCTTAACAGTTTGCGCATCTCTTTTGCGTCTGAATGGACAAATACACACAATATTATGTCTATATGTGTGTTTTTGGAGAGAAATCTCTTAAAAGCAGTCACTTATGTCTTTACAGAACGTTGTGAGAATATTGGATGTGCATTTAGTGAAATTGGATCCGCACATTCTGTCTTAAAGTAACAGAAATATTAATATAATATGCCCTTAAATATTAATCAAACAACTAAAGAAAAATAGAAAACCATTCAATGCTCTTTAGTAGCTTTTACAAGGATCAAGTATATGTAATTTATACAAATAAAAATGTCTGCTTGAAAAAAGGAAAGAAGGAACATAGCAGCCATAAGTGAACAAATCGAAATAACATTTTCCCTCAGGAGAAAAGAAGGGGTCCAAGAGCAAACAGCGATTGCAGAGGTTCAGGAGAGGTAACCTGCACTCTTTTATCAAGAACAGGTAATTATATTTTATTTTATTTTTTGCTTTCTTAATAGGTGTTCAGATAACAGTAAATAATGTGTACTATTCGTTATTTTTAACAGTTTCGTTAATACAATTAAATTGTTTATGAACAGATTTGTGAGGAATTTTTCCGAATTACAAACAAAGACCTTCTGGGAGTCTTCATGACAGCCGTTGACATGTACACACCTAAGCTCCTGAAACTTTACAGAGCCAGAAAAGGAGCTTTAGGACAGGACATGGAGGTGCTCCTAGAAAGACTTGAAGAAAGGGTAAGTTCAATTTCAGTGTTTTGATGGTTTGATCAATATTACTTTGGCTGATGATAAATACAGTTTTCATACATGTTTATCAAGACGACAGACATAGTGAATCACAGGAGGACTGCTGCTTTGGAAGGCCTTCCAGTGTTTCTTCGTGAGAATCCAACAGAGTTATTCAAGAAGTGTAATGTATGTATCAAAGACTTTAAAAGGCTAAAAGGGTTAGTTCACCCAGAAATGCAAGTTCTGTCATGAATTACTCCCTGTCAAATCATTCCAGACATGCAAGACTTTTGTTGATCTTAAAAAACACAAATGAAGATATTTGTAATAAAATCTGAGAGATCTCTGTCCCTCTATTGACAGCTACACAATTACCACTTTCAAGGCCCAGAAAGGTATTAAAAACATTGAAGTAGTCCATGTGACTACAATGGTTTAACATCAATTTTGTGAAGTTACGCTAATGCTTTATGTGAAAAATAAATAAAAATGTCGTTTCACAAAAAAATATATCTTGTAACGCACCTTCACGAGAGCACCATGGCATATGGCGTATGCGTGTTGTGTTGACGCCAAAGCAGTGTTCTCACCCATCCTGGAACCACCTATTTTAGCATTCGCATCAAAATTTCAAATTGAAATTAAAGCACTGGAGTCACATGGGTTACTTTAATGATGTCTTTACTACCTTTCTGGGGCTTGAAAGTGGTAGTGGCGTAGGCTGTCGATGGAGGAAAAGAAAGCTCTGATTTTGTTTAAAATATCTTCATTTCTGTTTTAAAGATGACCATAAGTCTTACAGGTTTGGATCGACATGAGGGTGAGTAAATGATGATGGAATTTCCATGTTTGGGTAAACTAACCATTTAAAGCAGGGATGTCCAAACCTGCTCCTGTAGGGCCAATGCCCTGCAGAGTGTAGCTCCAACCTACCTGGAAGTTTCTAGTAATCTTGATTATCTGGTTCAGATATGTTTAATTAGTGTTGAAGCTAAACTCAGCAGCACAGTGACCCATAGAGCAGGATTGGACACCCCTAGTTTAAACTGTTTCCAGATTTGGTGTTTTCTGCTTATTATTTACTTGTTCTAGACCTGGTTTTGCCATTATTTGTTGTCTTTGTTTTCTTTTTAATATTCACTTTTGATTAATAATTTCACATAAAACTATCTACCACTACAAAGCTGAAAACTAGTCTGATGCATAACGTGCTCATATTCCTAAAACATTAAAATGCCACTTGCTTTTTTCTTTTTTTTAAATGAAACTAACAACTTGAATTTTAAACTAAAACATATTTTTATTGTATTTGTATCACAGGAAACCGAAGATGGGACAAAGGGGGTCTCTGTTGACATTCTCTATGTGATGGAAGACAACATCCAAACAACATCACTAGTGATCCAGAACATTGCTGTTGTACTGGAGGAGGTTGTTGTTCTGGAAGATATCCCGGATCCCTCTACTGCTCTGGCATACCTGTTTGGCCTTCTCTATGCGCTAAACTTCTCCTATCTGAAAAACCTCAAGTACACTTTTGATGCCATTCAAAATTTGTTCATGGAGCTTGGGTCTGGATGCACCCAACGTGTGCTTTCTCTTAAAAACAAACTGATTTAATTGAAAATGTAACACTGGTGGCATATCTTGTCTCCAACAAAGACAAACAATACCAAATCTTGATTGTGGATGCACCTTAAACAAATGGATGTTGGTGAGGCATAATTTGTGCCTGTTGATTAAGTTTCCAAGCATTCTATTGTTGGTTACAAACAAGTTTTATACAATGTTTAAAACGGACAGTTTTACTCCAAAGACATATTTAGAAACCGTGTCTTGCAGTGTTGTGTATACTTTTTTGTTGCTGTTCTTAATTCTAGCTAAAACATAATTTTAAGCTCTTTTACAATGAAACACACTGAACTCTCTTATTGATAATCCTTCAAATAGTAAAACTGTTTAGTCTAAAAAAAAAAATCATTTATGCTGTCATGTAAAAAATGGTGGAAATGCTAGTGAATATCACAAAACCAGATTGCATTTCAGTGCTGTTTAAAATTGTTTTGAATGTGTATGGATCTGGCATTGAATGACTTGTTTGCCTATGATTTTTTTCTAAAGGCATTTTAAGCAAATTTGGACAAATATTTCCATGTCTACATTTTAGTTTTATTTGTTCATTAAAGGGATAGTTAAATGAAATGAACACATTCTGTCAACATTTACTCACCCTCATGTTGTTCCAAACCTGTATGAGTTTCTTCCTCTGCTGAACCCAAATGAAGATATTTTAAATAATGTTGGTAACTAGATAGTTGACAGTAGCCTTTTGACTTCCATCCGTATTTTTTTTTCCTTCTATGAAATTAAATTACCAACATTCTTTGAAATATATTAATTTGTGTTCAGCAGAGAAAAAAACCTTGCACAGGTTTGGAACAACATGAGGGTGAGTAAATGTTGACAGAATTTTAATTTTTGGGTGACTTTCGCTTTAAGATTTCTATAACATTGCACTACATTCTTAATGCAATTATTACAATGTGCATGTGTTTACAACTGAAATAAACTGATAAATAAATAAATACATGTTTGTCATTTGTAAATAGATGTAAAATCACTATATATATATATATATATATATATATATATATATATATATATATATATATATTTAAAGGATAGTGTGCTGACGCTTTATTTTACCAATTAAACTTTTTACATCCAGGAAACAGAAAAAAATGAATTATCTCAACAACAGTAATAGTTGTTTCAGTTGCTGTGACAAGAATATATTTATTCACAAAATACGACAATCAAAACTGCATGAACGAACAAATTTACGTTGGCTAAACAAAGTATTATTACTGAGAAGAAATAAAAAATAATTGTGAGACAACTCAAAAGTCTTACTGCATCAAGTTGCCTTACATTTTTACGTTTTCTCAACTATTTATTTTTTACAGTGTATGTATATTGTTTTTATATGGCATTTTGTGTTGAATGTGAGGGGGTTTGGAATCATATAAGCATTTGCTTCATCCACCTCCTTTTCAAACCATGCACTTGTATAATTTGTCAGTTATGTAGCCTGTTATGTTGATTTGTGAGAAAACTTGAATGCAGGTTTGAAATAAACATTATATTATATTATAAATCGACAACTTGTATGTTAGACCCTATACCGACTAAGCTACTGAAAGAGATACTTCCAGATGTCACAGATCCTCTTCTAAAAATCATTAATTCATCTTTGTCTCTAGGATACATACCAAAAACGTTTACGTTGGCTATGATTAAACAGCTTGTTAAAAAAACGCAACTTGATCCTACAGAATTAGTAAATTACAGGCCAATCTCAAATCTGCCTTTTCTGTCAAAGATATTAGAAAAAGCAGTATCCTCACAACTGTGTTCCTTTCTTGAAAGAAATTATATCTGCGAGGATTTTCAGTCAGGATTTAGACCGTACCATAGTACTCATAGTACCATGGTTCCGCGATCCCGTTTAAGATGTAAAGGTGATCGGGCTTTCTCTGTTGCAGCTCCTAGGCTCTGGAATGAGCTTCCTCTGTCTGTAAAAACTTGTCCTTCATTGGGTGTTTTTCAGAGTGCGCTTAAAACTTATCTGTTCTCTTTAGCATTTGATAATGCTTTGTAAGTTGTGTATGTCATGTTTGCATTGTTTTTATGTCTTTGTTTTTATTTAATGTTTTATACCTTCTGTACAGCACTTTGGTTCCACTTGTGGTGTTGAAAGTGCTATATAAATAAAGCCAGGTTGAGTTGAGTACTGAGATAGCTCTCATTAGAGTTACAAATGATTTGCTCATCATCCGATTGTGGTTGTATATCTCTATTAGTGTTACTCGATCTTAGTGCTGCATTTGACACCATTGAGCACAACATTCTTTTAAATAGACTAGAAAACTATGTTGGCATTAGTTGAATTGCACTGGCATGGTTTAAATAATACTTATCAGACCGTTATCAGTTTGTAACAGTAAATGAAGAGATGTCTTATCGATCACAAGTTCAGTATGGCGTACCACAAGGCTCAGTACTAGGACCGCTGCAGTTCATGCTACCATTAGGAGATATCATTAGGAAACATGGAATTAGCTTTCACTGTTATGCCGATGATACTCAGCTGTATGTTTCTTCACAATTCACAAAATTAATGGAATGCATAGCTGATATAAAAAATTTGGATGACTAGTAATTTCCTACTACTAAATTCTGAAATAACAGAGATTCTAATTATTGGACAAAAAACGTCCACACGTAATAACCTAGAATACTGTCTAACACTTGATGGCTGCTCTGTCAAGTCTCCGTCGTTGGTTAGGAACCTGGTTGTGCTCTTTGATACCAATCTTTCATGTGAAAGTCACGTGTCAAGTATCTATAAAACCGCATTTTTCCATCTTAAAAATATATCTAAATTACGCCATATGCTCTCATTGACAAATGCGGAACAATTAGTTCATGACATCAAGGCTAGATTAGTGTAATGCTTTACTGGGTGGTTGCCCTGCACACTTAATAAACAAATTACAGCTAGTTCAAAACGCAGCAGCTAGAGTTCTTACCAGAACCAGGAAGTATGACCATATTAGCCCGGTTCTGTCAAAACTGCATTGGCTCCCTATTAAACATCGTATAAATTTTAAAATATTGCTGATTACTTACAAAGCACTAAATGGTTTAGATCCGCAGTACTTGAGCGAGCTCTTAACGCATTATAGTCCTTCACGTCTATTGCGATCTCATAATTCCGGCCAGTTAATAATACCAAGAATATCAAAATTGACTGCTGGTGGTAGAACCTTTTCCTATTTAGCACCAAAACTTTGGAACAGTCTTCCAACCATTGTCCGGGAAGCAGACACACTCTGTCAGTTCAAAGCTAGACTAAAAAAACATCTCTTTGACCTAGCATACACATAATATATTATAGACTTCTATAATTCAATGTTAGGCTGCATAGATTAGGTCAGCCGGAACTGGGAACACCTCCCTTAAATCCTGATGTACTCGTTACATCATCATAAGAAGAATGGCATCTACGCTAATTTTAGTGTCTTTGTTTATCCCGAGGTTTTCCCGCAGCCTACCGGATCCAGGCCGTATCCAGATCTGACTAGGAGCTTTGCCTGGACCCGATGACAACGCAGTGCTGAAGTGCCAACTAGCCTCTCCCTATGGAGGATCTCTTTCCCACTCTACAGATAAAACGTTGTGATTCCGGTTCGCGTACCCACCCCGAAGTGATAAAATAAAACAAAATTCTGTATCAAATTACAGTTACTGTAAATCCGGCCTCTAGTTCATAAACGCCAGAGGAGAACTGGCCCCCGACTGAGCCTGGGTTCTCCCAAGGTTTTTTTTTCTCTCCATTAAGTCACCTGATGGAGTTTTAGGACACCAGTAGGTCACTTGATGGAGTTTTTCGGTTCCTTGCCACTGTTGCCTTTGGCTTGTTCAGTTGGGGATATTCAAATTAATTAACCAAGCATTAATACCATTGATGAGCCCTACCAAACGTGGATGTTTTTTCCACTAAGAAACAAACATTGTTATGTTATTTGATTGATACTGTGAAGCTGCTTTGATGCAATTTATATTGTGAAAGGCGCTATAAAAATACAAAAGAATAAGCTTAACTGTTGTTAGTTTCGTTTAGTTTTAGTTTTTCATTTATTATGAATTTGGTCTGTAGCCAACAAATTATCCCCTCTTTGTTTCTACAGCATGCTCACAATCATGGCTTTTTAATAAATGCTGACAAAAACTTAACAGCTGTCCAGAGTATACATGAAAAGGGGTAAAGTTAAAAGTTTAAATGATGAGTAATGTTAGTCAAATACCCCACATACCTGACACAAAATGAGAGCTGCAAATCCACGTTTCTTCGCCTGGATCCCAGTTGTTTCTTTGAATTGCAGCGATCCATTTGCTTCGCTTTTCTTTTGGCAGTCTGTAGAAAGATAGCTCTGACTTCTTGTAAAATCTATTTGTACAGTCAATTGCACAACAGCTCTTCCCCATTTTAAACGCGCTATTTGTGTTGTCGCTAATCAAGCTAACGCTGCGGCTCGTCTTTCTTCCACTCAGTGAGCGGAACAGCAGCGACTTCCGCTTACTGTGACGTAATGCGCGTTCCCTCTATTGCAACTGTTCAGATCCGATTTTTTGTGGCCATGCCTTTCTTTAGTTTTCTGGAATATCTGCATTGGTTTCTATGGCAATGACGTAGCGTTGGTAGGTATACGCCAAAAACAACAACAACAGCAACGTGGAGGGGTTTGCAATACAGATGTTGTTTTATTTACAACATTACAATGTGTAGCCGCCGCGTTGGACTAATGTGTGGCTTTATTCAGCCGATCTTCTCCGCCAGTTTCAAAGCACATCTCCACTTTTAGCATGTTTCCTACACCAATGTCTGACATTTACATTTTATGTGGCATGAGAAAGTCACATAACCCGCGCAAAATTCGATCAGAGCAGTCAGACTGACATGGATTTCCAGAAATGCGATTTGAATAGGATTTCAAAACACATATGGATGAAGCTTGAAACGCATTTCATGTGATTTTTGGCCGTTCACACTTGCTAAATCTGATTGGATTTCAATCAGATATGCACAAAATTAAGATTTTTGATGGACAGTCTGAACGTAGCCTTAGAATAAACACAACTGAATAAGTTTGACACTTAGAGCCCACTTGTGCTATATTGAAATTTGTGTAATAATTATTCATGTAATATGTAATAATTCATTATATTTATAAAAAAAAGGTCCTTAACGATATATACAGGTCCTTCTAAAAAAATTAGCATATTGTGATAAAGTTCATTATTTTCCATAATGTAATGATAAAAATTAAACTTTCATATGTTTTAGATTCATTGCACACCAACTGAAATATTTCAGGTGTTTTATTGTTTTAATACTGATGATTTTGGCATACAGCTCATGAAAACCCCAAATTCCTGTCTCAAAAAATTAGCATATCATGAAAAGGTTCTCTAAACGAGCTATTAACCTTATCATCTGAATCAACTAATTAACGCTAAACACCTGCAAAAGATTCCTGAGGCTTTTAAAAACTCCCAGCCTGTTTCATTACTCAAAACCGCAATCATGGGTAAGACTGCGACCTGACTGCTGTCCAGAAGGGCATCATTGACACCCTCAAGCAAGAGGGTAAGACACAGAAAGAAATTTCTGAACAAATAGGCTGTTCCCAGAGTGCTGTATCAAGGCACCTCAGTGGGAAGTCTGTGGGAAAGAAAAAGTGTGGCAAAAAACTCTGCACAGCGAGAAGAGGTGACCGGACCCTGAGGAAGATTGTGGAGAAGGACCGATTCCAGACCTTGGGGGACCTGCGGAAGCAGTGGACTGAGTCTGGAGTAGAAACATCCAGAGCCACCGTGCACAGGCGTGTGCAGGAAATGGGCTACAGGTGCCGCATTCCCCAGGTCAAGCCACTTTTGAACCAGAAACAGCAGAAGAAGCGCCTGACCTGGGCTACAGAGGAGCAGCACTGGACTGTTGCTCAGTGGTTGCATGTCATTCGGAAATCAAGGTGCCACAGTCTGGAGGAAGACTGGGGAGAAGGAAAAGCCAAAATGCCTGAAGTCCAATGTCAAGTACCCACAGTCAGTGATGGTCTGGGGTGCCATGTCAGCTGCTGGTGTTGGTCCACTGTGTTTTATCAAGGGCAGGGTCAATGCAGCTAGCTACCAGGAGATTTTGGAGCACTTCATGCTTCCACCTGCTGAAAAGCTTTATGGAGATGATTTGATTTTTCAGCACGACCTGGCACCTGCTCATAGTGCCAAAACCACTGGTAAATGGTTTACTGACCATGGTATTACTGTGCTCAATTGGCCTGCCAACTCTCCTGACCTGAACCCCATAGAGAATCTGTGGGATATTGTGAAGAGAAAGTTGAGAGACGCAAGACCCAACACTCTGGATGAGCTTAAGGCCGCTATCGAAGCATCCCGGGCCTCCAGAACACCTCAGCAGTGCCACAGGCTGATTGCCTCCATGCCACGCCGCATTGAAGCAGTCATTTCTGCAAAAGGATTCCCGACCAAGTATTGAGTGCATAACTGAACATAATTATTTGAAGGTTGACTTTTTTTTTGTATTAAAAACACTTCTTTTATTGGTCGGATGAAATATGCAAATTTTTTGAGACAGGAATTTGGGGTTTTCATGAGCTGTATGCCAAAATCATCCGTATTAAAACAATAAAAGACCTGAAATATTTCAGTTGGTGTGCAATGAATCTAAAATATATGAAAGTTTAATTTTTATCATTACATTATGGAAAATAATGAACTTTATCACAATATGCTAATTTTTTGAGAAGGACCTGTGTATATATATATATGTATATATATATAGTTATATTATCGTTATGTCGTATATATATCGTTATATTTCTTATATATATATATTTTATATGCTTTTTAGAAATGATGAAGATTATGTTTTTTTGAAGAACTGATTTTTCAAATAAAAAATATTTACAAATGTGTTTCATGTCATTTATGACATATGTCACACAACTCTGCCTTCATAATATTCATTTGTGGATCGCTGCATGCGTTTGTGGATCTTGAAACATTTCTTGCGCCTAGACGCACACAAATCCATAAATAAGTGGACTCCATCCACCATCTACTTAGCCAATCAGATATCAGCCATATAAGATAACGAGCCAATCGTAGCACACTCTGGCTCCAACATGTTTTGCTTTGCAAACAGGGCTGTTCGTCTTGAAATAACTTTGCTCTTTCATCTGTATTGGCTCAGATAGGAAGTATAAGGTCTACAAAATTGGTACAGTGTTTTAAATTTGGATTTTGTAAGAGCATTAGATTGTGCATCAAGGTACAGTATTATATTTTAAGAGACTTTGAAAATGCCAGAGAAGCAGCACTTTACATCTCTGTTATGTGAACAACGCTATACTGGATACAGATGCGTTATAGAAGCATCACGTTATTCAAGATAGAACAGAAAAGTGTCAATACGTAGCTGACTAATGAATAACCTCGACATGCGAGTTTGTGTAATAGGTGCAATTACAGTAGGCCTAACACAACAACCAAAAATGTTTCCTTGTTCTTCAGTGGGTCAGTTTTAATGATGGATATGATACAATCTAATATTTGAAACATTAAATAAATGCATTATGAATACCTTTGTTTGTAGAGAATACATATGCATTTGAATATTTATTTATTGGTTAAAACACAATCACAAATAATAGTTAATATGGATCAGATTTAAAAGTTTTTGATTGCAAAAGTTAGTTACATCAAAAAAAAAAAAAAAATCAAAGACATTTTTCAGCATTGCAAGATTTTTATTTGCATTATCCACTCACAAAACCCCAACTGAGGCTTGTGCTGTTACATCACTGATGGTTATTTGGGCTCTTATTAGGTATTAAACATGATGCCCTATTTTTCACTGCAATTGTAGTTTAAAAGGAAAAATCCGCCATTACGACATCTTACATTGTGTTTTCGCATGAGGCTGTTTACACAGGACGCATCAAAGCAAATGTGCCAATTATTTGTCCGTCATGTAACAATAACTTACAGTAACTCTTGTAAAAATTCACCTTCATGTGAAAATAACTCTGGTGCGAGTTCTTATGTGATCCTTAAGGTGTCCTTTGTGTTTGAAACTCTTTTCACATTGAGGGCATGTTTTAGGCTTCTCTCCAGTGTGAATTCTTGTGTGACTCTTAAGGTGTCTTTATTAAATTCTTACTCTGATGGCAAGTGGAAAGTCCATCTTCTGTGTGAGTTCTTGTATGCCACGTCAGGTTTCCTTTGTGTCTGAAACTCTGTCCACAGTGAGGACATATATATGGCTTCTCTCCAGTGTGAATTCTCATGTGTTCATTAAGGTGTCCTCTATGAATGAAGTGCTTTCCACACTGATGGCATGCAAATGGTTTTTCAACAGGGTTACTTGTGCAACTCTCAAGGTTTCTTTCATTTTTAATATTCTTCCCACTTTGATGGCATGTGGAAAGTCCATCTTCAGTGTGATTTTTTTTAATGTGCCATGTCAGGCTTCCTTTATGTGTGAAACTCTGTCCACAATGAGGGCATATGAAAGGCTTCTCTCCGGTGTGAATTCTCAAGTGTTCTTTAAGGTGTCCTTTATGAATGAAACTCTTTCCACACTCAAGGCATGCATGCAGCTTGTCTACAGAGTGAATTTTTAGATGAACTTTCAAGTATCCTTTATAACTAAAACTCTTTCCACATTGGGGACACGTGTAAGGTCTCTCTCCACTGTGAATTCTTAAATGATCATTAAGGTGTCCTTTATGAATGAAACCCTTTCCACACTGATGGCATGTATGTGGCTTCACTCCAGAGTGAATTTTTATGTGAACATTCAAGTATCCTTTATGATTGAAACTCTTTCCACACAGATGGCATGTGAACGGCTTTTCTTCAGTGTGAACTCTTAAATGATCATTAAGGTGTCCTCTATGAATGAAACACTTACCACATTCATTGCAAGTATAAGGTTTCTTTTTAGTGTGGATTCTCATGTGACACTTCATTTCTTCTTGATGTGTGAAGCTTTTTCCACACAGAAGGCATGTTAGAGGGCACTCTTCAGAGTGAATTCTTGTGTGAACCTTAAGTATTCTTGCATTTGGGAACCTCTCCCCACACTGTTGACATGTGGAAAGTTCTTCCTCTGTGTGAATATTCATGTGCCATGAGAGGCTTGCTTTATGTGTGAAACTCTTTCCGCACTGATGGCACGTGAACGGCTTCTCTCCAGTGTGAATTCGTATGTGACCGTTAAGGTGTCCTTTATGAATAAATCTCTTTCCACACTGAGGGCATGAGAAAGGCTTCTCTCCAGTGTGAATTCTCATGTGAATATTAAGATGTCCTTTTTGTTTGAAACTCTTTCCACACTGATGGCATGTTAAATGCTTCTTTCTGGTATGATTTTTTATGTGATCCCTAAGGTGTCCTTTTTTTGACTGTAGGTTACTAAACGGCTTTCCTTCCGTTATGAAATTTTCAGGTGTCTGGAATTTCAGATTGTCCTCCACTTCATTCAGTTCTTGACTTTCCTCTTTCACTTCCATCAGACCTACAATTAACATTTAATGGTTAAAAATCAGTTTAAGAAAGGTGAAACATGAAATACCAAAACGAGACGCATATTTAAAGATAAATTAGCAAAAGACCTGAAGGAATATTTTTTTTTTGTCATTCTGAAAAATCTGCTAGAGTACTCGTATGCAATGTAATATGTATTTTAGATGTGTATACAGCAGGTATGTTCTGTGTAATTTGTTATTTTACTGCCGTTATGATTTTAAGCCAGTAGTTCTCAATTTTAGGTCAGGTACCACCTTCAACTAAATCCAAGTGATCAAGTACAACCTAGTCACCAAGTCTTCTTGAGCGGGATTAAAGTGTTAAATAGGGGTGGATGAAACGAAGAAAATCTTATGCCAAAATATTTTAGTAATTCTATTTCAAGGTAACAATATAATAGTTATTTGTTGCTTTAAATACGGTTGTTACGATACCAAAATTTCAAATACCACTGAATTTTCATAATTCGACAATTTCACTATCATAGAACTAACACTAGCCTAACATAAGTAAAAAGCTTACTAAAGACAAGTAAACTAATAAAATAAGAACAAAGAAACTAATTACGAGTAATAGGACAAATAAACAACAGTACAGACATTAATTCAATAAACAGTACTTTAAAATGATCAGATAGGTCTATCAGAAATACTTAAAATGAAACACTGCATAGTCTTCACTGTATGAAATATACACTGATTTTTATTGAAGTTACAAAAGTCATTCAGTCAAGAGCATTGAGTGATTTACAGACACCGATAACAACTATATTAGTCTGCCGTTCCTTAATGCACAGATCCAATATAAGGACAAAGATCAGATTCTGGAGGTGGGCATTTTGATATAACTGTGTGTGTATTTGACCATTTAAGCACAATAAGCAGCAAACAAGAACTCGATTCAGTACACTTAAAAGCTGTGTGACCAGTGACTTAATATGAATGCTTCAGGTGTGTGTACATAATTCGTAGCTTGTCAGCAAGGACTGCGAGATAAGAAAAAGATGTAGCTGTCAAGTCAGTTTTATATAAGGCTTTAGTTATACAGTCACCAACCACTTTATCAGGTACACCTGTTCAACTGCTTGTTAACGCAAACATCTAATCAGCCAATAACATGGCAGCAACAATGCATTTAGGCATATAGAAATGAGAAAGTCAATCTGCTGAAGTTTAAACTGAGCATCAGAATGTGGAAAAAAGTTACGTTTTGTGTGAAAAAAGTGTTTACAGTGAATGGTCCAAAAAAGAGAAAATATCCTGTAAGCGGCAGTTCGTGGGCAAATATGCCTTTTTGATGTCCGAGCAGAATAGACAGACTGATTCAAGCTGATAGAAAGGCAACACTAACTCAAATAAGCACTCGTTACAACCAAGGTTTGCAGAAGAGCATCTCTGAATACAAAAACGTGCGGAAAATGCATCGTTACAAAGCTCGAATCCTCTCAGACTGGTTTCTTGAACATGACAGTGAGTTGACTAAACTGAAACGGCCTACACAGTCACCAGATCTCAATCCAATAGAGCAAATTTGGGAAGTGCTGGAATGGGAGATTCACATCATGGATGTGCAGCCGGTAAATCTGCAGCAACTGCGTGACGCGATCATGACAATATGGACCAAGATCTCTGAGGAATGTTTCCAGCACCTTGTTGAATCTATCCCAAAGAATAAAGGCAGTTCTGAAGGCAAACGGGGTCCAAGCCGGTACAAGCAAGGTCTACCTAATAAAGTGGCTGGGGAGTGTATATCGATAACAATGTACATTACTTCAAAGCAGCTTTACAGAAAATATTGCTGTAATAATAGCTTTAGTTGCAGGTCATAGGTCATCATATGGCACATTCATTTAAAGATTAACTTGATGGCCCCACTAAGCAAGAAACAAAAACCTTCATAAGGTGGTAGTAGAGGGGGAAAAAGGGGGGAGGGGGAGTTCAGCGGTTCATGAACTGCTGATGTTTCATTTAGTAGTAATTTGAGTCAAATTCAGTGCATTAGCACCACCAAATGCTCTGATATTAGGCTTAAGGCTTCACTCTGGTGTGAGATTGAATGTGATTAAGTAGTCCTTTGTGTTTGAAACTCTTTCCACATTGATGACATGATGTGGGAAGTCAATCTTCAGTGTGAATTTTTTTAATGTGCAACTTCAGACTTCCTTTATGTGTGAAACTCTGTCCACAATGAGGGCATATATATGGCTTCTCTCCAGTGTGAATTCTCATGTGTTCATTAAGGTGTCCTCTATGAATGAAACACTTTCCACACTGATGGCATGCATATGGCTTGTCTACAGAATGAATTCTTTGGTGAACTTTAAAGTATGCTTTATAACTAAAACTCTTCCCACACTGAGGGCATGTATAAGGCCGCTCTCCAGAGTGAATTTTCAGGTGAACATTCAAGCATCCTTTATGACTGAAACTCTTTCCACACTGAGGGCACGTGAACGGCTTCTCTCCAGTGTGAATGCGTATGTGTTCATTAAGGTGTCCTTTATGAATAAATTTCTTTCCACACTGAGGGCATGTGAATGGCTTCTCTCCAGTGTGACCTCTCACGTGAATATTAAGGTGTCCTTTATTGCTGAAACTTTTTCCACATTCTTGGCACAGGAAAGGATTCTCTGCAGAGTGACTTTTCATGTGACTCTGAAGAGTTCGTTTACAAGCAAAGTTCTTTCCACACTGATAACATGAAAAAAGCCCTGCAGTGTGGATTTTCATGTGACGCTTAAGGTTCTCTTTATTTGTGTATCTCTTTCCACACTGAAGGCAAGTAAAAGCTCTCTCTTCAGAGTGAATCCTCATGTGAGCATTAAGATGGCCTTTATGTTTGAAACTCTTTCCACACTGATGGCATGTTAAAGGCTTCTTTCTGGTATGATTTGTAATTTGATCCCTAAGGTGTCCCTTTTGTGAGAAATTTTCAGACTGTGAGTTATTGAAACTCTTTTCTTCAGTTATGAAATGATCAGGTGTCTGAAAATCGAAGTTGTCGTCAAATTCATTCAGTTCTTGGTTTTCTTCTTTTACTTCCATCAGGCCTACAATTAACATTCAATTGTTAAAAATTGGTTCAAGAAAGGTGAAACAAGAAATACAAAAGATAGAAGCCCGATAACAAAATATATGAAGTAACTTGTGTTTCTTTTTATGTGATCTTTAGTGTGCTAATAGTTCATTCTGACATTGTGCTAGCAGATTTGATTTATAGTGTTTTTCAATCCTGGTCCTGGGGACCCACAACAGGAGTTATGCACATCAAACTTTCGCATTCAGATTATCATTTAACACACCTTATTCAAATCATTGGAGCTCCATGAAATGAAAAGTGTGCAGAGCGTTGGGTCCCAAGGACCAGTAGAGAAAACCACTGTGCTAGACTACTGACATATGTTATGTCATTTTAGATGCATTTTGGTGTGTACACTATGAAAGACAGTTAATCATCAGTTTATGTGTCGATCACAGCTTATTGCGCTTGAACAGTTAAAAATTACTAGAATGTTTAAACTAAGGCTTTAAAACAAATACACTGGGTTTCGACAATAAGGACTGGCCGATGGTCCTGGGCCAGCATGAAAAAGGCTCGAGAATTTGGTGGAATTCTCACTGGCCCATTTTTGGCAAGTCATGCCAAAGTTTATCACTTGCACCTGTTTTTAAGTCCTGCCACTTTAAACATTCAAGCCATTTTAAACCATTCAAGTGGTTTAAAATAGTGTGCACACAGAAAGCCACCTCTCAGACAGAGTAAATACTGAATTGAGTTCTCTTTCACGTCCTCATGCACTTCATTGGTTATACAGACATTATCAGAATGCCCATCTTGGCGAGTATCAATTGGTTATGTGAACTGGTAAAAGTTAATGTTAAACAGTTGAGAAAGAAAACGTGTATAAGTATACTGGATCCATGCATTAGGTCTATTAGGTCATAAGTGACAGCAACCTTATACATCTACTGTTGTCTATGTCCTTCATGTTAACAATAAAAGAGAAAATCAATAACGCTCCTGACTGAGTAAATTTAGTAGCTTTAATAGAGTTAGTGCCACCCCACTTTTTCAGCTGACTTGGTTCCATAAGTATTTTTTTTCTATTCATTGTTCCCCAGAGTTTTAAAAAAAGGTCTTTGTTAAAGCGTTATAAGCTATGAACTAAGCCAACCAGCTACGAGGTGAATTACAACATTACAAACTTTTATTCAAAACGAAAAAGTAGCCTATTTGAAAAGCAGATTAGTGAGGGAAAGAACTACAATCCCATGAAGCAATTAATGACAATCAACATAAAAAGGATGGAGAAATATGAAACTATTCATTTAGGGCTGCAACTAATTATTATTTTGATATTTTATTTGATTGATTATTTTAATCTGTCAATTATATTTTCGATTAATTGGATAAAAATCTAAAAACGATTATGCATTAAATAAAATTTCAATTAAAACTTTTATTATAGTCCATTATTTTAAACATTGTTATCCCACATCCTGCCCAATGCTGTCCTCCAAACAATGTAGGCTATGCTGTACATTAGGGTTGCACGATATTGGAAGAAATTAACATTGCAGTGTTTTTTTTTCCTGCGATATATATTGTGATATGAACATTTCACTAACGGATTTGAATAGCCCTATTTGTAAAGAATTAATCATTCTAGAATGATTGGGGTGATTTTGTAGGCTATTGCATCTGAATAGAAAAACAAATTACAAGCATAGATAAATACAATAGAATAAAGACACATGAAATTCAGTACAAACAATCAAATGTGCCTAGTGCCTTTACTGTTACTGCTCTCATTAATACGATTACTTGTGTTACATGTAGAATTTTAAAACTTTAATTTCTAACAAAAAATATTTCAGCAAAATGTGTATTAGCCAAAATTACTGCGCTTCTGTTCTACTGCGCTCCATCTGTTTGACACGCATGCGCACACCGGCGCTCGTTCATAGAAGATTAAAATGGAAATACTTCTGGGACTTTCTAACATTTACAGATAAGGATATAACCATAAAATGTAAGTTATGCACTGAGGAAAACACGTTTCAGAGGCAGTGAACTGTCAAATAAATCTGTCAAAGCACGACAGGGCAAGATGCGGTAAACGCTTATGCTTTACTTTGAAACCCTTATAAATAAAGCCTAAAGAATTCTCATGTTTCGGAGAACTTGGATCATCTTTCCTGCAGCAGCTCACTCGATGTCCTTCGCTATTTTCCATATGCGTTTTATCCATGGAAACGTGCTATTCACTACTGTAAAGTGACGTGACTGGTTGATGGTTTCTGAGCACGGCGCACAGATGTGAATCAATTATCAAATTCATTGTTGTTTAGGGCTGCACGATTAATCGCAATTTACATGAAATCGCACTTAAATCGAGTTGGCTTATCGCGATTTTAAAAATCACAAAAGCTGCGATTATTTTTTTTATGTGCAGCTTGTCATTGATGCACGGCTCTGTAAACGTTGCTCCATCTGAAAGCACTGAGTTTGAGTCCCTTATAACGTGCATTTGAAAAAGCAGCACGCGTCAAACATCTATCCGAACATGAGAAGCACTTATGCCCCAACAAGAGACAACATTTAATAACATGCTTTTACTCCCAACCCACTTCATAACGACAGTCGAGCATCCTTCTGTGAGATGATGTGGCTTCTTGCAAAGAATAAGGCAGTCGTGTGTTTATTAGTCATGTTTAAACAAAGCGTTTCAATCTTCTTTTTATTCAGCAACAGATAGTATGATGACCGATAGGGATTTCCTGGAATGACGTCTGCGGCGGGGCACATTTGGCGTGTGAGTGTGTGTGTGTGTGTGAGACGCCCTCTGGCGTTCAGATGGAGCAGCGTTTAAAACGGATCAGCCGCTGCACTGACAAGCTGCGCAAAAATTAATAGCAGCTTTTGCCAAATCGCGTGCGGTTTCATTGAGATTAATCGTGCAGCCCTATTGTTGATTAATTTCATTATCGATTGTTGTTGCAGCCCTATAGTCATTTACTGTTGTTGATTATATCTATAGAAACAATATATTTTAAATGTATTGCAAAATGATGTGCTATATAACTTATCTTACAGCATAGCCAGACCGAATTGATTACATCATTCGCATTGCTTCATGGGAGTAGGCGTTCCCTGCTAGCTCTTTTGGCATGATTTGCTCACTCTGACTCTGATTGGTGAAATTTTCATTACAGCATCATGGAACATGTAGTTTTTCACCACAAATTCAGCTGTTAAATGTGTCGGGTTTCAAAAATAAAGTAAAATAATAATGCTGGGTGATGGCTTCAGCAAAAGCATATAACATCGATTAATAACATCTGTGCTCGGAACAGGTCTGTCTTGAAAGATTTATAAGTTATCATTAAAAATCGAATTCCTTGAAAAATGAATGGAGTTTTTACTTCTGGAACTGATTCACTCTAAGTATTATTCTATATTTAATCCATACAGTAAAGACTATGCAGTGTTATTTTAGATTTGATTATTCAAATTTCTCTACCTTAATACTACTGTTAGACCAATTTTAAAAACTTTAAGCACTGTTTATTTCATAAGTATCTATGTTCTATTGTATTTATTCCATATCTATTGTTTGTAATTTGATTATTTTTTATTTTATTAACTGTTTACTTGTCTTTAATAATAATTGAACTTAATATTAGTTTTTTCTGTGGTATCGAAATTTGAAATTGGAATACAAAGTTAAATGGGTCAAAACAAAAACAATAACTTTTTTTGTGGCAGGGCAAGTAAAAATTAGAACCAACTGTTTTGTCTCTACAGGCATATCGCCCACACCTAGGGGTTAGTTCACCCAAAAACGTGTAATGTGTTAAAAATCAAATTAACTCCAATTCAGTTAAAAGTAAAAGATATATGAAGATTAAATTAGTTAGATGTTGGACTAATATCACAGTGTCGTTCTCTAGCATCACAGACCTGCGCTTTAAAACCATGAGTGTTAGCATAAGAGCTCTGTGAAGAGCATCAGAGGTTTTTATTTACATGTTTTTGCAGCGTTGAGCTTTGTAACCAATTAAAGGCATATACCGGAAGAAATTTGTCAACCAGTAGAGGTTTTGGGCTATTGTCTTTATTGCGGTTACGCTCATGTGACGTTTCTGTGCTGTGCGTTCACGAAAGCGTATTGCTTGCATGCGCTTTTAAGCATTGCGGTTTAAAAACAGGTGATTTTAAACACTTGAAGAGCAGTAAGCAGCAAAAGAGGAATTATTGCAGTATGCAAGTGCTGCTGTGAGATGCGCAACATGAAGGTGATGCTCAGAGCATTGTGCTTTTTGCCACCTTATTGTGCTTGATGGTTAATTACACATACCTATGTGTCAAAGTGACCAGAGTAAACCGAGCCATAGCCATTTATGTCTTAAGTGAACGTAAACGCAAGAGTATATAGCAGTCCCTCCAGAAAAATGTGATTGTGCAATCGCATAATTCAATACATAATTAGCCAAACGCCACGTATTTATGCAGGGGGCGCATTTTTTCAAATGCGCCGCACTTTTCCCGCATAAATTGCATCCCCGCATTTTCGTAGCAAAAGAGTCACATATATCTTAGCAGAAAGTTAAAAAATGTTGTTTACTTTACACAAGAGCAGACATTCCCCCTGTTGCCATGGGAACGTCATTAAGTGACGTAATTACCGGACGTGAACATCATCGAAAAGCTGCAAACCGTGATGAAGCCATGATGAAGCCCGCAAATCAGTCTCATTTGCCAACAAAAATAAGCGCAAAAGACAGTGCAAAGCAGTTTCCCAGTGTTACATGATGTAAATTAACGTTTCAGTAAGAGATTGCACTTTATGCATGTGCATTGGAAGCACTTATTTTAACAGAACTGTAAAACAGGAAGCACACATTTTATTATTTTATATTTTATTTATCTTTACAGAAGTTGTAGCATGTTCCTTTTGTAAAGCTACATAAATTGTTTGACTCATCAATGTTTTGTAAGTTTGAGCCATGTGTTTATTAAATAAAATAAGATGAGAACTTAAATATTCCCAGCACTTTCTGGGATGTAGTATGCTCATCATAGGAAGTAATAATAAATGACTCTTTACACTAAGGTAGTAGCCTAGTGAGAACAGGGTGTTGGGGGAATCACTTTTTTTTCTCTTTTTCATCAAACCGCAGTTTTTGCAAGTTCCAGCAAATTCATCGCATAAAATTGCAAAAATATTCTGTATATTCCATCGCATTTTTTAATGTGCCACACAATCAAGGATTTTTGCCCGCAATCACAAAAAAACTCTGCATTTTTCTGGAAGGACTGATATAGGATCTGTGCAGTGTACAGTCTCTGTGTGACAGCATCCAAAATGTACCTGCTGTCTTTATTAATGTTAATCAAACAACAAAAAAAGAGAGAAAATCTCTCATTGCTCTTGACTGAATCACTTTTGTTACTTTAATAAGAATAAAATGCATGTAATTTACACAGTAAAGACTATTCATTGTTTTTTATATGTTTTTCTAGTTCTTGAAAGTTTTTCTAGCAGGTCTATTTCATTTTTGTCTGTTATATTCTAGTTTGTTTTCTTTGGTCTTTATGTCTTTGGTCTCACAGTTTACTTGTCTTCAGTAAGCTTGCAAGGTTTTTTTATGCTATTATTAGTTTTTTTTCATTATAATGAAAATGGTGATAAGAATTATGAAATTTCAATGGTATGAAATTTTGATATCATAAAAACCTTATTTAAAGCAAAAATAACTATATTGTGATTTATCTCGTTATCGTGAAATAAAATTACTCGTATCGTGATATACGATTTTGGTCACGTCGCCCACCCCTAATTGCACAATTTCATTGATTATGATAGGAGTTTTCGCAAGAGTTCAGCTTTGTGTACCTCGCGTTGTAATCGACAGCTTCAGTGATTTTAATGGCAGTGATAAGGGATGTTAATGATGAATCGACGATCAAATTAATTGTCGATAATACATTCAGTCGATAAAACTTCGATCGTCTATAAATCAGGTTTAGGCGCGCGCGTGCTGCTCAAAGTGAAATGTAAAGCAAACACAAGGGAAAAGGAAGCGAGCACGCCGGAATTAGGTAAGGGACCATTTTACAGCTAGAGTTACACCACCATCATGACTGTAGGTTTACGTCATACTGATACAACTGTCTACTTTCATTGGAGACATAATCGGCTGTTTTTACATGAATACTCCACATGATGGCCATTTTGACAAAATTGTGTGTGTACTGAGTTCCTTTTCAGGATATATTGAGCTTATAACTCTTTTTAACATCAAGCATGTCCTGATCTTTATATTCTCATTCGTGCATTTAATCACTGTTATATATTTACATACCGCGATATATCTCTAACGATTAGGGGTGCTCTAATTGATCGGCTACCGACCGCTATCGGGCGAGAAGTTCTTTGGGGAGTTTGATCGGCAGTCTCTATGAAGGCTGATCTCGCGTCTCGAATCTGACGATGCATAAAGACGCGAACATGCTGTATGAGGTATGGCATGACATGCAGTGGCACAGTCTAAATCTCTGTACAGCGCGGATAAAATAATTATAATGTTGAAAGAAAGGTAAAATTCACATTTCTTTATCAAATAACTTAAACTTTCTGTGAGGCGAACAAGATGAGTGAATCACCGCACGCATGAAAATTAAAATTATGAAAATTATAGACTTTAAAGTCTTGCCAGTGTTTAACCCTCTCAGCACTTGCGCGCTCTCATAGAGACGGAGTGTGGCAGTTAAAGCGCACACACATAAAGCCGCCACACAAACAGCTCGCGAGTATCAAATTGCGCTTAAATTGTCAAATACACACACACATATGTACAAAATTATTAATGTCTTGATGGTATGCACTTAAACAGTCGGTTTTGTCTTAAGTGAACAGTTGAGAAAGTTGTGTAAGAGAAAGTTGTGTAACAGTATATTGGATCCGTGTAGCTCTTAAAGCAACACCAGCCTTAAAAATCCTGCTGTTGTCTGTGATTTTATCTTGGTCTTATGTTGTGTGATTAACATTAGTGACACTCAATGCTCTTGAATGACTAACTTTAGCACCCATAATTGTAAGTATTAATCTGCATTTAATTTATTCAGGGAAGACCATCCAGTATTATTTTACATTTGATTTCTTATTTAATTTATTTAATATTCATTTCTCAATAATACCTGGGAAACAAAACTTAAACACAGATGATCATTTCGGTAGATACTGCTTCCTGTGATGTACGATCGGCTCCAAAAATCCTGATCGGAGCACCCTTACTAACAATAGACATTTTATACCATGGTAACAATATCGCTATAGTGCCCAGCCCTTGTGATAACCATAGTAAAAAGAAAAAAACAATTTGAAACTGTATGTCAAATCAGTACATTGAGATTGAGTGTAAGTGCAAAATAATAGACATGCCACTCGACCTGTAATGTTACTTTGTTGAATAATAGTATAAATTAGTAGTATAGTATAAAAATAGTTCCCTTTGTTTTATGATCTGTCCTGACAGTGATCTATTTATATATAAATGGGTAAAGTTATTACAATCTTTATCTTTGCTTCTTTTTTGAGGGGGGATTTATTGTGTGCATGGATGGCCGTGTTTGTCCAACACCACCCAAAAACATTTTTGACCCAGGAAAACAAACGTCAATATTTTAAAATTACACATTGCACCACATTGAATTCAAATACCATAATCTGTTAAAACAAGTCTATGGAAGCATACAGTTATCAGCTAAGAAAATTGTAATTAGATATTGTAAACGAAATGTTTTCTGAGAACTTTAATGCGCAGCACTTGAATGCACGTTACTTCTCCCCCCAACTTTCAGAAAACAAAAACATACATATCCGTCTGGTGGTACGTTTTGCACAGTTTGAGAACCACTTATCAAGTCGCCAAATGCAGTGAAAAGATTAAAGCTTAGTTTTTCCTGTTGCTTGAATGCAATACAAGTCGCTTTAGATACAAATCTCTCTCAAATGTACAAATGTAAAGTACTGTTCCTGACAAACAGTTACTGGCAAATCAATGGACACCAACCTAACAGTTCCTCAGTTTCCTCTTCTTTCACTATGCATGGTTCTGAATCCCCGATTTCCTGCTTCTCCTCTTTAATAAACTCCATGTTTATCTTTGCCACGTAAAGTTAGATCTCAGTCCTTTCACCTGGAGTTCACGGAGGAGTTTAATGAGAATTAACAGTAGAAAGAAAAAGAAAGGAAATTAAATCACAATGTCCCTCATGCGTGGTTGCGTTTTGAACAGAAAATGTAACATAACACAATAAAAACACATTTTGGCGCCATTTACATGAGAGGCCAGCTATTAACAAACAAAGCAAGCATTGCCATATTACGTTGTTTACATTAATTTTGCTTTGGGATAGGAAATAATTAATACCATGATTTTGGTATACGTGTGCTAAAAATCTATTTTGATTATTGCTGAAAGTAGTACTACAGACCTTAAATTCAGATTGGTACAAAGCAACAACCTTCCCTCTGCTTTCCCTCTGTGGAATAAAAACAGGCGAGGCGGCGCAGTCCCGGAAACGACGTAATGACGTCACAGCGTGACAAAGAGGCAACAAAAAAGTCAATTTAAATTGGCGAAACACAAAATGGATTTATGGAAAATAGGCATATTAGCTCCAACATAAGATTAGTTCTTGATCTTATTGATTATTCAGAGAATATTGATTCAGAAGCTATTATAATGTTTTTGGATTTTTATAAAGCATTTGACTCTTTAGAGCACCATTTTTTTTAAACTCTTCGATAACAGCAAGAACAATACATTTTTTTCCTACTTGTTGATGAATCTGTTTTTATTTTTTATTTTTATTATTTTATTTCTTTTGTCGTTAATGTATTCAATGCAGTGCTGTTCTTGTAAAAGGAATTTAAAATATATATATTTTTAAAAAAAGTCAATTTATAGTTCTTAAAATCATGAAATCTGTGGGAAAATCCTCGTTTAACGTTTAACAAAAACGAGACAACAATCAAACTATCCCCCCCCCCCCCCATCTTTATATTCTCATTCGTGATCCCCCCAAATATTTACATTTAAACTTAAAGACCCCATGAAATTGAAAGTCAGTGTTGTTACATGTTTGACTGTGTTTATTTATTTATTTCAGTGTTCCCATTTTTCAGCAGCCTTGGTTCCGGAAATATGATTTAAAAAGTCTTAAATAGTAAGTCATAAACTAAACCATAAAATGAGGTCAGTCACAAGATTACAAAGTATGGTTTGATGCAAAAAAGTATTTGAAAATCTGGCACAAAAAGACAAAAGTCCACTTAACGGCTTTTATGAGGTAAAGAACTACAATACTGTGAAGTACTGCGAACAACATAATCAAAGTAAATATGACAAATAAATAATATAGCTGCGAGCAGCAATTGCGGGCCCAAGCTGGTGGCACCGCCACCCGTGGTGCCGCCAGCTTTGGCCCTTCATCGCTGCTATAAACAGGTCCTTCTCAAAATATGTGCACATTGTGATAAAGTTCATTATTTTCCATAATGTAATGATGAAAATTATACTTTCATATATTTTAGATTCATTGCACACCAACTGAAATATCTCAGGTCTTTTATTGTTTTAATACTGATGATTTTGGCATACAGCTCATGAAAACCCAAAATTCCTGTCTCAAAAAATTAGCATATTTCATCCGACCAATAAAAGAAGTGTTTTTAATACAAAAAAAAGGTCAACCTTCAAATAATTATGTTCAGTTATGCACTCAATACTTGGTCGGGAATCCTTTTGCAGAAATGACTGCTTCAATGCGGCGTGGCATGGAGGCAATCAGCCTGTGGCACTGCTGAGGTGTTCTGGAGGCCCAGGATGCTTCGATAGCGGCCTTAAGCTCATCCAGACTGTTGGGTCTTGCGTCTCTCAACTTTCTCTTCACAATATCCCACAGATTCTCTATGGGGTTCAGGTCAGGAGAGTTGGCAGGCCAATTGAGCACAGTAATACCATGGTCAGTAAACCATTTACCAGTGGTTTTGGCACTGTGAGCAGGTGCCAGGTCGTGCTGAAAAATGAAATCTTCATCTCCATAAAGCTTTTCAGCAGATGGAAGCATGAAGTGCTCCAAAATCTCCTGATAGCTAGCTGCATTGACCCTGCCCTTGATAAAACACAGTGGACCAACACCAGCAGCTGACATGGCACCCCAGACCATCACTGGCTGTGGGTACTTGACACTGGACTTCAGGCATTTTGGCATTTCCTTCTCCCCAGTCTTCCTCCAGACTCTGGCACCTTAATTTCCGAATGACATGCAACCACTGAGCAACAGTCCAGTGCTGCTTCTCTGTAGCCCAGGTCAGGCGCTTCTTCTGCTGTTTCTGGTTCAAAAGTGGCTTGACCTGGGGAATGCGGCACCTGTAGCCCATTTCCTGCACACGCCTGTGCACGGTGGCTCTGGATGTTTCTACTCCAGACTCAGTCCACTGCTTCCGCAGGTCCCCCAAGGTCTGGAATCGGTCCTTCTCCACAATCTTCCTCAGGGGCGTTTTTTGCCACACTTTTTCCTTCCCACAGACTTCCCACTGAGGTGCCTTGATACAGCACTCTGGGAACAGACTATTTGTTCAGAAATTTCTTTCTGTGTCTTACCCTCTTGCTTGAGGGTGTCAATGATGGCCTTCTGGACAGCAGTCAGGTCGGCAGTCTTACCCATGATTGCGGTTTTGAGTAATGAAACAGGCTGGGAGTTTTTAAAAGCCTCAGGAATCTTTTGCAGGTGTTTAAAGTTAATTAGTTGATTCAGATGATTAGGTTAATAGCTCGTTTAGAGAACCTTTTCATGATATGCTAATTTCATGAGCTGTATGCCAAAATCATCAGTATTAAAACAATAAAACACCTGAAATATTTCAGTTGATGTGCAATGAATCTAAAACATATGAAAGTTTAATTTTTATCGTTACATTAGGGAAAATAATGAACTTTATCACAATATGCTAATTTTTTGAGAAGGACCTGTATATATAAAAACAAGCCGCCACCCCGGTGCCTTTAGGGTTATTGTGCACAACGTGCAAAAACGTAGCCCCGCTTTGACTGTTGAAAAGAAGTGTGCTGTAGAGCTTGCATCAGTGTGGCCTCTGCAAAAGTGCGCATCCAGGGCACATATAAACCACAAAGTATGCGTGAGCAACCTTCTGAAACCCAAAATGAAAAAAGAGTCAGCCTACGGTCTCATGGATTTTACAGACCCATGAAATAAGTACACAAGATCGAAAATTCATATGAAGTGTGCCATTTGGGGACAGGGCTTATGATTGTGAACCACAATAGCCACATATATGAGATCATTTAAATTTAGAATAAATTTTAGGTCAATATGTTTTGCAGCACTTAAATGTGTAAATCCAGAAGCCCAGTATTTATCTGGAGGTCTTTGTCCTTTGCCTGTCAACTGGTTTGTCTCTGCCTTTTCTGTTCTGCCCTGTTTGCCATTGTTCTCCCTGCCTGTCTTGACCATTCTTAATAAAATGCTGCAAATGGATTCCCCTGGCCTGACCCTGTCTCAATACAACACACATGCTGCATCTGCTCGCTATCTGCCGAACGGCTCTGGTAGTTCCGCTTCAGCACTGATGATGTTATAGGAATAGTGCGCACTGGTTGGTCTGGATTATTCAGGAATTTTTATTTTATACAGAAATAAGTTATTTATAATTCAGATTATATATATATATATATATATATATATATATATATATATATATATATATATATATATATATATATATATATATTTATATATGTAAAGACACAAAGAATATTACTTGCCTTACCTGATTAGAACAATGAAAAAATAAATAAAAAAGTAACTAGGGAATCACTAAACCGAGAGAATTATTCTGTTTTAATGATACACTCAAAATATTACAAAAGCAATCCTTTAAATTTAATAATATTCAGAACAGAACAAGAATTTTAAAAAACTATAAACAAGAAGTAACCGAAATAATGTAAAGCGAAAGTGAAAGTAAGTGGTGTTGGGCTCACATAACTCTCTCATTAGAATCAAACTGTTTCAACATTTACGATGTATTTGGATGCTAAACTATTCTTTATTATAGGCTTTGTACTTCACTCACGTTCCAATATATGTGTGTGTGTGCGTGTGAGAGAGAAAGAGAGAGGCGCGGGCGCGAACGAACTGTGTGTGTGTGTGTGTGTGTGTGTGTGTGTGTGTGTGTGTGTGTGTGTGTGTGTGTGTGTGTGTGCATGCGTGCGTGTGTGAGAGAGAGAGAGGTGCGGGCGCGATCGAACTGTGTGTGTGTGTGTGCGGGAGTGAGAGAGAGAGATGCGCGGGCGCGATCGAACTGTGTGTGTGTGTGTGTGTGTGTGAGAGAGAGAGAGGCGCGGGCGCGATCGAACTGTGTGTGTGTGTGCGAGAGTGAGAGAGAGAGATGCGCGGGCGCGATCGAACTGTGTGTGTGTGTGTGTGTGTGTGAGAGAGAGAGAGAGAGGCGCGGGCGCGATCGAACTGTGTGTGTGCGTGAGACAGAGAGAGAGGCGCGGGCGCGATCGAACTGTGTGTTTGTGTGCGTAATACATGTAATAAATAAATAAAAGTGGGTATAAATACAATTTTGGACACAAGAGAGCAGCATGGCCCTATGTATGAATTTGTGTTTAAACTATCACCCGAAGATACCCCCCTCCCCCTCCTCACACAGACACACAGACACACACACACATACAGAATGGCAGGGTGCATTCTCTCTGTCAGAGAGAGAGAGGGAGAGAAAATTCTCAGAATCCACATTCAAGCCACAATATCTGACTTTCTGTTGGTCGGAGCTAATGGCTGTAAATTAGAAAGTTGTTTGGCTTGATGAGAACAATATATAAGCCAAGTTTTGTAACTGTAGGTAAAATTATCTAAGTTATAACACACTTTATGTGTCCTTTTTTAGTCATAAATTCATTTCCTCGCCACGCAAAACCATTCGAGATATCAAAAATCCGTCCGCAATTTAGCATCCTCAATGTCTTGACTTCATGCTGACCGAGTTTCATGGTGTTTCGATTAATTCTCTAGGAGAAGTATATCAAAAATAAAAGCATGCATTTTCCAAACAACCCATAATAGCTGACTTCCTGTTTAGTTGTCGTTAAACTTAGAGCACGAAAGTTGTTTGGCCCGATGAGATCTATATGTGTACCGAGTTTCATATTATTACATGCAAGCATGTTTTATTTATGGACCAAGTTAATTTAATTAATAAACTAATTCTATAAAACTATTGTCAATGCACTACAATTAAACTGGTTATATGCCTTTACTTTATTAAAAAAAAAATACAAGGCTTAAGACATTTATTTTCCTTTTTAATGCAGGCAAAACCACACAGCAGTGAAATGGTTAATCTAGCCCCCCTCCCCCTCCCCCTACACAGGCACAGACACAGAGATGCAGGCTCAGAGAGAAATTGACCACATTCAAACCAAAATATCTGACTTTCTGTTGGTCCGAGCTAATGACTGTAAATTAGAAAGTTATCCGGCTTGATTATTACAATATACGTACTGAGTTTTATTACTGTAGATAAAACTAACCCCCCCATTTTTGACTAAAGGTGGCGCTACTTTTCCTCACCACGCCCGTTTCTGAAACTTTGCACATGTCTACTGGCTAATAAATGTGATGTGTCTGTCGAGTTTCATGCAATTTCAAGCATGCTAAGGGTCTCAAAAGCATCAAACAAGAAGATTAAAGTTTGATTTGTTGCCACAGCAACAGTATCTAAGATATCAATAATCCTTTCACAGGCCTATATCTGGCGTGTGTTTACATTATACACATAAAGTTTAAACCAAATCGGGTAAAAATTAGAGGGTGACTTCAAAGCATTTTGAAAGTGACACACTTCCTGCTGCCAGTTGGTGGCGCTATAACTTTGACTCACAATAGTCACATCCATGTGATCAGTCAATGTATGCTGAAGTTACAACACACTTTCTGTTTCACGTTTCTCGCCATTATTTCGTTTCTTCGCCACGGCCAAACCGTTCGAGATATCAAAAATCCCCTGGCAATTTTTCATCCTCATTGTCTTGACTTCACGCTGACCGAGTTTCGTGGCATCTCGATCAATTCTCTAGGAGGAGTACTTTAAATTCCATTGCATGCGTTTTCCAAACAACCCTAAATAGCCGACTTCCTGTTGGGCTGGCGTAAAACTTAGAGCACGAAAGTTGTTCACCCCGATGAGATCTATATGTGTACCGAGTTTCATATTATTACATTCAAGCGTGTTTGATTTATGGACCAAGTTTTCGTACCCCGGTCCAGGGGGCGCTGTTGAGCCCCCCTGCCACGCCCAGGTACTAGCTTCAGCCCGGCTCTGATGGCCGCGGGTTCTGACCCCTGTGCAAAGTTTCAAGAGTTTTCGAGCACGTTAAGGGCCCCAAAAGTGCCCAAAAGGTAGTAAAATAATAATTTGCCTAATTTGCCTAAGGAAAACAATAGGGCCTTCGCCTTTTCAAGGCTTGGGCCCTAATAAGACTATTGATTTAAAGATATTGAATATAGAGACAATATATGTTTATGTTAACTGCAAAATATGCATAATGAATAAAAAAAATTGAAATCTAGAAAAACCATAGTGGATGTTATTGAGTGCACTCATTCAATCACACATTGCACAGCAATAATGAGTGTACAGGCGATGTGCACTCAACAACTGTCCGAATTTGCTTTCTTGTTTTCCTTCAAGTGAACAGTATTAGTGGACTAACGTAGGGAATAATGAATGAGGGTTTAGGGGGCGATTTCGGATTTAGCCATTGTAATGACACTGATGACTATTTCCTCCGATGAGACAAAGCTGATATCTTTCTGACAGTATTTGTAATGTTTTTTTAAAGTACATTATGATAAAAAAATGTGCTTGTTATATGTGCAAAATTTCAGCGGTAAATAAATTAAAAATGTTCATTAGATTGTTCATTACTTGTCTAGCGCTTGATGTTTATGCTGAAATATAATAAAATAATGGTTTGTATTTTTAAAAACATCTAGTTGTGTGTAGTGAGTTGGCTCATGTAATTTAAATTTTGCGCTTCAGAAAGCGAACGTTTCAGTGCCCTCGAAGGATTCTGCGATTGAGACAGCCCTTAAAATGTCCAACTCCCTGATCAGTGCCCTGACTACTGATCTAGTGAGCTGATTGAGACGCACGTTGAGTATGCCTTGTGGCTGACTGGTTATCCTTCACTCCCAGCCCATTCCATCCAATCCAGTCCAGTCCTTAATCCTCCAGAGAGCACCACAGCTCCAGAGCCAAACAGACCCTCAACCGGAGGCCAGGTCCCCCCTGGCACTAAAGCCTGCAGCCACATCTGTCCCTGAGCTGGCACTCATTGAGCTGGATACCCTGGAGTATTTTCTTTCCAGCCGGTTCCACCTGGCTTGCTAGACACTCTGTTTGTGAATACTTCCCTAGCCCTTCTACCTCCGCTAGTTCCATCCAACTTCCTGGCTCCACCTCCGCCACTGGTTCCGTCCAGTCTTCTGGCGCTTCCTCCTTAACTGGTTCAGTCCAGTTCACTGGTTCCACCTCTTACTCAGGTTCTGTCCAGTCTCCTGGCTCTTCCTCCTTCACTGGATCCACCCAGTTACCTGGCTCTGCCTCTTTAGCTGGTTCTGTTCGGCTAGCACTTGTTTCCAGGGATTTCAGAACAGCGTGGCAGATATCGCATCATCGGGCAGGCGTGGCCTATTTGAGAATCTGCATAGGTCAACGATCATGCAGAGTTTGGGAAGAAAGCCGTTTACTTCAGATACATGTCCGCGATTGCGGGTATTTCTTATCATATTACATCCATACTGTTATAACTCCAGATACCTGTCCTGATCGCAGGGCTTTCGTGTCAAATTATGTTCATACTGTTGTAACTTCAGATATCTGTCCTGATCGCAGGGGTTTCATATCAAATACCCTTTACATACATTTATAACTTTAGATACCTGTCCTGATCGCAGGGATGAGTCAAATACCTTTACACACTGTTATAACTTCAGATACCTGTCCTGATCACAGGGATTCATGTCAAATACCTTTACATACTGTCATAACTTCAGTTCCCTTTCTAACGGTCAGTAGTATTGCATAGCTATATGCTATGGGAAAAACTAAATTTTCTCTGAATACTGAAGCCATTTATATAATAACGCAGTGCTACTGCACAGCCAGCATAGTGCTGAGACTTACTTGCACCCATTGACTGGTCCGTGGTAACTGCATGAACCTATGGCAGAGCGGCATAACTGCTCAAACCAATTGGTGCGAAGCCCGCCATGCTGAGCGCAGAGCCCACAAGAATGGGCGGGGCATCTGCCTATAAAAGACTCTCGATTTTGCCATGGATTCAGATCTATCTCCTTCAGCGAAGATCTTCGGACCTTCGCTGAACTACCTTCTACGAAGCCTTCGCCTTCTTCTCTGGCCAGGCAGGCAGGCCCTCCATTCGATGGCGGTCTTAGCAGCAAACGAAACCAGCGCCTTCAGCTACTCAGCCTCACCCAGTGCCTGAGCAACAGCAACGCTCCAGTCTGGCAAACCTAAGCGTCAGGGACCCCAGCCTAGGATTACGCTGGACCCTGAACCAAAGAAGCAGTCCTGATCTGCAAAGCAGGAAGAGGGAAGGGCTAAGTCTCGCCGAGGCCAGACCGCTCTTCAAAAATCCCAGAGTGTTCCTCCACCCTGTTCAGTTCTGGCCAATGGAGCAAATGTTTCAATTGACCGCTGTTATAGCGAACACAATAAAAGATTGAAATACTCGGCAAAAGAGCACTTTTCCTCTTCCACACCACACGAGGGTCGGCTCCCTGCTCAAATACAGTGCGCCGCCACTCGAAACTATAAAACCCACAGCCAAGCGGGCCGAGGCATGGAAAGCCATCCCTGGTGTGTCACAACGGGTAATTAACACAGTAGAACAAGGCTACTCGCTCCAATTAGCTCGCAATCCACCCCGCTTCGCAGGCATAATCCACACTTCGGTGAAGAGCAACGTGTCTCACGTCCTCCGTGCCGAAGTGATAAGCTTACTGGAAAAAGGGGCTATATAGGCAGTGGCACCAGCCCACAGCGAGTCAGACTTTTACAGTTGCTACTTTGAACATTTATTGTACTTTAACTATTAAAATAAATAATATAACAGATAATACTTCAATAAGTATTTTAATTCCCGCAGGTCTACCACTTATGTGGGAAATTTCCCCGCAAACATTGATTCACTTTAGCGTGTAGATTTTATGAGTAGCCTAAATTAATCCAGACAGATTATAAAATCAAATTAATCATTTTAAAACTTTCTCCAAGACACAATTTCACAAACCGCATGAGTGTTCAGCGGTGCTGCGTCTTCTCTCTCTCTGTCTCTCAAAATGGTTTGGACAAGGCATGCGTCGAAACTACATTCTCGCGTTTAGGAGTCGGGACTTGACGGAATTGTCACTTGAACAATCAGGCCAGCATTGCATCATAAGTAAAGTTGATCATTTTCACTTCTGTTTAAAGGAGAACTCTGGTCAATTTTAACATTGAGCTCTTTTAAATTGGCACCCTGTTGACTTAAATGGGACAACTTTTAAACCTGCTTTTAGCCTCTTAACATCCATGATGTGTCATTACAAGTGCACAGCCATGTGAGTGATTTTATTCAGAGTGAACATGGTGAATCTGACTGCAGTAGATGTGAAAGATATGAATAAAAGTGATGTTAATTCAGCCAGCTAACATACCTGTATTTACTTCCTGTTTTCGGTCGAAGTCCACAGTAGTCGATTGTCGAGTTCGTGCAATAATAATACGTTTTTAAATGAGACTTAAAAGTGCCAATTGATGGAGCTGACCTCACGTGGAATGGGAAACTATTCCAAAGTTTGGGACCTACCACGGAAAAAGCACGATCTCCTTTTGATTGTAAATGACAACGAGGGACCTTTAAAAGTCGTTGATCGGAGGACCTGAGAACTCTAGAAGGAGAGTAGGGAATAATAAGATAACATGTAAGTGAGCAGCAATCAGAATCTTTTTTTAAACCTACACCCCCCTCGCAGATTCGGATAGTCAGGAATTTACATGAAACACATTGCGATTACACTCTTGTCAAGTCAAGTCACCTTCATTTATATAGCACTTTCAACAACATAGATCGTTTCAAAACAGCTTTACATTAATAATAGTAAATTAAAGTAACAGAGATTGTGTTGGCTTTATAGCAGCTCTTGAATAAAATTATTGTCCAGCTAAAGGTAGTCTTTGATTGATTCACTTCCATTGCAAAGATCATTAGTTCACTCAGGGGACGCTTACATGACACCTTTTCATCCGAAAACAGAAAACTTTGAATGTGTTCCGGCCACTCATTTGCACGACAACAGTATTTGATAGCTCGAGAACGCAAGGGACTATAATCCGTTAAGAGCTCGTTCAAGTGTTTTAAGTAAGTATACTTTGTAAGTATCAGCATAAACGCATGAACTAATTGTTTCGCATTTGTCATTGAGAGCATATGTCGTAATTTAGATATATTTTTAAGATGGAAGAATGCGGTTTTACAGATACTATAAACGTGACTTTCAAATGAAAGATTGGTATCAAAGAGCACACCCAGGTTCCTAACAGATGACGAAGACTTGACAGAACATCCTTCAAGTGTTAGACAGCATTCTAGGTTATTATGTGCTGAAGGATTACAAATTTATTAAATGTTTTATTTTAGTTTCAACAGTATTTTAACTGAGATATATAGAGAAATATACAACTGAGTATCATCAGCATAACAGTGAAAACTAATGCCATACTTCCTAATGATTTATCCCGAGGGTAGCATGTACAGAGTGAACAGAAACAGTCCTAGTACTGAGCCGTGTGGTACTCCATACAGAACTTGTGATCGATATGACATCTCTTCGTTTCCTAGCCTACTACAAACTGATAATGGTTAGATAAGTGTTACAATTGGTTGCAGAAATAGAGGAAGCAGGCTCTACGTGTAACAGCTTTATTTATTAAAAAAAAAAAAAAAACTCAAACTTCACAAAATAATCTCAGGAAAAGACCAGAACAACCAACTAAATGGAACGTTAAGAACTGACAAAGAACAAGCTGGAACACAGGGTTTAAATAGACGGAACAGAAGAGCAAATTACCAAGACACACCTGAAATGAACTAATATTCAATCAGAAACTATAGAAACAAACAGGCAGGGGTCGGAGGAAAATAGAACTGAACTAATTAACCCAACACACACAAGAACAGAAATCAAAACAGACTGACAATGTGACAAGAAGTATGATTTTGAACCATGCCAATGTAATTCTGTTAATTGTAATATAATTTTCGAGACTCTTCAAAAGAATGTTGTGGTCGATAGTGTCAAATGCAACACTAAGGTCAAGTAACACTAAAAGAGAGATACTCCACAGTCGGATGATAAGAGCAAATCATTTGTGACTCTAATGAAAGCTGTCTCAGTACTATGGTACGATCTAAATCCTGACTGGAAATCCTCGCAGATACCATTTCTTTCTAAAAAGGAACATAGTTGTGAGGATTCTGCTTTTTCTAATATCTTTGACAGAAAAGGCAGATTCGAGATCTGCCTGTAATTGACTAATTCTGTAGGATCTGAAGTTGCGTTTTTTTAAACAAGCAGTTTAATAATAGCCAGCTTAAAAGTTTTTGGTACGTATCCTAATGACAAAGATTAATTAATGATATTAAGAAGATGATCTATGACCTCTGGAAGCATCTCTTTCAATAGCTTAGTCGGCATAGGGTCTAACATACATCTTGATGATTTAACGAGTTTAGACAATTCTTCCTCTCCCATAGCAATGAATTAATCAAATTTTAACTTGGGGAGACTACAATGCACTGTTTGATACGATACAGAATTTTCTCTCCATTTTTATCAATCTTACAGGTAAAGAAGTTCATAACGTCATTACTGCAGTGCATGTTTGGAAACATCTGGGATTGAAGGTTTATTTCTGGTTAATTTAGGCATTGTTTCAAATAAATACCTAGGGTTGTGTTTGTTTTCTTCTAATAGGTTTGAAAAATAAGCAGATCTAGCAGTTTCTAAGGCCTTTCTGTACGCAATCGTGCTCTCTCTCCACGAAATTCAAAAAAACTCTAGTTTTGTTTTCTTCCAGTTGCGCTAAATTTTTCTGGCTGCTCTCTTAAGGGCCTGAGTGTGCTCGTTGTACCACGACGTTGGACTATTTTCTTTAATCTTCTTTAGGCGCAAAGGAGCAACTGTGTCTGGAAAAGAGAAAGTCAATAGTTTCCGTTGCAACATCAAGTTCGTCTAAGATGTCTGGGATGCTGAGGAGATGAAACTGATAAGGAAGATTATTTATAAAGCAATCTTTAGCGTTAGAATTGATAGTTCTAGCATATTCGTAACACTGAGTCGGCTTAGCCTTGGCTAAATGAACACTAGCTAGCACAAATGTCAAATGGGATTTATCATTTACACTAGACAGTGTAACATTAAGCACCAACACCTCAAAATAATTATATTTGAAACTAGACTTCTCAGTACTTCTCACTTTTGCTTCTTTTACGTGCTGCTTTTGCTGTGGTGGCGAAAGCAAGAGCTTGAAGAAGGCTGGTATAGCCAGGATTTGGATCTCTCTTATAACGTGTTATTGTATTTCTAATGGTCATATCCATGCATCAGGGGGCTTTTTGTATTGATCCTGACCTCAACAATGTTTTCAGAAATGAACATGAGCTTTTTCTGCAGCTATAATTAAAATGCAATTCAGTGGAACCCCTGCGGTTGACCTGTTCACTAGGCTCTCTGTCAAACTAAACACCAAGGATGGGACTCAAACCGATGCGCGCAGAGCACAATGGATTAGCAGTCAATCGCCTTTTTACGCAGCTATTTTAAGGATGATGTCATTTAAAGTTGGCAGCAAGGCCATTGAATGGTTTTGCCATGCACACTTGGGTCTCTCAAAACACATCATACAACGAGGAGGATGGAAATTGAACCCACGTGTGCAGAGCACAATGGATTAGCAGTTCATCGCCTTAACCACTTAGCCACCTCGTCACTCACCTTGCACGCCTGCTGGGCTGTGGTGTGTTTCTGCATCTATTTTATGGATGATGTCTGTAGATTTAAAAATCTTGTTTTCCCCTTATTACTAATTAATTTCATGGAAACAGACACCAGTGATTTTGCCAAGAGATCTCTTGTATTTATTTTACCATTTTATATAAGACATAGGAGGAAGAGACTATAGACAAACAGAGGTCTTCATTCAGCATCGTTGCCATCTCTTCCTGCTTTCCGGACAAAAGGGCTCTGTCTTTATACTACTGACCAAGAAAAAACTACATCACCATAGGAACACATACATTACCAGAGGAACATATGGTTTCCATTAACATAGGAATGTATATCCAATCCAGGTGGAAACTATACACTTTCAGTTCAAACTCCAGCATACACTCTCTCATGCAGTCTAACTTATCACAAAGTCTCCCAAAGTCTCTCTCTCCCACATCTTCAAAACAGTATGATTCACAAAATACAATGATTAAAAATGATTATGAATGTATATAAAAAGTATAAAACATATACATAATACTTCTGATTATGAATACTAATAAAAAGTAATAATAGCACTAAAAACAACATTAAATTATGAGATTTTCAATCTTCGGGTCCCTCTTCTGGAACTACGACAGTCAGTTCCACACCATCACTCCACCAGTGGCCACCTAATGAAGCGATAGTAAAGAAAGGACAAGCAGACCAAGAAATAAACATAAAGTACAGAAGAATAGAAACAGAAACAAGAACAAAAGCAAAACAAAGAACAAAACAACAAAGAACCCCAACCCATATGTTCCCGCATACTATGTGTCATTTAACGTCTGTTTAAGCATTTAAAATGAAACCCAATCATCTAAGAGAAGAAAAACTAATAATTCTTCAGCCAGTGCCTGAACTCGTTAAGCGATTAACTCCTTCAGTTCCCGGCTCCAACACAACAAACCAAAACAAACGTTGATATTAAAGGGTCCTATCCCTTGGGGTTGAAAATCAGTAAGCGGGTGTCAAATGTTTGTGAGGTTGTGTTTTGTAAGTAGTGTAGAATATAAAATCTCCTATTTCACTCCGTATATCCCATTTCGATTTTATCAATGTCTCATATCGAGAATAACCTATAACCATCTCTAATTAATGTCAATAGACTTGATTCCTGAAATGGAAGCAGAAAAATAATTAATCATCACTCCTTTTTCCCAGTCTTTAAAGTTAATGGATAAACAGTGCTCAATCTCAGACCATAAGCCATCATCATTTTGTTCATTCACTAAGCAAGATTTAACTTGTGACCAATGATACCATTTATCTGTTCCTGCACCCTTCCCTTTGAGGCAAACACTTCCCAGAGAGCAACATTGTTTCGGCCCAGATCCGGCCCACATCTGACACTTGTAGAATGTGGATCTGGCCCATATGTAGTGTGGAAAGACGGCCCTTGGGCGGACCGCTCCTGTTTGCCAGATCTGGGCCACAAGCAGGCCATAGCAATGCCATATGTCAGCCAAGATCAAAGAAATAAACCAGAACTGGACCTTATCTGAGCCACAAAATCTGTGTGTATTTAATATGGAGTCATCTCAGCCTTAATAAGCCTTTTAACAAGCAGAATCACTGAAGGGAAGAAGAGAATAGAAAACTAGACGAGCAGAAACACAAGAAATACAACTGACTTCAGACACAGCCTTACATCAGCTGAAGATAAAAGAAGACATTAAATCTGTGAAGATCTCAGCAGAGGAGGATTAAACAACTCCACAAACAGCATTACCAGCTTCACTTATTACTAACCAGATTGACTGTATATCTGTCAGACATCTACAAAGGTTTTTATTGAGAATTAACAGAGGTTTAACTGCATTTAATTTGAAGTCACCATAACAGTGATTAGAGTTGTCGGAATCGGTAGTTTGGTGCTTTTCAACCGCTCTCATCAACATAATGGAGATAAAGTTCACCATAATGTGTTGTAAAAGGTTGGGCTGATGAGAGAGGTAACCCTCCGACTGACCTGCAAGGAGCATTGGGTTTTATCAACTGTGTTGATAGAGGGAGATGTGCTTATGTTTCTTTTGTGTGCTGCTTCTGCTTTGTTGGAAAGAACCTAGAGAGAACGCCTGGGTCAAGAAAATGGCAGCATAGTTGTTGGAAGAATCAATTCTGTTTTTGCTTCTTTTACGTGCTGTGGTGGTGAGAGCACAAGCTTGAAGAAAGCTGGAATAGCCAGGATTTGGATCTTCCTTTATTGTATTTCTAATGGTCATATCCATGCATAAGGGTGCCTTTTGTATTGATCCTGACATCAACAATGTTTTAAGAAATGAACATGAGCTTTTTCTGCAGCGATAATTAAAATGTAATTCTGTTAAAACTCACCATGAGTGGAACCTCTGCGGTTGACCTGTTCACTAGGCTCTCCGTCAAACTAAACACCAAGGATGGGACTCAAACCCATGCACGCAGAGCAAAATGGATTAGCAGTCAATCGCCTTTTTCCGCAGCTATTTTAAAGATGATGTCATTTAAAGTTGGCAGCAAGGCATTTGAACGGCTTTGCCATGCACACTTGGCTCTCTCGAAACACTAAAGACATCAAACGACGAGAATGGGATTCGCACCCACGCGTGCAGAGCACAGTGGATTAGCAGTCCATCGCCTTAACCACTTGGCCAAAGATGGGGCAAAAGGGACTGCCAAGGGGGGAGGGGGCAAGAAGGAAAAGAAACGCCTAAAGAAGGGGGAGAAAACGGAAGAATCGTGGGTTCGATTCCCAGGGAAAGCAAGAACTGACAAAAATGTAAAATGTGCTCCTTGAAATACAATGTACGTCTATTTGGATAAAAGCATCTGCCAAATGAATATATGTAAATATAAAAATAATTAAATGACTGAAAAGGCAATATTTAAACCCATTTTAGACCTATTTTACAAAAAAAATGTGTCAAATTGTATTTTATCACAAAACAATTTGAAAGAATAAAATGTACAACACATATTTTCCACAAATAGTGTATTCCAAAATATCAAATGTAACGTATGTTATATGTAATAATAAAAATGAAATATAAAAGTACAAATATATGTAAATACAATTATTTATTATACACTTACTACCACAAATATTCTTAAAGTTCAACATTTACAATAGAAATAAGGAATATATATACACATACACACTTAAATATAATATTATATATATAAATTAAATATAAAAATAAAGTTTAATATATAATGAAATACAATTACTACCACAAATTTGCTTTCATAATCATAATAATATATATAATAATAATAATAATAACAACAACTAGAATGTGCATTTCCTGTTAAAAATAATCATAAAACAGCTAAAAGCACAAATAAAAGCTAAAATCTATATAATGAATACAAACTTAAATAGCTACATGTAATACAAGTAATAATAAACACCTACTACTATTACAAATAGTTTGATAAATTATGAATAGTAATAAAAAAATTAAATAGTATTATTTAAAAGTATTATAAAACAATTACAGAATAGTAAGTTAGTAGGTTATAATAATAATAATAACAAAACTCAGTAGCCTTTCATATATATACATATATATACATACACACACATACACACACACACACACACACACACACACAATTAAATGGCTAGATATAATAATAATAATATACTTCTACAAATACAGCTTTATAAAATGTAGAAAAAATTGTTATATATAATACATTCACACACGCACTTATTTTTTAGAGGTTTCCTTCAAATTTACTCAATGTGCTTAATGCACTAACATAAAAATTAAAGAGCTGATTTAACCGTGTACTCAATCACAACAAAAAGCCTAAAGAGAGTCTTTCCACTCTGCAATGGTCTGTCCAGATGCTGGACAGTACCACTTTCCTCTAACCTGGGAATGGCCAGTGAGTTTACTTTTTGATTGGCCACATGTTTTACACACATAATGGTAATGTTCCTTCGTCTGACGCTTCTTTGGTGGCTCCCCTCTTGCCAAACGCTCCTCGTCTTCAAGTGCTGCCTTTTGCTGTCTCCACTGTCGGTGTCGATTGAAAATGACTAAAGACTGATCTGATGGTGTACTGCTGAGAGGTGATTGTGAGGAAAAGGCAGGAGAAGTGGCAGGTGGCGGATGACCCTGCTGATACCAGCCAGGAGGTTGGGCTGGTGGCAGATGACCCTGCTGGTAAGTGGGCCAAACAGGAGGTTGGGCTGGTGGCGGATGACCCTGCTGGTAAGTGGGCCAAACAGGAGGTTGGGCTGGTGGCGGATGACCCTGCTGGTAAGTGGGCCAAACAGGAGGTTGGGCTGGTGGCGGATGACCCTGCTGGTAAGTGGGCCAAACAGGAGGTTGGGCTGGTGAGGTATGGCCCTGCTGGTAAGAGGAACAGGCAGGCAATGGGGCTGGGGAAGTGTGTTCCTGCTGGTGGCAGGACCAGGCAGGAGGTTGGACTGGTGGCAGATTACCCTGCTGGTAAGAAGGCCAGGTAGGCGATGGGGCTGGGGAAGTGTGTTGCTGCTGATGTGAGGACAACAAGGCAGAAGAGGCAGGCCATACATACGGCCCAAGAGGATAGTGCTGTGCCAGTGCCGATCCACTTCTGAAGCTGTGGCGCGGGCGTATCACTGCCTCACCTTCACGATTTTCTGGCTCCTGAAACTGTATTTTTGCATGTCCATGTTCCACGGGTGCAGAAGGAAGTGCTCTTGCTTGTGGCAGAGGATCCTTAGCCACATAGACCTTCTGGGGTAGCTGTACGCCTTGCAGCAATGAGTCCCGGTCAGTTCTTTTCTGCCTGTCATGCAACCTGGAAAAAGTACAAAACAAAATGTTTACCATTTCATAGAAGCACAATTGCAAAGGTTGTAGCTTAATCAAATCCTACCTGGTTAAATTAAAAATAATGCAATATATTTACACTTCTCAAATGCAGATGTTAAAGTGAATGTAGGAAGCCAAAAAAGATATCTCACCAAGAAGACACTGTGGTGTTGTTGATAGTAACTAGCACCAAGTTGGTCTGCTCTTGTATCACCCGGCTGTCTTCAAGAAGTTGCTTAATGTGATGGTAAGCTTGTACAATAGACTGTGGAATGGGCAGGGTTTTACCCTTGCAGTCTCTTGGCCTATTTCTAGCTTGGGCAAACTCCTTCAAAAGCCTGAGGGAAACACATTCTGAAGTCCTGTTGAAATCAGGTCTCTGGGCAGCCTGGCCATGGGTCATGAATAGTCTGAATGAAAAAGACAATATTTGTATATAATAAATATCTATATCTATCTAGATATATGTAATCAATATAATACAACAGGCGGTTTTGGTTCGCTACTATGATTGGAGAGGCGTTTTATGAGGCATATTATAATTCCACTTCACGATTTGACTATTTATGGCAGTCCACCTGTCTGAATTATTGCTTGTGTAATACAGCTTAAGTGTTATAATTTGATAATTATGATAAATATGAATTACATAATATGTGCATCAACTATTGGTCAGTTCACCTTTCAGCTGCTTGTTGACCAGGTGCTTGTTGACTGCGTTTCCTGGAAGCTCTCCATGGCCCTGGTAAGGTCTTCTTCTTGCTTTTCAGAGGATATTTTGAGGGAGATTTGTCCATTTCATGCAATCTAGAATACAGCCGCACAATCTCAGCTGTTTCTGTGGTTGACAAAGCAGTTATTGTGCGGTTGAGGTTCACAAGGTACTCCGCCAGGTTATCAAACGCCTCCCAGCCAGGAAAACCTCTTGAATCACATCGGCTTTCCTGAAAAATGAAAAACAGCTGTTGAAGAAATAACTTACTTTGTACTTAATAGTCCTCTTAGGGGGATTCATTTTGGGTGCAGTGTTGCTGCATTTAACAAATGTCATCCTACTTTAAACAGAGTATGTAGACAGGTGACACAGTCACATAAGTCATTATTGCAAGAAAGATAAACTGTGTTTGGGCTTAGAGGAATATATCCAAATTAAGAACACTGGTGTCAAAGGGTGAGTTGGAGATTATCATTCATACTTTTATTTCCTCTCGTTTAGATTACTGTAACAGTCTTTTTACTTGTTTGAGCATACAGGAGCTTCACCGTCTCCAGGCTGATCAGAACTCTGCTGCAAGGCTTTTAACCCACATTAACAAACATCACACCTGTTTTAGCAGCACTTCACTTGTTACCAGCCCAGTATAGAATTCAATTTAAAATCCTGGTCCTTTCTTTTAAAGCCCTGCACGGTCAAGTTCCTCCCTACATCTCTGAGTTAATACAGCTTCATACTCCGACCCGTAGTTTGAGGTCATCAGGTCAGAGGCTGTTAGTGGTTCCCTACACTCATTTTAAATCCAGTGGGGATCGTTCAATCCAAGCAGTGGCAACTAGGCTGTGGAATGCTTTGCCTCCCTGTGTGAATTCTGTTCATTTATTTACTACACGCAATGTGATCTAACAAACCTAACCGTAATTTAGTGAGAGTGCAACAGCATCTGTGTTTAATACGTTTGAAAGGAAGGTGCAAACCGCCAAGTGTTGCGCAGAGATGGCTGCCGCTATCGTTGACAGAAGGAGACAGAGCCGTAATGAAAGAAGACGTAGAGAAATTAACAATATTTTATAATATTATTCTATATCCAATACATAGAAATATAATTAGTTTATTTTATTTATTCGATGAACTTTATGAATGGAATTGGTTTTTTTGTGTTTTTCTTTAGCTTTGGTAATACTGTTGAATTAACATTCATGCCAATAAAGCAAATTTCGTTTCGACCTGACTCCTTTTCTCTGTCAGATGGAAGTCTGCTGCAGTGCATGGATCACGCGTGCGTTATCTCTACAATTGTAGGTATCGGAGAGGGAATAGGACATTGGAGTGTACAGGGCCAGGAGAACGCGGAGCAACCGCACACGGATCATCTGGCTGGATGAAGCACGATCTGCTGGCATTTTCTTGAGTCTGGGACATTGCAGAACACTGTATCTGTTTCTGCTGGGGTTCCCCAAAGCGGCTTTTAGGTGTGCCTTCCCAAATACTTAGTGCAATCTTATGCAGGACAATTACCGCATACTCGGGATGCACTGAGTGGAACAAACAAAGGTTTTTACGCAGTGGCTGCTTTCCCTCCCAACTCTCCATGGCACAAACCATTAAAATACGCAAAACCCTCATTTAAATACTGCCACCTCCATTGTTTTTGCTTCTGTTGTCATCTACGCAATAATTGTTAGTAAATCACTCATAACTGTCACGGTTGGTAAATCCTATGTCTCCTTCTTGTCTCGTGTTTCTGTTGTTGTATGTGTGTGCGCTGATCAGAGGGGCGTGGCCACTCATCAGCGCTCGTTCAGCAATCATTCATTACCTCATCACCAGCTGCAGTCTATCCATTCCTGTGTATATATTCTCATCAACTTCTCATCTCCATTGTCAGATCGTTGTTTGTTGGTGTCCGGTGTCTGATCCCCTCTACGTTCCAGTTATCCTTCCTTGTTCCTGTCTGTTTCCCGTGGATGTTCTGGATTTGTCTCGTTGATCGTCACTTCTCATCACTTCCACTTCTGTTACATCTGACCATCGAGTCCCTGCGCCGCTAGCCTGTTGCCCTTGGACTGTGTCTGCACTCTTCCTATTAAACTGCTTAACTTGCACTTGCTTCCGAAGTTTATTCCGTAACAGAACGATCTGACCCAAAGATGGAAGCAGCGAGTGGCACTTCAGAAAGCTTGGAGGATTTTGTCAACCACAGCAGACAGCGTATGGAAAATCAAGAGAGAAACATCAATGACACAGCTCGCGCTGTTCAGGCGTTAGTGGCGCAGGTGTCCGGGCTCACCCAGCAAGTCCAACAGCTGCGCGTTCCCACTGCGCCGGTCCCACCGCCGTTTCCCCAAATACCACCAGTGGACCCCTCCCAGTCGGAGCCCCGCTTACCAGCCCCGGAAACATACTCAGGTGAACCCAATTTTTGTCGAGCTTTTCTAACTAGATGCTCCATGCACTTCTCTCTACAACCTAGAACCTTCCGTGAGGAAAAGACCAAGGTGGCCTTTGTATTGACGCTGCTGACTGGGAGAGCGGCGCTATGGGGAACGGCGGTGTGGGAGAACCAGGACGACTGCTGCACCTCGTTCCAAGCGCTCTCCGACGAAATGAAACGTGTCTTCGACCGGGCATTGGTGGGGAGAGAAGCAGCCAGAATGCTGGCCGATTTGCGGCAAGGACAACGATCCGTATCGGACTTCTCTATTGAGTTTCGTACTCTAGCGGCGGAGAGCCAATGGAACGAGGAGGCGCAGTGGGACATGTTCCTGCATGGGCTGTCTGACCGCGTCCAAAGAGAGATATATGCTTTGGACTTACCCCCCAAACTCAACGATTTAATCGCTCTAGCATTGAGAGTGGACGCCAGGCTGTCTCGAGTGGATCGGAGAGTACCCAATTATCGTTCTTCGGTGGAATCCGAGGGTCAACGCACTGGAGGTGGGGACGCGGTCAGCCCCGTTTACGATCCCGAGCCCATGCAGGTGGGTCGAGCCCGGCTTTCCCGGGAGGAGAGGGAGAGGCGGAGATCCCAGGGCCTGTGGTTGTACTGTGGAGGAAAGGGACACTTCGCCTATAACTGTCCGTTAAAAGGCCCAGCCCGATAGTAAGTATGAGGCTACTATCGGGTGGGATCTCCGCCGAGAAGACCTCATCGACATCGACTCTCCTTCCGGTTAGACTCAGATGGTCCAACCACCGTCACGACTGTCACGCACTTCTGGACTCGGGCGCCGAAGGAAACTTCATGGATCACACCTTTGCACTCAACCACCAAGTCCCCCTCAAACCCCTCAACCATCAGATTGCAGTACACGCCCTCAACGGCCAAGAACTCCCCACTATATCTCTGGTCACTGAAGATATCACCCTCATCACGTCAGGCAACCACTCAGAAACTATCTCCTTTTATATCCTGGACACTCCACTTGCACCCATTGTTCTTGGTCACCCATGGCTCACTCGTCACAACCCCAAAATAGACTGGCAGCTCAAATCAGTAGCGGCGTGGAGCAGTTTTTGTCATAAGTCCTGTCTCGTATCTGCCTGTCCGTCTGTTTCTGTTCATGTGTTACAGGAGGAGACTGTGGATTTATCTAGCGTGCCCACGGAGTATCGGGACCTGAAGGAGGTGTTCAGTAAGTCTCGGGCTGATTCTCTTCCTCCACATCGTCCCTATGACTGTGCTATAGAGTTACTGCCAGGTACGTCTCCGCCTAAGGGCAAGTTATATTCACTCTCTGTCCCAGAGAGAGAGGTCATGGAGAAATACATTTCTGATTCTCTAGCAACGGGATTCATCCGCCCTTCCTCTTCTCCAGCGGGGGCGGGGTTCTTTTTTGTGGGGAAGAAAGATGGATCGTTGCGACCTTGTATTGATTACCGGGGGTTGAACAACATCACGGTAAAGAATACTTATCCTTTGCCGTTGATGTCTTCAGCCTTCGAGAGGTTGCAAGGAGCATCTATCTTCACGAAATTGGATTTAAGAAATGCTTATCATTTGGTCCGCATCAGGGAGGGGGATGAGTGGAAGACCGCTTTTAACACCCCTAGAGGGCACTTTGAATATTTGGTTATGCCGTTCGGCCTTTCCAACTCCCCAGCGGTCTTCCAAGCACTTGTCAATGACGTTTTGCGAGACATGGTCGATCAATTCATATATGGCTACCTGGATGATATATAGATTTTTTCATCGTCTCTCCAGGAACACGTGCAACACGTCCGACAAGTGCTTCAGAGGTTGCTAGAGAATGGGCTTTTTGTCAAGGCGGAGAAATGCGTGTTTCATGCACAGTCTGTTCCTTTTCTAGGTCACATCATCTCGGTTGAGGGAATGCGCATGGACCCTGACAAGGTTAAGGCTGTGGTAAATTGGCCAAGTCCAGATTCCCGTAAGGCCCTACTGAGGTTTCTGGGGTTTGCCAATTTTTACCGGCGTTTTATTCACAATTTCAGCCGACTAGCCGCGCCTCTGACCGCCTTGACCTCCCCCAGAACGACGTTCAGGTGGTCAGACGCAGCAGAAGCTGCGTTTGCCAAACTGAAGGGTTGCTTTGTTTCAGCCCCCATCCTGATAATCCCTGATCCTTCACGTCAGTTCGTGGTGGAGGTCGATGCGTCAGAGGTGGGGGTAGGTGCAGTGTTATCCCAGCGCTCTCCTTCAGACGACAAGATGCACCCTTGCGTGTTTTTTTCTCATCGTCTATCCCCTGCCGAAAGCAATTATGACATTGGCAACAGAGAGTTGTTGGCGGTCAAGCTAGCATTGGAGGAGTGGCGCCACTGGTTAGAAGGGTCGGGGGTACCTTTTATCGTCTGGACCGATCACAAGAATTTGGAATACATTCGTACGGCTAAAAGACTTAATTCCAGGCAGGCTCGGTGGGCTCTTTTTTTCGGACGTTTTGACTTTACTCTCTCGTACCGCCCGGGTTCTAAAAACATCAAACCCGATTCCTTATCGCGCATTTTTGACCGTTCCGATCGCCCGTCTACTCCCGAGTGCATTTTACCAGAGACCCTATTTATCTCTACACTCACATGGGAGGTCGAATCGAAGGTCAAGAAGGCCTTAGAAGGGGTAACGCCTCCGACTCGTTGCCCACCGAATCGTTTGTTTGTGCCGGAGAGTTTACGGTCCAGCGTTATTCAGTGGGGACACTGTTCCAATGTGGCTTGACATCCGGGAGTTAATCGTACTATGTTTTTAGTCAAGCAACGATTCTGGTGGCCTCTCATGGCTCGTGATGTTCACAGTTTTGTATTGGCCTGCTCAGTTTGTGCCACGGGTAAAACTTCCAATCGACCTCCAGATGGGTTACTCCAACCGCTGCCGGTACCTTCGAGACCCTGGTCCCATATCGCACTAGATTTTATCACCGCCCTCCCACCCTCCCAGGGTCACACGGTAGTTTTGACCGTGGTGGACCGGTTCTCGAAGGCTGCCCATTTCATTCCCTTGCCCAAATTACCTTCAGCCAAGGAGACAGCGTTGATTGTCGTTGATCACGTCTTTCGGATTCATGGCCTCCCGACAGACGTGGTTTCTGACAGGGGGCCCCAATTTGTGTCCAAATTTTGGCGAGAGTTTTGTAGACTTCTGGGGGCGACTGTCAGTCTGTCCTCTGGGTTCCACCCCCAGAGCAATGGTCAAACTGAGCGAGCCAACCAGGATTTGGAGCGAACGTTGCGATGTTTAGTGTCCAAGAATCCTTCCTCTTGGAGTCAGCAACTGTCTATGGTGGAGTACGCCCACAACACGTTGCCGGTGTCATCCACGGGCCTATCTCCATTTGAGTGTAGCGTAGGTTACCAGCCACCTATTTTTCCTAGTCTGGAATCCGAAGTCGCGGTCCCCTCTGCCCACGCCTTCGTCCAGAGGTGTCACCGCACTTGGACTAGAGCCCGTGAGACTCTACTCCAAGTGGGGGCGCGCACCAAGACCAAAGCCGATCGCCACCGGCGGAGGCCTCCCGTATACGTCGTCGGTTCTAAAGTGTGGCTTTCTACCAAGGACATTCCTCTCCGCTCCGTTTCGAATAAGCTCGCACCTAAATTCATTGGCCCATTTTCTGTCACCAAAATTATTAGTCCGGTGACAGTCCGCCTGAATCTTCCTCCAGTGTACAGGAGGATTCATCCCGTCTTTCATGTATCTAAAATTAAGCCCGTTTTTTTTGCTCGCATTAATCCGCCAGCCCCGGTTCCCCCCCCCCCCGCCGCGTCTCGTAGACGGGGAACCCACTTATTCGGTCAATCGTGTTCTGGACTCGAGACGGAGGGGACGCGGATTTCAGTACTTGGTGGACTGGGAAGGTTACGGTCCGGAGGAGAGAAGTTGGGTACCGGCTAGAGACATCCTGGATCACTCCCTTATCGATGATTACAATCGGCAGGTAAGGGAGTCTGGGAACGCCAGGAGGCGTTCCTAGGGAAGGGGGTACTGTCACGGTTGGTAAATCCTATGTCTCCTTCTTGTCTCGTGTTTCTGTTGTTGTATGTGTGTGCGCTGATCAGAGGGGCGTGGCCACTCATCAGCGCTCGTTCAGCAATCATTCATTACCTCATCACCAGCTGCAGTCTATCCATTCCTGTGTATATATTCTCATCAACTTCTCATCTCCATTGTCAGATCGTTGTTTGTTGGTGTCCGGTGTCTGATCCCCTCTACGTTCCAGTTATCCTTCCTTGTTCCTGTCTGTTTCCCGTGGATGTTCTGGATTTGTCTCGTTGATCGTCACTTCTCATCACTTCCACTTCTGTTACATCTGACCATCGAGTCCCTGCGCCGCTAGCCTGTTGCCCTTGGACTGTGTCTGCACTCTTCCTATTAAACTGCTTAACTTGCACTTGCTTCCGAAGTTTATTCCGTAACAATAACAGGTATGAAAACTGCACATGCAATATTTTAGAATGCACTCGGAAATTAGTATTGTTTATTTGGGATGTTAGTAAATTGGACCCATAGTGTATAGTTACATGGTACATTTGAATAGCCTACATTTGAGCATAAAATATTTGAGAAGATTGACAGCCCTAGTACATACATTCAAGTGCTATTCAGTGAAAAGCAGGACATAACACCGGGTTCGCAAGCGTAACAGAGCCACAGAATAATACAGAAAGATATTAGTCTCATTACCTGGACTGATGTGCTGGGTCTACTAGAGGAATTGTCCTCAGCAGGTAAACTACTGGCTGGACTGACAGGACTGCAAGAGACACCGCTTACATCAAAACCGGTGTCCTGGGGATTTGTGTGACAGAGAGAGAGAGAGAAACAAATATCCTTTTGATTATTAAATTGCCTTTGTACAAAATGTATTGCTGTATATGCACACATCATTCATAGTATATACAAATGAATAACTTTTCCTGTAGAATTTCAATGACAGATGATCAGGAAATGGTCAGATTACCTGAGATGATGTGTTGGGTGAGTCGTCAGGTGGTAAAGGATTCTGAGGCGGTGCAATATCCAGCTGGTCATCACACTGGGTGGCTTCAGGTGGTCTCTGAATGAGGATGTCAGCTGCATCACTTATTGTGAGATCAAGACTCTGCTCCTCCTGAACTTCTACCTGTAGGTCTGGCAGAATGATGCCAAGTTCACTGTGCTGTTGTGGATTCAGCAGATCTCCTTTGTCAGACTGAGCCAGCAAATACTCCACAGCAATACGCTCACCTATGTAAAGAATCATGAGGAAAAAGACATAGTTTAATTCAGAATTGACAGATTGCCAATGTAATGGGTGAGTGAAGACAGGTAAAGGTTTATTTGTTGACTTTATAAAAGTGTAGTCACAAGGAAAATGCTCTCTCCTGGAGGATCTTACCGGTGGGTTTCCCAGGTAGAATAAATTCTGGAATGAGTGCACGGCCAAGGACACTGTTGCTGAGGGCATTGACGTTGGACATCAAGCGGACATCATAGATTCTTGAGTGTGACGTTTCACTCACATCCACAGCTTCATGGGCTCGGTTCATGTTCCACCTAGATCCACCCTCAAGCATGTACATCTGCGTGTGCATGGCATTACTTCTCCATCCTTGGGGAAAAAAAACCCCACAAATGATAATTGAAATATTAGTTTTGTATCTCCTCTTAGACACTTGAGACATACCAGAAAATTATAACTTGGATTGATAAGATATTTTCTGCTGCTTTGTGGGGATTGACCTGCCTGCTTTGTCCCTGTACTTTATTGCCTCTCACAGGACAACAGAAAGGCTGAACATTTAAACAATATACACATTTAAAGCCATCTACAAACACACACCCACCCAAGATAGAACTAAAAGAATGTCTAAACATTGACATTGTTAAACAAATTATAGTACAGTGCCTTTTTTTGTTTGTTCAGAGTAATGATCGCAGAGGATCAAAATATTATTTTTCATAGACGTTGCTCCAAACCAGTGGGACTTTGCAACGTTGACCTGATGGCAGTGACTGAAGGGGACTGGTGAAGGGGGTGATGGGGGCTTAATCAAAGAGGCTATCCTGATTATCGCCCGGGTGTACAGTTCAGATACGGGGGGCTTTGATATGCTGAGCGGATTAGTTATGCGGGAGAGTTTTGTTTTGTGCTTGATGTTGAGGGCGTTTAAAAAAATTATATTTCTATCACTATAGAATTTCTACTTACCCGGGATAAAGGTGCACTGGTGGCGATGAAAGCTTTCCACAGAGGACGACCCTCTGCCACATCTGAATACATCCAGGACCTTGTCTCCCTTTTGTAACCCAGAGCCAAGTTTGGTGTATAGTTCAACACCAGGTGGATCCTGGATGCATGGCAAGTGCTTCTGTTGCACCTCCCACACATGTTTCATGCTCTCAGGGTTTATCAGGCATAATCCTGATGTGTCAGTCAGAGCCCACATGGAGTTCAGCAATCCTTCAATCAGGCTGTGTGTCTCCTCAACCCCACGAGTTATCCTTTTGCAGTGCTTGGCAAGTTCACTGGAGCTGATGTTGGCCAGAACTTGCGCTTCCGTGGGAGCATGACCACCGTGCTTTCTCTTAAGCTGTGACCTCTTCGCATCCTTGAGACGAGAGATGGTCCCACTCAAAGATACAGCTTGACAACTTGGAGCAGAAGGTGCCATACAGAGGATGGTGTTCTGTTGTGAGACCAGCAGTGAATCGCCTCATGAAGTGAAAAATATCCAGTCTCACAATGGTCTTCCATGGTTTAAACCAAACAAGAACTGGGGGTGCACCTGTACACATGAGCAATGATGTGACAATCATGAAAGGATGCAACATATCATATAGAATGACGTACCTCATTACAAAAACTTGAATCCTTGTTTAATTTAGGAATACATTTAAAACTAAATCAAGTTAAGCATGTGGGTAAAAGTTTACTTTTGTGCCTGTAATAAATATTACATTACAACGCAAACATTATGACGGTAGTTTTAATTATCACAATCCAGCAGGGTTGTAAAATGAAACGTGTATGGTAACTCCCTTCTGCTACATAGTAGAGAATATACAGTATACAAAAAACAATCATAGAAAGGTAAAAACAGAAGCAAACTATACACTATATATACTGTACCTGTCTCGCTGCAGCAATCCCGGTCAACATAAATGACTTCTGGCTCTGGCTCCCCGGCGTCCTGGTAGCGCTTGACAATGCCTTGGCACAAGTCCTCAAGACCAGCTCCCTCACCTGTGGTTAGCACACAGTTCAGAACCAGGCCACATTCGTTGCTGATGTTTTTCATCCACGTAGCTGTGTCCGCAATGTCACGAGCAAGTTTCTTTGTGATGTATAAAAATAAATCAGTATTACAACATAAACAAATAATAAATAAAACAGATTACTCAAAACACAATAAATATAGCCAACAAAACACCCACATTTCTGCGCCTGGGGATCAATTAAGTGTTCCCTTATCAATTTTAATCAATGACTACTGATGAAAACAAAGACCTTCCTGTACCTTTTTTGTGGAGTCAAGCTTTAAGATCCTGCCGTATGTTGAGGTGATGACACCCTTCATCTCATCCAGGTGAGCAAGGATCTCATTGGCATGCACTGTTTCAAACCACTGTGCCAGAGGTAGGGGGCAAAAAGGTGGTGGTGGCTCATAGACTGCTTCCTCATACTGGTACATGGAGCTTCTCCTTTTGTGAAGCTCACAGTCAGACAAGTAGTCAATTGTCCGCCTTGCCCATTCCTCACTGTGAACTTCCTCCAGTGCTTTCTGTAGGTAACTGGAGCTGTTCCCTGCAGTTCGGGGTTTCAACATTGTAACACACCTCCTGTCCAGAGCCAGCTGTGTTGTGAGAACAGCAGGGAATCGGTTTCTGTGAGCAGGATCTAGCTGTCCCAACATTTCAGTACTCCACGGATAGACGGGGATCATGCACTTACTGCATCGTGGATAGTCCCCTCCAATCAAGGAGTACCTGGTGTCAACGTCAATCACTTCCCTTGCCTTAGTGTAAATCCCAGAGTGGTGCATCTTGCGGTTACACTGATGACACTTAAGCGGAATACCCCACATCCTCATTGGTGCCCACAGGAACATCCTCTGCCTGAAGTAGGTCATTGGATCAGGTGGTGCAGTTGTCACCTTTGGTGGACTGGGAGGATAGAACCAGTTTTGTGAAAGCTGCTGCTTCAGCTGTCCTGTGGGTTCATAAAGGGACTGGGCAATCCACTCCCTGTCAGCTGGCTTAATGACCCGCATGAACTGCTTCGGCAAAAAACTTGGCCAATTCACCACCAATGGCCTCAGGGGGATACTATATGGTGATGTAGCAGGAGTAGGAGGTGGTGGTTGTGGTTGTGGAGGAGGTTGTCTCAGTTGTGGAGGAGGTTGTCTCGGTTGTGGAGGAGGTTGTCTCGGTTGTGGAGGAGGTTGTCTCGGTTGTGGAGGAGGTTGTCTCAGTTGTGGAGGAGGTTGTCTCGGTTGTGGAGGAGGTTGTCTCAGTTGTGGAGGAGGTTGTCTCGGTTGTGGAGGAGGTTGTCTCGGTTGTGGAGGAGGTTGTTGTAGTGGTGGGGGTTGTTGTGGTGGGGGTTGTTGTGGTGCATACCCGCTGGTGACTGGAAGATCATGACCTTCTGAAATATGTTCGAGAAGCCCAAGTGCACCACTGACCTTCTTCCCACACTGCTCACAACATTCCTCTGCATGGAAGTCAGATAAATGCTCTGAAAATTGTTCAGCATTAATGTTCTCGCTACAAAGACAGCACTTAATCTGACAGCTTGAACTGCTGTGTGCCACGGGGCCTGCCTGCTGAGTCCCTGTACTGGAGCTGCTGTGTGTCACGGGGCCTGCCTGCTGCATCCCTGCACTGGAGCTGCTGTGTGTCACGGGGCCTGCCTGCTGCATCCCTGCACTGGAGCTGCTGTGTGTCACGGGGCCTGCCTGCTGCATCCCTGGACTGGAGCTGCTGTGTGTCATGGGGCCTGCCTGCTGCATTCCTGCACTGGAGCTGCTGTGTGCCACGGGACCTAACTGCTGCATCCCTGCACTGGAGCTGCTGTGTGCCATGGGGCCTGCCTGCTGCATCCCTGCACTGGAGCTGCTGTGTGCCACGGGACCTAACTGCTGCATCCCTGCACTGGAGCTGCTGTGTGCCACGGGGCCTGCCTGCTGCATCCCTGCACTGGAGCTGCTGTGTGCCACGGGACCTAACTGCTGCATCCCTGCACTGGTGCCACTCTGTGCCTCACCTGTCTGGTCGCCTGACTGTGAAAAAGGAGTTAACTTTTCTTTCCTTAGTCTAAAAATAGGTTTAAAACATTATTGTTAATAATTTAAATTCAACCAAACACAAGTAATGGGACATTTAATGCATTTTCTTGTGTAGATGTTTTTATTTGCCTATTGAAAAAGCTCAAAGCTAACACAATGGCTTATGGCAACTGCCACAGATTTCAACATTAAGTATACTCATTACTTACCTTATGATATCCACAACTGCAGGGGATTCTTCTCCCGAAGATGTCATAATACCGGACTTGTAGGTTAAACGGGGGAGTCAACGGACAGGCATCAATCCGCTGTATGACAGCCTTCCATTTCCTGGCCCCTGGCCACTTACCTGTGGTAAACTTGTATTTCCCCAGCGCATACTGGTACATGGTACCTGTCCAGTATCCGTCGGGTTTGCCTGTCTTTGTCATATCTACAAATATCAGTGTACATGTCAGGGAAAACACTGAGATATTGATGATTGGGAATAGGGAAGTGTTGGTTGCATGTTGTTTTTCTATTCATAAACAAGCATTTCTTGGCTCTTTAGAGACATTATCTAAATTTTTTTGCGTACTATTCATTCAGTTTCAATGAGTATTATATCATCAAATCATAATATATTTTAATTACGTTTTTATTTATGAATAATCTTCATAGGGTGATGATTTGGTAATAAAAACATATTTTTATTTTTATATTTTAGTTTATCCATGTCGTTTAAATGGTTGTCCACCATTTGTAACGTGAGATAACGTTACGTCGAGTCACAGCAACAACAACAACTAACGTTATTGCTAAAAAATAACAGAGAGTTTGACATGTAGTTAACAGACACTTTTTTGTTGTGTTGTTAATTATAAGAGTCTCTTTCTGGGATGCTAGCAGTGATGCACAGATGGTTGACAGCAAAACTTAACATTATCACTCTCCGTTTGTTATGTTCAATATAAATAACAGTTTGTAAATTAATAGTTTAAGAATTCAAATTTGCTTGTAACGTTACATACCGATTTTCTTCTGTTGTCACTAAGTTAACTTGACTGTCGACCGGACATTTTTTCTCTGCTTTCCTCTTCTTTCTGACTTTACGCGTTGATGCGGTCAGAGACGGCGCTTAAAGTCACGTGGAGCAAAAGGACCAATGGGGAAAAGGGATGTTTCCCTTTTCCCTATTGGTCCTTTTGCCCCACACTAGGACTTGGTAGGAAAACTGTTAGGAATTGTTAGGACTTTGTTAGGACCTGTTAGGAACTGGTAGGACTTTGTTAGAAACTGGTAGGAACTGTTAGGAACAGAGTTACCTGGCTGATCGCCGCAGTGTACGGCCACCTCGTCACTCGCCTGACTGCTTGCTGGGCTGTGGTGTGTTTCTGCATCTATTTTATGGATGATACCATTTAAAGTTGGCAGCAAGGCATTTGAACGGCTTTGCCATGGGCTCTTGGCTCTCTCGAAACACTAAAGGTATCAAACGACAAGGATGGGATTCGAACCCACGCGTGCAGAGCACAATGGATTAGCAGTCCATCGCCTTAACCACTCGGCCACCTCGTCACGACTCTTCTGTTGTCGGAATCGGTAGTTTGGTGCTTTTCAACCGCTCTCATTAACATGACAGAGATAAAGTTCACAATAATGTGTTGTAAAAGGTTGGGCTGATGAGAGAGGTAACCCTTCGACTGACCTGCAAGGAGCATTGGGTTCTATCAACTGTGTTGATAGAGAGAGATGTGCTTACGTTTCTTTTGTGTGCTGCTTCTGCTTTGTTGGAAAGAACCTAGAGAGAACGCCTTGGTCAAGAAAATGGCAGCATAGCTTGCATTGGACCTCTCTCAGAATATGTTTGCAGTGTCCTTGCACTCTTCATTATCCTACCCAACCTTGTAGGGGGCTCGTCGAATCGATCCCGAACTCAAACATGGTCTTGGAGTTTGAGCGTTATAAATCCGCCCCTTTGCTACCTGGATACCCATTAGTCTCTCCCCCCAAAAGCACTTTTTGTTCTTTGAGTGAAGAGAGAACAATGAATAAACCTTAATGTGCATATCACTCGCCTGTTTCGTAGACACACCATGCAGCCGTCAGTGCCAAAAGGCTGATTACATTGCAGTTTAAAGCTTGATACCACCCTGTCGTTCCATGTCCAGATAAAAGCACAGGAGACGTCGCTACCTTCACTGGCATTCTTTCGCAGAGGCAATATCACAGTCTATGAGGCTCATCCGAGACGTGATCTTTGCTGGTTGAAAACTTTACCCAATACCCCGCTGAGATGACTTGTAATACAGTCATCTTTGGCAATTTTTGTCAGTCTCTTAGGAGGCTTTGTGACTTGTTGGAAAAATCAATTCTGTTTTTGCTTCTTTTACGTGCTGTGGTGGTGAGAGCATGAGCTTGAAGAAAACTGGTATAGCCAGGATTTGGATCTTCCTTTATTGTATTTCTAATGGTCATATCCATGCATTAGGGTGCCTTTTGTATTGATCCTGACATCAACAATGTTTTAAGAAGTGAACATGAGCTTTTTCTTGCATCGATAATTAAAATGTAAATCTGTTAAAACTCGCCATGAGTGGAACCCCTGCGGTTGACCTGTTCGCTAGGCTCTCTGTCAAACTAAACACCAAGGATGGGACTCAAACCCATACACGCAGAGCAAAATGGATTAGCAGTCAATCGGCTTTTTCCGCAGCTAGTTTAAGGATGATGTCGTTTAAAGTTGGCAGCAAGGCATTTGAACGGCTTTGCCATGCACACTTGGCTCTCTCGAAACACTAAAGACATCAAACGACGAAGATGCACTTCTGGCGGGCTGTGTTTCTGCATCTATTTTATGGATGACGTCATTTAAAGTTGGCAGCAAGGCATTTGAACGGCTTTGCCATGTGCTCTTAGCTCTCTTGAAACACTAAAGGCATCAAACGACAAGGATGAGATTCGAACCCACGCGTGCAAAACACAATGGATTAGCAGCCCATCGCCTTAAACACTCGGCCACCTCGTCACTCACCTGACTGCCTGCCAGTCTGTGGTGTGTTTCTGCATCTATTTTATGGATGATACCATTTAAAGTTGGCAGCAAGGCATTTGAACGGCTTTGCCATGGGCTCTTGGCTCTCTCGAAACACTAAAGACATCAAACGACGAGGATGTACTTCTGCCGGGCTGTGTTTCTGCATCTATTTTATGGATGACGTCGTTTAAAGTTTGCAGCAAGGCATTTGAACAGCTTTGCCATGTGCTCTTAGCGCTCTCGAAACACTAAAGGCATCAAACGACGAGGTTGGGATTCGAACCCACACGTGCAGAGCACAATGGATTAGCAGTCCATCGCCTTAACCACTCGGCCACCTCGTCACTCACCTGACTGCCTGCCAGTCTGTGGTGTGTTTCTGCATCTATTTTATGGATAATGCCATTTAAAGTTGGCAGCAAGGCATTTGAACGGCTTTGCCATGTGCTCTTGGCTCTCTCGAAACACTAAAGGCATCAAACGACAAGGATTGGATTCGAACCCACGCGTGCAAAGCACAATGGATTAGCAGTCCATCGCCTTAACCACTCGGCCACCTCGTCACTCGCCTGACTGCTTGCTGGGCTGTGGTGTGTTTCTGCATCTATTTTATGGATGATACCATTTAAAGTTGGCAGCAAGGCATTTGAACGGCTTTGCCATGGGCTCTTGGCTCTCTCGAAACACTAAAGACATCAAACGACGAGGATGTACTTCTGCCGGGCTGTGTTTCTGCATCTATTTTATGGATGACGTCATTTAAAGTTGGCAGCAAGGCATTTGAACAGCTTTGCCATGTGCTCTTAGCGCTCTCGAAACACTAAAGGCATCAAACGACGAGGTTGGGATTCGAACCCACACGTGCAGAGCACAATGGATTAGCAGTCTATCGCCTTAACCACTCGGCCACCTGGTCACGACTCTTCTCTTGTCGGAATCGGTAGTTTGTTGCTTTTCAACCGCTCTCATTAACATGACAGAGATAAAGTTCACAATAATGTGTTGTAAAAGGTTGGGCTGATGAGAGAGGTAACCCTTCGACTGACCTGCAAGGAGCATTGGGTTCTATCAACTGTGTTGATAGAGGGAGATGTGCCTACGTTTCTTTTGTGTGCTGCTTCTGCTTTTTTGGAAAGAACCTAGAGAGAACGCCTTGGTCAAGAAAATGGCAGCATAGCTTGCATTGGACCTCTCTCAGAATATGTTTGCAGTGTCCTTGCACTCTTCATTATCCTACCCAACCTTGTAGGGGGCTTGTCGAATCGATCCCGAACTCAAACATGGTCTTGGAGTTTGAGCGTTATAAATCCGCCCCTTTGCTACCTGGATACCCATAAGTCTCTCCCCCCAAAATTACGAAAGGAGTGCACTTTTTGTTCTTTGAGTGAAGAGAGAACAATGAATAAACCTTTATGTGCATATAACTCGCCTGTTTCGTAGACACACCATGCAGCCGTCAGTGCCAAAAGGCTGATTACATGGCAGTTTAAAGCTTGATACCACCCTGTCGTTCCATGTCCAGATAAAAGCACAGGAGACGTCGCTACCTTCACTGGCGTTCTTTCGCAGAGGCAATATCACAGTCTATGAGGCTCATCCGAGACGTGATCTTTGCTGGTTGAAAACTTTACCCAATACCCCGCTGAGATGACTTGAAATACAGTCATCTTTGACAACTCTTGTCAGTCTCTTAGGAGGCTTCGTGACTTGTTGGAAAAATCAATTCTGTTTTTGCTTCTTTTACGTGCTGTGGTGGTGAGAGCATGAGCTTGAAGAAAGCTGGTATAGCCAGGATTTGGATCTTCCTTTATTGTATTTCTAATGGTCATATCCATGCATTAGGGTGCCTTTTGTATTGATCCTGACATCAACAATGTTTTAAGAAGTGAACATGAGCTTTTTCTGCATCGATAATTAAAATGTAAATCTGTCAAAACTCGCCATGAGTGGAACCCCTGCGGTTGACCTGTTCGCTAGGCTCTCTGTCAAACTAAACACCAAGGATGGGACTCAAACCCATACACGCAGAGCAAAATGGATTAGCAGTCAATCGGCTTTTTCCGCAGCTAGTTTAAGGATGATGTCGTTTAAAGTTGGCAGCAAGGCATTTGAACGGCTTTGCCATGCACACTTGGCTCTCTCGAAACACTAAAGACATCAAACGACGAAGATGCACTTCTGGCGGGCTGTGTTTCTGCATCTATTTTATGGATGACGTCATTTAAAGTTGGCAGCAAGGCATTTGAACGGCTTTGCCATGTGCTCTTAGCTCTCTTGAAACCCTAAAGGCATCAAACGACAAGGATGAGATTCGAACCCACGCGTGCAAAACACAATGGATTAGCAGTCCATCGCCTTAAACACTCGGCCACCTCGTCACTCACCTGACTGCCTGCCAGTCTGTGTTGTGTTTCTGCATCTCTTTTATGGATGATACCATTTAAAGTTGGCAGCAAGGCATTTGAACGGCTTTGCCATGTGCTCTTAGCTCTCTCGAAACACTAAAGGCATCAAACGACAAGGATTGGATTCGAACCCACGCGTGCAGAGCACAATGGATTAGCAGTCCATCGCCTTAACCACTCGGCCACCTCGTCACTCACCTGACTGCCTGCCAGTCTGTCTGTGCTGTGTTTCTGCATCTATTTTATGGATAATGCCATTTAAAGTTGGCAGCAAGGCATTTGAACGGCTTTGCCATGTGCTCTTGGCTCTCTCGAAACACTAAAGGCATCAAACGACAAGGATTGGATTCGAACCCACGCGTGCAGAGCACAATGGATTAGCAATCCATCGCCTTAACCACTCGGCCACCTCGTCACTCGCCTGACTGCTTGCTGGGCTGTGGTGTGTTTCTGCATCTATTTTATGGATGATACCATTTAAAGTTGGCAGCAAGGCATTTGAACGGCTTTGCCATGGGCTCTTGGCTCTCTCGAAACACTAAAGGCATCAAACGACGAGGATGTACTTCTGTCGGGCTGTGTTTCTGCATCTATTTTATGGATGACGTCATTTAAAGTTGGCAGCAAGGCATTTGAACAGCTTTGCCATGTGCTCTTAGCGCTCTCGAAACACTAAAGGCATCAAACGACGAGGTTGGGATTCGAACACACACGTGCAGAGCAAAATGGATTAGCAGTCTATCACCTTAACCACTCGGCCACCTGGTCACGACTCTTCTCTTGTCGGAATCGGTAGTTTGTTGCTTTTCAACCGCTCTCATTAACATGACAGAGATAAAGTTCACAATAATGTGTTGTAAAAGGTTGGGCTGATGAGAGAGGTAACCCTTCGACTGACCTGCAAGGACCATTGGGTTCTATCAACTGTGTTGATAGAGGGAGATGTGCTTACGTTTCTTTTGTGTGCTGCTTCTGCTTTGTTGGAAAGAACCTAGAGAGAACGCCTTGGTCAAGAAAATGGCAGCATAGCTGGCATTGGACCTCTCTCAGAATATGTTTGCAGTGTCCTTGCACTCTTCATTATCCTACCCAACCTTGTAGGGGGCTCGTCGAATCGATCCCGAACTCAAACATGGTCTTGGAGTTTAAGCGTTATAAATCCGCCCCTTTGCTACCTGGATACCCATAAGTCTCTCCCCCCAAAATTACGAAAGGAGTGCACTTTTTGTTCTTTGAGTGAAGAGATTACAATGAATAAACCTTTATGTGAATATCACTCGCCTGTTTCGTAGACACACCATGCAGCCGTCAGTGCCAAAAGGCTGATTACATTGCAGTTTAAAGCTTGATACCACCCTGTCGTTCCATGTCCAGATAAAAGCACAGGAGACGTCGCTACCTTCACTGGCATTCTTTCGCAGAGGCAATATCATAGTCTATGAGAATCATCCGAGATGTGATCTTTGCTGGTTGAAAACTTTACCCAATACCCCGCTGAGATGACTTGTAATACAGTCATCTTTGGCAATTTTTGTCAGTCTCTTAGGAGGCTTTGTGACTTGTTGGAAAAATCAATTCTGTTTTTGCTTTTTTTACGTGCTGTGGTGGTGAGAGCATGAGCTTGAAGAAAACTGGTATAGCCAGGATTTGGATCTTCCTTTATTGTATTTCTAATGGTCATATCCATGCATTAGGGTGCCTTTTGTATTGATCCTGACTTCAACAGTGTTTTAAGAAGTGAACATGAGCTTTTTCTGCATCGATAATTAAAATGTAAATCTGCGCGCAGAGCACAATGGATTAGCAGTCCATCGCCTTAACCACTCGGCCACCTCGTCACTCGCCTGACTGCTTGCTGTGGTGTGTTTCTGCATCTATTTTATGGATGATACCATTTAAAGTTGGCAGCAAGGCATTTGAAGGGCTTTGCCATGGGCTCTTGCCTCTCGAAACACTAAAGAAATCAAACGACGAGGATGCACTTCTGCCGGGCTTTGTTTCTGCATTTACTTTATGGATGACGTCATTTAAAGTTGGCAGCAAGGCATTTGAACGGCTTTGCCATGTGCTCTTAGCTCTCTCGAAACACTTAAGGCATCAAACGACGAGGATGGGATTCGAACCCACGCGTGCAGAGCACAATGGATTAGCAGTCCATCACCTTAACCACTCGGCCACCTCATCACTCACCTGACAGCCTGCCAGTCTGTGGTGTGTTTCTGCATCTATTTTATGGATAATGCCATTTAAAGTTGGCAGCAAGGCATTTGAACGGCTTTGCCATGTGCTCTTAGCTCTCTCGAAACACTAAAGGCATCAAACGACAAGGATAGGATTCGAACCCACGCGTGCAGAGCACAATGCATTAGCAGTCCATCGCCTTAACCACTCGGCCACCTCTTCACTCGCCTGACTGCTTGCTGGGCTGTGGTGTGTTTCTGCATCTATTTTATGGATGATACCATTTAAAGTTGGCAGCAATGGATTAGCAGTCCATCGCCTTAACCACTCGGCCACCTCGTCACGACTCTTCTATTGTCAGAATCGGTAGTTTGGTGCTTTTCAACCGCTCTCATTAACATGACAGAGATAAAGTTCACAATAATGTGTTGTAAAAGGTTAGGCTGATGAGAGAGGTAACCCTTCGACTGACCTGCAAGGAGCATTGGGTTCTATCAACTGTGTTGATAGAGGGAGATGTGCTTACGTTTCTTTTGTGTGCTGCTTCTGCTTTGTTGGAAAGAACCTAGAGAGAACGCCTTGGTCAAGAAAATGGCAGCATAGCTGGCATTGGACCTCTCTCAGAATATGTTTGCAGTGTCCTTGCACTCTTCATTATCCTACCCAACCTTGTAGGGGGCTCGTCGAATCGATCCCGAACTCAAACATGGTCTTGGAGTTTAAGCGTTATAAATCCGCCCCTTTGCTACCTGGATACCCATAAGTCTCTCCCCCCAAAATTACGAAAGGAGTGCACTTTTTGTTCCATGAGTGAAGAGATTACAATGAATAAACCTTTATGTGAATATCACTCGCCTGTTTCGTAGACACACCATGCAGCCGTCAGTGCCAAAAGGCTGATTACATTGCGGTTTAAAGCTTGATACCACCCTGTCGTTCCATGTCCAGATAAAAGCACAGGAGACGTCGCTACCTTCACTGGCATTCTTTCGCAGAGGCAACATCATAGTCTATGAGGCTCATCCGAGACGTGATCTTCGCTGGTTGAAAAGTTTACCCAATACCCCGCTGAGATGACTTGTAATACAGTCATCTTTGGCAATTTTTGTCAGTCTCTTAGGAGGCTTTGTGACTTGTTGGAAAAATAAATTCTGTTTTTGCTTCTTTTACGTGCTGTGGTGGTGAGAGCATGAGCTTGAAGAAAACTGGTATAGCCAGGATTTGGATCTTCCTTTATTGTATTTTTAATGGTCATATCCATGCATTAGGGTGCCTTTTGTATTGATCCTGACTTCAACAGTGTTTTAAGAAGTGAACATGAGCTTTTTCTGCATCGATAATTAAAATGTAAATCTGTTAAAACTCGCCATGAGTGGAACCCCTGCGGTTGACCTGTTCACTAGGCTCTCTGTCAAACTAAACACCAAGGATGGGACTCAAACCCATGCACGCAGAGCAAAATGGATTAGCAGTCAATCGCCTTTTTCCGCAGCTAGTTTAAGGATGATGTCGTTTAAAGTTGGCAGCAAGGCATTTGAACGGCTTTGCCATGCACACTTGGCTCTCTCGAAACACTAAAGAGATCAAACGACGAAGATGGGATTCGAACCCACGCGTGCAGAGCACAATTGATAAGCAGTCCATCGCCTTAACCACTCGGCCACCTCGTCACTCGCCTGACTGCTTGCTGGGCTGTGGTGAGTTTCTGCATCTATTTTATGGATAATGCCATTTAAAGTTGGCAGCAAGGCATTTGAACGGCTTTGCCATGTGCTCTTAGCTCTCTCGAAACACTTAAGGCATCAAACGACGAGGATGGGATTCGAACCCACGCGTGCAGAGCACAATGGATTAGCAGTCCATCACCTTAACCACTCGGCCACCTCGTCACTCGCCTGACTGCTTGCCAGTCTGTGGTGAGTTTCTGTATCTATTTTATGGATAATGCCATTTAAAGTTGGCAGCAAGGCATTTGAACGGCTTTGCCATGTGCTCTTAGCTCTCTCGAAACACTAAAGGCATCAAACGACAAGGATGAGATTCGAACCCACGCGTGCAGAGCACAATGGATTAGCAGTCCATTGCCTTAACCACTCGGCCGCCTCGTCACCAAGGCATTTGAATGGCTTTGCCATGGGCTCTTGGCTCTCTCGAAACACTAAAGACATCAAACGACGAAGATGCACTTCTGCCGGGCTGTGTTTCTGCATCTATTTTATGGATGACGTCATTTAAGGTTGGCAGCAAGGCATTTGAACGGCTTTGCCATGTGCTCTTAGCTCTCTCGAAACACTAAAGGCATCAAACGACGATGATGGGATTCGAACCCACGCGTGCAGAGCACAATGCATAAGCAGTCCATCGCCTTAACCACTCGGCCACCTCGTCACTCGCCTGACTGCCTGCTGGGCTGTGTTGAGTTTCTGCATCTATTTTATGGATGATAGCATTTAAAGTTCGCAGCAGGGCATTTGAACGGCTTTGCCATGTGCTCTTAGCTCTCTCGAAACACTAAAGGCATCAAACGACGAGGATGGGATTCGAACCCACGCATGCAGAGCACAATGGATAAGCAGTCCATCGCGTTAACCACTCGGCCACCTCGTCACGACTCTTCTATTGTCGGAATCGGTAGTTTGGTGCTTTTCAACCGCTCTCATTAACATGACAGAGATAAAGTTCACAACAATGTGTTGTAAAAGGTTAGGCTGATGAGAGAGGTAACCCTTCGACTGACCTGCAAGGAGCATTGGGTTCTATCAACTGCGTTGATAGAGGGAGATGTGCTTACCTTTCTTTTGTGTGCTGCTTCTGCTTTGTTGGAAAGAACCTAGAGAGAACGCCTTGGTCAAGACAATGGCAGCATAGCTGGCATTGGACCTCTCTCAGAATATGTTTGCAGTGTCCTTGCACTCTTCATTATCCTACCCAACCTTGTAGGGGGCTCGTCGAATCGATCCCGAACTCAAACATGGTCTTGGAGTTTAAGCGTTATAAATCCGCCCCTTTGCTACCTGGATACCCATAAGTCTCTCCCCCCAAAATTACGAAAGGAGTGCACTTTTTGTTCTTTGAGTGAAGAGATTACAATGAATAAACCTTGATGTGAATATCACTCGCCTGTTTCGTAGACACACCATGCAGCCGTCAGTGCCAAAAGGCTGATTACATTGCAGTTTAAAGCTTGATACCACCCTGTCGTTCAATGTCCAGATAAAAGCACAGGAGACGTCGCTACCTTCACTGGCATTCTTTCGCAGAGGCAATAACATAGTCTATGAGGCTCATCCGAGACGTGATCTTTGCTGATTGAAAACTTTACCCAATACCCCGCTGAGATGACTTGTAATACAGTCATCTTTGGCAATTTTTGTCAGTCTCTTAGGAGGCTTTGTGACTTGTTGGAAAAATCAATTCTGTTTTTGCTTCTTTTACGTGCTGTGGTGGTGAGAGCATGAGCTTGAAGAAAACTGGTATAGCCAGGATTTTGATTTTCCTTTATTGTATTTCTAATGGTCATATCCATGCATTAGGGTGCCTTTTGTATTGATCCTGACTTCAACAGTGTTTTAAGAAGTGAACATGAGCTTTTTCTGCATCGATAATTAAAATGTAAATCTGTTAAAACTCGCCATAAGTGGAACCCCTGCGGTTGACCTGTTCACTAGGCTCTCTGTCAAACTAAACACCAAGGATGGGACTCAAACCCATGCACGCAGAGCAAAATGGATTAGCAGTCAATCGCCTTTTTCCGCAGCTAGTTTAAGGATGATGTCGTTTAAAGTTGGCAGCAAGGCATTTGAACGGCTTTGCCATGCACACTTGGCTCTCTCGAAACAATAAAGAAATCAAACGACGAAGATGCACCTCTGCCGGGCTGTGTTTCTGCATCTATTTTATGGATGATACCATTTAAAGTTGGCAACAGGGCATTTGAACGGCTTTGCCATGTGTTCTTAGCTCTCTCGAAACACTAAAGGCATCAAACGACGAGGATGGGATTCAAACCCACGCGTGCAGAGCACAATGGATTAGCAGTCCATCGCCTTGACCACTCGGCCACCTCGTCACTCGCCTGACTGCTTGCTGGGCTGTGGTGAGTTTCTGCATCTATTTTATGGATAATGCCATTTAAAGTTGGCAGCAAGGCATTTGAACGGCTTTGCCATGTGCTCTTAGCTCTCTCGAAACACTAAAGGCATCAAACGACGAGGATGGGATTCGAACCCACGCGTGCAGAGCACAATGGGTTAGCAGTCCATCGCCTTAACCACTCGGCCACCTCGTCACTCGCCTGACTGCTTGCTGGGCTGTGGTGTGTTTCTGCATCTATTTTATGGATGATACCATTTAAAGTTGGCAGCAAGGCATTTGAACGGCTTTGCCATGTGCTCTTAGCTCTCTCGAAACACTAAAGGCATCAAACGACAAGGATGGGATTCGAGCCCACGCGTGCAGAGCACAATGGATTAGCAGTCCATCGCCTTAACCACTCGGCCACCTCGTCACCAAGGCGTTTGAACGGCTTTGCCATGGGCTCTTGGCTCTCTCGAAACACTAAAGACATCAAACGACGAAGATGCACTTCTGCCGGGCTGTGTTTCTGCATCTATTTTATGGATGACGTAATTTAAGGTTGGCAGCAAGGCATTTGAACGGCTTTGCCATGTGCTCTTAGCTCTCTCGAAACACTAAAGGCATCAAACGACGAGGATGGGATTCGAAACCACGTGTGCATAGCACAATGAATAAGCAGTCCATCGCCTTAACCACTCGGCCACCTCTTCACTCGCCTGACTGCTTGCTGGGCTGTGGTGTGTTTCTGCATCTATTTTATGGATGATACCATTTAAAGTTGGCAGCAGGGGATTTGAACGGCTTTGCCATGTGCTCTTAGCTCTCTCGAAACACTAAAGGCATCAAACGACGAGGATGGGATTAGAACCCAGGCGTGCAGATCACAATGGATTAGCAGTCCATCGCCTTAACCACTCGGCCACCTCGTCACTCACCTGACTGTCTGCCAGTCTGTGGTGTGTTTCTGGATCTATTTTATGGATAATGCCATTTAAAGTTGGCAGCAAGGCATTTGAACGGCTTTGCCATGTGCTCTTAGCTCTCTCGAAACACTAAAGGCATCAAACGACGAGGATGGGTTTCGAACCCACGCGTGAAGAGCACAATGGATTAGCAGTCCATCGGCTTAACCACTTGGCCACCTCGTCACTCGCCTGACTGCTTGCTGGGCTGTGGTGAGTTTCTGCATCTATTTTATGGATAATGCCATTTAAAGTTGGCAGCAAGGCATTTGAACGGCTTTGCCATGTGCTCTTAGCTCTATCGAAACACTAAAGGCATCAAACGACGAGGATGGGATTGGAACCCACGCGTGCAGAGCACAATGGATTAGCAGTCCATCGCCTTAACCACTCGGCCACCTCGTCACTCGCCTGACTGCTTGCTGGGCTGTGGTGAGTTTCTGCATCTATTTTATGGATAATGCCATTTAAAGTTGGCAGCAAGGCATTTGAACGGCTTTGCCATGTGCTCTTAGCTCTCTCGAAACACTAAAGGCATCAAACGACGAGGATGGGATTCGAACCCACGCGTGCAGAGCACAATGGATTAGCAGTCCATCGCCTTAACCACTCGGCCACCTCGTCACTCGCCTGACTGCTTGCTGGGCTGTGGTGTGTTTCTGCATCTATTTTATGGATGATACCATTTAAAGTTGGCAGCAAGGCATTTGAACGGCTTTGCCATGTGCTCTTAGCTCTCTCGAAACACTAAAGGCATCAAACGACAAGGATGGGATTCGAGCCCACGCGTGCAGAGCACAATGAATTAGCAGTCCATCGCCTTAACCACTCGGCCACCTCGTCACCAAGGCGTTTGAACGGCTTTGCCATGGGCTCTTGGCTCTCTCGAAACACTAAAGACATCAAACGACGAAGATGCACTTCTGCCGGGCTGTGTTTCTGCATCTTTTTTATGGATGACGTAATTTAAGGTTGGCAGCAAGGCATTTGAACGGCTTTGCCATGTGCTCTTAGCTCTCTCGAAACACTAAAGGCATCAAACGACGAGGATGGGATTCGAAACCACGTGTGCAGAGCACAATGGATAAGCAGTCCATCGCCTTAACCACTCGGCCACCTCGTCACTCACCTGACTGCTTGCTGGGCTGTGGTTTGTTTCTGCATCTATTTTATGGATGATACCATTTAAAGTTGGCAGCAGGGCATTTGAACGGCTTTGCCATGTGCTCTTAGCTCTCTCGAAACACTAAAGGCATCAAACGACGAGGATGGGATTAGAACCCACGCGTGCAGATCACAATGGATTAGCAGTCCATCGCCTTAACCACTCGGCCACCTCGTCACTCACCTGACTGCTTGCTGGGCTGTGGTGTGTTTCTGCATCTATTTTATGGATGATACCATTTAAAGTTGGCAGCAAGGCATTTGAACGGCTTTGCCATGGGCTCTTGGCTCTCTCGAAACAATAAAGACATCAAACGACGAGGATGCACTTCTGCCGGGCTGTGTTTCTGCATTTACTTTATGGATGACGTCATTTAAAGTTGGCAGCAAGGCATTTGAACGGCTTTGCCATGTGCTCTTAGCTCTCTCGAAACACTAAAGGCATCAAACGACGAGGAAGGGATTTGAACCCACGCGTGCAGATCTTGGAAAGAACCTGGCATTCTTTCGCAGAGGTAATATCATAGTCTATGAGGCTCGTCCGAGACGTGTTCTTTGCTGGTTGAAAACATTACCCAATACCCCGCTGAGATGACTTGTAATACAGTCATCTTTGGCAATTTTTGTCAGTCTCTTAGGAGGCTTTGTGACTTGTTGGAAAAATCAATTCTGTTTTTGCTTCTTTTACGTGCTGTGGGGGTGAGAGCATGAGCTTGAAGCAGTCCATCGCCTTAACCACTCGGCCACCTCGTCACTCACTCGACTGCCTGCCAGTCTGTGGTGTGTTTCTGCATCTATTTTATGGATAATGCCATTTAAAGTTGGCAGCAAGGCATTTGAACGGCTTTGCCATGTGCTCTTAGCTCTCTCGAAACACTAAAGGCATCAAACGACGAGGATGGGATTCGAACCCACGCGTGCAGAGCACAATGGATAAGCAGTCCATCGCCTTAACCACTCGGCCACCTCCTCACTCGCCTGACTGCTTGCTGGGCTGTGGTGAGTTTCTGCATCTATTTTATGGATGATACCATTTAAAGTTGGCAGCAGGGCATTTGAACGGCTTTGCCATGTGCTCTTAGCTCTCTCGAAACACTAAAGGCATCAAACGACGAGGATGGGATTCGAACCCACGCGTGCAGAGCACAATGGATAAGCAGTCCATCGCCTTAACCACTCGGCCACCTCGTCACTCGCCTGACTGTTTGCTGGGCTCTGGTGTGTTTCTGCATCTATTTTATTGATGATACCATTTAAAGTTGGCAGCAAGGCATTTGAACGGCTTTGCCATGGGCTCTTGGCTCTCTCGAAACACTAAAGACATCAAACGACGAGGATGCACTTCTGCCGGGCTGTGTTTCTGCATTTACTTTATGGATGACGTCATTTAAAGTTGGCAGCAAGGCATTTGAACGGCTTTGCCATGTGCTCTTAGCTCTCTCGAAACACTAAAGGCATCAAACGACGAGGATGGGATTCGGACCCACGAGTGCAGATCACAATGGATTAGCAGTCCATCGCCTTAACCACTCGGCCACCTCGTCACTCGCCTGACTGCTTGCTGGGCTGTGGTGTGTTTCTGCATCTATTTTATGGATGATACCATTTAAAGTTGGCAGCAAGGCATTTGAACGGCTTTGCCATGTGCTCTTAGCTCTCACAATGGATTAGCAGTCCATCGCCTTAACCACTCGGCCACCTCGTCACCAAGGCATTTGAACGGCTTTGCCATGGGCTCTTGGCTCTCTCGAAACACTAAAGACATCAAACAACGAAGATGCACTTCTGCATCTATTTTATGGATGACGTCATTTAAGGTTGGCAGCAAGGCATTTGAACGGCTTTGCCATGTGCTCTTAGCTCTCTCGAAACACTAAAGGCATCAAACGACGAGGATGTGATTCGGACCCACGAGTGCAGATCACAATGGATTAGCAGTCCATCGCCTTAACCACTCGGCCACCTCGTCACTCACTCGACTGCCTGCCAGTCTGTGGTGTGTTTCTGCATCTATTTTATGGATAATGCCATTTAAAGTTGGCAGCAAGGCATTTGAACGGCTTTGCCATGTGCTCTTAGCTCTCTCGAAACACTTAAGGCATCAAACGACGAGGATGCACTTCTTTCGGGCTGTGTTTCTGCATTTACTTTATGGATGACGTCATTTAAAGTTGGCAGCAAGTCATTTGAACGGCTTTGCCATGTGCTCTTAGCTCTCTCGAAACACTAAAGGCATCAAACGACGAGGATGGGATTCGAACCCACGCGTGCAGATCACAATGGATTAGCAGTCCATCGCCTTAACCACTCGGCCACCTCGTCACTCACTCGACTGCCTGCCTGTCTGTGGTGTGTTTCTGCATCTATTTTATGGATAATGCCATTTAAAGTTGGCAGCAAGGCATTTGAACGGCTTTGCCATGTGATCTTAGCTTTCTCGAAACACTAAAGGCATCAAACGCCGAGGATGGGATTCGAACCCACGCGTGCAGAGCACAATGGATAAGCAGTCCATTGCCTTAACCACTCGGCCACCTCCTCACTCGCCTGACTGCTTGCTGGGCTCTGGTGTGTTTCTGCATCTATTTTATTGATGATACCATTTAAAGTTGGCAGCAAGGCATTTGAACGGCTTTGCCATGGGCTCTTGGCTCTCTCGAAACACTAAAGACATCAACCGACGAGGATGCACTTCTGCCGGGCTGTGTTTCTGCATTTACTTTATGGATGACGTCATTTAAAGTTGGCAGCAAGGCATTTGAACGGCTTTGCCATGTGCTCTTAGCTCTCTCGAAACACTAAAGGCATCAAACGACGAGGATGGGATTCGGACCCACGAGTGCAGATCACAATGGATTAGCAGTCCATCGCCTTAACCACTCGGCCACCTCGTCACTCACTCGACTGCCTGCCAGTCTGTGGTGTGTTTCTGCATCTATTTTATGGATAATGCCATTTAAAGTTGGCAGCAAGGCATTTGAACGGCTTTGCCATGAGCTCTTAGCTCTCTCGAAACACTTAAGGCATCAATCGACGAGGATGGGATTCGAACCCACGCGTGCAGAGCACAATGGATTAGCAGTCCATCGCCTTAACCACTCGGCCACCTCGTCACTCGCCCGACTACTTGCTGGGCTGTGGTATGTTTCTGCATGTATTTTATGGATGATACCATTTAAAGTTGGCAGCAAGGCATTTGAACGGCTTTGCCATGTGCTCTTAGCTCTCACAATGGATTAGCAGTCCATCGCCTTAACCACTCGGCCACCTCGTCACCAAGGCATTTGAACGGCTTTGCCATGGGCTCTTGGCTCTCTCGAAACACTAAAGACATCAAACAACGAAGATGCACTTCTGCATCTATTTTATGGATGACGTCATTTAAGGTTGGCAGCAAGGCATTTGAACGGCTTTGCCATGTGCTCTTAGCTCTCTCGAAACACTAAAGGCATCAAACGACGAGGATGGGATTCGGACCCACGAGTGCAGATCATAATGGATTAGCAGTCCATCGCCTTAACCACTCGGCCACCTCGTCACTCACTCGACTGCCTGCCAGTCTGTGGTGTGTTTCTGAATCTATTTTATGGATAATGCCATTTAAAGTTGGCAGCAAGGCATTTGAACGGCTTTGCCATGTGCTCTTAGCTCTCTCGAAACACTTAAGGCATCAATCGACGAGGATGGGATTCTAACCCACGCGTGCAGAGCACAATGGATTAGCAGTCCATCGTCTTAACCACTCGGCCACCTCGTCACTCGCTTGACTGCTTGCTGGGCTGTGGTGTGTTTCTGCATCTATTTTATGGATGATACCATTTAAAGTTGGCAGCAAGGCATTTGAACGGCTTTGCCATGTGCTCTTAGCTCTCTCGAAACACTAAAGGCATCAAACGACGAGGATGGGATTCGAACCCACGCGTGCAGAGCACAATGGATTAGCAGTCCATCGCCTTAACCACTCGGCCACCTCGTCACCAAGGCATTTGAACGGCTTTGCCATGGGCTCTTGGCTCTCTCGAAACACTAAAGACATCAAACAACGAAGATGCACTTCTGCATCTATTTTATGGATGACGTCATTTAAGGTTGGCAGCAAGGCATTTGAAGGGCTTTGCCATGTGCTCTTAGCTCTCTCGAAACACTAAAGGCATCAAACGACGAGGATGGGATTCGGACCCACGAGTGCAGATCACAATGGATTAGCAGTCCATCGCCTTAACCACTCGGCCACCTCGTCACTCACTCGACTGCCTGCCAGTCTGTGGTGTGTTTCTGCATCTATTTTATGGATAATGCCATTTAAAGTTGGCAGCAAGGCATTTGAACGGTTTTGCCATGTGCTCTTAGCTCTCTCGAAACACTAAAGGCATCAAACGACGAGGATGGGATTCGAACCCACGCGTGCAGAGCACAATGGATTAGCAGTCCATCGCCTTAACCACTCGGCCACCTCGTCACCAAGGCATTTGAACGGCTTTGCCATGGGCTCTTGGCTCTCTCTAAACACTAAAGACATCAAACAACGAAGATGCACTTCTGCATCTATTTTATGGATGACGTCATTTAAGGTTGGCAGCAAGGCATTTGAAGGGCTTTGCCATGTGCTCTTAGCTCTCTCGAAACACTAAAGGCATCAAACGACGAGGATGGGATTCGGACCCACGAGTGCAGATCACAATGGATTAGCAGTCCATCGCCTTAACCACTCGGCCACCTCGTCACTCACTCGACTGCCTGCCAGTCTGTGGTGTGTTTCTGCATCTATTTTATGGATAATGCCATTTAAAGTTGGCAGCAAGGCATTTGAACGGCTTTGCCATGTGCTCTTAGCTCTCTCGAAACACTTAAGGCATCAATCGACGAGGATGGGATTCGAACCCACGCGTGCAGAGCACAATGGATAAGCAGTCCATCGCCTTAACCACTCGGCCACCTCGTCACTCGCCTGACTGTTTGCTGGGCTCTGGTGTGTTTCTGCATTTATTTTATGGATGATACCATTTAAAGTTGGCAGCAAGGAATTTGAACGGCTTTTCCATGGGCTCTTGGCTCTCTCGAAACACTAAAGACATCAAACGACGAGGATGCACTTCTGCACTTTTTGTTCTTTGAGTGAAGAGATTACAAGGAATAAACCTTGATATGAATATCACTCGCCTGTTTCGTAGACACACCATGCAGCCGTCAGTGCCAAAAGGCTCATTACATTGCAGTTTAAAGCTTGATACCACCCTGTCGTTCAATGTCCAGATAAAAGCACAGGAGACGTCGCTACCTTCACTGGCATTCTTTCGCAGAGGCAATATCATAGTCTATGAGGCTCATCCGAGACGTGATCTTTGCTGGTTGAAAACTTTACCCAATACCCCGCTGAGATGACTTGTAATACAGTCATCTTTGGCAATTTTTGTCAGTCTCTTAGGAGGATTTGTGACTTGTTGGAAAAATCAATTCTGTTTTTGCTTCTTTTACGTGCTGTGGTGGTGAGAGCATGAGCTTGAAGAAAACTGGTATAGCCAGGATTTGGATCTTCCTTTATTGTATTTCTAATGGTCATATCCATGCATTAGGGTGCCTTTTGTATTGATCCTGACTTCAACAGTGTTTTAAGAAGTGAACGTGAGCTTTTTCTGCATCGATAATTAAAATGTAAATCTGTTAAAACTCGCCATGAGTGGAACCCCTGCGGTTGACCTGTTCACTAGGCTCTCTGTCAAACTAAACACCAAGGATGGGACTCAAACCCATGCACGCAGAGCAAAATGGATTAGCAGTCAATCGCCTTTTTCCGCAGCTAGTTTAAGGATGATGTCGTTTAAAGTTGGCAGCAAGGCATTTGAACGGCTTTGCCATGCACACTTGGCTCTCTCGAAACAATAAAGAAATCAAACGACGAAGATGCACTTCTGCCGGGCTGTGTTTCTGCATCTATTTTATGGATGACACCATTTAAAGTTGGCAACAGGGCATTTGAACGGCTTTGCCATGTGTTCTTAGCTCTCTCGAAACCCTAAAGGCATCAAACGACGAGGATGGGATTCGAACCCACGCGTGCAGAGCACAATGGATAAGCAGTCCATCGCCTTAACCACTCGGCCACCTCGTCACTCGCCTGACTGCTTGCTGGGCTGTGGTGAGTTTCTGCATCTATTTTATGGATAATGCCATTTAAAATTGGCAGCAAGGCATTTGAACGGCTTTGCCATGTGCTCTTAGCTCTCTCGAAACACTAAAGGCATCAAACGACGAGGATGCACTTCTGCCGGGCTTTGTTTCTGCATTTACTTTATGGATGACGTCATTTAAAGTTGGCAGCAAGGCATTTGAACGGCTTTGCCATGTGCTCTTAGCTCTCTCGAAACACTAAAGGCATCAAACTACGAGGATGGGATTCGAACCCACGCGTGCAGAGCACAAGGGATAAGCAGTCCATCGCCTTAACCACTCGGCCACCTCGTCACTCGCCTGACTGTTTGCTGGGCTCTGGTGTGTTTCTGCATCTATTTTATTGATGATACCATTTAAAGTTGGCAGCTAGGCATTTGAACGGCTTTGCCATGGGCTCTTGGCTCTCTCGAAACACTAAAGACATCAAACGACGAGGATGCACTTCTGCCGGGCTTTGTTTCTGCATTTACTTTATGGATGACGTCATTTAAAGTTGGCAGCAAGGCATTTGAACGGCTTTGCCATGTGCTCTTAGCTCTCTCGAAACACTAAAGGCATCAAACTACGAGGATGGGATTCGAACCCACGCGTGCAGAGCACAAGGGATAAGCAGTCCATCGCCTTAACCACTCGGCCACCTCGTCACTCGCCTGACTGTTTGCTGGGCTCTGGTGTGTTTCTGCATCTATTTTATTGATGATACCATTTAAAGTTGGCAGCTAGGCATTTGAACGGCTTTGCCATGGGCTCTTGGCTCTCTCGAAACACTAAAGACATCAAACGACGAGGATGCACTTCTGCCGGGCTGTGTTTCTGCATTTACTTTATGGATGACGTCATTTAAAGTTGGCAGCAAGGCATTTGAACGGCTTTGCCATGTGCTCTTAGCTCTCTCGAAACACTAAAGGCATCAAACGACGAGGATGGGATTCGGACCCACGAGTGCAGATCACAATGGATTAGCAGTCCATCGCCTTAACCACTCGGCCACCTCGTCACTCGCCTGACTGCTTGCTGGGCTGTGGTGAGTTTCTGCATCTATTTTATGGATAATGCCATTTAAAGTTGGCAGCAAGGCATTTGAACGGCTTTGCCATGTGCTCTTAGCTCTCTCGAAACACTAAAGGCATCAAACGACGAGGATGGGATTCGAACCCACGCGTGCAGAGCACAATGGATAAGCAGTCCATCGCCTTAACCACTCGGCCACCTCGTCACTCGCCTGACTGCTTGCTGGGCTGTGGTGTGTTTCTGCATCTATTTTATGGATGATACCATTTAAAGTTGGCAGCAAGGCATTTGAACGGCTTTGCCATGTGCTCTTAGCTCTCTCGAAACACTTAAGGCATCAATCGACGAGGATGGGATTCGAACCCACGCGTGCAGAGCACAATGGATAAGCAGTCCATCGCCTTAACCACTCGGCCACCTCGTCACTCGCCTGACTGTTTGCTGGGCTCTGGTGTGTTTCTGCATCTATTTTATGGATGATACCATTTAAAGTTGGCAGCAAGGAATTTGAACGGCTTTTCCATGGGCTCTTGGCTCTCTCGAAACACTAAAGACATCAAACGACGAGGATGCACTTCTGCACTTTTTGTTCTTTGAGTGAAGAGATTACAATGAATAAACCTTGATGTGAATATCACTCGCCTGTTTCGTAGACACACCATGCAGCCGTCAGTGCCAAAAGGCTGATTACATTGCAGTTTAAAGCTTGATACCACCCTGTCGTTCAATGTCCAGATAAAAGCACAGGAGACGTCGCTACCTTCACTGGCATTCTTTCGCAGAGGCAATATCATAGTCTATGAGGCTCATCCGAGACGTGATCTTTGCTGGTTGAAAACTTTACCCAATACCCCGCTGAGATGACTTGTAATACAGTCATTTTTGTCAGTCTCTTAGGAGGCTTTGTGACTTGTTGGAAAAATCAATTCTGTTTTTGCTTCTTTTACGTGCTGTGGTGGTGAGAGCATGAGCTTGAAGAAAATTGGTATAGCCAGGATTTGGATCTTCCTTTATTGTATTTCTAATGGTCATATCCATGCATTAGGGTGCCTTTTGTATTGATCCTGACTTCAACAGTGTTTTAAGAAGTGAACGTGAGCTTTTTCTGCATCAATAATTAAAATGTAAATCTGTTAAAACTCGCCATGAGTGGAACCCCTGCGGTTGACCTGTTCACTAGGCTCTCTGTCAAACTAAACACCAAGGATGGGACTCAAACCCATGCACGCAGAGCAAAATGGATTAGCAGTCAATCGCCTTTTTCCGCAGCTAGTTTAAGGATGATGTCATTTAAAGTTGGCAGCAAGGCATTTGAACGGCTTTGCCATGCACACTTGGCTCTCTCGAAACAATAAAGAAATCAAACGACGAAGATGCACTTCTGCCGGGCTGTGTTTCTGCATCTATTTTATGGATGATACCATTTAAAGTTGGCAACAGGGCATTTGAACGGCTTTGCCATGTGTTCTTAGCTCTCTCGAAACACTAAAGGCATCAAACGACGAGGATGGGATTCGAACCCACGCGTGCAGAGCACAATGGATAAGCAGTCCATCGCCTTAACCACTCAGCCACCTCGTCACTCGCCTGACTGCTTGCTGGGCTGTGGTGAGTTTCTGCATCTATTTTATGGATAATGCCATTTAAAGTTGGCAGCAAGGCATTTGAACGGCTTTGCCATGTGCTCTTAGCTCTCTCGAAACACTAAAGGCATCAAACGACGAGGATGGGATTCGAACCCACGCGTGCAGAGCACAATGGATAAGCAGTCCATCGCCTTAACCACTCGGCCACCTCGTCACTCGCCTGACTGTTTGCTGGGCTCTGGTGTGTTTCTGCATCTATTTTATTGATGATACCATTTAAAGTTGGCAGCAAGGCATTTGAACGGCTTTGCCATGGGCTCTTGGCTCTCTCGAAACACTAAAGACATCAAACGACGAGGATGCACTTCTGCCGGGCTGTGTTTCTGCATTTACTTTATGGATGACGTCATTTAAAGTTGGCAGCAAGGCATTTGAACGGCTTTGCCATGTGCTCTTAGCTCTCTCGAAACACTAAAGGCATCAAACGACGAGGATGGGATTCGGACCCACGAGTGCAGATCACAATGGATTAGCAGTCCATCGCCTTAACCACTCGGCCACCTCGTCACTCACTCGACTGCCTGCCAGTCTGTGGTGTGTTTCTGCATCTATTTTATGGATAATGCCATTTAAGGTTGGCAGCAAGGCATTTGAACGGCTTTGCCATGTGCTCTTAGCTCTCTCGAAACACTAAAGGCATCAAACGACGAGGATGGGATTCGAGCCCACGCGTGCAGAGCACAATGGATTAGCAGTCCATCGCCTTAACCACTCGGCCACCTCGTCACCCAGGCGTTTGAACGGCTTTGCCATGGGCTCTTGGCTCTCTCGAAACACTAAAGACATCAAACGACGAAGATGCACTTCTGCCGGGCTGTGTTTCTGCATCTATTTTATGGATGACGTCATTTAAGGTTGGCAGCAAGGCATTTGAACGGCTTTGCCATGTGCTCTTAGCTCTCTCGAAACACTAAAGGCATCAAACGACGAGGATGGGATTCGAAACCACGCGTGCAGAGCACAATGGATAAGCAGTCCATCGCCTTAACCACTCGGCCACCTCGTCACTCGCCTGACTGCTTGCTGGGCTGTGGTGTGTTTCTGCATCTATTTTATGGATGATACCATTTAAAGTTGGCAGCAGGGCATTTGAACGGCTTTGCCATGTGCTCTTAGCTCTCTCGAAACACTAAAGGCATCAAACGACGAGGATGGGATTCGAACCCACGCATGCAGAGCACAATGGATAAGCAGTCCATCGCCTTAACCACTCGGCCACCTCGTCACGACTCTTCTATTGTCGGAATCGGTAATTTGGTGCTTTTCAACCGCTCTCATTAACATGACAGAGATAAAGTTCACAATAATGTGTTGTAAACAGTGTTGGGAATAACGGCGTTTAAAAGAACGGCGTTAGGTAACGACGTTAGTTTTTCAGTAACGTGGTAATCTAACTAATTACTTTTCCCGACGTTACAACGGCGTTAACGTTACTGGACGTTAAATGTGGTGCGTTACCACGGGCGTCAGTTTGGTTTGAAATGTGCTGGGGACAGAGACACATTCGGAATTGCATTTTCAGAAATGCTGGTACAAACTTGTCAAACTGTGCAGCCTCTCTGCTCAACCAGTAAATAAATCGATCGATCCGCAAATGTTATATGAGTTAAGTGGTCTAGTGGTAGATCATTAACCAAGCGTGTCAGAGGTTACGGGTTCGAATCCACACTTGTATAGTTGTTTTTTTTCTCTCTCATCAAAACTAATTAAGTTCAGCAGGGACACGTTTGTGTGCATTTTATTTTGTGATTTCACCAGAACGAATAGTCTCCACAACGGTGATAGATTGAAGCGCGCGTCCGAGTGAAGACTGTGCGTGACAGCGCGAGCCACAAGAGAACAACTATCCATGCAACTGATAGCAGCGGGAACGAGCGCTCAGCTTGATTTCAAAAACAACACATTTTAGCGCTAGATCTCTTATTTAATAGCGAACTAAATGAATGCTCTGCTAACTGGAGATGTTTTATTTACTTGTATTAACATCCATAACTCAATGTTTCAAAAAGTGGTAGGTACAAAATGACTCATGACGGAATCTGGTGGGGACGTGTACCCACTGAAATCGACGCCTATGTGCGTTACTATTATAGACAGTAAAGGTTACTATGTAGGCTATTGATTGAATAAACTCTAATCCGACCGCACCCCGTGGCTCACACAGCTAGTGAGGAGGTGGGTTAATAACGAGGTAAGCGATTATGATTGGCTAAGGCAGAGTTATGTTTCCTGGTAGCCAATCAGATCCAGTGTTTTTACACACATGCCAGCACAAGCGCCACACACACACACACAACAGCTAAACAGAGATTCGGTGAAGCAGCAGAGATGGCGAGTCAGGAGCAATCCGATGAAAAGTTGGCATTTTCAAGGTGCAATATAAGCACTACTTCTGTTCTACTAATTTCAACTGACTTGAGAAAACTGCTAAAAAAATTATTTTTTAACAGTAATGCAAATAGTTACTTTCCCTGGTAACGAGTTACTTTTATTATAGAGTAATTCAGTTACTAACTCAGTTACTTTTTGGAACAAGTAGTGAGTAACTATAACTAATTACTTTTTTAAAGTAACGTTCCCAACACTGGTTGTAAAAGGTTAGGCTGATGAGAGAGGCCACCTCGTCACGACTCTTCTATTGTCGGAATCGGTAGTTTGGTGCTTTTCAACCGCTCTCATTAACATGACAGAGATAAAGTTCACAATAATGTGTTGTAAAAGGCTAGGCTGATGAGAGAGGTAACCCTTCGACTGACCTGCAAGGAGCATTGGGTTCTATCAACTGCGTTGATAGAGGGAGGTGTGCTTACCTTTCTTTTGTGTGCTGCTTCTGCTTTGTTGGAAAGAACCTAGAGAGAACGCCTTGGTCAAGAAAATGGCAGCATAGCTGGCATTGGACCTCTCTCAGAATATGTTTGCAGTGTCCTTGCACTCTTCATTATCCTACCCAACCTTGTAGGGGGCTCGTCGAATCGATCCCGAACTCAAACATGGTCTTGGAGTTTAAGCGTTATAAATCCGCCCCTTTGCTACCTGGATACCCATAAGTCTCTCCCCCCAAAATTACGAAAGGAGTGCACTTTTTGTTCTTTGAGTGAAGAGATTACAATGAATAAACCTTGATGTGAATATCACTCGCCTGTTTCGTAGACACACCATGCAGCCGTCAGTGCCAAAAGGCTGATTACATTGCAGTTTAAAGCTTGATACCACCCTGTCGTTCAATGTCCAGATAAAAGCACAGGAGACGTCGCTACCTTCACTGGCATTCTTTCGCAGAGGCAATATCATAGTCTATGAGGCTCATCCGAGACGTGATCTTTGCTGGTTGAAAACTTTACCCAATACCCCACTCAGATGACTTGTAATACAGTCATCTTTGGCAATTTTTGTCAGTCTCTTAGGAGGCTTTGTGACTTGTTGGAAAAATCAATTCTGTTTTTGCTTCTTTTACGTGCTGTGGTGGTGAGAGCATGAGCTTGAAGAAAACTGGTATAGCCAGGATATGGATCTTCCTTTATTGTATTTCTAATGGTCATATCCATGGATTAGGGTGCCTTTTGTATTGATCCTGACTTCAACAGTGTTTTATGAAGTGAACATGAGCTTTTTCTGCATCGATAATTAAAATGTAAATCTGTTAAAACTCGCCATGAGTGGAACCCCTGCGGTTGACCTGTTCACTAGGCTCTCTGTCAAACTAAACACCAAGGATGGGACTCAAACCCATGCACGCAGAGCAAAATGGATTAGCAGTCAATCGCCTTTTTCCGCAGCTAGTTTAAGGATGATGTCGTTTAAAGTTGGCAGCAAGGCATTTGAACGGCTTTGCCATGCACACTTGGCTCTCTCGAAACAATAAAGAAATCAAACGACGAAGATGCACTTCTGCCGGGCTGTGTTTCTGCATCTATTTTATGGATGATACCATTTAAAGTTGGCAACAGGGCATTTGAACGGCTTTGCCATGTGTTCTTAGCTCTCTCGAAACACTAAAGGCATCAAACGACGAGGATGGGATTTGAACCCACGCGTGCAGAGCACAATGGATAAGCAGTCCATCGCCTTAACCACTCGGCCACCTCCTCACTCGCCTGACTGCTTGCTGGGCTGTGGTGAGTTTCTGCATCTATTTTATGGATGATACCATTTAAAGTTGGCAGCAGGGCATTTGAACGGCTTTGCCATGTGCTCTTAGCTCTCTCGAAACACTAAAGGCATCAAACGACGAGGATGGGATTCGAACCCACGCGTGCAGAGCACAATGGATAAGCAGTCCATCGCCTTAACCACTCGGCCACCTCGTCACTCGCCTGACTGCTTGCTGTGCTCTGGTGTGTTTCTGCATCTATTTTATGGATGATACCATTTAAAGTTGGCAGCAAGGCATTTGAACGGCTTTGCCATGGGCTCTTGGCTCTCTCGAAACACTAAAGGCATCAATCGACGAGGATGGGATTCGAACCCACGCGTGCAGAGCACAATGGATTAGCAGTCCATCGCCTTAACCACTCGGCCACCTCATCACTCACCTGACAGCCTGCCAGTCTGTGGTGTGCTTCTGCATCTATTTTATGGATAATGCCATTTAAAGTTGGCAGCAAGGCATTTGAACGGCTTTGCCATGGGCTCTTGCCTCTCGAAACACTAAAGAAATCAAACGACGAGGATGCACTTCTGCCGGGCTTTGTTTCTGCATTTACTTTATGGATGACGTCATTTAAAGTTGGCAGCAAGGCATTTGAACGGCTTTGCCATGTGCTCTTAGCTCTCTTGAAACACTTAAGGCATCAAACGACGAGGATGGGATTCAAACCCACGCGTGCAGAGCACAATGGATTAGCAGTCCATCGCCTTAACCACTTGACCACCTCGTCACGACTTTTCTATTGTCAGAATCGGTAGTTTGGTGCTTTTCAACCGCTCTCATTAACATGACAGAGATAAAGTTCACAATAATGTGTTGTAAAAGGTTAGGCTGATGAGAGAGGTAACCCTTCGACGGACCTGCAAGGAGCATTGGGTTCTATCAACTGTGTTGATAGAGGGAGATGTGCTTACGTTTCTTTTGTGTGCTGCTTCTGCTTTGTTGGAAAGAACCTAGAGAGAACGCCTTGGTCAAGAAAATGGCAGCATAGCTGGCATTGGCTGGCAGCATAGCTGGCAAACGACGAAGATGCACTTCTGCCGGGCTGTGTTTCTGCATCTATTTTATGTATGACGTCATTTAAGGTTGGCAGCAAGGCATTTGAACGGCTTTGCCATGTGCTCTTAGCTCTCTCGAAACACTAAAGGCATCAAACGACGATGATGGGATTCGAACCCACGCGTGCAGAGCACAATGGATAAGCAGTCCATCGCCTTAACGTGTTGAGTTTCTGCATCTATTTTATGGATGATAGCATTTAAAGTTGGCAGCAAGGCATTTGAACGGCTTTGCCATGTGCTCTTAGCTCTCTCGAAACACTAAAGGCATCAAACGACGAGGATGGGATTCGAACCCACGCGTGCAGAGCACAATGGATTAGCAGTCCATCGCCTTAACCACTCGGCCACCTCGTCACTCGCCTGACTGCTTGCTGGGCTGTGGTGAGTTTCTGCATCTATTTTATGGATAATGCCATTTAAAGTTGGCAGCAAGGCATTTGAACGGCTTTGCCATGTGCTCTTAGCTCTCTCGAAACACTAAAGGCATCAAACGACGAGGATGGGATTCGAACCCACGCGTGCAGAGCACAATGGATTAGCAGTCCATCGCCTTAACCACTCGGCCACCTCGTCACTCGCCTGACTGCTTGCTGGGCTGTGGTGTGTTTCTGCATCTATTTTATGGATGATACCATTTAAAGTTGGCAGCAAGGCATTTGAACGGCTTTGCCATGTGCTCTTAGCTCTCTCGAAACACTAAAGGCATCAAACGACAAGGATGGGATTCGAGCCCACGCGTGCAGAGCACAATGGATTAGCAGTCCATCGCCTTAACCACTCGGCCACCTCGTCACCAAGGCGTTTGAACGGCTTTGACATGGGCTCTTGGCTCTCTCGAAACACTAAAGACATCAAACGACGAAGATGCACTTCTGCCGGGCTGTGTTTCTGCATCTATTTTATGGATGACGTCATTTAAGGTTGGCAGCAAGGCATTTGAACGGCTATGCCATGTGCTCTTAGCTCGCTCGAAACACTAAAGGCATCAAACGACGAGGATGGGATTCGAAACCACGCGTGCAGAGCACAATGGATAAGCAGTCCATCGCCTTAACCACTCGGCCACCTCGTCATGACTCTTCTATTGTCGGAATCGGTAGTTTGGTGCTTTTCAACCGCTCTCATTAACATGACAGAGATAAAGTTCACAATAATGTGTTGTAAAATGTTAGGCTGATGAGAGAGGTAACCCTTCGACTGACCTGCAAGGAGCATTGGGTTCTATCAACTCTGTTGATAGAGGGAGATGTGCTTACGTTTCTTTTGTGTGCTGCTTCTGCTTTGTTGGAAATAACCTAGAGAGAACGCCTTGGTCAAGAAAATGGCAGCATAGCTGGCATTGGACCTCTCTCAGAATATGTTTGCAGTGTCCTTGCACTCTTCATTATCCTACCCAACCTTGTAGGGGGCTCGTCGAATCGATCCCAAACTCAAACATGGTCTTGGAGTTTAAGCTTTATAAATCCGTCCCTTTGCTACCTGGATACCCATAAGTCTCTCCCCCCAAAATTACGAAAGGAGTGCACTTTTTGTTCTTTGAGTGAAGAGATTACAATGAATAAACCTTTATGTGAATATCACTCGCCTGTTTCGTAGACACACCATGCAGCCGTCAGTGCCAAAAGGCTGATTACATTGCAGTTTAAAGCTTGATACCACCCTGTCGTTCCATGTCCAGATAAAAGCAGAGGAGACGTCGCTACCTTCACTGGCATTCTTTCGCAGAGGCAATATCATAGTCTGTGAGGCTCATCCGAGACGTGATCTTTGCTGGTTGAAAACTTTACCCAATACCCCGCTGAGATGACTTGTAATACAGTCATCTTTGGCAATTTTTGTCAGTCTCTTAGGAGGCTTTGTGACTTGTTGGAAAAATCAATTCTGTTTTTGCTTCTTTTACGTGCTGTGGTGGTGAGAACATGAGCTTGAAGAAAACTGGTATAGCCAGGATTTGAATCTTCCTTTATTGTATTTCTAATGGTCATATCCATGCATTAGGGTGCCTTTTGTATTGATCCTGACTTCAACAGTGTTTTAAGAAGTGAACATGAGCTTTTTCTGGATCGATAATTAAAATGTAAATCTGTTAAAACTCGCCATGAGTGGAACCCCTGCGGTTGACCTGTTCACTAGGCTCTCTGTCAAACTAAACACCAAGGATGGGACTCAAACCCATGCACGCAGAGCAAAATGGATTAGCGTGGCACACTAAAGGCATCAAACGACGAGGATGGGATTCGAACCCACGCGTGCAGAGCACTATGGATTAGCAGTCCATCGCCTTAACCACTCGGCCACCTCGTCACTCACCTCACTGCCTGCCAGTCTGTGGTGTGTTTCTGCATCTATTTTATGGATAATGCCATTTAAAGTTGGCAGCAAGGCATTTGAACGGCTTTGCCATGTGCTCTTAGCTCTCTCGAAACACCAAAGGCATCAAACGACGAGGATGGGATTTGAACCCACGCGTGCAGAGCACAATGGATTAGCAGTCCATCGCCTTAACCACTCGGCCACCTCGTCACTCGCCTGACGGCTTGCTGGGCTGTGGTGTGTTTCTGCATCTATTTTATGGATGATACCATTTAAAGTTGGCAGCAGGGCATTTGAACGGCTTTGCCATGTGCTCTTAGCTCTCTCGAAACACTAAAGGCATCAAACGACGAGGATGGGATTCAAACCCACGCGTGCAGAGCACAATGGATTAGCAGTCCATCGCCTTAACCACTCGGCCACCTCTTCACTCGCCTGACTGCTTGCTCGGCTGTGGTGTGTTTCTGCATCTATTTTATGGATGATACCATTTAAAGTTGGCAGCAAGGCATTTGAACGGCTTTGCCATGTGCTCTTAGCTCTCTCGAAACACTAAAGGCAATAAACGACGAGGATGGGATTCGAACCCACGCGTGCAGAGCACAATGGATTAGCAGTCCATCGCCTTAACCACTCGGCCACCTCGTCACTCTCCTGACTGCTTGCTGGGCTGTGGTGTGTTTCTGCATCTATTTTATGGATGATACCATTTAAAGTTGGCAGCAGGGCATTTGAACGGCTTTGCCATGTGCTCTTAGCTCTCTCGAAACACTAAAGGCATCAAACGACGAGGATGGGCTTCGAACCCACGCGTGCAGAGCACAATGGATTAGCAGTCCATCGCCTTAACCACTCGGCCACCTCGTCACTCTCCTGACTGCTTGCTGGGCTGTGGTGTGTTTCTGCATCTATTTTATGGATGATACCATTTAAAGTTGGCAGCAAGGCATTTGAACGGCTTTGCCATGTGCTCTTAGCTCTCTCGAAACACTAAAGGCATCAAACGACGAGGATGGGATTCGAACCCACGCGTGCAGAGCACAATGGATTAGCAGTCCATCGCCTTAACCACTCGGCCACCTCGTCACTCACTAGACTGCCTGCCAGTCTGTGGTGTGTTTCTGCATCTATTTTATGGATAATGCCATTTAAAGTTGGCAGCAAGGCATTTGAACAGCTTTGCCATGTGCTCTTAGCTCTCTCGAAACACTGAAGGCATCAAACGACGAGGATGGGATTCGAACCCACGCGTGCAGAGCACAGTGGGTTAGCAGTCCATCGCCTTAACAACTCTGCCACCTCGTCACGACTCTTCTATTGTCGGAATCGGTAGTTTGGTCCTTTTCAACCGCTCTCATTAACATGACAGAGATAAAGTTCACAATATTGTGTTGTAAAATGTTAGGCTGATGAGAGAGGTAACCCTTCGACTGACCTGCAAGGAGCATTGGGTTCTATCAACTGTGTTGATAGAGGGAGATGTGCCTACGTTTCTTTTGTGTGTTGCTTCTGCTTTGTTGGAAAGAACCTAGAGAGAACGCCTTGGTCAAGAAAATGGCAGCATAGCTGGCATTGGCTGGCAGCATAGCTGGCAAACGAAGAAGATGCACTTCTGCCGGGCTGTGTTTCTGCATCTATTTTATGTATGACGTCATTTAAGGTTGGCAGCAAGGCATTTGAACGGCTTTGCCATGTGCTCTTAGCTCTCTCGAAACACTAAAGGCATCAAACGACGATGATGGGATTCGAACCCACGCGTGCAGAGCACAATGGATAAGCAGTCCATCGCCTTAACCACTCGGCCACCTCGTCACTCTCCTGACTGCTTGCTGGGCTGTGGTGTGTTTCTGCATCTATTTTATGGATGATACCATTTAAAGTTGGCAGCAAGATATTTGAACGGCTTTGCCATGTGCTCTTAGCTCTCTCGAAACACTAAAGGCATCAAACGACGAGGATGGGATTCGAACCCATGCGTGCAGAGCACAATGGATTAGCAGTCCATCGCCTTAACCACTCGGCCACCTCGTCACTCACTAGACTGCCTGCCAGTCTGTGGTGTGTTTCTGCATCTATTTTATGGATAATGCCATTTAAAGTTGGCAGCAAGGCATTTGAACAGCTTTGCCATGTGCTCTTAGCTCTCTCGAAACACTGAAGGCATCAAACGACGAGGATGGGATTCGAACCCACGCGTGCAGAGCACAGTGGGTTAGCAGTCCATCGCCTTAACAACTCTGCCACCTCGTCACGACTCTTCTATTGTCGGAATCGGTAGTTTGGTCCTTTTCAACCGCTCTCATTAACATGACAGAGATAAAGTTCACAATATTGTGTTGTAAAATGTTAGGCTGATGAGAGAGGTAACCCTTCGACTGACCTGCAAGGAGCATTGGGTTCTATCAACTGTGTTGATAGAGGGAGATGTGCCTACGTTTCTTTTGTGTGTTGCTTCTGCTTTGTTGGAAAGAACCTAGAGAGAACGCCTTGGTCAAGAAAATGGCAGCATAGCTTGCATTGGACCTCTCTCAGAATATGTTTGCAGTGTCCTTGCACTCTTCATTATCCTACCCAACCTTGTAGGGGGCTCGTCGAATCGATCCCGAACTCAAACATGGTCTTGGAGTTTAAGCGTTATAAATCCGCCCCTTTGCTACCTGGATACCCATAAGTCTCTCCCCCCAAAATTACGAAAGGAGTGCACTTTTTGTTCTTTGAGTGAAGAGATTACAATGAATAAACCTTTAAGTGAATATCACTCGCCTGTTTCGTAGACACACCATGCAGCCGTCAGTGCCAAAAGGCTGATTACATTGCAGTTTAAAGCTTGATACCACCCTGTCGTTCCATGTCCAGATAAAAGCACAGGAGACGTCGCTACCTTCACTGGCATTCTTTTGCAGAGGCAATATCATAGTCTATGAGGCTCATCCGAGACGTGATCTTTGCTGGTTGAAAACTTTACCCAATACCCCGCTGAGATGACTTGTAATACATTCATCTTTGGCAATTTTTGTCAGTCTCTTAGGAGGCTTTGTGACTTGTTGGAAAAATCAATTCTGTTTTTGCTTCTTTTACGTGCTGTGGTGGTGAGAGCATGAGCTTGAAGAAAACTGGTATAGCCAGGATTTGGATCTTCCTTTATTGTATTTCTAATGGTCATATCCATGCATTAGGGTGCCTTTTGTATTGATCCTGACTTCAACAGTGTTTTAAGAAGTGAACATGAGCTTTTTCTGCATCGATAATTAAAATCTAAATCTGTTAAAACTCGCCATGAGTGGAACCCCTGCGGTTGACCTGTTCACTAGGCTCTCTGTCAAACTAAACACCAAGGATGGGACTCAAACCCATGCACGCAGAGCAAAATGGATTAGCAGTCAATCGCCTTTTTCCGCAGCTAGTTTAAGGATGATGTCGTTTAAAGTTGGCAGCAAGGCATTTGAACGGCTTTGCCATGCACACTTGGCTCTCTCGAAACACTAAAGACATCAAACGACGAAGATGCACTTCTGCCGGGCTGTGTTTCTGCATCTATTTTATGGATGATACCATTTAAAGTTGGCAGCAGGGCATTTGAACGGCTTTGCCATGTGCTCTTAGCTCTCTCAAAACACTAAAGGCATCAAACGATGAGGATGGGATTCGAACCCACGCGTGCAGAGCAAAATGGATAAGCAGTCCATCGCCTTAACCACTCGGCCACCTCGTCACTCTCCTGACTGCTTGCTGGGCTGTGGTGTGTTTCTGCATCTATTTTATGGATGATACCATTTAAAGTTGGCAGCAGGGCATTTGAACAGCTTTGCCATGTGCTCTTAGCCCTCTCGAAACACTGAAGGCATCAAACGACAAGGATGGGATTCGAACCCACGCGTGCAGAGCACAATGGATTAGCAGTCCATCGCCTTAATCACTCGGCCACCTCGTCACTCGCCTGACTGCTTGCTGGGCTGTGGTGTGTTTCTGCATCTATTTTATGGATGATACCATTTAAAGTTGGCAGCAAGGCATTTGAACGGCTTTGCCAAGTGCTCTTAGCTCTCTCGAAACACTAAAGGCATCAAACGACGAGGATGGGATTCGAACCCACGCGTGCAGAGCACAATGGATTAGCAGTCAATTGCCTTTTTCCTCAGCTAGTTTAAGGATGATGTCGTTTAAAGTTGGCAGCAAGGCATTTGAACGGCTTTGCCATGCACACTTGGCTCTCTCGAAACACTAAAGACATCAAACGACGAAGATGCACTTCTGCCCGGCTGTGTTTCTGCATCTATTTTATGGATGATACCATTTAAAGTTGGCAGCAGGGCATTTGAACGGCTTTGCCATGTGCTCTTAGCTCTCTCAAAACACTAAAGGCATCAAACGACGAGGATGGGATTCGAACCCACGCGTGCAGAGCAAAATGGATAAGCAGTCCATCGCCTTAACCACTCAGCCACCTCGTCACTCTCCTGACTGCTTGCTGGGCTGTGGTGTGTTTCTGCATCTATTTTATGGATGATACCATTTAAAGTTGGCAGCAGGGCATTTGAACGGCTTTGCCATGTGCTCTTAGCTCTCTCGAAACACTGAAGGCATCAAACGACGAGGATGGGATTCGAACCCACGCGTGCAGAGCACAACGGATTAGCAGTCCATCGCCTTAACCACTCGGCCACCTCGTCACTCGCCTGACTGCTTGCTCGGCTGTGGTGTGTTTCTGCATCTATTTTATGGATGATACCATTTAAAGTTGGCAGCAAGGCATTTGAACGGCTTTGCCATGTGCTCTTAGCTCTCTCGAAACACTAAAGGCATCAAACGACGAGGATGGGATTCGAACCCACGCGTGCAGAGCACAATGGATTAGCAGTCCATCGCCTTAACCACTCGGCCACCTCGTCACTCTCCTTACTGCTTGCTGGGCTGTGGTGTGTTTCTGCATCTATTTTATGGATGATACCATTTAAAGTTGGCAGCATTTGAACGGCTTTGCCATGTGCTCTTAGCTCTCTCGAAACACTGAAGGCATCAAACGACGAGGATGGGATTCGAACCCACGCGTGCAGAGCACAATGGATTAGCAGTCCATCGCCTTAACCACTCGGCCAACTCGTCACGAATCTTCTATTGTCGGAATCGGTAGTTTGGTCCTTTTCAACCGCTCTCATTAACATGACAGAGATAAAGTTCACAATAATGTGTTGTAAAATGTTAGGCTGAAGAGAGAGGTAACCCTTCGACTGACCTGCAAGGAGCATTGGGTTCTATCAACTGTGTTGATAGAGGGAGATGTGCTTACGTTTCTTTTGTGTGCTGCTTCTGCTTTGTTGGAAAGAACCTAGAGAGAACGCCTTGGTCAAGAAAATGGCAGCATAGCTTGCATTGGACCTCTCTCAGAATATGTTTGCAGTGTCCTTGCACTCTTCATTATCCTACCCAACCTTGTAGGGGGCTCGTCGAATCGATCCCGAACTCAAACATGGTCTTGGAGTTTAAGCGTTATAAATCCGCCCCTTTGCTACCTGGATACCCATAAGTCTCTCCCCCCAAAATTACGAAAGGAGTGCACTTTTTGTTCTTTGAGTGAAGAGATTACAATGAATAAACCTTTATGTGAATATCACTCGCCTGTTTCGTAGACACACCATGCAGCCGTCAGTGCCAAAAGGCTGATTACATTGCAGTTTAAAGCTTGATACCACCCTGTCGTTCCATGTCCAGATAAAAGCACAGGAGACGTCGCTACCTTCACTGGCATTCTTTCGCAGAGGCAATATCATAGTCTATGAGGCTCATCCGAGACGTGATCTTTGCTGGTTGAAAACTTTACCCAATACCCCGCTGAGATGACTTGTAATACAGTCATCTTTGGCAATTTTTGTCAGTCTCTTAGGAGGCTTTGTGACTTGTTGGAAAAATCAATTCTGTTTTTGCTTCTTTTACGTGCTGTGGTGGTGAGAGCATGAGCTTGAAGAAAACTGGTATAGCCAGGATTTGGATCTTCCTTTATTGTATTTCTAATGGTCATATCCATGCATTAGGGTGCCTTTTGTATTGATCCTGACTTCAACAGTGTTTTAAGAAGTGAACATGAGCTTTTTCTGCATCGATAATTAAAATGTAAATCTGTTAAAACTCGCCATGAGTGGAACCCCTGCGGTTGACCTGTTCACTAGGCTCTCTGTCAAACTAAACACCAAGGATGGGACTCAAACCCATGCACGCAGAGCAAAATGGATTAGCAGTCAATCGCCTTTTTCCGCAGCTAGTTTAAGGATGATGTCGTTTAAAGTTGGCAGCAAGGCATTTGAACGGCTTTGCCATGCACACTTGGCTCTCTCGAAACACTAAAGACATCAAACGACGAAGATGCACTTCTGCCGGGCTGTGTTTCTGCATCTATTTTATGGATGATACCATTTAAAGTTGGCAGCAGGGCATTTGAACAGCTTTGCCATGTGCTCTTAGCTCTCTCAAAACACTAAAGGCATCAAACGATGAGGATGGGATTCGAACCCACGCGTGCAGAGCAAAATGGATAAGCAGTCCATCGCCTTAACCACTCGGCCACCTCGTCACTCTCTTGACTGCTTGCTGGGCTGTGGTGTGTTTCTGCATCTATTTTATGGATGATACCATTTAAAGTTGGCAGCAGGGCATTTGAACGGCTTTGCCATGTGCTCTTAGCTCTCTCGAAACACTGAAGGCATCAAACGACGAGGATGGGATTCGAACCCACGCGTGCAGAGCACAATGGATTAGCAGTCCATCGCCTTAACCACTCGGCCACCTCGTCACTCGCCTGACTGCTTGCTGGGCTGTGGTGTGTTTCTGCATCTATTTTATGGATGATACCATTTAAAGTTGGCAGCAAGGCATTTGAACGGCTTTGCCAAGTGCTCTTAGCTCTCTCGAAACACTAAAGGCATCAAACGACGAGGATGGGATTCGAACCCACGCGTGCAGAGCACAATGGATCAGCAGTCAATCGCCTTTTTCCTCAGCTAGTTTAAGGATGATGTCGTTTAAAGTTGGCAGCAAGGCATTTGAACGGCTTTGCCATGCACACTTGGCTCTCTCGAAACACTAAAGACATCAAACGACGAAGATGCACTTCTGCCGGGCTGTGTTTCTGCATCTATTTTATGGATGATACCATTTTAAGTTGGCAGCAGGGCATTTGAACGGCTTTGCCATGTGCTCTTAGCTCTCTCAAAACACTAAAGGCATCAAACGATGAGGATGGGATTCGAACCCACGCGTGCAGAGCAAAATGGATAAGCAGTCCATCGCCTTAACCACTCGGCCACCTCGTCACTCTCCTGACTGCTTGCTGGGCTGTGGTGTGTTTCTGCATCTATTTTATGGATGATACCATTTAAAGTTGGCAGCAGGGCATTTGAACGGCTTTGCCATGTGCTCTTAGCTCTCTCGAAACACTGAAGGCATCAAACGACGAGGATGGGATTCGAACCCACGCGTGCAGAGCACAATGGATTAGCAGTCCATCGCCTTAACCACTCGGCCACCTCGTCACTCACTGGACTGCCTGCCAGTCTGTGGTGTGTTTCTGCATCTATTTTATGGATAATGCCATTTAAAGTTGGCAGCAAGGCATTTGAACGGCTTTGCCATGTGCTCTTAGCTCTCTCGAAACACTAAAGGCATCAAACGACGAGGATGGGATTCGAACCCACGCGTGCAGAGCACAGTGGATTAGCAGTCCATCGCCTTAACAACTCGGCCACCTCGTCACGAATCTTCTATTGTCGGAATCGGTAGTTTGGTCCTTTTCAACCGCTCTCATTAACATGACAGAGATAAAGTTCACAATAATGTGTTGTAAAATGTTAGGCTGATGAGAGAGGTAACCCTTCGACTGACCTGCAAGGAGCATTGGGTTCTATCAACTGTGTTGATAGAGGGAGATGTGCTTACGTTTCTTTTGTGTGCTGCTTCTGCTTTGTTGGAAAGAACCTAGAGAGAACGCCTTGGTCAAGAAAATGGCATCATAGCTTGCATTGGACCTCTCTCAGAATATGTTTGCAGTGTCCTTGCACTCTTCATTATCCTACCCAACCTTGTAGGGGGCTCGTCGAATCGATCCCGAACTCAAACATGGTCTTGGAGTTTAAGCGTTATAAATCCGCCCCTTTGCTACCTGGATACCCATAAGTCTCTCCCCCCAAAATTACGAAAGGAGTGCACTTTTTGTTCTTTGAGTGAAGAGATTACAATGAATAAACCTTTATGTGAATATCACTCGCCTGTTTCGTAGACACACCATGCAGCCGTCAGTGCCAAAAGGCTGATTACATTGCAGTTTAAAGCTTGATACCACCCTGTCGTTCCATGTCCAGATAAAAGCACAGGAGACGTCGCTACCTTCACTGGCATTCTTTCGCAGAGGCAATATCATAGTCTATGAGGCTCATCCGAGACGTGATCTTTGCTGGTTGAAAACTTTACCCAATACCCCGCTGAGATGACTTGTAATACAGTCATCTTTGGCAATTTTTGTCAGTCTCTTAGGAGGCTTTGTGACTTGTTGGAAAAATCAATTCTGTTTTTGCTTCTTTTACGTGCTGTGGTGGTGAGAGCATGAGCTTGAAGAAAACTGGTATAGCCAGGATTTGGATCTTCCTTTATTGTATTTCTAATGGTCATATCCATGCATTAGGGTGCCTTTTGTATTGATCCTGACTTCAACAGTGTTTTAAGAAGTGAACATGAGCTTTTTCTGCATCGATAATTAAAATGTAAATCTGTTAAAACAAGCCATGAGTGGAACCCCTGCGGTTGACCTGTTCACTAGGCTCTCTGTCAAACTAAACACCAAGGATGGGACTCAAACCCATGCACGCAGAGCAAAATGGATTAGCAGTCAATCGCCTTTTTCCGCAGCTAGTTTAAGGATGATGTCGTTTAAAGTTGGCAGCAAGGCATTTGAACGGCTTTGCCATGCACACTTGGCTCTCTCGAAACACTAAAGACATCAAACGACGAAGATGCACTTCTGCCGGGCTGTGTTTCTGCATCTATTTTATGGATGATACCATTTAAAGTTGGCAGCAGGGCATTTGAACGGCTTTGCCATGTGCTCTTAGCTCTCTCGAAACACTAAAGGCATCAAACGATGAGGATGGGATTCGAACCCACGCGTGCAGAGCACAATGGATTAGCAGTCCATCGCCTTAACCACTCGGCCACCTCGTCACTCGCCTGACTGCTTGCTCGGCTGTGGTGTGTTTCTGCATCTATTTTATGGATGATACCATTTAAAGTTGGCAGCAAGGCGTTTGACCGGCTTTGCCATGTGCTCTTAGCTCTCTCGAAACACTAAAGGCATCAAACGACGAGGATGGGATTCGAACCCACGCGTGCAGAGCACAATGGATTAGCAGTCCATCGCCTTAACCACTCGGCCACCTCGTCACTCTCCTGACTGCTTGCTGGGCTGTGGTGTGTTTCTGCATCTATTTTATGGATGATACCATTTAAAGTTGGCAGCAGGGCATTTGAACGGCTTTGCCATGTGCTCTTAGCTCTCTCGAAACACTGAAGGCATCAAACGACGAGGATGGGATTCGAACCCACGCGTGCAGAGCACAATGGATTAGCAGTCCATCGCCTTAACCACTCGGCCACCTCGTCACTCACTAGACTGCCTGCCAGTCTGTGGTGTGTTTCTGCATCTATTTTATGGATAATGCCATTTAAAGTTGGCAGCAAGGCATTTGAACGGCTTTGCCATGTGCTCTTAGCTCTCTCGAAACACTAAAGGAATCAAACGACGAGGATGGGATTCGAACCCACGCGTGCAGAGCACAGTGGATTAGCAGTCCATCGCCTTAACAACTCGGCCACCTCGTCACGACTCTTCTATTGTCGGAATCGGTAGTTTGGTCCTTTTCAACCGCTCTCATTAACATGACAGAGATAAAGTTCACAATAATGTGTTGTAAAATGTTAGGCTGATGAGAGAGGTCACCCTTCGACTGACCTGCAAGGAGCATTGGGTTCTATCAACTGTGTTGATAGAGGGAGATGTGCTTACGTTTCTTTTGTGTGCTGCTTCTGCTTTGTTGGAAAGAACCTAGAGAGAACGCCTTGGTCAAGAAAATGGCAGCATAGCTTGCATTGGACCTCTCTCAGAATATGTTTGCAGTGTCCTTGCACTCTTCATTATCCTACCCAACCTTGTAGGGGGCTCGTCGAATCGATCCCGAACTCAAACATGGTCTTGGAGTTTAAGCGTTATAAATCCGCCCCTTTGCTACCTGGATACCCATAAGTCTCTCCCCCCAAAATTACGAAAGGAGTGCACTTTTTGTTCTTTGAGTGAAGAGATTACAATGAATAAACCTTTATGTGAATATCACTCGCCTGTTTCGTAGACACACCATGCAGCCGTCAGTGCCAAAAGGCTGATTACATTGCAGTTTAAAGCTTGATACCACCCTGTCGTTCCATGTCCAGATAAAAGCACAGGAGACGTCGCTACCTTCACTGGCATTCTTTCGCAGAGGCAATATCATAGCCTATGAGGCTCATCCGAGACGTGATCTTTGCTGGTTGAAAACTTTACCCAATACCCCGCTGAGATGACTTGTAATACAGTCATCTTTGGCAATTTTTGTCAGTCTTTTAGGAGGCTTTGTGACTTGTTGGAAAAATCAATTCTGTTTTTGCTTCTTTTACGTGCTGTGGTGGTGAGAGCATGAGCTTGAAGAAAACTGGTATAGCCAGGATTTGGATCTTCCTTTATTGTATTTCTAATGGTCATATCCATGCATTAGGGTGCCTTTTGTATTGATCCTGACTTCAACAGTGTTTTAAGAAGTGAACATGAGCTTTTTCTGCATCGATAATTAAAATGTAAATCTGTTAAAACTCGCCATGAGTGGAACCCCTGCGGTTGACCTGTTCACTAGGCTCTCTGTCAAACTAAACACCAAGGATGGGACTCAAACCCATGCACGCAGAGCAAAATGGATTAGCAGTCAATCGCCTTTTTCCGCAGCTAGTTTAAGGATGATGTCGTTTAAAGTTGGCAGCAAGGCATTTGAACGGCTTTGCCATGCACACTTGGCTCTCTCGAAACACTAAAGACATCAAACGACGAAGATGCACTTCTGCCGGGCTGTGTTTCTGCATCTATTTTATGGATGATACCATTTAAAGTTGGCAGCAGGGCATTTGAACGGCTTTGCCATGTGCTCTTAGCTCTCTCAAAACACTAAAGGCATCAAACGATGAGGATGGGATTCGAACCCACGCGTGCAGAGCAAAATGGATAAGCAGTCCATCGCCTTAACCACTCGGCCACCTCGTCACTCTCCTGACTGCTTGCTGGGCTGTGGTGTGTTTCTGCATCTATTTTATGGATGATACCATTTAAAGTTGGCAGCAGGGCATTTGAACGGCTTTGCCATGTGCTCTTAGCTCTCTCGAAACACTGAAGGCATCAAACGACGAGGATGGGATTCGAACCCACGCGTGCAGAGCACAATGGATTAGCAGTCCATCGCCTTAACGACTCGGCCACCTCGTCACTCGCCTGACTGCTTGCTGGGCTGTGGTGTGTTTCTGCATCTATTTTATGGATGATACCATTTAAAGTTGGCAGCAAGGCATTTGAACGGCTTTGCCAAGTGATCTTAGCTCTCTCGAAACACTAAAGGCATCAAACGACGAGGATGGGATTCGAACCCACGCGTGCAGAGCACAATGGATTAGCAGTCAATCGCCTTTTTCCTCAGCTAGTTTAAGGATGATGTCGTTTAAAGTTGGCAGCAAGGCATTTGAACGGCTTTGCCATCCACACTTGGCTCTCTCGAAACACTAAAGACATCAAACGACGAAGATGCACTTCTGCCGGGCTGTGTTTCTGCATCTATTTTATGGATGATACCATTTAAAGTTGGCAGCAGGGCATTTGAACGGCTTTGCCATGTGCTCTTAGCTCTCTCAAAACACTAAAGGCATCAAACAACGAGGATGGGATTCGAACCCACGCGTGCAGAGCAAGATGGATAAGCAGTCCATCGCCTTAACCACTCGGCCACCTCATCACTCTCCTGACTGCTTGCTGGGCTGTGGTGTGTTTCTGCATCTATTTTATGGATGATACCATTTAAAGTTGGCAGCAGGGCATTTGAACGGCTTTGCCATGTGCTCTTAGCTCTCTCGAAACACTCAAGGCATCAAACGACGAGGATGGGATTCGAACCCACGCGTGCAGAGCACAATGGATTAGCAGTCCATCGCCTTAACCACTCGGCCACCTCGTCACTCACTGGACTGCCTGCCAGTCTGTGGTGTGTTTCTGCATCTATTTTATGGATAATGCCATTTAAAGTTGGCAGCAAGGCATTTGAACGGCTTTGCCATGTGCTCTTAGCTCTCTCGAAACACTAAAGGCATCAAACGACGAAGATGCACTTCTGCCGGGCTGTGTTTCTGCATCTATTTTATGGATGATACCATTTAAAGTTGGCAGCAGGGCATTTGAACGGCTTTGCCATGTGCTCTTAGCTCTCTCGAAACACTAAAGGCATCAAACGACGAGGATGGGATTCGAACCCACGCGTGCAGAGCACAATGGATTAGCAGTCCATCGCCTTAACCACTCGGCCACCTCGTCACTCGCCTGACTGCTTGCTCGGCAGTGGTGTGTTTCTGCATCTATTTTATGGATGATACCATTTAAAGTTGGCAGCAAGGCGTTTGACCGGCTTTGCCATGTTCTCTTAGCTCTCTCGAAACACTAAAGGCATCAAACGACGAGGATGGGATTCGAACCCACGCGTGCAGAGCACAATGGATTAGCAGTCCATCGCCTTAACCACTCGGCCACCTCGTCACTCTCCTGACTGCTTGCTGGGCTGTGGTGTGTTTCTGCATCTATTTTATGGATGATACCATTTAAAGTTGGCAGCAGGGCATTAGAACGGCTTTGCCATGTGCTCTTAGCTCTCTCGAAACACTGAAGGCATCAAACGACGAGGATGGGATTCGAACCCACGCGTGCAGAGCACAATGGATTAGCAGTCCATCGCCTTAACCACTCGGCCACCTCGTCACTCACTAGACTGCCTGCCAGTCTGTGGTGTGTTTCTGCATCTATTTTATGGATAATGCCATTTAAAGTTGGCAGCAAGGCATTTGAACGGCTTTGCCATGTGCTCTTAGCTCTCTCGAAACACTAAAGGCATCAAACGACGAGGATGGGATTCGAACCCACGCGTGCAGAGCACAGTGGATTAGCAGTCCATCGCCTTAACAACTCGGCCACCTCGTCACGACTCTTCTATTGTCGGAATCGGTAGTTTGGTCCTTTTCAACCGCTCTCATTAACATGACAGAGATAAAGTTCACAATAATGTGTTGTAAAATGTTAGGCTGATGAGAGAGGTCACCCTTCGACTGACCTGCAAGGAGCATTGGGTTCTATCAACTGTGTTGATAGAGGGAGATGTGCTTACGTTTCTTTTGTGTGCTGCTTCTGCTTTGTTGGAAAGAACCTAGAGAGAACGCCTTGGTCAAGAAAATGGCAGCATAGCTTGCATTGGACCTCTCTCAGAATATGTTTGCAGTGTCCTTGCACTCTTCATTATCCTACCCAACCTTGTAGGGGGCTCGTCGAATCGATCCCGAACTCAAACATGGTCTTGGAGTTTAAGCGTTATAAATCCACCCCTTTGCTACCTGGATACCCATAAGTCTCTCCCCCCAAAATTACGAAAGGAGTGCACTTTTTGTTCTTTGAGTGAAGAGATTACAATGAATAAACCTTTATGTGAATATCACTCGCCTGTTTAAGTTTAAGGATGATGTCGTTTAAAGTTGGCAGCAAGGCATTTGAACGGCTTTGCCATGCACACTTGGCTCTCTCGAAACACTAAAGACATCAAACGACGAGGATGGGATTCGAACCCACGCGTGCAGAGCACAATGGATTAGCAGTCCATCGCCTTAACCAGTCGGCCACCTCGTCACTCGCCTGACTGCTTGCTGGGCTGTGGTGTGTTTCTGCATCTATTTTATGGATGATACCATTTAAAGTGGGCAGCAAGGCATTTGAACGGCTTTGCCAAGTGCTCTTAGCTCTCTCAAAACACTAAAGGCATCAAACGACGAGGATGGGATTCGAACCCACGCGTGCAGAGCACAATGGATTAGCAGTCAATCGCCTTTTTCCTCAGCTAGTTTAAGGATGATGTCGTTTAAAGTTGGCAGCAAGGCATTTGAACGGCTTTGCCATGCACACTTGGCTCTCTCGAAACACTAAAGACATCAAACGACGAAGATGCACTTCTGCCGGGCTGTGTTTCTGCATCTATTTTATGGATGATACCATTTAAAGTTGGCAGCAGGGCATTTGAACGGCTTTGCCATGTGCTCTTAGCTCTCTCAAAACACTAAAGGCATCAAACGACGAGGATGGGATTCGAACCCACGCGTGCAGAGCACAATGGATTAGCAGTCCATCGCCTTAACCACTCGGCCACCTCGTCACTCGCCTGACTGCTTGCTCGGCTGTGGTGTGTTTCTGCATCTATTTTATGGACAATGCCATTTAAAGTTGGCAGCAAGGCATTTGAACGGCTTTGCCATGTGCTCTTAGCTCTCTCGAAACACTAAAGGCATCAAACGACGAGGATGGGATTCGAACCCACGCGTGCAGAGCACAGTGGATTAGCAGTCCATCGCCTTAACAACTCGGCCACCTCGTCACGACTCTTCTATTGTCGGAATCGGTAGTTTGGTCCTTTTCAACCGCTCTCATTAACATGACAGAGATAAAGTTCACAATAATGTGTTGTAAAATGTTAGGCTGATGAGAGAGGTAACCCTTCGACTGACCTGCAAGGAGCATTGGGTTCTATCAACTGTGTTGATAGAGGGAGATGTGCTTACGTTTCTTTTGTGTGCTGCTTCTGCTTTGTTGGAAAGAACCTAGAGAGAACGCCTTGGTCAAGAAAATGGCAGCATAGCTTGCATTGGACCTCTCTCAGAATATGTTTGCAGTGTCCTTGCACTCTTCATTATCCTACCCAACCTTGTAGGGGGCTCGTCGAATCGATCCCGAACTCAAACATGGTCTTGGAGTTTAAGCGTTATAAATCCGCCCCTTTGCTACCTGGATACCCATAAGTCTCTCCCCCCAAAATTACGAAAGGAGTGCACTTTTTGTTCTTTGAGTGAAGAGATTACAATGAATAAACCTTTATGTGAATATCACTCGCCTGTTTCGTAGACACACCATGCAGCCGTCAGTGCCAAAAGGCTGATTACATTGCAGTTTAAAGCTTGATACCACCCTGTCGTTCCATGTCCAGATAAAAGCACAGGAGACGTCGCTACCTTCACTGGCATTCTTTCGCAGAGGCAATATCATAGTCTATGAGGCTCATCCGAGACGTGATCTTTGCTGGTTGAAAACTTTACCCAATACCCCGCTGAGATGACTTGTAATACAGTCATCTTTGGCAATTTTTGTCAGTCTCTTAGGAGGCTTTGTGACTTGTTGGAAAAATCAATTCTGTTTTTGCTTCTTTTACGTGCTGTGGTGGTGAGAGCATGAGCTTGAAGAAAACTGGTATAGCCAGGATTTGGATCTTCCTTTATTGTATTTCTAATGGTCATATCCATGCATTAGGGTGCCTTTTGTATTGATCCTGACTTCAACAGTGTTTTAAGAAGTGAACATGAGCTTTTTCTGCATCGATAATTAAAATGTAAATCTGTTAAGACTCGCCATGAGTGGAACCCCTGCGGTTGACCTGTTCACTAGGCTCTCTGTCAAACTAAACACCAAGGATGGGACTCAAACCCATGCACGCAGAGCAAAATGGATTAGCAGTCAATCGCCTTTTCCGCAGCTAGTTTAAGGATGATGTCGTTTAAAGTTGGCAGCAAGGCATTTGAACGGCTTTGCCATGCACACTTGGCTCTCTCGAAACACTAAAGACATCAAACGACGAAGATGCACTTCTGCCGGGCTGTGTTTCTGCATCTATTTTATGGATGATACCATTTAAAGTTGGCAGCAGGGCATTTGAACGGCTTTGCCATGTGCTCTTAGCTCTCTCAAAACACTAAAGGCATCAAACGACGAGGATGGGATTCGAACCCACGCGTGCAGAGCACAATGGATTAGCAGTCCATCGCCTTAACCACTCGGCCACCTCGTCACTCTCCTGACTGCTTGCTGGGCTGTGGTGTGTTTCTGCATCTATTTTATGGATGATACCATTTAAAGTTGGCAGCAGGGCATTTGAACGGCTTTGCCATGTGCTCTTAGCTCTCTCGAAACACTGAAGGCATCAAACGACGAGGATGGGATTCGAACCCACGCGTGCAGAGCACAATGGATTAGCAGTCCATCGCCTTAACCACTCGGCCACCTCGTCACTCGCCTGACTGCTTGCTGGGCTGTGGTGTGTTTCTGCATCTATTTTATGGATGATACCATTTAAAGTTGGCAGCAAGGCATTTGAACGGCTTTGCCATGTGCTCTTAGCTCTCTCGAAACACTAAAGGCATCAAACGACGAGGATGGGATTCGAACCCACGCGTGCAGAGCACAATGGATTAGCAGTCCATCGCCTTAACCACTCGGCCACCTCGTCACTCACCTGACTGCCTGCCAGTCTGTGGTGTGTTTCTGCATCTATTTTATGGATAATGCCATTTAAAGTTGGCAGCAAGGCATTTGAACGGCTTTGCCATGTGCTCTTAGCTCTCTCGAAACACTAAAGGCATCAAACGACGAGGATGGGATTCGAACCCACGCGTGCAGAGCACAGTGGATTAGCAGTCCATCGCCTTAACAACTCGGCCACCTCGTCACGACTCTTCTATTGTCGGAATCGGTAGTTTGGTCCTTTTCAACCGCTCTCATTAACATGACAGAGATAAAGTTCACAATAATGTGTTGTAAAATGTTAGGCTGATGAGAGAGGTAACCCTTCGACTGACCTGCAAGGAGCATTGGGTTCTATCAACTGTGTTGATAGAGGGAGATGTGCTTACGTTTCTTTTGTGTGCTGCTTCTGCTTTGTTGGAAAGAACCTAGAGAGAACGCCTTGGTCAAGAAAATGGCAGCATAGCTTGCATTGGACCTCTCTCAGAATATGTTTGCAGTGTCCTTGCACTCTTCATTATCCTACCCAACCTTGTAGGGGGCTCGTCGAATCGATCCCGAACTCAAACATGGTCTTGGAGTTTAAGCGTTATAAATCCGCCCCTTTGCTACCTGGATACCCATAAGTCTCTCCCCCCAAAATTACGAAAGGAGTGCACTTTTTGTTCTTTGAGTGAAGAGATTACAATGAATAAACCTTTATGTGAATATCACTCGCCTGTTTCGTAGACACACCATGCAGCCGTCAGTGCCAAAAGGCTGATTACATTGCAGTTTAAAGCTTGATACCACCCTGTCGTTCCATGTCCAGATAAAAGCACAGGAGACGTCGCTACCTTCACTGGCATTCTTTCGCAGAGGCAATATCATAGTCTATGAGGCTCATCCGAGACGTGATCTTTGCTGGTTGAAAACTTTACCCAATACCCCGCTGAGATGACTTGTAATACAGTCATCTTTGGCAATTTTTGTCAGTCTCTAGGAGGCTTTGTGACTTGTTGGAAAAATCAATTCTGTTTTTGCTTCTTTTACGTGCTGTGGTGGTGAGAGCATGAGCTTGAAGAAAACTGGTATAGCCAGGATTTGGATCTTCCTTTATTGTATTTCTAATGGTCATATCCATGCATTAGGGTGCCTTTTGTATTGATCCTGACTTCAACAGTGTTTTATGAAGTGAACATGAGCTTTTTCTGCATCGATAATTAAAATGTAAATCTGTTAAAACTCGCCATGAGTGGAACCCCTGCGGTTGACCTGTTCACTAGGCTGTCTGTCAAACTAAACACCAAGGATGGGACTCAAACCCATGCACGCAGAGCAAAATGGATTAGCAGTCAATCGCCTTTTTCCGCAGCTAGTTTAAGGATGATGTCGTTTAAAGTTGGCAGCAAGGCATTTGAACGGCTTTGCCATGCACACTTGGCTCTCTCGAAACACTAAAGACATCAAACGACGAAGATGCACTTCTGCCGGGCTGTGTTTCTGCATCTATTTTATGGATGATACCATTTAAAGTTGGCAGCAGGGCATTTGAACGGCTTTGCCATGTGCTCTTAGCTCTCTCGAAACACTAAAGGCATCAAACGACGAGGATGGGATTCGAACCCACGCGTGCAGAGCACAATGGATTAGCAGTCCATCGCCTTAACCACTCGGCCACCTCGTCACTCGCCTGACTGCTTGCTCGGCTGTGGTGTGTTTCTGCATCTATTTTATGGATGATACCATTTAAAGTTGGCAGCAAGGCATTTGAACGGCTTCGCCATGTGCTCTTAGCTCTCTCGAAACACTAAAGCCATCAAACGACGAGGATGGGATTCGAACCCACGCGTGCAGAGCACAATGGATTAGCAGTCCATCGCCTTAACCACTCGGCCACCTCGTCACTCTCCTGACTGCTTGCTGGGCTGTGGTGTGTTTCTGCATCTATTTTATGGATGATACCATTTAAAGTTGGCAGCAGGGCATTTGAACGGCTTTGCCATGTGCTCTTAGCTCTCTCGAAACACTGAAGGCATCAAACGACGAGGATGGGATTCGAACCCACGCGTGCAGAGCACAATGGATTAGCAGTCCATCGCCTTAACCACTCGGCCACCTCGTCACTCGCCTGACTGCTTGCTGGGCTGTGGTGTGTTTCTGCATCTATTTTATGGATGATACCATTTAAAGTTGGCAGCAAGGCATTTGAACGGCTTTGCCATGTGCTCTTAGCTCTCTCGAAACACTAAAGGCATCAAACGACGAGGATGGGATTCGAACCCACGCGTTCAGAGCACAATGGATTAGCAGTCCATCGCCTTAACCACTCGGCCACCTCATCACTCACCTGACTGCCTGCCAGTCTGTGGTGTGTTTCTGCATCTATTTTATGGATAATGCCATTTAAAGTTGGCAGCAAGGCATTTGAACGGCTTTGCCATGTGCTCTTAGCTCTCTCGAAACACTAAAGGCATCAAACGACGAGGATGGGATTCGAACCCACGCGTGCAGAGCACAATGGATTAGCAGTCCATCGCCTTAACCACTCGGCCACCTCGTCACTCTCCTTACTGCTTGCTGGGCTGTGGTGTGTTTCTGCATCTATTTTATGGATGATACCATTTAAAGTTGGCAGCATTTGAACGGCTTTGCCATGTGCTCTTAGCTCTCTCGAAACACTGAAGGCATCAAACGACGAGGATGGGATTCGAACCCACGCGTGCAGAGCACAATGGATTAGCAGTCCATCGCCTTAACCACTCGGCCAACTCGTCACGAATCTTCTATTGTCGGAATCGGTAGTTTGGTCCTTTTCAACCGCTCTCATTAACATGACAGAGATAAAGTTCACAATAATGTGTTGTAAAATGTTAGGCTGATGAGAGAGGTAACCCTTCGACTGACCTGCAAGGAGCATTGGGTTCTATCAACTGTGTTGATAGAGGGAGATGTGCTTACGTTTCTTTTGTGTGCTGCTTCTGCTTTGTTGGAAAGAACCTAGAGAGAACGCCTTGGTCAAGAAAATGGCAGCATAGCTTGCATTGGACCTCTCTCAGAATATGTTTGCAGTGTCCTTGCACTCTTCATTATCCTACCCAACCTTGTAGGGGGCTCGTCGAATCGATCCCGAACTCAAACATGGTCTTGGAGTTTAAGCGTTATAAATCCGCCCCTTTGCTACCTGGATACCCATAAGTCTCTCCCCCCAAAATTACGAAAGGAGTGCACTTTTTGTTCTTTGAGTGAAGAGATTACAATGAATAAACCTTTATGTGAATATCACTCGCCTGTTTCGTAGACACACCATGCAGCCGTCAGTGCCAAAAGGCTGATTACATTGCAGTTTAAAGCTTGATACCACCCTGTCGTTCCATGTCCAGATAAAAGCACAGGAGACGTCGCTACCTTCACTGGCATTCTTTCGCAGAGGCAATATCATAGTCTATGAGGCTCATCCGAGACGTGATCTTTGCTGGTTGAAAACTTTACCCAATACCCCGCTGAGATGACTTGTAATACAGTCATCTTTGGCAATTTTTGTCAGTCTCTTAGGAGGCTTTGTGACTTGTTGGAAAAATCAATTCTGTTTTTGCTTCTTTTACGTGCTGTGGTGGTGAGAGCATGAGCTTGAAGAAAACTGGTATAGCCAGGATTTGGATCTTCCTTTATTGTATTTCTAATGGTCATATCCATGCATTAGGGTGCCTTTTGTATTGATCCTGACTTCAACAGTGTTTTAAGAAGTGAACATGAGCTTTTTCTGCATCGATAATTAAAATGTAAATCTGTTAAAACTCGCCATGAGTGGAACCCCTGCGGTTGACCTGTTCACTAGGCTCTCTGTCAAACTAAACACCAAGGATGGGACTCAAACCCATGCACGCAGAGCAAAATGGATTAGCAGTCAATCGCCTTTTTCCGCAGCTAGTTTAAGGATGATGTCGTTTAAAGTTGGCAGCAAGGCATTTGAACGGCTTTGCCATGCACACTTGGCTCTCTCGAAACACTAAAGACATCAAACGACGAAGATGCACTTCTGCCGGGCTGTGTTTCTGCATCTATTTTATGGATGATACCATTTAAAGTTGGCAGCAGGGCATTTGAACGGCTTTGCCATGTGCTCTTAGCTCTCTCAAAACACTAAAGGCATCAAACGATGAGGATGGGATTCGAACCCACGCGTGCAGAGCAAAATGGATAAGCAGTCCATCGCCTTAACCACTCGGCCACCTCGTCACTCTCCTTGACTGCTTGCTGGGCTGTGGTGTGTTTCTGCATCTATTTTATGGATGATACCATTTAAAGTTGGCAGCAGGGCATTTGAACGGCTTTGCCATGTGCTCTTAGCTCTCTCGAAACACTGAAGGCATCAAACGACGAGGATGGGATTCGAACCCACGCGTGCAGAGCACAATGGATTAGCAGTCCATCGCCTTAACCACTCGGCCACCTCGTCACTCGCCTGACTGCTTGCTGGGCTGTGGTGTGTTTCTGCATCTATTTTATGGATGATACCATTTAAAGTTGGCAGCAAGGCATTTGAACGGCTTTGCCAAGTGCTCTTAGCTCTCTCGAAACACTAAAGGCATCAAACGACGAGGATGGGATTCGAACCCACGCGTGCAGAGCACAATGGATCAGCAGTCAATCGCCTTTTTCCTCAGCTAGTTTAAGGATGATGTCGTTTAAAGTTGGCAGCAAGGCATTTGAACGGCTTTGCCATGCACACTTGGCTCTCTCGAAACACTAAAGACATCAAACGACGAAGATGCACTTCTGCCGGGCTGTGTTTCTGCATCTATTTTATGGATGATACCATTTTAAGTTGGCAGCAGGGCATTTGAACGGCTTTGCCATGTGCTCTTAGCTCTCTCAAAACACTAAAGGCATCAAACGATGAGGATGGGATTCGAACCCACGCGTGCAGAGCAAAATGGATAAGCAGTCCATCGCCTTAACCACTCGGCCACCTCGTCACTCTCCTGACTGCTTGCTGGGCTGTGGTGTGTTTCTGCATCTATTTTATGGATGATACCATTTAAAGTTGGCAGCAGGGCATTTGAACGGCTTTGCCATGTGCTCTTAGCTCTCTCGAAACACTGAAGGCATCAAACGACGAGGATGGGATTCGAACCCACGCGTGCAGAGCACAATGGATTAGCAGTCCATCGCCTTAACCACTCGGCCACCTCGTCACTCACTGGACTGCCTGCCAGTCTGTGGTGTGTTTCTGCATCTATTTTATGGATAATGCCATTTAAAGTTGGCAGCAAGGCATTTGAACGGCTTTGCCATGTGCTCTTAGCTCTCTCGAAACACTAAAGGCATCAAACGACGAGGATGGGATTCGAACCCACGCGTGCAGAGCACAGTGGATTAGCAGTCCATCGCCTTAACAACTCGGCCACCTCGTCACGAATCTTCTATTGTCGGAATCGGTAGTTTGGTCCTTTTCAACCGCTCTCATTAACATGACAGAGATAAAGTTCACAATAATGTGTTGTAAAATGTTAGGCTGATGAGAGAGGTAACCCTTCGACTGACCTGCAAGGAGCATTGGGTTCTATCAACTGTGTTGATAGAGGGAGATGTGCTTACGTTTCTTTTGTGTGCTGCTTCTGCTTTGTTGGAAAGAACCTAGAGAGAACGCCTTGGTCAAGAAAATGGCAGCATAGCTTGCATTGGACCTCTCTCAGAATATGTTTGCAGTGTCCTTGCACTCTTCATTATCCTACCCAACCTTGTAGGGGGCTCGTCGAATCGATCCCGAACTCAAACATGGTCTTGGAGTTTAAGCGTTATAAATCCGCCCCTTTGCTACCTGGATACCCATAAGTCTCTCCCCCCAAAATTACGAAAGGAGTGCACTTTTTGTTCTTTGAGTGAAGAGATTACAATGAATAAACCTTTATGTGAATATCACTCGCCTGTTTCGTAGACACACCATGCAGCCGTCAGTGCCAAAAGGCTGATTACATTGCAGTTTAAAGCTTGATACCACCCTGTCGTTCCATGTCCAGATAAAAGCACAGGAGACGTCGCTACCTTCACTGGCATTCTTTCGCAGAGGCAATATCATAGTCTATGAGGCTCATCCGAGACGTGATCTTTGCTGGTTGAAAACTTTACCCAATACCCCGCTGAGATGACTTGTAATACAGTCATCTTTGGCAATTTTTGTCAGTCTCTTAGGAGGCTTTGTGACTTGTTGGAAAAATCAATTCTGTTTTTGCTTCTTTTACGTGCTGTGGTGGTGAGAGCATGAGCTTGAAGAAAACTGGTATAGCCAGGATTTGGATCTTCCTTTATTGTATTTCTAATGGTCATATCCATGCATTAGGGTGCCTTTTGTATTGATCCTGACTTCAACAGTGTTTTAAGAAGTGAACATGAGCTTTTTCTGCATCGATAATTAAAATGTAAATCTGTTAAAACTCGCCATGAGTGGAACCCCTGCGGTTGACCTGTTCACTAGGCTCTCTGTCAAACTAAACACCAAGGATGGGACTCAAACCCATGCACGCAGAGCAAAATGGATTAGCAGTCAATCGCCTTTTTCCGCAGCTAGTTTAAGGATGATGTCGTTTAAAGTTGGCAGCAAGGCATTTGAACGGCTTTGCCATGCACACTTGGCTCTCTCGAAACACTAAAGACATCAAACGACGAAGATGCACTTCTGCCGGGCTGTGTTTCTGCATCTATTTTATGGATGATACCATTTAAAGTTGGCAGCAGGGCATTTGAACGGCTTTGCCATGTGCTCTTAGCTCTCTCGAAACACTAAAGGCATCAAACGATGAGGATGGGATTCGAACCCACGCGTGCAGAGCACAATGGATTAGCAGTCCATCGCCTTAACCACTCGGCCACCTCGTCACTCGCCTGACTGCTTGCTCGGCTGTGGTGTGTTTCTGCATCTATTTTATGGATGATACCATTTAAAGTTGGCAGCAAGGCGTTTGACCGGCTTTGCCATGTGCTCTTAGCTCTCTCGAAACACTAAAGGCATCAAACGACGAGGATGGGATTCGAACCCACGCGTGCAGAGCACAATGGATTAGCAGTCCATCGCCTTAACCACTCGGCCACCTCGTCACTCTCCTGACTGCTTGCTGGGCTGTGGTGTGTTTCTGCATCTATTTTATGGATGATACCATTTAAAGTTGGCAGCAGGGCATTTGAACGGCTTTGCCATGTGCTCTTAGCTCTCTCGAAACACTGAAGGCATCAAACGACGAGGATGGGATTCGAACCCACGCGTGCAGAGCACAATGGATTAGCAGTCCATCGCCTTAACCACTCGGCCACCTCGTCACTCACTAGACTGCCTGCCAGTCTGTGGTGTGTTTCTGCATCTATTTTATGGATAATGCCATTTAAAGTTGGCAGCAAGGCATTTGAACGGCTTTGCCATGTGCTCTTAGCTCTCTCGAAACACTAAAGGAATCAAACGACGAGGATGGGATTCGAACCCACGCGTGCAGAGCACAGTGGATTAGCAGTCCATCGCCTTAACAACTCGGCCACCTCGTCACGACTCTTCTATTGTCGGAATCGGTAGTTTGGTCCTTTTCAACCGCTCTCATTAACATGACAGAGATAAAGTTCACAATAATGTGTTGTAAAATGTTAGGCTGATGAGAGAGGTCACCCTTCGACTGACCTGCAAGGAGCATTGGGTTCTATCAACTGTGTTGATAGAGGGAGATGTGCTTACGTTTCTTTTGTGTGCTGCTTCTGCTTTGTTGGAAAGAACCTAGAGAGAACGCCTTGGTCAAGAAAATGGCAGCATAGCTTGCATTGGACCTCTCTCAGAATATGTTTGCAGTGTCCTTGCACTCTTCATTATCCTACCCAACCTTGTAGGGGGCTCGTCGAATCGATCCCGAACTCAAACATGGTCTTGGAGTTTAAGCGTTATAAATCCGCCCCTTTGCTACCTGGATACCCATAAGTCTCTCCCCCCAAAATTACGAAAGGAGTGCACTTTTTGTTCTTTGAGTGAAGAGATTACAATGAATAAACCTTTATGTGAATATCACTCGCCTGTTTCGTAGACACACCATGCAGCCGTCAGTGCCAAAAGGCTGATTACATTGCAGTTTAAAGCTTGATACCACCCTGTCGTTCCATGTCCAGATAAAAGCACAGGAGACGTCGCTACCTTCACTGGCATTCTTTCGCAGAGGCAATATCATAGTCTATGAGGCTCATCCGAGACGTGATCTTTGCTGGTTGAAAACTTTACCCAATACCCCGCTGAGATGACTTGTAATACAGTCATCTTTGGCAATTTTTGTCAGTCTCTTAGGAGGCTTTGTGACTTGTTGGAAAAATCAATTCTGTTTTTGCTTCTTTTACGTGCTGTGGTGGTGAGAGCATGAGCTTGAAGAAAACTGGTATAGCCAGGATTTGGATCTTCCTTTATTGTATTTCTAATGGTCATATCCATGCATTAGGGTGCCTTTTGTATTGATCCTGACTTCAACAGTGTTTTAAGAAGTGAACATGAGCTTTTTCTGCATCGATAATTAAAATGTAAATCTGTTAAAACTCGCCATGAGTGGAACCCCTGCGGTTGACCTGTTCACTAGGCTCTCTGTCAAACTAAACACCAAGGATGGGACTCAAACCCATGCACGCAGAGCAAAATGGATTAGCAGTCAATCGCCTTTTTCCGCAGCTAGTTTAAGGATGATGTCGTTTAAAGTTGGCAGCAAGGCATTTGAACGGCTTTGCCATGCACACTTGGCTCTCTCGAAACACTAAAGACATCAAACGACGAAGATGCACTTCTGCCGGGCTGTGTTTCTGCATCTATTTTATGGATGATACCATTTAAAGTTGGCAGCAGGGCATTTGAACGGCTTTGCCATGTGCTCTTAGCTCTCTCAAAACACTAAAGGCATCAAACGATGAGGATGGGATTCGAACCCACGCGTGCAGAGCAAAATGGATAAGCAGTCCATCGCCTTAACCACTCGGCCACCTCGTCACTCTCCTGACTGCTTGCTGGGCTGTGGTGTGTTTCTGCATCTATTTTATGGATGATACCATTTAAAGTTGGCAGCAGGGCATTTGAACGGCTTTGCCATGTGCTCTTAGCTCTCTCGAAACACTGAAGGCATCAAACGACGAGGATGGGATTCGAACCCACGCGTGCAGAGCACAATGGATTAGCAGTCCATCGCCTTAACGACTCGGCCACCTCGTCACTCGCCTGACTGCTTGCTGGGCTGTGGTGTGTTTCTGCATCTATTTTATGGATGATACCATTTAAAGTTGGCAGCAAGGCATTTGAACGGCTTTGCCAAGTGATCTTAGCTCTCTCGAAACACTAAAGGCATCAAACGACGAGGATGGGATTCGAACCCACGCGTGCAGAGCACAATGGATTAGCAGTCAATCGCCTTTTTCCTCAGCTAGTTTAAGGATGATGTCGTTTAAAGTTGGCAGCAAGGCATTTGAACGGCTTTGCCATCCACACTTGGCTCTCTCGAAACACTAAAGACATCAAACGACGAAGATGCACTTCTGCCGGGCTGTGTTTCTGCATCTATTTTATGGATGATACCATTTAAAGTTGGCAGCAGGGCATTTGAACGGCTTTGCCATGTGCTCTTAGCTCTCTCAAAACACTAAAGGCATCAAACAACGAGGATGGGATTCGAACCCACGCGTGCAGAGCAAGATGGATAAGCAGTCCATCGCCTTAACCACTCGGCCACCTCATCACTCTCCTGACTGCTTGCTGGGCTGTGGTGTGTTTCTGCATCTATTTTATGGATGATACCATTTAAAGTTGGCAGCAGGGCATTTGAACGGCTTTGCCATGTGCTCTTAGCTCTCTCGAAACACTCAAGGCATCAAACGACGAGGATGGGATTCGAACCCACGCGTGCAGAGCACAATGGATTAGCAGTCCATCGCCTTAACCACTCGGCCACCTCGTCACTCACTGGACTGCCTGCCAGTCTGTGGTGTGTTTCTGCATCTATTTTATGGATAATGCCATTTAAAGTTGGCAGCAAGGCATTTGAACGGCTTTGCCATGTGCTCTTAGCTCTCTCGAAACACTAAAGGCATCAAACGACGAAGATGCACTTCTGCCGGGCTGTGTTTCTGCATCTATTTTATGGATGATACCATTTAAAGTTGGCAGCAGGGCATTTGAACGGCTTTGCCATGTGCTCTTAGCTCTCTCGAAACACTAAAGGCATCAAACGACGAGGATGGGATTCGAACCCACGCGTGCAGAGCACAATGGATTAGCAGTCCATCGCCTTAACCACTCGGCCACCTCGTCACTCGCCTGACTGCTTGCTCGGCAGTGGTGTGTTTCTGCATCTATTTTATGGATGATACCATTTAAAGTTGGCAGCAAGGCGTTTGACCGGCTTTGCCATGTTCTCTTAGCTCTCTCGAAACACTAAAGGCATCAAACGACGAGGATGGGATTCGAACCCACGCGTGCAGAGCACAATGGATTAGCAGTCCATCGCCTTAACCACTCGGCCACCTCGTCACTCTCCTGACTGCTTGCTGGGCTGTGGTGTGTTTCTGCATCTATTTTATGGATGATACCATTTAAAGTTGGCAGCAGGGCATTAGAACGGCTTTGCCATGTGCTCTTAGCTCTCTCGAAACACTGAAGGCATCAAACGACGAGGATGGGATTCGAACCCACGCGTGCAGAGCACAATGGATTAGCAGTCCATCGCCTTAACCACTCGGCCACCTCGTCACTCACTAGACTGCCTGCCAGTCTGTGGTGTGTTTCTGCATCTATTTTATGGATAATGCCATTTAAAGTTGGCAGCAAGGCATTTGAACGGCTTTGCCATGTGCTCTTAGCTCTCTCGAAACACTAAAGGCATCAAACGACGAGGATGGGATTCGAACCCACGCGTGCAGAGCACAGTGGATTAGCAGTCCATCGCCTTAACAACTCGGCCACCTCGTCACGACTCTTCTATTGTCGGAATCGGTAGTTTGGTCCTTTTCAACCGCTCTCATTAACATGACAGAGATAAAGTTCACAATAATGTGTTGTAAAATGTTAGGCTGATGAGAGAGGTCACCCTTCGACTGACCTGCAAGGAGCATTGGGTTCTATCAACTGTGTTGATAGAGGGAGATGTGCTTACGTTTCTTTTGTGTGCTGCTTCTGCTTTGTTGGAAAGAACCTAGAGAGAACGCCTTGGTCAAGAAAATGGCAGCATAGCTTGCATTGGACCTCTCTCAGAATATGTTTGCAGTGTCCTTGCACTCTTCATTATCCTACCCAACCTTGTAGGGGGCTCGTCGAATCGATCCCGAACTCAAACATGGTCTTGGAGTTTAAGCGTTATAAATCCACCCCTTTGCTACCTGGATACCCATAAGTCTCTCCCCCCAAAATTACGAAAGGAGTGCACTTTTTGTTCTTTGAGTGAAGAGATTACAATGAATAAACCTTTATGTGAATATCACTCGCCTGTTTAAGTTTAGGGATGATGTCGTTTAAAGTTGGCAGCAAGGCATTTGAACGGCTTTGCCATGCACACTTGGCTCTCTCGAAACACTAAAGACATCAAACGACGAGGATGGGATTCGAACCCACGCGTGCAGAGCACAATGGATTAGCAGTCCATCGCCTTAACCAGTCGGCCACCTCGTCACTCGCCTGACTGCTTGCTGGGCTGTGGTGTGTTTCTGCATCTATTTTATGGATGATACCATTTAAAGTGGGCAGCAAGGCATTTGAACGGCTTTGCCAAGTGCTCTTAGCTCTCTCAAAACACTAAAGGCATCAAACGACGAGGATGGGATTCGAACCCACGCGTGCAGAGCACAATGGATTAGCAGTCAATCGCCTTTTTCCTCAGCTAGTTTAAGGATGATGTCGTTTAAAGTTGGCAGCAAGGCATTTGAACGGCTTTGCCATGCACACTTGGCTCTCTCGAAACACTAAAGACATCAAACGACGAAGATGCACTTCTGCCGGGCTGTGTTTCTGCATCTATTTTATGGATGATACCATTTAAAGTTGGCAGCAGGGCATTTGAACGGCTTTGCCATGTGCTCTTAGCTCTCTCAAAACACTAAAGGCATCAAACGACGAGGATGGGATTCGAACCCACGCGTGCAGAGCACAATGGATTAGCAGTCCATCGCCTTAACCACTCGGCCACCTCGTTACTCGCCTGACTGCTTGCTCGGCTGTGGTGTGTTTCTGCATCTATTTTATGGACAATGCCATTTAAAGTTGGCAGCAAGGCATTTGAACGGCTTTGCCATGTGCTCTTAGCTCTCTCGAAACACTAAAGGCATCAAACGACGAGGATGGGATTCGAACCCACGCGTGCAGAGCACAGTGGATTAGCAGTCCATCGCCTTAACAACTCGGCCACCTCGTCACGACTCTTCTATTGTCGGAATCGGTAGTTTGGTCCTTTTCAACCGCTCTCATTAACATGACAGAGATAAAGTTCACAATAATGTGTTGTAAAATGTTAGGCTGATGAGAGAGGTAACCCTTCGACTGACCTGCAAGGAGCATTGGGTTCTATCAACTGTGTTGATAGAGGGAGATGTGCTTACGTTTCTTTTGTGTGCTGCTTCTGCTTTGTTGGAAAGAACCTAGAGAGAACGCCTTGGTCAAGAAAATGGCAGCATAGCTTGCATTGGACCTCTCTCAGAATATGTTTGCAGTGTCCTTGCACTCTTCATTATCCTACCCAACCTTGTAGGGGGCTCGTCGAATCGATCCCGAACTCAAACATGGTCTTGGAGTTTAAGCGTTATAAATCCGCCCCTTTGCTACCTGGATACCCATAAGTCTCTCCCCCCAAAATTACGAAAGGAGTGCACTTTTTGTTCTTTGAGTGAAGAGATTACAATGAATAAACCTTTATGTGAATATCACTCGCCTGTTTCGTAGACACACCATGCAGCCGTCAGTGCCAAAAGGCTGATTACATTGCAGTTTAAAGCTTGATACCACCCTGTCGTTCCATGTCCAGATAAAAGCACAGGAGACGTCGCTACCTTCACTGGCATTCTTTCGCAGAGGCAATATCATAGTCTATGAGGCTCATCCGAGACGTGATCTTTGCTGGTTGAAAACTTTACCCAATACCCCGCTGAGATGACTTGTAATACAGTCATCTTTGGCAATTTTTGTCAGTCTCTTAGGAGGCTTTGTGACTTGTTGGAAAAATCAATTCTGTTTTTGCTTCTTTTACGTGCTGTGGTGGTGAGAGCATGAGCTTGAAGAAAACTGGTATAGCCAGGATTTGGATCTTCCTTTATTGTATTTCTAATGGTCATATCCATGCATTAGGGTGCCTTTTGTATTGATCCTGACTTCAACAGTGTTTTAAGAAGTGAACATGAGCTTTTTCTGCATCGATAATTAAAATGTAAATCTGTTAAGACTCGCCATGAGTGGAACCCCTGCGGTTGACCTGTTCACTAGGCTCTCTGTCAAACTAAACACCAAGGATGGGACTCAAACCCATGCACGCAGAGCAAAATGGATTAGCAGTCAATCGCCTTTTCCGCAGCTAGTTTAAGGATGATGTCGTTTAAAGTTGGCAGCAAGGCATTTGAACGGCTTTGCCATGCACACTTGGCTCTCTCGAAACACTAAAGACATCAAACGACGAAGATGCACTTCTGCCGGGCTGTGTTTCTGCATCTATTTTATGGATGATACCATTTAAAGTTGGCAGCAGGGCATTTGAACGGCTTTGCCATGTGCTCTTAGCTCTCTCAAAACACTAAAGGCATCAAACGACGAGGATGGGATTCGAACCCACGCGTGCAGAGCACAATGGATTAGCAGTCCATCGCCTTAACCACTCGGCCACCTCGTCACTCTCCTGACTGCTTGCTGGGCTGTGGTGTGTTTCTGCATCTATTTTATGGATGATACCATTTAAAGTTGGCAGCAGGGCATTTGAACGGCTTTGCCATGTGCTCTTAGCTCTCTCGAAACACTGAAGGCATCAAACGACGAGGATGGGATTCGAACCCACGCGTGCAGAGCACAATGGATTAGCAGTCCATCGCCTTAACCACTCGGCCACCTCGTCACTCGCCTGACTGCTTGCTGGGCTGTGGTGTGTTTCTGCATCTATTTTATGGATGATACCATTTAAAGTTGGCAGCAAGGCATTTGAACGGCTTTGCCATGTGCTCTTAGCTCTCTCGAAACACTAAAGGCATCAAACGACGAGGATGGGATTCGAACCCACGCGTGCAGAGCACAATGGATTAGCAGTCCATCGCCTTAACCACTCGGCCACCTCGTCACTCACCTGACTGCCTGCCAGTCTGTGGTGTGTTTCTGCATCTATTTTATGGATAATGCCATTTAAAGTTGGCAGCAAGGCATTTGAACGGCTTTGCCATGTGCTCTTAGCTCTCTCGAAACACTAAAGGCATCAAACGACGAGGATGGGATTCGAACCCACGCGTGCAGAGCACAGTGGATTAGCAGTCCATCGCCTTAACAACTCGGCCACCTCGTCACGACTCTTCTGTTGTCGGAATCGGTAGTTTGGTCCTTTTCAACCGCTCTCATTAACATGACAGAGATAAAGTTCACAATAATGTGTTGTAAAATGTTAGGCTGATGAGAGAGGTAACCCTTCGACTGACCTGCAAGGAGCATTGGGTTCTATCAACTGTGTTGATAGAGGGAGATGTGCTTACGTTTCTTTTGTGTGCTGCTTCTGCTTTGTTGGAAAGAACCTAGAGAGAACGCCTTGGTCAAGAAAATGGCAGCATAGCTTGCATTGGACCTCTCTCAGAATATGTTTGCAGTGTCCTTGCACTCTTCATTATCCTACCCAACCTTGTAGGGGGCTCGTCGAATCGATCCCGAACTCAAACATGGTCTTGGAGTTTAAGCGTTATAAATCCGCCCCTTTGCTACCTGGATACCCATAAGTCTCTCCCCCCAAAATTACGAAAGGAGTGCACTTTTTGTTCTTTGAGTGAAGAGATTACAATGAATAAACCTTTATGTGAATATCACTCGCCTGTTTCGTAGACACACCATGCAGCCGTCAGTGCCAAAAGGCTGATTACATTGCAGTTTAAAGCTTGATACCACCCTGTCGTTCCATGTCCAGATAAAAGCACAGGAGACGTCGCTACCTTCACTGGCATTCTTTCGCAGAGGCAATATCATAGTCTATGAGGCTCATCCGAGACGTGATCTTTGCTGGTTGAAAACTTTACCCAATACCCCGCTGAGATGACTTGTAATACAGTCATCTTTGGCAATTTTTGTCAGTCTCTTAGGAGGCTTTGTGACTTGTTGGAAAAATCAATTCTGTTTTTGCTTCTTTTACGTGCTGTGGTGGTGAGAGCATGAGCTTGAAGAAAACTGGTATAGCCAGGATTTGGATCTTCCTTTATTGTATTTCTAATGGTCATATCCATGCATTAGGGTGCCTTTTGTATTGATCCTGACTTCAACAGTGTTTTAAGAAGTGAACATGAGCTTTTTCTGCATCGATAATTAAAATGTAAATCTGTTAAAACTCGCCATGAGTGGAACCCCTGCGGTTGACCTGTTCACTAGGCTCTCTGTCAAACTAAACACCAAGGATGGGACTCAAACCCATGCACGCAGAGCAAAATGGATTAGCAGTCAATCGCCTTTTTCCGCAGCTAGTTTAAGGATGATGTCGTTTAAAGTTGGCAGCAAGGCATTTGAACGGCTTTGCCATGCACACTTGGCTCTCTCGAAACACTAAAGACATCAAACGACGAAGATGCACTTCTGCCGGGCTGTGTTTCTGCATCTATTTTATGGATGATACCATTTAAAGTTGGCAGCAGGGCATTTGAACGGCTTTGCCATGTGCTCTTAGCTCTCTCGAAACACTAAAGGCATCAAACGACGAGGATGGGATTCGAACCCACGCGTGCAGAGCACAATGGATTAGCAGTCCATCGCCTTAACCACTCGGCCACCTCGTCACTCGCCTGACTGCTTGCTCGGCTGTGGTGTGTTTCTGCATCTATTTTATGGATGATACCATTTAAAGTTGGCAGCAAGGCATTTGAACGGCTTTGCCATGTGCTCTTAGCTCTCTCGAAACACTAAAGCCATCAAACGACGAGGATGGGATTCGAACCCACGCGTGCAGAGCACAATGGATTAGCAGTCCATCGCCTTAACCACTCGGCCACCTCGTCACTCTCCTGACTGCTTGCTGGGCTGTGGTGTGTTTCTGCATCTATTTTATGGATGATACCATTTAAAGTTGGCAGCAGGGCATTTGAACGGCTTTGCCATGTGCTCTTAGCTCTCTCGAAACACTGAAGGCATCAAACGACGAGGATGGGATTCGAACCCACGCGTGCAGAGCACAATGGATTAGCAGTCCATCGCCTTAACCACTCGGCCACCTCGTCACTCGCCTGACTGCTTGCTGGGCTGTGGTGTGTTTCTGCATCTATTTTATGGATGATACCATTTAAAGTTGGCAGCAAGGCATTTGAACGGCTTTGCCATGTGCTCTTAGCTCTCTCGAAACACTAAAGGCATCAAACGACGAGGATGGGATTCGAACCCACGCGTTCAGAGCACAATGGATTAGCAGTCCATCGCCTTAACCACTCGGCCACCTCGTCACTCACCTGACTGCCTGCCAGTCTGTGGTGTGTTTCTGCATCTATTTTATGGATAATGCCATTTAAAGTTGGCAGCAAGGCATTTGAACGGCTTTGCCATGTGCTCTTAGCTCTCTCGAAACACTAAAGGCATCAAACGACGAGGATGGGATTCGAACCCACGCGTGCAGAGCACAGTGGATTAGCAGTCCATCGCCTTAACAACTCGGCCACCTCGTCACGACTCTTCTGTTGTCGGATTCGGTAGTTTGGTCCTTTTCAGCCGCTCTCATTAACATGACAGAGATAAAGTTCACAATAATGTGTTGTAAAATGTTAGGCTGATGAGAGAGGTAACCCTTCGACTGACCTGCAAGGAGCATTGGGTTCTATCAACTGTGTTGATAGAGGGAGATGTGCTTACGTTTCTTTTGTGTGCTGCTTCTGCTTTGTTGGAAAGAACCTAGAGAGAACGCCTTGGTCAAGAAAATGGCAGCATAGCTTGCATTGGACCTCTCTCAGAATATGTTTGCAGTGTCCTTGCACTCTTCATTATCCTACCCAACCTTGTAGGGGGCTCGTCGAATCGATCCCGAACTCAAACATGGTCTTGGAGTTTAAGCGTTATAAATCCGCCCCTTTGCTACCTGGATACCCATAAGTCTCTCCCCCCAAAATTACGAAAGGAGTGCACTTTTTGTTCTTTGAGTGAAGAGATTACAATGAATAAACCTTTATGTGAATATCACTCGCCTGTTTCGTAGACACACCATGCAGCCGTCAGTGCCAAAAGGCTGATTACATTGCAGTTTAAAGCTTGATACCACCCTGTCGTTCCATGTCCAGATAAAAGCACAGGAGACGTCGCTACCTTCACTGGCATTCTTTCGCAGAGGCAATATCATAGTCTATGAGGCTCATCTGAGACGTGATCTTTGCTGGTTGAAAACTTTACCCAATACCCCGCTGAGATGACTTGTAATACAGTCATCTTTGGCAATTTTTGTCAGTCTCTTAGGAGGCTTTGTGACTTGTTGGAAAAATCAATTCTGTTTTTGCTTCTTTTACGTGCTGTGGTGGTGAGAGCATGAGCTTGAAGAAAACTGGTATAGCCAGGATTTGGATCTTCCTTTATTGTATTTCTAATGGTCATATCCATGCATTAGGGTGCCTTTTGTATTGATCCTGACTTCAACAGTGTTTTAAGAAGTGAATATGAGCTTTTTCTGCATCGATAATTAAAATGTAAATCTGTTAAAACTCGCCATGAGTGGAACCCCTGCGGTTGACCTGTTCACTAGGCTCTCTGTCAAACTAAACACCAAGGATGGGACTCAAACCCATGCACGCAGAGCAAAATGGATTAGCAGTCAATCCCCTTTTTCCGCAGCTAGTTTAAGGATGATGTCGTTTAAAGTTGGCAGCAAGGCATTTGAACGGCTTTGCCATGCACACTTGGCTCTCTCGAAACACTAAAGACATCAAACGACGAAGATGCACTTCTGCCGGGCTGTGTTTCTGCATCTATTTTATGGATGATACCATTTAAAGTTGGCAGCAAGGGCATTTGAACGGCTTTGCCATGTGCTCTTAGCTCTCTCGAAACACTAAAGGCATCAAACGACGAGGATGGGATTCGAACCCACGCGTGCAGAGCACAATGGATTAGCAGTCCATCGCCTTAACCACTCGGCCACCTCGTCACTCGCCTGACTGCTTGCTCGGCTGTGGTGTGTTTCTGCATCTATTTTATGGATGATACCATTTAAAGTTGGCAGCAAGGCATTTGAACGGCTTTGCCATGTGCTCTTAGCTCTCTCGAAACACTAAAGCCATCAAACGACGAGGATGGGATTCGAACCCACGCGTGCAGAGCACAATCGATTAGCAGTCCATCGCCTTAACCACTCGGCCACCTCGTCACTCTCCTGACTGCTTGCTGGGCTGTGGTGTGTTTCTGCATCTATTTTATGGATGATACCATTTAAAGTTGGCAGCAGGGCATTTGAACGGCTTTGCCATGTGCTCTTAGCTCTCTCGAAACACTGAAGGCATCAAACGACGAGGATGGGATTCGAACCCACGCGTGTAGAGCACAGTGGATTAGCAGTCCATCGCCTTAACAACTCAGCCACCTCGTCACGACTCTTCTATTGTCGGAATCGGTAGTTTGGTCCTTTTCAACCGCTCTCATTAACATGACAGAGATAAAGTTCACAATAATGTGTTGTAAAATGTTAGGCTGATGAGAGAGGTAACCCTTCGACTGACCTGCAAGGAGCATTGGGTTCTATCAACTGTGTTGATAGAGGGAGATGTGCTTACGTTTCTTTTGTCTGCTGCTTCTGCTTTGTTGGAAAGAACCTAGAGAGAACGCCTTGGTCAAGAAAATGGCATCATAGCTTGCATTGGACCTCTCTCAGAATATGTTTGCAGTGTCCTTGCACTCTTCATTATCCTACCCAACCTTGTAGGGGGCTCGTCGAATCGATCCCGAACTCAAACATGGTCTTGGAGTTTAAGCGTTATAAATCCGCCCCTTTGCTACCTGGATACCCATAAGTCTCTCCCCCCAAAATTACGAAAGGAGTGCACTTTTTGTTCTTTGAGTGAAGAGATTACAATGAATAAACCTTTATGTGAATATCACTCGCCTGTTTCGTAGACACACCATGCAGCCGTCAGTGCCAAAAGGCTGATTACATTGCAGTTTAAAGCTTGATACCACCCTGTCGTTCCATGTCCAGATAAAAGCACAGGAGACGTCGCTACCTTCACTGGCATTCTTTCGCAGAGGCAATATCATAGTCTATGAGGCTCATCCGAGACGTGATCTTTGCTGGTTGAAAACTTTACCCAATACCCCGCTGAGATGACTTGTAATACAGTCATCTTTGGCAATTTTTGTCAGTCTCTTAGGAGGCTTTGTGACTTGTTGGAAAAATCAATTCTGTTTTTGCTTCTTTTACGTGCTGTGGTGGTGAGAGCATGAGCTTGAAGAAAACTGGTATAGCCAGGATTTGGATCTTCCTTTACTGTATTTCTAATGGTCATATCCATGCATTAGGGTGCCTTTTGTATTGATCCTGACTTCAACAGTGTTTTAAGAAGTGAACATGAGCTTTTTCTGCATCGATAATTAAAATGTAAATCTGTTAAAACTCGCCATGAGTGGAACCCCTGCGGTTGACCTGTTCACTAGGCTCTCTGTCAAACTAAACACCAAGGATGGGACTCAAACCCATGCACGCAGAGCAAAATGGATTAGCAGTCAATCGCCTTTTTCCGCAGCTAGTTTAAGGATGATGTCGTTTAAAGTTGGCAGCAAGGCATTTGAACGGCTTTGCCATGCACACTTGGCTCTCTCGAAACACTAAAGACATCAAACGACGAAGATGCACTTCTGCCGGGCTATGTTTCTGCATCTATTTTATGGATGATACCATTTAAAGTTGGCAGCAGGGCATTTGAACGGCTTTGCCATGTGCTCTTAGCTCTCTCAAAACACTAAAGGCATCAAACGATGAGGATGGGATTCGAACCCACGCGTGCAGGGCAAAATGGATAAGCAGTCCATCGCCTTAACCACTCGGCCACCTCGTCACTCTCCTGACTGCTTGCTGGGCTGTGGTGTGTTTCTGCATCTATTTTATGGATGATACCATTTAAAGTTGGCAGCAGGGCATTTGAACGGCTTTGCCATGTGCTCTTAGCTCTCTCGAAACACTGAAGGCATCAAACGACGAGGATGGGATTCGAACCCACGCGTGCAGAGCACAATGGATTAGCAGTCCATCGCCTTAACCACTCGGCCACCTCTTCACTCGCCTGACTGCTTGCTGGGCTGTGGTGTGTTTCTGCATCTATTTTATGGATGATACCATTTAAAGTTGGCAACAAGGCATTTGAACGGCTTTGCCAAGTGCTCTTAGGTCTCTCAAAACACTAAAGGCATCAAACGACGAGGATGGGATTCGAACCCACCCGTGCAGAGCACAATGGATTAGCAGTCAATCGCCTTTTTCCTCAGCTAGTTTAAGGATGATGTCGTTTAAAGTTGGCAGCAAGGCATTTGAACGGCTTTGCCATGCACACTTGGCTCTCTCAAAACACTAAAGACATCAAACGACGAAGATGCACTTCTGCCGGGCTGTGTTTCTGCATCTATTTTATGGATGATACCATTTAAAGTTGGCAGCAGGGCATTTGAACGGCTTTGCCATGTGCTCTTAGCTCTCTCAAAACACTAAAGGCATCAAACGACGAGGATGGGATTCGAACCCACGCGTGCAGAGCACAATCGATTAGCAGTCCATCGGCCAAACCACTCGGCCACCTCGTTACTCGCCTGACTGCTTGCTCGGCTGTGGTGTGTTTCTGCATCTATTTTATGGATGATGCCATTTAAAGTTGGCAGCAAGGCATTTGAACGGCTTTGCCATGTGCTCTTAGCTCTCTCGAAACACTAAAGGCATCAAACGACGAGGATGGGATTCGAACCCACGCGTGCAGAGCAAAATGGATTAGCAGTCCATGTTGATAGAGGGAGATGTGCTTACGTTTCTTTTGTGTGCTGCTTCTGCTTTGTTGGAAAGAACCTAGAGAGAACGCCTTGGTCAAGAAAATGGCAGCATAGCTTGCATTGGACCTCTCTCAGAATATGTTTGCAGTGTCCTTGCACTCTTCATTATCCTACCCAACCTTGTAGGGGGCTCGTCGAATCGATCCCGAACTCAAACATGGTCTTGGAGTTTAAGCGTTATAAATCCGCCCCTTTGCTACCTGGATACCCATAAGTCTCTCCCCCCAAAATTACGAAAGGAGTGCACTTTTTGTTCTTTGAGTGAAGAGATTACAATGAATAAACCTTTATGTGAATATCACTCGCCTGTTTCGTAGACACACCATGCAGCCGTCAGTGCCAAAAGGCTGATTACATTGCAGTTTAAAGCTTGATACCACCCTGTCGTTCCATGTCCAGATAAAAGCACAGGAGACGTCGCTACCTTCACTGGCATTCTTTCGCAGAGGCAATATCATAGTCTATGAGGCTCATCTGAGACGTGATCTTTGCTGGTTGAAAACTTTACCCAATACCCCGCTGAGATGACTTGTAATACAGTCATCTTTGGCAATTTTTGTCAGTCTCTTAGGAGGCTTTGTGACTTGTTGGAAAAATCAATTCTGTTTTTGCTTCTTTTACGTGCTGTGGTGGTGAGAGCATGAGCTTGAAGAAAACTGGTATAGCCAGGATTTGGATCTTCCTTTATTGTATTTCTAATGGTCATATCCATGCATTAGGGTGCCTTTTGTATTGATCCTGACTTCAACAGTGTTTTAAGAAGTGAACATGAGCTTTTTCTGCATCGATAATTAAAATGTAAATCTGTTAAAACTCGCCATGAGTGGAACCCCTGCGGTTGACCTGTTCACTAGGCTCTCTGTCAAACTAAACACCAAGGATGGGACTCAAACCCATGCACGCAGAGCAAAATGGATAAGCAGTCAATCCCCTTTTTCCGCAGCTAGTTTAAGGATGATGTCGTTTAAAGTTGGCAGCAAGGCATTTGAACGGCTTTGCCATGCACACTTGGCTCTCTCGAAACACTAAAGACATCAAACGACGAAGATGCACTTCTGCCGGGCTGTGTTTCTGCATCTATTTTATGGATGATACCATTTAAAGTTGGCAGCAAGGCATTTGAACGGCTTTGCCATGTGCTCTTAGCTCTCTCGAAACACTAAAGGCATCAAACGACGAGGATGGGATTCGAACCCACGCGTGCAGAGCACAATGGATTAGCAGTCCATCGCCTTAACCACTCGGCCACCTCGTCACTCACCTGACTGCCTGCCAGTCTGTGGTGTGTTTCTGCATCTATTTTATGGACAATGCCATTTAAAGTTGGCAGCAAGGCATTTGAACGGCTTTGCCATGTGCTCTTAGCTCTCTCGAAACACTAAAGGCATCAAACGACGAGGATGGGATTCGAACCCACGCGTGCAGAGCACAGTGGATTAGCAGTCCATCGCCTTAACAACTCGGCCACCTCGTCACGACTCTTCTATTGTCGGAATCGGTAGTTTGGTCCTTTTCAACCGCTCTCATTAACATGACAGAGATAAAGTTCACAATAATGTGTTGTAAAATGTTAGGCTGATGAGAGAGGTAACCCTTCGACTGACCTGCAAGGAGCATTGGGTTCTATCAACTGTGTTGATAGAGGGAGATGTGCTTACGTTTCTTTTGTGTGCTGCTTCTGCTTTGTTGGAAAGAACCTAGAGAGAACGCCTTGGTCAAGAAAATGGCAGCATAGCTTGCATTGGACCTCTCTCAGAATATGTTTGCAGTGTCCTTGCACTCTTCATTATCCTACCCAACCTTGTAGGGGGCTCGTCGAATCGATCCCGAACTCAAACATGGTCTTGGAGTTTAAGCGTTATAAATCCGCCCCTTTGCTACCTGGATACCCATAAGTCTCTCCCCCCAAAATTACGAAAGGAGTGCACTTTTTGTTCTTTGAGTGAAGAGATTACAATGAATAAACCTTTATGTGAATATCACTCGCCTGTTTCGTAGACACACCATGCAGCCGTCAGTGCCAAAAGGCTGATTACATTGCAGTTTAAAGCTTGATACCACCCTGTCGTTCCATGTCCAGATAAAAGCACAGGAGACGTCGCTACCTTCACTGGCATTCTTTCGCAGAGGCAATATCATAGTCTATGAGGCTCATCCGAGACGTGATCTTTGCTGGTTGAAAACTTTACCCAATACCCCGCTGAGATGACTTGTAATACAGTCATCTTTGGCGATTTTTGTCAGTCTCTTAGGAGGCTTTGTGACTTGTTGGAAAAATCAATTCTGTTTTTGCTTCTTTTACGTGCTGTGGTGGTGAGAGCATGAGCTTGAAGAAAACTGGTATAGCCAGGATTTGGATCTTCCTTTATTGTATTTCTAATGGTCATATCCATGCATTAGGGTGCCTTTTGTATTGATCCTGACTTCAACAGTGTTTTAAGAAGTGAACATGAGCTTTTTCTGCATCGATAATTAAAATGTAAATCTGTTAAGACTCGCCATGAGTGGAACCCCTGCGGTTGACCTGTTCACTAGGCTCTCTGTCAAACTAAACACCAAGGATGGGACTCAAACCCATGCACGCAGAGCAAAATGGATTAGCAGTCAATCGCCTTTTCCGCAGCTAGTTTAAGGATGATGTCGTTTAAAGTTGGCAGCAAGGCATTTGAACGGCTTTGCCATGCACACTTGGCTCTCTCGAAACACTAAAGACATCAAACGACGAAGATGCACTTCTGCCGGGCTGTGTTTCTGCATCTATTTTATGGATGATACCATTTAAAGTTGGCAGCAGGGCATTTGAACGGCTTTGCCATGTGCTCTTAGCTCTCTCAAAACACTAAAGGCATCAAACGACGAGGATGGGATTCGAACCCACGCGTGCAGAGCACAATGGATTAGCAGTCCATCGCCTTAACCACTCGGCCACCTCGTCACTCTCCTGACTGCTTGCTGGGCTGTGGTGTGTTTCTGCATCTATTTTATGGATGATACCATTTAAAGTTGGCAGCAGGGCATTTGAACGGCTTTGCCATGTGCTCTTAGCTCTCTCGAAACACTGAAGGCATCAAACGACGAGGATGGGATTCGAACCCACGCGTGCAGAGCACAATGGATTAGCAGTCCATCGCCTTAACCACTCGGCCACCTCGTCACTCGCCTGACTGCTTGCTGGGCTGTGGTGTGTTTCTGCATCTATTTTATGGATGATACCATTTAAAGTTGGCAGCAAGGCATTTGAACGGCTTTGCCATGTGCTCTTAGCTCTCTCGAAACACTAAAGGCATCAAACGACGAGGATGGGATTCGAACCCACGCGTGCAGAGCACAATGGATTAGCAGTCCATCGCCTTAACCACTCGGCCACCTCGTCACTCACCTGACTGCCTGCCAGTCTGTGGTGTGTTTCTGCATCTATTTTATGGATAATGCCATTTAAAGTTGGCAGCAAGGCATTTGAACGGCTTTGCCATGTGCTCATAGCTCTCTCGAAACACTAAAGGCATCAAACGACGAGGATGGGATTCGAACCCACGCGTGCAGAGCACAATGGATTAGCAGTCCATCGCCTTAACCACTCGGCCACCTCGTCACTCGCCTGACTGCTTGCTCGGCTGTGGTGTGTTTCTGCATCTATTTTATGGATGATACCATTTAAAGTTGGCAGCAAGGCATTTGAACGGCTTTGCCATGTGCTCTTAGCTCTCTCGAAACACTAAAGCCATCAAACGACGAGGATGGGATTCGAACCCACGCGTGCAGAGCACAATGGATTAGCAGTCCATCGCCTTAACCACTCGGCCACCTCGTCACTCTCCTGACTGCTTGCTGGGCTGTGGTGTGTTTCTGCATCTATTTTATGGATGATACCATTTAAAGTTGGCAGCAGGGCATTTGAACGGCTTTGCCATGTGCTCTTAGCTCTCTCGAAACACTGAAGGCATCAAACGACGAGGATGGGATTCGAACCCACGCGTGTAGAGCACAGTGGATTAGCAGTCCATCGCCTTAACAACTCAGCCACCTCGTCACGACTCTTCTATTGTCGGAATCGGTAGTTTGGTCCTTTTCAACCGCTCTCATTAACATGACAGAGATAAAGTTCACAATAATGTGTTGTAAAATGTTAGGCTGATGAGAGAGGTAACCCTTCGACTGACCTGCAAGGAGCATTGGGTTCTATCAACTGTGTTGATAGAGGGAGATGTGCTTACGTTTCTTTTGTCTGCTGCTTCTGCTTTGTTGGAAAGAACCTAGAGAGAACGCCTTGGTCAAGAAAATGGCAGCATAGCTTGCATTGGACCTCTCTCAGAATATGTTTGCAGTGTCCTTGCACTCTTCATTATCCTACCCAACCTTGTAGGGGGCTCGTCGAATCGATCCCGAACTCAAACATGGTCTTGGAGTTTAAGCGTTATAAATCCGCCCCTTTGCTACCTGGATACCCATAAGTCTCTCCCCCCAAAATTACGAAAGGAGTGCACTTTTTGTTCTTTGAGTGAAGAGATTACAATGAATAAACCTTTATGTGAATATCACTCGCCTGTTTCGTAGACACACCATGCAGCCGTCAGTGCCAAAAGGCTGATTACATTGCAGTTTAAAGCTTGATACCACCCTGTCGTTCCATGTCCAGATAAAAGCACAGGAGACGTCGCTACCTTCACTGGCATTCTTTCGCAGAGGCAATATCATAGTCTATGAGGCTCATCCGAGACGTGATCTTTGCTGGTTGAAAACTTTACCCAATACCCCGCTGAGATGACTTGTAATACAGTCATCTTTGGCAATTTTTGTCAGTCTCTTAGGAGGCTTTGTGACTTGTTGGAAAAATCAATTCTGTTTTTGCTTCTTTTACGTGCTGTGGTGGTGAGAGCATGAGCTTGAAGAAAACTGGTATAGCCAGGATTTGGATCTTCCTTTACTGTATTTCTAATGGTCATATCCATGCATTAGGGTGCCTTTTGTATTGATCCTGACTTCAACAGTGTTTTAAGAAGTGAACATGAGCTTTTTCTGCATCGATAATTAAAATGTAAATCTGTTAAAACTCGCCATGAGTGGAACCCCTGCGGTTGACCTGTTCACTAGGCTCTCTGTCAAACTAAACACCAAGGATGGGACTCAAACCCATGCACGCAGAGCAAAATGGATTAGCAGTCAATCGCCTTTTTCCGCAGCTAGTTTAAGGATGATGTCGTTTAAAGTTGGCAGCAAGGCATTTGAACGGCTTTGCCATGCACACTTGGCTCTCTCGAAACACTAAAGACATCAAACGACGAAGATGCACTTCTGCCGGGCTATGTTTCTGCATCTATTTTATGGATGATACCATTTAAAGTTGGCAGCAGGGCATTTGAACGGCTTTGCCATGTGCTCTTAGCTCTCTCAAAACACTAAAGGCATCAAACGATGAGGATGGGATTCGAACCCACGCGTGCAGAGCACAATGGATAAGCAGTCCATCGCCTTAACCACTCGGCCACCTCGTCAGTCTCCTGACTGCTTGCTGGGCTGTGGTGTGTTTCTGCATCTATTTTATGGATGATACCATTTAAAGTTGGCAGCAGGGCATTTGAACGGCTTTGCCATGTGCTCTTAGCTCTCTCGAAACACTGAAGGCATCAAACGACGAGGATGGGATTCGAACCCACGCGTGCAGAGCACAATGGATTAGCAGTCCATCGCCTTAACCACTCGGCCACCTCTTCACTCGCCTGACTGCTTGCTGGGCTGTGGTGTGTTTCTGCATCTATTTTATGGATGATACCATTTAAAGTTGGCAACAAGGCATTTGAACGGCTTTGCCAAGTGCTCTTAGGTCTCTCAAAACACTAAAGGCATCAAACGACGAGGATGGGATTCGAACCCACCCGTGCAGAGCACAATGGATTAGCAGTCAATCGCCTTTTTCCTCAGCTAGTTTAAGGATGATGTCGTTTAAAGTTGGCAGCAAGGCATTTGAACGGCTTTGCCATGCACACTTGGCTCTCTCAAAACACTAAAGACATCAAACGACGAAGATGCACTTCTGCCGGGCTGTGTTTCTGCATCTATTTTATGGATGATACCATTTAAAGTTGGCAGCAGGGCATTTGAACGGCTTTGCCATGTGCTCTTAGCTCTCTCAAAACACTAAAGGCATCAAACGACGAGGATGGGATTCGAACCCACGCGTGCAGAGCACAATGGATTAGCAGTCCATCGGCCAAACCACTCGGCCACCTCGTTACTCGCCTGACTGCTTGCTCGGCTGTGGTGTGTTTCTGCATCTATTTTATGGATGATGCCATTTAAAGTTGGCAGCAAGGCATTTGAACGGCTTTGCCATGTGCTCTTAGCTCTCTCGAAACACTAAAGGCATCAAACGACGAGGATGGGATTCGAACCCACGCGTGCAGAGCAAAATGGATTAGCAGTCCATGTTGATAGAGGGAGATGTGCTTACGTTTCTTTTGTGTGCTGCTTCTGCTTTGTTGGAAAGAACCTAGAGAGAACGCCTTTGTCAAGAAAATGGCAGCATAGCTTGCATTGGACCTCTCTCAGAATATGTTTGCAGTGTCCTTGCACTCTTCATTATCCTACCCAACCTTGTAGGGGGCTCGTCGAATCGATCCCGAACTCAAACATGGTCTTGGAGTTTAAGCGTTATAAATCCGCCCCTTTGCTACCTGGATACCCATAAGTCTCTCCCCCCAAAATTACGAAAGGAGTGCACTTTTTGTTCTTTGAGTGAAGAGATTACAATGAATAAATCTTTATGTGAATATCACTCGCCTGTTTCGTAGACACACCATGCAGCCGTCAGTGCCAAAAGGCTGATTACATTGCAGTTTAAAGCTTGATACCACCCTGTCGTTCCATGTCCAGATAAAAGCACAGGAGACGTCGCTACCTTCACTGGCATTCTTTCGCAGAGGCAATATCATAGTCTATGAGGCTCATCCGAGACGTGATCTTTGCTGGTTGAAAACTTTACCCAATACCCCGCTGAGATGACTTGTAATACAGGCATCTTTGGCAATTTTTGTCAGTCTCTTAGGAGGCTTTGTGACTTGTTGGAAAAATCAATTCTGTTTTTGCTTCTTTTACGTGCTGTGGTGGTGAGAGCATGAGCTTGAAGAAAACTGGTATAGCCAGGATTTGGATCTTCCTTTATTGTATTTCTAATGGTCATATCCATGCATTAGGGTGCCTTTTGTATTGATCCTGACTTCAACAGTGTTTTATGAAGTGAACATTAGCTTTTTCTGCATCGATAATTAAAATGTAGATCTGTTAAAACTCGCCATGAGTGGAACCCCTGCGGTTGACCTGTTCACTAGGCTGTCTGTCAAACTAAACACCAAGGATGGGACTCAAACCCATGCACGCAGAGCAAAATGGATTAGCAGTCAATCGCCTTTTTCCGCAGCTAGTTTAAGGATGATGTCGTTTAAAGTTGGCAGCAAGGCATTTGAACGGCTTTGCCATGCACACTTGGCTCTCTCGAAACACTAAAGACATCAAACGACGAAGATGCACTTCTGCCGGGCTGTGTTTCTGCATCTATTTTATGGATGATACCATTTAAAGTTGGCAGCAGGGCATTTGAACGGCTTTGCCATGTGCTCTTAGCTCTCTCGAAACACTAAAGGCATCAAACGACGAGGATGGGATTCGAACCCACGCGTGCACAGCACAATGGATTAGCAGTCCATCGCCTTAACCACTCGGCCACCTCGTCACTCACCTGACTGCCTGCCAGTCTGTGGTGTGTTTCTGCATCTATTTTATGGATAATGCCATTTAAAGTTGGCAGCAAGGCATTTGAAACGGCTTTGCCATGTGCTCTTAGCTCTCTCGAAACACTAAAGGCATCAAACGACGAGGATGGGATTCGAACCCACGCGTGCAGAGCACAGTGGATTAGCAGTCCATCGCCTTAACAACTCGGCCACCTCGTCACGACTCTTCTGTTGTCGGAATCGGTAGTTTGGTCCTTTTCAGCCGCTCTCATTACCATGACAGAGATAAAGTTCACAATAATGTGTTGTAAAATGTTAGGCTGATGAGAGAGGTAACCCTTCGACTGACCTGCAAGGAGCATTGGGTTCTATCAACTGTGTTGATAGAGGGAGATGTGCTTACGTTTCTTTTGTGTGCTGCTTCTGCTTTGTTGGAAAGAACCTAGAGAGAACGCCTTGGTCAAGAAAATGGCAGCATAGCTTGCATTGGACCTCTCTCAGAATATGTTTGCAGTGTCCTTGCACTCTTCATTATCCTACCCAACCTTGTAGGGGGCTCGTCGAATCGATCCCGAACTCAAACATGGTCTTGGAGTTTAAGCGTTATAAATCCGCCCCTTTGCTACCTGGATACCCATAAGTCTCTCCCCCCAAAATTACGAAAGGAGTGCACTTTTTGTTCTTTGAGTGAAGAGATTACAATGAATAAACCTTTATGTGAATATCACTCGCCTGTTTCGTAGACACACCATGCAGCCGTCAGTGCCAAAAGGCTGATTACATTGCAGTTTAAAGCTTGATACCACCCTGTCGTTCCATGTCCAGATAAAAGCACAGGAGACGTCGCTACCTTCACTGGCATTCTTTCGCAGAGGCAATATCATAGTCTATGAGGCTCATCCGAGACGTGATCTTTGCTGGTTGAAAACTTTACCCAATACCCCGCTGAGATGACTTGTAATACAGTCATCTTTGGCAATTTTTGTCAGTCTCTTAGGAGGCTTTGTGACTTGTTGGAAAAATCAATTCTGTTTTTGCTTCTTTTACGTGCTGTGGTGGTGAGAGCATGAGCTTGAAGAAAACTGGTATAGCCAGGATTTGGATCTTCCTTTATTGTATTTCTAATGGTCATATCCATGCATTAGGGTGCCTTTTGTATTGATCCTGACTTCAACAGTGTTTTAAGAAGTGAACATGAGCTTTTTCTGCATCGATAATTAAAATGTAAATCTGTTAAAACTCGCCATGAGTGGAACCCCTGCGGTTGACCTGTTCACTAGGCTCTCTGTCAAACTAAACACCAAGGATGGGACTCAAACCCATGCACGCAGAGCAAAATGGATTAGCAGTCAAACCCCTTTTTCCGCAGCTAGTTTAAGGATGATGTCGTTTAAAGTTGGCAGCAAGGCATTTGAACGGCTTTGCCATGCACACTTGGCTCTCTCGAAACACTAAGGACATCAAACGACGAAGATGCACTTCTGCCGGGCTGTGTTTCTGCATCTATTTTATGGATGATACCATTTAAAGTTGGCAGCAGGGCATTTGAACGGCTTTGCCATGTGCTCTTAGCTCTCTAGAAACACTAAAGGCATCAAACGACGAGGATGGGATTCGAACCCACGCGTGCAGAGCACAATGGATTAGCAGTCCATCGCCTTAACCACTCGGCCACCTCGTCACTTGCCTGACTGCTTGCTGGGCTGTGGTGTGTTTCTGCATCTATTTTATGGATGATACCATTTAAAGTTGGCAGCAAGGCATTTGAACGGCTTTGCCATGTGCTCTTAGCTCTCTCGAAACACTAAAGGCATCAAACGACGAGGATGGGATTCGAACCCACGCGTGCAGAGCACAATGGATTAGCAGTCCATCGCCTTAACCACTCGGCCACCTCGTCACTCACCTGACTGCCTGCCAGTCTGTGGTGTGTTTCTGCATCTATTTTATGGATAATGCCATTTAAAGTTGGCAGCAAGGCATTTGAACGGCTTTGCCATGTGCTCTTAGCTCTCTCGAAACACTAAAGGCATCAAACGACGAGGATGGGATTCGAACCCACGCGTGCAGAGCACAATGGATTAGCAGTCAATCGCCTTTTTCCGCAGCTAGTTTAAGGATGATGTCGTTTAAAGTTGGCAGCAAGGCATTTGAACGGCTTTGCCATGCACACTTGGCTCTCTCGAAACACTAAAGACATCAAACGACGAAGATGCACTTCTGCCGGGCTGTGTTTCTGCATCTATTTTATGGATGATACCATTTAAAGTTGGCAGCAGGGCATTTGAACGGCTTTGCCATGTGCTCTTAGCTCTCTCAAAACACTAAAGGCATCAAACGACGAGGATGGGATTCGAACCCACGCGTGCAGAGCAAAATGGATAAGCAGTCCATCGCCTTAACCACTCGGCCACCTCGTCACTCTCCTTACTGCTTGCTGGGCTGTGGTGTGTTTCTGCATCTATTTTATGGATGATACCATTTAAAGTTGGCAGCAGGGCATTTGAACGGCTTTGCCATGTGCTCTTAGCTCTCTCAAAACACTAAAGGCATCAAACGACGAGGATGGGATTCGAACCCACGCGTGCAGAGCAAAATGGATAAGCAGTCCATCGCCTTAACCACTCGGCCACCTCGTCACTCTCCTGACTGTTTGCTGGGCTGTGGTGTGTTTCTGCATCTATTTTATGGATGATACCATTTAAAGTTGGCAGCAGGGCATTTGAACGGCTTTGCCATGTGCTCTTAGCTCTCTCGAAACACTGAAGGCATCAAACGACGAGGATGGGATTCGAACCCACGCGTGCAGAGCACAATGGATTAGCAGTCCATCGCCTTAACCACGCGGCCACCTCGTCACTCGCCTGACTGCTTGCTGGGCTGTGGTGTGTTTCTGCATTTATTTTATGGATAATGCCATTTAAAGTTGGCAGCAAGGCATTTGAACGGCTTTGCCATGTGCTCTTAGCTCTCTCGAAACACTAAAGGCATCAAACGACGAGGATGGGATTCGAACCCACGCGTGCAGAGCACAGTGGATTAGCAGTCCATCGCCTTAACAACTCGGCCACCTCGTCGCGACTCTTCTATTGTCGGAATCGGTAGTTTGGTCCTTTTCAACCGCTCTCATTAACATGACAGAGATAAAGTTCACAATAATGTGTTGTAAAATGTTAGGCTGATGAGAGAGGTAACCCTTCGACTGACCTGCAAGGAGCATTGGGTTCTATCAACTGTGTTGATAGAGGGAGATGTGCTTACGTTTCTTTTGTGTGCTGCTTCTGCTTTGTTGGAAAGAACCTAGAGAGAACGCCTCGGTCAAGAAAATGGCAGCATAGCTTGCATTGGACCTCTCTCAGAATATGTTTGCAGTGTCCTTGCACTCTTCATTATCCTACCCAACCTTGTAGGGGGCTCGTCGAATCGATCCCGAACTCAAACATGGTCTTGGAGTTTAAGCGTTATAAATCCGCCCCTTTGCTACCTGGATACCCATAAGTCTCTCCCCCCAAAATTACGAAAGGAGTCCACTTTTTGTTCTTTGAGTGAAGAGATTACAATGAATAAACCTTTATGTGAATATCACTCGCCTGTTTCGTAGACACACCATGCAGCCGTCAGTGCCAAAAGGCTGATTACATTGCAGTTTAAAGCTTGATACCACCCTGTCGTTCCATGTCCAGATAAAAGCACAGGAGACGTCGCTACCTTCACTGGCATTCTTTCGCAGAGGCAATATCATAGTCTATGAGGCTCATCCGAGACGTGATCTTTGCTGGTTGAAAACTTTACCCAATACCCCGCTGAGATGACTTGTAATACAGTCATCTTTGGCAATTTTTGTCAGTCTCTTAGGAGGCTTTGTGACTTGTTGGAAAAATCAATTCTGTTTTTGCTTCTTTTATGTGCTGTGGTGGTGAGAGCATGAGCTTGAAGAAAACTGGTATAGCCAGGATTTGGATCTTCCTTTATTGTATTTCTAATGGTCATATCCATGCATTAGGGTGCCTTTTGTATTGATCCTGACTTCAACAGTGTTTTATGAAGTGAACATGAGCTTTTTCTGCATCGATAATTAAAATGTAAATCTGTTAAAACTCGCCATGAGTGGAACCCCTGCGGTTGACCTGTTCACTAGGCTGTCTGTCAAACTAAACACCAAGGATGGGACTCAAACCCATGCACGCAGAGCAAAATGGATTAGCAGTCAATCGCCTTTTTCCGCAGCTAGTTTAAGGATGATGTCGTTTAAAGTTGGCAGCAAGGCATTTGAACGGCTTTGCCATGTGCTCTTAGCTCTCTCGAAACACTAAAGGCATCAAACGACGAGGATGGGATTCGAACCCACGCATGCAGAGCACAATGGATCAGCAGTCAATCGCCTTTTTCCTCAGCTAGTTTAAGGATGATGTCGTTTAAAGTTGGCAGCAAGGCATTTGAACGGCTTTGCCATGCACACTTTGCTCTCTCGAAACACTAAAGACATCAAACGACGAAGATGCACTTCTGCCGGGCTGTGTTTCTGCATCTATTTTATGGATGATACCATTTAAAGTTGGCAGCAGGGCATTTGAACGGCTTTGCCATGTGCTCTTAGCTCTCTCAAAACACTAAAGGCATCAAACGACGAGGATGGGATTCGAACCCACGCGTGCAGAGCAAAATGGATAAGCAGTCCATCGCCTTAACCACTCGGCCACCTCGTCACTCTCCTGGCTGCTTGCTGGGCTGTGGTGTGTTTCTGCATCTATTTTATGGATGATAGCATTTAAAGTTGGCAGCAGGGCATTTGAACGGCTTTGCCATGTGCTCTTAGCTCTCTCGAAACACTGAAGGCATCAAACGACGAGGATGGGATTCGAACCCATGCGTGCAGAGCACAATGGATTAGCAGTCCATCGCCTTAACCACTCGGCCACCTCGTCACTCACTAAACTGCCTGCCAGTCTGTGGTGTGTTTCTGCATCTATTTTATGGATGATACCATTTAAAGTTGGCAGCAGGGCATTTGAACGGCTTTGCCATGTGCTCTTAGCTCTCTCGAAACACTGAAGGCATCAAACGACGAGGATGGGATTCGAACCCACGCGTGCAGAGCACAATGGATTAGCAGTCCATCGCCTTAACCACTCGGCCACCTCGTCACTCACTAGACTGCGTGCCAGTCTGTGGTGTGTTTCTGCATCTATTTTATGGATAATGCCATTTAAAGTTGGCAGCAAGGCATTTGAACGGCTTTGCCATGTGCTCTTAGCTCTCTCGAAACACTAAAGGCATCAAACGACGAGGATGGGATTCGAACCCACGCGTGCAGAGCACAGTGGATTAGCAGTCCATCGCCTTAACAACTCGGCCACCTCGTCACGACTCTTCTATTGTCGGAATCGGTAGTTTGGTCCTTTTCAACCGCTCTCATTAACATGACAGAGATAAAGTTCACAATAATGTGTTGTAAAATGTTAGGCTGATGAGAGAGGTAACCCTTCGACTGACCTGCAAGGAGCATTGGGTTCTATCAACTGTGTTGATAGAGGGAGATGTGCTTACGTTTCTTTTGTGTGCTGCTTCTGCTTTGTTGGAAAGAACCTAGAGAGAACGCCTTGGTCAAGAAAATGGCAGCATAGCTTGCATTGGACCTCTCTCAGAATATGTTTGCAGTGTCCTTGCACTCTTCATTATCCTACCCAACCTTGTAGGGGGCTCGTCGAATCGATCCCGAACTCAAACATGGTCTTGGAGTTTAAGCGTTATAAATCCGCCCCTTTGCTACCTGGATACCCATAAGTCTCTCCCCCCAAAATTACGAAAGGAGTGCACTTTTTGTTCTTTGAGTGAAGAGATTACAATGAATAAACCTTTATGTGAATATCACTCGCCTGTTTCGTAGACACACCATGCAGCCGTCAGTGCCAAAAGGCTGATTACATTGCAGTTTAAAGCTTGATACCACCCTGTCGTTCCATGTCCAGATAAAAGCACAGGAGACGTCGCTACCTTCACTGGCATTCTTTCGCAGAGGCAATATCATAGTCTATGAGGCTCATCCGAGACGTGATCTTTGCTGGTTGAAAACTTTACCCAATACCCCGCTGAGATGACTTGTAATACAGTCATCTTTGGCAATTTTTGTCAGTCTCTTAGGAGGCTTTGTGACTTGTTGGAAAAATCAATTCTGTTTTTGCTTCTTTTACGTGCTGTGGTGGTGAGAGCATGAGCTTGAAGAAAACTGGTATAGCCAGGATTTGGATCTTCCTTTATTGTATTTCTAATGGTCATATCCATGCATTAGGGTGCCTTTTGTATTGATCCTGACTTCAACAGTGTTTTAAGAAGTGAACATGAGCTTTTTCTGCATCGATAATTAAAATGTAAATCTGTTAAAACTCGCCATGAGTGGAACCCCTGCGGTTGACCTGTTCACTAGGCTCTCTGTCAAACTAAACACCAAGGATGGGACTCAAACCCATGCACGCAGAGCAAAATGGATTAGCAGTCAATCGCCTTTTTCCGCAGCTAGTTTAAGGATGATGTCGTTTAAAGTTGGCAGCAAGGCATTTGAACGGCTTTGCCATGCACACTTGGCTCTCTCGAAACACTAAAGACATCAAACGACGAAGATGCACTTCTGCCGGGCTGTGTTTCTGCATCTATTTTATGGATGATACCATTTAAAGTTGGCAGCAGGGCATTTGAACGGCTTTGCCATGTGCTCTTAGCTCTCTCGAAACACTGAAGGCATCAAACGACGAGGATGGGATTCGAACCCACGCGTGCAGAGCACAATGGATTAGCAGTCCATCGCCTTAACCACTCGGCCACCTCGTCACTCGCCTGACTGCTTGCTGGGCTGTGGTGTGTTTCTGCATCTATTTTATGGATGATACCATTTAAAGTTGGCAGCAAGGCATTTGAACGGCTTTGCCAAGTGCTCTTAGCTCTCTCGAAACACTAAAGGCATCAAACGACGAGGATGGGATTCGAACCCACGCGTGCAGAGCACAATGGATTAGCAGTCAATTGCCTTTTTCGCAGCTAGTTTAAGGATGATGTCGTTTAAAGTTGGCAGCAAGGCATTTGAACGGCTTTGCCATGCACACTTGGCTCTCTCGAAACACTAAAGACATCAAACGACGAAGATGCACTTCTGCCCGGCTGTGTTTCTGCATCTATTTTATGGATGATACCATTTAAAGTTGGCAGCAGGGCATTTGAACGGCTTTGCCATGTGCTCTTAGCTCTCTCAAAACACTAAAGGCATCAAACGACGAGGATGGGATTCGAACCCACGCGTGCAGAGCAAAATGGATAAGCAGTCCATCGCCTTAACCACTCGGCCACCTCGTCACTCGCCTGACTGCTTGCTCGGCTGTGGTGTGTTTCTGCATCTATTTTATGGATGATACCATTTAAAGTTGGCAGCATTTGAACGGCTTTGCCATGTGCTCTTAGCTCTCTCGAAACACTGAAGGCATCAAACGACGAGGATGGGATTCGAACCCACGCGTGCAGAGCACAATGGATTAGCAGTCCATCGCCTTAACCACTCGGCCAACTCGTCACGAATCTTCTATTGTCGGAATCGGTAGTTTGGTCCTTTTCAACCGCTCTCATTAACATGACAGAGATAAAGTTCACAATAATGTGTTGTAAAATGTTAGGCTGATGAGAGAGGTAACCCTTCGACTGACCTGCAAGGAGCATTGGGTTCTATCAACTGTGTTGATAGAGGGAGATGTGCTTACGTTTCTTTTGTGTGCTGCTTCTGCTTTGTTGGAAAGAACCTAGAGAGAACGCCTTGGTCAAGAAAATGGCAGCATAGCTTGCATTGGACCTCTCTCAGAATATGTTTGCAGTGTCCTTGCACTCTTCATTATCCTACCCAACCTTGTAGGGGGCTCGTCGAATCGATCCCGAACTCAAACATGGTCTTGGAGTTTAAGCGTTATAAATCCGCCCCTTTGCTACCTGGATACCCATAAGTCTCTCCCCCCAAAATTACAAAAGGAGTGCACTTTTTGTTCTTTGAGTGAAGAGATTACAATGAATAAACCTTTATGTGAATATCACTCGCCTGTTTCGTAGACACACCATGCAGCCGTCAGTGCCAAAAGGCTGATTACATTGCAGTTTAAAGCTTGATACCACCCTGTCGTTCCATGTCCAGATAAAAGCACAGGAGACGTCGCTACCTTCACTGGCATTCTTTCGCAGAGGCAATATCATAGTCTATGAGGCTCATCCGAGACGTGATCTTTGCTGGTTGAAAACTTTACCCAATACCCCGCTGAGATGACTTGTAATACAGTCATCTTTGGCAATTTTTGTCAGTCTCTTAGGAGGCTTTGTGACTTGTTGGAAAAATCAATTCTGTTTTTGCTTCTTTTACGTGCTGTGGTGGTGAGAGCATGAGCTTGAAGAAAACTGGTATAGCCAGGATTTGGATCTTCCTTTATTGTATTTCTAATGGTCATATCCATGCATTAGGGTGCCTTTTGTATTGATCCTGACTTCAACAGTGTTTTAAGAAGTGAACATGAGCTTTTTCTGCATCGATAATTAAAATGTAAATCTGTTAAAACTCGCCATGAGTGGAACCCCTGCGGTTGACCTGTTCACTAGGCTCTCTGTCAAACTAAACACCAAGGATGGGACTCAAACCCATGCACGCAGAGCAAAATGGATTAGCAGTCAATCGCCTTTTTCCGCAGCTAGTTTAAGGATGATGTCGTTTAAAGTTGGCAGCAAGGCATTTGAACGGCTTTGCCATGCACACTTGGCTCTCTCGAAACACTAAAGACATCAAACGACGAAGATGCACTTCTGCCGGGCTGTGTTTCTGCATCTATTTTATGGATGATACCATTTAAAGTTGGCAGCAGGGCATTTGAACGGCTTTGCCATGTGCTCTTAGCTCTCTCAAAACACTAAAGGCATCAAACGATGAGGATGGGATTCGAACCCACGCGTGCAGAGCAAAATGGATAAGCAGTCCATCGCCTTAACCACTCGGCCACCTCGTCACTCTCCTGACTGCTTGCTGGGCTGTGGTGTGTTTCTGCATCTATTTTATGGATGATACCATTTAAAGTTGGCAGCAGGGCATTTGAACGGCTTTGCCATGTGCTCTTAGCTCTCTCGAAACACTGAAGGCATCAAACGACGAGGATGGGATTCGAACCCACGCGTGCAGAGCACAATGGATTAGCAGTCCATCGCCTTAACCACTCGGCCACCTCGTCACTCGCCTGACTGCTTGCTGGGCTGTGGTGTATTTCTGCATCTATTTTATGGATGATACCATTTAAAGTTGGCAGCAAGGCATTTGAACGGCTTTGCCAAGTGCTCTTAGCTCTCTCAAAACACTAAAGGCATCAAACGACGAGGATGGGATTCGAACCCACGCGTGCAGAGCACAATGGATTAGCAGTCCATCGCCTTAACCACTCGGCCACCTCGTCACTCGCCTGACTGCTTGCTGGGCTGTGGTGTGTTTCTGCATCTATTTTATGGATGATAACATTTAAAGTTGGCAGCAAGGCATTTGAACGGCTTTGCCAAGTGCTCTTAGCTCTCTCGAAACACTAAAGGCATCAAACGACGAGGATGGGATTCGAACCCACGCGTGCAGAGCACAATGGATTAGCAGTCAATCGCCTTTTTCCTCAGCTAGTTTAAGGATGATGTCGTTTAAAGTTGGCAGCAAGGCATTTGAACGGCTTTGCCATCCACACTTGGCTCTCTCGAAACACTAAAGACATCAAACGACGAAGATGCACTTCTGCCGGGCTGTGTTTCTGCATCTATTTTATGGATGATACCATTTAAAGTTGGCAGCAGGGCATTTGAACGGCTTTGCCATGTGCTCTTAGCTCTCTCAAAACACTAAAGGCATCAAACGACGAGGATGGGATTCGAACCCACGCGTGCAGAGCAAAATGGATAAGCAGTCCATCGCCTTAACCACTCGGCCACCTCGTCACTCTCCTGACTGCTTGCTGGGCTGTGGTGTGTTTCTGCATCTATTTTATGGATGATACCATTTAAAGTTGGCAGCAGGGCATTTGAACGGCTTTGCCATGTGCTCTTAGCTCTCTCGAAACACTGAAGGCATCAAACGACGAGGATGGGATTCGAACCCACGCGTGCAGAGCACAATGGATTAGCAGTCCATCGCCTTAACCACTCGGCCACCTCGTCACTCACTAGACTGCCTGCCAGTCTGTGGTGTGTTTCTGCATCTATTTTATGGATAATGCCATTTAAAGTTGGCAGCAAGGCATTTGAACGGCTTTGCCATGTGCTCTTAGCTCTCTCGAAACACTAAAGGCATCAAACGACGAGGATGGGATTCGAACCCACGCGTGCAGAGCACAGTGGATTAGCAGTCCATCGCCTTAACAACTCGGCCACCTCGTCACGACTCTTCTATTGTCGGAATCGGTAGTTTGGTCCTTTTCAACCGCTCTCATTAACATGACAGAGATAAAGTTCACAATAATGTGTTGTAAAATGTTAGGCTGATGAGAGAGGTAACCCTTCGACTGACCTGCAAGGAGCATTGGGTTCTATCAACTGTGTTGATAGAGGGAGATGTGCTTACGTTTCTTTTGTGTGCTGCTTCTGCTTTGTTGGAAAGAACCTAGAGAGAACGCCTTGGTCAAGAAAATGGCAGCATAGCTTGCATTGGACCTCTCTCAGAATATGTTTGCAGTGTCCTTGCACTCTTCATTATCCTACCCAACCTTGTAGGGGGCTCGTCGAATCGATCCCGAACTCAAACATGGTCTTGGAGTTTAAGCGTTATAAATCCGCCCCTTTGCTACCTGGATACCCATAAGTCTCTCCCCCCAAAATTACGAAAGGAGTGCACTTTTTGTTCTTTGAGTGAAGAGATTACAATGAATAAACCTTTATGTGAATATCACTCGCCTGTTTCGTAGACACACCATGCAGCCGTCAGTGCCAAAAGGCTGATTACATTGCAGTTTAAAGCTTGATACCACCCTGTCGTTCCATGTCCAGATAAAAGCACAGGAGACGTCGCTACCTTCACTGGCATTCTTTCGCAGAGGCAATATCATAGTCTATGAGGCTCATCCGAGACGTGATCTTTGCTGGTTGAAAACTTTACCCAATACCCCGCTGAGATGACTTGTAATACAGTCATCTTTGGCAATTTTTGTCAGTCTCTTAGGAGGCTTTGTGACTTGTTGGAAAAATCAATTCTGTTTTTGCTTCTTTTACGTGCTGTGGTGGTGAGAGCATGAGCTTGAAGAAAACTGGTATAGCCAGGATTTGGATCTTCCTTTATTGTATTTCTAATGGTCATATCCATGCATTAGGGTGCCTTTTGTATTGATCCTGACTTCAACAGTGTTTTAAGAAGTGAACATGAGCTTTTTCTGCATCGATAATTAAAATGTAAATCTGTTAAAACTCGCCATGAGTGGAACCCCTGCGGTTGACCTGTTCACTAGGCTCTCTGTCAAACTAAACACCAAGGATGGGACTCAAACCCATGCACGCAGAGCAAAATGGATTAGCAGTCAATCGCCTTTTTCCGCAGCTAGTTTAAGGATGATGTCGTTTAAAGTTGGCAGCAAGGCATTTGAACGGCTTTGCCATGCACACTTGGCTCTCTCGAAACACTAAAGACATCAAACGACGAAGATGCACTTCTGCCGGGCTGTGTTTCTGCATCTATTTTATGGATGATACCATTTAAAGTTGGCAGCAGGGCATTTGAACGGCTTTGCCATGTGCTCTTAGCTCTCTCAAAACACTAAAGGCATCAAACGATGAGGATGGGATTCGAACCCACGCGTGCAGAGCAAAATGGATAAGCAGTCCATCGCCTTAACCACTCGGCCACCTCGTCACTCTCCTGACTGCTTGCTGGGCTGTGGTGTGTTTCTGCATCTATTTTATGGATGATACCATTTAAAGTTGGCAGCAGGGCATTTGAACGGCTTTGCCATGTGCTCTTAGCTCTCTCGAAACACTGAAGGCATCAAACGACGAGGATGGGATTCGAACCCACGCGTGCAGAGCACAATGGATTAGCAGTCCATCGCCTTAACCACTCGGCCACCTCGTCACTCGCCTGACTGCTTGCTGGGCTGTGGTGTGTTTCTGCATCTATTTTATGGATGATACCATTTAAAGTTGGCAGCAAGGCATTTGAACGGCTTTGCCAAGTGCTCTTAGCTCTCTCGAAACACTAAAGGCATCAAACGACGAGGATGGGATTCGAACCCACGCGTGCAGAGCACAATGGATTAGCAGTCAATCGCCTTTTTCCGCAGCTAGTTTAAGGATGATGTCGTTTAAAGTTGGCAGCAAGGCATTTGAACGGCTTTGCCATGCACACTTGGCTCTCTCGAAACACTAAAGACATCAAACGACGAAGATGCACTTCTGCCCGGCTGTGTTTCTGCATCTATTTTATGGATGATACCATTTAAAGTTGGCAGCAGGGCATTTGAACGGCTTTGCCATGTGCTCTTAGCTCTCTCAAAACACTAAAGGCATCAAACGACGAGGATGGGATTCGAACCCACGCGTGCAGAGCAAAATGGATAAGCAGTCCATCGCCTTAACCACTCGGCCACCTCGTCACTCTCCTGACTGCTTGCTGGGCTGTGGTCTGTTTCTGCATCTATTTTATGGATGATACCATTTAAAGTTGGCAGCAGAGCATTTGAACGGCTTTGCCATGTGCTCTTAGCTCTCTCGAAACACTGAAGGCATCAAACGACGAGGATGGGATTCGAACCCACGCGTGCAGAGCACAATTGATTAGCAGTCCATCGCCTTAACCACTCGGCCACCTCGTCACTCGCCTGACTGCTTGCTCGGCTGTGGTGTGTTTCTGCATCTATTTTATGGATGATACCATTTAAAGTTGGCAGCATTTGAACGGCTTTGCCATGTGCTCTTAGCTCTCTCGAAACACTGAAGGCATCAAACGACGAGGATGGGATTCGAACCCACGCGTGCAGAGCACAATGGATTAGCAGTCCATCGCCTTAACCACTCGGCCAACTCGTCACGAATCTTCTATTGTCGGAATCGGTAGTTTGGTCCTTTTCAACCGCTCTCATTAACATGACAGAGATAAAGTTCACAATAATGTGTTGTAAAATGTTAGGCTGATGAGAGAGGTAACCCTTCGACTGACCTGCAAGGAGCATTGGGTTCTATCAACTGTGTTGATAGAGGGAGATGTGCTTACGTTTCTTTTGTGTGCTGCTTCTGCTTTGTTGGAAAGAACCTAGAGAGAACGCCTTGGTCAAGAAAAAGGTGGTCGGATGTGGTAAAGGCGATGGACTGCTTTTCCATTTTGCTCCTGCAGCGTGGGTTTCGAATCCCATCCTCGTCGTTTGATGCCTTTAGTGTTTTGAGGGAGCTTAGAGACATGGCAAAGCCGTTCAAATGCCCTTCGCCAACTTTAAATATGGTATCATCCATAATATGATGCAGATCCAGGCCGGGCTGAAGGCATCTTCGTAGTTTGATTGTATTTACGTGTTTCGAGAGAGAGGCCAAGTGTTGCATGGCATATGCCGTTCAAATGCCTGCTGCCAACTTTAGACGACACATCATCCATTAAACTTGCTGCGGGAAAAAGGCAATTGACTGCTTATCCATTGTGCTCTGCACGCGTGGGTTCGAATCCCATCCTCGTCGTTTGATGCCTTTAGTGTTGAGTGAGCTAAGAGCACTTGGCAAAGCCGTTTCAAATTGCCTTGATGCCACTTTAATGGTATCTGCCATTAAAATTGATGACAGAAAAAAACAAAGCCAGCAAGCAGTCAGTAGCGAGTGTCGAGGTGGCGAGTGGTTAAAGGCGATGGGTCTGCTTTTCCATTGTGATCTGACACGCGTGGGTTCGAATCCAATCCTCGTCGTTTTGATGCCTTCAGTGTTTAGAGCAGAGTTATGAGAACATGGCAAAGCCGTTAATGCCTGCTGCCAACTTTAAATCGGTATATCCATAATCTTGTTGCAGAAACACACCACAGCCCTCGCAAGCAGTAAGGAGTGTGACGTGGTGGCCGAGTGGTTAAGGCGATGGATGCCTTATCCATTGTGCTCTGCACGCAGTGGGTTCGAATTCACTTCATCATCGTTTGGATGCATTTTGTGGTTTTGAGAGATGAGATTAGAGCACATGGCTAAAGCCGTTCAATGCCTGCTGCCACTTTAAATGGTTTCATCCCATAATATTGACTGCTGAAACACAAGAACGGGCAGAAGTGCATCTTCGTAGTTTGATGTTTTAGTGTTTCGAGAGAGCAAGTGTGAATGGCAAAGCCGTTCAAAGGCCTTTGCTGCCAACTTTAAACGACATCATCATTAAAATTGCTGCGGTAAAAAAGGCGAATTTATGCTAATACCATTTTGCTCTGCGGCATGGGTTTGAGTCCCATCCTTGGTGTTTAGTTTGACAGAGAGCCTAGTGTAAGGTCACCGCTGGGGTTACCACTCGTGGCGAGTTTTATCTGTTTTACTTTTATTTATAGCGTTGCAGAAAAAAGCTCATGTTCACTTCTTAAAACACTGTTGAAGTCAGGTTAAATACTAAATGCACCCTTAATGCATGGATTTGGACCTTTAGGAAATACAATAAAGGAAGATCAAATATCTGGCTATACAAGTTTTCACTTCAAGCTAATGCTCTCACCACCACTGCAAGGTAAAAGAAGCTTAAACAGAATTGATTTTTCCAACATGTCACAAAGCCTCCTAAGAGACTGACAAAAATGCCAAAGATGGGGACTGTATTAACAAGTAATTCTCAGCGGGTATTTGGTAAGTTTTCAACCTGCAAAGTTCACGTTCGGATGAGCCTCATAGGACTAGTGATTTTGCCTTTCGCGAAAGAATGCCAGTGAGGTTAGGCGACGTCTCTGTGCTTTTATATGGACATGGGATCGACAGGTGTGGGTATCAAGCTTTAATGTGTTTCGAGAGAGCCAAGTGTGCATGGTAAAGACGTTCAAATGCCTTGCTGCCAACTTTAAACGACATCATCCTTAAACTAGCTGCGGAAAAAGGCGATTGACAGCTAATCCATTTTGCTCTGCGTGCATGGGTTTGAGTCCCATCGTTGGTGTTTAGTTTGACAGAGAGCCTAGTGAACAGGTCAACCGCAGGGGTTCCACTCATGGCGAGTTTTAACAGATTTACATTTTAATTATCAATGCAGAAAAAGCTCATGTTCACTTCTTAAAACACTGTTGAAGTCAGGATCAATACAAAATGCACCCTAATGCATGGTTATGACCATTAGAAATACAATAAAGGAAGATCCAAATCCTGGCTATACCAGTTTTCTTCAAGCTCATGCTCTCACCACCACAGCACGTAAAAGAAGCAAAAACAGAATTGATTTTTCCAACAAGTCACAAAGCCTCCTAAGAGACTGACAAAAATTGCCAAAGATGACTGTATTTCAAGTCATCTCAGCGGGGTATTGGGTAAAGTTTTCAACCAGCAAAGATCACGTCTCGGATGAGCCTCATAGACTATGATATTGCCTCTGCGAAAGAATGCCAGTGAAGGTAGCGACGTCTCCTGTGCTTTTATCTGGACATGTAACGGCAGGGTGGTATCAAGCTTTAAACTGTAATGTAATCAGCCTTTTGGCACTGACGGCTGCATGGTGTGTCTCCGAAACAGGCGAGTGATATTCACATAAAGGTTTATTCATTGTTATCTCTTCACTCAAAGAACAAAAAGTGCACTCCTTTCGTAATTTTGGGGGGAGAGACTTATGGGTATCCAGGTAGCAAAGGGGCGGATTTATAACGCTTAAACTCCAAGACCATGTTTGAGTTCGGGATCGATTCGACGAGCCCCCTACAAGGTTGGGTAGGATAATGAAGAGTGCAAGGACACTGCAAACATATTCTGAGAGAGGTCCAATGCAAGCTATGCTGCCATTTTCTTGACCAAGGCGTTCTCTCTAGGTTCTTTCCAACAAAGCAGAAGCAGCACACAAAAGAAACGTAAGCACATCTCCCTCTATCAACACAGTTGATAGAACCCAATGCTCCTTGCAGGTCAGTCGAAGGGTTACCTCTCTCATCAGCCTAACCTTTTACAACACATTATTGTGAACTTTATCTCTGTCATGTTAATGAGAGCGGTTGAAAAGCACCAAACTACCGATTCCGACAATAGAAGAGTCGTGACGAGGTGGCCGAGTGGTTAAGGCGATGGACTGCTAATCCATTGTGCTCTGCACGCGTGGGTTCGAATCCCATCCTCGTCGTTTGATGCCTTTAGTGTTTCGAGAGAGCTAAGAGCACATGGCAAAGCCGTTCAAATGCCTTGCTGCCAACTTTAAATGGTATCATCCATAAAATAGATGCAGAAACACACCACAGCCGAGCAAGCAGTCAGTCGAGTGACGAGGTGGCCGAGTGGTTAAGGCGATGGACTGCTAATCCATTGTGCTCTGCACGCGTGGGTTCGAATCCCATCCTCGTCGTTTGATGCCTTTAGTGTTTCGAGAGAGCTAAGAGCACATGGCAAAGCCGTTCAAATGCCTTGCTGCCAACTTTAAATGGCATTATCCATAAAATAGATGCAGAAACACACCACAGACTGGAAGGCAGTCAGGTGAGTGACGAGGTGGCCGAGTGGTTAAGGCGATGGACTGCTAATCCATTGTGCTCTGCACGCGTGGGTTCGAATCCCATCCTCGTCGTTTGATGCCTTTAGTGTTTCGAGAGAGCTAAGAGCACATGGCAAAGCCGTTCAAATGCCCTGCGGCCAACTTGAAATGGTATCATCCATAAAATAGATGCAGAAACACAGCCCGGCAGAAGTTCATCTTCGTCGTTTGATGTCTTTAGTGTTTCGAGAGAGCCAAGTGTGCATGGTAAAGCCGTTCAAATGCCTTGCTGCCAACTTTAAACGACATCATCCTTAAACTAGCTGCGGAAAAAGGCGATTGACAGCTAATCCATTTTGCTCTGCGTGCATGGGTTTGAGTCCCATCCTTGGTGTTTAGTTTGACAGAGAGCCTAGTGAACAGGTCAACCGCAGGGGTTCCACTCATGGCGAGTTTTAACAGATTTACATTTTAATTATCGATGCAGAAAAAGCTCATGTTCACTTCTTAAAACACTGTTGAAGTCAGGATCAATACAAAAGGCACCCTAATGCATGGATATGACCATTAGAAATACAATAAAGGAAGATCCAAATCCTGGCTATACCAGTTTTCTTCAAGCTCATGCTCTCACCACCACAGCACGTAAAAGAAGCAAAAACAGAATTGATTTTTCCAACAAGTCACAAAGCGTCCTAAGAGACTGACAAAAATTGCCAAAGATGACTGTATTACAAGTCATCTCAGCAGGGTATTGGGTAAAGTTTTCAACCAGCAAAGATCACGTCTCGGATGAGCCTCATAGACTATGATATTGCCCCTGCGAAAGAATGCCAGTGAAGGTAGCGACGTCTCCTGTGCTTTTATCTGGACATGGAACAACAGGGTGGTATCAAGCTTTAAACTGCAATGTAATCAGCCTTTTGGCACTGACGGCTGCATGGTGTGTCTACGAAACAGGCGAGTGATATTCACATAAAGGTTTATTCATTGTAATCTCTTCACTCAAAGAACAAAAAGTGCACTCCTTTCGTAATTTTGGGGGGAGAGACTTATGAGTATCCAGGTAGCAAAGGGGCGGATTTATAACGCTTAAACTCCAAGACCATGTTTGAGTTCGGGATCGATTCGACGAGCCCCCTACAAGGTTGGGTAGGATAATGAAGAGTGCAAGGACACTGCAAACATATTCTGAGAGAGGTCCAATGCAAGCTATGCTGCCATTTTCTTGACCAAGGCGTTCTCTCTAGGTTCTTTCCAACAAAGCAGAAGCAGCACACAAAAGAAACGTAAGCACATCTCCCTCTATCAACACAGTTGATAGAACCCAATGCTCCTTGCAGGTCAGTCGAAGGGTTACCTCTCTCATCAGCCTAACCTTTTACAACACATTATTGTGAACTTTATCTCTGTCATGTAAATGAGAGCGGTTGAAAAGCACCAAACTACCGATTCCGACAATAGAAGAGTCGTGACGAGGTGGCCGAGTGGTTAAGGCGATGGACTGCTAATCCATTGTGCTCTGCACGCGTGGGTTCGAATCCCATCCTCGTCGTTTGATGCCTTTAGTGTTTCGAGAGAGCTAAGAGCACATGGCAAAGCCGTTCAAATGCCTTGCTGCCAACTTTAAATGGTATCATCCATAAAATAGATGCAGAAACACACCACAGCCGAGCAAGCAGTCAGGCGAGTGACGAGGTGGCCGAGTGGTTAAGGCGATGGACTGCTAATCCATTGTGCTCTGCACGCGTGGGTTCGAATCCCATCCTCGTCGTTTGATGCCTTTAGTGTTTCGAGAGAGCTAAGAGCACATGGCAAAGCCGTTCAAATGCCTTGCTGCCAACTTTAAATGGCATTATCCATAAAATAGATGCAGAAACACACCACAGACTGGCAGGCAGTCAGGTGAGTGACGAGGTGGCCGAGTGGTTAAGGCGATGGACTGCTAATCCATTGTGCTCTGCACGCGTGGGTTCGAATCACATCCTCGTCGTTTGATGCCTTTAGTGTTTCGAGAGAGCTAAGAGCACATGGCAAAGCCGTTCAAATGCCCTGCTGCCAACTTTAAATGGTATCATCCATAAAATAGATGCAGAAACACAGCCCGGCAGAAGTGCATCTTCGTCGTTTGATGTCTTTAGTGTTTCGAGAGAGCCAAGTGTGCATGGCAAAGCCGTTCAAATGCCTTGCTGCCAACTTTAAACGACATCATCCTTAAACTAGCTGCGGAAAAAGGCGATTGACAGCTAATCCATTTTGCTCTGCGTGCATGGGTTTGAGTCCCATCCTTGGTGTTTAGTTTGACAGAGAGCCTAGTGAACAGGTCAACCGCAGGGGTTCCACTCATGGCGAGTTTTAACAGATTTACATTTTAATTATCGATGCAGAAAAAGCTCATGTTCACTTCTTAAAACACTGTTGAAGTCAGGATCAATACAAAAGGCACCCTAATGCATGGATATGACCATTAGAAATACAATAGAGGAAGATCCAAATCCTGGCTATACCAGTTTTCTTCAAGCTCATGCTCTCACCACCACAGCACGTAAAAGAAGCAAAAACAGAATTGATTTTTCCAACAAGTCACAAAGCCTCCTAAGAGACTGACAAAAATTGCCAAAGATGACTGTATTACAAGTCATCTCAGCGGGGTATTGGGTAAAGTTTTCAACCAGCAAAGATCACGTCTCGGATGAGCCTCATAGACTATGATATTGCCTCTGCGAAAGAATGCCAGTGAAGGTAGCGACGTCTCCTGTGCTTTTATCTGGACATGGAACGGCAGGGTGGTATCAAGCTTTAAACTGCAATGTAATCAGCCTTTTGGCACTGACGGCTGCATGGTGTGTCTACGAAACAGGCGAGTGATATTCACATAAAGGTTTATTCATTGTTATCTCTTCACTCAAAGAACAAAAAGTGCACTCCTTTCGTAATTTTGGGGGGAGAGACTTATGGGTATCCAGGTAGCAAAGGGGCGGATTTATAACGCTTAAACTCCAAGACCATGTTTGAGTTCGGGATCGATTCGACGAGCCCCCTACAAGGTTGGGTAGGATAATGAAGAGTGCAAAGACACTGCAAACATATTCTGAGAGAGGTCCAATGCAAGCTATGCTGCCATTTTCTTGACCAAGGCGTTCTCTCTAGGTTCTTTCCAACAAAGCAGAAGCAGCACACAAAAGAAACGTAAGCACATCTCCCTCTATCAACACAGTTGATAGAACCCAATGCTCCTTGCAGGTCAGTCGAAGGGTTACCTCTCTCATCAGCCTAACCTTTTACAACACATTATTGTGAACTTTATCTCTGTCATGTTAATGAGGGCGGTTGAAAAGCACCAAACTACCGATTCCGACAATAGAAGAGTCGTGACGAGGTGGCCGAGTGGTTAAGGCGTTTACCCCAAAAGTTTGTTGTGTTTTAAAAGATTTAATGTGGAAGCTGCCAGGAAGTGAAGAGGTTTTAAAAAAAAAAAAAAAAAAAACTGTATATAAATGGAAGATATGTGATGAAGAGATGTTTGTAGCAGAAGATGTGTATTTCTTATTGTAAATATTTTATTGTATTTTATTGACTGAAATAAATGTAAAAAAAAAATAAAAAAAAATAAAAAAAAAAAGAGTCCCGTAGCTTCTTGAAAAAGCCTGAAAAAGTCTCTGGTTCTCTTCAAAATGCCTGAAATAGACTCTTTGTTTCTTCAGTAGGTCTGAAAAAAAAAAAAAAAAAAAAAAAAAAAAATGGTTAAGGCGATGGACTGCTAATCCATTGTGCTCTGCACGCGTGGGTTCGAATCCCATCCTCGTCGTTTGATGCCTTTAGTGTTTCGAGAGAGCTAAGAGCACATGGCAAAGCCGTTCAAATGCCTTGCTGCCAACTTTAAATGGTATCATCCATAAAATAGATGCAGAAACACACCACAGCCGAGCAAGCAGTCAGTCGAGTGACGAGGTGGCCGAGTGGTTAAGGCGATGGACTGCTAATCCATTGTGCTGTGCACGCGTGGGTTCGAATCCCATCCTCGTCGTTTGATGCCTTTAGTGTTTCGAGAGAGCTAAGAGCACATGGCAAAGCCGTTCAAATGCCTTGCTGCCAACTTTAAATGGTATCATCCATAAAATAGATGCAGAAACACAACACAGCCGAGCAAGCAGTTAGGCGAGTGACGAGGTGGCCGAGTGGTTAAGGCCATGGACTGCTAATCCATTGTGCTCTGCACGCGTGGGTTTGAATCCCATCCTCGTCGTTTGATGCCTTTAGTGTTTCGAGAGAGCAAGGAGCACATGGCAAAGCCGTTCAAATTCCTTGCTGCCAACTTTAAATGGCATTATCCATAAAATAGATGCAAAAACACACCACAGACTGGCAGGCAGTCAGGTGAGTGACGAGGTGGCCGAGTGGTTAAGGCGATGGACTGCTAATCCATTGTGCTCTGCACGAGTGGGTTCGAATCACATCCTCGTCGTTTGATACCTTTAGTGTTTCGAGAGAGCTAAGAGCACATGGCAAAGCCGTTCAAATGCCCTGCTGCCAACTTTAAATGGTATCATCCATAAAATAGATGCAGAAACACAGCCCGGCAGAAGTGCATCTTCGTCGTTTGATGTCTTTAGTGTTTCGAGAGAGCCAAGTGTGCATGGCAAAGCCGTTCAAATGCCTTGCTGCCAACTTTAAACGACATCATCCTTAAACTAGCTGCGGAGAAAGGCGATTGACAGCTAATCCATTTTGCTCTGCGTGCATGGGTTTGAGTCCCATCCTTCGTGTTTAGTTTGACAGAGAGCTTAGTGAACAGGTCAACCGCAGGGGTTCCACTCATGGCGAGTTTTAACAGATTTACATTTTAATTATCGATGCAGAAAAAGCTCATGTTCACTTCTTAAAAGACTGTTGAAGTCAGGATCAATACAAAAGGCACCCTAATGCATGGATATGACCATTAGAAATACAATAAAGGAAGATCCAAATCCTGGCTATACCAGTTTTCTTCAAGCTCATGCTCTCACCACCACAGCACGTAAAAGAAGCAAAAACAGAATTGATTTTTCCAACGGGTCACAAAGCCTCCTAAGAGACTGACAAAAATTGCCAAAGATGACTGTATTACAAGTCATCTCAGCGGGGTATTGGGTAAAGTTTTCAACCAGCAAAGATCACGTCTCGGATGAGCCTCATAGACTATGATATTGCCTCTGCGAAAGAATGCCAGTGAAGGTAGCGACGTCTCCTGTGCTTTTATCTGGACATGGAACGGCAGGGTGGTATCAAGCTTTAAACTGCAATGTAATCAGCCTTTTGGCACTGACGGCTGCATGGTGTGTCTACGAAACAGGCGAGTGATATTCACATAAAGGTTTATTCATTGTTATCTCTTCACTCAAAGAACAAAAAGTGCACTCCTTTCGTAATTTTGGGGGGAGAGACTTATGGGTATCCAGGTAGCAAAGGGGCGGATTTATAACGCTTAAACTCCAAGACCATGTTTGAGTTCGGGATCGATTCGACGAGCCCCCTACAAGGTTGGGTAGGATAATGAAGAGTGCAAGGACACTGCAAACATATTCTGAGAGAGGTCCAATGCAAGCTATGCTGCCATTTTCTTGACCAAGGCGTTCTCTCTAGGTTCTTTCCAACAAAGCAGAAGCAGCACACAAAAGAAACGTAAGCACATCTCCCTCTATCAACACAGTTGATAGAACCCAATGCTCCTTGCAGGTCAGTCGAAGGGTTACCTCTCTCATCAGCCTAACCTTTTACAACACATTATTGTGAACTTTATCTCTGTCATGTTAATGAGAGCGGTTGAAAAGCACCAAACTACCGATTCCGACAATAGAAGAGTCGTGACGAGGTGGCCGAGTGGTTAAGGCGATGGACTGCTAATCCATTGTGCTCTGCACGCGTGGGTTCGAATCCCATCCTCGTCGTTTGATGCCTTTAGTGTTTCGCGAGAGCTAAGAGCACATGGCAAAGCCGTTCAAATGCCTTGCTGCCAACTTTAAATGGCATTATCCATAAAATAGATGAAGAATCACACCACAGACTGGCAGGCAGTCAGGTGAGTGACGAGGTGGCCGAGTGGTTAAGGCGATGGACTGCTAATCCATTGTGCTCTGCATGCGTGGGTTCGAATCACATCCTCGTCGTTTGATGCCTTTAGTGTTTCGAGAGAGCTAAGAGCACATGGCAAAGCCGTTCAAATGCCCTGCTGCCAACTTTAAATGGTATCATCCATAAAATAGATGCAGAAACACAGCCCGGCAGAAGTGCATCTTCGTCGTTTGATGTCTTTAGTGTTTCGAGAGAGCCAAGTGTGCATGGCAAAGCCGTTCAAATGCCTTGCTGCCAACTTTAAACGACATCATCCTTAAACTAGCTGCGGAAAAAGGCGATTGACAGCTAATCCATTTTGCTCTGCGTGCATGGGTTTGAGTCCCATCCTTGGTGTTTAGTTTGACAGAGAGCCTAGTGAACAGGTCAACCGCAGGGATTCCACTCATGGCGAGTTTTAACAGATATACATTTTAATTATCAATGCAGAAAAAGCTCATGTTCACTTCTTAAAACACTGTTGAAGTCAGGATCAATACAAAAGGCACCCTAATGCATGGATATGACCATTAGAAATACAATAAAGGAAGATCCAAATCCTGGCTATACCAGTTTTCTTCAAGCTCATGCTCTCACCACCAAAGCACGTAAAAGAAGCAAAAACAGAATTGATTTTTCCAACAAGTCACAAAGCCTCCTAAGAGACTGACAAAAATTGCCAAAGATGACTGTATTACAAGTCATCTCAGCGGGGTATTGGGTAAAGTTTTCAACCAGCAAAGATCACGCCTCGGATGAGCCTCATAGACTATGATATTGCCTCTGCGAAAGAATGCCAGTGAAGGTAGCGACGTCTCCTTTGGTTTTATCTGGACATGGAACGACAGGGTGGTATCAAGCTTTAAACTGCTATGTAATCAGCCTTTTGGCACTGACGGCTGCATGGTGTGTCTACGAAACAGGCGAGTGATATTCACATAAAGGTTTATTCATTGTAATCTCTTCACTCAAAGAACAAAAAGTGCACTCCTTTCGTAATTTTGGGGGGAGAGACTAATGAGTATCCAGGTAGCAAAGGGGCGGATTTATAACGCTTAAACTCCAAGACCATGTTTGAGTTCGGGATCGATTCGACGAGCCCCCTAAAAGGTTGGGTAGGATAATGAAGAGTGCAAGGACACTGCAAACATATTCTGAGAGAGGTCCAATGCAAGCTATGCTGCCATTTTCTTGACCAAGGCGTTCTCTCTAGGTTCTTTCCAACAAAGCAGAAGCAGCACACAAAAGAAACGTAAGCACATCTCCCTCTATCAACACAGTTGATAGAACCCAATGCTCCTTGCAGGTCAGTCGAAGGGTTACCTCTCTCATCAGCCTAACCTTTTACAACACATTATTGTGAACTTTATCTCTGCCATGTTAATGAGAGCGGTTGAAAAGCACCAAACTACCGATTCCGACAATAGAAGAGTCGTGACGAGGTGGCCGAGTGGTTAAGGCGATGGACTGCTAATCCATTGTGCTCTCCACGCGTGGGTTCGAATCCCATCCTCGTCGTTTGATGCCTTTAGTGTTTCGAGAGAGCTAAGAGCACATGGCAAAGCCGTTCAAATGCCTTGCTGCCAACTTTAAATGGTATCATCCATAAAATAGATGCAGAAACACACCACAGCCGAGCAAGCAGTCAGGCGAGTGACGAGGTGGCCGAGTGGTTAAGGCGATGGACTGCTAATCCATTGTGCTCTGCACGCGTGGGTTCGAATCCCATCCTCGTCGTTTGATGCCTTTAGTGTTTCGCGAGAGCTAAGAGCACATGGCAAAGCCGTTCAAATGCCTTGCTGCCAACTTTAAATGGCATTATCCATAAAATAGATGAAGAATCACACCACAGACTGGCAGGCAGTCAGGTGAGTGACGAGGTGGCCGAGTGGTTAAGGCGATGGACTGCTAATCCATTGTGCTCTGCATGCGTGGGTTCGAATCACATCCTCGTCGTTTGATGCCTTTAGTGTTTCGAGAGAGCTAAGAGCACATGGCAAAGCCGTTCAAATGCCCTGCTGCCAACTTTAAATGGTATCATCCATAAAATAGATGCAGAAACACAGCCCGGCAGAAGTGCATCTTCGTCGTTTGATGTCTTTAGTGTTTCGAGAGAGCCAAGTGTGCATGGCAAAGCCGTTCAAATGCCTTGCTGCCAACTTTAAACGACATCATCCTTAAACTAGCTGCGGAAAAAGGCGATTGACAGCTAATCCATTTTGCTCTGCGTGCATGGGTTTGAGTCCCATCCTTGGTGTTTAGTTTGACAGAGAGCCTAGTGAACAGGTCAACCGCAGGGATTCCACTCATGGCGAGTTTTAACAGATATACATTTTAATTATCAATGCAGAAAAAGCTCATGTTCACTTCTTAAAACACTGTTGAAGTCAGGATCAATACAAAAGGCACCCTAATGCATGGATATGACCATTAGAAATACAATAAAGGAAGATCCAAATCCTGGCTATACCAGTTTTCTTCAAGCTCATGCTCTCACCACCAAAGCACGTAAAAGAAGCAAAAACAGAATTGATTTTTCCAACAAGTCACAAAGCCTCCTAAGAGACTGACAAAAATTGCCAAAGATGACTGTATTACAAGTCATCTCAGCGGGGTATTGGGTAAAGTTTTCAACCAGCAAAGATCACGCCTCGGATGAGCCTCATAGACTATGATATTGCCTCTGCGAAAGAATGCCAGTGAAGGTAGCGACGTCTCCTTTGGTTTTATCTGGACATGGAACGACAGGGTGGTATCAAGCTTTAAACTGCTATGTAATCAGCCTTTTGGCACTGACGGCTGCATGGTGTGTCTACGAAACAGGCGAGTGATATTCACATAAAGGTTTATTCATTGTAATCTCTTCACTCAAAGAACAAAAAGTGCACTCCTTTCGTAATTTTGGGGGGAGAGACTAATGAGTATCCAGGTAGCAAAGGGGCGGATTTATAACGCTTAAACTCCAAGACCATGTTTGAGTTCGGGATCGATTCGACGAGCCCCCTAAAAGGTTGGGTAGGATAATGAAGAGTGCAAGGACACTGCAAACATATTCTGAGAGAGGTCCAATGCAAGCTATGCTGCCATTTTCTTGACCAAGGCGTTCTCTCTAGGTTCTTTCCAACAAAGCAGAAGCAGCACACAAAAGAAACGTAAGCACATCTCCCTCTATCAACACAGTTGATAGAACCCAATGCTCCTTGCAGGTCAGTCGAAGGGTTACCTCTCTCATCAGCCTAACCTTTTACAACACATTATTGTGAACTTTATCTCTGCCATGTTAATGAGAGCGGTTGAAAAGCACCAAACTACCGATTCCGACAACAGAGGAGTCGTGACGAGGTGGCCGAGTGGTTAAGGCGATGGACTGCTAATCCATTGTGCTCTGCACGCGTGGGTTCGAATCCCATCCTCGTCGTTTGATGCCTTTAGTGTTTCGAGAGATCTAAGAGCACATGGCAAAGCCGTTCAAATGCCTTGCTGCCAACTTTAAATGGTATCATCCATAAAATAGATGCAGAAACACACCACAGCCGAGCAAGCAGTCAGGCGAGTGACGAGGTGGCCGAATGGTTAAGGCGATGGACTGCTAATCCATTGTGCTCTGCACGCGTGGGTTCGAATCCCATCCTCGTCGTTTGATGCCTTTAATGTTTCGCGAGAGCTAAGAGCACATGGCAAAGCCTTTCAAATGCCTTGCTGCCAACTTTAAATGGCATTATCCATAAAATAGATGAAGAAACACACCACAGACTGGCAGGCAGTCAGGTGAGTGACGAGGTGGCCGAGTGGTTAAGGCGATGGACTGCTAATCCATTGTGCTCTGCATGCGTGGGTTCGAATCACATCCTCGTCGTTTGATGCCTTTAGTGTTTCGAGAGAGCTAAGAGCACATGGCAAAGCCGTTCAAATGCCCTGCTGCCAACTTTAAATGGTATCATCCATAAAATAGATGCAGAAACACAGCCCGGCAGAAGTGCATCTTCGTCGTTTGATGTCTTTAGTGTTTCGAGAGAGCCAAGTGTGCATGGCAAAGCCGTTCAAATGCCTTGCTGCCAACTTTAAACGACATCATCCTTAAACTAGCTGCGGAAAAAGGCGATTGACAGCTAATCCATTTTGCTCTGCGTGCATGGGTTTGAGTCCCATCCTTGGTGTTTAGTTTGACAGAGAGCCTAGTGAACAGGTCAACCGCAGGGGTTCCACTCATGGCGAGTTTTAACAGATATACATTTTAATTATCAATGCAGAAAAAGCTCATGTTCACTTCTTAAAACACTGTTGAAGTCAGGATCAATACAAAAGGCACCCTAATGCATGGATATGACCATTAGAAATACAATAAAGGAAGATCCAAATCCTGGCTATACCAGTTTTCTTCAAGCTCATGCTCTCACCACCACAGCACGTAAAAGAAGCAAAAACAGAATTGATTTTTCCAACAAGTCACAAAGCCTCCTAAGAGACTGACAAAAATTGCCAAAGATGACTGTAATACAAGTCATCTCAGAGGGGTATTGGGTAAAGTTTTCAACCAGCAAAGATCACGTCTCGGATGAGCCTCATAGACTATGATATTGCCTCTGCGAAAGAATGCCAGTGAAGGTAGCGACGTCTCCTTTGGTTTTATCTGGACATGGAACGACAGGGTGGTATCAAGCTTTAAACTGCAATGTAATCAGCCTTTTGGCACTGACGGCTGCATGGTGTGTCTACGAAACAGGCGAGTGATATTCACATAAAGGTTTATTCATTGTAATCTCTTCACTCAAAGAACAAAAAGTGCACTCCTTTCGTAATTTTGGGGGGAGAGACTTATGGGTATCCAGGTATGGGTAACACAGTTGATAGAACCCAATGCTCCTTGCAGGTCAGTCGAAGGGTTACCTCTCTCATCAGCCTAACCTTTTACAACACATTATTATGAACTTTATCTCTGTCATGTTAATGAGAGTGGTTGAAAAGCACCAAACTACCGATTCCGACAATAGAAGAGTCGTGACGAGGTGGCCGAGTGGTTAAGGCGATGGACTGCTAATCCATTGTGCTCTGCACACGTGGGTTCGAATCCCATCCTCGTCGTTTGATGTCTTTAGTGTTTCGAGAGAGCCAAGTGTGCATGGCAAAGCCGTTCAAATGCCTTGCTGCCAACTTTAAACGACATCATCCCTAAACTAGCTGCGGAAAAAGGCGATTGACAGCTAATCCATTTTGCTCTGCGTGCATGGGTTTGAGTCCCATCCTTGGTGTTTAGTTTGACAGAGAGCCTAGTGAACAGGTCAACCGCAGGGATTCCACTCATGGCGAGTTTTAACAGATATACATTTTAATTATCAATGCAGAAAAAGCTCATGTTCACTTCTTAAAACACTGTTGAAGTCAGGATCAATACAAAAGGCACCCTAATGCATGGATATGACCATTAGAAATACAATAAAGGAAGATCCAAATCCTGGCTATACCAGTTTTCTTCAAGCTCATGCTCTCACCACCAAAGCACGTAAAAGAAGCAAAAACAGAATTGATTTTTCCAAGAAGTCACAAAGCCTCCTAAGAGACTGACAAAAATTGCCAAAGATGACTGTATTACAAGTCATCTCAGCGGGGTATTGGGTAAAGTTTTCAACCAGCAAAGATCACGCCTCGGATGAGCCTCATAGACTATGATATTGCCTCTGCGAAAGATTGCCAGTGAAGGTAGCGAGGTCTCCTTTGGTTTTATCTGGACATGGAACGACAGGGTGGTATCAAGCTTTAAACTGCTATGTAATCAGCCTTTTGGCACTGACGGCTGCATGGTGTGTCTACGAAACAGGCGAGTGATATTCACATAAAGGTTTATTCATTGTAATCTCTTCACTCAAAGAACAAAAAGTGCACTCCTTTCGTAATTTTGGGGGGAGAGACTAATGAGTATCCAGGTAGCAAAGGGGCGGATTTATAACGCTTAAACTCCAAGACCATGTTTGAGTTCGGGATCGATTCGACGAGCCCCCTACAAGGTTGGGTAGGATAATGAAGAGTGCAAGGACACTGCAAACATATTCTGAGAGAGGTCCAATGCAAGCTATGCTGCCATTTTCTTGACCAAGGCGTTCTCTCTAGGTTCTTTCCAACAAAGCAGAAGCAGCACACAAAAGAAACGTAAGCACATCTCCCTCTATCAACACAGTTGATAGAACCCAATGCTCCTTGCAGGTCAGTCGAAGGGTTACCTCTCTCATCAGCCTAACCTTTTACAACACATTATTGTGAACTTTATCTCTGCCATATTAATGAGAGCGGTTGAAAAGCACCAAACTACCGATTCCGACAACAGAAGAGTCGTGACGAGGTGGCCGAGTGGTTAAGGCGATGGACTGCTAATCCATTGTGCTCTGCACGCGTGGGTTCGAATCCCATCCTCGTCGTTTGATGCCTTTAGTGTTTCGAGAGATCTAAGAGCACATGGCAAAGCCGTTCAAATGCCTTGCTGCCAACTTTAAATGGTATCATCCATAAAATAGATGCAGAAACACACCACAGCCGAGCAAGCAGTCAGGCGAGTGACGAGGTGGCCGAATGGTTAAGGCGATGGACTGCTAATCCATTGTGCTCTGCACGCGTGGGTTCGAATCCCATCCTCGTCGTTTGATGCCTTTAGTGTTTCGCGAGAGCTAAGAGCACATGGCAAAGCCTTTCAAATGCCTTGCTGCCAACTTTAAATGGCATTATCCATAAAATAGATGAAGAAACACACCACAGACTGGCAGGCAGTCAGGTGAGTGACGAGGTGGCCGAGTGGTTAAGGCGATGGACTGCTAATCCATTGTGCTCTGCATGCGTGGGTTCGAATCACATCCTCGTCGTTTGATGCCTTTAGTGTTTCGAGAGAGCTAAGAGCACATGGCAAAGCCGTTCAAATGCCCTGCTGCCAACTTTAAATGGTATCATCCATAAAATAGATGCAGAAACACAGCCCGGCAGAAGTGCATCTTCGTCGTTTGATGTCTTTAGTGTTTCGAGAGAGCCAAGTGTGCATGGCAAAGCCGTTCAAATGCCTTGCTGCCAACTTTAAACGACATCATCCTTAAACTAGCTGCGGAAAAAGGCGATTGACAGCTAATCCATTTTGCTCTGCGTGCATGGGTTTGAGTCCCATCCTTGGTGTTTAGTTTGACAGAGAGCCTAGTGAACAGGTCAACCGCAGGGGTTCCACTCATGGCGAGTTTTAACAGATATACATTTTAATTATCAATGCAGAAAAAGCTCATGTTCACTTCTTAAAACACTGTTGAAGTCAGGATCAATACAAAAGGCACCCTAATGCATAGATATGACCATTAGAAATACAATAAAGGAAGATCCAAATCCTGGCTATACCAGTTTTCTTCAAGCTCATGCTCTCACCACCACAGCACGTAAAAGAAGCAAAAACAGAATTGATTTTTCCAACAAGTCACAAAGCCTCCTAAGAGACTGACAAAAATTGCCAAAGATGACTGTATTACAAGTCATCTCAGAGGGGTATTGGGTAAAGTTTTCAACCAGCAAAGATCACGTCTCGGATGAGCCTCATAGACTATGATATTGCCTCTGCGAAAGAATGCCAGTGAAGGTAGCGACGTCTCCTTTGGTTTTATCTGGACATGGAACGACAGGGTGGTATCAAGCTTTAAACTGCAATGTAATCAGCCTTTTGGCACTGACGGCTGCATGGTGTGTCTACGAAACAGGCGAGTGATATTCACATAAAGGTTTATTCATTGTAATCTCTTCACTCAAAGAACAAAAAGTGCACTCCTTTCGTAATTTTGGGGGGAGAGACTTATGGGTATCCAGGTATGGGTAACACAGTTGATAGAACCCAATGCTCCTTGCAGGTCAGTCGAAGGGTTACCTCTCTCATCAGCCTAACCTTTTACAACACATTATTGTGAACTTTATCTCTGTCATGTTAATGAGAGTGGTTGAAAAGCACCAAACTACCGATTCCGACAATAGAAGAGTCGTGACGAGGTGGCCGAGTGGTTAAGGCGATGGACTGCTAATCCATTGTGCTCTGCACACGTGGGTTCGAATCCCATCCTCGTCGTTTGATGCCTTTAGTGTTTCGAGAGAGCTAAGAGCACATGGCAAAGCCGTTCAAATGCCTTGCTGCCAACTTTAAATGGTATCATCCATAAAATAGATGCAGAAACACACCACAGCCGAGCAAGCAGTCAGGCGAGTGACGAGGTGGCCGTGTGGTTAAGGCGATGGACTGCTAATCCATTGTGCTCTGCACGCGTGGGTTCGAATCCCATCCTCGTCGTTTGATGCCTTTAGTGTTTCGAGAGAGCTAAGAGCACATGGCAAAGCCGTTCAAATGCCTTGCTGCCAACTTTAAATGGCATTATCCATAAAATAGATGCAGAAACACACCACAGACTGGCAGGCAGTCAGGTGAGTGACGAGGTGGCCGAGTGGTTAAGGCGATGGACTGCTAATCCATTGTGCTCTGCACGCGTGGGTTCGAATCCCATCCTTGTCGTTTGATGCCTTTAGTGTTTCGAGAGAGCTAAGAGCACATGGCAAAGCCGTTCAAATGCCCTGCTGCCAACTTTAAATGGTATCATCCATAAAATAGATGCAGAAACACAGCCCGGCAGAAGTGCATCTTCGTCGTTTGATGTCTTTAGTGTTTCGAGAGAGCCAACTGTGCATGGCAAAGCCGTTCAAATGCCTTGCTGCCAACTTTAAACGACATCATCCTTAAACTAGCTGCGGAAAAAGGCGATTGACAGCTAATCCATTTTGCTCTGCGTGCATGGGTTTGAGTCCCATCCTTGGTGTTTAGTTTGACAGAGAGCCTAGTGAACAGGTCAACCGCAGGGGTTCCACTCATGGCGAGTTTTAACAGATTTACATTTTAATTATCGATGCAGAAAAAGCTCATGTTCACTTCTTAAAACACTGTTGAAGTCAGGATCAATACAAAAGGCCCCCTAATGCATGGATATGACCATTAGAAATACAATAAAGGAAGATCCAAATCCTGGCTATACCAGTTTTCTTCAAGCTCATGCTCTCACCACCACAGCACGTAAAAGAAGCAAAAACAGAATTGATTTTTCCAACAAGTCACAAAGCCTCCTAAGAGACTGACAAAAATTGCCAAAGATGACTGTATTACAAGTCATCTCAGCGGGGTATTGGGTAAAGTTTTCAACCAGCAAAGATCACGTCTCGGATGAGCCTCATAGACTATGATATTGCCTCTGCGAAAGAATGCCAGTGAAGGTAGCGACGTCTCCTGTGCTTTTATCTGGACATGGAACGACAGGGTGGTATCAAGCTTTAAACTGCAATGTAATCAGCCTTTTGGCACTGACGGCTGCATGGTGTGTCTACGAAACAGGCGAGTGATATTCACATAAAGGTTTATTCATTGTAATCTCTTCACTCAAAGAACAAAAAGTGCACTCCTTTCGTAATTTTGGGGGGAGAGACTAATGAGTATCCAGGTAGCAAAGGGGCGGATTTATAACGCTTAAACTCCAAGACCATGTTTGAGTTCGGGATCGATTCGACGAGCCCCCTACAAGGTTGGGTAGGATAATGAAGAGTGCAAGGACACTGCAAACATATTCTGAGAGAGGTCCAATGCAAGCTATGCTGCCATTTTCTTGACCAAGGCGTTCTCTCTAGGTTCTTTCCAACAAAGCAGAAGCAGCACACAAAAGAAACGTAAGCACATCTCCCTCTATCAACACAGTTGATAGAACCCAATGCTCCTTGCAGGTCAGTCGAAGGGTTACCTCTCTCATCAGCCTAACCTTTTACAACACATTATTGTGAACTTTATCTCTGCCATGTTAATGAGAGTGGTTGAAAAGCACCAAACTACCGATTCCGACAACAGAAGAGTCGTGACGAGGTGGCCGAGTGGTTAAGGCGATGGACTGCTAATCCATTGTGCTCTGCACGCGTGGGTTCGAATCCCATCCTCGTCGTTTGATGCCTTTAGTGTTTCGAGAGATCTAAGAGCACATGGCAAAGCCGTTCAAATGCCTTGCTGCCAACTTTAAATGGTATCATCCATAAAATAGATGCAGAAACACACCACAGCCGAGCAAGCAGTCAGGCGAGTGACGAGGTGGCCGAATGGTTAAGGCGATGGACTGCTAATCCATTGTGCTCTGCGCGCGTGGGTTCGAATCACATCCTCGTCGTTTGATGCCTTTAGTGTTTCGAGAGAGCTAAGAGCACATGGCAAAGCCGTTCAAATGCCCTGCTGCCAACTTTAATTGGTATCACCCATAAAATAGATGCAGAAACACAGCCCGGCAGAAGTGCATCTTCGTCGGATGATGTCTTTAGTGTTTCGAGAGAGCCAAGTGTGCATGGCAAAGCCGTTCAAATGCCTTGCTGCCAACTTTAAACGACATCATCCTTAAACTAGCTGCGGAAAAAGGCGATTGACTGCTAATCCATTTTGCTCTGCGTGCATGGGTTTGAGTCCCATCCTTGGTGTTTAGTTTGACAGAGAGCCTAGTGAACAGGTCAACCGCAGGGGTTCCACTCATGGCGAGTTTTAACAGATTTACATTTTAATTATCGATGCAGAAAAAGCTCATGTTCACTTCTTAAAACACTGTTGAAGTCAGGATCAATACAAAAGGCACCCTAATGCATGGATATGACCATTAGAAATACAATAAAGGAAGATCCAAATCCTGGCTATACCAGTTTTCTTCAAGCTCATGCTCTCACCACCACAGCACGTAAAAGAAGCAAAAACAGAATTGATTTTTCCAACAAGTCACAAAGCCTCCTAAGAGACTGACAAAAATTGCCAAAGATGACTGTATTACAAGTCATCTCAGAGGGGTATTGGGTAAAGTTTTCAACCAGCAAAGATCACGTCTCGGATGAGCCTCATAGACTATGATATTGCCTCTGCGAAAGAATGCCAGTGAAGGTAGCGACGTCTCCTTTGGTTTTATCTGGACATGGAACGACAGGGTGGTATCAAGCTTTAAACTGCAATGTAATCAGCCTTTTGGCACTGACGGCTGCATGGTGTGTCTACGAAACAGGCGAGTGATATTCACATAAAGGTTTATTCATTGTAATCTCTTCACTCAAAGAACAAAAAGTGCACTCCTTTCGTAATTTTGGGGGGAGAGACTTATGGGTATCCAGGTATGGGTAACACAGTTGATAGAACCCAATGCTCCTTGCAGGTCAGTCGAAGGGTTACCTCTCTCATCAGCCTAACCTTTTACAACACATTATTGTGAACTTTATCTCTGTCATGTTAATGAGAGCGGTTGAAAAGCACCAAACTACCGATTCCGACAATAGAAGAGTCGTGACGAGGTGGCCGAGTGGTTAAGGCGATGGACTGCTAATCCATTGTGCTCTGCACACGTGGGTTCGAATCCCATCCTCGTCGTTTGATGCCTTTAGTGTTTCGAGAGAGCTAAGAGCACATGGCAAAGCCGTTCAAATGCCTTGCTGCCAACTTTAAATGGCATTATCCATAAAATAGATGCAGAAACACACCACAGACTGGCAGGCAGTCAGGTGAGTGACGAGGTGGCCGAGTGGTTAAGGCGATGGACTGCTAATCCATTGTGCTCTGCACGCGTGGGTTCGAATCCCATCCTTGTCGTTTGATGCCTTTAGTGTTTCGAGAGAGCTAAGAGCACATGGCAAAGCCGTTCAAATGCCCTGCTGCCAACTTTAAATGGTATCATCCATAAAATAGATGCAGAAACACAGCCCGGCAGAAGTGCATCTTCGTCGTTTGATGTCTTTAGTGTTTCGAGAGAGCCAAGTGTGCATGGCAAAGCCGTTCAAATGCCTTGCTGCCAACTTTAAACGACATCATCCTTAAACTAGCTGCGGAAAAAGGCGATTGACAGCTAATCCATTTTGCTCTGCGTGCATCGGTTTGAGTCCCATCCTTGGTGTTTAGTTTGACAGAGAGCCTAGTGAACAGGTCAACCGCAGGGGTTCCACTCATGGCGAGTTTTAACAGATTTACATTTTAATTATCGATGCAGAAAAAGCTCATGTTCACTTCTTAGAACACTGTTGAAGTCAGGATCAATACAAAAGGCACCCTAATGCATGGATATGACCATTAGAAATACAATAAAGGAAGCTCCAAATCCTGGCTATACCAGTTTTCTTCAAGCTCATGCTCTCACCACCACAGCACGTAAAAGAAGCAAAAACAGAATTGATTTTTCCAACAAGTCACAAAGCGTCCTAAGAGACTGACAAAAATTGCTAAAGATGACTGTATTACAAGTCATCTCAGCAGGGTATTGGGTAAAGTTTCCAACCAGCAAAGATCACGTCTCGGATGAGCCTCATAGACTATGATATTGCCTCTGCGAAAGAATGCCAGTGAAGGTAGCGACGTCTCCTGTGTTTTTATCTGGACATGGAACGACAGGGTGGTATCAAGCTTTAAACTGCAATGTAATCAGCCTTTTGGCACTGACGGCTGCATGGTGTGTCTACGAAACAGGCGAGTGATATTCACATAAAGGTTTATTCATTGTAATCTCTTCACTCAAAGAACAAAAAGTGCACTCCTTTCGTAATTTTGGGGGGAGAGACTTATGAGTATCCAGGTAGCAAAGGGGCGGATTTATAACGCTTAAACTCCAAGACCATGTTTGAGTTCGGGATCGATTCGACGAGCCCCCTACAAGGTTGGGTAGGATAATGAAGAGTGCAAGGACACTGCAAACATATTCTGAAGAGGTCCAATGCAAGCTATGCTGCCATTTTCTTGACCAAGGCGTTCTCTCTAGGTTCTTTCCAACAAAGCAGAAGCAGCACACAAAAGAAACGTAAGCACATCTCCCTCTATCAACACAGTTGATAGAACCCAATGCTCCTTGCAGGTCAGTCGAAGGGTTACCTCTCTCATCAGCCTAACCTTTTACAACACATTATTGTGAACTTTATCTCTGTCATGTAAATGAGAGCGGTTGAAAAGCACCAAACTACCGATTCCGACAATAGAAGAGTCGTGACGAGGTGGCCGAGTGGTTAAGGCGATGGACTGCTAATCCATTGTGCTCTGCACGCGTGGGTTCGAATCCCACCCTCGTCGTTTGATGCCTTTAGTGATTCGAGAGAGCTAAGAGCACATGGCAAAGCCGTTCAAATGCCTTGCTGCCAACTTTAAACGACATCATCCTTAAACTAGCTGCGGAAAAGGCGATTGACTGCTAATCCATTTTGCTCTGCGTGCATGGGTTTGAGTCCCATCCTTGGTGTTTAGTTTGACAGAGAGCCTAGTGAACAGGTCAACCGCAGGGGTTCCACTCATGGCGAGTTTTAACAGATTTACATTTTAATTGTCGATGCAGAAAAAGCTCATGTTCACTTCTTAAAACACTGTTGAAGTCAGGATCAATACAAAAGGCACCCTAATGCATGGATATGACCATTAGAAATACAATAAAGGAAGATCCAAATCCTGGCTATACCAGTTTTCTTCAAGCTCATGCTCTCACCACCACAGCACGTAAAAGAAGCAAAAACAGAATTGATTTTTTCAACAAGTCACAAAGCCTCCTAAGAGACTGACAAAAATTGCCAAAGATGACTGTATTACAAGTCATCTCAGCGGGGTATTGGGTAAAGTTTTCAACCAGCAAAGATCACGTCTCGGATGAGCCTCATAGACTATGATATTGCCTCTGCGAAAGAATGCCAGTTAAGGTAGCGACGTCTCCTGTGCTTTTATCTGGAGATGGAACGACAGGGTGGTATCAAGCTTTAAACTGCAATGTAATCAGCCTTTTGGCACTGACGGCTGCATGGTGTGTCTACGAAACAGGCGAGTGATATTCACATAAAAGTTTATTCATTGTAATCTCTTCACTCAAAGAACAAAAAGTGCACTCCTTTCGTAATTTTGGGGGGAGAGACTTGGTATCAGGCAGTCAGGTGAGTGACGATTCCCCTACAAGGTTGGGTAGGATAATGAAGAGTGCAAGGACACTGCAAACATATTCTGAGAGAGGTCCAATGCAAGCTATGCTGCCATTTTCTTGACCAAGGCGTTCTCTCTAGGTTCTTTCCAACAAAGCAGAAGCAGCACACAAAAGAAACGTAAACACATCTCCCTCTATCAACACAGTTGATAGAACCTAATGCTCCTTGCAAGTCAGTCGAAGGGTTACCTCTCTCATCAGCCTAACCTTTTACAACACATTATTGTGAACTTTATCTCTGTCATGTTAATGAGAGTGGTTGAAAAGCACCAAACTACCGATTCCGACAATAGAAGAGTCGTGACGAGGTGGCCGAGTGGTTAAGGCGATGGACTGCTAATCCATTGTGCTCTGCACGCGTGGGTTCAAGTCCCATCCTCGTCGTTTGATGCCTTTAGTGTTTCGAGAGAGCCAAGTGTGCATGGCAAAGCCGTTCAAATGCCTTGCTGCCAAATTTAAACGACATCATCCTTAAACTAGCTGCGGAAAAAGGCGATTGACAGCTAATCCATTGTGCTCTGCACGCGTGGGTTAGAATCCCATCCTTGTCGTTTGATGCCTTTAGTGTTTCGAGAGAGCCAAGTGTGCATGGCAAAGCCGTTCAAATGCCTTGCTGCCAACTTTAAACGACATCATCCTTAAACTAGCTGCGGAAAAAGGCGATTGACAGCTAATCCATTTTGCTCTGCGTGCATGGGTTTGAGTCCCATCCTTGGTGTTTAGTTTAACAGAGAGCCTAGTGAACAGGTCAACCGCAGGGGTTCCACTCATGGCGAGTTTTAACAGATTTACATTTTAATTATCGATGGAGAAAAAGCTCATGTTCACTTCTTAAAACACTGTTGAAGTCAGGATCAATACAAAAGGCACCCTAATGCATGGATATGACCATTAGAAATACAATAAAGGAAGATCCAAATCCTGGCTATACCAGTTTTCTTCAAGCTCATGCTCTCACCACCACAGCACGTAAAAGAAGCAAAAACAGAATTGATTTTTCCAACAAGTCACAAAGCGTCTTAAGAGACTGACAAAAATTGCCAAAGATGACTGTATTACAAGTCATCTCAGCGGGGTATTCCTTAAAGATTTCAACCAGCAAAGATCACGTCTCGGATGAGCCTCATAGACTATGATATTGCCTCTGCGAAAGAATGCCAGTGAAGGTAGCGACGTCTCCTGTGCTTTTATCTGGACATGGAACGACAGGGTGGTATCAAGCTTTAAACTGCAATGTAATCAGCCTTTTGGCACTGACGGCTGCATGGTGTGTCTACGAAACAGGCGAGTGATATTCACATAAAGGTTTATTCATTGTAATCTCTTCACTCAAAGAACAAAAAGTGCACTCCTTTCGTAATTTTGGGGGGAGAGACTTATGGGTATCCAGGTATGGGTAACAGTTGATAGAACCCAATGCTCCTTGCAGGTCAGTCGAAGGGTTACCTCTTTCATCAGCCTAACCTTTTACAACACATTATTGTGAACTTTATCTCTGTCATGTAAATGAGAGCGGTTGAAAAGCACCAAACTACCGATTCCGACAATAGAAGAGTCGTGACGAGGTGGCCGAGTGGTTAAGGCGATGCACTGCTAATCCATTGTGCTCTGCACGCGTGGGTTCGAATCCCATCCTCGTCGTTTGATGCCTTTAGTGTTTCGAGAGAGCTAAGAGCACATGGCAAAGCCGTTCAAATGCCTTGCTGCCAACTTTAAATGGTATCATCCATAAAATAGATGCAGAAACACACCACAGCCGAGCAAGCAGTCAGGCGAGTGACGAGGTGGCGAAGTGGTTAAGGCGATGGACTGCTAATCCGTTGTGCTCTGCACGCGTGGGTTCGAATCCCATCCTCGTCGTTTGATGCCTTTAGTGTTTCGAGAGAGCTAAGAGCACATGGCAAAGCCGTTCAAATGCCTTGCTGCCAACTTTAAATGGCATTATCCATAAAATAGATGCAGAAACACACCACAGACTGGCAGGCAGTCAGGTGAGTGACGAGGTGGCCGAGTGGTTAAGGCGATGGACTGCTAATCCATTGTGCTCTGCACGCGTGGGTTCGAATCCCATCCTCGTCGTTTGATGCCTTTAGTGTTTCGAGAGAGCTAAGAGCACATGGCAAAGCCGTTCAAATGCCTTGCTGCCAACTTTAAATGGTATCATCCATAAAATAGATGCAGAAACACACCACAGCCGAGCAAGCAGTCAGTCGAGTGACGAGGTGGCCGAGTGGTTAAGGCGATGGACTGCTAATCCATTGTGCTCTGCACGCGTGGGTTCGAATCCCATCCTCGTCGTTTGATGCCTTTAGTGTTTCGAGAGAGCTAAGAGCACATGGCAAAGCCGTTCAAATGCCTTGCTGCCAAATTTAAATGGCATTATCCATAAAATAGATGCAGAAACACACCACAGACTGGCAGGCAGTCAGGTGAGTCACGAGGTGGCCGAGTGGTTAAGGCGAGGGACTGCTAATCCATTGTGCTCTGCACGCGTGGGTTCGAATCCCATCCTCGTCGTTTGATGCCTTTAGTGTTTCGAGAGAGCTAAGAGCACATGGCAAAGCCGTTCAAATGCCCTGCTGCCAACTTTAAATGGTATCATCCATAAAATAGATGCAGAAACACAGCCCGGCAGAAGTGCATCTTCGTCGTTTGATGTCTTTAGTGTTTCGAGAGAGCCAAGTGTGCATGGCAAAGCCGTTCAAATGCCTTGCTGCCAACTTTAAACGACATCATCCTTAAACTAGCTGCGGAAAAAGGCGATTGACAGCTAATCCATTTTGCTCTGCGTGCATGGGTTTGAGTCCCATCCTTGGTGTTTAGTTTGACAGAGAGCCTAGTGAACAGGTCAACCGCAGGGGTTCCACTCATGGCGAGTTTTAACAGATTTACATTTTAATTATCGATGCAGAAAAAGCTCATGTTCACTTCTTAAAACACTGTTGAAGTCAGGATCAATACAAAAGGCACCCTAATGCATGGATATGACCATTAGAAATACAATAAAGGAAGATCCAAATCCTGGCTATACCAGTTTTCTTCAAGCTCATGCTCTCACCACCAGAGCACGTAAAAGAAGCAAAAACAGAGTTGATTTTTCCAACAAGTCACAAAGCCTCCTAAGAGACTGACAAAAATTGCCAAAGATGACTGTATTACAAGTCATCTCAGCGGGGTATTGGGTAAAGTTTTCAACCAGCAAAGATCACGTCTCGGATGAGCCACATAGACTATGATATTGCCTCTGCGAAAGAATGCCAGTGAAGGTATCGACGTCTCCTGTGCTTTTATCTGGACATGGAACGACAGGGTGGTATCAAGCTTTAAACTGCAATGTAATCAGCCTTTTGGCACTGACGGCTGCATGGTGTGTCTACGAAACAGGCGAGTGATATTCACATAAAGGTTTATTCATTATAATCTCTTCACTCAAAGAACGAAAAGTGCACTCCTTTCGTAATTTTGGGGGGAGAGACTTATGGGTATCCAGGTAGCAAAGGGGCGGATTTATAACGCTTAAACTCCAAGACCATGTTTGAGTTCGGGATCGATTCGACGAGCCCCCTACAAGGTTGGGTAGGATAATGAAGAGTGCAAGGACACTGCAAACATATTCTGAGAGAGGTCCAATGCAAGCTATGCTGCCATTTTCTTGACCAAGGCGTTCTCTCTAGGTTCTTTCCAACAAAGCAGAAGCAGCACCCAAAAGAAACGTAAGCACATCTCCCTCTATCAACACAGTTGATAGAACCCAATGCTCCTTGCAGGTCAGTCGAAGGGTTACCTCTCTCATCAGCCTAACCTTTTACAACACATTATTGTGAACTTTATCTCTGTCATGTTAATGAGAGCGGTTGAAAAGCACCAAACTACCGATTCCGACAATAGAAGAGTCGTGACGAGGTGGCCGAGTGGTTAAGGCGATGGACTGCTAATCCATTGTGCTCTGCACGCGTGGGTTCGAATCCCACCCTCGTCGTTTGATGCCTTTAGTGTTTCGAGAGAGCTAAGAGCACATGGCAAAGCCGTTCAAATGCGTTGCTGCCAACTTTAAATGGCATTATCCATAAAATAGATGCAGAAACACACCACAGACTGGAAGGCAGTCAGGTGAGTGACGAGGTGGCCGAGTGGTTAAGGCGATGGACTGCTAATCCATTGTGCTCTGCACGCGTGGGTTCGAATCCCATCCTTGTCGTTTGATGCCTTTAGTGTTTCGAGAGAGCTAAGAGCACATGGCAAAGCCGTTCAAATGCCTTGCTGCCAAATTTAAACGACATCATCCTTAAACTAGCTGCGGAAAAAGGCGATTGACAGCTAATCCATTGTGCTCTGCACGCGTGGGTTCGAATCCCATCCTTGTCGTTTGATGCCTTTAGTGTTTCGAGAGAGCCAAGTGTGCATGGCAAAGCCGTTCAAATGCCTTGCTGCCAACTTTAAACGACATCATCCTTAAACTAGCTGCGGAAAAAGGCGATTGACAGCTAATCCATTTTGCTCTGCGTGCATGGGTTTGAGTCCCATCCTTGGTGTTTAGTTTAACAGAGAGCCTAGTGAACAGGTCAACCGCAGGGGTTCCACTCATGGCGAGTTTTAACAGATTTACATTTTAATTATCGATGGAGAAAAAGCTCATGTTCACTTCTTAAAACACTGTTGAAGTCAGGATCAATACAAAAGGCACCCTAATGCATGGATATGACCATTAGAAATACAATAAAGGAAGATCCAAATCCTGGCTATACCAGTTTTCTTCAAGCTCATGCTCTCACCACCACAGCACGTAAAAGAAGCAAAAACAGAATTGATTTTTCCAACAAGTCACAAAGCGTCTTAAGAGACTGACAAAAATTGCCAAAGATGACTGTATTACAAGTCATCTCAGCGGGGTATTCCTTAAAGATTTCAACCAGCAAAGATCACGTCTCGGATGAGCCTCATAGACTATGATATTGCCTCTGCGAAAGAATGCCAGTGAAGGTAGCGACGTCTCCTGTGCTTTTATCTGGACATGGAACGACAGGGTGGTATCAAGCTTTAAACTGCAATGTAATCAGCCTTTTGGCACTGACGGCTGCATGGTGTGTCTACGAAACAGGCGAGTGATATTCACATAAAGGTTTATTCATTGTAATCTCTTCACTCAAAGAACAAAAAGTGCACTCCTTTCGTAATTTTGGGGGGAGAGACTTATGGGTATCCAGGTATGGGTAACAGTTGATAGAACCCAATGCTCCTTGCAGGTCAGTCGAAGGGTTACCTCTTTCATCAGCCTAACCTTTTACAACACATTATTGTGAACTTTATCTCTGTCATGTAAATGAGAGCGGTTGAAAAGCACCAAACTACCGATTCCGACAATAGAAGAGTCGTGACGAGGTGGCCGAGTGGTTAAGGCGATGCACTGCTAATCCATTGTGCTCTGCACGCGTGGGTTCGAATCCCATCCTCGTCGTTTGATGCCTTTAGTGTTTCGAGAGAGCTAAGAGCACATGGCAAAGCCGTTCAAATGCCTTGCTGCCAACTTTAAATGGTATCATCCATAAAATAGATGCAGAAACACACCACAGCCGAGCAAGCAGTCAGGCGAGTGACGAGGTGGCGGAGTGGTTAAGGCGATGGACTGCTAATCCGTTGTGCTCTGCACGCGTGGGTTCGAATCCCATCCTCGTCGTTTGATGCCTTTAGTGTTTCGAGAGAGCTAAGAGCACATGGCAAAGCCGTTCAAATGCCTTGCTGCCAACTTTAAATGGCATTATCCATAAAATAGATGCAGAAACACACCACAGACTGGCAGGCAGTCAGGTGAGTGACGAGGTGGCCGAGTGGTTAAGGCGATGGACTGCTAATCCATTGTGCTCTGCACGCGTGGGTTCGAATCCCATCCTCGTCGTTTGATGCCTTTAGTGTTTCGAGAGAGCTAAGAGCACATGGCAAAGCCGTTCAAATGCCTTGCTGCCAACTTTAAATGGTATCATCCATAAAATAGATGCAGAAACACACCACAGCCGAGCAAGCAGTCAGTCGAGTGACGAGGTGGCCGAGTGGTTAAGGCGATGGACTGCTAATCCATTGTGCTCTGCACGCGTGGGTTCGAATCCCATCCTCGTCGTTTGATGCCTTTAGTGTTTCGAGAGAGCTAAGAGCACATGGCAAAGCCGTTCAAATGCCTTGCTGCCAAATTTAAATGGCATTATCCATAAAATAGATGCAGAAACACACCACAGACTGGCAGGCAGTCAGGTGAGTCACGAGGTGGCCGAGTGGTTAAGGCGAGGGACTGCTAATCCATTGTGCTCTGCACGCGTGGGTTCGAATCCCATCCTCGTCGTTTGATGCCTTTAGTGTTTCGAGAGAGCTAAGAGCACATGGCAAAGCCGTTCAAATGCCCTGCTGCCAACTTTAAATGGTATCATCCATAAAATAGATGCAGAAACACAGCCCGGCAGAAGTGCATCTTCGTCGTTTGATGTCTTTAGTGTTTCGAGAGAGCCAAGTGTGCATGGCAAAGCCGTTCAAATGCCTTGCTGCCAACTTTAAACGACATCATCCTTAAACTAGCTGCGGAAAAAGGCGATTGACAGCTAATCCATTTTGCTCTGCGTGCATGGGTTTGAGTCCCATCCTTGGTGTTTAGTTTGACAGAGAGCCTAGTGAACAGGTCAACCGCAGGGGTTCCACTCATGGCAAGTTTTAACAGATTTACATTTTAATTATCGATGCAGAAAAAGCTCATGTTAACTTCTTAAAACACTGTTGAAGTCAGGATCAATACAAAAGGCACCCTAATGCATGGATATGACCATTAGAAATACAATAAAGGAAGATCCAAATCCTGGCTATACCAGTTTTCTTCAAGCTCATGCTCTCACCACCAGAGCACGTAAAAGAAGCAAAAACAGAGTTGATTTTTCCAACAAGTCACAAAGCCTCCTAAGAGACTGACAAAAATTGCCAAAGATGACTGTATTACAAGTCATCTCAGCGGGGTATTGGGTAAAGTTTTCAACCAGCAAAGATCACGTCTCGGATGAGCCACATAGACTATGATATTGCCTCTGCGAAAGAATACCAGTGAAGGTAGCGACGTCTCCTGTGCTTTTATCTGGACATGGAACGACAGGGTGGTATCAAGCTTTAAACTGCAATGTAATCAGCCTTTTGGCACTGACGGCTGCATGGTGTGTCTACGAAACAGGCGAGTGATATTCACATAAAGGTTTATTCATTGTAATCTCTTCACTCAAAGAACGAAAAGTGCACTCCTTTCGTAATTTTGGGGGGAGAGACTTATGGGTATCCAGGTAGCAAAGGGGCGGATTTATAACGCTTAAACTCCAAGACCATGTTTGAGTTCGGGATCGATTCGACGAGCCCCCTACAAGGTTGGGTAGGATAATGAAGAGTGCAAGGACACTGCAAACATATTCTGAGAGAGGTCCAATGCAAGCTATGCTGCCATTTTCTTGACCAAGGCGTTCTCTCTAGGTTCTTTCCAACAAAGCAGAAGCAGCACCCAAAAGAAACGTAAGCACATCTCCCTCTATCAACACAGTTGATAGAACCCAATGCTCCTTGCAGGTCAGTCGAAGGGTTACCTCTCTCATCAGCCTAACCTTTTACAACACATTATTGTGAACTTTATCTCTGTCATGTTAATGAGAGCGGTTGAAAAGCACCAAACTACCGATTCCGACAATAGAAGAGTCGTGACGAGGTGGCCGAGTGGTTAAGGCGATGGACTGCTAATCCATTGTGCTCTGCACGCGTGGGTTCGAATCCCACCCTCGTCGTTTGATGCCTTTAGTGTTTCGAGAGAGCTAAGAGCACATGGCAAAGCCGTTCAAATGCGTTGCTGCCAACTTTAAATGGCATTATCCATAAAATAGATGCAGAAACACACCACAGACTGGCAGGCAGTCAGGTGAGTGACGAGGTGGCCGAGTGGTTAAGGCGATGGACTGCTAATCCATTGTGCTCTGCACGCGTGGGTTCGAATCCCATCCTTGTCGTTTGATGCCTTTAGTGTTTCGAGAGAGCTAAGAGCACATGGCAGAGCCGTTCAAATGCCCTGCTGCCAACTTTAAATGGTATCATCCATAAAATAGATGCAGAAACACAGCCCGGCAGAAGTGCATCTTCGTCGTTTGATGTCTTTAGTGTTTCGAGAGAGCCAAGTGTGCATGGCAAAGCCGTTCAAATGCCTTGCTGCCAACTTTAAACGACATCATCCTTAAACTAGCTGCGGAAAAAGGCGATTGACAGCTAATCCATTTTGCTCTGCGTGCATGGGTTTGAGTCCCATCCTTGGTGTTTAGTTTGACAGAGAGCCTAGTGAACAGGTCAACCGCAGGGGTTCCACTCATGGCGAGTTTTAACAGATTTACATTTTAATTATCGATGCAGAAAAAGCTCATGTTCACTTCTTAAAACACTGTTGAAGTCAGGATCAATACAAAAGGCACCCTAATGCATGGATATGACCATTAGAAATACAATAAAGGAAGATCCAAATCCTGGCTATACCAGTTTTCTTCAAGCTCATGCTCTCACCACCAGAGCACGTAAAAGAAGCAAAAACAGAATTGATTTTTCCAACAAGTCACAAAGCCTCCTAAGAGACTGACAAAAATTGCCAAAGATGACTGTATTACAAGTCATCTCAGCGGGGTATTGGGTAAAGTTTTCAACCAGCAAAGATCACGTCTCGGATGAGCCTCATAGACTATGATATTGCCTCTGCGAAAGAATGCCAGTTAAGGTAGCGACGTCTCCTGTGCTTTTATCTGGAGATGGAACGACAGGGTGGTATCAAGCTTTAAACTGCAATGTAATCAGCCTTTTGGCACTGACGGCTGCATGGTGTGTCTACGAAACAGGCGAGTGATATTCACATAAAAGTTTATTCATTGTAATCTCTTCACTCAAAGAACAAAAAGTGCACTCCTTTCGTAATTTTGGGGGGAGAGACTTGGTATCAGGCAGTCAGGTGAGTGACGATTCCCCTACAAGGTTGGGTAGGATAATGAAGAGTGCAAGGACACTGCAAACATATTCTGAGAGAGGTCCAATGCAAGCTATGCTGCCATTTTCTTGACCAAGGCGTTCTCTCTAGGTTCTTTCCAACAAAGCAGAAGCAGCACACAAAAGAAACGTAAGCACATCTCCCTCTATCAACACAGTTGATAGAACCCAATGCTCCTTGCAGGTCAGTCGAAGGGTTACCTCTCTCATCAGCCTAACCTTTTACAACACATTATTGTGAACTTTATCTCTGCCATGTTAATGAGAGCGGTTGAAAAGCACCAAACTACCGATTCCGACAATAGAAGAGTCGTGACGAGGTGGCCGAGTGGTTAAGGCGATGGACTGCTAATCCATTGTGCTCTGCACGCGTGGGTTCGAATCCCATCCTCGTCGTTTGATGCCTTTAGTGTTTCGAGAGAGCTAAGAGCACATGGCAAAGCCGTTCAAATGCCTTGCTGCCAACTTTAAATGGTATCATCCATAAAATAGATGCAGAAACACACCACAGCCGAGCAAGCAGTCAGGCGAGTGACGAGGTGGCCGAGTGGTTAAGGCGATGTACTGCTAATCCATTGTGCTCTGCACGCGTGGGTTCGAATCCCATCCTCGTCGTTTAATGCCTTTAGTGTTTCGAGAGAGCTAAGAGCACATGGCAAAGCCGTTCAAATGCCTTGCTGCCAACTTTAAATGGCATTATCCATAAAATAGATGCAGAAACACACCGCAGGCAGTCAGGTGAGTGACGAGGTGGCCGAGTGGTTAAGGCGATGGACTGCTAATCCATTGTGCTCTGCACGCAGATTTACATTTTAATTATCGATGCAGAAAAAGCTCATGTTCACTTCTTAAAACACTGTTGAAGTCAGGATCAATACAAAAGGCACCCTAATGCATGGATATGACCATTAGAAATACAATAAAGGAAGATCCAAATCCTGGCTATACCAGTTTTCTTCAAGCTCATGCTCTCACCACCACAGCACGTAAAAGAAGCAAAAACAGAATTGATTTTTCCAACAAGTCACAAAGCCTCCTAAGAGACTGACAAAAATTGCCAAAGATGACTGTATTACAAGTCATCTCAGCGGGGTATTGGGTAAAGTTTTCAACCAGCAAAGATCACGTCTCGGATGAGCCTCATAGACTATGATTATTGCCTCTGCGAAAGAATGCCAGTGAAGGTAGCGACGTCTCCTGTGCTTTTATCTGGACATGGAACGACAGGGTGGTATCAAGCTTTAAACTGCAATGTAATCAGCCTTTTGGCACTGACGGCTGCATGGTGTGTCTACGAAACAGGCGAGTGATATTCACATAAAGGTTTATTCATTGTAATCTCTTCACTCAAAGAACAAAAAGTGCACTCCTTTCGTAATTTTGGGGGGAGAGACTTATGGGTATCCAGGTAGCAAAGGGGCGGATTTATAACGCTTAAACTCCAAGACCATGTTTGAGTTCGGGATCGATTCGACGAGCCCCCTACAAGGTTGGGTAGGATAATGAAGAGTGCAAGAACACTGCAAACATATTCTGAGAGAGGTCCATTGCAAGCTATGCTGCCATTTTCTTGACCAAGGCGTTCTCTCTAGGTTCTTTCCAACAAAGCAGAAGCAGCACACAAAAGAAACGTAAGCACATCTCCCTCTATCAACACAGTTGATAGAACCCAATGCTCCTCGCAGGTCAGTCGAAGGGTTACCTCTCTCATCAGCCTAACCTTTTACAACACATTATTGTGAACTTTATCTCTGTCATGTTAATGAGAGCGGTTGAAAAGCACCAAACTACCGATTCCGACAATAGAAGAGTCGTGACGAGGTGGCCGAGTGGTTAAGGCGATGGACTGCTAATCCATTGTGCTCTGCACGCGTGGGTTCGAATCCCATCCTCGTCGTTTGATGCCTTTAGTGTTTCGAGAGAGCTAAGAGCACATGGCAAAGCCGTTCAAATGCCTTGCTGCCAACTTTAAATGGCATTATCCATAAAATAGATGCAGAAACACACCACAGACTGGCAGGCAGTCAGGTGAGTGACGAGGTGGCCGAGTGGTTAAGCCGATGGACTGCTAATCCATTGTGCTCTGCGCGCGTGGGTTCGAATCCCATCCTCGTCGTTTGATGCCTTTAGTGTTTCGAGAGAGCTAAGAGCACATGGCAAAGCCGTTCAAATGCCCTGCGGCCAACTTTAAATGGTATCATCCATAAAATAGATGCAGAAACACAGCCCGGCAGAAGTGCATCTTCGTCGTTTGATGTCTTTAGTGTTTCGAGAGAGCCAAGTGTGCATGGTAAAGCCGTTCAAATGCCTTGCTGCCAACTTTAAACGACATCATCCTTAAACTAGCTGCGGAAAAAGGCGATTGACTGCCAATCCATTTTGCTCTGCGTGCATGGGTTTGAGTCCCATCCTTGGTGTTTAGTTTGACAGAGAGCCTAGTGAACAGGTCAACCGCAGGGGTTCCACTCATGGCGAGTTTTAACAGATTTACATTTTAATTATCGATGCAGAAAAAGCTCATGTTCACTTCTTAAAACACTGTTGAAGTCAGGATCAATACAAAAGGCACCCTAATGCATGGATATGACCATTAGAAATACAATAAAGGAAGCTCCAAATCCTGGCTATACCAGTTTTCTTCAAGCTCATGCTCTCACCACCACAGCACGTAAAAGAAGCAAAAACAGAATTGATTTTTCCAACAAGTCACAAAGCGTCCTAAGAGACTGACAAAAATTGCTAAAGATGACTGTATTACAAGTCATCTCAGCAGGGTATTGGGTAAAGTTTTCAACCAGCAAAGATCACGTCTCGGATGAGCCTCATAGACTATGATATTGCCTCTGCGAAAGAATGCCAGTGAAGGTAGCGACGTCTCCTGTGCTTTTTATCTGGACATGGAACGACAGGGTGGTATCAAGCTTTAAACTGCAATATAATCAGCCTTTTGGCACTGACGGCTGCATGGTGTGTCTACGAAACAGGCGAGTGATATTCACATAAAGGTTTATTCATTGTAATCTCTTCACTCAAAGAACAAAAAGTGCACTCCTTTCGTAATTTTGGGGGGAGAGACTTATGAGTATCCAGGTAGCAAAGGGGCGGATTTATAACGCTTAAACTCCAAGACCATGTTTGAGTTCGGGATCGATTCGACGAGCCCCCTACAAGGTTGGGTAGGATAATGAAGAGTGCAAGGACACTGCAAACATATTCTGAGAGAGGTCCAATGCAAGCTATGCTGCCATTTTCTTGACCAAGGCGTTCTCTCTAGGTTCTTTCCAACAAAGCAGAAGCAGCACACAAAAGAAACGTAAGCACATCTCCCTCTATCAACACAGTTGATAGAACCCAATGCTCCTTGCAGGTCAGTCGAAGGGTTACCTCTCTCATCAGCCTAACCTTTTACAACACATTATTGTGAACTTTATCTCTGCCATGTTAATGAGAGCGGTTGAAAAGCACCAAACTACCGATTCCGACAATAGAAGAGTCGTGACGAGGTGGCCGAGTGGTTAAGGCGATGGACTGCTAATCCACTGTGCTCTGCACGCATGGGTTCGAATCCCATCCTCGTCGTTTGATGCCTTTAGTGTTTCGAGAGAGCTAAGAGCACATGGCAAAGCCGTTCAAATGCCTTGCTGCCAACTTTAAATGGCATTATCCATAAAATAGATGCAGAAACACACCACAGACTGGCAGGCAGTCAGGTGAGTGACGAGGTGGCCGAGTGGTTAAGGCGATGGACTGCTAATCCATTGTGCTCTGCGCGCGTGGGTTCGAATCCCATCCTCGTCGTTTGATGCCTTTAGTGTTTCGAGAGAGCTAAGAGCACATGGCAAAGCCGTTCAAATGCCCTGCGGCCAACTTTAAATGGTATCATCCATAAAATAGATGCAGAAACACAGCCCGGCAGAAGTGCATCTTCGTCGTTTGATGTCTTTAGTGTTTCGAGAGAGCCAAGTGTGCATGGTAAAGCCGTTCAAATGCCTTGCTGCCAACTTTAAACGACATCATCCTTAAACTAGCTGCGGAAAAAGGCGATTGACTGCCAATCCATTTTGCTCTGCGTGCATGGGTTTGAGTCCCATCCTTGGTGTTTAGTTTGACAGAGAGCCTAGTGAACAGGTCAACCGCAGGGGTTCCACTCATGGCGAGTTTTAACAGATTTACATTTTAAATATCGATGCAGAAAAAGCTCATGTTCACTTCTTAAAACACTGTTGTAGTCAGGATCAATACAAAAGGCACCCTAATGCATGGATATGACCATTAGAAATACAATAAAGGAAGATCCAAATCCTGGCTATACCAGTTTTCTTCAAGCTCATGCTCTCACCACCACAGCACGTAAAAGAAGCAAAAACAGAATTGATTTTTCCAACAAGTCACAAAGCGTCCTAAGAGACTGACAAAAATTGCTAAAGATGACTGTATTACAAGTCATCTCAGCAGGGTATTGGGTAAAGTTTTCAACCAGCAAAGATCACGTCTCGGATGAGCCTCATAGACTATGATATTGCCTCTGCGAAAGAATGCCAGTGAAGGTAGCGACGTCTCCTGTGCTTTTATCTGGACATGGAACGACAGGGTGGTATCAAGCTTTAAACTGCAATATAATCAGCCTTTTGGCACTGACGGCTGCATGGTGTGTCTACGAAACAGGCGAGTGATATTCACATAAAGGTTTATTCATTGTAATCTCTTCACTCAAAGAACAAAAAGTGCACTCCTTTCGTAATTTTGGGGGGAGAGACTTATGAGTATCCAGGTAGCAAAGGGGCGGATTTATAACGCTTAAACTCCAAGACCATGTTTGAGTTCGGGATCGATTCGACGAGCCCCCTACAAGGTTGGGTAGGATAATGAAGAGTGCAAGGACACTGCAAACATATTCTGAGAGAGGTCCAATGCAAGCTATGCTGCCATTTTCTTGACCAAGGCGTTCTCTCTAGGTTCTTTCCAACAAAGCAGAAGCAGCACACAAAAGAAACGTAAGCACATCTCCCTCTATCAACACAGTTGATAGAACCCAATGCTCCTTGCAGGTCAGTCGAAGGGTTACCTCTCTCATCAGCCTAACCTTTTACAACACATTATTGTGAACTTTATCTCTGTCATGTAAATGAGAGCGGTTGAAAAGCACCAAACTACCGATTCCGACAATAGAAGAGTCGTGACGAGGTGGCCGAGTGGTTAAGGCGATGGACTGCTAATCCATTGTGCTCTGCACGCGTGGGTTCGAATCCCATCCTCGTCGTTTGATGCCTTTAGTGTTTCGAGAGAGCTAAGAGCACATGGCAAAGCCGTTCAAATGCCTTGCTGCCAACTTTAAATGGTATCATCCATAAAATAGATGCAGAAACACACCACAGCCGAGCAAGCAGTCAGTCGAGTGACGAGGTGGCCGAGTGGTTAAGGCGATGGACTGCTAATCCATTGTGCTCTGCACGCGTGGGTTCGAATCCCATCCTCGTCGTTTGATGCCTTTAGTGTTTCGAGAGAGCTAAGAGCACATGGCAAAGCCGTTCAAATGCCTTGCTGCCAACTTTAAATGGCATTATCCATAAAATAGATGCAGAAACACACCACAGACTGGCAGGCAGTCAGGTGAGTGACGAGGTGGCCGAGTGGTTAAGGCGATGGACTGCTAATCCATTGTGCTCTGCACGCGTGGGTTCGAATCCCATCCTCGTCGTTTGATGCCTTTAGTGTTTCGAGAGAGCTAAGAGCACATGGCAAAGCCGTTCAAATGCCCTGCTGCCAACTTTAAATGGTATCATCCATAAAATAGATGCAGAAACACAGCCCGGCAGAAGTGCATCTTCGTCGTTTGATGTCTTTAGTGTTTCGAGAGAGCCAAGTGTGCATGGCAAAGCCGTTCAAATGCCTTGCTGCCAACTTTAAACGACATCATCCTTAAACTAGCTGCGGAAAAAGGCGATTGACAGCTAATCCATTTTGCTCTGCGTGCATGGGTTTGAGTCCCATCCTTGGTGTTTAGTTTGACAGAGAGCCTAGTGAACAGGTCAACCGCAGGGGTTCCACTCATGGCGAGTTTTAACAGATTTACATTTTAATTATCGATGCAGAAAAAGCTCATGTTCACTTCTTAAAACACTGTTGAAGTCAGGATCAATACAAAAGGCACCCTAATGCATGGATATGACCATTAGAAATACAATAAAGGAAGATCCAAATCCTGGCTATACCAGTTTTCTTCAAGCTCATGCTCTCACCACCACAGCACGTAAAAGAAGCAAAAACAGAATTGATTTTTCCAACAAGTCACAAAGCCTTCCTAAGAGACTGACAAAAATTGCCAAAGATGACTGTATTACAAGTCATCTCAGCGGGGTATTGGGTAAAGTTTTCAACCAGCAAAGATCACGTCTCGGATGAGCCTCATAGACTATGATATTGCCTCTGCGAAAGAATGCCAGTGAAGGGTAGCGACGTCTCCTGTGCTTTTATCTGGACATGGAACGGCAGGGTGGTATCAAGCTTTAAACTGCAATGTAATCAGCCTTTTGGCACTGACGGCTGCATGGTGTGTCTACGAAACAGGCGAGTGATATTCACATAAAGGTTTATTCATTGTAATCTCTTCACTCAGAGAACAAAAAGTGCACTCCTTTCGTAATTTTGGGGGGAGAGACTTATGGGTATCCAGGTAGCAAAGGGGCGGATTTATAACGCTTAAACTCCAAGACCATGTTTGAGTTCGGGATCGATTCGACGAGCCCCCTACAAGGTTGGGTAGGATAATGAAGAGTGCAAGGACACTGCAAACATATTCTGAGAGAGGTCCAATGCAAGCTATGCTGCCATTTTCTTGACCAAGGCGTTCTCTCTAGGTTCTTTCCAACAAAGCAGAAGCAGCACACAAAAGAAACGTAAGCACATCTCCCTCTATCAACACAGTTGATAGAACCCAATGCTCCTTGCAGGTCAGTCGAAGGGTTACCTCTCTCATCAGCCTAACCTTTTACAACACATTATTGTGAACTTTATCTCTGTCATGTTAATGAGAGCGGTTGAAAAGCACCAAACTACCGATTCCGACAATAGAAGAGTCGTGACGAGGTGGCCGAGTGGTTAAGGCGATGGACTGCTAATCCATTGTGCTCTGCACGCGTGGGTTCGAATCCCACCCTCGTCGTTTGATGCCTTTAGTGTTTCGAGAGAGCTAAGAGCACATGGCAAAGCCGTTCAAATGCCTTGCTGCCAACTTTAAATGGCATTATCCATAAAATAGATGCAGAAACACACCACAGACTGGCAGGCAGTCAGGTGAGTGACGAGGTGGCCGAGTGGTTAAGGCGATGGACTGCTAATCCATTGTGCTCTGCACGCGTGGGTTCGAATCCCACCCTCGTCGTTTGATGCCTTTAGTGTTTCGAGAGAGCTAAGAGCACATGGCAAAGCCGTTCAAATGCCTTGCTGCCAACTTTAAATGGCATTATCCATAAAATAGATGCAGAAACACACCACAGACTGGCAGGCAGTCAGGTGAGTGACGAGGTGGCCGAGTGGTTAAGGCGATGGACTGCTAATCCATTGTGCTCTGCACGCGTGGGTTCGAATCCCATCCTCGTCGTTTGATGCCTTTAGTGTTTCGAGAGAGCTAAGAGCACATGGCAAAGCCGTTCAAATGCCCTGCTGCCAACTTTAATTGGTATCATCCATAAAATAGATGCAGAAACACAGCCCGGCAGAAGTGCATCTTCGTCGTTTGATGTCTTTAGTGTTTCGAGAGAGCCAAGTGTGCATGGCAAAGCCGTTCAAATGCCTTGCTGCCAACTTTAAACGACATCATCCTTAAACTAGCTGCGGAAAAAGGCGATTGACAGCTAATCCATTTTGCTCTGCGTGCATGGGTTTGAGTCCCATCCTTGGTGTTTAGTTTGACAGAGAGCCTAGTGAACAGGTCAACCGCAGGGGTTCCACTCATGGCGAGTTTTAACAGATTTACATTTTAATTATCGATGCAGAAAAAGCTCATGTTCACTTCTTAAAACACTGTTGAAGTCAGGATCAATACAAAAGGCACCCTAATGCATGGATATGACCATTAGAAATACAATAAAGGAAGATCCAAATCCTGGCTATACCAGTTTTCTTCAAGCTCATGCTCTCACCACCACAGCACGTAAAAGAAGCAAAAACAGAATTGATTTTTCCAACAAGTCACAAAGCCTCCTAAGAGACTGACAAAAATTGCCAAAGATGACTGTATTACAAGTCATCTCAGCGGGGTATTGGGTAAAGTTTTCAACCAGCAAAGATCACGTCTCGGATGAGCCTCATAGACTATGATATTGCCTCTGCGAAAGAATGCCAGTGAAGGTAGCGACGTCTCCTGTGCTTTTATCTGGACATGGAACGACAGGGTGGTATCAAGCTTTAAACTGCAATGTAATCAGCCTTTTGGCACTGACGGCTGCATGGTGTGTCTACGAAACAGGCGAGTGATATTCACATAAAGGTTTATTCATTGTAATCTCTTCACTCAAAGAACAAAAAGTGCACTCCTTTCGTAATTTTGGGGGGAGAGACTTATGGGTATCCAGGTAGCAAAGGGGCGGATTTATAACGCTTAAACTCCAAGACCATGTTTGAGTTCGGGATCGATTCGACGAGCCCCCTACAAGGTTGGGTAGGATAATGAAGAGTGCAAGGACACTGCAAACATATTCTGAGAGAGGTCCAATGCAAGCTATGCTGCCATTTTCTTGACCAAGGCGTTCTCTCTAGGTTCTTTCCAACAAAGCAGAAGCAGCACACAAAAGAAACGTAAGCACATCTCCCTCTATCAACACAGTTGATAGAACCCAATGCTCCTTGCAGGTCAGTCGAAGGGTTACCTCTCTCATCAGCCTAACCTTTTACAACACATTATTGTGAACTTTATCTCTGTCATGTTAATGAGAGCGGTTGAAAAGCACCAAACTACCGATTCCGACAATAGAAGAGTCGTGACGAGGTGGCCGAGTGGTTAAGGCGATGGACTGCTAATCCATTGTGCTCTGCACGCGTGGGTTCGAATCCCACCCTCGTCGTTTGATGCCTTTAGTGTTTCGAGAGAGCTAAGAGCACATGGCAAAGCCGTTGAAATGCCTTGCTGCCAACTTTAAATGGCATTATCCATAAAATAGATGCAGAAACACACCACAGACTGGCAGGCAGTCAGGTTTGTGACGAGGTGGCCGAGTGGTTAAGGCGATGGACTGCTAATCCATTGTGCTCTGCACGCGTGGGTTCGAATCACATCCTCGTCGTTTGATGCCTTTAGTGTTTCGAGAGAGCTAAGAGCACATGGCAAAGCCGTTCAAATGCCTTGCTGCCAACTTTAAATGGTATCATCCATAAAATAGATGCAGAAACACACCACAGCCGAGCAAGCAGTCAGGCGAGTGACGAGGTGGCCGAGTGGTTAAGGCGATGGACTGCTAATCCATTGTGCTCTGCACGCGTGGGTTCGAATCCCATCCTCGTCGTTTGATGCCTTTAGTGTTTCGAGAGAGCTAAGAGCACATGGCAAAGCCGTTCAAATGCCTTGCTGCCAACTTTAAATGGCATTATCCATAAAATAGATGCAGAAACACACCACAGACTGGCAGGCAGTCAGGTGAGTGACGAGGTGGCCGAGTGGTTAAGGCGATGGACTGCTAATCCATTGTGCTCTGCACGCGTGGGTTCGAATCCCATCCTCGTCGTTTGATGCCTTTAGTGTTTCGAGAGAGCTAAGAGCACATGGCAAAGCCGTTCAAATGCCCTGCTGCCAACTTTAAATGGTATCATCCATAAAATAGATGCAGAAACACAGCCCGGCAGAAGTGCATCTTCGTTGTTTGATGTCTTTAGTGTTTCGAGAGAGCCAAGTGTGCATGGTAAAGCCGTTCAAATGCCTTGCTGCCAACTTTAAACGACATCATCCTTAAACTAGCTGCGGAAAAAGGCGATTGACAGCTAATCCATTTTGCTCTGCGTGCATGGGTTTGAGTCCCATCCTTGGTGTTTAGTTTGACAGAGAGCCTAGTGAACAGGTCAACCGCAGGGGTTCCACTCATGGCGAGTTTTAACAGATTTACATTTTAATTATCGATGCAGAAAAAGCTCATGTTCACTTCTTAAAACACTGTTGAAGTCAGGATCAATACAAAAGGCACCCTAATGCATGGATATGACCATTAGAAATACAATAAAGGAAGATCCAAATCCTGGCTATACCAGTTTTCTTCAAGCTCATGCTCTCACCACCAGAGCACGTAAAAGAAGCAAAAACAGAATTGATTTCTCCAACAAGTCACAAAGCCTCCTAAGAGACTGACAAAAATTGCCAAAGATGACTGTATTACAAGTCATCTCAGCGGGGTATTGGGTAAAGTTTTCAACCAGCAAAGATCACGTCTCGGATGAGCCTCATAGACTATGATATTGCCTCTGCGAAAGAATGCCAGTGAAGGTAGCGACGTCTCCTGTGCTTTTATCTGGACATGGAACGACAGGGTGGTATCAAGCTTTAAACTGCAATGTAATCAGCCTTTTGGCACTGACGGCTGCATGGTGTGTCTACGAAACAGGCGAGTGATATTCACATAAAGGTTTATTCATTGTAATCTCTTCACTCAAAGAACAAAAAGTGCACTCCTTTCGTAATTTTGGGGGGAGAGACTTATGGGTATCCAGGTAGCAAAGGGGCGGATTTATAACGCTTAAACTCCAAGACCATGTTTGAGTTCGGGATCGATTCGACGAGCCCCCTACAAGGTTGGGTAGGATAATGAAGAGTGCAAGAACACTGCAAACATATTCTGAGAGAGGTCCAATGCAAGCTATGCTGCCATTTTCTTGACCAAGGCGTTCTCTCTAGGTTCTTTCCAACAAAGCAGAAGCAGCACCCAAAAGAAACGTAAGCACATCTCCCTCTATCAACACAGTTGATAGAACCCAATGCTCCTTGCAGGTCAGTCGAAGGGTTACCTCTCTCATCAGCCTAACCTTTTACAACACATTATTGTGAACTTTATCTCTGTCATGTTAATGAGAGCGGTTGAAAAGCACCAAACTACCGATTCCGACAATAGAAGAGTCGTGACGAGGTGGCCGAGTGGTTAAGGCGATGGACTGCTAATCCATTGTGCTCTGCACGCGTGGGTTCGAATCCCACCCTCGTCGTTTGATGCCTTTAGTGTTTCGAGAGAGCTAAGAGCACATGGCAAAGCCGTTGAAATGCCTTGCTGCCAACTTTAAATGGCATTATCCATAAAATAGATGCAGAAACACACCACAGACTGGCAGGCAGTCAGGTTTGTGACGAGGTGGCCGAGTGGTTAAGGCGATGGACTGCTAATCCATTGTGCTCTGCGCGCGTGGGTTCGAATCACATCCTCGTCGTTTGATGCCTTTAGTGTTTCGAGAGAGCTAAGAGCACATGGCAAAGCCGTTCAAATGCCCTGCTGCCAACTTTAATTGGTATCACCCATAAAATAGATGCAGAAACACAGCCCGGCAGAAGTGCATCTTCGTCGGATGATGTCTTTAGTGTTTCGAGAGAGCCAAGTGTGCATGGCAAAGCCGTTCAAATGCCTTGCTGCCAACTTTAAACGACATCATCCTTAAACTAGCTGCGGAAAAAGGCGATTGACTGCTAATCCATTTTGCTCTGCGTGCATGGGTTTGAGTCCCATCCTTGGTGTTTAGTTTGACAGAGAGCCTAGTGAACAGGTCAACCGCAGGGGTTCCACTCATGGCGAGTTTTAACAGATTTACATTTTAATTATCGATGCAGAAAAAGCTCATGTTCACTTCTTAAAACACTGTTGAAGTCAGGATCAATACAAAAGGCACCCTAATGCATGGATATGACCATTAGAAATACAATAAAGGAAGATCCAAATCCTGGCTATACCAGTTTTCTTCAAGCTCATGCTCTCACCACCACAGCACGTAAAAGAAGCAAAAACAGAATTGATTTTTCCAACAAGTCACAAAGCCTCCTAAGAGACTGACAAAAATTGCCAAAGATGACTGTATAACAAGTCATCTCAGCGGGGTATTGGATAAAGTTTTCAACCAGCAAAGATCACGTCTCGGATGAGCCTCATAGACTATGATATTGCCTCTGCGAAAGAATGCCAGTTAAGGTAGCGACGTCTCCTGTGCTTTTATCTGGAGATGGAACGACAGGGTGGTATCAAGCTTTAAACTGCAATGTAATCAGCCTTTTGGCACTGACGGCTGCATGGTGTGTCTACGAAACAGGCGAGTGATATTCACATAAAAGTTTATTCATTGTAATCTCTTCACTCAAAGAACAAAAAGTGCACTCCTTTCGTAATTTTGGGGGGAGAGACTTGGTATCAGGCAGTCAGGTGAGTGACGATTCCCCTACAAGGTTGGGTAGGATAATGAAGAGTGCAAGGACACTGCAAACATATTCTGAGAGAGGTCCAATGCAAGCTATGCTGCCATTTTCTTGACCAAGGCGTTCTCTCTAGGTTCTTTCCAACAAAGCAGAAGCAGCACACAAAAGAAACGTAAGCACATCTCCCTCTATCAACACAGTTGATAGAACCCAATGCTCCTTGCAGGTCAGTCGAAGGGTTACCTCTCTCATCAGCCTAACCTTTTACAACACATTATTGTGAACTTTATCTCTGCCATGTTAATGAGAGCGGTTGAAAAGCACCAAACTACCGATTCCGACAATAGAAGAGTCGTGACGAGGTGGCCGAGTGGTTAAGGCGATGGACTGCTAATCCATTGTGCTCTGCACGCGTGGGTTCGAATCCCATCCTCGTCGTTTGATGCCTTTAGTGTTTCGAGAGAGCTAAGAGCACATGGCAAAGCCGTTCAAATGCCTTGCTGCCAACTTTAAATGGTATCATCCATAAAATAGATGCAGAAACACACCACAGCCGAGCAAGCAGTCAGGCGAGTGACGAGGTGGCCGAGTGGTTAAGGCGATGTACTGCTAATCCATTGTGCTCTGCACGCGTGGGTTCGAATCCCATCCTCGTCGTTTGATGCCTTTAGTGTTTCGAGAGAGCTAAGAGCACATGGCAAAGCCGTTCAAATGCCTTGCTGCCAACTTTAAATGGCATTATCCATAAAATAGATGCAGAAACACACCTGCAGGCAGTCAGGTGAGTGACGAGGTGGCCGAGTGGTTAAGGCGATGGACTGCTAATCCATTGTGCTCTGCACGCAGATTTACATTTTAATTATCGATGCAGAAAAAGCTCATGTTCACTTCTTAAAACACTGTTGAAGTCAGGATCAATACAAAAGGCACCCTAATGCATGGATATGACCATTAGAAATACAATAAAGGAAGATCCAAATCCTGGCTATACCAGTTTTCTTCAAGCTCATGCTCTCACCACCACAGCACGTAAAAGAAGCAAAAACAGAATTGATTTTTCCAACAAGTCACAAAGCCTCCTAAGAGACTGACAAAAATTGCCAAAGATGACTGTATTACAAGTCATCTCAGCGGGGTATTGGGTAAAGTTTTCAACCAGCAAAGATCACGTCTCGGATGAGCCTCATAGACTATGATATTGCCTCTGCGAAAGAATGCCAGTGAAGGTAGCGACGTCTCCTGTGCTTTTATCTGGACATGGAACGACAGGGTGGTATCAAGCTTTAAACTGCAATGTAATCAGCCTTTTGGCACTGACGGCTGCATGGTGTGTCTACGAAACAGGCGAGTGATATTCACATAAAGGTTTATTCATTGTAATCTCTTCACTCAAAGAACAAAAAGTGCACTCCTTTCGTAATTTTGGGGGGAGAGACTTATGGGTATCCAGGTAGCAAAGGGGCGGATTTATAACGCTTAAACTCCAAGACCATGTTTGAGTTCGGGATCGATTCGACGAGCCCCCTACAAGGTTGGGTAGGATAATGAAGAGTGCAAGAACACTGCAAACATATTCTGAGAGAGGTCCATTGCAAGCTATGCTGCCATTTTCTTGACCAAGGCGTTCTCTCTAGGTTCTTTCCAACAAAGCAGAAGCAGCACACAAAAGAAACGTAAGCACATCTCCCTCTATCAACACAGTTGATAGAACCCAATGCTCCTCGCAGGTCAGTCGAAGGGTTACCTCTCTCATCAGCCTAACCTTTTACAACACATTATTGTGAACTTTATCTCTGTCATGTTAATGAGAGCGGTTGAAAAGCACCAAACTACCGATTCCGACAATAGAAGAGTCGTGACGAGGTGGCCGAGTGGTTAAGGCGATGGACTGCTAATCCACTGTGCTCTGCACGCGTGGGTTCGAATCCCATCCTCGTCGTTTGATGCCTTTAGTGTTTCGAGAGAGCTAAGAGCACATGGCAAAGCCGTTCAAATGCCTTGCTGCCAACTTTAAATGGCATTATCCATAAAATAGATGCAGAAACACACCACAGACTGGCAGGCAGTCAGGTGAGTGACGAGGTGGCCGAGTGGTTAAGCCGATGGACTGCTAATCCATTGTGCTCTGCGCGCGTGGGTTCGAATCCCATCCTCGTCGTTTGATGCCTTTAGTGTTTCGAGAGAGCTAAGAGCACATGGCAAAGCCGTTCAAATGCCCTGCGGCCAACTTTAAATGGTATCATCCATAAAATAGATGCAGAAACACAGCCCGGCAGAAGTGCATCTTCGTCGTTTGATGTCTTTAGTGTTTCGAGAGAGCCAAGTGTGCATGGTAAAGCCGTTCAAATGCCTTGCTGCCAACTTTAAACGACATCATCCTTAAACTAGCTGCGGAAAAAGGCGATTGACTGCCAATCCATTTTGCTCTGCGTGCATGGGTTTGAGTCCCATCCTTGGTGTTTAGTTTGACAGAGAGCCTAGTGAACAGGTCAACCGCAGGGGTTCCACTCATGGCGAGTTTTAACAGATTTACATTTTAAATATCGATGCAGAAAAAGCTCATGTTCACTTCTTAAAACACTGTTGAAGTCAGGATCAATACAAAAGGCACCCTAATGCATGGATATGACCATTAGAAATACAATAAAGGAAGCTCCAAATCCTGGCTATACCAGTTTTCTTCAAGCTCATGCTCTCACCACCACAGCACGTAAAAGAAGCAAAAACAGAATTGATTTTTCCAACAAGTCACAAAGCGTCCTAAGAGACTGACAAAAATTGCTAAAGATGACTGTATTACAAGTCATCTCAGCAGGGTATTGGGTAAAGTTTTCAACCAGCAAAGATCACGTCTCGGATGAGCCTCATAGACTATGATATTGCCTCTGCGAAAGAATGCCAGTGAAGGTAGCGACGTCTCCTGTGTTTTTATCTGGACATGGAACGACAGGGTGGTATCAAGCTTTAAACTGCAATATAATCAGCCTTTTGGCACTGACGGCTGCATGGTGTGTCTACGAAACAGGCGAGTGATATTCACATAAAGGTTTATTCATTGTAATCTCTTCACTCAAAGAACAAAAAGTGCACTCCTTTCGTAATTTTGGGGGGAGAGACTTATGAGTATCCAGGTAGCAAAGGGGCGGATTTATAACGCTTAAACTCCAAGACCATGTTTGAGTTCGGGATCGATTCGACGAGCCCCCTACAAGGTTGGGTAGGATAATGAAGAGTGCAAGGACACTGCAAACATATTCTGAGAGAGGTCCAATGCAAGCTATGCTGCCATTTTCTTGACCAAGGCGTTCTCTCTAGGTTCTTTCCAACAAAGCAGAAGCAGCACACAAAAGAAACGTAAGCACATCTCCCTCTATCAACACAGTTGATAGAACCCAATGCTCCTTGCAGGTCAGTCGAAGGGTTACCTCTCTCATCAGCCTAACCTTTTACAACACATTATTGTGAACTTTATCTCTGCCATGTTAATGAGAGCGGTTGAAAAGCACCAAACTACCGATTCCGACAATAGAAGAGTCGTGACGAGGTGGCCGAGTGGTTAAGGCGATGGACTGCTAATCCATTGTGCTCTGCACGCGTGGGTTCGAATCCCATCCTCGTCGTTTGATGCCTTTAGTGTTTCGAGAGAGCTAAGAGCACATGGCAAAGCCGTTCAAATGCCTTGCTGCCAACTTTAAATGGTATCATCCATAAAATAGATGCAGAAACACACCACAGCCGAGCAAGCAGTCAGGCGAGTGACGAGGTGGCCGAGTGGTTAAGGCGATGTACTGCTAATCCATTGTGCTCTGCACGCGTGGGTTCGAATCCCATCCTCGTCGTTTGATGCCTTTAGTGTTTCGAGAGAGCTAAGAGCACATGGCAAAGCCGTTCAAATGCCCTGCGGCCAACTTTAAATGGTATCATCCATAAAATAGATGCAGAAACACAGCCCGGCAGAAGTGCATCTTCGTCGTTTGATGTCTTTAGTGTTTCGAGAGAGCCAAGTGTGCATGGTAAAGCCGTTCAAATGCCTTGCTGCCAACTTTAAACGACATCATCCTTAAACTAGCTGCGGAAAAAGGCGATTGACTGCCAATCCATTTTGCTCTGCGTGCATGGGTTTGAGTCCCATCCTTGGTGTTTAGTTTGACAGAGAGCCTAGTGAACAGGTCAACCGCAGGGGTTCCACTCATGGCGAGTTTTAACAGATTTACATTTTAAATATCGATGCAGAAAAAGCTCATGTTCACTTCTTAAAACACTGTTGAAGTCAGGATCAATACAAAAGGCACCCTAATGCATGGATATGACCATTAGAAATACAATAAAGGAAGCTCCAAATCCTGGCTATACCAGTTTTCTTCAAGCTCATGCTCTCACCACCACAGCACGTAAAAGAAGCAAAAACAGAATTGATTTTTCCAACAAGTCACAAAGCGTCCTAAGAGACTGACAAAAATTGCTAAAGATGACTGTATTACAAGTCATCTCAGCAGGGTATTGGGTAAAGTTTTCAACCAGCAAAGATCACGTCTCGGATGAGCCTCATAGACTATGATATTGCCTCTGCGAAAGAATGCCAGTGAAGGTAGCGACGTCTCCTGTGTTTTTATCTGGACATGGAACGACAGGGTGGTATCAAGCTTTAAACTGCAATATAATCAGCCTTTTGGCACTGACGGCTGCATGGTGTGTCTACGAAACAGGCGAGTGATATTCACATAAAGGTTTATTCATTGTAATCTCTTCACTCAAAGAACAAAAAGTGCACTCCTTTCGTAATTTTGGGGGGAGAGACTTATGAGTATCCAGGTAGCAAAGGGGCGGATTTATAACGCTTAAACTCCAAGACCATGTTTGAGTTCGGGATCGATTCGACGAGCCCCCTACAAGGTTGGGTAGGATAATGAAGAGTGCAAGGACACTGCAAACATATTCTGAGAGAGGTCCAATGCAAGCTATGCTGCCATTTTCTTGACCAAGGCGTTCTCTCTAGGTTCTTTCCAACAAAGCAGAAGCAGCACACAAAAGAAACGTAAGCACATCTCCCTCTATCAACACAGTTGATAGAACCCAATGCTCCTTGCAGGTCAGTCGAAGGGTTACCTCTCTCATCAGCCTAACCTTTTACAACACATTATTGTGAACTTTATCTCTGCCATGTTAATGAGAGCGGTTGAAAAGCACCAAACTACCGATTCCGACAATAGAAGAGTCGTGACGAGGTGGCCGAGTGGTTAAGGCGATGGACTGCTAATCCATTGTGCTCTGCACGCGTGGGTTCGAATCCCATCCTCGTCGTTTGATGCCTTTAGTGTTTCGAGAGAGCTAAGAGCACATGGCAAAGCCGTTCAAATGCCTTGCTGCCAACTTTAAATGGTATCATCCATAAAATAGATGCAGAAACACACCACAGCCGAGCAAGCAGTCAGGCGAGTGACGAGGTGGCCGAGTGGTTAAGGCGATGTACTGCTAATCCATTGTGCTCTGCACGCGTGGGTTCGAATCCCATCCTCGTCGTTTGATGCCTTTAGTGTTTCGAGAGAGCTAAGAGCACATGGCAAAGCCGTTCAAATGCCTTGCTGCCAACTTTAAATGGCATTATCCATAAAATAGATGCAGAAACACACCGCAGGCAGTCAGGTGAGTGACGAGGTGGCTGAGTGGTTAAGGCGATGGACTGCTAATCCATTGTGCTCTGCACGCAGATTTACATTTTAATTATCGATGCAGAAAAAGCTCATGTTCACTTCTTAAAACACTGTTGAAGTCAGGATCAATACAAAAGGCACCCTAATGCATGGATATGACCATTAGAAATACAATAAAGGAAGATCCAAATCCTGGCTATACCAGTTTTCTTCAAGCTCATGCTCTCACCACCACAGCACGTAAAAGAAGCAAAAACAGAATTGATTTTTCCAACAAGTCACAAAGCCTCCTAAGAGACTGACAAAAATTGCCAAAGATGACTGTATTACAAGTCATCTCAGCGGGGTATTGGGTAAAGTTTTCAACCAGCAAAGATCACGTCTCGGATGAGCCTCATAGACTATGATATTGCCTCTGCGAAAGAATGCCAGTGAAGGTAGCGACGTCTCCTGTGCTTTTATCTGGACATGGAACGACAGGGTGGTATCAAGCTTTAAACTGCAATGTAATCAGCCTTTTGGCACTGACGGCTGCATGGTGTGTCTACGAAACAGGCGAGTGATATTCACATAAAGGTTTATTCATTGTAATCTCTTCACTCAAAGAACAAAAAGTGCACTCCTTTCGTAATTTTGGGGGGAGAGACTTATGGGTATCCAGGTAGCAAAGGGGCGGATTTATAACGCTTAAACTCCAAGACCATGTTTGAGTTCGGGATCGATTCGACGAGCCCCCTACAAGGTTGGGTAGGATAATGAAGAGTGCAAGAACACTGCAAACATATTCTGAGAGAGGTCCAATGCAAGCTATGCTGCCATTTTCTTGACCAAGGCGTTCTCTCTAGGTTCTTTCCAACAAAGCAGAAGCAGCACACAAAAGAAACGTAAGCACATCTCCCTCTATCAACACAGTTGATAGAACCCAATGCTCCTTGCAGGTCAGTCGAAGGGTTACCTCTCTCATCAGCCTAACCTTTTACAACACATTATTGTGAACTTTATCTCTGTCATGTTAATGAGAGCGGTTGAAAAGCACCAAACTACCGATTCCGACAATAGAAGAGTCGTGACGAGGTGGCCGAGTGGTTAAGGCGATGGACTGCTAATCCACTGTGCTCTGCACGCGTGGGTTCGAATCCCATCCTCGTCGTTTGATGCCTTTAGTGTTTCGAGAGAGCTAAGAGCACATGGCAAAGCCGTTCAAATGCCTTGCTGCCAACTTTAAATGGCATTATCCATAAAATAGATGCAGAAACACACCACAGACTGGCAGGCAGTCAGGTGAGTGACGAGGTGGCCGAGTGGTTAAGGCGATGGACTGCTAATCCATTGTGCTCTACGCGCGTGGGTTCGAATCCCATCCTCGTCGTTTGATGCCTTTAGTGTTTCGAGAGAGCTAAGAGCACATGGCAAAGCCGTTCAAATGCCCTGCGGCCAACTTTAAATGGTATCATCCATAAAATAGATGCAGAAACACAGCCCGGCAGAAGTGCATCTTCGTCGTTTGATGTCTTTAGTGTTTCGAGAGAGCCAAGTGTGCATGGTAAAGCCGTTCAAATGCCTTGCTGCCAACTTTAAACAACATCATCCTTAAACTAGCTGCGGAAAAAGGCGATTGACTGCCAATCCATTTTGCTCTGCGTGCATGGGTTTGAGTCCCATCCTTGGTGTTTAGTTTGACAGAGAGCCTAGTGAACAGGTCAACCGCAGGGGTTCCACTCATGGCGAGTTTTAACAGATTTACATTTTAAATATCGATGCAGAAAAAGCTCATGTTCACTTCTTAAAACACTGTTGAAGTCAGGATCAATACAAAAGGCACCCTAATGCATGGATATGACCATTAGAAATACAATAAAGGAAGATCCAAATCCTGGCTATACCAGTTTTCTTCAAGCTCATGCTCTCACCACCACAGCACGTAAAAGAAGCAAAAACAGAATTGATTTTTCCAACAAGTCACAAAGCGTCCTAAGAGACTGACAAAAATTGCTAAAGATGACTGTATTACAAGTCATCTCAGCAGGGTATTGGGTAAAGTTTTCAACCAGCAAAGATCACGTCTCGGATGAGCCTCATAGACTATGATATTGCCTCTGCGAAAGAATGCCAGTGTAGGTAGCGACGTCTCCTGTGTTTTTATCTGGACATGGAACGACAGGGTGGTATCAAGCTTTAAACTGCAATATAATCAGCCTTTTGGCACTGACGGCTGCATGGTGTGTCTACGAAACAGGCGAGTGATATTCACATAAAGGTTTATTCATTGTAATCTCTTCACTCAAAGAACAAAAAGTGCACTCCTTTCGTAATTTTGGGGGGAGAGACTTATGAGTATCCAGGTAGCAAAGGGGCGGATTTATAACGCTTAAACTCCAAGACCATGTTTGAGTTCGGGATCGATTCGACGAGCCCCCTACAAGGTTGGGTAGGATAATGAAGAGTGCAAGGACACTGCAAACATATTCTGAGAGAGGTCCAATGCAAGCTATGCTGCCATTTTCTTGACCAAGGCGTTCTCTCTAGGTTCTTTCCAACAAAGCAGAAGCAGCACACAAAAGAAACGTAAGCACATCTCCCTCTATCAACACAGTTGATAGAACCCAATGCTCCTTGCAGGTCAGTCGAAGGGTTACCTCTCTCATCAGCCTAACCTTTTACAACACATTATTGTGAACTTTATCTCTGTCATGTAAATGAGAGCGGTTGAAAAGCACCAAACTACCGATTCCGACAATAGAAGAGTCGTGACGAGGTGGCCGAGTGGTTAAGGCGATGGACTGCTAATCCATTGTGCTCTGCACGCGTGGGTTCGAATCCCACCCTCGTCGTTTGATGCCTTTAGTGTTTCGAGAGAGCTAAGAGCACATGGCAAAGCCGTTCAAATGCCTTGCTGCCAACTTTAAACGACATCATCCTTAAACTAGCTGCGGAAAAAGGCGATTGACTGCTAATCCATTTTGCACTGCGTGCATGGGTTTGAGTCCCATCCTTGGTGTTTAGTTTGACAGAGAGCCTAGTGAACAGGTCAACCGCAGGGGTTCCACTCATGGCGAGTTTTAACAGATTTACATTTTAATTGTCGATGCAGAAAAAGCTCATGTTCACTTCTTAAAACACTGTTGAAGTCAGGATCAATACAAAAGGCACCCTAATGCATGGATATGACCATTAGAAATACAATAAAGGAAGATCCAAATCCTGGCTATACCAGTTTTCTTCAAGCTCATGCTCTCACCACCACAGCACGTAAAAGAAGCAAAAACAGAATTGATTTTTCCAACAAGTCACAAAGCCTCCTAAGAGACTGACAAAAATTGCCAAAGATGACTGTATTACAAGTCATCTCAGCGGGGTATTGGGTAAAGTTTTCAACCAGCAAAGATCACGTCTCGGATGAGCCTCATAGACTATGATATTGCCTCTGCGAAAGAATGCCAGTTAAGGTAGCGACGTCTCCTGTGCTTTTATCTGGAGATGGAACGACAGGGTGGTATCAAGCTTTAAACTGCAATGTAATCAGCCTTTTGGCACTGACGGCTGCATGGTGTGTCTACGAAACAGGCGAGTGATATTCACATAAAAGTTTATTCATTGTAATCTCTTCACTCAAAGAACAAAAAGTGCACTCCTTTCGTAATTTTGGGGGGAGAGACTTGGTATCAGGCAGTCAGGTGAGTGACGATTCCCCTACAAGGTTGGGTAGGATAATGAAGAGTGCAAGGACACTGCAAACATATTCTGAGAGAGGTCCAATGCAAGCTATGCTGCCATTTTCTTGACCAAGGCGTTCTCTCTAGGTTCTTTCCAACAAAGCAGAAGCAGCACACAAAAGAAACGTAAGCACATCTCCCTCTATCAACACAGTTGATAGAACCCAATGCTCCTTGCAGGTCAGTCGAAGGGTTACCTCTCTCATCAGCCTAACCTTTTACAACACATTATTGTGAACTTTATCTCTGTCATGTAAATGAGAGCGGTTGAAAAGCACCAAACTACCGATTCCGACAATAGAAGAGTCGTGACGAGGTGGCCGAGTGGTTAAGGCGATGGACTGCTAATCCATTGTGCTCTGCACGCGTGGGTTCGAATCCCACCCTCGTCGTTTGATGCCTTTAGTGTTTCGAGAGAGCTAAGAGCACATGGCAAAGCCGTTCAAATGCCTTGCTGCCAACTTTAAACGACATCATCCTTAAACTAGCTGCGGAAAAAGGCGATTGACTGCTAATCCATTTTGCACTGCGTGCATGGGTTTGAGTCCCATCCTTGGTGTTTAGTTTGACAGAGAGCCTAGTGAACAGGTCAACCGCAGGGGTTCCACTCATGGCGAGTTTTAACAGATTTACATTTTAATTGTCGATGCAGAAAAAGCTCATGTTCACTTCTTAAAACACTGTTGAAGTCAGGATCAATACAAAAGGCACCCTAATGCATGGATATGACCATTAGAAATACAATAAAGGAAGATCCAAATCCTGGCTATACCAGTTTTCTTCAAGCTCATGCTCTCACCACCACAGCACGTAAAAGAAGCAAAAACAGAATTGATTTTTCCAACAAGTCACAAAGCCTCCTAAGAGACTGACAAAAATTGCCAAAGATGACTGTATTACAAGTCATCTCAGCGGGGTATTGGGTAAAGTTTTCAACCAGCAAAGATCACGTCTCGGATGAGCCTCATAGACTATGATATTGCCTCTGCGAAAGAATGCCAGTTAAGGTAGCGACGTCTCCTGTGCTTTTATCTGGACATGGAACGACAGGGTGGTATCAAGCTTTAAACTGCAATGTAATCAGCCTTTTGGCACTGACGGCTGCATGGTGTGTCTACGAAACAGGCGAGTGATATTCACATAAAGGTTTATTCATTGTAATCTCTTCACTCAAAGAACAAAAAGTGCACTCCTTTCGTAATTTTGGGGGGAGAGACTTATGGGTATCCAGGTAGCAAAGGGGCGGATTTATAACGCTTAAACTCCAAGACCATGTTTGAGTTCGGGATCGATTCGACGAGCCCCCTACAAGGTTGGGTAGGATAATGAAGAGTGCAAGAACACTGCAAACATATTCTGAGAGAGGTCCAATGCAAGCTATGCTGCCATTTTCTTGACCAAGGCGTTCTCTCTAGGTTCTTTCCAACAAAGCAGAAGCAGCACACAAAAGAAACGTAAGCACATCTCCCTCTATCAACACAGTTGATAGAACCCAATGCTCCTTGCAGGTCAGTCGAAGGGTTACCTCTCTCATCAGCCTAACCTTTTACAACACATTATTGTGAACTTTATCTCTGTCATGTTAATGAGAGCGGTTGAAAAGCACCAAACTACCGATTCCGACAATAGAAGAGTCGTGACGAGGTGGCCGAGTGGTTAAGGCGATGGACTGCTAATCCACTGTGCTCTGCACGCGTGGGTTCGAATCCCATCCTCGTCGTTTGATGCCTTTAGTGTTTCGAGAGAGCTAAGAGCACATGGCAAAGCCGTTCAAATGCCTTGCTGCCAACTTTAAATGGCATTATCCATAAAATAGATGCAGAAACACACCACAGACTGGCAGGCAGTCAGGTGAGTGACGAGGTGGCCGAGTGGTTAAGGCGATGGACTGCTAATCCATTGTGCTCTGCGCGCGTGGGTTCGAATCCCATCCTCGTCGTTTGATGCCTTTAGTGTTTCGAGAGAGCTAAGAGCACATGGCAAAGCCGTTCAAATGCCCTGCGGCCAACTTTAAATGGTATCATCCATAAAATAGATGCAGAAACACAGCCCGGCAGAAGTGCATCTTCGTCGTTTGATGTCTTTAGTGTTTCGAGAGAGCCAAGTGTGCATGGTAAAGCCGTTCAAATGCCATGCTGCCAACTTTAAACAACATCATCCTTAAACTAGCTGCGGAAAAAGGCGATTGACTGCCAATCCATTTTGCTCTGCGTGCATGGGTTTGAGTCCCATCCTTGGTGTTTAGTTTGACAGAGAGCCTAGTGAACAGGTCAACCGCAGGGGTTCCACTCATGGCGAGTTTTAACAGATTTACATTTTAAATATCGATGCAGAAAAAGCTCATGTTCACTTCTTAAAACACTGTTGAAGTCAGGATCAATACAAAAGGCACCCTAATGCATGGATATGACCATTAGAAATACAATAAAGGAAGCTCCAAATCCTGGCTATACCAGTTTTCTTCAAGCTCATGCTCTCACCACCACAGCACGTAAAAGAAGCAAAAACAGAATTGATTTTTCCAACAAGTCACAAAGCGTCCTAAGAGACTGACAAAAATTGCTAAAGATGACTGTATTACAAGTCATCTCAGCAGGGTATTGGGTAAAGTTTTCAACCAGCAAAGATCACGTCTCGGATGAGCCTCATAGACTATGATATTGCCTCTGCGAAAGAATGCCAGTGAAGGTAGCGACGTCTCCTGTGTTTTTATCTGGACATGGAACGACAGGGTGGTATCAAGCTTTAAACTGCAATATAATCAGCCTTTTGGCACTGACGGCTGCATGGTGTGTCTACGAAACAGGCGAGTGATATTCACATAAAGGTTTATTCATTGTAATCTCTTCACTCAAAGAACAAAAAGTGCACTCCTTTCGTAATTTTGGGGGGAGAGACTTATGAGTATCCAGGTAGCAAAGGGGCGGATTTATAACGCTTAAACTCCAAGACCATGTTTGAGTTCGGGATCGATTCGACGAGCCCCCTACAAGGTTGGGTAGGATAATGAAGAGTGCAAGGACACTGCAAACATATTCTGAGAGAGGTCCAATGCAAGCTATGCTGCCATTTTCTTGACCAAGGCGTTCTCTCTAGGTTCTTTCCAACAAAGCAGAAGCAGCACACAAAAGAAACGTAAGCACATCTCCCTCTATCAACACAGTTGATAGAACCCAATGCTCCTTGCAGGTCAGTCGAAGGGTTACCTCTCTCATCAGCCTAACCTTTTACAACACATTATTGTGAACTTTATCTCTGTCATGTAAATGAGAGCGGTTGAAAAGCACCAAACTACCGATTCCGACAATAGAAGAGTCGTGACGAGGTGGCCGAGTGGTTAAGGCGATGGACTGCTAATCCATTGTGCTCTGCACGCGTGGGTTCGAATCCCACCCTCGTCGTTTGATGCCTTTAGTGTTTCGAGAGAGCTAAGAGCACATGGCAAAGCCGTTCAAATGCCTTGCTGCCAACTTTAAACGACATCATCCTTAAACTAGCTGCGGAAAAAGGCGATTGACTGCTAATCCATTTTGCACTGCGTCCATGGGTTTGAGTCCCATCCTTGGTGTTTAGTTTGACAGAGAGCCTAGTGAACAGGTCAACCGCAGGGGTTCCACTCATGGCGAGTTTTAACAGATTTACATTTTAATTGTCGATGCAGAAAAAGCTCATGTTCACTTCTTAAAACACTGTTGAAGTCAGGATCAATACAAAAGGCACCCTAATGCATGGATATGACCATTAGAAATACAATAAAGGAAGATCCAAATCCTGGCTATACCAGTTTTCTTCAAGCTCATGCTCTCACCACCACAGCACGTAAAAGAAGCAAAAACAGAATTGATTTTTCCAACAAGTCACAAAGCCTCCTAAGAGACTGACAAAAATTGCCAAAGATGACTGTATTACAAGTCATCTCAGCGGGGTATTGGGTAAAGTTTTCAACCAGCAAAGATCACGTCTCGGATGAGCCTCATAGACTATGATATTGCCTCTGCGAAAGAATGCCAGTTAAGGTAGCGACGTCTCCTGTGCTTTTATCTGGAGATGGAACGACAGGGTGGTATCAAGCTTTAAACTGCAATGTAATCAGCCTTTTGGCACTGACGGCTGCATGGTGTGTCTACGAAACAGGCGAGTGATATTCACATAAAAGTTTATTCATTGTAATCTCTTCACTCAAAGAACAAAAAGTGCACTCCTTTCGTAATTTTGGGGGGAGAGACTTGGTATCAGGCAGTCAGGTGAGTGACGATTCCCCTACAAGGTTGGGTAGGATAATGAAGAGTGCAAGGACACTGCAAACATATTCTGAGAGAGGTCCAATGCAAGCTATGCTGCCATTTTCTTGACCAAGGCGTTCTCTCTAGGTTCTTTCCAACAAAGCAGAAGCAGCACACAAAAGAAACGTAAACACATCTCCCTCTATCAACACAGTTGATAGAACCTAATGCTCCTTGCAAGTCAGTCGAAGGGTTACCTCTCTCATCAGCCTAACCTTTTACAACACATTATTGTGAACTTTATCTCTGTCATGTTAATGAGAGTGGTTGAAAAGCACCAAACTACCGATTCCGACAATAGAAGAGTCGTGACGAGGTGGCCGAGTGGTTAAGGCGATGGACTGCTAATCCATTGTGCTCTGCACGCGTGGGTTCAAGTCCCATCCTCGTCGTTTGATGCCTTTAGTGTTTCGAGAGAGCCAAGTGTGCATGGCAAAGCCGTTCAAATGCCTTGCTGCCAAATTTAAACGACATCATCCTTAAACTAGCTGCGGAAAAAGGCGATTGACAGCTAATCCATTGTGCTCTGCACGCGTGGGTTCGAATCCCATCCTTGTCGTTTGATGCCTTTAGTGTTTCGAGAGAGCCAAGTGTGCATGGCAAAGCCGTTCAAATGCCTTGCTGCCAACTTTAAACGACATCATCCTTAAACTAGCTGCGGAAAAAGGCGATTGACAGCTAATCCATTTTGCTCTGCGTGCATGGGTTTGAGTCCCATCCTTGGTGTTTAGTTTAACAGAGAGCCTAGTGAACAGGTCAACCGCAGGGGTTCCACTCATGGCGAGTTTTAACAGATTTACATTTTAATTATCGATGGAGAAAAAGCTCATGTTCACTTCTTAAAACACTGTTGAAGTCAGGATCAATACAAAAGGCACCCTAATGCATGGATATGACCATTAGAAATACAATAAAGGAAGATCCAAATCCTGGCTATACCAGTTTTCTTCAAGCTCATGCTCTCACCACCACAGCACGTAAAAGAAGCAAAAACAGAATTGATTTTTCCAACAAGTCACAAAGCGTCTTAAGAGACTGACAAAAATTGCCAAAGATGACTGTATTACAAGTCATCTCAGCGGGGTATTCCTTAAAGATTTCAACCAGCAAAGATCACGTCTCGGATGAGCCTCATAGACTATGATATTGCCTCTGCGAAAGAATGCCAGTGAAGGTAGCGACGTCTCCTGTGCTTTTATCTGGACATGGAACGACAGGGTGGTATCAAGCTTTAAACTGCAATGTAATCAGCCTTTTGGCACTGACGGCTGCATGGTGTGTCTACGAAACAGGCGAGTGATATTCACATAAAGGTTTATTCATTGTAATCTCTTCACTCAAAGAACAAAAAGTGCACTCCTTTCGTAATTTTGGGGGGAGAGACTTATGGGTATCCAGGTAGCAAAGGGGCGGATTTATAACGCTTAAACTCCAAGACCATGTTTGAGTTCGGGATCGATTCGACGAGCCCCCTACAAGGTTGGGTAGGATAATGAAGAGTGCAAGAACACTGCAAACATATTCTGAGAGAGGTCCATTGCAAGCTATGCTGCCATTTTCTTGACCAAGGCGTTCTCTCTAGGTTCTTTCCAACAAAGCAGAAGCAGCACACAAAAGAAACGTAAGCACATCTCCCTCTATCAACACAGTTGATAGAACCCAATGCTCCTCGCAGGTCAGTCGAAGGGTTACCTCTCTCATCAGCCTAACCTTTTACAACACATTATTGTGAACTTTATCTCTGTCATGTTAATGAGAGCGGTTGAAAAGCACCAAACTACCGATTCCGACAATAGAAGAGTCGTGACGAGGTGGCCGAGTGGTTAAGGCGATGGACTGCTAATCCACTGTGCTCTGCACGCGTGGGTTCGAATCCCATCCTCGTCGTTTGATGCCTTTAGTGTTTCGAGAGAGCTAAGAGCACATGGCAAAGCCGTTCAAATGCCTTGCTGCCAACTTTAAATGGCATTATCCATAAAATAGATGCAGAAACACACCACAGACTGGCAGGCAGTCAGGTGAGTGACGAGGTGGCCGAGTGGTTAAGCCGATGGACTGCTAATCCATTGTGCTCTGCGCGCGTGGGTTCGAATCCCATCCTCGTCGTTTGATGCCTTTAGTGTTTCGAGAGAGCTAAGAGCACATGGCAAAGCCGTTCAAATGCCCTGCGGCCAACTTTAAATGGTATCATCCATAAAATAGATGCAGAAACACAGCCCGGCAGAAGTGCATCTTCGTCGTTTGATGTCTTTAGTGTTTCGAGAGAGCCAAGTGTGCATGGTAAAGCCGTTCAAATGCCTTGCTGCCAACTTTAAACGACATCATCCTTAAACTAGCTGCGGAAAAAGGCGATTGACTGCCAATCCATTTTGCTCTGCGTGCATGGGTTTGAGTCCCATCCTTGGTGTTTAGTTTGACAGAGAGCCTAGTGAACAGGTCAACCGCAGGGGTTCCACTCATGGCGAGTTTTAACAGATTTACATTTTAAATATCGATGCAGAAAAAGCTCATGTTCACTTCTTAAAACACTGTTGAAGTCAGGATCAATACAAAAGGCACCCTAATGCATGGATATGACCATTAGAAATACAATAAAGGAAGCTCCAAATCCTGGCTATACCAGTTTTCTTCAAGCTCATGCTCTCACCACCACAGCACGTAAAAGAAGCAAAAACAGAATTGATTTTTCCAACAAGTCACAAAGCGTCCTAAGAGACTGACAAAAATTGCTAAAGATGACTGTATTACAAGTCATCTCAGCAGGGTATTGGGTAAAGTTTTCAACCAGCAAAGATCACGTCTCGGATGAGCCTCATAGACTATGATATTGCCTCTGCGAAAGAATGCCAGTGAAGGTAGCGACGTCTCCTGTGTTTTTATCTGGACATGGAACGACAGGGTGGTATCAAGCTTTAAACTGCAATATAATCAGCCTTTTGGCACTGACGGCTGCATGGTGTGTCTACGAAACAGGCGAGTGATATTCACATAAAGGTTTATTCATTGTAATCTCTTCACTCAAAGAACAAAAAGTGCACTCCTTTCGTAATTTTGGGGGGAGAGACTTATGAGTATCCAGGTAGCAAAGGGGCGGATTTATAACGCTTAAACTCCAAGACCATGTTTGAGTTCGGGATCGATTCGACGAGCCCCCTACAAGGTTGGGTAGGATAATGAAGAGTGCAAGGACACTGCAAACATATTCTGAGAGAGGTCCAATGCAAGCTATGCTGCCATTTTCTTGACCAAGGCGTTCTCTCTAGGTTCTTTCCAACAAAGCAGAAGCAGCACACAAAAGAAACGTAAGCACATCTCCCTCTATCAACACAGTTGATAGAACCCAATGCTCCTTGCAGGTCAGTCGAAGGGTTACCTCTCTCATCAGCCTAACCTTTTACAACACATTATTGTGAACTTTATCTCTGCCATGTTAATGAGAGCGGTTGAAAAGCACCAAACTACCGATTCCGACAATAGAAGAGTCGTGACGAGGTGGCCGAGTGGTTAAGGCGATGGACTGCTAATCCATTGTGCTCTGCACGCGTGGGTTCGAATCCCATCCTCGTCGTTTGATGCCTTTAGTGTTTCGAGAGAGCTAAGAGCACATGGCAAAGCCGTTCAAATGCCTTGCTGCCAACTTTAAATGGTATCATCCATAAAATAGATGCAGAAACACACCACAGCCGAGCAAGCAGTCAGGCGAGTGACGAGGTGGCCGAGTGGTTAAGGCGATGTACTGCTAATCCATTGTGCTCTGCACGCGTGGGTTCGAATCCCATCCTCGTCGTTTGATGCCTTTAGTGTTTCGAGAGAGCTAAGAGCACATGGCAAAGCCGTTCAAATGCCTTGCTGCCAACTTTAAATGGCATTATCCATAAAATAGATGCAGAAACACACCGCAGGCAGTCAGGTGAGTGACGAGGTGGCCGAGTGGTTAAGGCGATGGACTGCTAATCCATTGTGCTCTGCACGCAGATTTACATTTTAATTATCGATGCAGAAAAAGCTCATGTTCACTTCTTAAAACACTGTTGAAGTCAGGATCAATACAAAAGGCACCCTAATGCATGGATATGACCATTAGAAATACAATAAAGGAAGATCCAAATCCTGGCTATACCAGTTTTCTTCAAGCTCATGCTCTCACCACCACAGCACGTAAAAGAAGCAAAAACAGAATTGATTTTTCCAACAAGTCACAAAGCCTCCTAAGAGACTGACAAAAATTGCCAAAGATGACTGTATTACAAGTCATCTCAGCGGGGTATTGGGTAAAGTTTTCAACCAGCAAAGATCACGTCTCGGATGAGCCTCATAGACTATGATATTGCCTCTGCGAAAGAATGCCAGTGAAGGTAGCGATGTCTCCTGTGCTTTTATCTGGACATGGAACGACAGGGTGGTATCAAGCTTTAAACTGCAATGTAATCAGCCTTTTGGCACTGACGGCTGCATGGTGTGTCTACGAAACAGGCGAGTGATATTCACATAAAGGTTTATTCATTGTAATCTCTTCACTCAAAGAACAAAAAGTGCACTCCTTTCGTAATTTTGGGGGGAGAGACTTATGGGTATCCAGGTAGCAAAGGGGCGGATTTATAACGCTTAAACTCCAAGACCATGTTTGAGTTCGGGATCGATTCGACGAGCCCCCTACAAGGTTGGGTAGGATAATGAAGAGTGCAAGAACACTGCAAACATATTCTGAGAGAGGTCCAATGCAAGCTATGCTGCCATTTTCTTGACCAAGGCGTTCTCTCTAGGTTCTTTCCAACAAAGCAGAAGCAGCACACAAAAGAAACGTAAGCACATCTCCCTCTATCAACACAGTTGATAGAACCCAATGCTCCTTGCAGGTCAGTCGAAGGGTTACCTCTCTCATCAGCCTAACCTTTTACAACACATTATTGTGAACTTTATCTCTGTCATGTTAATGAGAGCGGTTGAAAAGCACCAAACTACCGATTCCGACAATAGAAGAGTCGTGACGAGGTGGCCGAGTGGTTAAGGCGATGGACTGCTAATCCACTGTGCTCTGCACGCGTGGGTTCGAATCCCATCCTCGTCGTTTGATGCCTTTAGTGTTTCGAGAGAGCTAAGAGCACATGGCAAAGCCGTTCAAATGCCTTGCTGCCAACTTTAAATGGCATTATCCATAAAATAGATGCAGAAACACACCACAGACTCGCAGGCAGTCAGGTGAGTGACGAGGTGGCCGAGTGGTTAAGGCGATGGACTGCTAATCCATTGTGCTCTACGCGCGTGGGTTCGAATCCCATCCTCGTCGTTTGATGCCTTTAGTGTTTCGAGAGAGCTAAGAGCACATGGCAAAGCCGTTCAAATGCCCTGCGGCCAACTTTAAATGGTATCATCCATAAAATAGATGCAGAAACACAGCCCGGCAGAAGTGCATCTTCGTCGTTTGATGTCTTTAGTGTTTCGAGAGAGCCAAGTGTGCATGGTAAAGCCGTTCAAATGCCTTGCTGCCAACTTTAAACAACATCATCCTTAAACTAGCTGCGGAAAAAGGCGATTGACTGCCAATCCATTTTGCTCTGCGTGCATGGGTTTGAGTCCCATCCTTGGTGTTTAGTTTGACAGAGAGCCTAGTGAACAGGTCAACCGCAGGGGTTCCACTCATGGCGAGTTTTAACAGATTTACATTTTAAATATCGATGCAGAAAAAGCTCATGTTCACTTCTTAAAACACTGTTGAAGTCAGGATCAATACAAAAGGCACCCTAATGCATGGATATGACCATTAGAAATACAATAAAGGAAGCTCCAAATCCTGGCTATACCAGTTTTCTTCAAGCTCATGCTCTCACCACCACAGCACGTAAAAGAAGCAAAAACAGAATTGATTTTTCCAACAAGTCACAAAGCGTCCTAAGAGACTGACAAAAATTGCTAAAGATGACTGTATTACAAGTCATCTCAGCAGGGTATTGGGTAAAGTTTTCAACCAGCAAAGATCACGTCTCGGATGAGCCTCATAGACTATGATATTGCCTCTGCGAAAGAATGCCAGTGTAGGTAGCGACGTCTCCTGTGTTTTTATCTGGACATGGAACGACAGGGTGGTATCAAGCTTTAAACTGCAATATAATCAGCCTTTTGGCACTGACGGCTGCATGGTGTGTCTACGAAACAGGCGAGTGATATTCACATAAAGGTTTATTCATTGTAATCTCTTCACTCAAAGAACAAAAAGTGCACTCCTTTCGTAATTTTGGGGGGAGAGACTTATGAGTATCCAGGTAGCAAAGGGGCGGATTTATAACGCTTAAACTCCAAGACCATGTTTGAGTTCGGGATCGATTCGACGAGCCCCCTACAAGGTTGGGTAGGATAATGAAGAGTGCAAGGACACTGCAAACATATTCTGAGAGAGGTCCAATGCAAGCTATGCTGCCATTTTCTTGACCAAGGCGTTCTCTCTAGGTTCTTTCCAACAAAGCAGAAGCAGCACACAAAAGAAACGTAAGCACATCTCCCTCTATCAACACAGTTGATAGAACCCAATGCTCCTTGCAGGTCAGTCGAAGGGTTACCTCTCTCATCAGCCTAACCTTTTACAACACATTATTGTGAACTTTATCTCTGTCATGTAAATGAGAGCGGTTGAAAAGCACCAAACTACCGATTCCGACAATAGAAGAGTCGTGACGAGGTGGCCGAGTGGTTAAGGCGATGGACTGCTAATCCATTGTGCTCTGCACGCGTGGGTTCGAATCCCACCCTCGTCGTTTGATGCCTTTAGTGTTTCGAGAGAGCTAAGAGCACATGGCAAAGCCGTTCAAATGCCTTGCTGCCAACTTTAAACGACATCATCCTTAAACTAGCTGCGGAAAAAGGCGATTGACTGCTAATCCATTTTGCACTGCGTGCATGGGTTTGAGTCCCATCCTTGGTGTTTAGTTTGACAGAGAGCCTAGTGAACAGGTCAACCGCAGGGGTTCCACTCATGGCGAGTTTTAACAGATTTACATTTTAATTGTCGATGCAGAAAAAGCTCATGTTCACTTCTTAAAACACTGTTGAAGTCAGGATCAATACAAAAGGCACCCTAATGCATGGATATGACCATTAGAAATACAATAAAGGAAGATCCAAATCCTGGCTATACCAGTTTTCTTCAAGCTCATGCTCTCACCACCACAGCACGTAAAAGAAGCAAAAACAGAATTGATTTTTCCAACAAGTCACAAAGCCTCCTAAGAGACTGACAAAAATTGCCAAAGATGACTGTATTACAAGTCATCTCAGCGGGGTATTGGGTAAAGTTTTCAACCAGCAAAGATCACGTCTCGGATGAGCCTCATAGACTATGATATTGCCTCTGCGAAAGAATGCCAGTTAAGGTAGCGACGTCTCCTGTGCTTTTATCTGGAGATGGAACGACAGGGTGGTATCAAGCTTTAAACTGCAATGTAATCAGCCTTTTGGCACTGACGGCTGCATGGTGTGTCTACGAAACAGGCGAGTGATATTCACATAAAAGTTTATTCATTGTAATCTCTTCACTCAAAGAACAAAAAGTGCACTCCTTTCGTAATTTTGGGGGGAGAGACTTGGTATCAGGCAGTCAGGTGAGTGACGATTCCCCTACAAGGTTGGGTAGGATAATGAAGAGTGCAAGGACACTGCAAACATATTCTGAGAGAGGTCCAATGCAAGCTATGCTGCCATTTTCTTGACCAAGGCGTTCTCTCTAGGTTCTTTCCAACAAAGCAGAAGCAGCACACAAAAGAAACGTAAGCACATCTCCCTCTATCAACACAGTTGATAGAACCCAATGCTCCTTGCAGGTCAGTCGAAGGGTTACCTCTCTCATCAGCCTAACCTTTTACAACACATTATTGTGAACTTTATCTCTGTCATGTAAATGAGAGCGGTTGAAAAGCACCAAACTACCGATTCCGACAATAGAAGAGTCGTGACGAGGTGGCCGAGTGGTTAAGGCGATGGACTGCTAATCCATTGTGCTCTGCACGCGTGGGTTCGAATCCCACCCTCGTCGTTTGATGCCTTTAGTGTTTCGAGAGAGCTAAGAGCACATGGCAAAGCCGTTCAAATGCCTTGCTGCCAACTTTAAACGACATCATCCTTAAACTAGCTGCGGAAAAAGGCGATTGACTGCTAATCCATTTTGCACTGCGTGCATGGGTTTGAGTCCCATCCTTGGTGTTTAGTTTGACAGAGAGCCTAGTGAACAGGTCAACCGCAGGGGTTCCACTCATGGCGAGTTTTAACAGATTTACATTTTAATTGTCGATGCAGAAAAAGCTCATGTTCACTTCTTAAAACACTGTTGAAGTCAGGATCAATACAAAAGGCACTCTAATGCATGGATATGACCATTAGAAATACAATAAAGGAAGATCCAAATCCTGGCTATACCAGTTTTCTTCAAGCTCATGCTCTCACCACCACAGCACGTAAAAGAAGCAAAAACAGAATTGATTTTTCCAACAAGTCACAAAGCCTCCTAAGAGACTGACAAAAATTGCCAAAGATGACTGTATTACAAGTCATCTCAGCGGGGTATTGGGTAAAGTTTTCAACCAGCAAAGATCACGTCTCGGATGAGCCTCATAGACTATGATATTGCCTCTGCGAAAGAATGCCAGTTAAGGTAGCGACGTCTCCTGTGCTTTTATCTGGACATGGAACGACAGGGTGGTATCAAGCTTTAAACTGCAATGTAATCAGCCTTTTGGCACTGACGGCTGCATGGTGTGTCTACGAAACAGGCGAGTGATATTCACATAAAGGTTTATTCATTGTAATCTCTTCACTCAAAGAACAAAAAGTGCACTCCTTTCGTAATTTTGGGGGGAGAGACTTATGGGTATCCAGGTAGCAAAGGGGCGGATTTATAACGCTTAAACTCCAAGACCATGTTTGAGTTCGGGATCGATTCGACGAGCCCCCTACAAGGTTGGGTAGGATAATGAAGAGTGCAAGAACACTGCAAACATATTCTGAGAGAGGTCCAATGCAAGCTATGCTGCCATTTTCTTGACCAAGGCGTTCTCTCTAGGTTCTTTCCAACAAAGCAGAAGCAGCACACAAAAGAAACGTAAGCACATCTCCCTCTATCAACACAGTTGATAGAACCCAATGCTCCTTGCAGGTCAGTCGAAGGGTTACCTCTCTCATCAGCCTAACCTTTTACAACACATTATTGTGAACTTTATCTCTGTCATGTTAATGAGAGCGGTTGAAAAGCACCAAACTACCGATTCCGACAATAGAAGAGTCGTGACGAGGTGGCCGAGTGGTTAAGGCGATGGACTGCTAATCCACTGTGCTCTGCACGCGTGGGTTCGAATCCCATCCTCGTCGTTTGATGCCTTTAGTGTTTCGAGAGAGCTAAGAGCACATGGCAAAGCCGTTCAAATGCCTTGCTGCCAACTTTAAATGGCATTATCCATAAAATAGATGCAGAAACACACCACAGACTGGCAGGCAGTCAGGTGAGTGACGAGGTGGCCGAGTGGTTAAGGCGATGGACTGCTAATCCATTGTGCTCTGCGCGCGTGGGTTCGAATCCCATCCTCGTCGTTTGATGCCTTTAGTGTTTCGAGAGAGCTAAGAGCACATGGCAAAGCCGTTCAAATGCCCTGCGGCCAACTTTAAATGGTATCATCCATAAAATAGATGCAGAAACACAGCCCGGCAGAAGTGCATCTTCGTCGTTTGATGTCTTTAGTGTTTCGAGAGAGCCAAGTGTGCATGGTAAAGCCGTTCAAATGCCATGCTGCCAACTTTAAACAACATCATCCTTAAACTAGCTGCGGAAAAAGGCGATTGACTGCCAATCCATTTTGCTCTGCGTGCATGGGTTTGAGTCCCATCCTTGGTGTTTAGTTTGACAGAGAGCCTAGTGAACAGGTCAACCGCAGGGGTTCCACTCATGGCGAGTTTTAACAGATTTACATTTTAAATATCGATGCAGAAAAAGCTCATGTTCACTTCTTAAAACACTGTTGAAGTCAGGATCAATACAAAAGGCACCCTAATGCATGGATATGACCATTAGAAATACAATAAAGGAAGCTCCAAATCCTGGCTATACCAGTTTTCTTCAAGCTCATGCTCTCACCACCACAGCACGTAAAAGAAGCAAAAACAGAATTGATTTTTCCAACAAGTCACAAAGCGTCCTAAGAGACTGACAAAAATTGCTAAAGATGACTGTATTACAAGTCATCTCAGCAGGGTATTGGGTAAAGTTTTCAACCAGCAAAGATCACGTCTCGGATGAGCCTCATAGACTATGATATTGCCTCTGCGAAAGAATGCCAGTGAAGGTAGCGACGTCTCCTGTGTTTTTATCTGGACATGGAACGACAGGGTGGTATCAAGCTTTAAACTGCAATATAATCAGCCTTTTGGCACTGACGGCTGCATGGTGTGTCTACGAAACAGGCGAGTGATATTCACATAAAGGTTTATTCATTGTAATCTCTTCACTCAAAGAACAAAAAGTGCACTCCTTTCGTAATTTTGGGGGGAGAGACTTATGAGTATCCAGGTAGCAAAGGGGCGGATTTATAACGCTTAAACTCCAAGACCATGTTTGAGTTCGGGATCGATTCGACGAGCCCCCTACAAGGTTGGGTAGGATAATGAAGAGTGCAAGGACACTGCAAACATATTCTGAGAGAGGTCCAATGCAAGCTATGCTGCCATTTTCTTGACCAAGGCGTTCTCTCTAGGTTCTTTCCAACAAAGCAGAAGCAGCACACAAAAGAAACGTAAGCACATCTCCCTCTATCAACACAGTTGATAGAACCCAATGCTCCTTGCAGGTCAGTCGAAGGGTTACCTCTCTCATCAGCCTAACCTTTTACAACACATTATTGTGAACTTTATCTCTGTCATGTAAATGAGAGCGGTTGAAAAGCACCAAACTACCGATTCCGACAATAGAAGAGTCGTGACGAGGTGGCCGAGTGGTTAAGGCGATGGACTGCTAATCCATTGTGCTCTGCACGCGTGGGTTCGAATCCCACCCTCGTCGTTTGATGCCTTTAGTGTTTCGAGAGAGCTAAGAGCACATGGCAAAGCCGTTCAAATGCCTTGCTGCCAACTTTAAACGACATCATCCTTAAACTAGCTGCGGAAAAAGGCGATTGACTGCTAATCCATTTTGCACTGCGTCCATGGGTTTGAGTCCCATCCTTGGTGTTTAGTTTGACAGAGAGCCTAGTGAACAGGTCAACCGCAGGGGTTCCACTCATGGCGAGTTTTAACAGATTTACATTTTAATTGTCGATGCAGAAAAAGCTCATGTTCACTTCTTAAAACACTGTTGAAGTCAGGATCAATACAAAAGGCACCCTAATGCATGGATATGACCATTAGAAATACAATAAAGGAAGATCCAAATCCTGGCTATACCAGTTTTCTTCAAGCTCATGCTCTCACCACCACAGCACGTAAAAGAAGCAAAAACAGAATTGATTTTTCCAACAAGTCACAAAGCCTCCTAAGAGACTGACAAAAATTGCCAAAGATGACTGTATTACAAGTCATCTCAGCGGGGTATTGGGTAAAGTTTTCAACCAGCAAAGATCACGTCTCGGATGAGCCTCATAGACTATGATATTGCCTCTGCGAAAGAATGCCAGTTAAGGTAGCGACGTCTCCTGTGCTTTTATCTGGAGATGGAACGACAGGGTGGTATCAAGCTTTAAACTGCAATGTAATCAGCCTTTTGGCACTGACGGCTGCATGGTGTGTCTACGAAACAGGCGAGTGATATTCACATAAAAGTTTATTCATTGTAATCTCTTCACTCAAAGAACAAAAAGTGCACTCCTTTCGTAATTTTGGGGGGAGAGACTTGGTATCAGGCAGTCAGGTGAGTGACGATTCCCCTACAAGGTTGGGTAGGATAATGAAGAGTGCAAGGACACTGCAAACATATTCTGAGAGAGGTCCAATGCAAGCTATGCTGCCATTTTCTTGACCAAGGCGTTCTCTCTAGGTTCTTTCCAACAAAGCAGAAGCAGCACACAAAAGAAACGTAAACACATCTCCCTCTATCAACACAGTTGATAGAACCTAATGCTCCTTGCAAGTCAGTCGAAGGGTTACCTCTCTCATCAGCCTAACCTTTTACAACACATTATTGTGAACTTTATCTCTGTCATGTTAATTAGAGTGGTTGAAAAGCACCAAACTACCGATTCCGACAATAGAAGAGTCGTGACGAGGTGGCCGAGTGGTTAAGGCGATGGACTGCTAATCCATTGTGCTCTGCACGCGTGGGTTCAAGTCCCATCCTCGTCGTTTGATGCCTTTAGTGTTTCGAGAGAGCCAAGTGTGCATGGCAAAGCCGTTCAAATGCCTTGCTGCCAAATTTAAACGACATCATCCTTAAACTAGCTGCGGAAAAAGGCGATTGACAGCTAATCCATTGTGCTCTGCACGCGTGGGTTCGAATCCCATCCTTGTCGTTTGATGCCTTTAGTGTTTCGAGAGAGCCAAGTGTGCATGGCAAAGCCGTTCAAATGCCTTGCTGCCAACTTTAAACGACATCATCCTTAAACTAGCTGCGGAAAAAGGCGATTGACAGCTAATCCATTTTGCTCTGCGTGCATGGGTTTGAGTCCCATCCTTGGTGTTTAGTTTAACAGAGAGCCTAGTGAACAGGTCAACCGCAGGGGTTCCACTCATGGCGAGTTTTAACAGATTTACATTTTAATTATCGATGCAGAAAAAGCTCATGTTCACTTCTTAAAACACTGTTGAAGTCAGGATCAATACAAAAGGCACCCTAATGCATGGATATGACCATTAGAAATACAATAAAGGAAGATCCAAATCCTGGCTATACCAGTTTTCTTCAAGCTCATGCTCTCACCACCACAGCACGTAAAAGAAGCAAAAACAGAATTGATTTTTCCAACAAGTCACAAAGCGTCCTAAGAGACTGACAAAAATTGCCAAAGATGACTGTATTACAAGTCATCTCAGCGGGGTATTCGGTAAAGATTTCAACCAGCAAAGATCACGTCTCGGATGAGCCTCATAGACTATGATATTGCCTCTGCGAAAGAATGCCAGTGAAGGTAGCGACGTCTCCTGTGCTTTTATCTGGACATGGAACGACAGGGTGGTATCAAGCTTTAAACTGCAATGTAATCAGCCTTTTGGCACTGACGGCTGCATGGTGTGTCTACGAAACAGGCGAGTGATATTCACATAAAGGTTTATTCATTGTAATCTCTTCACTCAAAGAACAAAAAGTGCACTCCTTTCGTAATTTTGGGGGGAGAGACTTATGGGTATCCAGGTATGGGTAACAGTTGATAGAACCCAATGCTCCTTGCAGGTCAGTCGAAGGGTTACCTCTTTCATCAGCCTAACCTTTTACAACACATTATTGTGAACTTTATCTCTGTCATGTAAATGAGAGCGGTTGAAAAGCACCAAACTACCGATTCCGACAATAGAAGAGTCGTGACGAGGTGGCCGAGTGGTTAAGGCGATGCACTGCTAATTGTGCTCTGCACGCGTGGGTTCGAATCCCATCCTCGTCGTTTGATGCCTTTAGTGTTTCGAGAGAGCTAAGAGCACATGGCAAAGCCGTTCAAATGCCTTGCTGCCAACTTTAAATGGTATCATCCATAAAATAGATGCAGAAACACACCACAGCCGAGCAAGCAGTCAGGCGAGTGACGAGGTGGCGGAGTGGTTAAGGCGATGGACTGCTAATCCGTTGTGCTCTGCACGCGTGGGTTCGAATCCCATCCTCGTCGTTTGATGCCTTTAGTGTTTCGAGAGAGCTAAGAGCACATGGCAAAGCCGTTCAAATGCCTTGCTGCCAACTTTAAATGGTATCATCCATAAAATAGATGCAGAAACACACCACAGCCGAGCAAGCAGTCAGGCGAGTGACGAGGTGGCGGAGTGGTTAAGGCGATGGACTGCTAATCCATTGTGCTCTGCACGCGTGGGTTCAAGTCCCATCCTCGTCGTTTGATGCCTTTAGTGTTTCGAGAGAGCCAAGTGTGCATGGCAAAGCCGTTCAAATGCCTTGCTGCCAAATTTAAACGACATCATCCTTAAACTAGCTGCGGAAAAAGGCGATTGACAGCTAATCCATTGTGCTCTGCACGCGTGGGTTCGAATCCCATCCTTGTCGTTTGATGCCTTTAGTGTTTCGAGAGAGCCAAGTGTGCATGGCAAAGCCGTTCAAATGCCTTGCTGCCAACTTTAAACGACATCATCCTTAAACTAGCTGCGGAAAAAGGCGATTGACAGCTAATCCATTTTGCTCTGCGTGCATGGGTTTGAGTCCCATCCTTGGTGTTTAGTTTAACAGAGAGCCTAGTGAACAGGTCAACCGCAGGGGTTCCACTCATGGCGAGTTTTAACAGATTTACATTTTAATTATCGATGGAGAAAAAGCTCATGTTCACTTCTTAAAACACTGTTGAAGTCAGGATCAATACAAAAGGCACCCTAATGCATGGATATGACCATTAGAAATACAATAAAGGAAGATCCAAATCCTGGCTATACCAGTTTTCTTCAAGCTCATGCTCTCACCACCACAGCACGTAAAAGAAGCAAAAACAGAATTGATTTTTCCAACAAGTCACAAAGCGTCTTAAGAGACTGACAAAAATTGCCAAAGATGACTGTATTACAAGTCATCTCAGCGGGGTATTCCTTAAAGATTTCAACCAGCAAAGATCACGTCTCGGATGAGCCTCATAGACTATGATATTGCCTCTGCGAAAGAATGCCAGTGAAGGTAGCGACGTCTCCTGTGCTTTTATCTGGACATGGAACGACAGGGTGGTATCAAGCTTTAAACTGCAATGTAATCAGCCTTTTGGCACTGACGGCTGCATGGTGTGTCTACGAAACAGGCGAGTGATATTCACATAAAGGTTTATTCATTGTAATCTCTTCACTCAAAGAACAAAAAGTGCACTCCTTTCGTAATTTTGGGGGGAGAGACTTATGGGTATCCAGGTATGGGTAACAGTTGATAGAACCCAATGCTCCTTGCAGGTCAGTCGAAGGGTTACCTCTTTCATCAGCCTAACCTTTTACAACACATTATTGTGAACTTTATCTCTGTCATGTAAATGAGAGCGGTTGAAAAGCACCAAACTACCGATTCCGACAATAGAAGAGTCGTGACGAGGTGGCCGAGTGGTTAAGGCGATGCACTGCTAATTGTGCTCTGCACGCGTGGGTTCGAATCCCATCCTCGTCGTTTGATGCCTTTAGTGTTTCGAGAGAGCTAAGAGCACATGGCAAAGCCGTTCAAATGCCTTGCTGCCAACTTTAAATGGTATCATCCATAAAATAGATGCAGAAACACACCACAGCCGAGCAAGCAGTCAGGCGAGTGACGAGGTGGCGGAGTGGTTAAGGCGATGGACTGCTAATCCGTTGTGCTCTGCACGCGTGGGTTCGAATCCCATCCTCGTCGTTTGATGCCTTTAGTGTTTCGAGAGAGCTAAGAGCACATGGCAAAGCCGTTCAAATGCCTTGCTGCCAACTTTAAATGGCATTATCCATAAAATAGATGCAGAAACACACCACAGACTGGCAGGCAGTCAGGTGAGTGACGAGGTGGCCGAGTGGTTAAGGCGATGGACTGCTAATCCATTGTGCTCTGCACGCGTGGGTTCGAATCCCATCCTCGTCGTTTGATGCCTTTAGTGTTTCGAGAGAGCTAAGAGCACATGGCAAAGCCGTTCAAATGCCTTGCTGCCAACTTTAAATGGTATCATCCATAAAATAGATGCAGAAACACACCACAGCCGAGCAAGCAGTCAGTCGAGTGACGAGGTGGCCGAGTGGTTAAGGCGATGGACTGCTAATCCATTGTGCTCTGCACGCGTGGGTTCGAATCCCATCCTCGTCGTTTGATGCCTTTAGTGTTTCGAGAGAGCTAAGAGCACATGGCAAAGCCGTTCAAATGCCTTGCTGCCAACTTTAAATGGCATTATCCATAAAATAGATGCAGAAACACACCACAGACTGGCAGGCAGTCAGGTGAGTCACGAGGTGGCCGAGTGGTTAAGGCGAGGGACTGCTAATCCATTGTGCTCTGCACGCGTGGGTTCGAATCCCATCCTCGTCGTTTGATGCCTTTAGTGTTTCGAGAGAGCTAAGAGCACATGGCAAAGCCGTTCAAATGCCCTGCTGCCAACTTTAAATGGTATCATCCATAAAATAGATGCAGAAACACAGCCCGGCAGAAGTGCATCTTCGTCGTTTGATGTCTTTAGTGTTTCGAGAGAGCCAAGTGTGCATGGCAAAGCCGTTCAAATGCCTTGCTGCCAACTTTAAACGACATCATCCTTAAACTAGCTGCGGAAAAAGGCGATTGACAGCTAATCCATTTTGCTCTGCGTGCATGGGTTTGAGTCCCATCCTTGGTGTTTAGTTTGACAGAGAGCCTAGTGAACAGGTCAACCGCAGGGGTTCCACTCATGGCGAGTTTTAACAGATTTACATTTTAATTATCGATGCAGAAAAAGCTCATGTTCACTTCTTAAAACACTGTTGAAGTCAGGATCAATACAAAAGGCACCCTAATGCATGGATATGACCATTAGAAATACAATAAAGGAAGATCCAAATCCTGGCTATACCAGTTTTCTTCAAGCTCATGCTCTCACCACCACAGCACGTAAAAGAAGCAAAAACAGAATTGATTTTTCCAACAAGTCACAAAGCCTTCTAAGAGACTGACAAAAATTGCCAAAGATGACTGTATTACAAGTCATCTCAGCGGGTATTGGGTAAAGTTTTCAACCAGCAAAGATCACGTCTCGGATGAGCCTCATAGACTATGATATTGCCTCTGCGAAAGAATGCCAGTGAAGGGTAGCGACGTCTCCTGTGCTTTTATCTGGACATGGAACGGCAGGGTGGTATCAAGCTTTAAACTGCAATGTAATCAGCCTTTTGGCACTGACGGCTGCATGGTGTGTCTACGAAACAGGCGAGTGATATTCACATAAAGGTTTATTCATTGTAATCTCTTCACTCAGAGAACAAAAAGTGCACTCCTTTCGTAATTTTAGGGGGAGAGACTTATGGGTATCCAGGTAGCAAAGGGGCGGATTTATAACGCTTAAACTCCAAGACCATGTTTGAGTTCGGGATCGATTCGACGAGCCCCCTACAAGGTTGGGTAGGATAATGAAGAGTGCAAGGACACTGCAAACATATTCTGAGAGAGGTCCAATGCAAGCTATGCTGCCATTTTCTTGACCAAGGCGTTCTCTCTAGGTTCTTTCCAACAAAGCAGAAGCAGCACACAAAAGAAACGTAAGCACATCTCCCTCTATCAACACAGTTGATAGAACCCAATGCTCCTTGCAGGTCATTCGAAGGGTTACCTCTCTCATCAGCCTAACCTTTTACAACACATTATTGTGAACTTTATCTCTGTCATGTTAATGAGAGCGGTTGAAAAGCACCAAACTACCGATTCCGACAATAGAAGAGTCGTGACGAGGTGGCCGAGTGGTTAAGGCGATGGACTGCTAATCCATTGTGCTCTGCACGCGTGGGTTCAAATCCCACCCTCGTCGTTTGATGCCTTTAGTGTTTCGAGAGAGCTAAGAGCACATGGCAAAGCCGTTCAAATGCCTTGCTGCCAACTTTAAATGGCATTATCCATAAAATAGATGCAGAAACACACCACAGACTGGCAGGCAGTCAGGTGAGTGACGAGGTGGCCGAGTGGTTAAGGCGATGGACTGCTAATCCATTGTGCTCTGCACGCGTGGGTTCGAATCCCATCCTCGTCGTTTGATACCTTTAGTGTTTCGAGAGAGCTAAGAGCACATGGCAAAGCCGTTCAAATGCCCTGCTGCCAACTTTAAATGGTATCATCCATAAAATAGATGCAGAAACACAGCCCGGCAGAAGTGCATCTTCGTCGTTTGATGTCTTTAGTGTTTCGAGAGAGCCAAGTGTGCATGGCAAAGCCGTTCAAATGCCTTGCTGCCAACTTTAAACGACATCATCCTTAAACTAGCTGCGGAAAAAGGCGATTGACAGCTAATCCATTTTGCTCTGCGTGCATGGGTTTGAGTCCCATCCTTGGTGTTTAGTTTGACAGAGAGCCTAGTGAACAGGTCAACCGCAGGGGTTCCACTCATGGCGAGTTTTAACAGATTTACATTTTAATTATCGATGCAGAAAAAGCTCATGTTCACTTCTTAAAACACTGTTGAAGTCAGGATCAATACAAAAGGCACCCTAATGCATGGATATGACCATTAGAAATACAATAAAGGAAGATCCAAATCCTGGCTATACCAGTTTTCTTCAAGCTCATGCTCTCACCACCAGAGCACGTAAAAGAAGCAAAAACAGAGTTGATTTTTCCAACAAGTCACAAAGCCTCCTAAGAGACTGACAAAAATTGCCAAAGATGACTGTATTACAAGTCATCTCAGCGGGGTATTGGGTAAAGTTTTCAACCAGCAAAGATCACGTCTCGGATGAGCCTCATAGACTATGATATTGCCTCTGCGAAAGAATGCCAGTGAAGGTAGCGACGTCTCCCGTGCTTTTATCTGGACATGGAACGACAGGGTGGTATCAAGCTTTAAACTGCAATGTAATCAGCCTTTTGGCACTGACGGCTGCATGGTGTGTCTACGAAACAGGCGAGTGATATTCACATAAAGGTTTATTCATTGTAATCTCTTCACTCAAAGAACGAAAAGTGCACTCCTTTCGTAATTTTGGGGGGAGAGACTTATGGGTATCCAGGTAGCAAAGGGGCGGATTTATAACGCTTAAACTCCAAGACCATGTTTGAGTTCGGGATCGATTCGACGAGCCCCCTACAAGGTTGGGTAGGATAATGAAGAGTGCAAGGACACTGCAAACATATTCTGAGAGAGGTCCAATGCAAGCTATGCTGCCATTTTCTTGACCAAGGCGTTCTCTCTAGGTTCTTTCCAACAAAGCAGAAGCAGCACCCAAAAGAAACGTAAGCACATCTCCCTCTATCAACACAGTTGATAGAACCCAATGCTCCTTGCAGGTCAGTCGAAGGGTTACCTCTCTCATCAGCCTAACCTTTTACAACACATTATTGTGAACTTTATCTCTGTCATGTTAATGAGAGCGGTTGAAAAGCACCAAACTACCGATTCCGACAATAGAAGAGTCGTGACGAGGTGGCCGAGTGGTTAAGGCGATGGACTGCTAATCCATTGTGCTCTGCACGCGTGGGTTCGAATCCCACCCTCGTCGTTTGATGCCTTTAGTGTTTCGAGAGAGCTAAGAGCACATGGCAAAGCCGTTCAAATGCCTTGCTGCCAACTTTAAATGGCATTATCCATAAAATAGATGCAGAAACACATCACAGACTGGCAGGCAGTCAGGTGAGTGACGAGGTGGCCGAGTGGTTAAGGCGATGGACTGCTAATCCATTGTGCTCTGCACGCGTGGGTTCGAATCCCATCCTTGTCGTTTGATGCCTTTAGTGTTTCGAGAGAGCTAAGAGCACATGGCAAAGCCGTTCAAATGCCCTGCTGCCAACTTTAAATGGTATCATCCATAAAATAGATGCAGAAACACAGCCCGGCAGAAGTGCATCTTCGTCGTTTGATGTCTTTTAGTGTTTCGAGAGAGCCAAGTGTGCATGGCAAAGCCGTTCAAATGCCTTGCTGCCAAATTTAAACGACATCATCCTTAAACTAGCTGCGGAAAAAGGCGATTGACAGCTAATCCATTGTGCTCTGCACGCGTGGGTTCGAATCCCATCCTTGTCGTTTGATGCCTTTAGTGTTTCGAGAGAGCCAAGTGTGCATGGCAAAGCCGTTCAAATGCCTTGCTGCCAACTTTAAACGACATCATCCTTAAACTAGCTGCGGAAAAAGGCGATTGACAGCTAATCCATTTTGCTCTGCGTGCATGGGTTTGAGTCCCATCCTTGGTGTTTAGTTTAACAGAGAGCCTAGTGAACAGGTCAACCGCAGGGGTTCCACTCATGGCGAGTTTTAACAGATTTACATTTTAATTATCGATGGAGAAAAAGCTCATGTTCACTTCTTAAAACACTGTTGAAGTCAGGATCAACACAAAAGGCACCCTAATGCATGGATATGACCATTAGAAATACAATAAAGGAAGATCCAAATCCTGGCTATACCAGTTTTCTTCAAGCTCATGCTCTCACCACCACAGCACGTAAAAGAAGCAAAAACAGAATTGATTTTTCCAACAAGTCACAAAGCATCTTAAGAGACTGACAAAAATTGCCAAAGATGACTGTATTACAAGTCATCTCAGCGGGGTATTCGTTAAAGATTTCAACCAGCAAAGATCACGTCTCGGATGAGCCTCATAGACTATGATATTGCCTCTGCGAAAGAATGCCAGTGAAGGTAGCGACGTCTCCTGTGCTTTTATCTGGACATGGAACGACAGGGTGGTATCAAGCTTTAAACTGCAATGTAATCAGCCTTTTGGCACTGACGGCTGCATGGTGTGTCTACGAAACAGGCGAGTGATATTCACATAAAGGTTTATTCATTGTAATCTCTTCACTCAAAGAACAAAAAGTGCACTCCTTTCGTAATTTTGGGGGGAGAGACTTATGGGTATCCAGGTATGGGTAACAGTTGATAGAACCCAATGCTCCTTGCAGGTCAGTCGAAGGGTTACCTCTCTCATCAGCCTAACCTTTTACAACACATTATTGTGAACTTTATCTCTGTCATGTAAATGAGAGCGGTTGAAAAGCACCAAACTACCGATTCCGACAATAGAAGAGTCGTGACGAGGTGGCCGAGTGGTTAAGGCGATGCACTGCTAATCCATTGTGCTCTGCACGCGTGGGTTCGAATCCCATCCTCGTCGTTTGATGCCTTTAGTGTTTCGAGAGAGCTAAGAGCACATGGCAAAGCCGTTCAAATGCCTTGCTGCCAACTTTAAATGGTATCATCCATAAAATAGATGCAGAAACACACCACAGCCCATCAAGCAGTCAGGCGAGTGACGAGGTGGCCGAGTGGTTAAGGCGATGGACTGCTAATCCATTGGGTTCGAATCCCATCCTCGCCGTTTGATGCCTTTAGTGTTTCGAGAGAGCTAAGAGCACATGGCAAAGCCGTTCAAATGCCTTGCTGCCAACTTTAAATGGTATCATCCATAAAATAGATGCAGAAACACACCACAGCCCAGCAAGCAGTCAGGCGAGTGACGAGGTGGCCGAGTGGTTAAGGCGATGGACTGCTAATCCATTGTGCTCTGCACGCGTGGGTTCGAATCCCATCCTCATCGTTTGAGGCTCTTTAGTGTTTCGAGAGAGCTAAGAGCACATGGCAAAGCCGTTCAAATGATTTTGCTGCCAACTTTAAATGGCATTATCCATAAAATAGATGCAGAAACACACCACAGACTGGCAGGCAGTCAGGTGAGTGACGAGGTGGCCGAGTGGTTAAGGCGATGGACTGCTAATCCATTGTGCTCTGCACGCGTGGGTTCGAATCACATCGTTGTCGTTTGATGCCTTTAGTGTTTCGAGAGAGCTAAGAGCACATGGCAAAGCCGTTCAAATGCCCTGCTGCCAACTTTAATTGGTATCATCCATAAAATAGATGCAGAAACACATCCCGGCAAAAGTGCATCTTCGTCGGATGATGTCTTTAGTGTTTCGAGAGAGCCAAGTGTGCATGGCAAAGCCGTTCAAATGCCTTGCTGCCAACTTTAAACGACATCATCCTTAAACTAGCTGCGGAAAAAGGCGATTGACTGCTAATCCATTTTGCTCTGCGTGCATGGGTTTGAGTCCCATCCTTGGTGTTTAGTTTGACAGAGAGCCTAGTGAACAGGTCAACCGCAGGGGTTCCACTCATGGCGAGTTTTAACAGATTTACATTTTAATTATCGATGCAGAAAAAGCTCATGTTCACTTCTTAAAACACTGTTGAAGTCAGGATCAATACAAAAGGCACCCTAATGCATGGATATGACCATTAGAAATACAATAAAGGAAGATCCAAATCCTGGCTATACCAGTTTTCTTCAAGCTCATGCTCTCACCACCACAGCACGTAAAAGAAGCAAAAACAGAATTGATTTTTCCAACAAGTCACAAAGCCGTCCTAAGAGACTGACAAAAATTGCCAAAGATGACTGTATTACAAGTCATCTCAGCGGGGTATTGGGTAAAGTTTTCAACCAGCAAAGATCACGTCTCGGATGAGCCTCATAGACTATGATATTGCCTCTGCGAAAGAATGCCAGTGAAGGTAGCGACGTCTCCTGTGCTTTTATCTGGACATGGAACGACAGGGTGGTATCAAGCTTTAAACTGCAATGTAATCAGCCTTTTGGCACTGACGGCTGCATGGTGTGTCTACGAAACAGGCGAGTGATATTCACATAAAGGTTTATTCATTGTAATCTCTTCACTCAAAGAACAAAAAGTGCACTCCTTTCGTAATTTTGGGGGGAGAGACTTATGGGTATCCAGGTAGCAAAGGGGCGGATTTATAACGCTTAAACTCCAAGACCATGTTTGAGTTCGGGATCGATTCGACGAGCCCCCTACAAGGTTGGGTAGGATAATGAAGAGTGCAAGGACACTGCAAACATATTCTGAGAGAGGTCCAATGCAAGCTATGCTGCCATTTTCTTGACCAAGGCGTTCTCTCTAGGTTCTTTCCAACAAAGCAGAAGCAGCACACAAAAGATACGTAAGCACATCTCCCTCTATCAACACAGTTGATAGAACCCAATGCTCCTTGCAGGTCAGTCGAAGGGTTACCTCTCTCATCAGCCTAACCTTTTACAACACATTATTGTGAACTTTATCTCTGTCATGTTAATGAGAGCGGTTGAAAAGCACCAAACTACCGATTCCGACAATAGAAGAGTCGTGACGAGGTGGCCGAGTGTTTAAGGCGATGGACTGCTAATCCATTGTGCTCTGCACGCGTGGGTTCGAATCCCATCCTCGTCGTTTGATGCCTCTAGTGTTTCGAGAGAGCTAAGAGCACATGGCAAAGCCGTTCAAATGCCTTGCTGCCAACTTTAAATGGCATCATCCATAAAATAGATGCAGAAACACACCACAGCCCAGCAAGCAGTCAGGCGAGTGACGAGGTGGCCGAGTGGTTAAGGCGATGGACTGCTAATCCATTGTGCTCTGCACGCGTGGGTTCGAATCCCATCCTCGTCGTTTGATGCCTTTAGTGTTTCGAGAGAGCTAAGAGCACATGGCAAAGCCGTTCAAATGCCTTGCTGCCAACATTAAATGGCATCATCCATAAAATAGATCCAGAAGCACAACACAGACTGGCAGACAGTCAGGTGAGTGCCGAGGTGGCCGAGTGGTTAAGGCGATGGACTGCTAATACATTGTGATCTGCACGTGTGGGTTCAAATCCTATCCTTGTCGTTTGATGCCTTTAGTGTTTCGAGAGAGCTAAGAGCACATGGCAAAGCCGTTCAAATGCCCTGCTGCCAACTTTAAATGGTATCATCCATAAAATAGATGCAGAAACACACTACAGCCCAGCAAACAGGCAGGCGAGTGACGAGGTGGCCGAGTGGTTAAGGCGATGGACTGCTTATCCATTGTGCTCTGCACGCGTGGGTTCAAATCCCATCCTCGTCCTTTAGTGTTTCGAGAGAGCTAAGAGCACATGGCAAAGCGGTTCAAATGCCTTGCTGCCAACCTTAAATGACGTCATCCATAAAATAGATGCAGAAACACAGCCCGGCAGAAGTGCATCTTCGTCGTTTGATGTCTTTAGTGTTTCGAGAGAGCCAAGTGTGCATGGCAAAGCCGTTCAAATGCCTTGCTGCCAACTTTAAACGACATCATCCTTAAACTAGCTGCGGAAAAAGGCGATTGACTGCTAATCCATTTTGCTCTGCGTGCATGGGTTTGATTCCCATCCTTGGTGTTTAGTTTGACAGAGAGCCTAGTTAACAGGTCAACCGCAGGGGTTCCACTCATGGCGAGTTTTAACAGATTTACATTTTAATTATCGATGCAGAAAAAGCTCATGTTCACTTCTTAAAACACTGTTGAAGTCAGGATCAATACAAAAGGCACCCTAATGCATGGATATGACCATTAGAAATACAATAACGGAAGATCCAAATCCTGGCTATACCAGTTTTCTTCAAGCTCATGCTCTCACCACCACAGCACATAAAAGAAGCAAAAACAGAATTGATTTTTCCAACAAGTCACAAAGCCTCCTAAGAGACTGACAAAAATTGCCAAAGATGACTGTATTACAAGTCATCTCAGCGGGGTATTGGGTAAAGTTTTCAACCAGCAAAGATCACGTCTCGGATGAGCCTCATAGACTATGATATTGCCTCTGCGAAAGAATGCCAGTGAAGGTAGCGACGTCTCCTGTGCTTTTATCTGGACATGGAACGACAGGGTGGTATCAAGCTTTAAACTGCAATGTAATCAGCCTTTTGGCACTGATGGCTGCATGGTGTGTCTACGAAACAGGCGAGTGATATTCACATAAAGGTTTATTCATTGTAATCTCTTCACTCAAAGAACAAAAAGTGCACTCCTTTCGTAATTTTGGGGGGAGAGACTTATGGGTATCCAGGTAGCAAAGGGGCGGATTTATAACGCTTAAACTCCAAGACCATGTTTGAGTTCGGGATCGATTCGACGAGCCCCCTACAAGGTTGGGTAGGATAATGAAGAGTGCAAGGACACTGCAAACATATTCTGAGAGAGGTCCAATGCAAGCTATGCTGCCATTTTCTTGACCAAGGCGTTCTCTCTAGGTTCTTTCCAACAAAGCAGAAGCAGCACACAAAAGAAACGTAAGCACATCTCCCTCTATCAACACAGTTGATAGAACCCAATGCTCCTTGCAGGTCAGTCGAAGGGTTACCTCTCTCATCAGCCTAACCTTTTACAACACATTATTGTGAACTTTATCTCTGTCATGTAAATGAGAGCGGTTGAAAAGCACCAAACTACCGATTCCGACAATAGAAGAGTCGTGACGAGGTGGCCGAGTGGTTAAGGCGATGGACTGCTAATCCATTGTGCTCTGCACGCGTGGGTTCGAATCCCATCCTCGTCGTTTGATGCCTCTAGTGTTTCGAGAGAGCTAAGAGCACATGGCAAAGCCGTTCAAATGCCTTGCTGACAACTTTAAATGGTATCATCCATAAAATAGATGCAGAAACACACCACAGCCGAGCAAGCAGTCAGGCGAGTGACGAGGTGGCCGAGTGGTTAAGGCGATGGACTGCTAATCCATTGTGCTCTGCACGCGTGGGTTCGAATCCCATCCTCGTCGTTTGATGCCTTTAGTGTTTCGAGAGAGCTAAGAGCACATGGCAAAGCCGTTCAAATGCCTTGCTGCCAACTTTAAATGGCATTATCCATAAAATAGATGCAGAAACACACCACAGACTGGCAGGCAGTCAGGTGAGTGACGAGGTGGCCGAGTGGTTAAGGCGATGGACTGCTAATCCATTGTGCTCTGCACGCGTGGGTTCGAATCCCATCCTCGTCGTTTGATGCCTTTAGTGTTTCGAGAGAGCTAAGAGCACATGGCAAAGCCGTTCAAATGCCCTGCTGCCAACTTTAAATGGTATCATCCATAAAATAGATGCAGAAACACAGCCCGGCAGAAGTGCATCTTCGTCGTTTGATGTCTTTAGTGTTTCGAGAGAGCCAAGTGTGCATGGCAAAGCCGTTCAAATGCCTTGCTGCCAACTTTAAACGACATCATCCTTAAACTAGCTGCGGAAAAAGGCGATTGACTGCTAATCCATTTTGCTCTGCGTGCATGGGTTTGAGTCCCATCCTTGGTGTTTAGTTTGACAGAGAGCCTAGTGAACAGGTCAACCGCAGGGGTTCCACTCATGGCGAGTTTTAACAGATTTACATTTTAATTATCGATGCAGAAAAAGCTCATGTTCACTTCTTAAAACACTGTTGAAGTCAGGATCAATACAAAAGGCACCCTAATGCATGGATATGACCATTAGAAATACAATAAAGGAAGATCCAAATCCTGGCTATACCAGTTTTCTTCAAGCTCATGCTCTCACCACACCACAGCACGTAAAAGAAGCAAAAACAGAATTGATTTTTCCAACAAGTCACAAAGCCTCCTAAGAGACTGACAAAAATTGCCAAAGATGACTATATTACAAGTCATCTCAGCGGGGTATTGGGTAAAGTTTTCAACCAGCAAAGATCACGTCTCGGATGAGCCTCATAGACTATGATATTGCCTCTGCGAAAGAATGCCAGTGAAGGTAGCGACGTCTCCTGTGCTTTTATCTGGACATGGAACGACAGGGTGGTATCAAGCTTTAAACTGCAATGTAATCAGCCTTTTGGCACTGACGGCTGCATGGTGTGTCTACGAAACAGGCGAGTGATATTCACATAAAGGTTTATTCATTGTAATCTCTTCACTCAAAGAACAAAAAGTGCACTCCTTTCGTAATTTTGGGGGGAGAGACTTATGGGTATCCAGGTAGCAAAGGGGCGGATTTATAACGCTTAAACTCCAAGACCATGTTTGAGTTCGGGATCGATTCGACGAGCCCCCTACAAGGTTGGGTAGGATAATGAAGAGTGCAAGGACACTGCAAACATATTCTGAGAGAGGTCCAATGCAAGCTATGCTGCCATTTTCTTGACCAAGGCGTTCTCTCTAGGTTCTTTCCAACAAAGCAGAAGCAGCACACAAAAGAAACGTAAGCACATCTCCCTCTATCAACACAGTTGATAGAACCCAATGCTCCTTGCAGGTCAGTCGAAGGGTTACCTCTCTCATCAGCCTAACCTTTTACAACACATTATTGTGAACTTTATCTCTGTCATGTTAATGAGAGCGGTTGAAAAGCACCAAACTACCGATTCCGACAATAGAAGAGTCGTGACGAGGTGGCCGAGTGTTTAATGCGATGGACTGCTAATCCATTATGCTCTGCACGCGTGGGTTCGAATCCCATCCTCGTCGTTTGATGTTTCGAGAGAGCTAAGAGCACATGGCAAAGCCGTTCAAATGCCTTGCTGCCAACTTTAAATGGTATCATCCATAAAATAGATGCAGAAACACACCACAGCCGAGCAAGCAGTCAGGCGAGTGACGAGGTGGCCGAGTGGGTAGGGCGATGGACTGCTAATCCATTGTGCTCTGCACGCCTGGGTTCGAATCCCATCCTCGTCGTTTGATGCCTTTAGTGTTTCGAGAGAGCTAAGAGCACATGGCAAAGCCGTTCAAATGCCCTGCTGCCAACTTTAAATTGTATCATCCATAAAATAGATGCAGAAACACAGCCCGGCAGAAGTGCATCTTCGTCGTTTGATGTCTTTAGTGTTTCGAGAGAGCCAAGTGTGCATGGCAAAGCCGTTCAAATGCCTTGCTGCCAACTTTAAACGACATCATCCTTAAACTAGCTGCGGAAAAAGGCGATTGACTGCTAATCCATTTTGCTCTGCGTGCATGGGTTTGAGTCCCATCCTTGGTGTTTAGTTTGACAGAGAGCCTAGTGAACAGGTCAACCGCAGGGGTTCCACTCATGGCGAGTTTTAACAGATTTACATTTTAATTATCGATGCAGAAAAAGCTCATGTTCACTTCTTAAAACACTGTTGAAGTCAGGATCAATACAAAAGGCACCCTAATGCATGGATATGACCATTAGAAATACAATAAAGGAAGATCCAAATCCTGGCTATACCAGTTTTCTTCAAGCTCATGCTCTCACCACCACAGCACGTAAAAGAAGCAAAAACAGAATTGATTTTTCCAACAAGTCACAAAGCCTCCTAAGAGACTGACAAAAATTGCCAAAGATGACTGTATTACAAGTCATCTCAGCGGGGTATTGGGTAAAGTTTTCAACCAGCAAAGATCACGTCTCGGATGAGCCTCATAGACTATGATATTGCCTCTGCGAAAGAATGCCAGTGAAGGTAGCGACGTCTCCTGTGCTTTTATCTGGACATGGAACGACAGGGTGGTATCAAGCTTTAAACTGCAATGTAATCAGCCTTTTGGCACTGACGGCTGCATGGTGTGTCTACGAAACAGGCGAGTGATATTCACATAAAGGTTTATTCATTGTAATCTCTTCACTCAAAGAACAAAAAGTGCACTCCTTTCGTAATTTTGGGGGGAGAGACTTATGGGTATCCAGGTAGCAAAGGGGCGGATTTATAACGCTTAAACTCCAAGACCATGTTTGAGTTCGGGATCGATTCGACGAGCCCCCTACAAGGTTGGGTAGGATAATGAAGAGTGCAAGGACACTGCAAACATATTCTGAGAGAGGTCCAATGCAAGCTATGCTGCCATTTTCTTGACCAAGGCGTTCTCTCTAGGTTCTTTCCAACAAAGCAGAAGCAGCACACAAAAGAAACGTAAGCACATCTCCCTCTATCAACACAGTTGATAGAACCCAATGCTCCTTGCAGGTCAGTCGAAGGGTTACCTCTCTCATCAGCCTAACCTTTTACAACACATTATTGTGAACTTTATCTCTGTCATGTTAATGAGAGCGGTTGAAAAGCACCAAACTACCGATTCCGACAATAGAAGAGTCGTGACGAGGTGGCCGAGTGGTTAAGGCGATGGACTGCTAATCCATTGTGCTCTGCACGCGTGGGTTCGAATCCCATCCTCGTCGTTTGATGCCTTTAGTGTTTCGAGAGAGCTAAGAGCACATGGCAAAGCCGTTCAAATGCCTTGCTGCCAACTTTAAATGGTATCATCCATAAAATAGATGCAGAAACACACCACAGCCGAGCAAGCAGTCAGGCGAGTGACGAGGTGGCCGAGTGGTTAAGGCGATGGACTGCTAATCCATTGTGCTCTGCACGCGTGGGTTCGAATCCCATCCTCGTTGTTTGATGCCTTTAGTGTTTCGAGAGAGCTAAGAGCACATGGCAAAGCCGTTCAAATGCCTTGCTGCCAACTTTAAATGGCATTATCCATAAAATAGATGCAGAAACACACCACAGACTGGCAGGCAGTCAGGTGAGTGACGAGGTGGCCGAGTGGTTAAGGTGATGGACTGCTAATCCATTGTGCTCTGCACGCGTGGGTTCGAATCACATCCTTGTCGTTTGATGCCTTTAGTGTTTCGAGAGAGCTAAGAGCACATGGCAAAGCCGTTCAAATGCCCTGCTGCCAACTTTAATTGGTATCATCCATAAAATAGATGCAGAAACACAGCCCGGTAGAAGTGCATCTTCGTCGGATGATGTCTTTAGTGTTTCGAGAGAGCCAAGTGTGCATGGCAAAGCCGTTCAAATGCCTTGCTGCCAACTTTAAACGACATCATCCTTAAACTAGCTGCGGAAAAAGGCGATTGACTGCTAATCCATTTTGCTCTGCGTGCATGGGTTTGAGTCCCATCCTTGGTGTTTAGTTTGACAGAGAGCCTAGTGAACAGGTCAACCGCAGGGGTTCCACTCATGGCGAGTTTTAACAGATTTACATTTTAATTATCGATGCAGAAAAAGCTCATGTTCACTTCTTAAAACACTGTTGAAGTCAGGATCAATACAAAAGGCACCCTAATGCATGGATATGACCATTAGAAATACAATAACGGAAGATCCAAATCCTGGCTATACCAGTTTTCTTCAAGCTCATGCTCTCACCACCCCAGCACGTAAAAGAAGCAAAAACAGAATTGATTTTTCCAACAAGTCACAAAGCGTCCTAAGAGACTGACAAAAATTGCCAAAGATGACTGTATTACAAGTCATCTCAGCAGGGTATTGGGTAAAGTTTTCAACCAGCAAAGATCACGTCTCGGATGAGTCTCATAGACTATGATATTGCCTCTGCGAAAGAATGCCAGTTAAGGTAGCGACGTCTCCTGTGCTTTTATCTGGACATGGAACGACAGGGTGGTATCAAGCTTTAAACTGCAATGTAATCAGCCTTTTGGCACTGACGGCTGCATGGTGTGTCTACGAAACAGGCGAGTGATATTCACATAAAGGTTTATTCATTGTAATCTCTTCACTCAAAGAACAAAAAGTGCACTCCTTTCATAATTTTGGGGGGAGAGACTTATGGGTATCCAGGTAGCAAAGGGGCGGATTTATAACGCTTAAACTCCAAGACCATGTTTGAGTTCGGGATCGATTCGACGAGCCCCCTACAAGGTTGGGTAGGATAATGAAGAGTGCAAGGACACTGCAAACATATTCTGAGAGAGGTCCAATGCAAGCTATGCTGCCATTTTCTTGACCAAGGCGTTCTCTCTAGGTTCTTTCCAACAAAGCAGAAGCAGCACCCAAAAGAAACGTAAGCACATCTCCCTCTATCAACACAGTTGATAGAACCCAATGCTCCTTGCAGGTCAGTCGAAGGGTTACCTCTCTCATCAGCCTAACCTTTTACAACACATTATTGTGAACTTTATCTCTGTCATGTTAATGAGAGCGGTTGAAAAGCACCAAACTACCGATTCCGACAATAGAAGAGTCGTGACGAGGTGGCCGAGTGGTTAAGGCGATGGACTGCTAATCCATTGTGCTCTGCACGCGTGGGTTCGAATCCCATCCTCGTCGTTTGATGCCTTTAGTGTTTCGAGAGAGCTAAGAGCACATGGCAAAGCCGTTCAAATGCCTTGCTGCCAACTTTAAATGGTATCATCCATAAAATAGATGCAGAAACACACCACAGCCGAGCAAGCAGTCAGGCGAGTGACGAGGTGGCCGAGTGGTTAAGGCGATGGACTGCTAATCCATTGTGCTCTGCACGCGTGGGTTCGAATCCCATCCTCAGTCGTTTGATGCCTTTAGTGTTTCGAGAGAGCTAAGAGCACATGGCAAAGCCGTTCAAATGCCTTGCTGCCAACTTTAAATGGCATTATCCATAAAATAGATGCAGAAACACACCACAGACTGGCAGGCAGTCAGGTGAGTGACGAGGTGGCCGAGTGGTTAAGGCGATGGACTGCTAATCCATTGTGCTCTGCACGCGTGGGTTCGAATCACATCGTCGTCGTTTGATGCCTTTAGTGTTTCGAGAGAGCTAAGAGCACATGGCAAAGCCGTTCAAATGCCCTGCTGCCAACTTTAAATGGTATCATCCATAAAATAGATGCAGAAACACAGCCCGGCAGAAGTGCATCTTCGTCGTTTGATGTCTTTAGTGTTTCGAGAGAGCCAAGTGTGCATGGCAAAGCCGTTCAAATGCCTTGCTGCCAACTTTAAACGACATCATCCTTAAACTAGCTGCGGAAAAAGGCGATTGACTGCTAATCCATTTTGCTCTGCGTGCATGGGTTTGAGTCCCATCCTTGGTGTTTAGTTTGACAGAGAGCCTAGTGAACAGGTCAACCGCAGGGGTTCCACTCATGGCGAGTTTTAACAGATTTACATTTTAATTATCGATGCAGAAAAAGCTCATGTTCACTTCTTAAAACACTGTTGAAGTCAGGATCAATACAAAAGGCACCCTAATGCATGGATATGACCATTAGAAATACAATAAAGGAAGATCCAAATCCTGGCTATACCAGTTTTCTTCAAGCTCATGCTCTCACCACCACAGCACGTAAAAGAAGCAAAAACAGAATTGATTTTTCCAACAAGTCACAAAGCCTCCTAAGAGACTGACAAAAATTGCCAAAGATGACTGTATTACAAGTCATCTCAGCGGGGTATTGGGTAAAGTTTTCAACCAGCAAAGATCACGTCTCGGATGAGCCTCATAGACTATGATATTGCCTCTGCGAAAGAATGCCAGTGAAGGTAGCGACGTCTCCTGTGCTTTTATCTGGACATGGAACGACAGGGTGGTATCAAGCTTTAAACTGCAATGTAATCAGCCTTTTGGCACTGACGGCTGCATGGTGTGTCTACGAAACAGGCGAGTGATATTCACATAAAGGTTTATTCATTGTAATCTCTTCACTCAAAGAACAAAAAGTGCACTCCTTTCGTAATTTTGGGGGGAGAGACTTATGGGTATCCAGGTAGCAAAGGGGCGGATTTATAACGCTTAAACTCCAAGACCATGTTTGAGTTCGGGATCGATTCGACGAGCCCCCTACAAGGTTGGGTAGGATAATGAAGAGTGCAAGGACACTGCAAACATATTCTGAGAGAGGTCCAATGCAAGCTATGCTGCCATTTTCTTGACCAAGGCGTTCTCTCTAGGTTCTTTCCAACAAAGCAGAAGCAGCACACAAAAGAAACGTAAGCACATCTCCCTCTATCAACACAGTTGATAGAACCCAATGCTCCTTGCAGGTCAGTCGAAGGGTTACCTCTCTCATCAGCCTAACCTTTTACAACACATTATTGTGAACTTTATCTCTGTCATGTTAATGAGAGCGGTTGAAAAGCACCAAACTACCGATTCCGACAATAGAAGAGTCGTGACGAGGTGGCCGAGTGGTTAAGGCGATGGACTGCTAATCCATTGTGCTCTGCACGCGTGGGTTCGAATCCCATCCTCGTCGTTTGATGCCTTTAGTGTTTCGAGAGAGCTAAGAGCACATGGCAAAGCCGTTCAAATGCCTTGCTGCCAACTTTAAATGGTATCATCCATAAAATAGATGCAGAAACACAACACAGCCGAGCAAGCAGTCAGGCGAGTGACGAGGTGGCCGAGTGGTTAAGGCGATGGACTGCTAATCCATTGTGCTCTGCACGCGTGGGTTCGAATCCCATCCTCGTCGTTTGATGCCTTTAGTGTTTCGAGAGAGCTAAGAGCACATGGCAAAGCCGTTCAAATTCCTTGCTGCCAACTTTAAATGGCATTATCCATAAAATAGATGCAGAAACACACCACAGACTGGCAGGCAGTCAGGTGAGTGACGAGGTGGCCGAGTGGTTAAGGCGATGGACTGCTAATCCATTGTGCTCTGCACGCGTGGGTTCGAATCACATCCTCGTCGTTTGATGCCTTTAGTGTTTCGAGAGAGCTAAGAGCACATGGCAAAGCCGTTCAAATGCCCTGCTGCCAACTTTAAATGGTATCATCCATAAAATAGATGCAGAAACACAGCCCGGCAGAAGTGCATCTTCGTCGTTTGATGTCTTTAGTGTTTCGAGAGAGCCAAGTGTGCATGGCAAAGCCGTTCAAATGCCTTGCTGCCAACTTTAAACGACATCATCCTTAAACTAGCTGCGGAAAAAGGCGATTGACAGCTAATCCATTTTGCTCTGCGTGCATGGGTTTGAGTCCCATCCTTGGTGTTTAGTTTGACAGAGAGCCTAGTGAACAGGTCAACCGCAGGGGTTCCACTCATGGCGAGTTTTAACAGATTTACATTTTAATTATCGATGCAGAAAAAGCTCATGTTCACTTCTTAAAACACTGTTGAAGTCAGGATCAATACAAAAGGCACCCTAATGCATGGATATGACCATTAGAAATACAATAGAGGAAGATCCAAATCCTGGCTATACCAGTTTTCTTCAAGCTCATGCTCTCACCACCACAGCACGTAAAAGAAGCAAAAACAGAATTGATTTTTCCAACAAGTCACAAAGCCTCCTAAGAGACTGACAAAAATTGCCAAAGATGACTGTATTACAAGTCATCTCAGCGGGGTATTGGGTAAAGTTTTCAACCAGCAAAGATCACGTCTCGGATGAGCCTCATAGACTATGATATTGCCTCTGCGAAAGAATGCCAGTGAAGGTAGCGACGTCTCCTGTGCTTTTATCTGGACATGGAACGACAGGGTGGTATCAAGCTTTAAACTGCAATGTAATCAGCCTTTTGGCACTGACGGCTGCATGGTGTGTCTACGAAACAGGCGAGTGATATTCACATAAAGGTTTATTCATTGTAATCTCTTCACTCAAAGAACAAAAAGTGCACTCCTTTCGTAATTTTGGGGGGAGAGACTTATGGGTATCCAGGTAGCAAAGGGGCGGATTTATAACGCTTAAACTCCAAGACCATGTTTGAGTTCGGGATCGATTCGACGAGCCCCCTACAAGGTTGGGTAGGATAATGAAGAGTGCAAGGACACTGCAAACATATTCTGAGAGAGGTCCAATGCAAGCTATGCTGCCATTTTCTTGACCAAGGCGTTCTCTCTAGGTTCTTTCCAACAAAGCAGAAGCAGCACACAAAAGAAACGTAAGCACATCTCCCTCTATCAACACAGTTGATAGAACCCAATGCTCCTTGCAGGTCAGTCGAAGGGTTACCTCTCTCATCAGCCTAACCTTTTACAACACATTATTGTGAACTTTATCTCTGTCATGTTGATGAGAGCGGTTGAAAAGCACCAAACTACCGATTCCGACAATAGAAGAGTCGTGACGAGGTGGCCGAGTGCTTAAGGCGATGGACTGCTAATCCATTGTGCTCTGCACGTGTGGGTTCGAATCCCATCCTCGTCGTTTGATGCCTTTAGTGTTTCGAGAGAGCTAAGAGCACATGGCAAAGCCGTTCAAATGCCTTGCTGCCAACTTTAAATGGCAACATCCATAAAATAGATGCAGAAACACACCACAGCCGAGCAAGCAGTCAGGCAAGTGACGAGGTGGCCGAGTGGTTAAGGCGATGGACTGCTAATCCTTTGTGCTCTGCACGCGTGGGTTCGAATCCCATCCTCGTCGTTTGATGCCTTTATTGTTTCGAGAGAGCTAAGAGCACATGGCAAAGCCGTTCAAATGCCTTGCTGCCAACTTTAAATGGCATTATCCATAAAATAGATGCTGAAACACACCACAGACTGGCAGGCAGTCAGGTGAGTGACGAGGTGGCCGAGTGGTTAAGGCGATGGACTGCTAATCCATTGTGCTCTGCACGCGTGGGTTCGAATCACATCCTCGTCGTTTGATGCCTTTAGTGTTTCGAGAGAGCTAAGAGCACATGGCAAAGCCGTTCAAATGCCCTGCTGCCAACTTTAAATGGTATCATCCATAAAATAGATGCAGAAACACAGCCCGGCAGAAGTGCATCTTCGTCGGTTGATGTCTTTAGTGTTTCGAGAGAGCCAAGTGTGCATGGCAAAGCCGTTCAAATGCCTTGCTGCCAACTTTAAACGACATCATCCTTAAACTAGCTGCGGAAAAAGGCGATTGACTGCTAATCCATTTTGCTCTGCGTGCATGGGTTTGAGTCCCATCCTTGGTGTTTAGTTTGACAGAGAGCCTAGTGAACAGGTCAACCGCAGGGGTTCCACTCATGGCGAGTTTTAACAGATTTACATTTTAATTATCGATGCAGAAAAAGCTCATGTTCACTTCTTAAAACACTGTTGAAGTCAGGATCAATACAAAAGGCACCCTAATGCATGGATATGACCATTAGAAATACAATAAAGGAAGATCCAAATCCTGGCTATACCAGTTTTCTTCAAGCTCATGCTCTCACCACCACAGCACGTAAAAGAAGCAAAAACAGAATTGATTTTTCCAACAAGTCACAAAGCCTCCTAAGAGACTGACAAAAATTGCCAAAGATGACTGTATTACAAGTCATCTCAGCGGGGTATTGGGTAAAGTTTTCAACCAGCAAAGATCACGTCTCGGATGAGCCTCATAGACTATGATATTGCCTCTGCGAAAGAATGCCAGTGAAGGTAGCGACGTCTCCTGTGCTTTTATCTGGACATGGAACGACAGGGTGGTATCAAGCTTTAAACTGCAATGTAATCAGCCTTTTGGCACTGACGGCTGCATGGTGTGTCTACGAAACAGGCGAGTGATATTCACATAAAGGTTTATTCATTGTAATCTCTTCACTCAAAGAACAAAAAGTGCACTCCTTTCGTAATTTTGGGGGGAGAGACTTATGGGTATCCAGGTAGCAAAGGGGCGGATTTATAACGCTTAAACTCCAAGACCATGTTTGAGTTCGGGATCGATTCGACGAGCCCCCTACAAGGTTGGGTAGGATAATGAAGAGTGCAAGGACACTGCAAACATATTCTGAGAGAGGTCCAATGCAAGCTATGCTGCCATTTTCTTGACCAAGGCGTTCTCTCTAGGTTCTTTCCAACAAAGCAGAAGCAGCACACAAAAGAAACGTAAGCACATCTCCCTCTATCAACACAGTTGATAGAACCCAATGCTCCTTGCAGGTCAGTCGAAGGGTTACCTCTCTCATCAGCCTAACCTTTTACAACACATTATTGTGAACTTTATCTCTGTCATGTTAATGAGAGCGGTTGAAAAGCACCAAACTACCGATTCCGACAATAGAAGAGTCGTGACGAGGTGGCCGAGTGTTTAATGCGATGGACTGCTAATCCATTGTGCTCTGCACGCGTGGGTTCGAATCCCATCCTCGTCGTTTGATGTTTCGAGAGAGCTAAGAGCACATGGCAAAGCCGTTCAAATGCCTTGCTGCCAACTTTAAATGGTATCATCCATAAAATAGATGCAGAAACACACCACAGCCGAGCAAGCAGTCAGGCGAGTGATGAGGTGGCCGAGTGGGTAAGGTGATGGACTGCTTATCCATTGTGCTCTGCACGCCTGGGTTCGAATCCCATCCTCGTCGTTTGATGCCTTTAGTGTTTCGAGAGAGCTAAGAGCACATGGCAAAGCCGTTCAAATGCCCTGCTGCCAACTTTAAATTGTATCATCCATAAAATAGATGCAGAAACACAGCCCGGCAGAAGTGCATCTTCGTCGTTTGATGTCTTTAGTGTTTCGAGAGAGCCAAGTGTGCATGGCAAAGCCGTTCAAATGCCTTGCTGCCAACTTTAAACGACATCATCCTTAAACTAGCTGCGGAAAAAGGCGATTGACAGCTCTCTAGCCGTTCTCTCTAGGTTCTTTCCAACAAAGCAGAAGCAGCACCCAAAAGAAACGTAAGCACATCTCCCTCTATCAACACAGTTGATAGAACCCAATGCTCCTTGCAGGTCAGTCGAAGGGTTACCTCTCTCATCAGCCTAACCTTTTACAACACATTATTGTGAACTTTATCTCTGTCATGTTAATGAGAGCGGTTGAAAAGCACCAAACTACCGATTCCGACAATAGAAGAGTCGTGACGAGGTGGCCGAGTGGTTAAGGCGATGGACTGCTAATCCATTGGGTTCGAATCCCATCCTCGCCGTTTGATGCATTTAGTGTTTCGAGAGAGCTAAGAGCACATGGCAAAGCCGTTCAAATGCCTTGCTGCCAACTTTAAATGGTATCATCCATAAAATAGATGCAGAAACACACCACAGCCCAGCAAGCAGTCAGGCGAGTGACGAGGTGGCCGAGTGGTTAAGGCGATGGACTGCTAATCCATTGTGTTCTGCACGCGTGGGTTCGAATCCCATCCTCATCGTTTGAGGCTCTTTAGTGTTTCGAGAGAGCTAAGAGCACATGGCAAAGCCGTTCAAATGCCTTGCTGCCAACTTTAAATGGCATTATCCATAAAATAGATGCAGAAACACACCACACACTGGCAGGCAGTCAGGTGAGTGACGAGGTGGCCGAGTGGTTAAGGCGATGGACTGCTAATCCATTGTGCTCTGCACGCGTGGGTTCGAATCACATCGTTGTCGTTTGATGCCTTTAGTGTTTCGAGAGAGCTAAGAGCACATGGCAAAGCCGTTCAAATGCCCTGCTGCCAACTTTAATTGGTATCATCCATAAAATAGATGCAGAAACACATCCCGGCAAAAGTGCATCTTCGTCGGATGATGTCTTTAGTGTTTCGAGAGAGCCAAGTGTGCATGGCAAAGCCGTTCAAATGCCTTGCTGCCAACTTTAAACGACATCATCCTTAAACTAGCTGCGGAAAAAGGCGATTGACTGCTAATCCATTTTGCTCTGCGTGCATGGGTTTGAGTCCCATCCTTGGTGTTTAGTTTGACAGAGAGCCTAGTGAACAGGTCAACCGCAGGGGTTCCACTCATGGCGAGTTTTAACAGATTTACATTTTAATTATCGATGCAGAAAAAGCTCATTATCACTTCTTAAAACACTGTTGAAGTCAGGATCAATACAAAAGGCACCCTAATGCATGGATATGACCATTAGAAATACAATAAAGGAAGATCAAAATCCTGGCTATACCAGTTTTCTTCAAGCTCATGCTCTCACCACCACAGCACGTAAAAGAAGCAAAAACAGAATTGATTTTGCCAACAAGTCACAAAGCCTCCTAAGAGACTGACAAAAATTGCCAAAGATGACTGTATTACAAGTCATCTCAGCGGAGTATTGGGTAAAGTTTTCAACCAGCAAAGATCACGTCTCGGATGAGCCTCATAGACTATGATATTGCCTCTGCGAAAGAATGCCAGTGAAGGTAGCGACGTCTCCTGTGCTTTTATCTGGACATGGAACGACAGGGTGGTATCAAGCTTTAAACTGCAATGTAATCAGCCTTTTGGCACTGACGGCTGCATGGTGTGTCTACGAAACAGGCGAGTGATATTCACATAAAGGTTTATTCATTGTAATCTCTTCACTCAAAGAACAAAAAGTGCACTCCTTTCGTAATTTTGGGGGGAGAGACTTATGGGTATCCAGGTAGCAAAGGGGCGGATTTATAACGCTTAAACTCCAAGACCATGTTTGAGTTCGGGATCGATTCGACGAGCCCCCTACAAGGTTGGGTAGGATAATGAAGAGTGCAAGGACACTGCAAACATATTCTGAGAGAGGTCCAATGCAAGCTATGCTGCCATTTTCTTGACCAAGGCGTTCTCTCTAGGTTCTTTCCAACAAAGCAGAAGCAGCACACAAAAGAAACGTAAGCACATCTCCCTCTATCAACACAGTTGATAGAACCCAATGCTCCTTGCAGGTCAGTCGAAGGGTTACCTCTCTCATCAGCCTAACCTTTTACAACACATTATTGTGAACTTTATCTCTGTCATGTTAATGAGAGCGGTTGAAAAGCACCAAACTACCGATTCCGACAATAGATGAGTCGTGACGAGGTGGCCGAGTGTTTAAGGCAATGGACTGCTAATCCATTGTGCTCTGCACGCGTGGGTTCGAATCCCATCCTCGTCGTTTGATGCCTCTAGTGTTTCGAGAGAGCTAAGAGCACATGGCAAAGCCGTTCAAATGCCTTGCTGCCAACTTTAAATGGCATCATCCATAAAATAGATGCAGAAACACACCACAGCCCAGCAAGCAGTCAGGCGAGTGACGAGGTGGCCGAGTGGTTAAGGCGATGGACTGCTAATCCATTGTGCTCTGCACGCGTGGGTTCGAATCCCATCCTCGTCGTTTGATGCCTTTAGTGTTTCGAGAGAGCTAAGAGCACATGGCAAAGCCGTTCAAATGCCTTGCTGCCAACATTAAATGGCATTATCCATAAAATAGATCCAGAAACACAACACAGACTGGCAGACAGTCAGGTGAGTGACGAGGTGGCCGAGTGGTTAAGGCGATGGACTGCTAATCCATTGTGATCTGCACGTGTGGGTTCAAATCCCATCCTCGTCGTTTGATGCCTTTAGTGTTTCGAGAGAGCTAAGAGCACATGGCAAAGCCGTTCAAATGCCCTGCTGCCAACTTTAAATGGTATCATCCATAAAATAGATGCAGAAACACACTACAGCCCAGCAAACAGGCAGGCGAGTGACGAGGTGGCCGAGTGGTTAAGGCGATGGACTGCTTATCCATTGTGCTCTACACGCGTGGGTTCGAATCCCATCCTCGTCGTTTGATGCCTTTAGTGTTTCGAGAGAGCTAAGAGCACATGGCAAAGCGGTTCAAATGCACTGCTGCCAACTTTAATTGGTATCATCCATAAAATAGATGCAGAAACACAGCCCGGCAGAAGTGCATCTTCGTCGGATGATGTCTTTAGTGTTTCGAGAGAGCCAAGTGTGCATGGCAAAGCCGTTCAAATGCCTTGCTGCCAACTTTAAACGACATCATCCTTAAACTAGCTGCGGAAAAAGGCGATTGACTGCTAATCCATTTTGCTCTGCGTGCATGGGTTTGAGTCCCATCCTTGGTGTTTAGTTTGACAGAGAGCCTAGTGAACAGGTCAACCGCAGGGGTTCCACTCATGGCGAGTTTTAACAGATTTACATTTTAATTATCGATGCAGAAAAAGCTCATGTTCACTTCTTAAAACACTGTTGAAGTCAGGATCAATACAAAAGGCACCCTAATGCATGGATATGACCATTAGAAATACAATAAAGGAAGATCCAAATCCTGGCTATACCAGTTTTCTTCAAGCTCATGCTCTCACCACCACAGCACGTAAAAGAAGCAAAAACAGAATTGATTTTTCCAACAAGTCACAAAGCCTCCTAAGAGACTGACAAAAATTGCCAAAGATGACTATATTACAAGTCATCTCAGCGGGGTATTGGGTAAAGTTTTCAACCAGCAAAGATCACGTCTCGGATGAGCCTCATAGACTATGATATTGCCTCTGCGAAAGAATGCAAGTGAAGGTAGCGACGTCTCCTGTGCTTTTATCTGGACATGGAACGACAGGGTGGTATCAAGCTTTAAACTGCAATGTAATCAGCCTTTTGGCACTGACGGCTGCATGGTGTGTCTACGAAACAGGCGAGTGATATTCACATAAAGGTTTATTCATTGTAATCTCTTCACTCAAAGAACAAAAAGTGCACTCCTTTCGTAATTTTGGGGGGAGAGACTTGGTATCAGGCAGTCAGGTGAGTGACGAGCCCCCTACAAGGTTGGGTAGGATAATGAAGAGTGCAAGGACACTGCAAACATATTCTGAGAGAGGTCCAATGCAAGCTATGCTGCCATTTTCTTGACCAAGGCGTTCTCTCTAGGTTATTTCCAACAAAGCAGAAGCAGCACACAAAAGAAACGTAAACACATCTCCCTCTATCAACACAGTTGATAGAACCCAATGCTCCTTGCAGGTCAGTCGAAGGGTTACCTCTCTCATCAGCCTAACCTTTTACAACACATTATTATGAACTTTATCTCTGTCATGTTAATGAGAGCGGTTGAAAAGCACCAAACTACCGATTCCGACAATAGAAGAGTCGTGACGAGGTGGCCGAGTGGTTAAGGCGATGGACTGCTAATCCATTGTTCTCTGCACGCGTGGGTTCGAATCCCATCCTCGTCGTTTGATGCCTTTAGTGTTTCGAGAGAGCTAAGAGCACATGGCAAAGCCGTTCAAATTCCTTGCTGCCAACTTTAAATGGCATTATCCATAAAATAGATGCAGAAACACACCACAGACTGGCAGGCAGTCAGGTGAGTGACGAGGTGGCCGAGTGGTTAAGGCGATGGACTGCTAATCCATTGTGCTCTGCACGCGTGGGTTCGAATCCCATCCTCGTCGTTTGATGCCTTTAGTGTTTCGAGAGAGCTAAGAGCACATGGCAAAGCGGTTCAAATGCCTTGCTGCCAACCTTAAATGACGTCATCCATAAAATAGATGCAGAAACACAGCCCGGCAGAAGTGCATCTTCGTCGTTTGATGTCTTTAGTGTTTCGAGAGAGCCAAGTGTGCATGGCAAAGCCGTTCAAATGCCTTGCTGCCAACTTTAAACGACATCATCCTTAAACTAGCTGCGGAAAAAGGCGATTGACTGCTAATCCATTTCGCTCTGCGTGCATGGGTTTGAGTCCCATCCTTGGTGTTTAGTTTGACAGAGAGCCTAGTGAACAGGTCAACCGCAGGGGTTCCACTCATGGCGAGTTTTAACAGATTTACATTTTAATTATCGATGCAGAAAAAGCTCATGTTCACTTCTTAAAACACTGTTGAAGTCAGGATCAATACAAAAGGCACCCTAATGCATGGATATGACCATTAGAAATACAATAAAGGAAGATCCAAATCCTGGCTATACCAGGTTTTCTTCAAGCTCATGCTCTCACCACCACAGCACGTAAAAGAAGCAAAAACAGAATTGATTTTTCCAACAACTCACAAAGCCTCCTAAGAGACTGACAAAAATTGCCAAAGATGACTATATTACAAGTCATCTCAGCGGGGTATTGGGTAAAGTTTTCAACCAGCAAAGATCACGTCTCGGATGAGCCTCATAGACTAGGATATTGCCTCTGCGAAAGAATGCCAGTGAAGGTAGCGACGTCTCCTGTGGTTTTATCTGGACATGGAACGACAGGGTGGTATCAAGCTTTAAACTGCTATGTAATCAGCCTTTTGGCACTGACGGCTGCATGGTGTGTCTATGAAACAGGCGAGTGATATTCACATTAAGGTTTATTCATTGTAATCTCTTCACTCAAAGAACAAAAAGTGCACTCCTTTCGTAATTTTGGGGAGAGAGACTTATGGGTATCCAGGTAGCAAAGGGGCGGATTTATAACGCTTAAACTCCAAGACCATGTTTGAGTTCGGGATCGATTCGACGAGCCCCCTACAAGGTTGGGTAGGATAATGAAGAGTGCAAGGACACTGCAAACATATTCTGAGAGAGGTCCAATGCAAGCTATGCTGCCATTTTCTTGACCAAGGCGTTCTCTCTAGGTTCTTTCCAACAAAGCAGAAGCAGCACACAAAAGAAACGTAAACACATCTCCCTCTATCAACACAGTTGATAGAACCCAATGCTCCTTGCAGGTCAGTCGAAGGGTTACCTCTCTCATCAGCCTAACCTTTTACAACACATTATTGTGAACTTTATCTCTGTCATGTTAATGAGAGCGGTTGAAAAGCACCAAACTACCGATTCCGACAACAGAAGAGTCGTGACGAGGTGGCCGAGTGGTTAAGGCGATGGACTGCTAATCCATTGGGTTCGAATTCCTTCCTCGTCGTTTGATGCCTTTAGTGTTAATCCATTGGGTTTGAATCCCATCCTCGTCGTTTGATGCCTTTAGTGTTTCGAGAGAGCTAAGAGCACATGGCAAAGCCGTTCAAATGCCTTGCTGCCAACTTTAAATGGTATCATCCATAAAATAGATGCAGAAACACACCACAGCCCAGCAAGCAGTCAGGCGAGTGACGAGGTGGCTGAGTGGGTAAGGCGATGGACTGCTAATCCATTGTGCGCGGCACGCGTGGGTTCGAATCCCATCCTCGTCGTTTGATGCCTTTAGTGTTTTGAGAGGGCTAAGAGCACATGGCAAAGCCGTTCAAATGCCTTGCTGCCAACCTTAAATGACGTCATCCATAAAATAGATGCAGAAACACAGCCCGGCAGAAGTGCATCTTCGTCGTTTGATGTCTTTAGTGTTTCGAGAGAGCCAAGTGTGCATGGCAAAGCCGTTCAAATGCCTTGCTGCCAACTTTAAACGACATCATCCTTAAAATAGCTGCGGAAAAAGGCGATTGACTGCTAATCCATTTTGCTCTGCGTGCATGGGTTTGAGTCCCATCCTTGGTGTTTAGTTTGACAGAGAGCCTAGTGAACAGGTCAACCGCAGGGGTTCCACTCATGGCGAGTTTTAACAGATTTACATTTTAATTATCGATGCAGAAAAAGCTCATGTTCACTTCTTAAAACACTGTTGAAGTCAGGATCAATACAAAAGGCACCCTAATGCATGGATATGACCATTAGAAATACAATAAAGGAAGATCCAAATCCTGGCTATACCAGTTTTCTTCAAGCTCATGCTCTCACCACCACAGCACGTAAAAGAAGCAAAAACAGAATTGATTTTTCAAACAAGTCACAAAGCCTCCTAAGAGACTGACAAAAACTGCCAAAGATGACTGTATTACAAGTCATCTCAGCGGGGTATTGGGTAAAGTTTTCAACCAGCAAAGATCACGTCTCGGATGAGCCTTATAGACTATGATATTGCCTCTGCGAAAGAATGTCAGTGAAGGTAGCGACGTCTACTCTGGTTTTATCTGGACATGGAACGACAGGGTGGTGTCAAGCTTTAAACTGCCATGTAATCAGCCTTTTGGCAATGACGGCTGCATGGTGTGTCTACGAACCAGGCGAGTGATATGCACATAAAGGTTTATTCATTGTTCTCTCTTCACTCAAAGAACAAAAGTGCACTCCTTTCGTAATTTTGGGGGGAGAGACTTATGGGTATCCAGGTAGCAAAGGGGCGGATTTATAACGCTTAAACTCCAAGACCATGTTTGAGTTCGGGATCGATTCGACGAGCCCCCTACAAGGTTGGGTAGGATAATGAAGAGTGCAAGGACACTGCAAACATATTCTGAGAGAGGTCCAATGCAAGCTATGCTGCCATTTTCTTGACCAAGGCGTGTTCTCTAGGTTCTTTCCAACAAAGCAGAAGCAGCACACAAAAGAAACGTAAGCACATCTCCCTCTATCAACACAGTTGATAGAACCCAATGCTCCTTGCAGGTCAGTCGAAGGGTTACCTCTCTCATCAGCCTAACCTTTTACAACACATTATTGTGAACTTTATCTCTGTCATGTTAATGAGAGCGGTTGAAAAGCACCAAACTACCGATTCCGACAATAGAAGAGTCGTGACGAGGTGGCCGAGTGGTTAAGGCGATGGACTGCTAATCCATTGGGTTCGAATCCCATCCTCGTCGTTTGATGCCTTTAGTGTTAATCCATTGGGTTCGAATCCCATCCTCGTCGTTTGATGCCTTTAGTGTTTCGAGAGAGCTAAGAGCACATGGCAAAGCCGTTCAAATGCCTTGCTGCCAACTTTAAATGGTATCATCCATAAAATAGATGCAGAAAAACACCACAGCCCAGCAAGCAGTCAGGCGAGTGACGAGGTGGCTGAGTGGTTAAGGCGATGGACTGCTAATCCATTGTGCTCTGCATGCGTGGGTTCGAATCCCACCCTCGTCGTTTGATGCCTTTAGTGTTTCGAGAGGGCTAAGAGCACATGGCAAAGCCGTTCAAATGCCTTGCTGCCAACCTTAAATGACGTCATCCATAAAATAGATGCAGAAACACAGCCCGGCAGAAGTGCAGTTTGATAAGTGATAGTTTGATGTCTTTAGTGTTTCGAGAGAGCCAAGTGTGCATGGCAAAGCCGTTCAAATGCCTTGCTGCCAACTTTAAACGACATCATCCTTAAACTAGCTGCGGAAAAAGGCGATTGACTGCACATCCATTTTGCTCTGCGTGCATGGGTTTGAGTCCCATCCTTGGTGTTTAGTTTGACAGAGAGCCTAGTGAACAGATCAACCGCAGGGGTTCCACTCATGGCGAGTTTTAACAGATTTACATTTTAATTATCGATGCAGAAAAAGCTCATGTTCACTTCTTAAAACATTGTTGATATCAGGATCAATACAAAAGGCACTCTAATGCATAGATATGACCATTAGAAATACAATAAAGGGAGATCCAAATCCTGGCTATACCAGCTTTCTTCAAGCTCATGCTCTCACCACCACAGTACATAAAATAAGCAAAAACAGAATTGATTTTTCCAACAAGTCATGAAGCCTCCTAAGAGACTGACAAAAATCACCAAAGATGACTATATTTCAAATCATCTCAGCGGGATATTGGGTAAAGTTTTCAACCAGCAAAGATCACGTCTCGGATGAGCCTCATAGACTATGATATTGCCTCTGCGAAAGAATGCCAGCGAAGGAAGCGACGTCTCCTGTGGTTTTATCTGGACATGGAACGACAGGGTGGTACCAAGCTTTAAACTGCCATGTAATCAGCCTTTTGGCACTGACGGCTGCATGGTGTGTCTACGAAGAGACTTATGGGTATCCAGGTAGCAAAGGGGTGGATTATAACGCTCTAACTACAAGACCATGTTTGAGTTCGGGATCGATTCGACGAGCCCCCTACAAGGTTGGGTAGGATAATGAAGAGTGCAAGGACACTGCAAACATATTCTGAGAGAGGTCCAATGCAAGCTATGCTGCCATTTTCTTGACCCAGGCGTTCTCTCCAGGTTCTTTCCAACAAAGCAGAAGCAGCACACAAAAGAAACGTAAGCACATCTCCCTCTATCAATACAGTTGATAGAACCCAATGCTCCTTGCAGGTCAGTCGAAGGTTTACCTCTCTCATCAGCCCAACCTTTTACAACACATTATTGTGAACTTTATCTCTGTCATGTTAATGAGAGCGATTGAAAAGCACCAAACTACCGATTCCGACAACAGAAGAGTCGTGACGAGGTGGCCGAGTGGTTAAGGCGATGGACTGCTAATCTTTTTTGCTCTGCACGCGTGGGTTCGAATCCCATCCTCGTCGATTGACGTCTTTAGTGTTTCGAGAGAGCCAAGTGCGCACGTCAAAGTCATTCAATGACCTTGCTGCCAACTTTAAACGACATCATCCATGAAATAGATGCCGAAACACCGCCAGCCAGAAGTGCATCCTCGTCGTTTGATGTCTTTAGTGTTTCGAGAGAGCCAAGTGTGCATGGCAAAGCCGTTCAAATGCCTTGCTGCCAACTTTAAACAACATCATCCTTAAAATAGCTGCGGAAAAAGGCGATTGACTGCTAATCCATTTTGCTCTGCGTGCATGGGTTTGAGTCCCATCCTTGGTGTTTAGTTTGACAGAGAGCCTAGTGAACAGGTCAACCGCAGGGGTTCCACTCATGGGGAGTTTTAAAAGAATTACATTTTAATTATCGCTGCAGAAAAAGCTCATTTTCATTTCTTAAAACATTGTTGATGTCAGGATCAATACAAAAGGCACCCTTATGCATGGATATGACCATTAGAAAAACAATAAAGGAAGATCCAAATCCTGGCTATACCAGCTTTCTTCAAGCTCATGCTCTCACCACCACTGTACGTAAAAGAAGCAAAAACAGAATTGATTTTTCCAACAAGTCACGAAGCCTCCTAAGAGACTGACAAAAATTGCCAAAGATGACTGTATTTCAAGTCATCTCAGCGGGGTATTGGGTAAAGTTTTCAACCAGCAAAGATCACGTCTCGGAGGAAACTCATAGACTATGACATTGCCTCTGCGAAAGAATGCCAGCGAAGGTAGCGACGTCTCGTGTGCTTTTATCTGGACATGGAACGACAGGGTGGTATCAAGCTTTAAACTGCCATGTAATCAGCCTTTTGGCAATGACGGCTGCATGGTGTGTCTACGAAACAGGCGAGTGATATGCACATAAAGGTTTATTCATTGTTCTCTCTTCACTCAAAGAACAAAAGTGCACTCCTTGCGTAATTTTGGGGGGAGAGACTTATGGGTATCCAGGTAGCAAAGGGGCGGATTTATAATGCTCAAACTCCAAGACCATGTTTGAGTTCGGGATCGATTCGACGAGCCGCCTACAAGGTTGGGTAGGATAATGAAGAGTGCAAGGACACTGCAAACATATTCTGAGAGAGGTCCAATGCAAGCTATGCTGCCATTTTCTTGACCCAGGCGTTCTCTCTAGGTTCTTTCCAACAAAGCAGAAGCAGCACACAAAAGAAACGCAAGCACATCTCCCTCTATCAACACAGTTGATAGAACCCAATGCTCCTTGCAGGTCAGTCGAAGGGTTACCTCTCTCATCAGCCCAATCTTTTACAACACATTATTGTGAACTTTATCTCTGTCATGTTAATGAGAGCGGTTGAAAAGCACCAAACTACCGATTCCGACAACAGAAGAGTCGTGACGAGGTGGCCGAGTGGTTAAGGCGATGGACTGCTAATCCATTGTGCTCTGCACGCGTGGGATGAATCCCATCCTTGTCGTTTGACGTTTTTAGTGTTTCGAGAGAGCCAAGTGCGCACGTCAAAGCCATTCAATGACCTTGCTGCCAACTTTAAACGACATCATCCATAAAATAGATGCAGAAACACAGCCTGGCAGAAGTGCATCCTCGTCGTTTGTTGTCTTTAGTGTTTTGAGAGAGCCAAGTGTGCATAGCAAAGCCGTTCAAATGCCTTGCTGCCAACTTTAAACGACATCATCCTTAAAATAGCTGCGGAAAAAGGCGATTGACTGCTAATCCATTTTGCTATACACACACAAACATTCTTTGCATCTAACGCAGAATATAAGTAATTCTTAGTTGTATGTGATATATTCCTGTATGTTTTCCCCCCTTATATTAGCCTAGTTATGGCTTTCTAATTAACTCTAAGTGCTCATATCCGAGTCTAAGAATATATATCTACTTTTGTATATGCCAAACATATCTTTCTTGGTACCGAATGAAACCTCTCGGTTTGCCTTAGCTAAATATGCATAGTAGGTTACGATAAAATGTATGATACATAGTATGTATGTACTATGCTTACCATCTTTTGGAGTAGAAATGACCAATGCTGATACCCTCATAAAACATACAAATTAGGCTCTCAGGAGGAAACAAAGAAATGCTCTCCCGCCAAAGTTTGCTGAATGTTATTGGTCAGTTCACTCGAAATAGGTGTGGACCCGGTCTTCCTTAAAAGACGATGACGATGGATCATCTGTGCTTTTTGTCTTTTGCTTTTTTGTCCTGTGTTTGTTTGGTCTTGTGCTTTTTCGTTTTGTCTTGCGTCTTAAAAGTGTCTCATCTTAGCTTTTAGTCTTCTTTTGCTTTTGTCTTTTCTTAGTGCTTTGTCTTTGTCTTTGGACAAAGCTTAGTATTTACGTTTGTTTAGGATCAGTACTATCCTCCAGGGGAAACTGACTCTTCCTTAGCTTTCGGAAACTTACTTTCAAGTAAACATTTTGAACTTCCCGTGGACGACGTGCTCTGGAAGAAATGAAAGAACGCTTCAGCCTCACGGACACAACGAGGACTTACACTCACATACAAGCAGTCTCGCTCAGCAATACAAAGATCCATATGCAAGTAATATTTCTATCGAGATTTAATTGCGTTTTAAGAGTGTTTGCCCTGTTCTAAAGTGACGGATTCTTTGCTGGCTCTCAAAAAGGTTAACTGTTTGTGACATTTGCTATTTCTGTGATCTGCTCTCTTTCTTCCCTTCTTTACTTTCGTTATTCTACTATATATATTCGTTGTTAAATGTAGTTGTATGTTATAGTTCATTTATTAAAACCCCATTATACGCTTGATTGTCTCTGTCTGCTGCTCATCGAACAAAGCCTCTTAAATGTGTGATCTTAGCTACAAGCTTGATATTGTTAAGTACTTTAGTTAGTAATCTTATAGAACAGAAAGTTTATTCTTCATAACCAGAAGAATAGCCTTTCTTGAAAGTGATAAGAATAATCCTTCTTGAGAGTTGATCAGAGGATCGTACGGTCGGTTCGGTGGACGAACAGATTAGTCAAGGTGCAGTTAATTCTGTTAAAGGTTATACTGAAAATTGATATAGAGTATCTGCATACTATATACAGGTCCTTCTCAAAAAATTAGCATATTGTGATAAAGTTCATAATTTTCCATAATGTAATGATAAAAATTAAACTTTCATATATTTTAGATTCATTGCACACCAACTGAAATATTTCAGGTCTTTTATTGTTTTAATACAGATTATTTTGGCATACTGCTCATGAAAACCCAAAATTCCTATCTCAAAAAATTAGCATATCATGAAAAGGTTCTCTAAACAAGCTATTAAGCTCAGTGGGAAGTCTGTGGGAAGGAAAAAGTGTGGTAAAAACGCTGCACAACGAGAAGAGGTGACCGGACCCTGAGGAAGATTGTGGAGAAGGACCGATTCCAGACCTTGGGGGACCTGCGGAAGCAGTGGACTGAGTCTGGAGTAGAAACATCCAGAGCCACCGTGCACAGGCGTGTGCAGGAAATGGGCTACAGGTGCCGCATTCCCCAGGTCAAGCCACTTTTGAACCAGAAACAGCGACAGAAGCGCCTGACCTGGGCTACAGAGAAGCAGCACTGGACTGTTTATCAGTGGTCCAAAGTACTTTTTTCGGATGAAAGCAAATTTTGCATGTCATTCGGAAATCAAGGTGCCAGAGTCTGGAGGAAGACTGGGGAGAAGGAAATGCCAAAATGCCTGAAGTCCAGTGTAAAGTACCCACAGTCAGTGATGGTCTGGTGTGCCATGTCAGCTGCTGGTGTTGGTCCACTGTGTTTTATCAAGGGCAGGGTCAATGCAGCTAGCTATCAGGAGATTTTGGAGCACTTCATGCTTCCACCTGCTGAAAAGCTTTATGGAGATGAATATTTCATTTTTCAGCACGACCAGGCACCTGCTCACAGTGCCAAAACCACTGGTAAATGGTTTACTGACCATGGTATTACTGTGCTCAATTGGCCTGCCAACTCTCCTGACCTGAACCCCATAGAGAATCTGTTGGCTTATTGTGAAGAGAAAGTTGAGAGACGCAAGACCCAACACTCTGGATGAGCTTAAGGCCGCTATTGAAGCATCCTGGGCCTCCATAACACCTCAGCAGTGCCACAGGCTGATTGCCTCCATGCCACGCTGCATTGAAGCTGTCATTTCTACAAAAGGATTCCCGACCAAGTATTGAGTGCATAACTGAACATAATTATTTGAAGGTTGACTTTTTTTGTATTAAAAACACTTCTTTTATTGGTCGGATGAAATATGCTAATTTTTTGAGATAGGAATTTTGGTTTTTCATGAGCTGTATGCCAAAATCATCAGTATTAAAACAATAAAAGACCTGAAATATTTCAGTTGGTGTGCAATGAATCTAAAATATATGAAAGTTTCATTTTTATCATTACATTATGGAAAATAATGAACTTTATCACAATATGCTAATTTTTTGAGAAGGACCTGTATATTCATCATTGATTATAATTCGTTGTGGTTAATTGTATATATATAGATACAGATACATGGACTATAAATTCCCTTTTTGGGCGATTTAAAATGGTAGGTAATGATGTCTCATAACCAGTATGATTAATTATTGATTGTGAATTATTGATTATTAATTATACATTCCCCTCATTTGAGCTGATACCCTACAATTATTACCACAATAAATAATTTTCACATTAGAACTTCTTTGACTTCTTTCAGGTCATCATCAAATGTCCTAAACAAAAGGTGTGCGTGGTTGAGAATGCTTTGATGGTGAAACGCATAAACAACAAAAAATGGAAAGCGCGGGGTTAATCATGTTAATAATGAAGCATGAGAAGCTTCTACAGGAAGTGAAGGTCCTCATTCTTACAGTCACTGCAAGTGAATGCAAAACACTCTGGACCCCAGCCAGAATTTCATGTTGTGGAAGTCTTAACCAGAAGATTTGAGTTATTTCTCAATTACCAGTCTTGAGTCAGACCTCCAGCGTCTCTCATCACTCTTGTCTGTCTTTTCAACCATCACAAACCACTCCCGTCCTGTCACCTGTGCTGCGATTACATTGTCAGCTTTCGCTCACAACATAAATTGCATTCTTCAATGTGGGGGTGCGAAGAAGGCAGTGTTTGAAAGGCTCAGCAAATGTGCCATTTCAACGGTGCACAAAAACGCTATTGGAAAGCAGAAGGAATTGTCGAACAAGTATGGATCTGGTCTTTGGTTACTAAAGAGGCAAAATGAAGAATTCATAACTCTGGAAGCTGGATTTCAGTCTGTCAATCAAGGACAGGACAAAACCTCCATAGACCCCAGAAGTGAGTCTGAGCTGTTACTCCGTGATGTCTTCCGAAGGATGGAAGATCTTCAATTATCAGGTGAGAAGTAACACACACACAGAGATAATTTCATCTACATGACATGTATGGGGTTATGTTGTCTTATCTCTATGTGTCTTTAATGTATGACAACAGGGGAGGTGGCTGAAAGCAGTGCTGTGGACCAGGCTACACCAGATGAAGAGGTGAGGATCACATCAGAGGTAGTTGAAAGCAGTGCCGTGGACCAGGTTTCTGGACATGACATTGTGAGGATCACATCCGAGTCATTGACGGAGACATGGCCAACTCCACCACGTATATTTTCCATAATTTTTAACAATTTGGAATTCTACATGCACGCACACCACCAGTCCACACTACGCAGCAACCGGTCAATACACTGGAAACACCACATTGCAGTCCAAGACCAGATCCCAATATATCACCTGGCTAATGACAAACCACTTGGAAATCTTCTGCACTGTGACCTGAATTTGTCACTCCCTAGAGAGGGTCAACAAATGCAAATGCGAAGGGAGTACATTGTCCTTACCAGCAGAAATCATGACAAGTTTTCTCTCTGTATTCAAGCCATTCTCCAACGTGGTCTTGCATCACATACCACATCAGTATTCAGCAGAAATGACACAGCGTTCGACTGATGTAAGAACTTACAATAATATTCTATTAACGCCTGTACCGAGCAAATATCAGTGTAGTAAAATGAATTGTGACGATTTACAGTACCCATTAGGACTGCTTTTCAAAGATGAAAATGAATCCGCTGACTTGGTAGAAGTACTTCGACACTTTCAGAACACGTAAGCATGAAGTAGGGTCACACAATTCCTTCCAGTCTATTCACTGTGAGTGGTGGTTATAAAAACAAGTGCCTCTGTCTTCATTGTAGGTATGTACCAAATGGACCTGATGGACTGTCAACAATTTTGGTGGGAGGTGACAGGCTTTCTGAAGCAAATAGCAGAAATCTACAGTGGGCCTATGCTGATGGTATCAACATAGGGGAGAGGTTTGAGGGCATGGAGTTCATGTTTGAGGACTGGCATGCCAATAGGGTGCTATTTGGAGTAAGTAATCTATCATAATGTAACATGATACATGTTTGCTTTAACTGTTATATTCAGTTCATTATTTTATTTTAGACAGTCGTAGTTGAACAGTGTTATGCTGCAGTGTACCTTGCTGCTATGCAGGCTGCTTTATCCATTGGTTTGGTTTTACTGTTTTTACTTATTTTTTTACTTATTTTTTAAACTTAGATCCACTTTAAAGTTTTCTTCAGTGAGAAATCTGCAAAGGAACATGGGACACTGTGTGCCATCATGACAAAGTTGATGTACATCTGCTGCATTGACACTATGACTTCATGACTTTTTTGCTGCGATTGAACCACTGGCTACTTTGGCCAGCAGCAATTATTTTGAGCTTGCTACCTTATGTTATCTAAATTGTTGACAATGTTCTCTGCAGTTATGTTGACACACAAACTCCAGTCATCTTGTACATATTTCCGAATACACCATGAATTTATGTTCTTTGTGGTGGGATGGGATGGGCCATCATGAAAAGCCTTTCCCTGGGGAGTGGTTCTGTGAATTTTCCAGTATGGTATGGCTTTACAAGGTTTCCAATTGTATTTTCACTAACTTTCCCAGAATGTGATGTTTGTGTGTTTGAAACATGAAAGGTGGTGTGAGAGATGACTGACAAATTTACGTGTGTGTGTGTGTGTGTGTGTGTGTGTGTGTGTGTGTGTGTGTGTGTGTGTGTGTGTGTGTGTGTGTGTGTGTGTGTGTGTGTGTGTGTGTGTGTGTGTGTGTGTGTGTGTGTGTGTGTGTGTGTGTGTGTGTGTGTGTGTGTGTGTGTGTGTGTGTGTGTGTGTGTGTGTGTGCGTGTCTGTGTGCGTGTGTGCGTGAGTGTGTTCGCACGAGTATATGTGCACATGTATGCACAAACCCCCATAGGTTCAAAAGGAGAGTGATAGTGATACATAGAAAAGTGTGTACCAACTAATGACTAACATATGTATGTGTCACAGGTGCAGCAATGCGAAACAGGGGCCCCATGGTGCCTACAATGCATTCAAACATTTTTTCATCACAGACACAACTGCGTTGCTTCTGACGGCTGCCATGGAGCACTTTGGGCTGCAGGATGTAGCAGGTAAACACGGTGTTATGAAATGGGACAACAATGCTTTCAAAATAAACTGTGTGGGAAAGAGGGAAGATTGATAACCTTCACTGCTTTTTTTTGTATTTTCTTCCATGTGACTTAGAAATCCCAGAATCGTTTGTTCTGGAGGAAATTGCATCTGGATCAACAGACATAAGGCGAACATGGTTGCATGCAAAATCTGCTGAGGTGGTCGAAAAGTTCATCCTGCTTGGGGATGTGATAGAGGCCATGACTGGTCACTGAGAAGCTTCTGTGACATCGACTCAGGCAAAGCAGTACCCTTGTAGAGCGCAGGGGTGTCAACAGGTATACGCATACGTATACAGGTATACGCATATCTCAAAGCCAAAGACAACCACGGGCTTAAAAAGCACCACTTGGATGTTCCTTCTGAAAAGTTGCCTCGGAATATGCTACCCTATACTTTAATTGCTTGGCAAGTTACATATTTATATGTAAAACGCATTGCATACACAACATTTTCAGCTTGTTTGTTATTTTCACCCCTTTTTTTCTTTTGGATGGAAATGTGAAGTAAACACTTTGACAATAGCTGCAAATATATCAGTCTCCAACTTTATTTATATGCTGTCATCTGACATAAGTTTGGGAAGCAGTACTTTCAAAAACAGATCAGTGGACTATATACAAATGTTTCAATATTGCTTTTAGGCATCAGTCTGAACTCCTCAAAATTGTAAACCCATATTCAAAGCTGCTACATAGTGATAGGGTGTCTGGCTCAGAGTCATCATCAAAGTAACCTGTGTAATCTTGGTCAGGCACCACAATGTCCTCCACAGGCAGATCAACTATTATTTATTTTTTGAGTATTCAAAATCTCCAAAGATAAAAAAAAAAAATACCCTGAGAATTTTCTGTCCGTGCCTTTTACTAAACACGTGTAGGTTGTCCATTATGAAAGTAAGATCAAATATATCTGCGCTCAAGAACATAGTTGATCAGCTCGTTACTAAAACCAGTGCAATCTGTGCTGTTAGTGTACAGATGTATGTTGCTGGACTAAGCTGAGATTTTACCTATACAAAAGATCTCTAATCAACTCTTTTTGATCCTCTGTAATTTCCCTGCTTTTGACCGTGGTATGAATGTCTTGTTGAGACTGTTCGTATTCAGGTATTGCCACGTCACAACCTGCGGAGCTGCATGAACAGAGTGGCAGTATGAGCAGCACAAATGTCTTGGTAGAACACTTTCAGTGTGGTGCTCAAAGTGTGAGTATTATGCCTTCCTAAGGCAGCTAGTGGTGCCCTTTTTAACAGTGTTTTCACACCCTCATCTATTCATATGTTCTGCTTTACTCTGTAAATAATGGCATTGGATGGATACCCATCTCGCCCAGCCAACCTCCTGTACAATGGCCTCCACATCCTCAGGTGAGCCAGACATTATGACATGGGATATGTTGGGAAAGTTCAGTCCCATTCCGAGAGCTGTGGTGGCTACAAACACTCTGCATGCACCATCGCCATCTAATGAAGCGAGTACTCTACTCTTGTGATGGGGAAGTGTTTGGCTATGAAACATACCGATAAGTAAGTTTACTACCCTGTGTTCTAGATCCCTATCAACCAAGTAGTCCTCACCAAGTTCCTCTTTTAGGTGACAGAACACCTTCCTGCAAGTCGTCAGTGTACGGCAGTAGATGATTACTGGCGACATTCTCGGGTCGTTCTCTTTCAGTTTCCTCACAACCCAGTTCAGACAGTCCATAGTATCTGAAGACACTGTAGTCAGTCCAAGCCTAATATTTATTACAGGTCCGCTGTTGCTGTCAAGAAATAGGAATAGGTTTACCTGAATGACAAAGGCAAGTGCATTAACACCTTCAATGCGTTGTCATTATAGATTTCTGTATTGATAAGCGTTCAGTAATGTAACAAAACAGCTAGACTGGTGGGAAGAGTTATTTTTTTATTGTGTTTTGAGAAGCGCCACAGCACAGTGCGGATTTGTGTTATTTTGTGATCTACTGTTACTTAGAAATAAAATCACGAGTCTCAAACAAGCCATCCCCGTCTTCTTCCTTCACCTATTGAACGAAACTTACTGCAGCAGGTAAACAAGCTGGAGGATTTCTTGAGGAGAGGAGTGATAACCAACAAGTCTTCAGTGGCTATTGCACCAGCCACATATAAGCCTTCACATAAAAGCCTTAGTGTTCTTTTTTAAACTAGGCTGAAGACAGGATCATGGGCATGGATCTCACAACTTTCATACTCACCCTGTTTTACGATGGATCGCAGTTCTTCCAGCCTGGCAAAACTGTCTCTGAAGGCCTTCTCTCCTCTAGCAGCCTTTCCCCTGGTAGACATATCAGCATACATTTAAATGTGAAAACATAACCAATGTGACAACATCAATGACTACAGAAATAGCACAATACATTCTACAACTAAAAAGATTTAGGTCTGATCAAACTATCCATTAGTTAATTGTTCTGTGATGTCACTGCTGTAATGTAACATCAGACCCTATAAAAATTATAGGGTGGGAGGAAAAACAAACCATACAAGAGCTATATGAGCTCTTAAAGCAAGCTAAAATAATTGTCTCTGATGATACACACATTTTACATATGAATTTTAATTTGTTACCATCAGGGAGATGATTCAGGGTCTTGATGTGTAAGTCTAATTGTTATAAAAACTCTTTTGTGCCAACTGCGGTCAACATTTTAAAAAGAGATTTTCAAAATTAATGTAGGATGCTGCTATTTGTTATTATTGGAATGTTGTTATATTGTAATAATTGTATGTTATGTACTGTGTTGTGTGTGTACTGGCCGTGTCATGTTGTCCAAGACTAATTTCCCAGGAATGGGACAATAAAGTATAAAAGAAAGTAAGTAAAACCATGTAACATCAGAGTAGTTTGTTGTAACTTTGGTTGTAGCGTGGGCTACACCCAACATCATTCAGTTCAGATTACTTGTTGAATATCTACTTTATCGCTATAACATGCTTACCATTTGTACATGAGATGAGCCTCATCCATCACAATTCCCAAAACGTTGTCTTGGAAGACCTTGGTGGCCAACATATCTTGCCATTCCTTGTGAAGAATCCAGGATTCAGGACTCACGTATACCAACTGGCACCGGCCGCTTTGAATGTCCTCCTGGTCGCCTTTGCCATGTTGCATGGCCTTGAGTCCAAGTTTTGTACCCTCCTTTAACTGGTCCTCCAGAAGCGCTATCAGTGGTGAGAAAACAATCACAAGCGGGTTGTGGCTGAGTCCCATGCGTTTTCCCACCAGGGGAGCTAGTTGACAGATTAAGCTTTTTCTGTGTCCGTATTGTAACAGTGGCACGCCCTTGCAAAAGGATTTTTTAATTTGAGATAAATTAATATGGGCGCCAGGTAGAATTAAGTCTACCACACATAATGATTTAGACCAGGATAGCTCATAAGCCACCAGTTACACAAAAAACTAAAGGTATAGGTTAAACACCTGCGTGAAGTTGGCCCCCCACCCAAGTAAAACGCCCCCCCGGTAAAATTTTCGTTTGTGCTGCGTCGGGTTTTAAAATATCAGACATTGAATTATAGATGATGACGTCACCAGCCCCCCACATGCTCCAAATTCACCCAAAATAGACGCAATCGTATGTGCTGGTTTGTGCTGTAAAAAGTTTATTTTGTGCTGATTCGGGTTTTAAAATATGAATCATTGAAGGTTAGGTCGATGACGTCACTCAGCCCCCCACACGCTTCAAATTCATCCAAAATATGCTCAATCGTTTGTGCTGGTTTGTGCTGTAAAAAGTTTAGTTTGCGCTGCTTCTGTTTTTTAGATAATAAAATAATATTTTTTTTACGTATTCTGAGGTCACTTAGCAACCCCCCCCCCCCCCCCCCCCCCCCACATGATCCAAATTCACCCAAAATAGTCTCGTTCGTTTGTGCTGGTTTGTGCCGGTAAAATTTTCGTTTGTGCTGCGTCGGGTTTACGTGAGATGCTTAACTGATCTTACATACAGCACTCTGATAAAACAAACAAACCTCTGCTTCTGTTTTCTTTTGCAGCACTGCATTATTTTCAATACACTACATTACAATGTTTCTTTTCAACATTACAGTATAGTACAAACTTTGCTCTAATTTACATTAAGAAACCTTTTTAAAGCATTCTCACTTACTGAACAAATTAGCAAATACAAAAATTGAGTGTAAGTGTCAAGCAAAATGGCCATCTAGCAGACTTATATTAGTAGCTTTCTATGCAAAGAGCTAACTTTTGGAGAAAATTTCAAAGCATCCAGCCCAAGAAAGATTTTCTGAAACACTTCAAATGTGTCTCTCAGCTTTGGGGGATAGCTTAAGTTCAGGGAGTAAATAAAGCCCATGAGCAGAAGGCACGCATTTGTGAGATTCTTACATCCCAACGGCACCTCAGTTCCCTCAATGACGATGATGACATCAGCTATGTTGCCATCTTCCTCTCCTGCAGTGCTGCCCAGTACAATGATCTTCATTACATGATTGGTGAAGCTATCTTTAATCATGTCTCTGGTGATGACATCATGTCAAATACACAAATAAGAGCAATGTGCAAAAGTGGTTACAATAATGTACAGTTAGTTGCACGTTTTCTTTAATTGTATGTGATAAGTGGCCCACACAGAGATTTGGTCACACACACACAAATTCACTTAAATATATATTAATGGCACTTTGCATCGGAAGCCTTCAATATATATATATAACATGTATGTGTGTGTGGTTGTATATGTGTTTACATATATATTGAAATCTGTGTCACTAAGGTTAATCAGTAACCGCGTTTCCATTACCCTTCAAATTGCGCAAATTGAAATTGCGAATTGAAAATACGCAAAATGGAAACACTTCAATTTCACAAAAACTCCCGTTTATCGCAAATAAGAAATGTATCTTTACCGCAAGCTCTGCCGGGAAGAGTCAATCATTACGTCACTGATTACCTTCTCTTTATCCAATCGTCAAGTCAAGTCAAGTGTATTTATATAGCGCTTTTCACAATATAAATTGAATCAAAGCAGCTTCACAGTATCAATCAGTTTCTTAGTGGAAAAAACATCCACGTTTGGTACAGCTGATCAATGGTATTAATGCTTGGTTAATTAATTTGAATATTTAAATAATTTGAATAATCGTTCTCTAAATACTCTTATATAAAAGATCGAAACTTACACGTTTAAAGTCACATATGCTGACGCTTCCAAGCAAGTACGGTTAATCTTTTATGTTCTCTGATCACTGTTTATATGTAAATAAAACCCTAAATTAAACCAGTTCATCATAAAGAGATCGTGTCTCTTCACAAGACATGAATTAAACCGCTTGATTCATGTGAATCTATTTTAAGATCTCTTTACAAACATTTTGAAGGTGAGTAAATGATGACAGAATTTTCATTTTGGGGTGAACTAACCCTTTAAACTGTTTTTGTGCTCTGAGGGATTTGCGGTAACACTTTAGAATACTGTATCTTACTTAATATGCATAATCAATAAGGAATTATTTTAGAACTAATAGGTAATTCTTTATGAACACTTCAGTCACTACTATTTACTACTAAGGAAGATGTGTTAACTAATTGCTATGTAATAGCATCTTTTTTCTTGTGTTAAGGAACAATTAACTAATCAATAACTACCGAATTCAGTCATGCCTTCGGAAGAACTACTATTAATTATCTACTTATAAAGGTTCAAGAAAAATAACAATGAAATAACTACTAATGAACAGTGATACACAATTAGCCATTACAATCATCAGGTTGGTTTTCTTCTTTACTACCAATGCTATTATTATTACTATAAGAAGAAATAAACTTGGGAATGGAACCCCATCCCAACTCTAATTGCCTTGCGATAACTAACCAACTTACCTCAGGTAGATTTATGAATTTATATACATTAAAGTGTGCACGTCTGTATTGGGTAAATTTATTTCTAATTAGGAAAAAACTGAGAGGAAGTGAAAATACAGGGAATCCACGAATATTTAAAAAAAGAATTACATCATTTTGAAGGAATTACTTAGGGAAAGTGAAAAAGATAGGGAATTACCTAGAACCTGGAACAGAATTCTAAAGTGAAAATATAGGAAACCTATAATGAATGATTATCTAGTACTGAACTGCAATTCCACATTATAAGAACATTTAAATTTATTGCAAAAAGTGTTGAAAACATGTTTTCACAAAAAAATGTTCACATTATAAAACAGCAGGTAAACACTGTCATAAAGCATTGCATAAAGCATAAAAATTCCAAAACTTTTATACCAAATTACAAAACACTGACCAAACATAACAGATAAAACGACAACAAATAAAATAAATGTGTATGCACTCCCAAGGCCAGAACTTCAACCTTGCCAATGTTTCTCCAACACACACACACACACGTATCAACAAAAGTTACTTTTGTTTTTGACAAAGGTCAATGAGCAAGCCATTTTTCTTTTTTTGGTCAATGACACTTCAAAGTGGCTCCTTCATGCACATTTCTTAGCATTGTTCTGCAAACTGTGACAGTTTCTGGCCTCTATGGAATGTTTCGCAAGGTCTTGTAGGCATCAACGTCACAAGCCTCTAGCTCAGCTATCGCTGCAGTATCCACTGTTGTTTTGCGGTCAACCCCACAATTGTGGTATGCCAGCGTTTTGGAGATTCCCTGTTTCAAGTATTGCAGTACCTTTTTATATCTTTGAATTGCATGCTCTGGTAGAAACATTGGGAGAGAACAAAGGTGCGTAATGGGGAAGTAACTCAAATAAGACTACTTCACACACACATATTTTTTATTATTATTTTTATTTATTTTTCCTAACAATAAATAATTTTGTATGAAAGCCCAATGTGATGAAAGGCCCTCGATACAATTCAATACAATGCGATAGTTATCAAAAGTGTCCCAAATAGTGTGCTTGAACTTATTCACAAATCAAATTTGACATGGCAGAAAGAAGAACTCTTAATGTGGACAGGCATTAGGGGGCAGTGCCCCCCCAGATGACACAACATGCCCCCCTAATCATATGGTCATTCAGTAAACTTGTACTATTGAGAGCAAAATAAGGTATTCACATGTTCCATAGCGAAACGTCTTCAGCAGCATTTAGCTCACAGGAGCACTAATCTCTGTAACTTTAAATAACACATTTAGCCCTAACCTAACCCAGAAATATGAATCGGAAATTAGTCGGACCGTGTGTAAGGCTCTGCGCAAGGCTACCTTCCCCTGGCCACGGACTTGTCGAATTTTCATATTCATTTGCCTGCTAAAAAGCCTTGCCTGCTGTTTCCACGTAAAAAAGTGGAGAAATTGTGAGAAAAATTGTGAGAAATCTATGTCAGAATTTTGAGATAAAAAGTCGCAATTATCTTATAATTGGCGGTGAGGACACTTCGAGCGGCCATGGGCCTTTAGGTGCCCAGGGCGAGGACATATGGTCTCCCAAAAAAAATTATTGGGAAGAGTGACAGAGTTAGGAACAGGATCCAGTCTGGACGGGACCAGCGGTGAAGGCTCCGGGCTGGACGGGACCAGCGGTGAAGGCTCCGGGCTGGACGGGACCAGCGGTGAAGGTTCTACTGGTATCATAGCGTGCCACGGGATGAAGCTCTCCAGTCCAGACCGGAGAGATCTGGGAGCTCCCTCGGGTCGACCACCTTGGCCCCCCGCCGATAACACGCCTTGATCGCCTCATTGCCCAGTGAGCAGGAGGCAGCGAGAGGAACAAACCCCCAGGTGAAGTGGAACAGATCCCGGCTATCCAAAGCCGCGATCTGTCCAGCAAGCTCCCAGTTCATGATGTGGTCTGTTCTTCTGTTATGGTACCGTGGTAACCAGGAAGCACGAGGAGATGAGAAATAACTGGAAACAGGTATTTAAAACTCAGGAGTCACAAAAACCACGCTATACATAAACGGAACAACTACATAGACAACCAGGAAACATTAACGAGAACCGACCAGGACAGACTGAACAGAAGCAAACTAAATACAAGCACAAATCAAACATAACAAGGTTAAGACAGGTGACACCGATGAGGATGATGAACAGGTGGATAATGAGGGCGTGAGTTCAGGTGTGGAGACAAGATGGATTCTGGGAAGTGTAGTGCAGACAAAGACAGACTAGCGCAGACGATGACTGTGACAGTAGCGTCTGCATCACAAAAAGCCAGATTTTTTGATAGTCAAATGCAAAATAAGATTTTGTTTTTGTCCAAATAGTGAAAGTGTGAGAGGAGTAATGTGTTTCTGTTTTGTTTTTAACAAAAAAGACTTTCATTATATGGACATGATCAGCATTTTTTATATATATTAAATTATTTTGCTGTTAATTCTCAGGTATGCATGTTCAATTACATGTTTAATTGCTGAAAACATGAATATTGACTATACCAACCTATTTAAACGTACATACATAAATGGAATGAAACAAGCATATGCAACCAGTTGCATTGTCTGATACTTTGAATCTCTGTAACTTGCTCTTAGAACTTGTTGTGGTGTCCAAATAGTACCAGAAGCCTTGTAGAGAAGCCATCCTCCAGATGCTGACTTCATTGTGGGGTATGCATCGCAAAACAAGCTGGAAACCAAAAAATCCATAATTAACACAATTAGTCCACATTTAATCCTGCAACAAATTATTATTACAAATAAAGTTATTCTATGTATCACTTATGAATTAATATTTTTTGCATTATGTCTGGCATAGGCTATGTCTGATTAAGACGTAACGTCACATAATACTGTACAACTTTAAGAAAACATATATTGAAATATACAATTACCGGCTTCTTCGTCATTCTTGTCGATCAGACATTGAGGTCGTGCCCTCTTCCGCGTTTTTTTCTTCTCCATCGCCAGGCTTTCTTCCAAGCTGGAACTGTATGCGGTTCTCCAACCCTATTTGCGTAACTCCCATCTCGGCGTGTGACGACGACTCGTCAAGTTCATTACTCCAAAGTGCAATGATATTAATGGCTGGCTTTATCTCAGTTATTTTAACATCTTCCAACATTTTATAAAGTTTTTTTTTTAATTCTGTCTTGCTCAAACTGTATACATCCCATGTTTGGTCCGCTACATGGCTCTTAAATGAAACGCTGCTCTCCGGATCTTTTCAACCGGTTCACAAATAGGACTGATCTGGAATGGGCAAATAGATCCAAATCCCTTTCAGGCAGTTGTTAAATTGGCTTTTGTAGGGAGGGGGAGCCCTTATGTACGGTGAATGGTCATCATTCAAAATTGCGCCGTAAAATGACTTAATGTGTTTTTACACCAAAGGGGCTTTTTTCCAGTATTAATGTGTAAGGTAGGGTTGAGTAGTTATTCAAACAAAGAGAAATACTTTACAATTCACTTACTTTATTATTATTTTTTACCTTTTATGTTAACAGGTAGCTAACTGATTTCACCCTCGCAAAATGTATGAAATTGAACATGTTTGAAAATATTTTGTTGGCAAATATGTAAACATCTTTTTAAACAAGAAAATTATGTTGATTTAAGAGAATCAGGGCCAATTTCTTTGGCAGTTTATGTTATGTTTGATTTAATCACACCGACACGGGAGGTAAATACTCAACTCAATGCATTATGAAACAACCTGAACAACACTTGAGGAACTTGTGTGCAGACACAACAGTTTCACATTTACTTATCACATTTAACATACTACAATTCATGCACTCATCAGCTTCCAAATAGGAGTAAAGTCAGGCTCCTCTGGTTTATGCTACCTTTGTCTACAGGCAGCATGGTCTGCTGACCTCCAAAGTGGATGATGATCCACTTCCTAACAAACTTAGTTGGGTTCCACAACTCTATTGGTGGATCCACTAACTTTATGAACATCAAAAAGGACACATTGACAATCTTCAGCTGATTTCTCAGTGGTGAAACAATAGTATTCATCGCTGAAAATCCCCTTTCACATTCAGCTGTGCTCACAGCCAGTGTATCTATTGTGTTTTAATTTCAGAAGACCCTCTTTAATTGCCATGTTTGGGTTTTCCTTGTAGTCCCTGAAACCTTGTTTGACACTACAGTAGTTCATTGCCAGAATATCACACAGCTGCCTCAATTCTTGTTCTCCATATAGCGGTGGCACTGGAGAGGGCCAGGTGTCAAGTGACAACACATTTATTTGAACAAAAAGCTCCAGCTCATGCTCTGGGACCATCCTGGACTGCATGCTACAACTGAGTGCATGAACAAACTTTTTGTGATTGATTTTTTATTTGTCTCCCACCAGTTTTCAACGGAACCCCTTAAAAACACCATCCTGAACAGCCTGACAGGCAATCTGGTAATGAGTGCCTGGTGTCTCCATCATTGCTAAGAAAACATCAGCCTGCCGTTTAACTTTTTTTAACCCTTCTGAGAGGCGAATTTCTCTGTTTTTTAATGCCTCAGACAAGTCTTTAAGTTCTTCTAGAGCATCCAACATTAGCCCCAAATTGCCAACAAAACCCTCTGAGGATCATTTAGCTGCAAGCCCGTCATACATGCACCTTTCAGCCGAGGTCCTGAGTGTATCTTTACCAGCATACATAAAAAAAGCACCATACATATTCCAGACAGGCTCAACTGTCCTGTAGGAAGAGGCAACCCATCTCACATTGAACACACAACCTATGTTTCTCAACTGTGTGTCCACTACTGATGCAGCCTCTTACAGTTACCTTAAATTCTTTGGGGCTATAAAGACAGTACAACTTATCCAGGAAACTGGTGAAGTGGTTGGTTTCCACACAGCTCCGTACAGCATCCCTAACTGACAGCTCTAGCCTGTGATTAAGGCAGTGCCAGCCAACCACTGCTGGATATGGCCTTTAGCTTTGCATACACCCCAGCCTTTCTACCCAGCATCACCGATGCCCCATCTGAGCAGAAGCCAAGAAAGCACTGCTTCAGAAACTCATCATCTAACCCATTGTCCATGAGACACTTAAGCAATCCATCAGTGATTCCATCTGCAGTAGTCTGTTCTAGCTCAATAACCTCTAAGAAAAAAGTGAGTGGGTCTGAATTTTGGATCGATGCGCGAACGTATACAACTAAACAAGATTTTTTGCTTAGTGTTGTGCTCTCATCTATCAGGACGGACACTTTGGGCCTTGTATTTCTGATGCTGGTCATCAGGGCATGTTTCATTTATTTTGAGATGAAATTAACAATCTCTGTGCATGTGACATTAGTGTGCAAAACTCTCCTCATATTAAGACCATTCATGCACTGTAGGTAGATGAGCGAAGGGTGATCTGTGTATGGGCGATTTCTTTTGGCAATGTGATATTCCATTCTAAACACCTTCTCAGTGGTGCACAGCTGTTCTTGTTCTGCTTTTAGGAAGCTGGCATCTAATGTACTGACGTTGGGCTGCTGCTGCTACCACTGCTGAGGACTGACGCTGGGCTGCTGCTACCACTGCTGAGGGCTGATGCTGAGCTGCTGCTACCACTGCTGAGGGCTGATGCTGGCTGCTGCTGCTACCACTACTGACGCTGAGCTGCTGCTGCTACCACTGCTGAGGGCTGACGCTGGGCTGCTGCTACCACTGCTGAGGGCTGATGCTGGGCTGCTGCTGCTACCACTGCTGGGGGCTGACGCTGGGCTGCTGCTCCTACCACTGCTGAGGGCTGACGCTGGGCTGCTGCTACCACTGCTGAGGGCTGATGCTGGGCTGCTACTGCTACCACTGCTGAGGGCCGATGCTGGGCTGCTGCTGCTACCACTGCTGACGCTGGGCTGCTGCTGCTACCACTGCTGGGGGCTGACGCTGGGCTGCTGCTGCTACCACTGCTGAGGGCTGACGCTGGGCTGCTGTTGCTGCTACCACTGCTGACGCTGGGCTGCTTCTGCTACCACCGCTGAGGGCTGACGCTGGGCTGCTGCTGCTAGCACTCCTGAGGACTGACGCTGGGCTGCTGCTGCTACCGCTGCTGACGCTGGGCTGCTGCTGCTACCACTACAGAGGGCTGACGCTGGGCTGCTGCTACCACTGCTGAGGGCTGACGCTGGGCTGCTGCTGCTACCACTGCTGAGGGCTGACGCTGGGCTGCTGCTTCTACCACTGCTTAGGGCTGACGCTGGACTGCTGCTGTTGCTGCTACCCCTGCTGATGCTGGGCTACTGCTGCTACCACTGCTGAGGGCTGACGCTGGACTGCTGCTGCTACCACTGCTGACGCTGGGCTGCTGCTGCTACCACTACAGAGGGCTGACGCTGGGCTGCTGCTGCTACCACTGCTGAGGACTGACGCTGGGCTGCTGCTGCTACCACTGCTGACGCTGGGCAGCTGCTGCTACCACTGCTGAGGGCTGACGCTGGACTGCTGCTGCTACCACTATAGAGGGCTGACGCTGGGCTGCTGCTGCAATCACTGCTGAGGGCTGACGCTGGGCTGCTGCTGCTACCACTGCTGGGGGCTGACACTGGGCTGCTGCTGCTACCACTGCTGAGGTCTGACGCTGGGCTGCTGCTACCACTGCTGACGCTGGGCTGCTGCTGCTACCACTGCTGAGGGCTGACGCTGGGCTGCTGCTGCTACCACTACATAGGGCTGACGCTGGGCTGCTGCTGCTAGCACTACTGAGGACTGACGCTGGGCTGCTGCTGCTACCACTGCTGAGGTCTGACGCTGGGCTGCTGCTACCACTGCTGATGCTGGGCTGCTGCTGCTACCACTGCTGAGGGGTGACGCTGGGCTGCTGCTACCACTGCTGACGCTGGGCTGCTGCTGCTACCACTACAGAGGGCTGACGCTGGGATGCTGCTGCTACCACTGCTGACGCTGGGATGCTGCTGCTACCACTGCTGACGCTGGGCTGCTGCTGCTACCACTACAGAGGGCTGACGCAGGGCTGCTGCTGCTGCTACCACTGCTGAGGGCTGACGCTGGTCTGCTGCGTTACAGCGTTTACAGTAACAAGGCATTACAGTAATCAACACGCGAAAAACACAAAAGTGTTTATCAATCTCTCAGCAGCAGTAAACGACATCATTGGACGCAATCTGGGAATATTTCTAAAATGGAAAAAATTAATTTTAACAGCATTCAAAACATGTGGCTCAAACTTTAGATTGGCATCAATAATGACTCCTAAATTCCTCCATTTTGTTTGAAACTCCACAGTAGAGCCATCAAGAGTTAGAGTGACTGGCTCTGCTTTGTGTAGTTGGTGGGGTGAACCAACAAGCATAATCTCAGTCTTTTCACTGTTAAGACAAAGAAAATTATCTGTCATCCATTCCTTCATCTTAGAAATATACTCAGAAAGAAAATTAACAGGAACAATTTAATTAGGTCTAAAATGAATGTAGATCTGGGTAGATTATGTTTAATCTTTTTTTTAAAGACTTGGGTCTAAACTATCAACTATGTAAACTATAGTTTATAGTTTAAACTATAAGCTTTAAACTATCGTGGAATGAGTTGTCTCTTTCTCTTTTAACATTGGGATACTTAATTAGCTTAGTTGGCTTTTGGCTCTGGCTGACTGAATGAGTGGTAGGCCGAAAGTGGGACATTCTAAAACGCTTGACCCAAAAAAGCTTAACGTGGTTTAATGTACCTAAACAATGATCACCAAATTTCTCTCTCAGGAGCAATATTAGAGAAAAATTTGGTGATCACTCATCGTTGTTTAGGTACATTACTTTTTCCTTACAATAAGCTCTAATGAAGCAGAAACGCTTAATGTCAGATAACGTACATAATAATTGGACTTTGGATTAAGTGTTTTAGAATGTCCCGCTGAAAGTTTATTTGTTGTTTCCTGTATAATTTGCCTTCAAAAACAAACAAGCTCTTTACTTTGCTTCACCAGAAAAGACAGCTTAATACACGTAGGCCTAATGATTCTCAAAACAACTTTATAAAGATCAGTGGTCTAAAAGTCAAGACTGTAGGTGGTTTTACGTCAATGTCAACTACGTCTGTTACTGAGTTCGCTAACATTAACGTTAGCTCAATTGAACGGCACAATGATAAGGTAACATTGCTTTCAGCTCAAACTTTTATTTTTACCTAGTTTTATTGTTTTCCTATCACTTACCGGAGCAATGGAGAGGCAGAGGTAGAGTGTTTGTGCTCTGAAGTGTTTGTACTCTGTTTCATTAAACTGCTGATATAACGTTAAAGAGTTTTAAGACAGGAACCAAGGCAGCCAGCTACCAGAAGAATCGTGACCATAAACATTTGATTCCGCCCCCAAAAAACTTTTGAAAACGGAAAAAAAGTCAAAAGTTGAAGACTGTGAACAGAGGACTTCAGTGGTAGCTGCTCGATCACTCTAGCCGTTCGCGGGTTTCCATGGTAATGTCGCTGTAATGCGAATTGTGACAGTTTTCCCTTGGTGGCTGTGGGCGGGTGCTGAACCAGAGAACGCAGCGATTCATGCATTATGACGTCTGATAATTCCTGAGTGTCTCTGTGTAGTCTTGCTAATTATTCAGTCTCATATGCCATGTATTTGCCAGGAGATGAAAAATAATTCAAGTGGAATACTTGATCCGTACCGGAAACACGATCTGTACTGCGCATGTGCGAAAACGAAGTTTTTCTGCCACTTCCTGTCATCATCAATGTTTTTACGACATCATCACTGTCACTACACGATCCGTTTACTGTCACAATTTGTAATGTACTGTGCTGCATGTGCCAAAAAAACATGGATTCTTTTGCATTTTATGTGAAAGTTCAAGAATTTCTCTTAAAAAGAGAAATGCCTGACAATCACCCAGAGCGTCGGAAAGTAAAACGGTCGTCTGCGAATTTTATCATCAAAGGTAACTATGACAAGGTTTAGACTAATCCAGGATTAGGCCTTAATTCAATTTTGTTGTGTAACAATATATCGTGCCACAATATATCATAATACAAAAATCATGCAACAATACGTTTCGTGGATAGTGACAATATGTATCGTGGATAGTTCACCCAAAATAAAAATTGTGTGAGGAGTGTGAGAGTTGTGTGAGAGTTTTTGTGTAAGTACTACATTAAACTACTATATAATGTTGTTTTAATGCCAAACGTCTTATGTTACCAGAATGTTAAGCATATTCGTCTAAAATAATTAAGTATTTTTAGCTTCAGAATCATGAATATTTTTATTCTGGTGGCACCATTGTCTTTGGGTTACAAGTATCAAGTCCAAGCCTATTCATTTAAACCCACAATGTAATATCAAAGTTTCAAAGTATCAAAGCATTTTAATCAACAGTGCATTTTGTAATAACCTTTTATAATATTTCTTGGGAGTATCGCAATAATATCGTATCGTGAGTTCAGTATCGTGATATGTATCGAATTGTGAAATGAGGGTATCGTTACACCCAGCTTTTATAAACACGCCTTAGAAAAATAAACATTACTGGTGTGTATCTTGAGACAAAAAAATGGCACTGACACATCTTAAGATGTATCAGTCACGGTGTTGCTTTCAGTTAAAACAGCTCAAATATGCATTTTACTCTCTGGGCCTTGTCTGTGTGATACCGGGGGTATAAGAACCGGAAGATTTCATAATGAAAAATAGAAGAGAACTGACTGACTGGTACAACCTCATGTGCTAAATGGACAAATTTGTTTAAAATATTAAGTTATTTTAACTGTACTTGTTCAGCTCCCATATCTGGGTATTAATACGTGACTTTAATGTAGTTAAAGCTGTCAGATATCAGCTAGTAATATGATATTTTTCTATTTACTTTGAACTTCAACTCTTTCAGACGTTTTCTTTTCTCCTTTTAAAACAGACGACAGACTCTTCTACATCGGCCCCAGTATGCAGTATATGCGGCTAGTTGTCCTGTCAGAGGAAAAGAAGAGGTCTGTTCTCATGGAGTGCCACAATAATCCTGGGACTGGGAATCATAGTGGTGTCAGAGGCATTCAAAATAGGGTTATTGCTGGCTACTATTGATCTACAATTGTCCAGGATGTGAAAGAATGGGTCATTTTACATACTTAATGGGGATCTTATATCTATACTTAATTAAGAATTTGTCTACTTTTGCCACCTTTGATTTTTAGATACCTCCTTGATTTAGAACTTGTCTCTGGATCAAAAGTGGATCAAAAAAGTTAATCAAAGTTGTCCTAAGACAAGAACGGGTATTATTCAAAAGTCATATATAACTTTAATGAAAGGTCTTTATCCACTTCAAATGTTGACTACTGTATTATCACCAACTTGTATAAACTGCAGTAGCATTATGGACTTAACATATTAAAGCCACAGATGCCATGTCACTTAATGTTAATAGCACCTCTCATCAACTGGCTATTTTTCTAGACAATTTGTTCAAAAAATGTGTTGCTTTTTAGGTCAGATCTTGTCACCGCTGCCAGTTGAATGACCCAATCAAGACTGTTGTGCCAATCTTGCATTCCATTAATGTACTGCTTACAATGTTTTAACATACTGATGAAACTAACAAGCTAGTCTCAAACTTGTGTACAGTTTTACCAGCATTTGACTAATACTAATTTTGTGGCATGCAGGTAAAAGAAGCTTGGGAGGTCATTGGTTTGGATCTGATTGGACCACTGCCAGAAACGGCACGCAACAAGAAGTATGTCCTTACAATGACAGACCTGTACACAAAGTGGGTGATTGCAGCGCCCCTGCAATTTAAGACAGCAGCTGAGGTGTCTGCAAAAATAATCAAAAAGTTGTACTTGTTCGGCACGGTCAGAAAAATAATTACCGACCAAGGGAAGGAGTTTGTCAACAAGGTGAAGTTTTGTAAAGGTTTAATTGTTTTCCCCCTACTCTAGTCAACATATGTGTTGTTGTCTGCAATTACTCTAGTCTTGCAAATTTAACTGATGATCCCTTTGCAGCTCAACAGCAGCATTTTCAGTACGCTAAACATTAAACATGCTGTCTCCAGTGCTTACCATCCCCAGACCAACGGACAGGTAACTCTTATACAGGATATCTGTCCTGGAAGAACTGTTGTTGTCTTACGGTTATTCACAACACAGGCTCATTAGAAAATCGTTCCTGTGGCAATATTTATACATGTCACTGCAGTTTCCAACAGAAATTAACACTAGAGGCAGTAAAATAGCAAGCACTTTTAATCATTTTTATACACAATTATGATTACAAGGGCAGATTATGGATCAATGACTTGTTTTCACGTGGCTCCTTGCACAATATTATGTTATGACCTCAAAACCCTTTTTACTATAGTGCATGATTTGTAAACTAATAAATTCTGAAGTTTGCATCACTTAACCAGCTCCATATGGTCCATATGAGCCTGGGCTGGTTATTAACGCGTTTACTTATTATATTTATTATATCTACCGTTAGATGTCTACTGGAAAACTGAATTGATGAGCTTATTTAATATTTAATGTTAAGGGTGGAGTTTTTCCATGTAATACACATTTGATAGTAAATGGGAAGCTTCCTATGTGATCAGTACTCCACTAGACACACTCCATACTTCCTACTCTTCAATCGACACCCACATCTGCCAGAGGTCATGAATGTCTGTCCCTTGGGAGATGATTTTGAAGTTACTGACCCAGAAGATGACATCGACACCAGAGTCAATAAGATGAAACTTCTCAATGAAACGGTTTGTTTTTGAATAATAAAGGTTAATGAAGTGGTGAATTTCTCAGAATTAGACCTAGGCAGAGGCAGATCTATGCATTTTCTTTGCTATTATTCTGCTTTATTTGTAACTAATGTCACTGTTACACTGTATATTTAGAGATGTGGAGAATGTAAATTTTTTTTTGTAGGTTCTTCACAACATAGAGCACGCACAGGGAATGCAACAAAATGCATTTAAAAATCGCAAGCGGAAGTTTGTGCGAGTATGTTCAGTTCAGGCTGGTGACGATGTTCTGCTCTCGGGGGACCCCAAGAAACGACGGATAGGAGACACGTTTACGAGTAAGCACAAAGGACCATTTACTGTGGCCAGCATCTCTTCCAAAGGGGTGGCTACTATTGCGAAAGGGTCAACTTGTCAGAGGGTCAATGTGTCAAGACTGAGGACATACTACCGATTGAAAAGTAAGAGTGTTCGATAAACTTTGTACAAAACAGTTTACAATTACATGCTAGATTTAGAAATATTGGATTTCTTTTTTTAAATTCCACATCATTTCTTGTTACTAATTGTCACGAATTTGTGGATCATCAGATGGACCAACTGAGCGGATGACTCTCCAGGACCACTTTTACTCAATATTTGAGTGGAAGATAGAGCATCCATATGCTTGTTCAGGAGCAGAGTGGGAGAAGGACTTGGGCCCTATTCAAGAAGAACGTCTCGGTTACGTATGTAACCCTCGTTCCCTGAGTAGGGAACGGAGACGTTACGTCGGATGACGACAAATGGGGTTTCGCTTAGAAAGCCTATCAGCTTCGAGTATTTAAAAACGAGCCAATGGCAAAGAAATGCCATGGGTCTGCGGAATTTGCATGACGTAACTCCGCCCCACCTCGTGGGTATATAAGGAGGACGCCGGCAACATGCAGTTATGTTTCTTCGCTGAGGAGCCAAGACTGAACTCAGGTGATCCCCGCGGTACAGCGGAAGTAGCAGGAAGACGTAACGTCTCCGTTCCCTACTCAGGGAACGAGGGTTACATACGTAACCGAGACGTTCCCTTTCGTTGTCACTCCGAGTTACGTCGGATGACGACGAATGGGGTTACCAGTCTAATCACGCCACCTTCACAGCTGTCTTCCAGTGCCCTGCGTAAATCTGAGCCCTCGAGAGACTTTGGACGAAGGACTCCTATTTATCACAGGAATACCAAGGTACACTGGGAAGCATATCCCATAGCTTTAGAGGAAATATGCAATTAACACCAACCCAGAGGGGGGGGGGGGGGGGCATTTGAAAATACACATATGACCCGAAGGAAACATATGGAGAAACACTGAGGTGTCCAGCCACAGGTGGAATATTTCAACCTCAGGGGTGGCAAGGTGGCTTGCCAAGGGAAAGACACATGCTCAGAGAGGCTTACAGTGGAAATACACGTGTGGGGGTAGCTCCGGGGAGGGACCATGCACACGGGAGGCACCTAGCCGACGCCCAGGCAATAGACACTGGCGCTAGCATCAGGGGTGCTGGAGGAACTCAGGGCTTGCGGAGAAGTTCACCTGAGCAGAATATCGCACGTATCCAGTCCGTGGAGTGGAATGGCGAGCAAGCGAAGACACCTGAGTGGGTCCGGTACTAGCTGGTTGAAGCGAGTACATAAGAGGACACTGGCTCCACTCGGAGATTGTAGAATCTGGCGAATGTGTTCGGTGTCGCCCAGCCTGCAGCTCTGCAGATGTCTGTTAGCGAGGCACCATGCGCTAGAGCCCAAGAGGATGCCACACTCCGGGTGGAGTGGGCAGTCACACCAAGGGGGCACGGTCGACCTTGCCGCTGGTGTGCCAAAGCAATGGTGTCCACTATCCAGTGAGACAACCTCTGCTTTGAGAGAGCCTATCCCTTCAACTTCCCACCATAACAGACAAAGAGCTGGTCTGAGGTCCTGAAACACTGCGTCCTGTCTACGTAGGCGCGGAGAGCGCGTACTGGACAGAGCAGTGCCAAGGCTGGGTCTGCCTCCTCCAAGGGCAGCGCTTGCAGGTTCACCACCTGGTCCCGGAAGGGAGTGGTAGGAACCTTGGGCACATATCCAAGCCGGGGTCTCAGGATCACGTGAGAGTAAGCCGGCCCGAATTCCAGGCACGCTTCGTCAACGGAGAAGTCGTGGTGTGCGGCAATAGCGGCAACATAAACTTTGAGGGTGGAGGGAGACAGCCTTCGCTCCAACCCATCTTGAAGGAAGGAAAGCACGAAACTGATCGAACACCTCTGGGGGTCTTCTCGGCGAGAAGAGCACCAGTTGACGAAGAGGTTCCACTTCAACGCGTAGGCGTGCCTAGTGGACGACGCTCTAGCGGAAGTGAAGGTAGCCACCACCGTAGGTGGTAGGGTACTCAAACCTGCCTCGTCCCGTCCAGGAGCCACACGTGGAGGTTCCAGAGATCGGGACGAGGGTGCCATAGGGCGCCCCGTCCCTGAGAAAGGAGGTCCTTCCTCAGAGGAATTGGCCAAGGAGGTGCTGTCGTGAGGAGCACTAGTTCGGAGAACCAAGTCCGGGTGGGCCAGTATGGCGCAACCAGAAGGACCTGCTCCTCGTCCTCCCTGACCTTGCGCAAGACCTGCGGAAGAAGGCTCACTGGGGGAAACGCATATTTGCGGCCCCGCGGCCAGCTGTGCGCCAGAGCATCCGTGCCGAGCGTGCCCTCGGTCAGAGAATAATACTGGGCGCAATGGGTCGAGTCGTGGGAGGCAAACAGATCTATCTGTGCGTCCCCGAACTGGTCCCAAATCAGCTGGACCGACTGGGGATGGAGTCGCCATTCTCCAGGGAGGGGCTGAAGCCGTGACAGCTCGTCGGCAGGACGGTTCAGGGCTCCGGGAATGTAAATGGCACGAAGGGACCTCAGATGCCTCTGACTCCATAAGAGGAGGTGGCGAGCGAGTTGCGACATACGGCGGGAGCGTAGACCACCTTGATGGTTGATGTACGCTACAGTGGCGGTATTGTCTGATCGGACTAGTACGTGTTGACCCATGAGCAGCGCTCGGAAGCGGTGCAGAGCAAGGCGTACTGCCAGCAACTCAAGGCAATTGACATGCCATAGGCGCTGGGGTCCTGTCCAGGAGCCCGCGGCAGCATGTCCATTGCACATGGCGCCCCAGCCCGTGGTGGAGGCATCTGTTGAGACAACAACATGCCGGGACACTCGTTCCAGGGGGACACCAGCCCTGAGAAAACGGAGGTTCAACCACGGGGTGAAGGTCTGACGGCAGGTCGGAGTAACTGGTACTCGGAGCGTGCCTTGCTGCCATGCCCACCTCGGGACTCGGTCGCGAAGCCAAAGCTGAAGCGGTCTCATATGAAGCAATCCGAGCGGCGTCACAGCGGCTGCAGATGCCATATGCCCCAGGAGCCTCTGAAAATGTTTCAGTGGAACCACACTCTTGCCCTGAATTTGTCTCAGACAAGTCAGCAGTGACTGCGCGCGCTCGCTTGTAAGCTGCGTGGACATGGCGACCGAGTCGATGTCCATACCGAGAAAAGAGATCATCTGCACGGGGAAAAGTTTGCTCTTCTCCCAGTTGACCCGAAGGCCCAGACGAGCTAGGTGCCGGAGCACAAGGTCCCTGTGTTCGCAAACCTTGACTCGAGAGTGAGCAAGGATCAGCCAGTCGTCGAGATAGTTCAGGATGCGAACCCCGTGAACCCGAAGGGGAACAAGGGCTGCCTCGACGACCTTCGTGAAGACGCGAGGAGACAGGGCTAGCCCGAAAGGGAGAACCGCGTACTGGTATGCTTGCCCCGCGAAAGCAAACCGGAGGAATGGTCTGTGTCGAGGAAGAATGGAGACATGAAAGTAGGTGTCCTTCAGGTCGATCGCTGCAAACCAATCTTGGGGCCGAACACATTCGAAAATGCGTTTGGCGGTGAGCATCTTGAACGGCATCCTGTGAAGGGAGCGATTCAGTACGCGCAGGTCCAGGATTGGTCTTAACCCACCGGTTTTCTTGGGGACAATGAAGTAAGGGCTTTAGAAGCCGGACCTCATCTCGGCTGGAGGGACAGTCTCGATTGCACCCTTCGCCAGCAGGGTAGCAATCTCTGCTCGCATGATGGGGGCATTGCCACCGACCAAAGTGGAGCGGACTCCCCTGTAGCGGGGAGGAGACCGTGCGAACTGAATCGCATAGCCGAGCCTGATGGTGCGGGCGACCCAGCGGGACAGATGGGGAAGCTCTAGCCAGGCTCCCAAGAACTGTACCAGCGGGGTCATGCGGACCACAGGCGTCCCCCCGGAGGGGCAGCGAAGCGGAGTAACTGGCCCGGACTTGGACGGCATAGCGATCCGGTGTGGGGGCGCAGTTAACATCCGTGCCCTGACAGAGGAGGCCAGGGAAGGACCAGCGTTCCACGGGGGCCTGCTCTGCCAGGGGTCTGGCAACAGAGTGGGACAGGGACGAAACGGTCCGTGGACGGTACGCCGTGTCAACCGACTCTGGGACAGAGGGGGACGAGGAGAGCACGGCTTGTGGGCGGCGCTCTGTGTCGTCCGAGAACTCTGTTTGCTCAGGGATGAGGGGGTTGTTTCTTTCTTTAACCACATTAGGGTGCTGCCCACCCGTGGGTGAGCAGCGGGGAGTGGAGAACAAAAGATTCTCCCCCGGCCTTCCACCGGGGGAAGGAGTGGTCCTGCTACCATCTCCTGAGAAACAACCATCGTCCCTGAGCAGCCCGTCTCAGGAGCGCCGCTTGGCCCGGCGCTTGGCGGGGGGCGGGGCTGGAGAGGGCTGTGGCGCCTTCCTACGGCTTCCTCCGCGACTGGGCCTGGGTGAAGGCTGCTGCTTTGGCCGAGCGGGAGGGGCGGAAGCTTTAGGAGGGCGCCCTAGGCGGGAAACAGGCTGAGGCGTCTGCCCGGCCGACGTCGAGCCAGCAGCGGGTCGGCGGGGCAGAATATGTTTGATTGCCTCTGTCTGTTTCTGTGCAGTCGAGAACTGTTGGGCGAAGTCCTCAACTGCGCCGCCGAAGAGGCCGGCCTGGGACAGGGGCGCATCGAGCAGACGTGTCCGCTCGGAATCCCGCATGTCAGCCAGGTTCAGCCACAGGTGTCTCTCCTGGACCACCGCAGTGGACATCACCAGACCCAGGGAGCGCACGGCTACCTTCATCGCCCGGAGAGCGAGGTCGGTTGCGGCACGCAGCTCATTGAAGAGCCCTGGGTCTGTCCTGCCCTCGTGCATGTCTCTGAGCATATGGGCCTGGTAGACCTGCAGAGTGGCCATAGCATGCAGAGAGGTAGCCGCCTGTCCCGCCGCTCTGTAAGACTTCGCCACCATAGATGATGAAAATCTACAGGCCTTGGATGGCTGCTTAGACTCGCCCCGAGAAGAAGCACTCTGAGGACAGAGTTGCATCGCAACAGAGCGTTCAACCGGAGGAAGCCCAGTGTACCCACGGGCAGCCGCCTCATCGAGGGAAGGAAAGGCGGATGAGACCAGCGAGCGGTCCCGAGAAGACAGGGGGGTCTTCCAGGACTTCGAGATCTCATCATGCACATCCGGGAAGAAAGGTATTGGGGTTTGCCGTGGACCCCGGGGGTCGGCAGCCTTACCCAAAAACCAATCATCCAGCTGCGAGCGCTCAGGACAGGGTGGAGGCCTCCACTCTAGACCGATGCTCGCGGCTGCCCGGGAAAGCATGGCCGTCATTTCCGGATCCGACTCAGGCACAGCCGTATGCACACCGGAAGGTGGCAGCTGCGCTGAATCTTCACTTCCGGAAGAATCAAGCCCACCTTGTGATGCTGCTACAGACATAGCGTCTTCCTCTGTAGCTTCAACCGAAACACGCGGGCCACCCGAAGCTCGACTCGCGGGAATCGGAGGTTCACTAGCGGGCACCGTCACCGAGGAGGGGGGCTGGGGTTGCGGACACATAGTCGGCGCCTGGTTCCAGACCGTAACCCTCAGGTCACCCTGGCCACCATCCGAAGGAGCACTCCTCGGGGGAGTGTTAGATCGGGGTGTGGATGAGGGGACTCTCACTCTTGCGAGTTCATTGAGTCTCGACCTAAGTGACGCGATGGTCATGTTCCCGCAGAGAGAACATGACTCATCCACGAGCGCTGCTCTAGCGTGATCCATGCCCAAACACACTAGACAGCGCTCGTGCCCATCAGAGTCGGACACCAGTTTGCCGCAACCAGAAGTACACGGGCGAGGCATCTTTAAAAAGACGTGCCGCGTGCAAGCTCTTTTAAGAGAGAAACACTCTGAGTGTTGAAGCGCCCGGGGAGACATGCACTCTCTGGCAAACCACTGCACAGATAAGCAGGAAGCACGCGCTCGCTGGATGTCGCCGTCACACCAACACCAGAGGAACTCGTTCGTGAAGCTGACAGTTCAGAGATGGCTTGTGGAGTGAAGAGAAACTCTTGGCTCCGAAGCAAAAACATAACTGCATGTTGCCGGCGTCCTCCTTATATAACAACGAGGTTGGGCGGAGTTACGTCATGCAAATTCCGCAGACCCATGGCATTTCTTTGCCATTGGCTCGTTTTTAAATACTCGAAGCTGATAGGCTTTCTAAGCGAAACCCCATTCGTCGTCATCCGACTTAACTCGGAGTGACAATGAAAGGGAACTGGTAAGCATTCTGTCTATTTAGTAAAACTTTGCATATTTAAATAGCCATTACTTAATCATGTCAAATGCTCTTTGTTTTTAGTTAAAATATGTGTTAGACAAAAATCGTCCGTCAGGAGAACTGATCATAAAGCAAGGCAAATTTTGCCTCACCCGAGAAGACTTCTGTAGCCTGGGTTTAAGCCAGTGCATGGAATCTAATGTGCGTATGTTCAATCTTAGTTTACAGCACAAAAAAACGAAATTCCCAGATAATGCATAATGTTCCACAAGGCAGCTTTCACTGGGATGTGATTTTTTTTTTTTTCCAATTAATTTCAGATCGGAAATGCTTGCCTCAAGATTGTGGAAGAAGCTGCACAAAGACATGTACTTCATACTATTATATCTTCTTTTAAAAAGTACTTATTTTAATGTATGCATGTTCAGTAACTTATAATGTTCTTTCCATAAGGGAAAAGATTTTCACATTGTGGACCTCTATGTGGTTCCCACCTGGAAAGACCGAAATGTGGACCCAGTGCATTGTTTGCCTGCAAGTGTTTTTCCTATATGTTTTCCTATATTCCTATAATCATATACTCATCAACCAAGAAATAACTCTTTTGGGAACAGGCACAGAAGTATATGATTATTGAATAATTTTTTGTTCCAATACTAGTAGGAAAACGTGAGGTGCAAGGATCTCATACTATTTCCAGCTTGGAGCAGCCAGCCGGATGAAGCAGATCACTATCTTCTCTGTGTTGAGTTTTTTTTAATAATCTTTCTAGCTGTAATATTTTAATTCACAAGGTAGGGTTAAGGGCGTTCTATTTTCATGGATATTAACAAAATACCCATTGCAGGTTATGTTGGTAGCTAAAAGGGAGATACTTTTCCTTGATTCTCTTCGTCCTGATGGTTTTGGAGATGAGACTTACAGAACCATATTTGGGTTGAGACAAAGATAATTAATTTACTAGCCTTGTTCCAGGCATGTTATTTGGCTACAATTTCCAAAGGGAGCCTCGTTCTCAGGCTTCGTTCACATAAAAGCCTCGTTCTCAGTCTTCGTTCACATAAAAGCCTCGTTCTCAGGCTTCGTTCACATAAAAGCCTCGTTCTCAGGCTTCGTTCACATAAAAGCCTCGTTCTCAGGCTTCGTTCACATCAAAGCCTCGTTCTCAGGCTTCGTTCACATAAAAGCCTCGTTCTCAGGCTTCGTTCACATAAAAGCCTCGTTCTCAGGCTTTAAGTTCACATAGGATCCTCGTTCTCAGGCTTCAAGTTCACATAGGATCCTCGTTCTCAGGCTTCAAGTTCATAAAGCCTCGTTATCACCATACGTAACTGATAATTTAATGACATATTATGTATTTTGTGTTTTCTTTGGAATGCCAGGCACATTGCAAGCTCCATTGACCCAGGATCCTGGACTGAAAAAACAGGAAGAGACCTTGGGGTATGTTTTAAAGGATAGAATTGTGTAAAGCTAATTTAAGGATGCATGTATAGATGTTTAAACAAGATAGCAGTTGTTTTTAAAATGACTTTGGATGGACTTTCCCTTTTACAGGTTTCTGTTCAACAGTGTTCAGAGAATTCCTGTGCTGTTTACATGTTGATGGTAAGAATAATTCATTTGTCAGAGCTGTTAGATAATAAAAATCAAAGTCTTACAGTGTTATTTGTATTTCACAGTATGCTCTTAGTACCTGTACTTCCTGTCCATTATTATTCACAGAGGTAAGCTGGACTTTCACACAAGTATCTCATCAAACTCATATGTATCAAATATTTATTTTTTATTTTTGTGTGTGTTTTTAGGAGGAGGTGCCATTGATTCGCCAGTGGTGGTGCATTCAGCTGATGGAGAGGTTTTGCCTAGAAGGGTATGACAGATTCTACAGATCAAATTTCAGTATCCTGGCTGTATTTAGCCACTGTTAGAAAAGTGACAATAAAAAGGTTTTATACAAATAGAGTTCCTACATTTAAATATTTTCCAAAGGCATGGACAAAGATTTACATTTTGGACAAACGAAGCATCCCAGCTCCTTCAGGGAAACCTTGAGCCTGTCTTTAGGGTGTCAAAATCCACCACCACCAAACTGTCGCTCAGCAAAAGAGTTGAAGTTGAAGAGGACACTGATAAGGTAAATTATTTTATTGGTCATATATCAAGCAGTTGCATGCATGCTAGATAAATAGATTAATTATTTTGTGCCATTATATATATTTACAGGCAATCATTGTAAGAGACCTTCTTACAGCGCGGGACTGGGTACGCAGTCATGGAGACTTATTCTGTGGGAAGGTGACAGAGCCTTCTTTTCTGCAGATGAGCGCAAGTCAACAAAAAAATGCCCTCAGAAAGGTCCTGGAGGAACTTCCTGACGCAAAGGATGACTTTTTGTTTTTATTCCAGTGTCTAGATGACATGGAAACATTTGTATCATCCTGTGCTGATGAACAAGGCCTGAAGGTCAATGCCATGTTTGTTTGTTCATGAGTGTGCAAGAGCGTGTGAGAGCGTGTGAGAGCGTGTGAGAGCGTTTGAGAGCATGTGAGAGAGTGAGAATGTGTGAGATCGAGAGTGTGAGAGCAAGAGAGTGAGTGAGTGTAAGAGCGAGCGTGTGAGAGCAAGAGAGTGAGTGCGTGTGAGAGCAAGAGAGTGAGTGTGAGAGAGAGCGTGTGACAGTGAGAGCGTGTCTGTGTGTGAGGGAGGGATGGAGAGCAAGAGCGTGTGTGTGTGTGAGGGATGGAGACCGAGAGCGTGTGTGAGAGCGAGTAAGAGAGTGTGATGGATTGAGGAAGTGTGTGTGTGTGTGCGAGCGAGTGAGAGCGTGTAAGAGAGCGAGTGTGTGAGGGAGTGAGGAGGGATGGAGGGAAGGGAGGATAGATGGAGGGGTAGATAGATGGATGGATGGAGGGATGGATGAATTCATGTATTAATAAATAAATTCATGTATTAATAAATAATGTTATTCTGAGTGTTTCTGTGTGTTTTCTTGAGTGTAGACATTTGTTAAAGTATGCTGCAATAAGTAGAACAAACCTTTACAAAATGAAATATTACATTGTAACAACATTTAGTTTTACATTAAATTAGCTCAAATTATATATAGGGGATTTTAATAATTAATCATGAATATGATTAATATATTGCATATTACAGTTAAATTATCGAAGTTGAAAATAGATTGATTGTACACACGAATGATCAATCACAACGAATTATAATTCCTCATTCATATGTCAATGGTCCATTTTCAGATCGATTATATGAGATAACCTTTAATGGAGTTAATTTAGCTATCAAACTGTTTGTCCAGCAAACGGCCGTAAGATTAACTTATCAACTTCTCAACAAAGTTATCCCTTCTTATAAACTCCAAGACATATCAATTTTCTGGCCGCGAACATTAATTTTCCTGTGTTTATAAAATTAGACTATGCAACATAGTCAATAATGAAAGCTTTGTTGCTAGGATCGAAATCTCATTGACTTTGTAAAATGAGCATTTTAGACAGAAGGCAATCAAGAATATAATGGTTTTAATAGTTGGACTAATAATACATCGAACTACAATTCACACAGAATATATGTATATACACCCGAAACAAACAAATCGAAAAACATTACAAACACGAATTAAAATAGGATGAGAGAGGAAGATAAAAATGAGAGGGAGAGAGAGTTGGGAAGAGAGAGAGAGAGAGAGAGAGAGAGAGATCCGTAGGATCACAGTTTGGCAAAATTCACCTGGACATTTAAACCTTTAAGAGACAACACGGAAAAACAGTCTTAATGCTCTAAAATCTTGGTAACTCAAATATACTTGCATATAGTTCTCAGGTGTCTGAGCCCTGCGGCGTGTGTGAGCTGCTGGTCTTTGTGTGTTCCGTTGGAGCGTCACGTGGTTTGCTGCGGTCTGGAGCGCGCAGTTTCAAAGAAGGCTTAAAGGTCTTTGACGTAAATTACCAAATAAATAATTCAGACTAAGTTCATTTCTGGTGAAATGAACAAAGGAAAAACAAACTTAAACAAAAGAAAAGAAGAGGAAAGATCCCCCAGGGCGGGGATCACGAGTATGATGGTTACATCGGATCGAAGGAGAGGGAAGAGTCCAGTCAAAAGTCGAAGTTCCCTCGAAGAAGGGAGTTCTCCCAAAGATGCAGTTCTTTCTCCCCCCTCCTTACTTCTCACTACTCCTCAAAGATCCCAAAAACTAAAGATGAGGTGCTTGGTGGTCTTCTTTAAAGACACTTCTGTTTACGCCTCCTCTGGCGTGAATGCACCAATCAGCTGGGAGGAAAGTGTGCGGATAAGTGTTCCTTTGTTCCCTCGAGATCGACTTTGCATGTTTCATGACCATGATGTAAAAATGCGTTCAATTTTACTCCAGAGATGATAAAACATAGTAACATACATTTTACGGTTTGCACCTATATATATATGGTTTGGTCAGATCAAGAGGATTCTAAAGGTGTGAAGAACGACATACAAACATTATAGGAAAACACAGTTACATTAAAAATGCATCTAAAAGCACCTCTGTTCATTTAGAATTATAATACGATCACATCTAACCCCAATAGAACATGGGCAAACATAAAAACATATCGAATATATCATAGTACAAGTCTCTCAATTGAGGAGATTGGAGAAAAAGTCCTTGTGTGTGTGTGTGTGTGTACTGTGAACGTGGCTGGGTCATTCGTTGGTGAAGATGTGGTGAACTTTTGCTCACCCCCCTCCCGGGCAATGATATGTGTGTGCGTATTCTTTGAATTGATGAGTTTTAAGTCTGGTTACAATGACCAGTGTGGTTCATCACACAAGGTTGTCTGTGTTTGTGAGGTGTCCTGAAGAGGGGACACCACGGGATCTCCGGCCAGAGAGGCGCTCCTGTTGGGTCACATGTGGTAAGACAGAGGACCCTGTGATTACTTATCAGCGAAAAACGCCGCGGGGGCACTTCTGGCATCGGTCATTTAATTAAGTCCCATCGCCATTTGCTTGTGTGTGAATCAGTAACTTAAAAAGTCTCATGACATCTCCATTCTTCAGATTGTGAAAGAAACAGGAGTGTTTACTTAATTGGAGACTTAGTTGATTAAAACCACATGATTGCGCTGATCATCTGATTATTGCTACAGAGTATTATGAAATACAGCAACACATTTAAAGAAGCTGTTCAACATTGGTTAAGTGAACCAGGAGGATCATTGGAGAATGTTATGTCTGTTCAGTCTTGTGCTGGTGCAATGCAGGAAGAGTTTCCCAATCCTCAAGTGCTAGATCATTTGTCATCCATCGTTACATCAGATAATTTACAAGATGACATCAAACCAACTGACAGTGTATCAAATGTGGGGAGTATATTATCCAAAATTCAAAGCTCAACAACAGAAAAAAGATCTGTGGCATCATCTACTTCTTCTGTACGTCTCAAAGCAGAAGCTGAGTTGGCAGCATTAAGGGCACAACAAAAATTCTTGAAGGATAAGCATGAGCTGGAGGATCAAGAGGAACAGTTACGGAAAAAAAAGAACAACTTAATTTGCATGGAGAAATTGCAATTCAAGTGGCCAAACTGAAAGTGTTGAAATTGCAGAGTGTGTCAAGCAGTAAATCTGACTGTTCAGGAAGGAAACATTCCAATTTAGAGAAGGAACAAAAGAAAACACAAAGTCTTAATGCCAGTGCTAAATCATTTGTTCCTCCAATGCTTTTAAGAGAAAAAAGATCAATGCATGATTGTTTAGAACCAGGCGCAAGGCCTAAAGAGACAATTGTTCAACAACGGGTATTCTCACAGCCTCAGCCAGTGGAACAACATCCATCTAGATGCCAAACAGTGGAACGGAGATCACAAGGAAATTTATTAAATTCCCACGATGGAGAGCAAAATAACATATTGGAAATAATGAGAAAGCAAAATGAAATAACAACATTATTGTTAAAACAGCAATGTTTATCATCCTTGCCCAAAAAAGATCTTAATGTGTTTGATGGTGATCCATTACAGTATCATGCATTCATGAGAGCTTTCAAAAATAGCGTTGAAAGTAAGACCGATAACGACAGTGATTGCCTGTACTACCTTGAACAGTATACTGTTGGTTTTCCAAGGGATTTGATACAGAGTTGTCAGCATATTGATCCACAAAGAGGATACATTAGAGCCAAAACTTTGTTGCAGGAACATTTTGGCAATGAACAGAAAGTTGCATCTGCTTATATTAATAAATTGTTGTAGAAATGTTAATAGTCATTTATTCCTAACAGATATCATAAGGGATTGAACCTATTCAATGTGTAAAAGTATATGTGTGTACGTGCTTGTGCGTGATGTTTCAGGAATATATGGGACAGGACATCTTGACCTTAGGAATGGTCAAGATTTGGCTAGTTTATTTCAGGGCCAGGTTGTGTCTTTAGTAGAAACTGAACAGCAGTGGGGACCTTATCTGAGTGGGTGAAAGGGTAACTGCTGTGAGGAGGAACCTTGAAAAGAGTATAAAGGCTGTCTCATGTCTTCCTGGTGTGCGTCACTCACTTCACAGGGTAACTGCTGTGTTGGCGACTGGGCCTATTCTTGCAAGAATAAATACTTCTCTTTTTATTAATTTGACTCTGAGTGTCTCTTACGCAGTGATGATGTTTAACAGACGTTTTGCCACAACAAAGCTCTTTCATGGCCTCAAATTAAAGCTGAAGAGGTGAATGCTTTGCAAGAATACAGTCTTTTTCTTAGAGGATGTGGTAACATCATGGAGGAAGTGCAGTATCTGTATGATTTGGACATGCCTGCCAATATGATGATAATCATAAAGAAATTGCCCTACAGACTCCGGGATAAATGGAGAACAGTGGCTTGTGAGCTACAAGAAAGACATAGATGCAGAGTTTTTCTTCATTGATATTGTTCACTTTTTAGAACATCAAGTCAAAGTTGTAACTGACCCAGTATTTGGAAACATACAGGATGTTCCTGTAGCAACTAATAAAGATGCGAAGAGACCAAAATCACAATTTCTGCCTGGAATAAAAGGAACCAGCTTTGCTACCACAGTGGCCGCTGCGAGCAAAGAAAATGAATCCGAAAATACAGCAAAGAAAAAGGTTGGATTTGATATGAAAGAATGTTTCTGATGTAGAGGTGCACACACATTGGGTATGTGTCCTCAGTTGAGAAAACAATCCCAAAAAGAGAAGATTAGCTTCTTGAAAGAAAGTGGAATTTGTTTTGGGTGTTTGTGTATTGGGCACATCAGCAAAGAGTGCAAAAAGCGTCTTTATTGTGATGTTTGTGGTCTTAGACATCCTACTTTAATGCATATCTTTCCCAAAGTAAAGGGAACTGATATAACTGAGAGGAAAGCAAAAATGGCAGTGGATGATGTCTTAGTATCTAGCGGTCTTACTGGGGCTGGTAATCATGATTGTAAACTCCCGATTGTGCCTGAACAGATCAAGGCCAAAAAAGGCAGTAAAATTGTCACCACTTATGCCTTTTTAGATCAAGGGAGCACTGCTGTGTTTTGTACGGAGAGTTTAATGAGAAGACTCAATCTCACAGGAAACAAAGTGCGCATACTTCTACGAACTATGGGGCAAGAAAAGGTTGTAAGTAGTCATGTTTTATCTGGACTGGAGGTAGCTGGCTTGAATGGCCACAACTTTTGTGAATTACATCAAGTTTATACACAGGAAAGTATGCCAGTTCATAAAGGGAATATACCTAGAGGACGAGATCTTTACAGATGGCCCCATTTAAAGAGTGTTAATTTACCTGAGATTGAGGCAAGGATTGAGCTGCTGATAGGGACAAATGTTCCTAAAGCATTGGAACCATTGGAGGTAATCCGCAGCGTAAATGATGGACCCTATGCAATCAGGACAATGTTGGGATGGACTGTGAATGGCCCACTCTCTGGAGACAGCGATAACCAAATGGATTGTGCTCAGCCAGAAGTCACTGTCAACAGAATTATGAATTATGAATGTGGAAGACTTATGGCAACAGCAGTTTAAAATGGACTTCCCAGAATGTAGCCAAGATGAACAAACTGGCTATTCAAAAGAAGATCAAAAATTCATGGAAATGGTGACACATTCTGTCAAACTTGTTGATGGGCATTATGAAATTGGTTTACCTCTGAGAAAGAGAGTTCAAATGCCAAACAATCGAAAAGTTGTGGAGCAACGTGCCTTTCATCTAAAGAAGAGACTTCAAAAGGATTCTGTTTTTTTTGCTGACTATAAAGCCTTTGTGAAGGATATGGTCTCCAAAGGTTATGCAGAGCAAGTACCAGCAGAGGATATGACACGTAGTGATGGAAAGATCTGGTACATCCCACATCATGGTGTCTACCATCCTACTAAGAAAAAAATGCGTGTGGTATTTGATTGTGGAGCAAGTTTTCAGCGAACATCACTGAATGGTCAACTCTTGCAAGGACCAGACCTTACCAGCTCACTCATTGGGGTGATAACAAGATTCCGAAAGGAACCAGTGGTGATCATGGCAGATGTTGAATCAATGTTCCATCAAGTTAGGGTGCCAGCTGATGATGTTGATTTGTTAAGGTTTCTTTGGTGGCCAGATGGGGACTTAAGTCAAGATCCAGTTGACTTTAGGATGCGGGTACACCTCTTTGGAGCAACATCATCTCCTAGTTGCGCAAACTTTGCACTTAGGAAATGTGCACAAGATCATAAAAAGCAGTTCAACAGGGACACAGTGGATAAAATCTTACATTCGTTTTATGTTGATGATTGCTTGGTTTCAGTTACTTCAGTTGAACAAGCGATAATTTTTTACCAGGAGCTTGTATCCATATGTGCCAAGGGCAGATTTAGGCTCACAAAATGGATGAGCAACAGGTGTCAAGTGCTAAACGCAATACCGGAGGATCAAAGAGCAAAGACAGTGAAAGACTTGAGTATGGATTGGGATTCTCCATCAGTTGAGAGAGTGTTGGGAGTGCAGTGGTGCATTCAGTCTGACGTATTCAAATTCAAGATTGCAATCAAAGACAGACCTCTGACCAGAAGAGGAATCCTCTCCATGATTGGTTCCATCTACGGTCCGTTGGGAATTGTGAGTCCTGTAGTGTTGTCTGCAAAAAAAATCTTGCAAGATATCTGCAAAGGAGATTCAGGATGGGATGATGTCTTGCCTGAATTGGTTGTTAAAAAATGGACCACATGGCTGCGAGAACTTCACCATCTGGAAAGTTTTGTGCTTCCCAGATGTTTAAAACCTCCCAACTTTGGTGACATCACAAATGCACAGTTGCATCATTTTTCTGATGCGAGCCAGGATGGTTATGGAACTGTGACATACTTGCTTCTACACAACATGCATTCCCAAGTACATTGTGCTTTTGTCATGGGAAAATCAAGAGTAGCACGAATTAAGTCTGTTACCATCCCTCGTATGGAGCTCATTGCTGCTACCATGGCAAGCCGAATGGATGTGTTATGGAAGAAGGAACTGCATCTACAGCTTCAAGATTCTGTCTTTTGGATGGACAGTGCTTCTGTTCTCAAATACATCAAGAATGAGACCTCACGATTTCGAATATTTGTAGACAATCGAGTGACAGAAATCCTCAAGGCTTCTCAAGCTTCACAGTGGAGGTATGTAGACACAGCTAGCAATCCAGCTGATGTTGCTTCCAGAGGATCAACCGTCCACGTGTTTCTTAAGAACAAGACATGGACCTCAGGTCCTGCCTTTCTTCTTCTTCATGAAAGTAAGTGGCCTGCTAATCTCAAAGAACTTGAGAAATTTGAAGTGGATGACCCTGAGGTCAAGGAAAGCATTGAGGTTTACTCTGTACAGCTCAAAGAAGAGGATGATGTGCTTTCACGTTTCATCCATCACTTTTCTTCTTGGTTCCGTTTAAAGAAAGCATTGGCTTGGATTTTGAGATTTAAGAATCTGCTCTTGTCTTTTAGTGAGAAGAGGAAACAACTGAGACTTGATTTTGCTCATTCTGATTCAAATGAACAACAACTAATCTCTGTGGAAAGAGAAATGGAGATTTTCAAAGGTCAACTTGAACAATCTCACCTCTCAACAGAAGAACTTGAGACTGCTGAATTGGAGATTATTAGACTCTCACAAGAAAAGATGTTTCCTGATGAGCTTGCTAGCCTAAAAAGAGGCGAAAGCGTAAAGAAAAGTAGCTGCATTCGTGGACTTTGCCCTGTTCTTGATGATGTTTTGAGGGTTGGTGGACGATTGAGTAGGGCATCAATGCCTGAAGAATCCAAACATCCAGTCATTTTGGCCAAGAATTCTCACATCTCGGATATCCTCCTGAGACACATACACCAGGAGGTAGGACATGCTGGTCGTAATCATATGTTGTCCAAATTACGACAAAAGTATTGGATTACTGGTGTAAGTATAGCAATAAGAAGAGTATTGTCCAAATGCATCATCTGTCGAAGACTGAATTCACTTCCAGGATGCCAAAAGATGGCAGATTTGCCATCAGAAAGAGTTACTCCGAATGAACCTCCATTTACCCGTGTTGGGGTAGATTATTTTGGACCTTTTGAGGTAAAGAGCAGAAGAAGTGTTGTTAAAAGGTATGGCGTAATCTTCACCTGTTTAGCCATACGAGCCATACATATTGAAGTTGCACCCTCATTGGACACAGATTCTTTCATAAATGCACTGCGACGTTTCACTGCAAGACGTGGACAAGTCCAGGAACTTCGATCTGATAATGGAAAGAACTTTGTTGGAGCAGAACGTGAGTTAAGAGTCTCCATAAAGGAATGGAATCAGTGTAAAATCAATGATGTCCTCCTTCAGAAAGGAATTAAATGGACGTTTAACCCCCCAACTGGATCACATTATGGAGGGGTTTGGGAGAGGTTAATTAGATCTGTGCGGAAAGTTCTGAATTCTACCTTAAAGGTGCAGAATTTAGATGAAGAAGGCCTACACACCGTTCTTTGTGAAGTGGAAGCTATCATTAATGGTCGGCCAATTACCTTAGCATCCACAGACTCCAGGGACTTGGAAGCATTAACACCAAACCACCTGTTGCTTTTGAGGACTTCACCATCTTTGCCACCAGGAGAATTAAAAAAGGATGATGTTTATGCTCGTAAACGATGGAAACAAGTCCAGTACATGTCAGATTTGTTCTGGAAGAGATGGGTTCAGGAGTATTTACCGCAGCTTCAAGAACGTCAGAAATGGTCAAGAGTCAAACGCAATTTTAAATCAGGAGACATAGTGCTTATAGTGGATAACACAGCACCTCGAAACTCTTGGCTTATGGGACGCATAATTCAAACTTTCCCAGACAGAAAAGGATTTGTGCGTCATGTGCAAATTAAGACTAAAAGCAGCTGTCTGGACAGGCCGATAACCAAGGTCTGTCTTTTACAAGAAGCAGAAGATGGATAACTTCACTTGTTACCTGACATTTCTTTTTGACTTTGACATTGGCCTATGGGCTGGACAAAGATAAACTGGAAAGAATACTTTGAATACGAGTATGAACACCTTTTTACTTGACTTTTTTCAAGATTTTTTCCTTTTTTGGAAGAAGAAATGGACATTAGCTTATATGATGTTGTTAATGCATTGTTAATTTGAAAAATTCATGTCTCTAATGAAAATGTAATCATTATTTGATAATAATTAGGGGCTGGAATGTAGTAGACATGAAAGAGTTAATGTTTTTGATTGTCACGTGATCATGGCGGGGGGTCATGGGATTACTTAGGAATGTGAATATTAGTCACCTGTTCACTGATTAAGTTAGGTGAGAGGGAGTGAGCAGGGGCGATGTATTCTTTGTTGACCACTAAACTTTGTACCATCAAGAAACATCAGCCAGCAATAAAGAATTGCTAGTAAAAGATCATTTGCCTCATCGATGTTGTATTTATGCGTCAAAAGTGCATAAGTCCCTGTCTTAGTCTCTCAGCGGTATCATCATTTGGATTCAGTAGCCGCTATAGGATTCAATGGAGTAATTTGATGCAGACTTTTTGGCGCTGGACCGGTGATTTACAAGAAACAAGTCAATGGGTTAAAAGCTTTTCATATTTTAGAATGAGTAAGTCATCGTGACTCTGTCCATACGCTACATAATCTACAATGTAGAGTAATGCAGTCGACGGCTACATTGACAACTGTGTTGAGAAGTTTGTTAATAGGTCTATGGAGTGTTGAGTAGCTTTGCAGCATATCATTACTTATTACTTTTACAGTCACAATCTAATTAAGCTTTCAAGACCAAGCAACATCTGTACTTCGAATAGCCTACAAAGTTCACAAGTTATCTCAGTCTGCAACACATGGCATGACAAAGAATTGTTAAAACCAAAGCCCTTGATAGAGACATCTGATAGGCACGAGGACATCAACAGCTTTGTTTATAGCGTATGAAAACAGGGGTAGAACAAGTAAACCATATCATTAACTGATGTTGCTCCCGGAGTAACTGGTGGCCAACATGTCTGTAATGAAAATCAGGCTGTTCTGCACTGTTACTGGATTTTAAAACATATGTTACAACACAATTTACATACCTCGGTGATGCTGCGTTAAATATTAGCTCTTCCAGGACTTGCAGGGTTTTGCCAGAACGTTTTAAGGCCCTGGGTGTCTTCGACGGAGTAGGCTCACGGTCTCGTTTATCTGAACGACCTGTCATGGCTTCTACTGTGGAGGCTTCCTTGTTCTTTTCATCCTCCACCCATCTCCAGTACACTGGCAAGTCACGTTCAAGTCTCGATAAAAGGTTGAGACACCGCTGACAAATTCTGTTCGACTTTGCCTGTGTTTTAACTACTGCCACTCCAACATGCAGTAGTCTCTCTGCAATACTTTGGGGTTTCTTCTGTTTTTTGAAGATGCTTGATGAATGTACAAGCAAGCCACAATTCTCATATTCTTTTCACAAAAAATGGCTGCTTAAAATACTGCATTTGATACTACAGACCACAACATTCTCTTCAGCAGACACAAAAATTATATTGGCATTAGTGGAATTGCACTCGGCATGGTTCAAATCATACTTATCTGACGTTACCAATTTTTAGCAGTTAACGAAGAGGTGTCATAACGATCACAAGTTTAGTATGGAGTACCCCAAGGCTCAGTAATAGGACCATTGCTTTTCACCCCGTTTGTATCAAACTAGTAAATAGTAAAAAACGTCAATACAGCCCAATGCTGGGTAGCCCAAATTACCCAAATTGGTTTGTTTTTCACCCAGCATTTTTTAGTGTAAGGTGATAACATAAAGAGTAAAATAACCATATAATTATACAGTATATGTATACCTAACATTTTAACCTTCAAAACATTTTTAAAGAAAATGAATCACTATAAAGGGTTTTGTATTTTAGATGGTCTGAATAAAAATCTGACAGTAAGTGACACTCGAACAGCAGAAAGAGAGCGGTTATACCAGTACACAAAGCAGAACTGCACCTATGAACATATTTTATTATAAACTTTATTCAGCATTATACAGAGGTATGCAGAAAGGAAAACACCACTGAAACTTTTCTGAACACCCACATTTATATCAAACAGCCCCTTCCAAATAAAAATAATAAATTGCTTTATAATTGTACTGACATTCCATTTAATTTTGGACAATGCTTCTTTTTGTGAATCCGTGCAACTTTGGAATGGCCGAATCTCTTGCCACATTGATGGCATTGATAGGGCTTCTCTCCAGTGTGAATTCTCTCGTGTCCTTTAAGGGCTCCTAACTGCTTGAAACTCTTTTCACAGTATGAACACTTGTAAGGTTTTTCTCCAGTGTGGATCCTTCGGTGTACTTTCAACTGAGTGGCTGTAGTAAAAGCTTTACCACAATCAGAGCACAAATATTCTTTCAGACCAGTGTGTATTTTCTCATGGTCTTTAAATTGTCCCAGCCATGAAAATGCCTTTCCACAAATAGAACACAAGTAAGGCTTCTCTTTTATGTGAACTTTCATGTGGTCTTTTAGGTCCGATTCCTTAACAAATTTCTTATCGCACTGATCACAATCAAATGGCTTTTCTCCAGAGTGAATGAGCTTATGAACTCTGAGACTATTTGACCATTTGAAACTCTTTCCACACTGATCACATGTGAACGGCTTCTCTTCAGTGTGAATTTGCATGTGAATTTTAAGGTTTTTATAGCTCTTTCCACATTGAGAGCAGGTCAAAGATGTTTTGGCTTCTGCTCTTTGAGGTAGTTCTTGTCCTTTTTTTTTCTCCAGTTCAGTGGCATCATGAAGATCCTGAATCTGATGTTTATTCTCCATTTCATTCAATTCTTTCCTTTTCTCTTGCACTTTCATTAAGTCTAAAATGAAAATATAATGCATTTAGATGTGATTTTCAAATATCACTTCTATTTTCTGCTTTACCAATTCCTTTATCTTTCACAACACCCGTGATCCTATGATTCTGTTGAAATTAGTTACATTCATGTTTTTCAGCAGACATTAATGAAGAATCAAGAATGGACACCAACCTCCTTGTTCCTCAGTATCTTCATCTTTCACTCTGCATGCTTCTCCATCTTTACAACAGCTTTCAGTTGTCACACCTTCTGCCAGACTGAATCCAGGTTTGATAAATTGCAGTTGGAATGGCTTGAGCAGTAATTGCTATGGAGGACGAGATCTGGAAAAAAAAGCGATTACAATATACATTACTTCATACAATTAATTCCACTTCATTTTTATTCAGCGATTCAGCATAAATTAAACACATTTTAAAGATTCTAAAATGAGACCACCGTGTCTGACACTGGAATGAAGAGATGAAGAGTTATAATAAAGTAATTGTAACATTTGGGTGTGTGATATGTATCTTCTACAGCCTCATAATCTTTCTACATTTCTTCAGCTTCATAATCTTTAATCAAAATAACTTCACCTCCCTCTTGCAGAGAGTGACATCTCTTCTTGTCTCTGATGACGTGTTAACTCGTGTGAGGGAGGGGGAACCTGTCACTCACATGAGATCGACCAATAGCAAACCACAACAATTCCCCATGGTCAAATTCAAACATTTGTTTTTGTTTGAGAAGCCGTTTTATTTGGACATATAGACGTCACAATAGGTAAGAAAAGTGTATTGCAACTTCTGTTTCATGCCAGCTTAAAGCAATATCACACAACTAAGTGTGCTGTTTTTTTTTCCTGAATATCAGCACAATTGAAAATGTGATATTGATTTTATACAACAGCTCAATAATCAAAATGTTAATATTGTGTTACATTTTTGTTACTATGCGCTCTTCCAGAGGACTCCAAAGAAGTGCCAGAAATCTGGGTGGATAGGAAAGACTTTAAAGGTGCTGGTGATATCTGCTTTGGTGAGCCAAGCTCTGTGGCCTGCCAGGTGAATGAGTTTGATGGCATGGTCAATATTAGCATATTGCATGGGGAAGTCTGGAGCTGGGATGATACTGTTAATGCTTGGAATGTGAACGAATGTGAGCAAGAAGACAGTGGATTATTAATCTCTTTTAAGGATAGACCAGTTGAAAATATACTAGTTGAAGGAGGCGGTCACGGCACGCTACACTTTTCGGTCCATTGACTTTCATTTGTACGCGTGCAAATGCGTCAGACCTCAAACGTAAGCTCATGCAAAAAGTTTTGTATTCCGCTGCGTTCAAAAGTTTAAGTTTGGTGAACTCTGACCTGCAAATTCGCATCACGTGAAGACGTTTGACCAGTAGATCTCTTGGCTGAATTATAAGAACAATATTTGCAGTAAAGTCGAGTAGATTGTAGGTATATTTAACATTTTTGACTATTACTATTTATTATATATTGAATTCATGTTTATAAAAATCATATCACGACTGTTGCAATGTCCAAATTTTTGCATGCTCAAAGTCTAGTGTAACTGAATTGGGTGAGTTAATCTTTATCTTTGAATCCATAGTGAGTTAACTTCGAGAAAATGAGGCAAACAGTACTGTAAAGGGGAGCCCAATATAAGAAGTTTTGAGAAGTCAAAATGCCGTTGATTGCAGGTAAGAAGCCTTTTGCCATAGTGTTCCATTTTACCACATTGCACTGAAAAAAAAAAAGATTCTGTGGTGAAGTAAATGCTACAGAAACAAAGGATAATTTATACATGAAAAAGGTAGTTCAGGCAAGAAATAAAAAATAAAACTAATACCTATATTAGTACTAAATTCAAGCTTGTAGAAATTAAAGTGTAAATCTCAACGATATAAATTAAGTAAAATCTACTCAACTTTTCTAATACTGCTGTTCCCATCATGCACTGGGGCATGAATAATTAATATGGTTAATTGTTCAATGTTTTCCAGCTGTATTTACACCGTTCTATAATTGCTTTTGTTGTTAGGTTTGGTAACTTGCCATTCTGTGACATCTGGATTCATTTTCTATTCAAAATGGCACATTCATACTCAAAAATGATATATCTGATGCTACCGTCATTGTGTACCACACTGTGGCACACTGTGTACCAAGTATTGAAATCTTTGTGTTCGGGTACTATCTTACTTCTATAATGTAGAATCAGGAAGGAATCTCTACAATATCTAAGTATTATCTAAATATAAGTATTATTTATTTCCTTTTTAAAAAAAAATATAAAGCACTTTACAACTGCACCTGCAGACCAAATTGCAGTACAATCAGCAGCATACAAACAACACATAAAAAAAACATGCAACTTACTAATACAGATACTAGCACAACCTCTCAAAAGCTCTCTGGTTGTGACGTATGTCTACAACATCATCGTTTTCAGCCACTCTCTTTGTTCGCTGATTGGACCGGTAAAAAATTGACTGGAGAAAACCCAAGAATATATGGCAAACCCAGATGGAGTACTGAAGGAAAATGAAAATTGAGCGGAAGTACGTAGGAGGGTGGAGCCAGGCTACTGGTAGCCACCTGAGAGAAGCTAAAATAGGAGAAATGTGATGACTTTTCTTAGCACCCACCAGCAGCCGGGCCGCCGCATTCTGAACTAATTGCATGTGTGATATAGTGGTCTGACAGGACCCCACATACAAAACATTGCAATAGTCAAAGTGGGACCGGACAAAGGCATTAATAACCTTTTCTAAATCTTTTCTCAACAGAATAGGCTTTAAACGTGCAATAGTCCTAATCTGGAAAAGGCAACTGTAAATGCACTGCATAGAATTTTATAAATGGGTCAATGACGTGACGCCTATACTTTCTGTCCGATTGCATTTTTTTTCAATTAAAAAAGGGTTGAAATACTTAAAAAACTTAAAAAAATACCATATACAGTGTGTGCAGAATTATTAGGCACGTTGATTTTCTGATAATTTTTTATTCCCAGACACAATTTGCCAATTCCAAACCATATTTATATTAATAACTACTACTAGTTGTTATTTAATCATTTATAAATGATATATAACTGTTCATGAAGGCTGGAAATGAAAAACGCCGTATATTCAGGTATGCAGAATTATTAGGCACATTTTCTTTTACAGATAAAACAAGCCAAAAAAGAGATTTAACTAAGACTGAAAAGTCAAACATTATGAAATGCCCTTGAGAAAGATGCAATACTAATGAAATACTATAAATGGCAGTTGAGGCATGACCTTTGGACAGTGAAATGCTCATTGGGTCAGCAGGGTCAGACAAAAACAGGTGGAGAAGAATAATACGCATGTTAACTGCAAAAGAATTAAGAATTAAGGTGAAGAATTAAGTGTGAAACCATCAGGAACCCTTAAGTCTTCAGCGCCACCATTTTCCAGAACTGCAACCTACCTGGAGTCTCCAGAAGAGCAAGGTGTCAGGACCTCAGAGACTTAGGTTAGGTAAAGAATCCTAAAAATGAACACCCTCTTAATAAGAATCACAAGCTGAAGTGTTGTGAAATACATGAACACTGTTTTTTTATAGGCTTTATAGACAGACAGATTGAGAGTGACTCTTGAAGGACCAGCACCACATCCTCCTCTACCACTATTTGAAGAATTCATCTTCCAGAATCTGACAGTAAGTTTTTAGAGTTAATTTTAAGTCCATCTCCTACCCTGAAGTCAGTGTTAGCAGTGTTATTCTTGACCTGTTAGATTTGTGATTTTTTTCACAGCAAAGCTTTTTACTTGGTCAACCCCTTGATAACTGCTAGTCAGGAAAAAATAGGCTTTCTTCATGTTTTAAGGTCTATTTCCAATAAACACACAAGCTATTAATACTAAATTTCTTGTTTTAGATTGAGCCTGATTTGTGAACACTTTCACAATCACAAACTGTCACATTTCAGTGTTTCTCAAGGTCCCGTTTTTCTTGTGCAATAATGACATACAGCAAACTGGTCATCTAGTTGGATACTACGTGGCTCAAACAGACTATTGTGATTTGTGAAAAGTTTCACAGTGCAGTTTTGGACAGGTAATCCTTCCCTGAGTGCCTAACTTCAGAACTTTTTATGGATTTTTTTTTTATTATTATTTAGAAATTTGCCTCCGAGTTGCTATGAAAAAAAAAATTCAGACCGGACTAATGAGATTTTCAGTTTCCATGGGTGAGATGCGCTCACTGAAATACATTTAATGAAATAATTTACAGAGGTAATAATTGTATCACCATGAGAACGTAGGCTTTGTTTCGATGGAGCATACAATATAAGTGTTTACCTTGTTGCAGTTTAGAATGTTTTATTAGTATGCTCATTTTGTGTATGATTGAATGACAGAGATCACATTGTGATTGTGTAACTGTTTTTGGTGTTATAGTCTACATATTTTCTGCTATTGGAAATCAATATAATCTATCTGAAATCATACAGTTCACAACGCTGAAATTTTGATACAGTACTACACGATACTTAAAGCCAAAATAAAGAAACGTTTTTGTTTGTTTTTTTTGCTTCTAAGACATGGTAAAAAAAAAAAAAAAAAAAAAAAAAAATGTAATTGATTAAAATGCTAAATTTGGTATTACATCAGGGGTGGACTTGAATAGTCTTGGACTTGGTCCTGATCCCTAATGCACAGGGCAATGCTGATACCAGAATAAAAATATTCATGATTCTGAAGCTGAAAATAAAGAGATTGTGTTAGACACATATGCTTGCAGCCACTATACATACATTTAAAATAATGTAGGCCATTTTTGTACTGGTAAAATCATACATTTGACATTATCAGGACCCACAAATGTACAATATATAGTAGTTTAATGTAGTACTATCACTGAAACTTTTTTATTTTTTTCTCACGCTTACGAAGTACATTCACACTTTCAATATACTGGGATGCATTATAGATCTAAAAGAAATAAGGGGAAACAATGAAACTTCAGCAACATGTTTCAGAGGTGTAATCAGAACATATGGATCATCACATCAGTACAGGTTACACACATATTATGTCTATGGATACATTCATACAGGTTTATTCCAGTTGTTATAGGCAGTGAAGTATTCAATAAACGATAAGTGTAGTCCATTAAACAAGTAAAGTCCCAAACTCCCAGTTTAAAACATCACAATGTACAAACATTAGCACTTAACTTGATGTAGACAATAGTTGAAAGTTACACGAAGTCATTCAGGACTGCACAAAATGGGCAATAAAACATTATAAACTGCAACGAGAAGGTACACATTTTCATTGTAAAGCATCATTTCGCCAGGCGCTGCAACTATAATTTATCTTAATGAAATAATTAATTAGACGTTCTGATACACGAGGAGCACATATCTGGAAAACTCATGAATATGCGATTTCCAGGCAGCACTGAATCCAGTTCAGTTGCAAAGAGACAACTATAAGACATCAAATTGCTCCCAAGAAACAATGAGAACAATAACTTAATTGAACTAAAACCAGCACTTACAAAAAAGACCACAGGGCCGAAGAGTTCGAGTTGTTGTTGCTGTTGTTGTTGTTCTTCTTCTTCTTCTTCTTCTTCTTCTTCTTCTTCTTCTTCTTCTTCTGTTGTTGTCGGCGGGTGGCAAAGACACTTAAGTTGAATTACCGCCCCCTGCTGAACTGTAATGTGGAGCTTGGACTAATCTGTACAAATAAAATGAATTGACGGGATTCTGATCGATCTGTTTCTTTTATTCTTCTAGGTCAAAGTTTCCAAATGGGTGTTCGTAACTAATCGTAAGGGACTGTGAGCTGTTGAAAGGATAATAATTAAACGGAATATAAACTTATATATAAAGTGGGTGTGGAATTAATCGACATAATCTAAAATGCAGACAGCTTTAATTGAATCGAGAAATTAAAAAAAATTAAAAAAATAAAAAGGTTTATAAAAACATGAAGTCGAGTCTGGGTTCTCCCAAGGTTTTTAAAGTTTTGGTTCCTTGCCACTGTCGCCTTTTTCCACCTTTGTTGCCATTGGCTTGGCTTGCTTAGTTGGGGACATCAAATGTAAAATTTAATTTAATATTCAACAATAATATTGATCTGCCTGCATTGACACCATTATGAGAACTGAACTGAGCTGGACGATGACATCACGGTTTTCTCCAGAGCGACTATATACAGTGAGGAAAATAAGTATTTGAACACCCTGCTATTTTGCAAGTTCTCCCACTTAGAAATCATGGAGGGGTCTGAAATTGTCATCGTAGGTGCATGTCCACTGTGAGAGACATAATCAAAAAAAACAATCCAGAAATCAAAATATATGATTTTTTAAATATTTATTTGTATGATACAGCTGCAAATAAGTATTTGAACACCTGTCTTTGGCTAGAATTCTGACCCTCAAAGACCTGTTAGTCTGCCTTTAAAATGTCCACCTCCACTCCATTTATTATCCTAAATTAGATGCACCTGTTTGAGGTCGTTAGCTGCATAAAGACACCTGTCCACCCCATACAATCAGTAAGAATCCAACTACTAACATGGCCAAGACCAAAGAGCTGTCCAAAGACACTAGAGACAAAATTGTACACCTGCACAAGGCTGGAAAGGGCCACGGGGAAATTGCCAAGCAGCTTGGTGAAAAAAGGTCCACTGTTGGAGCAGTCATTAGAAAATGGAAGAAGCTAAACATGACTGTCAATCTCTCTCGGACTGGGGCTCCATGCAAGATCTCACCTCGTGGGGTCTCAATGATCCTAAGAAAGGTGAGAAATCAGCCCAGAACTACACGGGAGGAGCTGGTCAATGACCTGAAAAGAGCTGGGACCACCGTTTCCAAGGTTACTGTTGGTAATACACTAAGACGTCATGGTTTGAAATCATGCATGGGACGGAAGTTTCCCCTGCTTAAACCAGCACATGTCAAGGCCCGTCTTAAGTTTGCCAATGACCATTTGGATGATCCAGAGGAGTCATGGGAGAAAGTCATGTGGTCAGATGAGACCAAAATAGAACTTTTTGGTCATAATTCCACTCGCCGTGTTTGGAGGATGAGGAATGATGAGTACCATCCCAAAAACACCATCCCAACTGTGAAGCATGGGGGTGGTAGCATCATGCTTTGGGGGTGTTTTTCTGCACATGGGACAGGGCGACTGCACTGTATTAAGGAGAGGATGACCGGGGCCATGTATTGCGAGATTTTGGGGAACAACCTCCTTCCCTCAGTTAGAGCATTGAAGATGGGTCGAGGCTGGGTCTTCCAACATGACAATGACCCGAAGCACACAGCCAGGATAACCAAGGAGTGGCTCTGTAAGAAGCATATCAAGGTTCTGGCGTGGCCTAGACCTAAACCCAATAGAGAATCTTTGGAGGGAACTCAAACTCCGTGTTTCTCAGCGACAGCCCAGAAACCTGACTGATCTAGAGAAAATCCCTCCTGCAGTGTGTGCAAACCTGGTGAAAAACTACAGGAAACGTTTGACCTCTGTAATTGCAAACAAAGGCTACTGTACCAAATATTAACATTGATAGGTATTGGTAGTTCAAATACTTATTTGCAGCTGTATCATACAAATAAATAGTTAAAAAATCATACATTGTGATTTCTGGATTTTTTTTTTTTTATTATGTCTCTCACAGTGGACATGCACCTACGATGACAATTTCAGACCCCTCCATGATTTCTAACTGGGAGAACTTGCAAAATAGCAGGGTGTTCAAATACTTATTTTCCTCACTGTATATAAATTAACTAAATTAATTTTTTTTTAAAATTACAACAAAATGAAACATCACTGAACTTACTTAAGCTGGACTGTGATGCTATTTTCTTCTGGAAACAAACTTTGTTATTCCAAACATTATTTTCCTTTTATATCTGTAAAGCTGCTTTGAAACAATCTGTATTGTAAAACGTGCTATATAGTCCAGTTGGGTAGTGCACATATTAAATAATACCGTTACCGAGGTGATAAAAGCACCAAATTTTACATGAAGATTCTTTAGGACCTCCTGAATGATTTCAGCCTAGGAGCCCAGCTGAAATATTGAATTTTAGTGTCAAATCACTTAAAAAACAATATTCATGAAAAACGTTTTTTTTTTTTCATCTCAAGTAAAACTTTCAGGATGGCCTTTTTAGACTACTGAATAAGCTTCATTTTGTTAATTTGTGCTCAGGCCAGTAGATCTTGCAAATTATAAGTGTAAACAGAGTGCCAAGACACCTTATACCTAAATATATAAAAAATAATAAAAAATCCCTGTATCATATAGGCAGAATTATTAAAAAAAGGCAGCAACAATGCTTAAATGTTAAGAGATCTTGGTTTTCTCTTTTATTTTTTCAATTCAACTAGGTCATTCATAGCTATTCTACTAAGTTCATAGTTTGGTCATAAGTTTTATGTTAGGCTGCATCACATGACATTAACCCTTTCGCACGTACCGCACCGGTGTGATTAGAACGGTCAGTGCATGCACTGCTAAATTCAAATGTGCTTTTGCGCGTTGGCTGGCGCTGAGCCTAAGACAGGCGCGCTCAGACCTGTCATATATCACAACTTTTCAGTGTTTTCAACCACATAATGTTTATTTGAGGTTTCAGACATTTAAGTACTAAAAAAAACAATACATTTAGAGTTTGTAAAATACAGACTGATGTCAAAGCAGATAGGAGTTTTAGTGACTCAAACATGTTCTGAGGGCAGAAAGGAAAATGATTGGTTTACAGATTCAGCCAATGAAATTGAAGGAGAGGCGGGCTCAAGACGTTTGGAGGGAATCCTTCAAACTTGTACGTTACTGGGAGAAAGCAACTATTATAAGGTAAGTTAGGCATAAGTGAATTTGCTATATTTTGTTAAAATTAAACAACTTCTGCAGTTACAAAGATAATTGGCAAACTTTAAAATTCACAAAAATTATAATCTTATCATCTTAATGTGCATTTTAATTAGACTCCATCGACCGCACTAGCTGCTTTTGGTGTAAATGAGGTATAAACATGCTAATTTAACTCTAGCCCGCTTTCTATGAAGCCAACATGCGAGGACAGAACTGGTTCAGATCTCCGTGACATTTCATCGGTCAGAGTTAACTTATAAATCTCCCGTCCTAGCATATCGCTGTGTTATTGGTAGTGAACTACGAGCTGCTCTCAGGGCAGAAGTATAGTTTCATATTGCTGTGTTATTGATAGTGAACTACGAGCTGCTCTCAGGGCAGGAGTATAGGTTCATATCGCTGTGTTACTGGTAGTTAACTACGCAGGGTCGGCGCCAGGACGTACGGAACGAGGGGGCCTCGATGTGTCACTGGGGGGGCCTACCATACACCCACTTTTAATAAAATTTTTTTTTTTTTAACTGACGGGACGATATACAGAGCAACGCTGCCTACAGCATTCTCATAAATAATAAGGATCAGCACTGGCTATATAATCAATCATACTAGTAACAAAGACAAAAAAGCAAAAACACAAACTACCTTTAGAAAAGCTGCAGTCGACGAGTGAAAGTGTGAAACTTTCTCAGAACGAGGTCTTTCCATTCGTTGCGTATTTTCTTTGTAAGGTCCCGCTCAAATGCAAGTTGCACGAGCTGACCCTTACGGGTGTGGTTCATTGCTCGTCCGTTGTCCGTGAAAACGTTCTTGAGCACAGAAAATGAGTTCTCACACATAGCGGTAGAGGCCCCGAATGTGACAGCGAGTTTAAGTGCGGACAACACACTAGGCATAGCTTCAAGTACTTTGTGGTGTTCAGAGAGAAGTCTCCTAGTAGTCATCATCCGCTGGCTTTCCTCCGTTTTGATTCTGGAGATACAGTCGTGCTCAGAATTAATGGTACCCATGGTAAATATGATGAAAAATGGCTGTAAAAAATAATTCTGCATCGTTTATCCTTTTGATATTTCATTCAAAAAATTGGCAAAAATCGAACCTTTCATTGAAGTAAAATAATTGACAGTGGAGGGGAAATCACATTATGAAATAAATGTTTTTCTCCAAAACAAGTTGGCCACAATTATTGGTACCCCTAGAATTGTTTACGAGTAAAATATCTCTTAAGTATATTCCCATTCATATTTACCTTTTTTTTTGCACACCAGGGTGACTAGGAACATGAAATTGTCCAGCCATGACTTCTTGTTTTACAGGAGTTTAAATATGGGGAAACACAAAGGCCAAATTCCCTTAATCATCCATTACAATGAGTAAAACCAAAGAATATAGTTCTGATGTGCATCAAAAGATTGTTGAGCATCACAAAATAGAAAGTGGCTGTAAGAAAATAGCTAAAGCATTGAAAATCCCCATTTTGACCATCAGGGCAATAATTAAGCACTTCCAATCAACTAAAGATGTTACAAATCTGCCAGGAAATGGACGTGTGTCTATATTGTCTTAATGCATGGTGAGGATGAAAGTTTGAGTCAAGTCAAGTCAAGTGTATTTATATAGCGCTTTTCACAATATAAATTGCATCAAAGCAGCTTCACAATATCAATCAAATAACATAACAATGTTTGTTTCTTAGTGAAAAAACATCCACGTTTGGTAGGGCTGATCAATGGTATTAATGCTTGGTTAATTATTTTGAATATCCCCAACTGAACAAGCCAAAGGCAACAGTGGCAAGGAACCGAAAAACTCCATCAAGTGACCTACTGGTGTCCTAAAACTCCATCAGGTGACCTAATGGAGAAAAAAAAACCTTGGGAGAACCCAGGCTCAGTCGGGGGCCAGTTCTCCTCTGGCGTTTATGAACTAGAGGCCGGATTTACAGTAACTGTAATTTGATACAGAATTTTGTTTTATTTTATCACTTCGGGGTGGGTACGCGAACCGGAATCACAACATTTTATCTGTAGAGTGGGAAAGGGATCCTCCATAGGGAGAGGCTAGTTGGCACTTCAGCACTGCGTTGTCATCGGGTCCAGGCAAAGCTCCTAGTCAGATATGGATACGGCCTGGATCCGGTCGGCTGCGGGAAAAACTCGGGATAAACAAAGACACTAAAATTAGCGTAGATGCCATTCTTCTTATGATGATGTAACGAGTACATCAGGATTTAAGGGAAGTGTTCCCAGTTCTGGCTGACCTAATCTATGCAGCCTAACATTGAGTTATAGAAGTCTATAATATATTATGTGTATGCTAGGTCAAAGAGATGTGTTTTTAGTCTAGCTTTGAACTGACAGAGTGTGTCTGCTTCCCGGACAATGGTAGGAAGACTGTTCCAAAGTTTTGGTGCTAAATAGGAAAAGGATCTACCGCCCGCAGTCGATTTTGATATTCTAGGTATTATCAACTGGCCCGAATTTTGAGATCGCAATAGACGTGAAGGACTATAATGCGTTAAGAGCTCGCTCAAGTACTGCGGAGCTAAACCATTTAGTGCTTTGTAAGTAATCAACAATATTTTAAAATTTATACGATGTTTAATAGGCAGCCAATGCAGTGTTGACAGAACCGGGCTAATATGGTCATATTTCCTGGTTCTAGTAAGAACTCGAGCGGCTGCGTTTTGGACCAGCTGTAGTTTATTTATTAAGCGTGCAGGGCAACCACCCAGTAGAGCATTACAATAATCTAGTCTTGTTGTCATGAAAGCATGAACTAATTGTTCCGCATTTGTTAATGAGAGCATATGTCGTAATTTAGATATATTTTTAAGATGGAAAAATGCGGTTTTACAGATACTAGACACATGACTTTCAAATGAAAGATTGCTATCAAAGAGCACACCCAGGTTCCTAACCGACGACGAAGACTTAACAGAGCAGCCATCAAGTGTTAGACAGTATTCTAGGTTATTACGTGTGGAAGTTTTTTGTCCAATAATTAGAATCTCTGTTTTTTCAGAGTTTAGTAGTAGGAAATTACTAGTCATCCAATTTTTTATATCAGCTATGCATTCCGTTAATTTTGTGAATTGGTAAGTTTCGTTAGGTTTTGAAGAAATATACAGCTGAGTATCATCGGCATAACAATGAAAGCTAATTCCATGTTTCCTAATGATATGTCCTAATGGTAGCATGTACAGAGTGAACAGCAGCGGTCCTAGTACTGAGCCTTGTGGTACGCCATACTGAACTTGTGATCGATAAGACATCTCTTCATTTACTGCTACAAACTGATAACGGTCAGATAAGTATGATTTAAACCATGCTAGTGCAATTCCACTAATGCCAACATAGTTTTCCAGTCTATTTAAAAGAATGTTGTGGTCAATTGTGTCAAATGCAGCACTAAGATCAAGTAACAATAATAGAGAGATACAACCACGATCGGATGATAAAAGTAAATCATTTGTAACTCTAATGAGAGCTGTCTCAGTACTATGGTGCGGTCTAAATCCTGACTGAAAATCCCCGCAGATATCATTTCTTTCAAGAAAGGAACACAGTTGTGAGGATACTGCTTTTTCTAATATCTTTGACAGAAAAGGCAGATTTGAGATCGGCCTGTAATTGACTAATTCTGAAGGATCAAGTTGCGGTTTTTTAACAAGCGGTTTTATCATAGCCAGCTTAAAGGTTTTTGGTACATATCCTAGAGACAAAGACGAATTAATGATATTAAGAAGAGGATCTATGATCTCTGGAAGCATCTCTTTCAGTAGCTTAGTCGGTATAGGGTCTAACATACAAGTTGTCGATTTAGATGAATTAACGAGTTTGCAGAATTCTTCCTCTCCTATAGCAACAAATGAAAACAATTTTTCCTCAGGGAGACTACAATGCACTCCCTGATGCGATACTGTAGTAGACGGTTGCATAGTTATAATTTTGTCCCTGATATTATCAATCTTATAAATGAAGAAGTTCATAAAGTCATTACTGCTGTGTTGCTTGGAAACTTCTGTGCTTAAAGCTTTCTTTTTCGTTAGTTTAGCCACTGTTTCAAATAAATACCTAGGATTATGTTTATTTTCTTCTAATAGGGTTGAAAAATAAGCAGATCTAGCAGCTTTTAAAGCCTCTCTGTAAGCAATCGAGCTCTCTTTCCATGAAATCCGAAATACCTCTAGTTTTGTTTTCTTCCAGTTGCGCTCCATTTTTCTGGCTGCTCTCTTAAGGGCCTGAGTGTGCTCGTTGTACCACGGCGTTGGACTATTTTCTTTAATCTTCTTTAAGCGCAACGGAGCAACTGCGTCTAAAGTGCTGGAAAAGAGAGAGTTAAAAGTTTCTGTTGCAATATCGAGTTCTTCTAAGCTATCCGGGATGCTGAGATGATGAAACTTATTAGGAAGATTATTGATAAAGCAATCTTTAGTGGCAGAAGTTATAGGTCTAACATATTTATAACACGGAGTCGGCTTTGCAGCCTTAGCTAAATGTAATTTACATGAGACTAGATAATGGTCTGAGATGTCATCGCTCTGCTGCAGAATTTCAACGGCATCAACATCTATTCCATGTGATAATATTAGATCTAGAGTATGATTACGACAATGAGTGGGTCCTGACACGTGTTGTCTAACTCCAATTGAGTTTACAATGTCTTTAAGTGCCAATCCCAATGCATCTTTTTCATTATCTACATGTATATTAAAATCACCAACAATTAGTACTTTATCGTTAGCCAATACTAATTCTGATAGAAAGTCCGCAAATTCTTTGATAAAATCTTTATGGTGCCCTGGTGGCCTGTATACAGTAGCCAGCAGAAATCTCAAACGTGATTTATCGTTTACACTATATATTTTTACATTAAGCACCAACACTTCAAAAGGAGTATATTTAAAAATAGATTTCTTAGTGGTTTTGAAAATATTACTATAAATTACAGCAACACCTCCCCCTTTGCGTTTTAGACGAGGTTCATGTTTATAACAGTAATCTTGTGGGGTTGACTCATTTAAAGTAATGTAATCGTTTGGTTTTAGACAGGTTTCTGTCAAACACAGCACATCTAGATTATAACTTGAAATCATATCATTAACTATGAGCGATTTTGAAGTAAGGGATCGAATATTCAGCAACCCAAGCTTTATCATTTGTTCATCTGTATTATATCTGTTTTTTATTTGTTGAACATCAATTAAATTTTTTACCTGACGTTTTTTGGATTTCCAAATTCGGGGAACAGACACAGTCTCTATATGATGATATCTAGGTGAAAGAGGCTCTATGTGATGGGATTTATCTGACCTTGGTGACGCGAGGCCGCTAGCAGACGGTCGGTTTAGCCAGTCTGTCTGCTTCCTGACCTGAGCCCCAGATTGTCATGTTTTAGCTCTAAGACTATGTGCCATATTACTAGAGAGAAGAGCAGCACCATCCCAGGAGGGATGAACACCATCTCTTTTCAACAGGTCAGGCTTGCCCCAAAAACTTTTCCAATTGTCTATGAATTCTATATTATTCAACGGACACCACTTAGACAACCAACCATTGAGTGAGGCCAATCTGCTAACTATCTCATCACTCCTGCGAACAGGAAGGGGGCCAGAGAAAATTACAGTGCCTGACATCGTACTTGCGAGTTTACACACCTCTTTAATATTAATTTTGGTGATCTCCGACTGGCGGAGTCGAACATCATTAGTGCCGACATGAATAATGATCTTAGAGAATTTACGATAAGCATTAGCCAGCACTTTTAAATTTGCTTTGATGTCAGGCGCTCTGGCTCCCGGCAAACATGTGACTATGGTGGCTGGTGTCTCTATTTTCACGTTCCGTGTGATCGAATCACCAATTACCAGGGCACAATCAACAGAATTCTCAGTGGGTGTTTCACTGAGTGGGGCAAATCGATTTGTTATGGTAATCGGAACGGAAGAGTGGTTTTTTAATCCGCGACTAGAGCGATCTCTCACGGTCACCCATCTGCCCTGCTGCCTGGGCTCTACTTCAGCCGGAACCGAATCATGTACAGAGTTCACTATGCTAGGCGCATCCAAAATAGTATCTAAAGCTCTAGTACTATCCTTACTATCCTCAATTAAAGTTTGGATGCGTGTCTCTAGCTCTGAAATCTTCTCCGTCAGCCTGACTGTCTCCTTGCATTTATCATAAATAAATCCTATATTGCCATCGGAGAAGGCTACACTAAACATATGACATATGACACAGGTGACAATAACAGGACAAGACATTACTCACCGTTTGTGTTGACTGATTCTTACTTACCTGGGCTTTTATGAACTCAAAGGCGCGGGCGCGCGAGAGAAAATAAATAATAAATAAATGAGCGCGGGTGGCGCGTAAACACGCGTTCTGTGCTAACAATAACGGAAGCTAGCGATGTAAGGTTAATCTGAGATGGTGGGTAAACTATATTTAGTAATATAAACAACTAGGAATGATAGTAAATGATGGTTCAAAACAGAAAGAAATACAAAGCTAATACGAGGCGTAGAGCTTACAGCCTCGATGCATACAAACTCACAGCAGGCAGGGAGGCAGACAGGAGCAATCGATCGAATGAGAAGGAGACCTCCTGTTAAACTGAGCGCCAAAGACTCTCCAAAGATCACAGATGGAGAATTGCAGAGATTAGTTGAGTCTTGGGTTCAGAAAGCCTATTAAAAAAAAATTGAACAACCCCTACATCACCACATGTTGTTTGGGAGGTTTTCAAGAAAAATCCTCCTTGCTCATCCAAAAACAAACCCCAGCAAATTCAGTTGTCAGACATGACTGGACCTTCAAACAGCACAGGGTTCTGTGGTCAGATGAAACTAAAAAATAGCTTTTTGGCAGCAAACATGCAAGATGGGTTTGGTGCACACAAGGATAAAAAGTACCCCATGTGTACAATTTAATATACCATCTTTAATGTTGTGGTCATATTTTTCTGCGGGAGGTCCTGGACTTCTTGTTCAGATACATGCATGGCATCGTGGATTCTATCAAATACCAACAGATAAAAAATCTAAACCTGACAGCCTCTGCTAGGAATCTTATAATGGGCCGTGGTTGGATCTTCCATCAGGACAACGATCCAAAACAAACATCAAAATCAACACAAAAATGTGTTAAGTAGCACAAAATGAAGCTTCTGCCATGACCGTCCCAGACCTGATGAGTGGAGTGAACTGAAGAGAAGAAGCACCAACATGGATCTGGGAATCTGAAGGATCTGGAGAGATTCTGTAAGAATGGTCTCTGATCTCTTGTCTGTGTTCTCCAAACTCATCAGGCATTATAGGATAAAACTCAGAGCTGTTATCTTGGCAAAAGGAGATTGCAAAAAGTATTTAATAAAAGGGTACCAATAATTGTGGCCAACGTGTTTTGGAGATAAACATTTATTTCATAATGTGATTTCCCCCCCACTTTCTATTCTTTTACTTCAATGAAAGTTTAGATTTTTGCCAATATTTTGAATGAAAGATCAAAAGGATAAATGATGCAGATTTATTTTTTCCAGCCATTTTTTATCATATTTACCAGGGGTACCATTAATTCTGAGCACGACTGTATATTGCTTTGCAACAATGCACTCCGTTTCCACAATGGTAGAATTAGTTAAATCCATGATGGGCTTTATGGACTTTACATCCAAAAAGGTCTCATTTTCTGGGTCAAGAGCGGCAAGTGCTGCGGCAAATTTTGAATTACGTTCACTGAAACGCACTTCAATTTCACCAAGAATATGATCCAAAGCACTGAAGTACAGCCTGCGTAGCTCCACTTTATCATTGATGTTGGTTCCAGTTGTTTCTTCAACTACATACTCACTCAGGTTCTTGTTTACCTGTCGACTCCGTTTTGCTGGGACAGGTGTAACTTTCGTGCTCGCTGTAACTGTGTCCCAGAGAATGCAGAATTCATCTTCGCTGCGGAGATTGCGGACACATTCGGCAGCTGAAGATACAAGTTTAATCCCAGTTAAAAGGTCTGTATCCTCTCCTTGCAGAATGATGTTGGCAGGATTGAGCAACAAAAGAACCTAGGGTAGGGTGACGATTTAATTAGAGGTTGCGTTAACTGAAATTAAATGTTTCCGTCATTTCCGAACATTGAATGATATCTCAAAATTAATGGTGTTTGTCATTTTGACATTAAAAAAAATATATGCCTAAATAAAATCAGGCTATATTTAAACCCATGTCAGAATTCATATCACGACTATAGCCTATATTTAGTCTAACTTTTTAACAAATAAAAAATAATATAGCTTAATAAAGCATTTTTATATTAAGCAAAAAGGGAATGGGCCTTATTTTATGGGATTCGTATTCATAAAAATTAAAATAAATTATTTAGCCCATTTGTGCATTTAAAATTCTATCAAATTGAAATGAGAATTGTTTTATCAATATTAAATGATTGCAAATTCAAAATAGCATTTATTCTAATTTTATTTTACATTTTTTTAAAGATAATTTTGAGTTGACTTTTTGAATTTTGTTATTAAATAAAATAAATTAAAATATATTTACACACACACACACAAAATAAATGTCTCAGGCCTACCTTGTGAATCAAATGGCAGATGAAAATGAAGCTTTCATCTGTCACTTCCCTTAACAGTCCAACAGCCTCCATGCGAACTTCAGCTCCATAAGTCCTTGCAGAGCTGACATGCTCAAGAACCGATGTAATGTCCTCAAATGAACTGACAATGACTGCAACAGTAGCCAGATGGCCTGCTCACCTCTGGTCAAGTAAACGTTTAAGTCTGTCACCTCTATATTGCAGGGCAACTGTGGGTTTACGGCAAAAGTTATAAAGTGCGTTGCATATGCTAAAAAAATCTTGAATGGCTTGCTCAGCAGATAACGCATGCACGACAACTAAGTGCAGCTGGTGATTTAGGCAGTGTACATAAGGTATCTCGCGGCCAACTTTTTCCTGCAGAAGTCGCTGCACTCCACCATATTTCCCCGACATCACTGCGGCTCCATCGTACACTTGACTCAGAATCTTAGACGCATTCAAGCCTGCCTTGGACAGTTCTGAAAGTATCATGTTTGTGATGGTTTGTGCATCACCCGAATTTGCGATGGTCATCACAAGCAGTCGTTCTGTAATTTCCAGTGTTTTTTCATTGAAGTTGCGAATTACAATGGAAATGTTTTCCATTCCAGTAGGGTCCCTGGTTCCGTCTACTTTCACAGTAAACAATGAATCACCGATTTCTTTCACTATTGCATCAGTCACAATGCTGCTCATTATAGCAACGAGTTCATTTTGAATTTCATGGCTTGAGTAAGTGGCATTTTTTGGAATTGTTTTCACAATTTCAGCCAACTGGGGGTCTTTCCTGATGCTGAATTCCAGTAATGACATGAACAGTCCACTCCCACCTTCATCCATTTGATCAAAGGCCTCAATTTTACCCCTCATAGGTAATTTATTGGACACCAGAAACTCCACAACATCAATAAGAGAAGACATGTAGTATCGATTTCTCTGTATTTGTTCTGCATACAGTAGCGTCGAGATTTCTTTACCTTTATCAATTCGGCTTACCTTTTCTTTCCACATACTATTACAAGTCAAATGTTCTTTGGACATTTCATGTCTGTTAAATCCTTTATTTGTTTCCACGGCGTGTTTCCAGTCATGGAACCCTTTGTTTGTAATTGCTGGGTCAAGTCTAGTCCCGCTCTGCGGCTGCCCGATCGAGATCTGCGTAGCACATCTGCCGCTAAATTTTCTGCAAGGGTAGTAGAAGGCCGCATCTGCTTTAACGGAATACTCGAGCCAATCTCTTTTCTGAAACCACACGTGTAAAAATGATCTCTTTCTGGTGCCAATTAAGCGTGTGGGAAACGATCTTAATCTTACTTGCAAAGGTCCATCTTCTCCCAAATCATCTGGGCAAGTTTCATCATGACTAGAAGCAGTAGCTCGTGTGCCGTCGCTGGGCTGGGCCTCTGCCACTGGCGTGTCGACATCACTGGTGGTGGTGCTAGTGCTAGCCATGACAGTTTTCACTGTTGTCGAGGTGGATGTAAACCATTTCCTTAAATCCATTAGGCCTATTGCTTGAATGATCAAGAAAGCAAGCAAGTTAAGTGTTTTAGACAATACAGATTATGAAAACAAGAAGTTCGTTGACTGAAAAAAATACTTAACATGACGTAGGACGTAATCAACCAATTACATACAATCTGCTAGTGACGTAATTTATTAAAGCGCCTGTGTGCAAATGCAAAGTTGCAAATCAGATTTAATCATGGTAAAACTAAATTAATTTACAAAATAGTTTAAAAAAATATATATATAGTTAAGTTAATTATAATATGTCAGGAATAAGAGGGCACAGTGGAAGCGTCCCTGTTAAGTCTCAACGGCTGAAATCGCGTTCCGAGGCAGGGTGATGCGCTGACTAGAGGTGAGGGGGCACAGTGACCTAGGTGGCCGGGGCAGGCCCCCTGGGGCCCCCTCGTGGCGCCGACCCTGGAACTACGAGCTGCTCTCAGGGCAGGAGTATAGGTTCATATCAATGTGTTATTGTTAATGAACTACGAGCTGCTCTCAGGGCAGGAGTACTCAATAGGTTCATTTCACTTTGTTATTGGTAGTGAACTACGAGCTGCTCTCAGGGCAGGAGTACTCAATAGGTTCATTTCACTTTGTTATTGGTAGTGAACTACGAGCTGCTCTCAGGGCAGGAGTACTCACTAGGTTCATATCACTGTGTTATTGTTAGTGAACTACGAGCTGCTCTCAGGGCAGGAGTACTCAATAGGTTCATTTCACTTTGTTATTGGTAGTGAACTACGAGCTGCTCTCAGGGCAGGAGTACTCAATAGGTTCATATCACTGGGTTATTGTTAATGAACTACGAGCTGCTCTCAGGGCAGGAGTACTCAATAGGTTCATTTCACTTTGTTATTGGTAGTGAACTACGAGCTGCTCTCAGGGCAGGAGTACTCACTAAGTTCATATCACTGTGTTATTGTTAGTGAACTACGAGCTGCTCTCAGGGTAGGAGTACTCAATAGGTTCATATCGCTGTGTTGTTGATAGTGAACTACGAGCTGCTCTCAGGGCAGAAGTATATGTTCATATCACTGTATTATTGGTAGTGAACTACGAGCTGCTCTCAGGGCAGGAGTACTCACTAGGTTCATATCACTGTGTTATTGTTAGTGAACTACGAGCTGTTCTCAGGGCAGGAGTATAGGTTCATATCGCTGTGTTACTGGTAGTGAACTACGAGCTGCTCTCAGGGCAGGGTTCATATCACTGTGTTATTGTTAGTGAACTACGAGCTGCTCTCAGGGCAGGAGTTCTCAATAGGTTCATATCACTGTGTTATTGTTAGTGAACTACGAGCTGCTCTCAGGGCAGGAGTACTCGATAGGTTCATTTCACTTTGTTATTGGTAGTGAACTACGAGCTGCTCTCAGGGCAGGAGTACTCACTAGGTTCATATCACTGTGTTATTGTTAGTGAACTACGAGCTGCTCTCAGGGCAGGAGTACTCAATAGGTTCATTTCACTTTGTTATTGGTAGTGAACTACAAGCTGCTCTCAGGGCAGGAGTACTCAATAGGTTCATATCACTGGGTTATTGTTAATGAACTACGAGCTGCTCTCAGGGCAGGAGTACTCAATAGGTTCATTTCACTTTGTTATTGGTAGTGAACTACGAGCTGCTCTCAGGGCAGGAGTACTCACTAGGTTCATATCACTGTGTTATTGTTAGTGAACTACGAGCTGCTCTCAGGGTAGGAGTACTCAATAGGTTCATATCGCTGTGTTGTTGATAGTGAACTACGAGCTGCTCTCAGGGCAGAAGTATATGTTCATATCACTGTATTATTGGTAGTGAACTATGAGCTGCTCTCAGGGCAGGAGTACTCACTAGGTTCATATCACTGTGTTATTGTTAGTGAACTACGAGCTGTTCTCAGGGCAGGAGTATAGGTTCATATCGCTGTGTTACTGGTAGTGAACTACGAGCTGCTCTCAGGGCAGGGTTCATATCACTGTGTTATTGTTAGTGAACTACGAGCTGCTCTCAGGGCAGGAGTTCTCAATAGGTTCATATCACTGTGTTATTGTTAGTGAACTACGAGCTGCTCTCAGGGCAGGAGTACTCAAAAGGTTCATATCACTGTGTTATTGTTAGTGAACTACGAGCTGCTCTCAGGGCAGAAGTACTCAATAGGTTCATATCACTGTGTTATTGTTAGTGAACTACGAGCTGCTCTCAGGGCAGGAGTACTCAATAGGTTCATATCACTGTATTATTGATAGTGAGCTACGAGCTGCTCTCAGGGAAGGAGTATGTTCATATCACTGTGTTATTGTTAGTGAACTACGAACTGCTCTCAGGGCAGGAGTATAGGTTCATATCACTGTGTTATTGATAGTGAACTAGAAGCTGCTCTCAGGGCAGGAGTACTCAATAGGTTCATATCACAGTATTATTGATAGTGAGCTACGAGCTGCTCTCAGGGCAGGAGTATGTTCATATCACTGTGTTATTGTTAGTGAACTACGAACTGCTCTCAGGGCAGGAGTATAGGTTCATATCACTGTGTTATTGATAGTGAACTACGAGCTGCTCTCAGGGCAGGAGTATAGGTTCATATCAATGTGTTATTGGTAGTGAACTACGAGCTGCTCTCAGGGCAGGAGTACTCAATAGGTTAATATCACTGTGTTATTGGTAGTGAACTACGAGCTGCTCTCAGGGCAGGGTTCATATCACTGTGTTATTGTTAGTGAACTACGAGCTGCTCTCAGGGCAGGAGTTCTCAATAGGTTCATATCACTGTGTTATTGTTAGTGAACTACGAGCTGCTCTCAGGGCAGGAGTACTCAATAGGTTCACATCACTGTATTATTGATAGTGAGCTACGAGCTGCTCTCAGGGCAGGAGTATGTTCATATCACTGTGTTATTGTTAGTGAACTACGAACTGCTCTCAGGGCAGGAGTATAGGTTCATATCACTGTGTTATTGATAGTGAACTACGAGCTGCTCTCAGGGCAGGAGTATAGGTTCATATCAATGTGTTATTGTTAGTGAACTACGAGCTGCTCTCAGGGCAGGAGTATAGGTTCATATCGCTGTGTTACTGGTAGTGAACTACGAGCTGCTCTCAGGGCAGGGTTCATATCACTGTGTTATTGTTAGTGAACTACGAGCTGCTCTCAGGGCAGGAGTTCTCAATAGGTTCATATCACTGTGTTATTGTTAGTGAACTACGAGCTGCTCTCAGGGCAGGAGTACTCAAAAGGTTCATATCACTGTGTTATTGTTAGTGAACTACGAGCTGCTCTCAGGGCAGAAGTATATGTTCATATCACTGTATTATTGGTAGTGAACTACGAGCTGCTCTCAGGGCAGGAGTACTCAATAGGTTCATATCACTGTGTTATTGTTAGTGAACTACGAGCTGCTCTAAGGGCAGGAGTACTCAATAGGTTAATATCACTGTGTTATTGGTAGTGAACTACGAGCTGCTCCCAGGGCAGGAGTACTCAATAGGTTCATATCGATAGTAATATGAACCTATTGAGTACTCCTGCCCTGAGAGCAGCTCGTAGTTCACTACCAATAACACAGCGATATGAACCTATTGAGTACTCCTGCCCTGAGAGCAGCTCGTAGTTCACTAACAATAACACAGTGATATGAACCTATTGAGTACTTCTGCCCTGAGAGCAGCTCGTAGTTCACTAACAATAACACATTGATATGAACCTATACTCCTACCCTGAGAGCAGCTCGTAGTTCACTAACAATAACACATTGATATGAACCTATACTCCTGCCCTGAGAGCAGCTCGTAGTTCACTATCAATAACACAGTGATATGAACCTATACTCCTGCCCTGAGAGCAGCTCGTAGTTCACTACCAATAACACAGTGATATTAACCTATTGAGTACTCCTCCCCTGAGAGCAGCTCGTAGTTCACTAACAATAACACAGTGATATGAACCTATTGAGTACTTCTGCCCTGAGATCAGCTCATAGTTCACTAACAATAAAACATTGATATGAACCTATACTCCTGCCCTGAGAGCAGCTCGTAGTTCACTACCAATAATATAGTGATATGAACATATACTCCAGCCCTGAGAGCAGCTCGTAGTTCACTACCAATAACACATTGATATGAACATATACTCCTGCCCTGAGAGCAGCTCGTAGTTCACTACCAATAACACAGTGATATTAACCTATTGAGTACTCCTGCCCTGAGAGCAGCTCGTAGTTCACTAACAATAACACAGTGATATGAACCTATTGAGTACTTCTGCCCTGAGAGCAGCTCGTAGTTCACTAACAATAACACATTGATATGAACCTATACTCCTACCCTGAGAGCAGCTCGTAGTTCACTAACAATAACACATTGATATGAACCTATACTCCTGCCCTGAGAGCAGCTCGTAGTTCACTATCAATAACACAGTGATATGAACCTATACTCCTGCCCTGAGAGCAGCTCGTAGTTCACTACCAATAACACAGTGATATTAACCTATTGAGTACTCCTGCCCTGAGAGCAGCTCGTAGTTCACTAACAATAACACAGTGATATGAACCTATTGAGTACTTCTGCCCTGAGATCAGCTCATAGTTCACTAACAATAAAACATTGATATGAACCTATACTCCTGCCCTGAGAGCAGCTCGTAGTTCACTACCAATAATATAGTGATATGAACATATACTCCAGCCCTGAGAGCAGCTCGTAGTTCACTACCAATAACACATTGATATGAACATATACTCCTGCCCTGAGAGCAGCTCGTAGTTCACTAACAATAACACAGTGATATGAACCTATTGAGTACTCCTGCCCTGAGAGCAGCTCGTAGTTCACTATCAATAACACAGTGATATAAACCTATTGAGTACTCCTGCCCTGAGAGCAGCTCGTAGTTCACTAACAATAACACAGTGATATGAACCTATTGAGTACTCCTGCCCTGAGAGCAGCTCGTAGTTCAATATCAATAATACAATGATATGAACATATACTTCTACCCTGAGAGCAGCTCATAGTTCACTACCAATAATACAGTGATATGAACCTATTGAGTACTCCTGCCCTGAGAGCAGCTCGTAGTTCACTAACAATAACACATTGATATGAACCTATACTCCTGCCCTGAGAGCAGCTCGTAGTTCACTATCAATAACACAGTGATATGAACCTATACTCCTGCCCTGAGAGCAGCTCGTAGTTCACTAACAATAACACAGTGATATGAACATACTCCTGCCCTGAGAGCAGCTCGTAGTTCACTAACAATAACACAGCGATATGAACCTATTGAGTACTTCTGCCCTGAGAGCAGCTCGTAGTTCACTACCAATAACACAGCGATATGAACCTATTGAATACTCCTGCCCTGAGAGCAGCTCGTAGTTCACTATCAATAATACAGTGATATGAACCTACTGAGTACTCCTGCCCTGAGAGCAGCTCGTAGTTCACTAACAATATCACAGCGATATGAACCTATTGAGTACTCCTGCCCTGAGAGTAGCTCGTAGTTCACTACCAATAACACAGCGATATGAACCTATTGAGTACTCCTGCCCTGAGAGCAGCTAGTAGTTCACTACCAATAATACAGTGATATGAACCTATTGAGTACTCCTGCCCTGAGAGCAGCTCGTAGTTCACTAACAATAACACATTGATATGAACCTATACTCCTGCCCTGAGAGCAGCTCGTAGTTCACTATCAATAACACAGTGATATGAACCTATACTCCTGCCCTGAGAGCAGTTCGTAGTTCACTAACAATAACACAGTGATATGAACATACTCCTGCCCTGAGAGCAGCTCGTAGCTCACTATCAATAATACAGTGATATGAACCTATTGAGTACTCCTGCCCTGAGAGCAGCTCGTAGTTCACTATCAATAATACAGTGATATGAACCTATTGAGTACTCCTGCCCTGAGAGCAGCTCGTAGTCCACTAACAATAACACAGCGATATGAACCTATTGAGTACTCCTGCCCTGAGAGCAGCTCGTAGTTCACTACCAATAACACAGCGATGTGAACCTATTGAGTACTCCTGCCCTGGGAGCAGCTCGTAGTTCACTACCAATAACACAGTGATATTAACCTATTGAGTACTCCTGCCCTGAGAGCAGCTCCTAGTTCACTAACAATACCACATTGATATGAACCTATACTCCTGCCCTGAGAGCAGCTCGTAGTTCACTACCAATAATACAGTGATATGAACATATACTTCTGCCCTGAGAGCAGCTCGTAGTTCACTACCAATAATAAAGTGATATGAACCTATTGAGTACTCCTGCCCTGAGAGCAGCTCGTAGTTCACTTACAATAACACATTGATATGAACCTATACTCCTGCCCTGAGAGCAGCTCGTAGTTCACTATCAATAACACAGTGATATGAACCTATTGAGTACTCCAGCCCTGAGAGCAGCTCGTAGTTCACTATCAATAATACAGTGATATGAACATATACTTCTGCCCTTAGAGCAGCTCGTAGTTCACTACCAATAACACAGCGATATGAACCTATTGAGTACTCCTGCCCTGAGAGCAGCTCGTAGTTCACTAACAATAACACAGTGATATGAACCTATTGAGTACTTCTGCCCTGAGAGCAGCTCGTAGTTCACTAACAATAACACATTGATATGAACCTATACTCCTGCCCTGAGAGCAGCTCGTAGTTCACTACCAATAATACAGTGATATGAACATATACTTCTGCCCTGAGAGCAGCTCGTAGTTCACTACCAATAATACAGTGATATGAACCTATTGAGTACTCCTGCCCTGAGACCAGCTCGTAGTTCATTAACAATAACACTGTGATATGAACCTATAGTCCTGCCCTGAGAGCAGCTCGTAGTTCACTATCAATAACACAGTGATATGAACCTATACTCCTGCCCTGAGAGCAGTTCGTAGTTCACTAACAATAACACAGTGATATGAACATACTCCTGCCCTGAGAGCAGCTCGTAGCTCACTAACAATAACACAGTGATATGAACCAATTGAGTACTCCTGCCCTGAGAGCAGCTCGTAGTTCACTATCAACAATACAGTGATATGAACCTATTGAGTACTCCTGCCCTGAGAGCAGCTCGTAGTTCACTAACAATAACACAGCAATATGAACCTATTGAGTACTCCTGCCCTGAGAGCAGCTCGTAGTTCACTACCAATAACACAGTGACATTAACCTATTGAGTACTCCTGCCCTAAGAGCAGCTCGTAGTTCACTAACAATAACACAGTGATATGTACCTATTGAGTACTTCTGCCCTGAGAGCAGCTCGTAGTTCACTAACAATAACACATTGATATGAACCTATACTCCTACCCTGAGAGCAGCTCGTAGTTCACTACCAATAATACAGTGATATGAACCTATTGAGTAGTCCTGCCCTGAGAGCAGCTCGTAGTTCACTAACAATAACACATTGATATGAACCTATACTCCTGCCCTGAGAGCAGCTCGTAGTTCACTATCAATAACACAGTGATATGAACCTATACTCCTGCCCTGAGAGCAGCTCGTAGTTCACTACCAATAACATAGCGATATTAACCTATTGAGTACTCCTGCCCTGAGAGCAGCTCGTAGTTCACTACCAATAACATAGCGATATGAACTTATTGAGTACTCCTGCCCTGAGAGCAGCTCGTAGTTCACTACCAATAACACAGTGATATTAACCTATTGAGTACTCCTGCCCTGAGACCAGATCGTAGTTCACTAACAATAACACAGCGATATGAACCTATTGAGTACTCCTGCCCTGAGAGCAGCTCGTAGTTCACTACCAATAACACATTGATATGAACCTATTGAGTACTCCTGCCCTGAGAGCAGCTCGTAGTTCACTACCAATAACACAGCGATATTAACCTATTGAGTACTCCTGCCCTGAGAGCAGCTCGTAGTTCACTACCACAGTGATATGAACCTATTGAGTACTCCTGCCCTGAGAGGAGCTCGTAGTTCACCATCAATAACACAGCGATATGAACCTATTGAGTACTCCAGCCCTGAGAGAAGCTCATACTTCACTACCAATAACACAGCGATATAAGCCTATTGAGTACTCCTGCCCTGAGAGCAGCTCGTAGTTCACTACCACAGTGATATGAACCTATTGAGTACTCCTGCCCTGAGAGCAGCTCGTAGTTCACTATCAATAACACAGCGATATGAACCTATTGAGTACTCCAGCCCTGAGAGCAGCTCGTAGTTCACTAACAATAACACATTGATATGAACCTATACTTCTGCCCTGAGAGCAGCTCGTAGTTCACTACCAATAACACAGCGATATGAACCTATTAAGAACTCCTGCCCTGAGAGCAGCGCTAGGGCGGGAGATGTATCAATTTTACCGTCGAAATGCCACAGAGATTTTAACGACTTCTATTGTCGCATCAACTTCACAGACAGCAAGCTACGTAGCATTGGAAAAGCATATTTTACAAAAGTTACTCCATATTGCAGCTTTCTACCGGTCGACTGATGAAACAGTTGAATTAAAATGCAATACAATATTTAGACTATGATTATTAGTTTTGTGCATGTACGCTAATTATCTTAGTAAACGTTAGAGGATGTTACATTTTAACAAAAAATATATAGTAAATTCACTTACCTAGCAAAAATGCGTTCTCCCACTTGGCAGTACGTTATTCCAACGGAGTCCTGACTGAGTCCCTCTGTGCATTCAAACGTCTTGACCCCGCCTTTGCTTCATTTTCATTGGTTGAATCTGTAAACCAATCATTTTCCTTTCTGCCCTCAGAACATGTTTGAGTAAGTAAAACTCCTATCTGCGATGTCAAAGGAAGAGACAATAATAACAACTAATAATATAGACAATACTTTCCATAGTAAGAAATGTTTTATTCATGTCAGATACACATTGTGCAAGTGACTTTAAAGTTTACTCTATTCGTCTCCCAGTTCACCAGCCACTTACTTTTATGTATTTCGGGTGAAGGGGATGAATTCACGTGTTGTAAAATCCAACAGATCCGATTCTCTGAACTGCGTCTGCGGCACAAACTAGATGACGACGCCCATCGCACATACAGCTCAACTAACGCGATCGTTATAAAGGTGTTTAAACAACAAAACACTTCCACTTGCATATATTTGACAATCGGAATATCAGATATTTCATTCCATATCTAACAAATGTGTGAATATTTAGAATAAAAAAGGAAAAATGACATAAAAGCAGATCATCATTCATTCTCTGTTGTTGCTGCGGTGTGTCACGTGACAAGCAATGGCGCATCACCATGGAAACCATAAAGTGACACATTCTAAATAACGGTACAATAATAACTTTTATGCTTACATAACATTAGTTTCTGAAACTCCAACATGGAGCTGAACTGGGCTCTATGTATTATTTGCCAGAAAGACACATCTGAACCCCTGAGATGTACCTTGCAGACACCTGGGACAAGTGGTGATAAATCTCATGCCTATAGATCATTTTTTGCTAATGTCTAGCAATTCAGAGCGATTGACAATCTTCCAACTAAACTCTATTTTGGGAATGATGAAACTGCTACCAATTTTGCTTCACATTCTGCTTCTTCGCAGAAATCTTGCCACCTAAAGTTTAACAATTCAAAGCTTATGAAAGCGACAAAGAAGAACATGCGGAATGCTGTTGAATCTGGACGGGGAAAGCCAATGAAACACCAATGACTGGATGTTCGAAAGTGTTTCTTCTGTGAGGGTGGCATAGATCAAGGTGCTCTCCATGAAGTATCAACATTTGATACTGACAAGAATATCCGAACCATGATCACTGAACTTAAGGACACAAGGCTTATGACAAGGATAATTGGAGGAGATTTAATTGCAATTGAGGCAAAATACCATTTACCATGCCTTGTAAAGCTGAGAAATTGCTACCGTGGACTCGCTAGTAAGAGCTACCAATGTCCAGAAAACATAGATGAAAATATGAATGAGTCTCGCGCTTCCGTTGAACTTCAGGACTACATTGAAAAATGTGTTGATTCTGGAGTCCTTCTCTTTATGCTATCTGAGCTCCACTCTTTGTATGTAAATCGACTTCAGGAACTGGGTGTCAGTAAGCAAGTCAACAAAACCAGATTGAAAAATCATTTGCTTCAATGCTTTCCAGATGCACAAGAACAATTTGATGGAAGGAATACAGTTCTTGTTTTCAAGGAGGGCATGAGAAATATGCTAAGGGAAGCTCTGAGGAAGAGACATTTTGATGAAGATGCTCTCATCCTGGCAAAAGCTGCGAAGATTATTAGAGATGACATATTCAACCATACAGGCTTCAAATTCACTGGCTCCTTCCCAGAAAGATGTCAAGAAACCTCACTTCCTTCAAGCTTAAAGTCTCTTATCTCGATGATAATGAATGGCTCCAACTTGAAAGATCAAGAGAAATGTGAGTCTTAGGCTTGCCTCACAATGGGACAAGGCATTCTTTATAACACAAAGAAAAGGGCAACACCCACTACTAGGATGACCAGACACAGCCTTGAACGTGAACCACCACTCCCTATTTACATAGGCCTTAATGTACATGTACAAACCAGAAGCAATCAACTGGTCCAAAAATTAAACCAAATGGGTATTAGCATTTCATATAACAGAGTTATTCAAATTGAAGACTGGCTTGCTAAAGCCACATGCGAACGCTTTGAAGTTGATGGTGTTGTGGTTCCAGCTTGTCTACGGAAAGGGCTCTTCACAGTTGGTGCCCTTGATAACCTTGACTATGACCCAAGTTCAACCACTTCTGTAGGCTCCTTTCATGGTACTGGAATCAGCATGTTTCAGTTTCCAACTAAGGATGACTGTGGTGTACAGAGACCACCCATTATGATACCACCTTTTGAAAATAAAAATAAAGCTCTTCCTGACACTTTTGCCACTGTCCCCGCTGTAGCTCTGAAAAATACTTCTGTTTCAGTGCCAGAGTGTAATGTAGTTACAGCTATGGGTTTATTGGATAATGCTAGAAAAGAGGAAAACAGGTGGGTCAATCATGCACTGCAACTTCTAGAGAAGAGAGAACTAGACAGTGATGATGCAGTTGCATGGTCTGCATATCATGCTTCTATGCAACCATTGGTGGAAGACCCCCCAGCAAAATGTGCACTCCTTCCTCTGTTTTATGATAAATCTGCCACTCCAGCCATGATTAAACATGGCATGAATGTTCTTAGACAAGCTATTGAATTTCTTAATCCTGGACAAATCCCAGTTACTACATTTGACCAGCCTCTTTTCGCTCTGGCAAAGTTAGTGAAATGGAAATGGCCAGACACACATGGTGAAAGAGTTCATGTAGTTATGCTAGATGGATTACACATAGAAATGGCCCTCTGGAATACACTTGACGACCTCTTAGATTGCTCTGGTTGGACAACAGCACTCACTGAAGCAGAAGTAGCATCTTCTGGAAAGGCTGACTCATTTCTGAAAGCAGCAATCCTAACTCGCACCAGGCATGCCCACCAAGTCACTCTACTGTCACTTCACAATCTGCAGCAGGAAGCTTTTAGGCTTATTGCTGGCCCCAAAGATGAAGATACCTTTATCACTTGGAGAAATGACATGCTGAAGAAGAGTCCAACTTTCATGTATTGGGATCTAATTCTAAGATATGACACCCTCATTCTCATTTTTGTCAGAGCTCACAGAGAGAAGAACTTCCTTCTATATGTAGAAGTTTTAGAAGAACTCATCCCTCTATTTTTTGCCTTGGACCATACAAACTATGCAAGATGGGTGTCTGTCCACATCAGGGACATGAAGTCTTTGCCCAGTACCATCAAGGATGAGTTTAAAAAGCATTCACACTGGGTTCTCTCAAAGACATACAACAAGTTCTCTGCAATACCTTTCGACCAAGCTCATGAACAAGAGAATAAGATTGTGAAAGGTTGCCGTGGTGCAGTTGGTCTCATAGAAAACCCAAATGCATTCAGACGATGGATGATCTCTGGACCAGAGTTGGGAAGATTGCTGAAAGAATTTGAAGAGGACTTTCTTCCTGAAAATGACATAGATAATCCTAAGAACTTCCAGCATCATGAACAGTGTCTTTCCACACAGAAGACATTTTAAAGACATGTAGGCAACCTGTCTGAAACTATTAAAATAATAGGCAACCCTTTCTTGGATGATTTTAAAGATCTAGTCACTCTTGACAGCTGTAACTGTGCAGATGAATCTGCGGCTAAAGCAGTGTTCATCTTAGAAGACACAGGCAAGAAACAATATCAACAGTTTGTCACTAAGGTGCTTACTGATCGCAGCCAATCCATCCATGATCCAATCAAAAGGAATTCGTTGCAACTCTTCAAGCAAACTCGACGCAAGACATTATCCACACATGGGAAGAAGATTAAAATGCTCCAGAACAACGTGACACTATTTGGTCAGCTGTATATTGCAATGCAAAGTCGTGAGAGTGATTTGGATGAATTCTTTGCACATGAAGTACAGTCCTTCCCTCCTTCCCTCTGAGTTTGGAAAGATTCACCTGCCAGGCACAAAGTCTGACTTACTTCAATGCCTTGAGCTCCCTGGGCAATCACAGCCACCCTCATGCTTTGACTGCAAAATCTTGGATGGAGCGGTCATTGTCCAGAGTCTGTCTACTAATACAGTGAACACATTTAATGAATATGCAAGTAATGTTTTCATCCCTTACCTGCAGAGGCAGCTACAGGATACACAAAGGTTGGATATTGTATGGGATGCATACATCTCAGACAGTTTGAAGGAGTCCACGCGTCAAAAGAGGGGTCAAGGTGTACGCAGGAAAGTGTCTGGCCAAACAAAGCTGCCAGGCAATTGGATGGATTTCCTACGTGATCCAATGAATAAGAAAGAGCTTTTTGCCTTTCTGACATCTAAGACTGAAGAGTTCAACTGGCCCCCAGACAAATCTCTGTATATCACATCAGGGCAAGCTGTATCTTCATTTGGTTCCAGCAGTACCATGAGCAGTTGCAATCATGAAGAGGCAAACACCCGGATTGTGGTTCATATACAGCATGCCCCCTGGAGCAAGGAGCAAAAACTGTCCATGTGCGTACTGTGGACACTGATGTCATTGTGATTCTTGCAGGTTTATTCCATGATTTACTGGTGATTCAACCTTTGACTGACATCTGGGTGGCTTTTGGCATGGGCAAAAAGTACAGATTTTACCATGTCAATAGCATATGTAAAAGTCTGGGTAAGGACAAGTCTCAAGCACTGTTGATGTTTCATGCCTATTCAGGGTGTGATACAACATCTGCTTTCACTGGGAAGGGTAAGAAGTCAGTTTGGCGGGCCTGGCAAGTCTATGATGAAGCCACTGAAGTATTTGCTTTCCTTGCCAGAAATCTATTCCAAAAATTAGATGCTGCTTCATGGCAGTTCCAAAAGCTTGAGAGACTGACTGTCATCTTTAATGACTAGTCCAGTTCTTCAAGCTCCATTGTCCAGAACAGGAAAGAACTCTTCTGCCATGGGAGTAGGACAATGGAGAAACTGCCACCCACCCAAGATACTCTACTGCTGCACATCAGACGGGCAGTTTATCAGACTGGAATCTGGGCGACCAGCACACTCTCACAGCAAGGTATTCCTTCTCCAAGGGACTATGGATGGACCAAGGAATCAGGGTCTTGGGAACCAATTTGGATGACACTTCCAGAAGTCCCCACAGCCTGCAGAGAACGTAATCAAATGTTGCTGTAAGGGGGATTGTTCCACCTGCAAATGTGGCAAAGCAAGTCTAGACTGCTCACCTCTTTGCAAATGCAACTGTAACGATTCATAATTATCAATTACAAGGCCAATAAAGACCATATTGATAATACTTTAACATGTATTGAAGCTTTTGTTATGTAAAAGTTCATAAACAAATAAACATAAAATGTTAACTTTGGGATTCATTTGAATACTTTATCTTGTACAGGAACTTGAAAATCGCTGTTTTTAAGCATATTTCATTGATAATGATATACTTCTAATATGACATGTTACAAAAAAAAAAATCCGAGGGCTCCTAGGCCAAAATTACACTATAGACCCTAAGGAAACACCATGCAAAATTTGGTGCTTTTATCATCTCGGTAAAAGTATTTTCACTACGCCACCGGACTAATAGACATACAATAAAAGATGAAATTATGCCTTTATGATCCTTAAGACGTCTTGATAAAACTTCTGTTTCTGAAGACTCCAAAGTGGGCAAGGTGATACTATAAAGAATTCTTTGCAATCCATTAAAATATGCCTGAACTTCATCTGAGCTCATTTTCAACAACCCTTAACCATTACTGAAAGAGATGAGGAAGTTAGTTTGATTCTTTGATCATGTGATCTTTTCAAATGAGCAGAAATTTCACACATCTATTCCGAAAATATACAAGCTTATGTATAACCAATGTATGTTTGAACAAACCAATATACATTTTTACAAATCAATATATACGTAAAGAAACCAATATATAGTTGAGGAAACTAATGTATCTAAGTCAAGTCATCTTCATTTATATAGTGCTTTTAACCATGTAGATTGTTTCAAAGCAGCTTTACAGAGGTAAACCTATAATTTAAAGTAACAGAGATTGTTTTGGCTTTATAGCGGTTCTTGAATAATGTTATTTTCCAGCTAAAGTTAGTTTTGATTGATTCACTTCCCTTGAAATGATAATTTGTTATTAAATTAGGGGCCGCTAAGATGACGCCGTTCTCTCTAAACAGACTTTAAATGCAAACCTGTGATAAACACTGATGGCGCTTACATGCGCATTAAGAATTTATTCTGTAGTTATGTGCGTTTGAATATATGTGCGCAGGTTTGTAATTCCCTACAAATCATGCCTAAAAAAACTACTTGTCTTGCCTATAAATTTGATACAGAATTTTATTGAATTTTATCACTTTGGGGTAGGTACGTGAACCGAATTCCCCACAACGCTTTATCTGTAGAGTGGTAAAGGGATCCTAATGTTGTGGATAATTTCTTCATTGAAAACGAGCTGGACTGGAGAAACTGTCTGCACTGACAGAGCTGCATCAATCACAGGCCGTGTTAAAGGGCTCATGGCGCGTATTAGAAATGAACATCCAGAAGTGCAGTGGAATCACTGTTTCATACACAGGGAAGCATTGGCATCCAAAAATATAAGTCCTGTATTCCATGACACTTTGAATGACAGCATTAAAGTGATTCACTTAAAGTCAAGGCAACTCAATGCATGACTGTTTCACCACCTTTGTGAGGACATGGGAGCTGAACACTCACAACTGCTGCTACACACAGTAGTGCGCTGGAGGGAGGATACTGAACAGGCTGTTGGAACTACAGGCGGAGGTGCACACCTTTTCGCCAGAGCAAAGATCTCCATATGCCACCCTGTTTGAAGATAAAGACTGGCTTGCAAAGCTGTGCTATCTGGCAGATATATTCAAAAAATTGAACACCCATGTTCTGAACCTGTATGACAAGGTGGGTGGTTTTCTGAAGAAAGCAGAGTTGTGGAAACGGGCATGTGTACAAGGGGATCTCAACTGCTTTTCTCAGGTGGATGCTTTCCTCTCCAGGGAAGATGTGGAGAGAGCACCAGTGAGGTCCATCATAGAAGAACATTTGGCCAACCTGATTGCGAGTTTTAACTCATACTTTCCTGACATGGAGGAGAAATCTCCACAGCTCAGTTGGGTGAGAAACCCATTTCTTTTGTCAGAAGAAAGCAGAAAAAAGCTCCCTCTCTGTCACCAGGAAAAACTCTTAGATGTGTCATCTGACTATGGCAGATGAAATATGAAAACTCCACTCTGACACAGTTTTGGGTGTGTGTAAAAAAGGAGTACCCTGAGCTAGGAGAAAAAGCTTTGCAGCAGCTACTGCCCTTTGGATCCACATATTTGTGTGAGGCCTCATTTTCTGCATTGACTGTGATCACAACAAAGCAGAGAAACAGACTGGGCCTGGAAAAAAGTCTGATCACTGCTGTGTCCTCCTTGCCACTGAGGATGACCAAGATCCTCAGTGAAGCACAAGCACGTTTTGCACTAAATTATAAGTGCAACTTAGTTTGTTGTTTATTATTACAAGTGTTTTACACACTGATTATTTATATAGGTTTCTTTTATCAAACATGTTTGGGGCCAGTCAAGGGGTACTTAAACTGCATGATTGGTTATCTGTAATGATACATTGTTTATTATCGCAAATATTTATTGTGGCAAATGTTTATTATTGCAAATGTTTTTCATTTAAAAATGTTTAATAAATCTCATAATGATGGAACATCACTATATCGCAGTCATAGCTTTTATTTCCATCTCAAATGATTGGGGCCGGTCAGGGGGTACTTGGCTGAGAAAAATGTTGATGTGGGGGGTACGTTATTGAAAAAAGATTGAGAAGCACTGCCCTAAGTGATTGAAAAAGATGCTTCCAGAGGTCATAGATCCTCTTCTTAATATCATTAATTCATCTTTGTCATAAGGATACGTACCAAAAACTTTTAAGTTGGCTATGAAAAAACGCAACTTGATCCTGCAGAATTAGTCAATTGCAGGCTGATCTCAAATCTACCTTTTCTGTCAAAGATACTAGAAAAGGCAGTATCCTCACAACTATGGTCCTTTCTAGAAAGAAATGGTATCTGCAAGGATTTTCAATCAGGATTTAGACCGTACCATAACACTGAGACAGCTCTCATTAGAGTCTCAAATTATTTGCTATTATCATCCGATCGTGGTTGTATCTCGCTATTGGTGTTACTCGAACTTAGTGCTGCATTTGATACTATTGACCACACAACATTCTTTTAAATAGACTTGAAAATTATGTTGGCATTAGTGGAATTGCATTATCATGGTTTAAATCATACTTATCTGACAGTTATCAGTTTGTAGCAGTAAATGAAGAGATGTCTTATCAATCACAAGTTCAGTATGGAGTACCACAAGGCTCAGTACTAGGACCGCTGCTGTTCACTCTTTACATGGTACCCTTAGGAGATATCATTAGGAAGCATGGCATTAGTTTTCACTGTTATGCCGACTGTCATTAATTCACAAAATTAACGGAATGCTTAGTTGATATTAGAAAAACTGGATGACTAGTCATTTCCTACTACGTAATTCTGAAAAAACAGATTCTAATTATTGGGACAAAAAACTTCCTCACGTAATAATCTAGAATACTGTCTAACATTTGATGGCTGCTCTGTCAAGTCTTCATCGTCGGTTAGGAACCTGGGTGTGCTCTTTGATACCAATCTTTCATTTGAAAGTCACGTGTCTAGTAGCTGTAAAACCGCATTTTTCCATCTTAAAAATATATCTAAATTATGTCATATGCTCTCAATGACAAATGCAGAACAATTAGTTAATGCGTCCATGGCATCAAGGCTAGATTATGGTAATGCTCTTATGGGTGGTTGCCCTGCACGCTTAATAAACAAACTGGTCCAAACAGCTGGTCCAAAACGCAGCAGCTCGAGTTCTTACTAGAACCAGAAAGTATGACCATATTAGCCCGGTTCTGTCAAAACTGCATTGGCTCCGTTAATTAAACACATTGTATAAATTTCAAAATACTGCTGATTACTTACAAAGCACTAAATGGTTTAGCTCCACAGTACTTGACGCATTAACGCATTATAGTCCTTCACGTCTATTGCGATCTCAAAATTCCGGCCAGTTGATAATACCTAGAATATCAAAATCGACTGCTGGCGTTAGATCCTTTACCTAATTAGCACCAAACTTTGGAACAGTCTTTCTAACATCGTCCGGGAAGCAGACACACTCTGTCAGGTCAAATCTAGACTAAAAACACATCTCTTTAACCTAGCATACACAACACATTATAGACTTCTATAATTCACTATTAGGATGCATAGTTTAGATCAGCCGGAACCGGGAACACTTACCATAAATCCTGATGTACTTGTTATATCATAAGAAGGATGGTGTCTACGCTAATATTAGTCTCTATGTTTATCGTATCCGGATCTGATGAAGGACCTGCGTCTGGACACGATGACAACGCAGTCCTGAAGTGTCATATACATTTTTCAAGGCTTGTACCTTGGAACCTATTTCATGGTTTGCCTTCTCGAGCCACCAGGCACTGTTTTGTGCAATTGAGCGACCGGTTTGCGTTAAGGGTTTTCTGTTAGAACGGAGTCGTGTTAGCAGTCCCTAAGTTAATAACTAATGATCGTTGTGACAGAAGTGAATAAATCAAAACTAACTTTAGCTGGAAAATAATTTCATTCTAGAGCTTCTGTAAAACCAAAACAATCTGTTACTTTAATTTCCTATTATCATTGTACAGCTGCTTTAAAACAAACTATATTGTTAAAAGCGTTATATAAATGAAGGTGACTTGACTTGTGTGTATATATATATATATATATATATATATATATATATATATATATATATATACACACTCACCTAAAGGATTATTGGAAACACCATACTAATACTTTGTTTGACCCCCTTTCGCCTTCAGAACTGCCTTAATTCTACGTGGCATTGATTCAACAAGGTGCTGAAAGCATTCTTTAGAAATGTTGGCCCATATTGATCGGATAGCATCTTGCAGTTGATGGAGATTTGTGGGATGCACATCCAGGGCACGAAGCTCCCGTTCCACCACATCCCAAAGATGCTCTATTGGGTTGAGATCTGGCGACTGTGGGGGCCATTTTAGTACAGTGAACTCATTGTCATGTTCAAGAAACCAATTTGAAATGATTCGAGCTTTGTGACATGGTGCATTATCCTGCTGGAAGTAGCCATCAGAGGATGGGAACATGGTGGCCACAAAGGGATGGACATGGTCAGAAACAATGCTCAGGTAGGCAGTGGCATTTAAAAGATGCCCAATTGGCTCCAAGGGCCCTAAAGTGTGCCAAGAAAACATCCCCCACACCATTACACCACCACCACCAGCCTGCACAGTGGTAACAAGGCATGATGGATCCATGTTCTCATTCTGTTTACGCCAAATTCTGACTCTACCATCTGAATGTCTCAACAAAAATCGAGACTCATCAGACCAGGCAACATTTTTCCAGTCTTCGACTGTCCAATTTTGGTGAGCTCTTGCAAATTGTAGCCTCTTCTTCCCATTTGTAGTGGAGATGAGTGGTACCCGGTGGGGTCTTCTGCTGTTGTAGCCCATCCGCCTCAAGGTTGTGCGTGTTGTGGCTTCACAAATGCTTTGCTGCATACCTCAGCTGTAACGAGTGGTTATTTCAGTCAAAGTTGCTCTTCTATTAGCTTAAATCAGTCGGCCCATTCTCCTCTGACCTGGCACCAACAACCACGCCACGCTCAAAATTGCTTAAATCACCTTTCTTTCCCATACTGACATTCAGTTTGGAGTTCAGGAGATTGTCTTGACCAGGACCACACCCCTAAATGCATTGAAGCAACTGCCATGTGATTGGTTGATTAGATAATTGCATTAATGAGAAATTGAACATGTGTTCCTAATAATCCTTTAGGTGAGTGTATATATATTTATTGTGGTGGTTACTTTTTTTAATCTTTTACGCATTGTTTCTTATTGTTGTCAGTAAATAAAATAAATGTCATGAAATGATGAGTATTCATTGCTTGACTGAAAATTTAGATGTGTGCACTGCAATTATCTAGTGTAATCATGCTATGTCATATGACAAAACAAATTACATTTTGCTCGTTTTACTAAAATGTAACATTTTCAGTAAAAAACTAAAAAGTAATATTAAGAAGGCTATTGATCAGCATTTATCATTATTATTGTGCATGATTGTTGGGGTGGGCTAGCAATGCAATTAATTTAGAGATCGGGTGGGTGGAGCTAGAGGTTAATAGGGAAATTAACAGGCTAAGAGGGGTACCCCTGTACAAAAAGCAGACCTGCACTTATAAATGTACTTTATTCAGCATTATACAAAGGTATTAATAAAAGAAAACACCAACAACACTTTTCTGAAGACAGCCAAGTACCACATTTATACAAAAACACCCATCCCAAATAATAATAAAAAGCTTTATAATTGTACTGACATTCCATTTAGTTTTGGGCAATTCTTCTTTCTGTGAATCTGTTCAGTACTGGAATGGCTGAATCTCTTGCCACATTGATGGCATTGATACGGCTTCTCTCCAGTGTGAATTCTCTCGTGTCCTTGCAGGGCTCCTAACTGTTTGAAACTCTTTTCACAGTATGAACACTTGTAAGGTCTTTCTCCAGTGTGGATCCTTTGGTGCAGTTTCAACTGAGTGGCTGTAGTAAAAGCTTTACCACAATCGGAGCACAAATACTCTTTCAGACCAGTGTGTATTTTCTGATGTTCTTTAAAACGTCCCCTCCATGAAAACGCCTTTCCACAAATAGAACACAAGTAAGGCTTCTCTTTTGTGTGAACTCGTATGTGGCCCTTTAAATCTGAGTCCTGAAAAAACTTCTTATGGCACTGATCACAATCAAAATGCTTTGCTCCAGAGTGAATGAGCTTATGAATTTGAAGACTTTTTGGCCATTTAAAACACTTTCCACACTGATCACATGTGAACGGCTTCTCTTCAGAGTGAATTCGCATGTGAGTATTAAAGGCTCCTTTCTGTGAGAAACTCTTGCCACACTGAGGGCATGTGAATGGCTTCTCACCAGTGTGAAGTCTTTTGTGAATCCGAATGGCTGATTTATGTTTGAAACTCTTTCCACAATGATCACATGTAAATGGCTTCTCTTCATTGTGAATTTGCATGTGACCACTAAGGTTTCCTTTATTTATGAAACTCTTTCCACACTGAGGGCATGTGAACGGCCTCTCACCAGTGTGACGTCTTGTGTGAACAATAAAGACTGAATTACGTGAGAAGTTCTTTCCACATTGAGAGCAAGTAAAAGATTTTGGGGCTTTTGCTCTTTGAGATTTTTTTTGTCCTTTATTTTCTTCGGTTATGGCATCATGAAGGTCCTGAATCGTATGTGTCTTCTCGATTTCATTCGATTCTTCACTTTCCTCTTGCACATTCAAGTCTAAAATGAAAACATAATTTTTTTTAGATGTAATTTTTTAATCACACTTCTATTTGTCCAATGTAATTTTTTTCTTCTATGAATCTTTAAGAACTATCTACGATTCTGTTAATCTATAAGACATTTTTTTATTCAGGCTTTTCAGCCGTCATTAATGAAGAATCAAGAATGGACACCAACCTCTTTGTTCCTCTGTATCTTTATCTTTCACTCCACATGCTTCTAAATTTCTAATATCACCACTGTACCCGTTAATTACCTCCATCTTTACAAAAGCTTTCATTTGGGAATGGCTTGGATGAAGGTGTGAGCAGTGATTGCTATGAGGTATGGAGGACCAGATCTGGGGGGGAAAAGTACAGTACATACATAACTTAATACAAATAATTCCACTCCAACTTCATTCAATGATTCAACAAATGAAATGCATTTTAAATCTTAAATGAGACCACTGTGTCTGACACTGGACACATAAAGAAGAGAGAGTTGGTACTCAATCAGAATAATACTTTTACCGCCGCTGCGGCAGTAAAATTGGGGGTGTGTATTTGCTTTCTTTTACCACTAAGAGTCGCTACAATCACAGATTTTGAAAAGTGTCAGATTATTCTATCTATTCAGTAATCTGACGCGGCTCGTTGAGAACTGGCCAGCAGATAAATTAAAGTGAAACATTGTAGTTACACGAATTCATAATCCCAGTACTGAAATCACAGTACAAATTTAGAATTGAAACAAAATGTAGGCTTCTATTATTGCATCAAATTTAAGCAAAGTAGGCTAAAGGTTAATATTGTGTGCCCATTTTTTCTATAGCTAGAAAGGCAATGCATGTAAAGGTTCTGTGTCTTATACTTTGTGTTATTTTAATTTGTTAGTAGGCCTAGATTTATGAACTGAAACATAACAGTGAAATAAACTAAATGATCGTAAAATTAAAACATTGTCAGGACTTGCTAACTGATGTTAGTCGGCAGCATTTGTGTTTTAGGATTAAGAATTAAATAGGCTAGGTTTACAGTAGGTTGTTATGATTAGCAAAATTTTCTTTAATAAATAATGAAAACATTTCAACATATCAACATAAACATTGCAATAGAAAAATGTCACATCAATGAGGCTTGGCGTAAGACGTTAAGCTCATGCTCATAAGACAGCGTTCAGACGATAGCTGGGTCTCGTACAACATGTACAACATGTGTCTCGTGGTGCTTCAAGTGGTCACAGTGCACGCCTGTGCACGGTGGCTCTGGATGCTTCTACTCCAGACTCAGTCCACTGCTTCCGCAGGTCCCCCAAGGTCTGGAATCGGTCCTTCTCCACAATCTTCCTCAGGGTCCGGTCACCTCTTCTCGTTGTGCAGCGTTTTTTGCCACACTTTTTCCTTCACACAGACTTCCCACTGAGGTGCCTTGATACAGCACTCTGGGAACAGCCTATTTGTTCAGAAATTTCTTTCTGTGTCTTACCCTCTTGCTTGAGGGTGTCAATGATGGCCTTCTGGACAGCAGACAGGTCGGCAGTCTTACCCATGATTGCGGTTTTGAGTAATGAAACAGGCTGGGAGTTTTTAAAAGCCTCAGGAATCTTTTGCAGGTGTTTAGAGTTGATTCAGATGATAAGGTTAATAGCTCGTTTAGAGAACCTTTTCATGATATGCTTATTTTTTGAGATAGGAATTTGGGGTTTTCATGAGCTGTATGCCAAAATCATCAGTATTAAAACAATAAAAGACCTGAAATATTTCAGTTGGTGTGCAATGAATCTAAAATATATGAAAGTTTATTTTTTTCATTACATTATGGAAAATAATGAACTTTATCACAATATGCTAATTTTTTGAGAAGGACCTGTATTCTCAGTATTCCATGGCAGCCTGTGAACACCAGAGACACTGTGGAACGGAAAAAACAAAGCTTGCCATTTCAGCTGGGTTCTAATGGCCTGGAATGGGGTGTGGACATCGATAAATGGGTAAATACTAAATTGTTCCCTTTTAACTTTGCTTTGAAACATACAAATGGATTGTTTTGGAATGCATGTCTCATGTGCTTATTTCTGAACATCAGGTTTTGCGGTGTCCCCAGTCTCAATTTAGCAGACTGTCCATCAGGCAGGAGCCAAAGTACATACCAATATGTGCATGTAAGCTTGTCCACAGATGTGTATGGTTTTTGAGACCGGTATTTCATGAGTTCCCATCATTTAAATGTATTTATTGTGCTATTTTAATTTTAAGGTGGATAAGCCTTTGGAACTGCTGGGCACGGATTTAGTGGGGAAAGTGACCAAAACCAAAACCAGTAAATTTTTAAACAGCACAATGGATTTTGTGATAGCAGAGGACACCATATCAAAGGCCATTTCTGTAAAGGAGAAAATGGACAACGTAAAAAAAAAAAAATAAATAAAAAAAAAAAAAAAAAAAAAAACAACAGGACAGGACAGGAGACCGAGGGCGGCAAATCAGACACCATTTTTTGTAGGGCAGAAGGTCCTGCGAAAAACCATAAGGAACGAGCAGAGCAAAGTGGGCAAGCTTGAGCGGAGCTGGTTGGGAGCGTATGAAATTATCCATCTCAATTATCTCTGATTGTGTTTTGGGTAAATCTGACCGTCTGAGATATTAGTCAAAAACCTCTGTTTAGTGACGAAACTGACGAGATTGTGATCGTGAGACCCGCAGAAGATGCGAGGACCTCTAAGCGGCTTAGTTTCCTAATCTGAACGGGTAAAACATAATTAAAGAGTTTCAAAAGAATAATCAAACATTCGCTCACTTTTAATGATACCCAGATATCATTAAAACCCTTTTCATTTATGGAGTCAGATGAAATAACGAGTCAATACATATGAGAAATGTGTTTAATCTTGTTGTGTTGCATAAAAGGAAAGACAGTAACCCACAGAGACCTTCACCTGTGTATTATTGGAAACCCTCATTGGACCAACAAACAGGCTTACAGAGAGAAAGACAACAGCAAGTGATGAGAGAGAAAGACAACAGCAAGTGGTGAGAGAGAAAGACAACAGCAAGTGGTGAGAGAGAAAGACAACAGCAAGTGATGAGAGAGAAAGACAACAGCAAGTGATGAGAGAGAAAGACAATGGCAAGTGATGAGAGAGAAAGACAACAGCAAGTGATGAGAGAGAAAGACAACAGCAAGTGGTGAGAGAGAAAGACAACAGCAAGTGGTGAGAGAGAAAGACAACGGCAAGTGATGAGAGAGAAAGACAACAGCAAGTGATGAGAAAGACAACAGCAAGTGGTGAGAGAGAAAGACAACAGCGGTGGCTGTGTGAGTGTGTGCATGTGTGTGTGCATAATGTTAAAGATGTATTTTGACTGAAAGTATCGCTATGAACGAGCATCTTAAAAGGAAACATCCTGTGACTCTGCGAACTCAAAACGATGAGCCAGCTGGGTAAGTAGTAGGCTTTATTCCAGTGAGTTTTTGGATTTGTTGCGGTTATACCTTCTTTTTTTAGCTATTACAGCTTGTATGCTAGGTAATAATGTTAATTGCTAACAATGCAGGTGTAATTTATTGCCCCGTTCGGCGACAGTAAAATGGACTTTTACTTCTTCAACTTAAATCTGTCAACGAAGCTTTCAATCAGTGCATTTAAATTGTTAGTTTTTAAAAGTTATGTATGTACGTGTAGACTAAAGACCTGCACTCCCACGGGACCCAAATCAACAGAACGAGGCGCGGTATCTGATGGCCGAGTGCGGGCGCAGACGGTAACGTTACCGCACTTGTGTGTGTGCTGGTCGGGGGAGAATAAAACGATTCGCGGGACTCCCGCAAAATAGAAATCTATAAATTGAACATCTCAAAACTAGTAAATTATCATATCTGTTGCACAAAAGCAACAAGAACTACTAAAACAAAACAAAAAAAATATTTACAGTCCAGAGTCTATCTATTTATATCAGGTTTGCAGCGTTTAACAATGTAGCCAATCACAGACGTGTTGATTTCTTGAATGCATTGGCCAATCGGAAGCATTTAGGATAGAATCTCCTCACGGCTCAAAATGGACTTTTTGTTCAGTGCTGAATTCTGCATATTGGCAAATCGATATTATGAAAGATTCATTGTGCAGTCAGTTTCATTGCTAATAACAGATGTCAGCTTTTTAGGAATTATTAAGGGGGAAATCCGAAATCTTTAAAAATAAACTATAACGTTATATTTACCTATTAACAGTAGCATAGGCTGTAATCTAGTGTATGTGAACCTTTTTGCAAAAAAACACAAGTATATTTCGAACAAGTTAATTGAGTAAATCATACTCCCACTATAGTAATTAATTAGACTATAATAAACACATTTCCTAAATAGGCCTGTGATTGTATACATTATGAAATAGTACCATTAGTTAAAAATAAGTTTAAAATATTTACATATTTCATTACCCTTTCTGAAATATATATTTTTTTTTTTGTCATTCATCATTTCATGTTAAAATAAAATACAGATGCACTACCTACTCTTCAAAATACAGCTGATATATTGGTAGGATTCATAGATTTCATTTTTAAAAATGTTTATGATATTGTTGTGCTTGTTTTATTACTCAGGAAGAGACAACGCAGTGTGCAAGATTTCTTCCATAAAAAGGACGTCACCGTTTGCACGCCCCACATGGCCGCTGGACTTACCGACAGTATTCTGAACATGATTGTAAAGGATATGAGACCTCTTTCTATTGTAGAGGGTCAGGGCTTTCGTGAGATGATCAACGTGTTCTATCCAGGATACACACTTCCCTCCAGGTTCCACTTCACTAAGTTGATGGAGAAAAAATATGAGGAGAATTTTGAGTAAAGAATTTTTAGTAAAAGCTTCACTCAAAAAAGTAAAAACCAAAATCACTCTAACCACAGATGCATGGACCAGTATTGCCACTGAGGCATACTTGGGTGTCACTTGCCACTTCATTAATGAAGACTGGGAGCACTCGAAGATCGGCATACAGCTGAAAATATTGCTACCTGGGTGGAAAAAGCAGCTGAGAAGTTTAAGATATCCATGACCAATGTAATGGCGGTTGTACATGATAATGCTGCAAATGTTGTTGCTGCTCTACGAATTTTGCAAGAAAAGCATGGGATTGCTTCTCTCAGGTGTGCTGGTCATACATTACAGTTGGTTGTCAACCACGCTCTAAAGGATCTCCAGATCACCAGGGCACTGAGTGCTGCGAAGAGCCTTGTGGAACATTTAAAAAAAAGTGAGCTGGCCAGCACAAGGCTGAAGGCAAAGCAGCAACAAATGGGTAGCCCTGAACATGCGCTAATTCAAGATGTACCCGTAAGATGGAACAGCACTTTGCACATGATCAGCCCCCTGCTTGAACAGAGGTGGCCTGTGACAGCAACGCTTTCAGATCCTGATGTCACGCCACAAGGGAAGTGCTTCCTGGATTAAAAAAATGATCAATGGAGCCTACTTGAGGAAGTGGAACAAGTCCTGAAGCCTTTTGAGTGTGCTACTGTCTTCCTGAGTGGAGAGTCCTATGTGACTGTTTCCACTCTACCTCCGCTGGTGAAGGGCTTACAGAAGTCCATTCAGAGCACATTATTTGAGAACACAGCTGTCAAGGCTTTCCAAGCTGTTGCTGCACAGGAGATGACATCAAGATGGGAGTGGGAAACTAAATTCAAAGATGATGGAGAAAATGTATGCATTATTGCAGCAGCCCTTGACCCCAGATTCCGCAAACTAAAATTCCTGCAAGCAGAGGACATTTTAAAAGTTCACCTCAAAGTTCAAGGTCTTGCACTGGAAGAGAAAAGAAGAGAGAGGGAGCAAACACATTATCGTCAAGGAGGGGAACAGGATGACTCAGCCAGTAGAGATACAACACTTTCAGAGAGGAGGCCCAGTGTCTCTGCTGGACACTTTGCTCGGTTCGGATTCAGATGAGCACAGTAACAGTGAAGACGACACTGGTCACATCCAAGATCAGGATTCTCACAGTGAAGCAGCAAGGAATGATATACTTGTGTACTTTGGTGAGCAGGCTATCCCAAAGAATGAAAATCCATTAAAATGGTGGAAAGAATATGAAGCAAGATTTCCAACCTTGGCCATGCTGGCAAAGTCTTACTTGTCTATACCAGCAACTTCAACCCCATCTGAACGCCTTTTCTCGGTTGCCGGCAACATTGTGACTAAAAAAAGAGCAAGCCTAACTTCAGAGCATGTAAACATGCTTACATTCCTCCATTGTAATGCTATTTAAGATCGTGCTGACGTACAATACTGTCAATGATATGCAGAATTTTTTTTAGATTATCTGCCTTTTTTAAAAAATTCTGTTACTTGAAATGAGTGAAGTTATTCAAATTAGTAACAAAGTCCCCCAACTTTTTTTGCACTGTTTAGGTTGGACTTTGGTCCTTTAAACTAAAGGTAGCATTTCAGGTGTTCTTTGCACAGTGTTTATGTGTTTATGTTTGACTTTGCTCCTTTAAACTTAAGGTAGCATTTCAAGTGTTCTTTGCACAGTATTAGGAAGTGTTTATGTTGGACTTAGCTCCTTTAAAAAACTTAATGTCTTCATATTAATGTATTTTCTTGCACTGTGTTTGGCAGAATTTATGTGAAATTGTTACATGATGCACTAAAGTGCTGTTTGCAATATAATTCTGGCACTTTATTTTTTATACTAGGAAATTTCAATGTATTTTTCAGAAAATGAATTAATAAAAGTTTGAAATACTAATGGTAGAAGTTGTACTTATTATTTATTGGAAATTTTGCCAATCCAAATCAGGTAATCCAAAAAATATGTGTTAGATTAATCGAAATAATAATCGTTAGATTAGTTGACTAATCGAAGAAATAATCGATAGATTAATCGACAACAAAAATAATCGTTAGATGCAGCCCTAATTGTTACTCTTATTTATTTTTTATAGATTGCCTGTGATGACTGTGGGCGATGATTCCACGTAAAGTGTGAGGGCAATAAATCAATCTAAGATAAATACAAATGTGTTTCTTGTAATAATAACTAAATTATGAAGCCATTGTTTTTGGAGTTTGTTTATTTTTCCCTTCATTTTCACTTTGGTTAAACCTACTCGAAAATCAGTCTTTAAAAACAAGCATTATTTCTTGTATAAAATGTGACATTAAAATCACCTGTGAAATGATAGTGGTTCAAATAGTCCTGCGCTAGAGTCTTTATCTGTACTAACCAGAGCCTTAACAAACATTACATTAAATTCGGTAATACGTTTTAAATTTGAAAATAAATAAACTGGATTAAATTAACAGATGGGAAAAACTCACTTTCAAGTAAAAAAAAAAAAAAATACAATACTTCTTTAATCTTTTGGCTTCCCGTACATCCAGTTGTGCTTCTTGCTCGTATTCAGTTCTGATGGTACGTACGGTAACTCGGCAACTACGCATGACATGTAGTATGATTGCGTAAAAAGAACAGGAATTCCGGAAAGAAACAGAATCGACTTCTTCACCGGTCTGTTTTGTTACTAGCGCCACAGGCAATAATGTCAGCTGTGTGTTCTCGCTCTCTTCTCTCTGACATAACACACACATACCTCCTCTCACTCACTCGCTCCGTTAAAATAATGCTTGTATTTTAACAGTGAATTGGTTATGTTCATAAGCTCTTAAAATGACAGAAGTTCAATATTCCTGCTACTGTCTGTCAAGTTAATAAAAGAACAAGACAATCATTTTGTTTTATTACGGTTAATTTACAAACGTGTCTGTCGGTGTTTGTTGAGTATGAAATGGCATCTAACTATACAGTGAATAATAACTGCGTTGGTGAGCGTTTTCTGGTTAACTTAGCAGTCTCTGTGAATGAACATTCGCCTTATAGCATTCTAACAAGCTCTTTCGGAAAGGAAATTTGAAAATATTCGCAAAATATGAAGTACACCTACATGTGCTGGGTCTGAAGTTAGAGCACGAAGCGTTGGTAATGACCCTCTCTTCAGAGACAACTTTTTAGCAAATCCAGCGTTGAACTGACCCTCGTTTGTGAAGCAGTCCGGCGTAAAATGATTTGCGCAAATAAATAATATTTTGACGACATTCTCTGGCACATTCCCTTCATAAATGAAATGTATCCACTGCGTCCTCAGTTGCTCAGATTCCGGGAGTTTATGGAGACTTTTATATTCGTTTGTACACCCAATAACAGAACATTTGTGATGTTTTTTTTGCACAGACATTGTTTATCTCCCGCTGCTAGAACGTGGAAACAGAAGGCGATAGGAAAAGGGTTGCCAGGTCCCAGAAAAATGAATTTCTTCTTCTATTTTGGTGTTTTACGGCAGTTGGCATCCATAGTGTTGCATTACTGCCCCCTGCTGTGTCACTTCAACCAACTTACAACCTTCCAGTCCAGTCCTCCTTAGGAAATCAAACAAATATCCCCTTTGTCATTATTACCCCATTCTACTGTACTTTTAACATTATAATCTACTATACCTATCCGTAGATGATTCTTCAACTCTTGTCTTTCTTATATATTTCTAGCATGATATAAAGATGTGCTGATAAAACTTTACAATATGTTCATTAGTTAACTACCTTAGTTAACATTAACTAAAAATGAACAATACTTCTTCAGCATTTATTAATTTTAGTTAATATTAATTTTAACATTTACTTATACGTTATTGACAGGGCTTGACATTAACACCCACCAACCCACTAAATGCGGGTGGATTTCCCTAATGGAACAAAAATATATGGGAATATACTGAAAAATATAATGCTATTACATAATACATTTCTATATACGGGAAACTAGTGCTTATATTTTTCAATATACTGCAATATATACATTGACCGTGGCTATAACTAAAGGGTTAGTTCACCCAAAAATGAAGATTCTGTCAGTAATTACTCACCCTCATGTTGTTCCAACCCCGTTAGACTTTCGTTCATCTTCTGAACACAAATGAAGATATTTTTTATGAAATCTGAGGTGTCTCACTCCTTCATAGGCTTCTAGGTAATTTCATCTGCCAGCCCAAAAAAAGTTAGTAAAGACATTGTTAAAATAGTCCAAGTGACTACAGTGGCTCAACCTTAAGTTAACCAAGCAACAAGAATACTTTTTGTGCGCAAAAAATAGCATTATATGTAATATTCACAGAGTTTTATCCTTTATTGTGTACATATATTGCACATACATGTTCCAATATAAATGTGAATGTTCACACACACACACACACACACACACACACACACACACACACACACACACACACACACACACACACACACACACACACATACATATATATATATATATATATATATATATATATATATACACACACACACACACGGAATGAGTTATAACAGATTTCTAGTTCCCAGCATGCTTGCTTCTGACAGTTAAAGGAGCAAATGTTAAAATTAAGTGTTATTTAATGTGTTTTGCTCAATAATATAGGGGGATATTTGATAGTGTTTCATGTTCTATAATTTTGTAATTTAAAAAGTTTTCTGGTATGTCTGAGTTTTTGGGGTTACCATTGTGGTGACGAGTAAGAGCCTGTGGTTCGGTTGACGATTGGCCAAACACCAGTAAGATTTTAATGTTGTATTTTAAAAGCAATGGCTGTGCACTTCTCCGCACAGTATCTTGTATAGTATCTTGGTTAAATACTTTAGTACTTGCAGGTGTACTTGTGCAGTTGTTATCTAGCTTGAAATATTAAACATTTATAATGTAAAAAAAAAACAAAAAAAACATAAGAAATATATATTACATTATTATTTTTCTATACACTGTATGTTTATGCTGCATGAGTAAATATATCTGCAGTATATTACACATGCAGTACCATATCTGATCACATATCTGAATATTACTGAATATAAAATTACATACATTAAGATATATTAGTAAATATATTGGCAAATTTTTCAATATATAAAAAGCGGCAATTACTTAATATATGAAAATATTTTGAATACATAATATATTCTGTATATTTTCAAATATACTGTTAAACCATTTAATATATTGATCATTCATATATAGGGAAATATATTTTATTTTCATAAGGGTTCAGCCGTGGCATGTAACGCAGTCACTCCTAGCCACTTTGGCTGGTTGAATTTAATATCTAATATAGGCCTATACTTGTTTCATATGTAGTCTTTTAAAAATGCATCTGACATAATAAAGTACAATAGTGTTGTCACAGATATCACTTTTTTGATATCTGAAATGCTTCTAATTCATTTTCCGCCAAACAAACACTGCCAGCTGAGTTCTCTCTCTCATCTCTCTGACAGCAAGCTGACACACAAACCATCCATTTACCAACTCGTTTCATTTGCTCCGGATTAATATTGTCACTGTTACAGGGCTTGAATTTCCGCGTGTGATTGCTCTTATCGTGCTTAATTTGACTTATTTCCGCAGATTTTATACTCACATCCAAAGTGCGCGCACAGTATAATGCGTCCATGCATCAGGTCTTATCAGTATAATATTAGCAGCCCTAATATAGCCCACCGGCTGCAAAAATTTGAGATATTGGAATCATTAGATAATATAAATGTTTTTAATATGGCAGGTTTTCCCCATGGTATCTGTCAAAATTGTGACCATTGAAAATACTGAGTGGCTAGTCACTGAAAATTACTAGCCACAGTGGCTGGTGAGCAGAAAAGTAATAAACCATCGACAGGGTGATGAGATCTAAATAGATCTGACTAGAAGGAATGTGACACCAATTACCGACATTTCAGGTTACATTCAGAACTTACAGGTGGATCCTTTCAGCTGTCACGTGTACTCTGAAAAGGGCATTTCAATCCTAGTGAGTGACACACATGAGGAAAAAGTCACCAGTAACCCTCTATTTAGATGCCACTGGAAAATACCAGAACAGGAAAAAGAAAGTTCTATGCCCTCATTTTGGCAGGTCAAGGCCATGGCACACAACCTTTGCCCGTTGCTGAAATGCTGTCCAATGACAACACTGTGCCATCTATTTCTTTGTGGCTATTGCCACTGGGAGAATTCTTGAACAGGTCTACCGGTGCCTGGGCAAATCAACTCCAGATCAGCTGGACCTGCTGGGGGTGGAGTCTCCACTCTCCTCGGACTGTAACTTGTCGTAAGAGTGAGTCCGCTGCGTAACTAAGGTTGCCCGGATGTGGGTGGCTTGCAGATACTTCAGTCTCTGTTGACTCCAGAGGAGGAGATGGCAGACGAGTTGCTTATACTACCCTGGTGGTTGATATATGCCACTGTCGCTGTGTTGTCAGTCCAGACCAACACGTGCTTGCCCTGGATCAAAGGTAAAAACCTCCTTAGGGCTAACAGCAATGCCAACACACTCTAGGCAGTTGATGTGCCCGTGCAGTCGAGGGCCTGTCCAAGTCAAGTCAAGTCAAGTGTATTTATATAGCGCTTTTCACAATATAAATTGCATCAAAGCAGCTTCACAATATCAATCAAATAACATAACAATGTTTGTTTCTTAGTGGAAAAAACATCCACGTTTGGTAGGGCTGATCAATGGTATTAATGCTTGGTTAATTAATTTGAATATCCCCAACTGAGCAAGCCAAAGGCAACAGTGGCAAGGAACCGAAAAACTCCATCAAGTGACCTAATGGAGAGAAAAAAAGAAAAAAACCTTGGGAGAACCCAGCCTCAGTCGGGGGCCAGTTCTCCTCTGGCGTTTATGAACTAGAGGCCGGATTTACAGTAACTGTAATTTGATACAGAATTTTGTTTTATTTTATCACTTCGGGGTGGGTACGCGAACCGGAATCACAACGTTTTATCTGTAGAGTGGGAAAGGGATCCTCCATAGGGAGAGGCTAGTTGGCACTTCAGCACTGCGTTGTCATCGGGTCCAGGCAAAGCTCCTAGTCAGATCTGGATACGGCCTGGATCCGGCAGGCTGCGGGAAAACCTTGGGATAAACAAAGACACTAAAATTAGCGTAGATGCCATTCTTCTTATGATGATGTAACGAGTACATCAGGATTTAAGGGAAGTGTTCCCAGTTCCGGCTGACCTAATCTATGCAGCCTAACATTGAATTATGTATTGTTTTTAGTCTAGCTTTGAACTGACAGAGTGTGTCTGCTTCCCGGACAATGGTAGGAAGACTGTTCCAAAGTTTTGGTGCTAAATAGGAAAAGGATCTACCGCCAGCAGTCGATTTTGATATTCTAGGTATTATCAACTGGCCCGAATTTTTAGATCGCAATAGACGTGAAGGACTATAATGCGTTAAGAGCTCGCTCAAGTACTGCTGAGCTAAACCATTTAGTGCTTTGTAAGTAATCAACAATATTTTAAAATTTATACGATGTTTAATAGGCAGCCAATGCAGTGTTGACAGAACCGGGCTAATATGGTCATATTTCCTGGTTCTAGTAAGAACTCGAGCTGCAGCGTTTTGGACCAGCTGTAGTTTATTTATTAAGCGTGCAGGGCAACCACCCAGTAGAGCATTACAATAATCTAGTCTTGATGTCATGAAAGCATGAACTAATTGTTCCGCATTTGTTAATGAGAGCATATGTCGTAATTTAGATATATTTTTAAGATGGAAAAATGCGGTTTTACAGACACTAGACACGTGACTTTCAAATGAAAGATTGCTATCAAAGAGCACACCCAGGTTCCTAACCGACGACGAAGACTTAACAGAGCAGCCATCAAGTGTTAGACAGTATTCTAGGTTATTACGTGTGGAAGTTTTTTGTCCAATAATTAGAATCTCTGTTTTCTCAGAGTTTAGTAGTAGGAAATTACTAGTCATCCAATTTTTTAAATCAGCTATGCATTCCGTTAATTTTGTGAATTGGTACGTTTCGTTAGGTTTTGAAGAAATATACAGCTGAGTATCATCGGCATAACAGTGAAAGCTAATTCCATGTTTCCTAATGATATGTCCTAATGGTATCATGTACAGAGTGAACAGCAGCGGTCCTAGTACTGAGCCTTGTGGTACGCCATACTGAACTTGTGATCGATAAGACATCTCTTCATTTACTGCTACAAACTGATAACGGTCAGATAAGTATGATTTAAACCATGCTAGTGCAATTCCACTAATGCCAACATAGTTTTCTAGTCTATTTAAAAGAATGTTGTGGTCAATTGTGTCAAATGCAGCACTAAGATCAAGTAACACTAATAGAGAGATACAACCACGATCGGATGATAAAAGTAAATCATTTGTAACTAATGAGAGCTGTCTCAGTACTATGGTGCGGTCTAAATCCTGACTGAAAATCCTCGCAGATATCATTTCTTTCAAGAAAGGAACACAATTGTGAGGATACTGCTTTTTCTAATATCTTTGACAGAAAAGGCAGATTTGAGATCGGCCTGTAATTGACTAATTCTGAAGGATCAAGTTGCGTTTTTTTTAACAAGCGGTTTTATCATAGCCAGCTTAAAGGTTTTTGGTACGTATCCTAGAGACAAAGAAGAATTAATGATATTAAGAAGAGGATATATGATCTATGGAAGCATCTCTTTCAATAGCTTAGTCGGTATCGGGTCTAACATACAAGTTGTCGATTTAGATGAATTAACGAGTTTGCAAAATTCTTCCTCTCCTATAGCAACAAATGAATACAATTTTTCCTCAGGGAGACTACAATGCACTCCCTGATGCGATACTGTAGTAGACGGTTGCATAGTTATAATTTTGTCCCTGATATTATCAATCTTATAAGTGAAGAAGTTCATAAAGTCATTACTGTGTTGGCCTGAAACTTCTGTGCTTGAAGCTTTCTTTTTCGTTAAGTTAGCCACTGTTTCAAATAAATACCTAGGATTATGTTTATTTTCTTCTAATAGGGTTGAAAAATAAGCAGATCTAGCAGCTTTTAAAGCCTCTCTGTAAGCAATCGAGCTCTCTTTCCATGAAATCCGAAATACCTCTAGTTTTGTTTTCTTCCAGTTGCGCTCCATTTTTCTGGCTGCTCTCTTAAGGGCCTGAGTGTGCTCGTTGTACCACTGCGTTGGACTACTTTCTTTAATCTTCTTTAAGCGCAACGGAGCAACTGCGTCTAAAGTGCTGGAAAAGAGAGAGTTAAAAGTTTCTGTTGCAATATCAAGTTCTTCTAAGCTATCCGGGATGCTGAGATGATGAAACTGATTAGGAAGATTATTGATAAAGCAATCTTTAGTGGCAGAAGTTATAGGTCTAACATATTTATAACACGGAGTCGGCTTTGCAGCCTTGGCTAAATGTAATTTACATGAGACTAGATAATGGTCTGAGATGTCATCGCTCTGCTGCAGAATTTCAACGGCATCAACATCTATTCCATGTGATAATATTAGATCTAGAGTATGATTACGACAATGAGTGGGTCCTGACACGTGTTGTCTAACTCCAATTGAGTTTACAATGTTTTTAAGTGCAAATCCCAATGCATCTTTTTCATTATCTACATGTATATTAAAATCACCAACAATTAGTACTTTATCGTTAGCCAATACTAATTCTGATAGAAAGTCCGCAAATTCTTTGATAAAATCTTTATGGTGCCCTGGTGGCCTGTATACAGTAGCCAGCAGAAATCTCAAACGTGATTTATCGTTTACACTATATATTTTTACATTAAGCACCAACACTTCAAAAGAAGTATATTTAAAAATAGATTTCTTAGTGGTTTTGAAAATATTACTATAAATTACAGCAACACCTCCCCCTTTGCGTTTTAGACTAGGTTCATGTTTATAACAGTAATCTTGTGGGGTTGACTCATTTAAAGTAATGTAATCTTTGGTTTTAGCCAGGTTTCTATCAAACACAGCACATTTAGATTATAATCTGAAATCATATCATTAACTATGAGCGATTTTGAAGTAAGGGATCGAATATTCAGCAACCCAAGCTTAATCATTTGTTCATCTGTATTATATCTGTTTTTTATTTGTTGAACATCAATTAAATTTTTTACCTGACGTTTTTGGGATTTCCAAATTCGGGGAACAGACACAGTCTCTATATGATGATATCTAGGTGAAAGAGGCTCTATGTGATGGGATTTATCTGACCTTGGTGACGCGAGGCCGATAGCAGACGGTCGGTTTAGCCAGTCTGTCTGCTTCCTGACCTGGGCCCCAGATTGTCATGTTGTAGCTCTAAGACTATGTGCCATATTACTAGAGAGAAGAGTAGCACCATCCCAGGAGGGATGAACACCATCTCTTTTCAACAGGTCAGGCTTGCCCCAAAAACTTTTCCAATTGTCTATGAATTCTATATTATTCAACGGACACCACTTAGACAACCAACCATTGAGTGAGGCCAATCTGCTAACTATCTCATCACTACTGCGAACAGGAAGGGGGCCAGAGAAAATTACAGTGCCAGACATCGTACTTGCGAGTTTACACACCTCTTTAATATTAATTTTGGTGATCTCCGACTGGCGGAGTCGAACATCATTAGTGCCGACATGAATCATGAGATACACCCGTTCAAACTCGCCCATAGACTCTGCTTGAGCCTACCTTAAGAGAGTCATAGTTACTCCCTAACTTTACCCGACTCTTTTGGAACAGGGACTTTGGGCGTGGGGGAGCACCGCGGCCATCACCATGATCTTAGAGAATTTACGATTAGCATTAGCCAGCACTTTTAAATTTGCTTTGATGTCAGGCGCTCTGGCTCCCGGCAAACATGAGACTATGGTGGCTGGTGTCTCTATTTTCACGTTCCGTGTGATCGAATCACCAACTACCAGGGCACAATCAACAGAATTCTCAGTGGGTGTTTCACTGAGTGGGGCAAATCTATTTGTTATGGTAATCGGAACGGAAGAGTGGTTTTTCAATCCGCGACTAGAGCTATCTCTCACGGTCACCCATCTGCCCTGCTGCGTGGGCTATACTTCAGCCGGAACCGAATCATGTACAGAGTTCACTATGCTAGGCGCATCCAAAATAGTATCTAAAGCTCTAGTACTATCCTTACTATCCTCAATTAAAGTTTGGATGCGTGTCTCTAGCTCTGAAATCTTCTCCGTCAGCCTGACTGTCTCCTTGCATTTATCACAAATAAATCCTATATTGCCATCGGAGAAGGCTATACTAAACATATGCCATGTGACACAGGTGACAATAACAGGAAAAGACATTACTCACCGTTTGTGTTGACTGATTCTTACTTACCTGGGGTTTTATGAACTCAAAGGCGCGGGCGCGCGAGAGAAAATAAATAATAAATAAATGAGCGCGGGTGGCGCGTAAACACTAGCGTGCGGTGCTAACAATAACGGAAGCTAGCGATGTAAGGATAATCTGAGATGTTGGGTAAACTATATTTAGTAATATAAACAACTAGAAATGATAGTAAATGATGGTTCAAAACAGAAAGAAATACGAAGCTAATACGAGGCGTAGAGCTTACAGCCTCGACGCAAACAAACTCACAGCAGGCAGGAAGGCAGACAGGAGCAATCGATCAGTGCACCAGAGGTCCAGGACCCTGAAGCTGCATGCCCATTGCATACGTCGCCCCAGCCTGTCCTGGATATGTCTTGTAAAAACAACACATCTGGACAGTTGTTCTAAGGGAACACCTGCCTGTAAAAATGAAAGGTCTATCCAAGGGCTAAATGTGTGACAGCACGTGATTTGTAATCGCAGCGCCATGCACATCTCAGGACTTGTATAAAGTCAATGCGGAAGCGATTTGCATCAATCCAAGTGATGTTACCGTGGCCGAGAATGCCATATACCCCAGGAGCCTCTGAAAATACTTAAGAGGAACCCGTTTTGTACTTTAACAAATTCAAGCAGTTCAGCACTAAACAAGCATGGTCTTGCGAAAGATGTGCTGTCATTGTGACAGAGTCCAACTTCACACAGAGGATAGAGATGCTCTGCACAGGGGAGAGCATGCTCTTCTCCCATTTGACCTGAAGTCCCAATCTGACTAGATGCTCGATTAGCATGTCTCTCTGTGTGCACACAACAGCTGTAGAGAGTGGACTAACATTAGCCAGTCGAGATAGTTGAGGAGGCAAATGTCTACTTCCCTCAATGGGGAAAGGGCAGCCTCTGCGACTCTGGTAAAGACGCGAGGAGACGGAGAACCTGTAGGGAAGGACCTTGTGCGGGTTTGACCACCCTTCAAAGGTGAACCGAAGAAAATAAGTATGGGTGTTTCAGGTCTATCGCCGTGAACCAATCCTGGTATCTGAGACACGTTAGCATGTGTCTCTGAGTGAGCTTCTTGAGCCTGTGAAAGACCAATTCTGGATCTATGAGTACTGAACTGAGCCTGATTTCCCCTCCCCTTTTGGGTACGATGAGGTAAGGCCTGTAGAAGCCCTTCTTCACCTCGGCTGGAGGGACAGACAATCGCATCCTTTGCTAGAAGGACTGCAATCTCTGCCTAAAGGACAGCAGCACTCTCGCCTCGTACTGAAGTAAAAAGAGTGCCACTGTACCTGGGCGGGCACCTGGTGAACTGATTCTGAGAAGTCAGTGTGATGGATTGGCAGAAGGCTGCATATCTCGGCTGCCACGTCATCATGTGCCGCTGAAGGTAATGAGTTTAAAGTACTCTTGACCGCCCTTGCAACAGTTTACCATGTTTTATTTGTGGTAAATTTTGACTAATTTCATGTAGAATTTAAAATAGATAATCTGATAAAGGAAAAGATTATACACTGATGAGCCAAAACAGTATGACCTGTCACAGTCTAGGTATAGCAGATGATAGATTAGATGGTAAGCAAACAATCAGTTTTTGTAAAAGAAGGTTATGAAAATCCAAAATGGCTGGAACATTTTAGATATGAAAATGGAAATTTGGAAACTGGCTGCAGCGAGGAGCGTGTTCTTTTAAAACTGAGTATTAAAAGTGCTTTAAACGGTGCCAACCCATTGTGGAGTTAATTTTAACCGAGCAGTATAACAAGAACTAAATAGTAAATTAGACCAGCGTGTTGGGTTTAACGTTTAATCCAACTCAGCTGTTTTCAGCCCAGCATTTTTTAGTGTTTGGTAACATCATATGACCATAAAAATATGATTTAAACTTTATATTTACTTCTTTAAACCATATTTTAAGAAAAGACATGATTATAAAGGATTTTGTGTATAATTACAGATGGACTGAATGAAAACTCGCTCTCGAACTCTAGGTGATGCTTATGGAACCGCAGAAAGAGAGCGGTTACCCCTGTACACAAAGCAGAACTGCACTTATAAATGTACTTTATTAAAAACTTTATTCAGCATTATACAGAGGTATGAAGAAAAGAAAACACCAATGACACTTTTTTGAAGACAGCCAATTCCCACATTTATTTAAAAACTTTATAATTGTACTGACATTCCATTTAATTTTGGGCAATGCTTTTTACTGTGAATCTGTGTAGTTTTGGAACAATTGAATCTCTTGCCACATTGATGGCATTGATACGGTTTCTCTCCAGTGTGAATTCTCTCGTGTGCTTGCAGGGCTCCTAACTGCTTGAAACTCTTTTCACAGTATGAACACTTGTAAGGTCTTTCTCCAGTGTGGATCCTTTGGTGCACTTTCAACTGAGTGGCTGTAGTAAAAGCTTTACCACAATCAGAGCACAAATACTCTTTCACACCAGAATGTATTTTCTGATGGTCTTTAAAACGTCCCAGCCAAGAAAACGTCTTTCCACAAATAGAACACAAGTAAGGCTTATCTTTTGTGTGAACTTTCCTATGGCCCTTTAAATCTGATTCCTTAACAAACTTCTTATCGCACTGATCACAATCAAAAGGCTTTTCTCCAGAGTGAGTGAGCTTATGGACTCTGAGACTGTATGACCATTTGAAACTCTTTTCACACTGACCACATGTAAATGGCTTCTCTTCATTGTGAATTTGCATGTGACTACTAAGGTTTCCTTTATTTATGAAACTCTTTCCACACTGAGGGCATGTGAACGGCTTCTCACCAGTGTGACGTCGTGTGTGAACAATAAAGACTGAATTACATGAGAAGCTCTTTCCACATTGAGGACAGGTAATAGTCTTTTTGGCTTTCGCTCTTTGAGATTTTGTGCGTCCTTTTTTTTCTGCAGTTCTGGCATCATGACTGTTCTGAATCGGATGTGTCTTCTCTATTTCGTTCAATTCTTCACTTTCCTCTTGCACATTCATCGAGTCTAAAATGGAAATATTAATATTTTTAGATGTGATTTTTAAATCACTCTTCTATTTGTCCTATGCTATTTTTTGCTTCTATAGCCCCTTTCACACAGCGATTCCGGAAAAAATACATGGATAAAGTGACCCGGGTTCGTTTGATTTTGGTTCATTCACGCTGCCAGTGATTTTCCGGAATCAGAGAGTGCGCTCACACACAACCCGTAAAAATCCCGTAAAGACACGTGACATCGATGTGACTTGTAATCCCAGCAGCGTCTTAAGTTTGCTTATGAGCTGCGATCTCTCTCTCGTGAAACCACGTTTCTGCATGTTTTCTCTGATTCGACCATAAACTTGTGCTTTACGTACCATTTCACAGCTGGCGAACGATCCCGGCTTCATTATTACGGCTTTTGTTCACACAGCGTGCGTTCCGAGACTGAACACAGCAATGTTACTAGGTCCCCAACCCGGCATCGACCCCGGATAAATCCTGGTCGAGTTTGCGTTCACACAGACGGCGTTCTGGCAATTTGCCGGCAATTTGCCGGGTTCAAAGCGCTGTTTGAAAGGGGCTTATGAATCTTTAACAACTATCTACGATTCTGTTCATCTGTCAGAAAATGTGTTTCATTCAGATTTTTCAGCCGTCATTAATGAAGAATCAAGAATGGACACCAACCTCTTTGTTCCTCTGTATCTTTATCTTTCACTCCACACGTTTCTGAATTTCTAATATCACCACTGTCCCCTTTAATAACCTCCATCTTTACAACAGCTTTCATTTGGGAATGGCTTGGATAAAGGTGTGAGCAGTGATTGCTATGAGGTATGGAGGACCAGATCTGAAAAAAAGTACAGTACAGACATTACTTTGTACAATTAATTCCACTTCAACTTTATTCAATGATTCAACAAATTAAATGCATTTTAAATCTTAAATGAGACCACTGTCTCTGTCACAGGACACAAAAAGAAGAGCTATAATTAAGTAATTATAACCTTGGGGTAGGGCTGTGTAAAAATAGACCTTGTTTACATTGTCAGTGAAATGTGACCCAATTCCAATTTGTTGCTCATATGTGACAGATCGGATGTGTTCTATGACTGTGTAAACAGGAAAAAAAAACATGCATGCATTCGGATATTTCAGGCCTTGATCATAGTTGGAAATAAATCAGATATAAATCAGATATGTGCCAATGCGAATGTCATGTAAACAGGCAGATCGCATTTTCTGGGGCATTTGGCTACGTCTCCGTGGTTTAATGAAGAGAGCAACCCCCGGGTGCGCATCTGTAGGGACGCATGGCCCGCCGAAACGACAAAACATTGTGTCAAAGCGCATAACCTTACTGCAGATTGCCTGCTGATGTATGATGCAGTGATAGTCTGGGCCGTTCTTGCAACTGAGCTGTATCACTTAAGTCCACAGATTTATCGCACTAGGGATGTCCCGATACCACTTTTTCACTTCCGATACCTATACCGATGCCGCAGCTTTGGCTTTTGCCGATACCGATATCAATCCGATATTTTTATTTAATTCTTAAACTAATAAAATATATAGCACTTTTCTCAATTAGCCACCTAAAATATACCTCCAGTATATAGTCCACAACAACAGTTGATTATGAAAGATTGCCACCCTTTATTCAAACACTACAAAAAAAAATACAGGTACTTCAGTACTTAAAGCTAGCTAGCTACCAACAGGTTTAAAGTTAAAACAATTTAAACAGCAGCATTCTACATTGTATATAACCAAATAAATACAAAACAATCCCTCACAGTGCAGCTATGTGCAAATCACAGTAATAACAAAAAGGCACTGAAAGACATAAATATGTATAACATAAATATAACATAACATTAACAAACAGTTTAAACCTTACGCTAACCTTAAACAGTTTAAACCTTAAACTTACTGACCTAGCTGCTTTATTATAATTATAAAAAATAAAAAATCCCTTTCACTGGTGCAGTTTCCCTGTAACAAAGTTCTTGAACATGTTTTACGTTTTCTCACGTAACCATGAGGGGCAGATTCTTCTTTAGGAAGATTATTTTTTAAGCGGTTTCTGACGTCAGCCTGCTCCTTCTTTCATCAATCACATTTGAGGCTGTGCTAAAGAGCCTCTCACTCTCTACACTTGTGCAGGGAGCACAGATAAACTTAACTGCCGTGGCTGCCAGGGAGGGCAGTCGAGGTTGGTTTACTTTCCAGTAAAGTAAGGGATTGTCCGACCGTGGAATATTTGCCTCACTTAGGTTGGTCTCCACTTGAATTTTTGCACTTGTGGTTTTCTTAGGAACAGGTAATACTTGGCTCTCCTCCAGGATTTCATTAAAGATGCTGCCAAGGCTGCTGGTACTTGTGACTAACACCTCCATCCGTGGAGTTTTGTCTGCTGGCTCAGAGGCTGTAGTTTCAGATGTAGTCTTCAACACTTCCTCCATCTTTCCTACATCCGCCAGTAATGCTTCCTTTCCAAGTCTCAAAGTGTCTGCATTTGTGAAGTACCTGGTATGATAAAATATATAAAATATTAATAGTCTAGTATTTCCTTAATATCAAGTTATTTGTTTGCTTGTAAGACTTATACAGTACTTGGCGTGAAAATAATGAAATGGTAGTGCAAATTCCAGAGGTATGAGGGATTTGTTACTCTATCTCTCACTCACACACACACACACAGGTATGAGGGATTTGTTTCCCTCTCTCACACACACACACACAATTCCATATTCCATACAGAGGTATGAGGGATTTCTCTCTCTCTCTCTCTCTCTCTCTCTCTCTCTCTCTCTCTCTCTCTCTCTCTCTCTCTCTCTCTCTCTCTCTCTCTCTCTCTCTCTCTCTCTCTCTCTCTCTCTCTCTCTCTCTCTCTCTCTCTCTCTCTCTCTCTCTCTCTCTGCATGCGGGAGTAAGTGGACGCGTGTGAGTGAGAGCTCTACAGTGAGAGTGAGTTCTCTCTTTTTCCTCCCTTTTTCTTTGTTGTTTGTTGTCCAAATAACATTTTTTTGAATATATTTATTATTGTGTGTAAGTAAGGGTAGCAGTTTTTGAGGTAAACTGAGGAGCGCAGTCTTCCAGCAAGTGCTGGTTGGCGATTATGGTTGGTTATGATCGGCTTTCACGCAGGCATGGCATTAAAATTGCACCTGCAATGAATTGTTCAGTAGAAGAATGTAGTTTGGCGGTTGGGAATGTTGTCGGTCACGACAGCATAATGTCAGCGTCTCGTATGAATAGTGCGGAAGTGATTTTTTTAGATAACATTGAGAAAGTGAACAGCGTGGTGCAAAACGGAATTGTCATACAGGAGACTTTTACGCCAGTAATGCCTCTTGTTCAACCGGCAAAAAAGATAATTTTGTCCAATGTCCCCCCATTTATAAAAGATGAGTTGCTGATCACAGAATTATCCAGGCATGGAAAAATTGTGTCACGAATGAGAAAAGTTCCGTTGGGCTGTAAATCCCCTTACTTAAACATGTAGTCTCATTCAGACAGCAAGTTTACATGGTTCTTAAAAGTGAAGTCGAGGAATTAAATGTGGCATTTAAATTTAGATTCGATGGTTTCAATTATGTTGTGTTTGTAAGCTCTGAGACGAAGAAATGTTTTAAATGTGCTTAAATGTTTTTAAATGTTTACATGCAGTGGTAAACGCAGTAGCTGTGGAGAATGATGCTGTCAGAGCAGACGAGCACGAGCAAGCTGAAGCTGCGAGGGATACAGCAGAGCCTGGAACAAGTGATGCAGGGATGCAAATGTTATTGACAAAGCAGTTGATCTGGTGATGGATGATGGGGCTAGTGAGGAGTATGTGAGTGATGGAGCAATTTAAGACGCCTTCTGCTAAGAGGAAAGGGAACAAAATGAAAAAAGGGGATACAAAGTCAAAACAATTGCCAGAAATACAAGTTGATGCACGTAAGGATGTTGAAAGTAGTACTGCTGAGGATTCTGATAGTGATATTTTGGACAAAAGGAGTAGGCGTAGTGCTTACTCTTTTGGTAAAGTTAGGTCTTTTTTACAAAAAACAAAAAACATGAAAAATGTCCATGTTACAGATTTCTTCCCAGACCGTAAAATGTTCGTTGACTCTGTGGGGATGTTAATGCGAGGCGAGGGTGAAGAACAGTTTACTGTTCAAGAAAAGTACAGATTAAAGAAATTTGTTGCAAAGTTGAGATCAGAACTTCAAGCAGAGGATGGGTTTGAAATGATATAGTCTTTTTTCCTCTTACACACTGAAGCTCTTCTTATTTCGAGTCCTTCTCTCGTTTATTTTTTTAATGAGTGTAGTGAGGGTAGCCACTCTTAATATGAATGGAGCACGAGGTCCGTATAAAACAGCTCTGTTATTTGAATTAGTAAAACAAAAGCAAATGGATGTTGTGTTCATTCAGGAGACACACAGTGATGGTCTAAATGAAACTGACTGGAGGAAAGAATGGGAAGGAGTGGTGCGGTGCTCTCATATGAGTTCTACTAGAGGAGGGGTGGCTGTTTTATTTTCTAAGCATTTTACTCCTGTCTTACTTGAGGTGAAACAAGAAATTCCAGGTAGACTTATTGCTATACGGGCAACATTTGAAAAATTCAATGTTGTGTTTATTAATGTGTATGCCCCTACTAATGGCGCCGAGAGAGTTTGTTTCTTTAATAATCTCAATGGAGTCTTGCGGAGCTGTAACTCGGATGAATATTTGTTTTAAGGTGGTGATTTCAACTGCACAGAGAATTATATACTAGATTGAAATCATGCTGAGCCTCATGAAGTCTCAAGCCGTGCTATGCGAACATTGATTGAGACACATAAATTGTGTGATATATGGAGACGTTTGAATAAAAATGATAAACAATATTCGTGGGCACATACTCGAGATAATCTAATTTCTTTGGCCAGATTAGATAGATTATACTGTTTTAAACACCATTTTAATATTATAAAAAGTTGTGTAATTAGTCCATCTGGTTTCTCTGATTATGCTATTGTTACATGTAAATTCTTTATAGCAAATATTAGGTCAAAGAGTGCCTATTGGCATTTTAATGTATCTGCTGAGTGATTTAAAGTTTAAAGAGGTTTTTGTCTTTTTTTGGAAAAAATTTAAATAAAAAAAAAAAGAGTGTTTTGTAAACTTACGCCAGTGGTGGGACTATGGGAAATTTGAAATTAGATTGTTATGTCAACAGTATACTTTTAATGTCTCTAAAAATATAGCACAGAAAATGGACAAACTTGAAGCGATTGTGGAGTTACAATCTTTAATAGAGATCACTGGAGAGCAGAGTGGGATTGATGCCCTGAAGTCCAAAAAGTTATGTATTGCGGACCTACTGGGCACGAAGGCAAAGGGAGCTTTGGTCAGGTCACGTTATCAAAATCTCACGCAAATGGATGCCCCGTCCAAATTCTTTTTTAATTTAGAAAGAAAAAATGGCCAGAGTCGATATATTCATTCACTACGCTCAGAGAATGGACAAGAGCTGACAGCGCCGTCTGAAATAAGACAGCGGGCTGTGAGGTTCTATAATGAACTGTATGAGAGTGAATATGAGGAAGATGAAGAAATGTCTGCTAGCTTTTATGCGGGTCTACCAAAGCTACAGGAGAAGACAAAGGCAGTGCTTGAGAGGCCTTTGTGTGAGCAAGAGCTTTGGGATGCAATGCAGAATATGGAGGGCGGGAAAGCGCCTGGTATCGATGGTCTTCCAGTTGAATATTACAAAGCCTTTTGGGAGGTGATGGGTGAGGATTTCTTGGGTGTTCTCAATGAGAGCATAGCTGAGGGTTCTCTACCTCTGAGTTGTAGGAGAGCTGTGATTACTCTTCTACCAAAGAAAGGCGATTTGCAAGAAATTAAGAACTGGAGACCAGTGAGCTTGTTGTGCTCTGATTTGAAAGTCTTCTCTAAGGCTCTGGCCAATAGATTGAGAGAGGTGATGGGGCAGGTCATACACCCTGACCAAACGTACTGTGTGCCTACTAGGTCTATTTTAGATAATATCGTTCTTTTTTGGGACATAATAGAAGTTGCTGGTCTTTTGGGTATCAATCTAGGACTCATTTCCATTGACCTAGAAAAAACATTTGATAGAGTTGAGCACCATTACCTTTGGAAAACTCTTAATGCTTTTGGTTTTGGCCCAGGTTTTATTGGAGTAATTAAAGTGCTGTATAGAGATATTGAAAGTATGCTAAGAATCAATTGTGGTTTGAGCGCTCCTTTTAAAGTTAATAGAGGAATTAGACAGGGATGTGCTCTTTCTGGAATGCTGTACTCTTTAGCAATCGAACCATTGTTGAATAAGTTGCGTTTTAAAATAGGTTTAGTATTACCTCAAAGCAACTTGCAACATCAGATATCAGCTTATGCTGATTATGTAATGATTATGGTTAATGGACAGAATGATGTAAATACTTTGGCTAAAATTGTTGAAGAATTTGGAAACATATCTGCTGCCAAAATAAACTGGAGTAAAAGTGATGCATTGGTTGTTGGGAAATGGGAGAAGAGTCCACCATTATTAACTGGTGGGCTAATTTGGAAAAAAGGAGGGATTAAATACCTGGGAGTCTTTATCGGGGATAATGTCACGCAAGAAAAAAATTGGGTTGGGGTGGTCGAAAAAATAGAGGGTAGATTAAAGAGATGGAAGTGGATACATCCACAACTATCCTTTAGAGGAAGGGTTTTAATAATTAACAATTTGACTGCCTCATCATTGCAGCACAGACTGTCATGTGTGGACCCTCCTCCTGGTTTGCTATCTAGGTTGCAAGTAATGTTTGTTAATTTTTTTGGGATCAGCTCCATTGGGTTCCTCAAAGCGTACTTTTTCTGCCTGTGGAAGAAGGCGGACAAGGAATGGTGCATCTTCCAAATAGGCTAGCAACTTTTCGCTTGCAATTCATCCAGAGACTATTAACTGGTCCTGCAGATCTGGTGTGGAGGAAAGCTGCCCAGAATATCCTAAAGAAGACTGAGAGACTTGGACTTGACAGCACTCTGATGCTTATGGATCATAAACAGTTGAACTTAAAGGATTTACCTTCTTTCTACTGTGGACTTTTTAAAATGTGGGGTCATTTTAATTTTACCAGGAATGGAAAGACAGATTCTTTATTTTGGTTGTTCGAGGAGCCGTTAGTCAAAGGAGCTCGTTTTGCTTTATCAAATGAGTGTTTTCCAGGACTTACGTTAAGGCTTTGTGGCTCTGGAATGGTCAAACTAAAAAACTGAATTGATGTTGTAGGACCTGACTTAAGTGATGTGTCTGCATTGGCCAAGGCATTAGGCCAGAGGTCTTCCCGTCAAACTGAGGTAATTTTAAAAACATGGAAAGAAAGATTAACAGAGGAAGAATTAATCATGTTGCAAAATTTTGGTAATGGAAGCCTGGTTCCAAATATGAGAGATCCATTTCCAAAAATTGTCACTTCACCAGATTTAAAGGGTATGTCTGGTATTTTGCTGGATTTAAAAGGGTCGCATGATTTGGAGTTGGGTTTGGTCGCAGGAAAATTGTTGTATAGGTGTTTTGTTAAAGTCTTAAATAAAGTGGCACTAAATGAGAAGAAAGACACTGTGTGGCGAGAAAAGTTTGGGTTACAAGAAGAGGATAAGCCTGTTTGGAGGGTGATATACAAACCACCATTGAATAAGAAAACCGGGGATTTGCAGTGGCGTATATTGCATGGAGCTATTGCTATTAATGCTTTTGTTTCTGTTATAAATGCAGATGTTGTTGACAAATGTTCTTTTTGTGGTACCAGAGAAACGTTTTTTCATTGTTTTACAGAATGTATTAGATTAGAAATACTTTTTGTTTTATTGAACGATCTATTTTTAAGATTTCAGGAAATTTTCACATTTAATGTGTTTATTTTGGGATCGAGATATGGTCAGAAACAGAGAATAAAATGGCAGCTAATTAATTTTATTGTTGGGCAAGCTAAACTTGCAATTTACATCACAAGGAGAAATAGAATGGAGAATAGACGTTGTCAAGATGTTGTACTTTTTAAAGCTTTTTTAAAAGCTAGGGTTGGTGTTGAATATAAGTATTATAGAGTAATGAATGACATAGAGTCTTTTAAATTGCAGTAGTGTTATAATAATATCATCTGTACTGTAATTGAAGAAGAACTTATTTTTGATATGTTATTAATTTGAAGTTGTTTGTATAGATGATTCGATTAAATTGTCCTGTTAAATACATTTTTTTCTAAACTCTCTCTCTCTCTCTCCCTCTCACACACATTTGAATCAGATAGGGCTAAATAAAGTTAACAGAAATTCCCTTACCTGTCTTTGTAACGTGGATCCAGCAGAGTAGCAACCAAGTATAATGGCTCAGATTCCACGTCATTAAGTCTGTTGACTGCGTCAAGGAGGGTTACTTTTCATTGTCTTAATCCCCTGATTGTCCTCGTTTTCCCGACTGAGAAAACGTTTCAGGACAAACACAACGGGGATGACATCAGCTACAGATGCAGAGCAGAAGAGGCACTCACCGCCCTTGTCATCTCCTCAAAAGGGGCCAGAACCATGGAAGCCTTCTCCAACAGCCCCCAATGGTTTGCTGTCAGTGTGGCTGGCAGGTCGTTGTAGCAATGTTCAGGGAAGAAGGGGGCGGGAACCGGCGAACAGTCAAAATATAATTTATTTAAATAAAACAAACAACAAAAACACCGCCAGCAGCCCCTCGCGGACGACTGCTGGCTACCGAAAATAAACATAACTGCCAGCAGCCCCTCGCGGACGACTGCTGGCTAAAGTAAAATACCAAAAACAAAACAACTAAAATACAGGCCTGTTCCTCTCTCGATCATCAACGTCGTCGCTCCTCCTTTATGCTTCCGCTCCTCCGTGAGAGATGCGAGACCGGTGTGCTTCACAGGTGTTGCTCATTAGCAATCGCACCACCGGCCTCGCGCCGTTCTCTCACGTCCCTCGGCCGTCCTGTTCGCCACATACACCCATCGCCCCTCACAGGCCGGGGGGTACCCACGAGCCTGTGCCTACTCCCCCCCCCCGGCGGCGGCGATCCCTGGGGAGTATGGACAGACAAACCGAGGGAAACGGAGACGGAAGCATGAGGAGCGACAGATCGAGAGAGGGGAGAGAGGGAAAAAAAAAATTGGTCCGGTTCCCACAACGCGCTGCCATCTGGTCCCCCACCAGCTAGGCGATCTCCTCCGCGGTGCCTGGCGGTGACGCTGGTTAGCCCTCGGTGGACGGCTCGACGCTCCTCCGCCGCCCGGTGGACGGCGACGGCTCCTCGGGTGCCTTGGGCAGACGGTAGGAGTCCCCCGCTCCCTGCTCCTCCCCTTCACTGGTGGACGGCAGCAGGCTCCGGCCCACGGCGAGCGGCGGCGACTCCTCCTCTCCCTCCCGGATGGCAGCCGCCCCTCCAATACCCAGGCGGCCGGCAGCGAGCTCGACCGTCCCACCGGCAACTCACTCAAGCGCCCCGCCTCGAGCGTCCGTGGCCGCGAGTCCCCCGCTCCCTGCTCCTCCCCTCGCTCGGCGGATGGCAGCAGGCTCCGGCCCACGGCGAGCGGCGGCGACTCGCGCACCATGCTCGATGGCACCGCGGATTCCCCACACCGGCGAGGACTCTCTGACAGCGCGTTCCTCCCTCTTCCCGGGTTTCGGCACCAGTGTGGCAATGTTCAGGGAAGAAGGGGGCGGGAACCGGCGAACAGTCAAAATATAATTTATTTAAATAAAACAAACAACAAAAACACCGCCAGCAGCCCCTCGCGGACGACTGCTGGCTACCGAAAATAAACATAACTGCCAGCAGCCCCTCGCGGACGACTGCTGGCTAAAGTAAAATACCAAAAACAAAACAACTAAAATACAGGCCTGTTCCTCTCTCGATCATCAACGTCGTCGCTCCTCCTTTAAGCTTCCGCTCCTCCGTGAGAGATGCGAGACCGGTGTGCTTCACAGGTGTTGCTCATTAGCAATCGCACCACCGGCCTCGCGCCGTTCTCTCACGTCCCTCGGCCGTCCTGTTCGCCACAGTCGTATTCAGCTGTATATACAGATAGTGTCTGTTTTTGCGCAATGAGCCTTTCAATCATGTACTGGGTGCTGTTCCATCTAGTTTGGACATCATACTTCAGACGCTTAGGCTGCATATTCAGCTCCACTTGGATGTCTTCTAACCATGCGTAGGCAAGCTGTGAGTGTTTAAAGTGGCCTACAATTTTTCTCGCATTGGCCAATGCGTTACTTACACTGCGCTGCGACAACAGTCCCTCGTGTACAATTAGCTGCAGTGTGTGCGCGAAGCATCCTAAACTCGCCATGCCAAGTTGATCCATGGCCTTCTTCATGTTTTTTGCATTGTCCCTTAAAATGACATGGACTTTGTTTTTTATTAATCTTCCATTCACGCAACATCTCCTCAATTGCTGCCATAATAAAATCCCCTGTGTGCGAGCCACGAAACTCTGGCGCATGCAACAGCTTTTTTCAAACTAAAATCAGTCCATCCATTGCGCGGTCAGACTCAACAAGGACATTGGACTCACGTCTGAGCTCCAGATGTCTGTTGTGAGACTAAGCGCACTTACATTCTTCAAGAGTTTGGAGTGGACATCGCAAACTTCGTTGTGCATCTGAGGGATTACCTTTTCCGTTATATAATGCTGACTGGGCAAAGTGTAGCGAGGCTCGAGATGCTCAATTAAGCGTTGAAACCCCACATTTTCTACCCTCGAAAGGGGTTGGTCGTCCAGGACAATAAACTGAACTAGTTTCTCCGTTATCAATTTCGCCTTGTTGCTGCAAGGGGGGAGTTTCTCTCGACTTTGTATTGATTCCAGCAATGTCTGCTGTCGGGGCGTTTTGCTCTTCTTTGAAGCCGTTGCTTGCAGAAATTCCTGATATTGCTCCGTGTGGTGTTTTTCCAAACGCTTAAGTTAGTGGTGTTAAACCGAGCAACAGCACTACCACCCCTCGAAACATTTGCAGTGCAAATTTTGCATTCGACCATGGGACTTTTTTCCTCTTTAAGGTTGAAATAATTCCACACTGCTGACATGGCTATTCTGTAAGATAGCTAACTCTCATACTCACGCAACTATAATTGGCTACTACTGTCATCACGTGACAGGCTGCAACGCTTAACTGGATATCAGCTCATATTTTTTTTCTCCCCTCCGATCTCTGATCTAGCATTCTGGGCCAGTATCGGCACGATGCCGTGGATCGGATGGGGACATCCCTACATCGCACTGAAGTGAAAAGCGCATACACCTTTCCATGTCCCGTTCTAATTGTCCGATCGCATCTGAAGCCAGCAAGGATACTCTCCTTAGTGTTGGCACTGAACTGGACATCAGCGATAGCAGACATAATTGGTCCTTGAGTAAAGATGACCACTGTCATCACATCCTTTACCATGGCGCCATCCGTAAATGGTTTCTTGTGTTTTGTTAAGATGCGCGCCACTTTAAATGACGTAACAGTATTTCCTCTCTATCGGTTTGGTGAATAAAGATTGCTGCTTTTGTAGTGTTGCTTTCAGCTGTTTTACCTTTTCAGTCCGCAGCCTGCTACCCACAGGAAAGTCTCGTGCTAAGTTCCCGTGAACTTAAGTGAAATGCCGCTCAACGTTACACTTTTTACAGACAGCAATGCTAGCGCCGCAAATTAGGCACACACATTTTTCGCCTACATTTGTAAGAAAAACTCACTTTACCATTCTTCATGAAAATAGTATTTTTTTTCCTTTTCTTTGCAGCTGTCTTTACTCATTCTGATGCAACGTTCTCAAGCTAATACTTTTTTTTCTCAAACTAATATTGTCTTGTAGCCTTATAAGCGTGAGGATGTGCTTGATTGAAACATTGACATACGTTGATTGTTTTTTTTTTTGTTTTGTTGCTCTGTTATAGTGTAATTACATCTGCATGTTCATAAAAATAAATAAAATCTCACAACATGTCAAATAAATGTCAATTGTCAAATTAAATACTTAATTTGCACTGGAGGGATGGGACACCCATCTATCTTGCCTGACTCTGTTTGGGTGAAAAGTACGTCTTGACGTGTTGGAGACCCCTGCTCTACGTGATATGATAATTGTTTTAACAATGTGGAAGCTGACATCATTGAGTAAGTCACTCACTTTGAAAAAGCAAAATTTGAAAATGTGCAAATTGCTTCAACATCAGCACATCGTGTTTGTACTATAGGCGACCTGCACAGTTGACAGGAATTGCTTACTTACAGACTAAACACGCGGGTTTGCACAGAGATAACCTTTTTTTTTTTCAAATTTTGAGGGCTCTCCTAGAGACAGTCAAGTACTGCGTGATCAAAGATTTAGTTTGATCAAATGAAATTCAGTCCCTGAATTAATGTCTGTAAAAATCCTGACTGGAGCATCAAATAATTCTAAATGATAAAAAAAAAGAAAAAAAGCTTCAAATAAATCTGCATCAGTGATCGGCAGATACTGCTTCCTGTGATCAACGATCTGCTCCAAAAACCATTAAAGGTGCAGCATGTAATATTGACAGCTAGTGGTTGAAAAGGGTACAGCAGTCCAAATTCAAAATTTTGCAGAGGGTTGTTCCTCCAGCCCCCTTCTCCTTAGACTTGAAGCCTGGAACTGGTTGCCAGTTTGAGAATATGCAACATGAACGAGGACAATGGAGGGCGACGAGCCTGACAATGAAAATTGATATATTGATTTATTAGTTTTAACATGCCATAGAGCTTTTTAGGTCAGGTAGAATCTGTGATCTAAACTAGTTTATTTGCTGGCATATGTGACTACAAGACACTGTTTCTTTTACCAGCTGGCAACCCGGGGTGTCGAAATACTAGATACAGAATGCATATTTCAAAATAAATTACTCACTGTAGCATTGTTTTCAGAAAAACAAGTATGTGAACTTCCTAAATATCAGAAAACATATTATGGTATTTTTGTGCTTTAGTAAAATCAAAAAGTTACATACAGCACCTTTAAAGAAGATCTAATTTTAGAAAACCTGTCATAAAGGACACTACCATATATGGATAAAAAATACATTTTAATCAAAACAGTGGGATCCGGATTTGCACTTATATCAGTCATCACTAAATCAAATTAAAGGGAAAAAAATATAAATACAGTAGTCAACATTTGAAGTGGATAAAAAATAAAAATAAATAGTTCACAGTTGTTCTAAGACAAGACCGGGCATTGTTCAGAATTCATACCTTTGATGACTACAGTAGTGTTGTCAAAAAACTCGGTACTTCGGTACCAAATCGGTACTAAAAAAATTGAACGGACACGGTACCAGCTTTTCTTAAGTACCGGTAGTACCGAAGTACCGGGTTAATCCGGTTCTTGATGCTGTCCGAATGGTGCAGAGTTGCATCCTTTTCATAAAAACACTGAGACATGGCGACCGGTGGCGCTGCTAGTGCGGTAGCTCTGAATCCACTTGTTGACAAGAAAGGAGGAAAGAGCCACAAAAGGAAATATTTTGAATTAGGCTAATGTCACTTTGCCATAAGGGGCCGTTCACATAGCGCGTGCAAATTGGTTATTTCAAATGTAGGCGCGCGGCAAGCGTGCTCATAATAAAAGCGACGTGACAAGCTTGTTTCTCCAGGCGCGCCACTGTTCATGATTGCATAGCGGAGACACGGGAGAGCAAGCGCTTGTGGAAAGGAGAAAGCGGTGCGAACTGCGCTCTTCATGACGAGGAAGTATCAGCAAAGAATTAACTGATTTCTAGCCCTTGCATTAGAAATCAGCTACAGGGTTCTCAAGTTTTGAAGACAGGCAAGAGTGACATTTTTGGTCAAATAAAACATGTTTTATCTCCTGTATAGTTTGGTAACACTACAATAAGATACCATTCATTAACGTTACTTAATGCTTTATCTATCAACACATTGAGTGAACAATATACAATAAACATTAAATGTTTGTGAAAGTTATTTAATACAAACACTTGATTGTTCATGTTTGTTTACTTCATTCATTGTGCATTAAATAATGTTAACAGATAAAACTTTTGATTTTAAAAATGTATTAGTAGCCTACATTTTTAAATTAACCCCAGGGAGAAAAATTGCTACAGTATATAACTATTGTTTATTGTTAGGTCCTTTTATCTAATGTTATCTAACAAATATAATCGTATTGTAAAGTGTTTTTAATACTACAGTTTCCATCTTTGTAACTGTGCACTTTAATAATATTTGTAAATTTAATCTAAATGAAGCTTTGGTACCGAAATTGGTACCGAGAACCGTGGATTTTCACGAGTATTGGTACCGAATACTGAAACTTTGGTACCGTGACAACGCTAGACTAGAGTATATATATATATATATATATATATATATAGTCTTGAATCCTGCTTTAAAGTTTCACAGTATAGCAGTTTTTCAATTTCTCAAGTATTTAAAAGTGGTCGATGAAACACCTGAAAGCCACACTTAATAAAGTAACTTACATTAGTAAATGTATAGATATAAAAGTTTAAAGAATGTGATATTTATTGTACTAATGTACTTATGAAAAAGTTTATTTTTATTAAAAGTAAGAGTAAATGCAAAATACATAAGGAGCAAATAAATACTATTAAAAATTATTCTATACAGTTAGAGCTGCAAGATTGTGTTCAGTTTTAATTCTACTTAAATTTTGAATTAAAGCTACAATATGTAAGATTTTTGTAATAAAATATCCCAAAATCACTTGCACAATATGATATATCCCAAAAGTTCCCAAAGACTTTTAATTTCAGAGAAATTTCAATTTTAAATAATGGCTCGTCCACGTTCACTTAAAATGAAATGAATGAGATGGGTTTTTAATCTAAACGAAGGGCAAGTAGGATTGTATAAGGAGGCAACTAAAACCAATGAATTCACAACGATTTATTAAAATGGTGTTCTCATTAATGTTATGTATTATGACAGACCCAATCATAGTTATTATTAGCTGTGCATTGCTGTTTGAGCTGCGCATGCTGTAACGCTGAATGAACACTGGTAAATGGAGCACTTTGTTAGCGGGTTATTTAACTCAGAGAAACACATCCTATGAGATTAATCAGATAGGCTATACAAAATAAACATAAAATTACAAATTATATCTGCACAATGTAATAGGAACCTAGTAATGGGCACCAAATAAAATGTGGCCCAATTAACAGAGGCAGAGTGAATACAAAAACTACAAAAAAGTATAAATTAATATTTATTCAAACGTGCAAAATCATGAAAAAATCCTAACCCAAATACGGTATATAACATTCATGGAAAAATTGAACCAAAAAGGGAAAAATCTTATCCAAAAACATCCAAATTAGATTCAAAAGCAATAATGCCAAATGCAAATTTTCCAAAAAATAACTTCCTCAAACACCAAAATCAACAAAGTACAAAATACTTGCAGCACTCAGGCCACACTCTTCTCTGCAGCAACCAATAGACTAACTCCATTAAACCAACGAGCACATTTATACTGGCGGCCAGCACCATTACCCCATGGGGAGGGACAAACTCACATTCAACACTTTACACATTTTCCCATAAACAGTCTAGAAGAAACATTTTGTCATACAGTTCAAAATAGAGAATCTACTCTCTTATGCAACAGTTGATATCATTTACAATACATTGAAAATGAAATAACCGAAGCAACTTGGCCGCGTTGTCCCTGAAACACCCATGCTCAATTAATAAGTGATTCCAATCCTTAGTAAAACGAAAGATTCCCGCCACCGTTTCCCCGTCGCACAGCTAAAGTTATGGGACAAACAATACTGCATAAAGTCAACAGGTCTTTAATTCAAATTCACTCATTTTCAATCGATAATCATTATAAACTCTTATGTCAGTAAACAGTCTCTGTGTGTGTGAGTGCATTTATTAACTCAAGTCAATGTTAAATGTCCGGTCAATCCGTGACCGTCACACACAAAATGACACGAATGCACAAGTGAACTTGAACTAAATTACGTTCTATTCAGAATGTGTGATCATGCTCTTCCTGGAGCAACGCAATAAAACAAGGCAACTAAACCCATGGAGCAACGCAATAAAACAAGGCAACTAAACCCAAATAATTCACAATGTTTTATTACAATATTGTTCTCTTTATAATGCTGTGTAATATGACAGTCTCAAACATAAAAAAAAAACTTAGCAACCTCCCCAAAACTTAAACTAATTAAAACTAGGCTACTTCAAACTTTGAAGCTGTTTTATTAGTTGGCACCTAGCACCTAGCCAATGAAATGGGACTTCTATTGTACGTGATGTCACGAAACCCCCGTCCTCAAAGAGGTTCTGAAACGCTAACATGGCTCAATGCATTAGACAGTGATATTAAAAGAAATAAATTATATTATCAAACTCTGTAAACAAACACCATAGTAATAATGCAAATGCAGATGAGCCCAGAATATGAACACAATGCGATTAAGACAGTGGTATTAAAAGACCAAACTCTGGAAACACCACACAAATAAAGCGTACAGAAAAGCAAATGAGCACAGAAAATTAATTGTACGTTAAGCATTTTCCTCCCAAAGAAAACACTTAATGAGACTTAATGGACCAACAGTTATACATTTTTTTTTTTTTTTATTATTCGTTATAGGCCTAGATTATTAATAAAACACAGGCAGGTGTTTTATTTGCACTGAATAGAAATTTGCTTTCTTTCGTCATATTCTGGGCTCCTCTGCTTTTCTGTACATAGTAGGCTATGCTAGTATGGTGTTTATTGAGTTTGATAATATCATTTATTTCTTTTAATATCACTGTATAATGCATTAAGCATCGTGAAAATAGTAGCAAAGGTCAAGGCGTGAAATTTGAAATTGCAGTGACAGATTTGAGAAGTTGCAAGTGCCTAATTGAGGTTTTACTGCGAATATGAATGTAAGAATAAGTCTATTACAAGTTTGTGTCATTCATTGTATTTTTGTGAATGGCATTTTTACACATTTGTGACTACTTGTCTGCAGCTTCAAATTCAGAATACAGGTTTGTGACTATTGTCTGTGAATGCAAATTTCAACATTCAACTTCAGATTGTTATTTGACAGGTTTTCACATCAGTGAGTGTAAATTTTTGCATACAAGTATGAATATTTATTGGACAAGTTCTCAAATGCACATCTACGTGCTCTCGAGTTTTGCTTCTCTTTTACCTTCATAGTAAAATGGTCCCAAACATAAACACGGCGTGCTCGTTTCCTCCTCCATCGTGTCTACCGTACATTTGAAGATTGAACAGCTTGAACGCGCATGAACTGTCACAGTGTCTGGTTGTGTTCCCTTGTCTATCACTAGAGGTCCTCGTTCTCACGGTGTCCTTCACATTTCACTTCAATTCCCAGCATTCTGTCTGTCACTGTCACTCATCAGTTCATTGCACTCAGCTGTTCCCCGTAATCATTGTTCCCAGCTGTTCTGTGTTAGTCTTGTTAGAGTTGTGTATATATTCCCTGTCTTTGTTAGTGTCTGTTCCGGAGTCCTTGTTTAATGTCCTAACTTTTCTGTGCCTTGCGTGTTCCTGTTCGTGTTCTATGTTTTGGATTGCCCTTATTGGATTTGGACCCCTGCCTGAATGACTACGAGTTTTGGATTACCCTAATAAATAACATACGCATTTGGATCTTCTGTCCCCTGTGTGTTTACAAGACTGAAGGACTCCGTCACACAAAGATCCAGCGGTATGTTTCATGACATCTCTTCCCCAGCCACCGAGCGGGAGAGAAGGGAGCTGTTTAAGGGGACCCGATTGGTAAAGTTCCGCGGGACCCGTGGAGGTCGCCGCAGAGGAGGTGATAGGGAGATGTATCACGTCCCGTCTGCCCAGTCAGAGACTGTTCACGTCCCGTCTGCCCAGTCAGAGACTGTTCACGTCCCGTTTGCCCAGCGAGAGACTGTTCACGTTCCGTCTGCCCAGCCAGAGACTGTTCACGTTCCGTCTGCCCGGTCAGAGATTGTTCAGGTCACGTCTGCCCAGCGAGAGACTGTTCACGTCACGTCTGCCAAGCGAGAGACTGTTCACGTCACGTCTGCCAAGCGAGAGACTGTTCACGTCACGTCTGCCCAGCGAGAGACTGTTCACGTCACGTCTTCCCAGCGAGAGACTGTTCACGTTCCGTCCGCCTTCCTGGACCTGGACTATCTGGAGCGTCTGGCTCGGATCCTGGACACGCCCGTGTCTGCTGTTCCAGAGCCGGAACCAGTGTCTGTTGTTCCAGAGCCGGAGCTGGAGGCAGAGCCTATGGCCGTTCCAGAGCTGGAGGCAGAGCCAGTGCCCGTTCCAGAGCCGGAGGCTGAGCCATTGCCGGTTCCAGAGCCGGAGGCAGACCCAGTACTCGTTCCAGAGCCGGAGGCAGAGCCAGTGCCGTCTGCCTTCTTGGATCTGGACTATCTGGAGCATCTGGTTCGGATCCTGGACATGCCTATGTCTGCTGTTCCAGAGCCGGAGCTAGTGTCTGGAGTTCCTGAGTCAGTGCCTGTTCCTGTGCCAGTGCCTGTTCCAGAGCCAGTGCCAGTTCCAGAGCCAGTGCCGGTTCCAGAGCCAGTGCCGGTTCCAGAGCCAGTGCCGGTTCCACAGCCAGTGCCGGTTCCAGAGCCAGTGCCGGTTCCAGAGCCAGTGCCTGTTCCAGAGCCAGTGCCTGTTCCTGAGCCAGTGCCTGTTTCAGAGCCAGAGCCAGTGTTTGTGTCTGTTTTTATGACTGTTACAGTACTTGTGGCTGCTCCTGAGCCGGTGTCCGCCGTTCCTGAGCCGGAGCCGGTGTCCGCCGTTCCTGAGCCGGAGCCCGCCGTTCCTGAGCCGGAGCCCGCCGTTCCTGAGCCGGAGCCGGTGTCCGCCGTTCCTGAGCCGGGGTCCACCGCCCTGGCCGCCCGAGGGGTCTGCTCCGCCCTGGCCGCCCGAGGGGTCTGCTCCGCCCTGGCCGCCCGAGGGGTCTGCTCCGCCCTGGCCGCCCGAGGGGTCTGCTCCGCCCTGGCCGCCCGAGGGGTCTGCTCCGCCCTGGCCGCCCGAGGGGTCTGCTCCGCCCTGGCCGCCCGAGGGGTCTTCTCCTCGTGTGCTCCGCCCTGGCCGCCCGATGGGTCGTCTGCTCCGCCCTGGCCCCCCGATGGGTCGTCTGCTCCGCCCTGGCCGCCCGATGGGTCGTCTGCTCCGCCCTGGCCGCCCGATGGGTCGTCTGCTCCGCCCTGGCCGCCCGATGGGTCGTCTGCTCCGCCCTGGCCGCCCGATGGGTCGTCTGCTCCGCCCTGGCCGCCCGATAGACTTTCTGTTTTGCCCTCGTTCCCGGTTAAGCCCTCACCCCTTGTTCCTGTCTCCCTTCACGGACCTGGCCCACCATCCCTCCCCCTGATCCTCCAACGTTCCACCTCCCTCCTGAACTCGTGTCGTGTCTTAGTGTTGCCGTGGAGCGTCTGGTAGCCGCTCCGTAGAGGGGGGGGTTATGTCACAGTGTCTGGTTGTGTTCCCTTGTCTATCACTAGAGGTCCTCGTTCTCACGGTGTCCTTCACATTTCACTTCAATTCCCAGGATTCTGTGTCACTGTCACTCATCAGTTCATTGCACTCAGCTGTTCCCCGTAATCATTGTTCCCAGCTGTTCTGTGTTAGTCTTGTTAGAGTTGTGTATATATTCCCTGTCTTTGTTACTTTGTCCCTGTTACGGAGTCCTTGTTTAATGTCCTAACACTTCTGTGACTTGCGTGTTCGTGTTCTATGTTTTGGATTGCCCTTATTGGATTTGGACCCCTGCCTGAATGACTACGAGTTTGATTACCCTAATAAATAACATACGCATTTGGATCTTCTGACCCCTGTGTGTTTACGTGACATGAACCTGTATTTATCGATTAAATGTATTGTCGTTGATTAATCGTTAACATCCCTACTTTCTATAAATAATTTAATCACAGTTTAAATAAAATATTTTCATCCTACTAAGAGAAACAATGTGAAGCTGACCATTTTGTCACTGGTTTGATTTACTGACATTTACTGTAATAAACAATTTTGAGACAAAGAACATCTCACACATAAATCATTACATTTCAGAAATCACTGATGACTGGTGATTTTGGTTAACACATACATAATCAGTGCATATCAAATAATCTGTAACAAAGCAATAGTGACAAAAAAATTAAAAAATTAAAATTAAAAAATTACTAAATTAAAAAAAATTACTCACATAAGTGTGTTGCACCATTTTTGTCGGATCCAATATAGAAGGCACTGCACCGTTTTTTAATCTCAGTCTCTCTGCAAATCCAGCGTCGAACTGTTTCTTGTTTGCAAATGAATCCGCAGCGAAATGAAGCGAACAAACACACAGTGTCTTATTCACGCGATCTGGAACTTCATTAAAAACAAAATTCAACCAAGCATTCCTAATGTTTGAATCAGAAGGGAGGTTATGCAGCGACTGGGTTTTTCTACAACTTGGCACTGCACAATATTTTGCTATCTTCAAAGGCATGTTTATTGCTTAGTTGATCGATCCAGTGCTAGCATCATGTTATTTACCTAAAAAAAAAAAAGAAAAAAAAGTTATTCACCTACTAGCTACTTGTCATGTGTGAATCAGTGGGCGGGGCTACAGTGCTAAAGATGTAGAAGTAGGCGTTGATGTTCTTCTGCAGACCCATCTATGACATCATAATAGACATTCCTAAACTAGTCATTTTCTGGGCTTGGTTTCAATAAAAGCTGTTTTTGCACCAACAAGGAAGCTTTCAGTTCTGAAACTTACATGATATTCTTTTAATATGATGACCTCTTATATATGTCAAGGAAATGTTCTCTTATCAATTGATGACCCCTTTAAAAACTTCATTATAAATGTCGGCCGTTTGGAGTGAGTAGGGCATAGGGAAGCTTTAGATGTCGTTACCTCGACAAAATTATCTATTGGCCACCCACAACAAAATTAAGTGAACCGAACATGTCGCCTCCCGGTCACCGTACTACGACAGCGCACTGCGGACTTGAAGCCACAGAAATCTGAATTTCGAACCGTTTTACAGAATTTTTATACCACTCCTCGCTTCCGTGCATTATATATTCACTATTTGCATAAAATTGTTATTTTTCCTGCTGACAAGAGGACCAACAGTCACCTGCACACAGGTTTCAGGAGTTAATATTTAATTTAAATTGAGGTAGTCAGTGAATTCGTAAACTCTGAGTCACTGAACACAGATCTTCAAATGGTCTCTGACTCCCCAACCAGAGTTCCCTCAATAAATCTATGCGATTTTCAGACACCACTGACTCCACTTCAGTAACAGAGAACATTAAAGTATAAGACATTAAAATGACTCCTAGATAACAATAACTTAACGATACCAGATCCAACTTACCAAATGCTCCGTCCAAATAGACCAGAAGCCGCGTCCGACTTCTCTTGTTGTTGTTGTTCTTCTTCTTCTTCTTCTTTGAAGTTTTATGGCGGTAGGCAAACCAGCTTTTGCTTCTTAGTCCGCCACCCACTGGGGTGGAGTGTGATGCGACGATATCAAGGAAGAAACAATAAAAAAAAAAGAAATAAAAAATAGCAATTGGCATACTTACATTTTTCATACAACTGTACTTTCGACTTTTAACAGTCTTTCTCTTTCATATCCCATATTGTTATCAGCGTATCCTCGATGGTTTCTGGAAGTCCACATTAATTTACACTTTATTTACCTTTATTCATGTTTTCCTATCATCTGATATTTTTTTTTTTATTAAAGCAGAGTGTCCAATTCGCAGCAGAGATAATATTGCATCATCCCTTCTGTATCCATAACCAGCTCTTTCATGACCAACTTGTTTTAGTACATTATATCATACTTCATTTCCTTTACCTCTCTTGCCACATCTTTCTAACAACTTTTATTAAACCTTTCACTTCTGATTTACTCAAGGTACACTAAAAAACAAAACAAAAAAAAGCCTTTTTTCAAGATTTCAAGAAATTAATAAAGGTTAGTAAAATGTTTTGTATTAAACATTTTAATTATGTGATTCCTATTCATAAAAAATATGAAAATATTTCAATTTAAGTTTAAGATTTAAACAATTCTTTTTTACTCATTTAAAATTCTTAATTCATAATATGAATAACATGTAAGGATTATTCAATTTAATTTAATTTTACTATTAATTGAAATGAGTAAATCTTGAAAAAAGGCTTAAAGAAATTGAGTTTATATATTTATGACAATTGCAGTATGCTGTTAAGCTATCTTGTCCCATTCCCCTTCACTCCAACATGAGCTGATAGTGGCACTAAATACTGCCATAATTCTCAGTTGGTATATATTCTAAACAAATCTTGTATTAATTCTATCAATATATCTTGCCTAGATGCTGATTTTCCATTCAATAAACTTTTATGAACCTGAAAATGAACCTGAACAAATTACTACAGCTGTAGGGTGGATCTCTTCCATCCACTGTAAGGTTATCTGAGTAGCGACTATCTCTGTTTCATACAGGGTTGGGGAGTAACGGAATACATGTAACGGCGTTATGTAGGATACAAAAATCCAGTAACTGTAATCCGTTACAGTTACGTCAAAAAACCTAGTAATCAGATTATAGTTACTTTTTGAAAAAAGTGGGGATACTTTCAGGATTACAACGGTTTCATTTAAAACGAAATAAATCTGCATTTTGGCATAATAACACTATATTAAGAGTTGCTTGATTAATGACTCACGACACGAGTCACGTGTGCTACCCGCTGGTGCATGCGCAAAATAACAGCTCTCTACAACAATCTCCTCAGACACAGATTGAATCACTGCTGCTAGAAATGATGCTGCCCACTGGTAAAAATGCTTTCATTTCTTGGAAATTCCCCTGCTATTTTATTTTTAAAGAGGAAAATGCCAACAACATGGTTGTACAGTGCAAACGAAAGCGACGAAAACGCTTTCTTTATCGAAGGACTCGACATCAAACCTAAAGAAGCATTTGCAGGTAAGACTAGCATAGAAATCATGTTAGCTAGTATCTGCTATCATATCTGCTGACTCTGTTGATTTTCTCCTTGATTCTTTTAACTCAAAAGTTAAGAGTGTAATTGATGATATTGCTCCTGTGAAAGTCAGGAAGAAGAATGCCAGACAGAAAGCACCTTGGAGAAACTCAACAGCAGTGCAAAATATGAAAAGACAATGCAGAAAAGCAGAGAATATGTGGCGGAAGGCAAAACTTGTAGTCCATTATAACATCTACAAAGACAGCATCCATGCTTTTAATAAGGAACAGACAGACTTTATTCTCAGATATTATAAACAGCAATATAAACAACACACGCACTCTTTTTGCTACTGTAGAGAGACTGACAACCCCCATGTGCTCCCAATGACCCAAATAATGAGAAAGAACCAAATCTCTTACCACAGCTATGCAGACGACACACAGATCTACTTAGCCCTATCGCCTAACGATTACAGCCCTATTGACTCGCTTTGCCAATGCATTGATGAAGTAAACAGTTGGATGTGCCAAAACTTTCTTCAGTTAAACAAAGACAAAACTGAAGTCATTGCGTTTGGAAACAAAGATGAAGTTCTCAGGGTGAACGCTTACCTTCACTCTAGGGGTCAAACAACTAAAAATCAAGTCAGGAATCTGGGTGTGTCTCTAGAGTCAGACCTTAGTTTCAGTAGTCATGTCAAAGCAATAACTAAATCAGCATACTATCATCTGAAAAATATTCCAAGAATTAGATGCTTTGTTTCCAGTCAAGACTTAGAGAAACTTGTGCATGCTTTCATCACCAGCAGGGTGGATTATTGTAATGGACTCCTCACTGGCCTTCCCAAAAACACCATAAGGCAGTTGCAGCTCATACAGAACGCTGCTGCCAGGATTCTGAGCAGAACCAGAACATATGAACACATCACACCAGTCCTCAGGTCTTTACACTGGCTGCCAGTTACATATAGAATTGATTTTAAAGTATTTAAAGGAGCTTCCAGAAGAGATCAGATGTGCTCCTACAGTAGTCACATTCAAATCCAGACTCAAAACACATCTTTTTACCTATGCATTTACTGAATGAGCACTGTACCACTGCTCGTCCGACTGTTTGTACTGTATTTTATTTAATGTTTTAATTATTCTGATTTCATTTGATTATTTCTGTATTTTATCTTTTATTCTAAACTGTTTTAATTATTCTGATTTCGTTTGGTTATTTTAATTTCTTCTATGTAAAGCACTTTGAATTACCATTGTGTATGAAATGTGCTATATAAATAAGCTTGCCTTGCCTTGCCTAGTATGTAGTGTTTATTACTGCTTTACAATTCAGTGGTTTGTATGATCGCAGTTGTAAGTTTTCTAGCGATGTTGGAATCTGTAGAAATTAGGAGAGTAAGTTAGCTTTTTTAGATCCTAAAATGTTCTTTCATAATCTCTTCTCAGTCTCACTATGACGCCATGTTCGCTGCTAGGTAACGTAGGGGAACTCCCACTGCCAACGGCCCAAGTTCAGTCAGGCAAATTAAGAAAGATCACGGCTTTAGTCAACATGTAGGCCTATTTTAAAATAAACTAAAATGTAGATTGTGTAGAGTTGTTGTGTTAATGTTGTGTTTTTATTATTTCCTTGTAGCCTACATGTTAGTTAAAAATAAAACAAAATAATCTGTAATATGTACTGTAGCCACTAGATGTCTGTATAGCCCTTTAAATAAATATATATTCAGGGCTGTGTTCGCAAGTTGTGGAAATGAGAGATTTTTGCTTAGTTTTTAGAGCTTAGAGCTTGTTCAGTTTAGTTATGATCTGATGTCACTTTTATATTTTTAAGCTGTAAGGATAACTACAACAACGATAATAATATTGCAATAGAGAATTTATCTGATTTTTAAAAATATTTTAATAGTTGAGAGCCATTCAAAAGATTGAAACATTTAAAAAATAAAAATATTTAAAATTGAAAAATTTAATTTATTTACATTTACCCCCCTCCCTTCTCTTTCTTTCTTACTTTCTTTAAAATCCTTAAGCACAAGCATACAATTAAAAAGCCTACAACTACTTTCTGCATTTTGTTTTTCAGAGGAAGCATCCGCATCATTTGGCTAAAGAAGCTAGCTGGCCTGAGATGACTACACACCCTAGCACATCTGATCCTGGGCAAGGGTCCTTGAATCCTCCATGCAAACAGGCAAAGCTGGAATTTGGACACAGGACAGCTCAGAGTACAATTAACAAACTAATACTTGACTTTGTAATTGATGATGTTCAGCCATTTTCATTGGTTGAGCAGCCTTCGTTTAAACAACTTGTGGAGGGACTCAGTGGAGGAAAAACTGTGATGTGCAGAAAGACGCTGTGATGTTTTGTATCTCTTATCCTGAAATAAAGAAGCAAGCACAGACACGAATGTGTATCTTTTCTTCTCTTTTACTACTCTCTTCTTTCTCCTTGCCTCTCCTCCCATCTAGTGGCTACACAATAACTCAGCAAACACAACATTTCCCCTTTCTTTGAAGCGTTTTGGTTTGGGTTCTGTCTTAGAACATTACAACATAATAACATACTTTATCCCAACCACTAAGTAATACAGAATTAAAGAATTACTTAAAGAAACAACTTATCTCTTTATATAAAACCAGTTATGCTATAAAACAAATGATATATTAACTCCTGGTACTTTCTTTAAGGAGTGCCTTAATAACGTTTAACTAATTCCTAGTAAACAACCAAAACAACAATTGACTGTATTTGAATCATGAACTATTTCAGTACCATTGCATCTATTTATTTCTCTAACACAAAGTCTTTCAACCAAGCTGGTTGTTTAAAAACTCTCACACTTCTGGGAATTGTTTGCTGTTCCTTTTCCAGAGCATTAGGCTGTAAGCTCACTTTCCCAAAAGTCTTTCCCAAACTTATCGACACCTCATTTGGAACTCCCGTGAGACGAGACGCAGTCCATTTCTTCCCATCTTCCAAAAGGAAGGTATTTGGACCAACTCTCCTTCTCACCAAACATGGAACAGTGTACCTTGTAGAGCCTTTGTGAACATGCTCTGGTTTCTTAATACGCACCCAGTCCTTTTCCTTGAATTTGGGTACCTTAGCTCCTCTCTTTTTGTCAGTGTAGTCTTTTAATTTGTGCTGTCTACGTGTCACAGTGTTTTTAATCTCCGAATGTGTCTTCACTTCCCTGCTGACAGGCAGGACATCCAGTTTTGTACGCATCTTGCGGCCACGCAGGAGTTCGAAAGGTGTAGCCCCTGTGGTAGCCTGTGGCGTCGCCCGGAAATTATGCAAGAACTGTGTCACAGCTGCCTTCCAGGACTTCTTCTCCTGAATTGCAGATTGGATGCATTGTTTCAACACTTTATTAAATCGTTCTACTGCCCCGTTGGCCTGAGGATAATATACACTGGAGTACATATGCTGAATGTTGCGTTCCTTCAGAAAATCAGCAAAAGCAGTAGATGTTAGTTGTGGGCCATTATCAGACACTAAGCAATGTGGATTACCTTCTCTACTGAAGATGGTGTCCAGGAAAGTTGTTATGACATCCGTTGTCACTTGTGATGCAAAAGCTACTTCTGGCCACTTACTGTAGTAGTCTACCAGTGTTATGGCGTAGCGACAATCCCATGTAGCCGACTCAAATGGTCCCACAATATCGATGGCTACCCTTTCCCATGGACCGTTAGGTAGTTCGACAAGTATGAGAGGTGCAGGTGCAGCCTTGGCCGTTTTGTCGTTCAGCTGATATGTCAAACATGAGGCAGAGTTCAGAGTTTCTACACTTCTGCCCATTTTCGGCCACCAGTAGAGCTCGCAAAGTCTTTGTTTTGTCCGTACAATGCCTTGGTGTCCTTAGTGAGCTAAATTCACAAGTCTTGTACGCAGAGACAATGGAACTACTAGGCAATGATCCCCCCGCATAATGAGAGGGCCCTCCACAGAAAGCTCATGTCTGATGTGAAAGTAAGGTTCTAGTTCTTGTTTCACTGACTTCTTTAGGCCAGCCGTTCTTGATCTGTGCACGAAGTTGAGCTAACTGGAGGCAGCTCTCCGATGCAGACGAAAACTCAGAGACTGACAAGGCAAGTAAGTGAGAAACAGTGGCTACCATTTTTGGTTCATCTGTTGATTCACTCGTCTCCGGTAAGGGAAGTCGAGAGAGAAAGTCTGCTGTTGTGTTGTATCTCCCAGGGCGGAATGCAACATCATAGGAATAGCATAACAGACGGGCTGACCACCTAGCAATTCGCATGCAAGCTCTGCCTGTGCCTTTTGATGTAAGAAGCGTTGTAAGGGCTTGGTGATCAGTGCGCAGAACGAAATGTCTACCCCAGAGATACGCCCTCCATTTTTCAACACTCCACACACAAGCCCGTGCTTCTCTCTCCACAGTCGAGTACTTCCTTTCGGCTGACTAAAGAGTTTGGGAGGCAAATGCCACTATGCGCTCCGTACCATCAGCATGTAGCTGAGAAAGGACTCCTCCCACACCGTAATTAGAAGCATCAGTGCTCACGTAAGTTGGCAATCGGGGATCGAATAGAGCTAGAATGGGGCTCTTTGATAGAAGCGTCTTCAGGGTGGCAAAACTTTGATCAGCCTTATCAGTCCAGAAGAAGTTCACGTCAGTGGAGGTTCTCAAAACTTCACGCAGGGGTTCAACCACTGTTGCGTAATCAGGTAGGAATTTACTATACCAAGACGTTAGGCCCAGGAATGAGCGCAGTGAGACTATGTCATGGGGAGCAGGTGCATGCACGACAGCAGCTACATTATCAGCGTCTGGATGTAATCTCTCTTTAGAAATCGTGTGCCCCAAAAATTTCAAGGTTTGCAGCTTAAATTTACATTTCTGCATATTTAGTTTCAGACCAGCCTTGTTCAGACAGTGAAGTACGGCTTTTAAACGAGTGTCATGGGTTTCCTCGGTGTCGGCGTAAACAATTAGGTCATCCAAGTATGCTTGAACACCTAGCAATCCGTGTAGTATCACTGTCATCATCTTCTGGAAAGCAGGCGAGGCTGAAGCCAGTCCATACGGGATATGTTTATAACGGAACAGTCCATCCTGGGTAATAAATGCTGTTAAATCTCGACTTTCAGGGTGCAATGGAACCTGGTGATATGCTGAGGCCAGGTCTATGGTAGAGAACACTGTCGCCCCACGCAGTTCTGCCAACAGTTCCTCTATATAGGGCAAGGGGTGGCTATCAACAACTATAGCCTTATTAGGCTCCCTTAAATCAATGCACATGCAAATTCCACCTCCCTTTTTTTGTGTCACCACAATTGGGGAGACCCACGGAGATGGATCCACCCGTTCAATTATGTCATGCTCCAACAGGTGTTTCAGTTCATCAGAAACTGCTTGCCTGACTGACAATGGCAGTCTTCTCAATTTTTGCTGAACAGGAATGAAACCTTCTTTCACTTTCACTTTGTGCATGAATCCGCTTGCGCATCCTACAGTATGCACTGGCAGTATTTCCGAATTCTCATGTGTAATCACAGCATTGCCTTCAATACGGCAGTGAAGTGACTTCAGAAGATCCATTCCCAGCAAAGGTGAGCCTGACTTTACTATATAGAACGTGCCCGCTTCTGTACTAGCACATGCAAGACGTCTGTAGAGAAACAGCCCAGCACTGGAATAATCTCCTTGGAATAAGAAACTAATTTTACTGTCGCTGGATTGAGGGTGCATGAAGCAAAATTTTTACGGTAAATGCTCTCGGCAGTATGGATACTGATGAGCCCGTTAGCCACAATTAACTCCAATGGTTGACAATGTCCATCCTTTGTTTTAATTTGCACTGAACAGAGAATTTTGTCTGTCACCATCTTAGGATCATTCATGTATAATACAGTGAGCTCTGGTATAACAATCTCACGCACCTGTTTCTGTGATGATCGGCAAACTTTGGCAAAGTGCCCAATTTTTCCACATGAATTGCAGACTGCTTTGATCGCTGGACATGAAGGTTTGTTAGCCATATGGTTGTTGGATCCGCAACGGTAACACGAACGCTGCTGTGTCGTGTTCGCAGCTGACCGATCTGATGATGGGGAAGGTATTGTCTTTCTGTTCCTTTGTTTTACGTTCCGTTGACTCTGTATGGCACGTACTTGTGAAGTATCAGAAAGTATCTCGGAGTTCCTAAATGCGGTCTCCATTTGCACTGCTATTGAGACAGCCTTATTCAGCGTGAGGTCGGGTTCAAGCAAAAGTCTGTCCCGAGCGCGTGAATTAGCTGCTTGCTCCACGAGCTGGTCGCGTAACATTTGATCTTCCATTTCTCCGAAATCACATGCGACCGAAAGCTCCCGTAAAGCAGCCATGAACTGATTCATAGATTCATCAGTCCACTGTGTCCTTTGCCTAAATTTGTGTCTCTCTGCGACAACATTAACTGCAGGAATGAAATTCCTTTTCAGTGCAGCGACAGCCATCGTATAAGAATTGCCCGTGTCTTGTAAGGTATAAAACAGTCTTTGTCCTTCTGTGCCCAAGGCATGTAGCAGAACAGCTCGCTTTCTTTCTTCCGGCCATGCGTCACCAGTAGCATCGATCACGAGTAGGTAGTTTTCAAACATTTTGAGCCATACGGTAAAAGTAAGTGAAGGCTCGCCAGGGCATGGCAGGAATGGAGCTGGTAAAGGAACTGTAATCGACATCCTCGTCGCCAATTGTGATGTTTTGTATCTCTTATCATGAAATAAAGAAGAAAGCACAGACACGAGTGTGTATCTTTTCTTCTCTTTAACTACTCTCTTCTTTCTCCTTGCCTCTCCTGCCATCTAGTGGCTACACAATAACTCAGCAAACACAACAGACTCTTGTCCAGAACATTGAGGAGTTTGCAGTAATGAAAAATAGCTTGACAGAAACACTTGTGAATGTATCTAATGTCTGCACAACAGCAGACTTGTGGACTGCACATAACAGAAGTTTTTTAGGCATGACATGCCACTGGATTGAAGAAAACACTCTGAAGAGAAGGTCTGCTGCATTGGCCTGTGCACAAATTAAAGGGCGGCACACTTTTGATGTCCTTGCCGCAAAAATGAGTGAAATACATGCAGAATTTGAAACACCTGAGGACGTAGCTGCAGATGACCTGGATGATGGAATACGATTTCTAGACATGGATGCAGGTCTTGAAATGCAGGGAGATGAAGAGCATTTTTTTCTTCCTCCTCATTAAAGGTGTGCTGCACACACCTTAAATCTGATTGCCACTAATGATGTGGATAAAGCAGCATCAAATGGCCCTTTTCGGAAAGTTTACCGAAGTGCAGTGGGAAAATGTGCTTCTGTATGGAACAAGGCACACCGGTCAACAGTAAGTGCAGAAGCTGTGCAAGAAATTGCGAACATGAGAGTTACTGTTCCATGCGTTACTAGATGGAATTCAGAGTATGATGCCATTTCTAAACTGACTGGTCTCAGAGAGGATCAGCTGACTGACATCTGTCGAAAGCTTGGAGTTACCAAACTGCACGCACATGAGGTGACTTTTCTGAGAGAGTATGTGTTACAAAAGTGTTACAACCCCTTTCCCATTCCATTGATCTACTACAGGGCGAAAAAAGATGCTACCTTGGATTTCTCATTCCAACAATCCTAAGCCTCAAATCAAAACTTTCTGACAAACTGCCACATGTGTCTTACACGGCTAACATCATCACTGCAGTCCTCGAAGCACTTGACAATCGCTTTGACGCCATGCTTAGTAGCCATGAAGCAAAAATATGCAACAACCACAATGCCGAAATTTCACTTGTATTGGCTTTCTCCAGTGAAGAAAGAAGATGTGAAAAAAGCACTGGTTGAGGAGGCAACATCTTTGGAATCCACCGCTCCTTCTGCAGCTGAGATGAGCATTAGCCCTGAGATTAATGAATCAGATGAGGAGTTTTTTGCATTCGAAAAGACAAAAAGTGTAGGTAAAGGCACAGGGGAAGAGATTCGGAGATTCCTTGATGATCCTGAAAAAAACATGAAATCTCTCAATTCTTATCCCTTGGTCAAGCAGCTCTTCATGAAGTTCAATACGACATTGCCTTCTAGTGCTCCCGTTCAACGTTTATTTAGTTATGGGCGAAATGTACTTACACCATCTCGAAGCAGAATGTCCGATGACCACATGGAGCAAGTCCTCCTCCTTCGTTACAACAGAAGATTTTGCCCAAACTGAATAAACAGTTTGAATGCACATTCTGTCTTCCATTACGTATGTCAAATGCTGCCAAAATTTTGAATCCTGTACTTGTTTGATGTTGTGTAAAAGTTCTAGTTTTATATTTGCAAAGACAATTTAAAAAAAATGTGTCACGGTTTATGAAATCGCTGGTTCCTTCTTGTCTCGTGTGTATGTTGTGTGTGTGTATTGTGCGTGTGGCCGGCAGCGCTGATCACCACCTCTGGGGCCTCATTTATAACCATTGCGTACGCACAAAACAGGCCCTGAAAGAGGCGTACGCCACTTCCAACGCATAAGTTGTGATTTATGAAAACAAACTTGACGGGAAAATGTGCGCACCTGCACGCAAACTCTGACCCATGCGTACGAACATTTTGGAGACGGAGCAGTTTGGCGACACCGATGGTGAGCTGAGGGATTGACGGTAGATGAATGAAATTAAACATATTGAACTTGAAAAGTTGCGCATATAGCCTATCCATATTGCCATATACATACAAATCACTTTCATTCCTCATTATGCGTCCTAATCATAAATGCATGCTTGTTCACAGTACCAATTTAAATAAATAAATGCCAATAAAAGATCCAATAAAAGTGCATCAATTGAATTTCCTTAAATTTCATTTTGTTATGATCTAAGTGTGGGCGTATAGGTTTACCACTCATTGTCTGATTGGTATGACAAGGTGTAAAGGATTGAATGTGATCGCTGTTTACATAAATACTACGGAGACACTTCTGCATGTAGTAGCCTATTGCATGATGGATGCGCTGGCATTGCTGGAGGACTATGCCAATGGCAGACTTAGGAGAGAAAGAGTGTTTAGAGACCATGAAGATTTCCTGGCCCACGATGACGAGTGGCTAATAAGCCGATTTAGGTTACCTAGAGCCATGCTCTTGGACCTGTGTGCTGAATTGGGGCCAACATTACAAAGGCCAACTACACGAAACCACGCCATCCCGGTACCAACCCAAGTCCTTTCAGTTTTAGGATTTTTGGCAACCGGGAGTTACAAGCGGGAGTTAGCCGATAGGCAAGTTTACAAATATGATAATGCAATTTTTTTCTGCGTAAAGCTTCTTGTGGAAACTTATAATTCTGTTAATTTGACATAGGTCTGGGATTTCACAGCCATCCCTGAGCTCCTTAATGCCTGCAGTTTTGAAAGGGATTATTAGAATGATCAATAGATGCATACAGTTTCCTCACACTATTTGGGAACAGGCCAATATCAAAAGGCAATTTGCAGTAAAAGTCCGGATTCCCAAATGTAATCGGCGCATTTGACTGCACTCATATTGCTATAAGGGCTCCACATGAGAACGAGTTCATTTTTGTGAATCGAAAACATGTCCATTCCATAAATGTGCAAGTTATCTGTGAGGCCAACATGATTCTTACAAACGTTGTGGCGCGATGGCCTGGTTCAACACATGACTCTTTTATTGTAATGCACAGCAGTGTAGGGAATAGACTTGAGGCAGGTGCCGTGCGTGATGGGTGGCTTCTTGGTAAGTTAAAATGACATATAATGGTTTCTAACAGTTCAAGCCTACTGTAAAATTAATCTGTTATACTGGCAGGTGACAGTGGTTACCCTCTGAGACGTTGGCTCCTCACCCCATTTCCAAACCCTCAGAGTGCAGAGCAAATGCGTTACAATGATGCCCACGCTCGTGCGCGCTCTGTAGTTGAGAGAGCCATTGGCCTTCTCAAGGGTAGATGGCGTTGCCTTGATGTTTCGGGTGGTAGACTTTTATATCAACCAAAAAAAGTCTGCCAGATCATCATGGCATGCGCCATTCTACACAACATGGCACAGAGGAATGGTGTCCCTCTCCCCACTGACCTCCCTCGCCTCCAGCATGAGGAGCCTGACCCACACCCCCCTCCCCAACATGAACGGCATCATCAGGGCGCAAGGCTCCGCGAGGAAGTAATGCGGCATTTGTGAAGGGACAACAACACAGGTTCATTTCTTAACAAGATCTTTTAATGTAGAAGCAATGTCACCCAACACAACCTTTATTTGTTTAAGCTCATCTGCTATAACTGTAATTGCCTCAATTGTGTCCCTCTGTGTCTGAAGGACAGCCTCAGTCAACACCCGGCCACTTCCAACCGTGCCATGGGGTCTGGACGCGCTCCTGCTGGGGACCTCCGGACACTCCACAGCTGCTGCAGACTCAGCGCTGGGAGTCTCCTCACCCCCCTGTGCTCCCATACCCTCTGGAACAACAAGGCCACAATAACCTATTGTGCTATTTCTATTTTATTTAATTGTGCTCATGTAATAAAATGATCTACCTGTTTCCACCATGTCTGTGTCTCCCTCCCTGTCAGACAGAATGCCGCACACACTGGTTTCTCCTATAATAGAAGCCAGCCGAGTCTCCATGGGGGACAGATCGGGCGTCCCAGGACCCCCACCAGTCCCAGACACACTCTGTCGGTGACTGGCAAGCCTTTTTTTTGCCCCCACCTTTATGTCAGACCACTTTTTTATTTCAGGAACCGTCCTGTTAGCCGAACCAACTGCATTCACCGCTGCAGTCACATGTTGCCATTCCACACTTTTTTTTTTGTTAGTGATGCCAATGCTATGGCTACCAAACAAAATATTTTTTCTTTTCTCCACCTCCGTCACAAGAACCTCTATCTCAGTATCTGCGAAATTTCGTTTTTTCCCCTTGTTCTCAATTGCTGCCATTTTTTTGCATAAAGTAGGCTACCTTTTGCTGGCTCATTAATATGCACGCCCATTCACGAGGTGATTTGCATGGCCTATATATGGTTGAATGTGGGCGCGTAAAGGGCGGGATGTCGATTTTTTTCACGTACGCAAATTATCAGGTAGACTGTGATTTATAAATGGAAAATTGCGTGCAGGTGTGCGTACGCACGGTTTTATAAGTCTCAATTTTAGTTTGCGTACGCTATTTTTGCCTTTCGGGCGCACGCACACTTTTAGTAAGGATCCTACGCAGAGTTTTATAAATGAGGCCCCTGATCTTTACCAGCTGCGGCTCGTCAGCACGCCAGCTGCAGCCGATCAGCGCGCCCTATTTAATCCCTCTGTTTTCATCTTGTCTTTGTCAGCTCGTTGTTTGGATGTTCCTGAGTTCCCGCTTGTCTCCGTTCTCCGTGCTCCCGCCTGTCTCCAGTTCCGTTGGTTTCGTTTGTCCTGGGACTTCGGTTCGTCTCGTCATTCCCTCTGATTTCACTCACTCAGATTACGGACCATTTCCTCATTCACCATCATCTGCCCGGTTGTGACTGGAATTTCCCACAGCGTCCCTGTGCTACCAAGTGCATTTACCTGGACATTCTGATCATCCACCTGTGTTTTCAATAAATTACCTTTTACTTGCTATTGAATCCTCCTTCTCTTTATCTCATAACAAAATGTAACTTACTGTTGTTTACTTAGATTATATCTTGTGTATTATATTTGCTTGAGAAAAACATGAATTTGTATTCTCTATTTTGCTGTTGAAGAAACATTTCCACTGTCTAAATATTTGCTTGAAAAAAATTAATTTGTATTCTCTCTTTTCCTGTTGAAGAAACTTTCCATTGTCTAAAAATTATTTATATTTGCTTGGAAATAATGAATTTGTATTCTCTATTTTCCTGTTGAAGAAACATTTCCATTGTATTTTTTCTTTGTGCATGTCAAGTTAATAAAACAAAATAATCTGTAATACCACTAGATGTCTGTATAGTCCTTTACATAAATATTTATTCAGGGCTGTGAAATTCTTAATAAATAAAAGTTGTTGTTTTTAAAAAATATCTGTCCTTGAATCCAAAATCCAGCCCTAATCCAAAAGTAATCGGTTACATTACTTTCATATTGTGGTACTTGGATTACGTTACTGAATACTTTTTTTATGAAGTAATTTGTAACTATAACGGAATACATTTTTAAAGTAACACTCCCAAGCCTGGTTGCATATATACTGATATATTATTAGCAGTTCTTATTGCGGATTTATATTTAAAATGAGGTATATCTGTACGTAGCAGCAGCTGTACGCCCAGTGTATGGGTCTTTAGAAGCACCTGTGTGTGTATATATATATATATATATATATATATATATATATATGTCAAAACTGAGAGTATTCTTCATCTAAATACTGTACTAATTTAAAACACGTTTTTTTTTTGGTTATCCTTTATCGTTTTAAATATCAGCTGGTCTACTGATGGCACTGAGAAGAGCCAATGTGGAGAGATTGGCAGAACCCCTATGGGACTAATAGCCAATCGATATTATTAATGGCTGTTTGTTGGGTCTGCTTATCTCGTTAATCCACGTCTTTTTAGATGTATTTGCTCATATTCCCAACAACTCCCCAATATTTAACTGGATGGTTTGTAAAATGACCTTTAATACCTGTCCACACTCCAGCCTATATCATATTTAGCTGAATTTCACAAATGTCTAGTGGCGTTTTTCCCCATCTCCCCTTTCTACCTGCTGGGGGCGGGGTTACCGTGACCAACAAGACGAACGGAAACTTATGACCGCCATTATTTAAATAGCAGCTAATCGAGCTAATTCATACTTTGCAGTCACGTGACTACCATGGATACCTGGCGGGCAACAAACGGCTATTTTCAACGTTCCAGGTCTTTCTAGTAAATATCAAGTCTGTTAGCGAGCTAGCTGCATAACTATGGACTAGGATTAACTCTAAGGTAGCTAAATTGTGTAAAGCAGACAAGTTTTTTTTTAAAGATAATCGAGCAGTAATAATTCCTCTGTAATTAATCTACCTCCACTGTTGGGTCATCCCTGGTTCTCATTGAAAACCATAGATATCACAAGCCTCAAAACAACCTATCACACACTTTTGTTGTTGTTAGCAAAATACGACAGCTATACTGTGCGTTCACACCACCACCGGCGAGAGCGTCAAAGTGCCCGGAAGTCATTCATTTTCAATGAATTTTGCCGCTCTCGCCGGCGGCGGTGTGAACGTACAATTAGCCTAGCTTACACTCATAACACAAACAGCTGACTCGCCAAACCAGCTGGTGGAGTTGATTGACGAAACTACAGGGTAACTTAAAGACACGATTAATTATCATACACCCATTGTATTCAAACGTTGAAATTATCTTTGATTGTGAAGGTTGCTCATCTCAGCTGGTTAGTACAACCAATCGCACAACAACTATCTGGCATGTCGTTTACACCTCAAAACACCAACTTTTGTATAGTAAAACTGGCGACGTCCTGGCAAGATCCTTGATTAGTTTACTGGGTTTCGTTGCTGGAGAACGACGTTCTTGCCCGCCAGCCAGTACTTGTGACGTCACGTGCAAAGTATGAATAGCAGGTCGATTGTAATCTCAGTCTGTGCAAGTTACGGCAAGCTGCACGAACGCGTTGAATTTGCCGTGTTTGAATACCGATGTATTTTCGCAAAGCCATGAGCATCAATAGTAACGCAACCGCCATTGTTGATGGAAGGCTTGTTCGAGATGCATCGGAGTGGCCCGGACCGATCGGAGCAGCGGGAGTGTTTGGAGAGCATACGACTCTTTGGATCGATTTCGCAGTGCTTTGATGTCATGCGCCGATCGGTCTGCAAGAAGCCGATGCATCGCGAACAAGCCTGGTGTGTTTGTGTTTGGTGTGTTTGTGTTTGGCGCTGCCGTGCCTGCGTTGCTGGGCAACATGAGATGTATACAGTGACGTAAGACCTGGCTCTGTGGTGGCTCTCTGGCCTGTGGAAAGGAAAACCGGTTCTTAGAAAGCTCATCAGTCGAACCAACTCAGAACCGGCAATAGCACTAGCTCTGAACTAGCACCTGGTTCTTGCAGGTGGAAAAGGGGTATCAGTGCTCCCAGCTTTGTAGCTGTAAAAGCAACAATGGATAATTCACCTCAGGAAATTAACCAAATAGAACGAGAACGTTCAAACTGTACTGCAGATTATGTATCTTGGTGCAGCTTTCAACAACCTTGCGGCAACATCCCTGGCATTCTTCCAAGAATCTGTGGAGAAGTTTGGTTTCCCTCTTAGGGAAGTATTTTACTTAGGAATGTTTAAGTTTTACAGTAACTACGTTTACTCAGTCATGCCTGAATGGTTTTAAAGCACTTTGAAATAACCAAAAGTACAATTTTGTGTGGTATTTGCTTAAAACACCGTTTCTATATTTGTATGAATTGGATAAAGATCATGCTGTATTTCAGGAGCCATTTATACAGGATTTCAGTTTTTTTTGCATGACCGTATAGATTTTTTTTGTTAAAGCAAAGTCTATATAGATATAATGGGGTACTCTTTATAACTAAGTTAAAAGCATGCATCATGTTAGACATTAATGTTTTGTTGATATATATATATATTTATATATATATATATATATATTTTTTTTTTTTTTTAAATAAACTCTTGTAAATGTTGTTCTGTTTTAAGGGTACGGGCTGATCAGGGTGTGGAAAAAGTAGACATTGCACGCCTCATGTTTACAGTCCGTGGCACTGGAAGGGGCAGCTTCATATCCTGCGGCAAGAGTGTTCACAATCAACGGTCAGTCCAAAACTTCAGATAATGCTAGCTGAAAGATACCACCTCACTGCTGCCATGCAAGAACATTATTATTTGCTACAAATACAGTATATCAGCTTGCAGCAGGACTATTTGAGAAGTGTGAGCTGAAAGTCCTATCTTCAGTGGAAACTGCTGTCAATTAAAGGGTACTGAATAGCAACCTAGCATGCAAATTCAATAGCCTTTAACTTGCTGCAAAAAAATAAGTTTTTTTTTTGCTGGGCAATGGGTCAGACTTCTGTTTTGATAGTATGCAGTGACATTATATTCCATTAAACATTGTTTCCTCTTCTAAACAAATAAAGTAGATAAAGAAAAACACAACTATGCATTTAACAATCTGATGAATTTTTTGGCATTGAAAGAAATTCCAACTGTGGTTATCTGTTGTGGGTGGAAATATTTTCTCGATCAAAGAATCTGCAGTGATTTTGCGTTATCAGTTGTTTAATATAAATTTTCAACACATACATGTGCCTTAAAATCCAGCTATTACAGTTCCCTGTACATTAAGTTTAAAGGTTCCTATTGAACTTTACTTTTCCAGAATCGAGAGGCTTTGGAGAGACCTGTGGGTAGCTGTCACAAACATATACTATGATGTTCTCCACTACCTTGAAGAAGAGGGCTTCCTCAACATCGCCAATGCTACACACCTCCTCTGTTGCCATTATGTGTTCCTGCCACGGCTGCAAGATTCCCTGGACAATTTCCGGAGTGGCTGGGACAATCATCCGATAAGAACAGAAGGCCATATGACCCCTAATCAGTTGTGGGAGCTGGGCCGAATCCATTACCCAATTCAAGGCCCAGAAAATATGGAGGTATGTACCAAATGTACAACTTGAATGCTTTTAATAGTACAAATCCCTACATTTATGGTTGCAAACATTAGTTATGAAGACATTGCACGTATGTCAATACTCTCTTATCAAAGGCTGGCCTTCAAGGAATACTTCACTGAGCAGCATTAAGCTTTGTATCCATAGTCTTTTCGAACGAAAGTGCGTCGGTCTCTCATATCCCTCTGCAATCTCTGTTTTATTTGTTGGAAAAATGCCTCCCTCCAATGATGCGAAAAAAAATAAAGTTTTCTCGTCGCAGAGGGATATGAGGGAACGAAGCACGTTCGTTTGAAAACACTACCGGGGTACTACGGATACAAAGCCTAACGCTGATCGGTGAAGCATTCCTTTAAGTTAATAAATATTTAGCAAGTGGTTTACAAAAGTGTTGGTTAATTGTTGGTTATTAGGATAAATAATACTGCAAACAAGTAAGGTTTTTCTATTTTTCTTTGATAGGGTATGGATATTCCTCATATTGAGTGGGAAAACAGTGGACTTACTGCTAATGGGTACTCCAGTGTCATCGTCTCAGACACAGAAAGCCCACTGTCTGATGGACAAATGGCAGCTTTAAGAGAGGTTGTTGACCCAAGAGCTGCATCCCTGTCCTTTGGCTGTGATATTTATGTTGCTGCTGTTCAATTTTGTGAGCATGTTCTATCTGAAAACTGAAAGAGAGCCAACACACATGCCCCCCTTGTTTCTGTTCTGTTTGAAACTCTTTTTTCCATAGTGTGTCAGATCAGGGCAAGCTAACTCCCAACATTTATAAGACAAATACATTTGAGGCATTTCTTGTAATTTTATTGGATAAAAGAATCTTCAAATGTATATATTGTTCTACCATGAATTTTTCAGCAAGACTTAAAGGTTTCATATTGTAACCTTTTTTTTATTGATTTTTTATGTTTTTATGTACTTGTGAAGTTATATTTGCAGTTATAAGTATCAAACACCAAGTAAATATCATTTTGCAGCTCTTTTCTCAGCAGCTCTGCTAAAAACAGGTCGATATTGGTCTAATTCACTAGCGAGGACCACACCACAACTGCACAGAATTAGCTTTATGAATGGGATAAGGGTCGAAGGAAAATGGGGGAAAAATAAACTACGGTTCTCCGTCTGGCTACTCAGGGAGTCTGACCCGGGAGACTCAGAGTGGGGGCTTCGTCTCGATAGGTAGTAAGCCGAGTTACTTGAAGACCCCCAAAGGTTTGGATGAGACAATGCGGGCTTGCGCTTGACGGAGATCGTTAAGATTATTACGGATGTACAAGCGGTACGCTTCGGAAGACCATCGACCTAGAACTCTGATTGTCTCGTCCGAGATACCCATGCTGGCGGCCGTGGTGGCTGCTCCGATCCGGAATGAATGTGTAGAGTAATGTTCGGGAGATATGCCAGAGATCCTGAGAATACTTTAGAAGTGTTTGCTAAACCAGAATCTCGTGGCCATTTTCCTGTTTTCTGTGAGGAAGAGTGGTTCTTGAGGAGATGAATGGTTGGCGTATCTGGAAGAAACGTATTCCGAAAGTGGCTCGTAAGGACTGAGGAAGGAGTGGAGGCGAAAAAAGTATATTGGAGACGACTCTCCGAATTGATCAGTTTTACTTCTCTTTAGGTTATATATCAGAGAATCAGGTGTATGAGCGGTGATGTCGGAGAGGCTGGGATGAATGGCTGGATTGAAGGCTAAAGTCGACGGTGCAAATTCAGAGCATCTCAGGGAGCCGAAGTATGCGAGAAAGAACATGCATTCTAATGTTTGATCTATCGATGGGCTCAAGTAGCCGGAACGTAGGGTGCGAATGCATTGGCTCAGGAGGTCAGAAGTCAAGGGTAAGCGTTTGATGTTGAAGACTGGTTCTTGTTTTCGAAGACCTCTGATAAGCATAGATACGTGGGAGTGAGAAATGGTTTGGCATTGGTTGCCGGTGGCGAGTTTATAGATGAAATTAATTCCGGATAGTTAAGTCTAAATGGAGGATGCCCTGATATTTTGGTGGGAATGGGCATGAGTAACGAAGTTGCAGATGGACCAAACATTCATTAGGGGAAATGGGAGTTGGTAAAAGGAGTGGTAGGCCTTAAAACAGTTCCAACCGGTCAAGTAAGCAGAGAGGGTACTCTGGGCACGGCCGTTGAGAATGGCTTCCTGCAAAACATGTGAAAGTTCTTCCAGCTGTGGATTTAGTTGAAGATGGTGGCTGAAAGCGGTGGAACTGGCGTGGGATGGATGTCTGACTCTGGAGCTAAGATTCTGAACTTCTGAAACGAGAAACGAGACAATGAGTCGGCTATGCTATTGTGGAATCCTGGAACGTGCGCTGCTCGGATGATGAACTGATGCTGCGCTGATATGAGTGTCAGTCTGCGGACTAATTGCATGATCGCCAGGGAACTGGATCTGCCTTTATTTATGATTTCAACTACCGCTGAGTTGTCTGAGTGGATAAGTATGGAGTGTCGGGACCATTCATGCCCCCAAAGGAGGGCTGCTATAATGACGGGATACTAGGGTCTTTTCTTTTGAAAGGGGTACGCCTAGTTCGGAAAACACTTTAACGAGGGTGGAAAGTCCTGAGTGTGGAGGTGCGGATGTAGGTGTGATGATGAGGAAGTCGTCGAGGAGGTGCAGGACGTAGGGAAGCCTGTGATTGTTGATGAGAATCCAACATATAGCCTCCGAGAGGGAGTTGAATATCTTGGGGCTGCTTCTGCAGCCGAAAGTAAGGCGCACTGAAAAATAATGAGCTCCTTTCCAGAATATTCCGAAGAAATGCCAGAATTCTGGGTGGATGGGTAAGACTTTGAAAGCACTGGTGATGTCTGCTTTTGAGAGCCATGCTCCATGGCCTGCTTTGCGGATGAGAGTGATTGCTTGGTCAATGGAAGCGTATTTCATGGAGAAGTCTGGGGCTGGAATGATGCTATTGATGCTGGGAATGTGAGTGGCGTGTGGGGAGGACAGGTCGATGATTAATCTCATTTTCCCGGAGTATTTCCTGGTGGCGATTCCAATGGGGCTGATGCGAAAAAGAGTGAAAGGAGGTTCTTTAAACGGGCCTATCATAAATCCCTCTTGGACTTCTTTAGTTATTAGGGTGTCGACGGTGTCTGGTTCGGAGAGGGCAGACCGGAGGTTATGGGAGAGATGAGAAGTGTCTGGGATTATTTCTATGCCTGGAAGAAAGCCGTTTATGAATCCATTGATAAGAAAATCTACGAACTCTCTGTCGGGGTGGTCTATTAAGGCAGAGGCTAATGCTTCTACCTTGACTGGTGTGCTGAGATACTGTAATAGTCAGTCGGGTAGAACGGTTGGGTTGTGGGGGCAAGAGGCTCTTGAGTGGGCGCCTCCGCAGAAGGAGCAGGTGTGTAGGAATCTGCAGTTGGAAAGAGAGCAGCCAAGATGGTTGAAGTTGTTGCATACCATTCTGCCTCCTTGGTAGAGGATCGGTCGTCCTCTTTTGTCAATTCCTTTGGGAAGTGGAACGTTGGCTGTGGGCTGTATGTTTAGAGGTTTCGGAATTAGAGGAGGAGGTGGGGCTGCTGTGGATAAATCTATTGAATACGGATGTTTTGCTTGAGGAGGGTTGAGATTGGGAGGGTGTGATGGTGCATGCTGAGGCTGGATGTGATGGTGCTCCGCATAGTTCGCAGGACATAGAAGTGCGTGCTACAAAGATCCGACAGTAAAGTTCTGCATTCAAGAGTGCCCCAGTATGTCCCCTGATTGAACTGCTGTAACGGACCTGCTGCTTGTCTGGCGAAAAGAATGTGGTAGTTGTAGAAGCCTGTTCCTCCAAAACGCACAGCCATGTCTAAAACGATTGATAGATAATCGTCTAGCTCGGTTCTTCGATCGGGATAAACAGAGCACAATATATCTCTGTAGATCGAGAAAGCTAAAGCGAATTCGGTGGGAGTGAGATCCTTTGAACGAGAGTTTAAAGGATGGATGAACTGCATTAGGCCTTGACTGGTTTGCAGCTCTCTGGGCTGGCTAATGTTTATGAGGGATGGATGGAGGAGCTGGGCTAGATCTGTGTAGTTACCTGATAAGGTCTGAAGACGTGAGGCTGAAGAGGCTGGGGAGGGTCGATGGATTGATGAAGCTGGACGAGGAGGCGGTGCGGCTGTGGCCAGGGTATAGGGGCTAGTATTTATTGGCAGGATGTGAGGGTGTTGGGAAAGGGAGGGGAAAAGGGGTAGATTAGTTGCGTAAAAGGAAGAAATAGGAGGGGGTCGAAAAGGTCCACTGAGAGGTAGAAGTCCTGGGTTTGCTGCATGAGGGACTTGAATTGGGTTAACTTGTAGGGAATAATCAGGAATAACAGGGGCCGAGTGGCTGTTAATGCCAAAAGGAAGGGTAGAAGGATGGATGCTGGGATGAAGGGATGAATGTCTGTGAGGATTTGTAGCTGTTTGTGAGCTTAAGTAAGCAAAGAAAGATGTCATGAATTGGGATAAGTCTGAGGTAGAAGGTGCAGATGTTGAAGGTAGTATTACTTGGTCTCCACTAGGTGGCGCAGATACTGCTGGCTGAGACCGTTGTGGAGGCAGTGTGGTGACGTCATGAGTGACGATGAAGGGATCGCGTGTCAATGCCGGAAGCGTTGGAGGCTCGGAATTTAATTCTGTAGATGTTGTGTAAAGCTGAAATAATCTTGCTTTATTGTCGGATCGGCTGAATTGGATACCCATGTCCTTAAGAGCTTGCTGCAGGCGAGCTACGGTCCAATTCTTGATGGTATTCTCTGGTCTGGGAGACGTGGCATGAGTGCGCTGAGAATTGCTATGGTTTGTTGAATGATGACGCGGTTGACGAGGAGAGCGATCGCGCCGGCTTTCTTGCCTGTGTCGATCGTTTATGGCGGTTCTCGTTTGCAGAGAAGAGCGATCTTGACGAGTCGGGGTTGGAGAAATCTTCGATGATGAACTGTGACGTGAATGCCCGCGGGACTGAGGGATTTCTACGACGGAACGCAGCCGGTGTGAATGTTGGCTGCCTATGGATTGTTGTGAAGACCTGACGCCCTGTGACGGATGAGAGTTTCTGAATAAATCATCTTCGGAGTCAGAGGGGTTGATCCGCAGCTCGGAATCCATGTTCGAAAAAACTGAGACGAACGGTATGGTGAAGGTGGGTTCCGTATATATATACAGACGGGGAGAGAGCTGATTAGTTGAGGCGTGGTCCTGCTCCCGAACTTCAATTAACTTGTTAACTACATTTAAATGTTCACGAGGTTTTCTTCTGATTTGCCGATTTGAAATTAGTGATATATTGTATATTGAATGTCTCGGGGTTTGGTAAACAAGTTGGAGAGTGTATATTCATAGGTAAAGACCGTGACGGTTAAGGACAGAAATTACAACACTGAAAAACAGAATTATAGCCGGTTCTCAGTGCCAAAGGGCAATGAGCTTCAACGGCTATTGAAAAATGCTCTCGCCAAGCTTTGAAAACATTGAAAAGGACATTAACTTTGAAGTTGCTACATTGCCATTGCTAGCAGGTTGCATGCCAATTAATGTAATCATTCAACCCCCTATACTGTACATGTCCATCAAAAAACATAACAATGAACTTTGTATTTGTAATTTGGCATATTAATATGCTATCATTTAAACATTTAACATATGGCATGATTCGCCAATGCTTTGTCCCTACACAAGACCAAATCCTGTTTGGCAAGTGCCAATACAAGCCAGGATGTCATTTTTAAAGGATGCATAGTCCTTGTAATGTCCTGGGATTCGCAGGGTCTCAAAACAGGTGGAGGCTGTTGGGAAGCTGCCTTTAACCACCTCAATGGATAGGTTATTCCTTGGCATAATCTCCCACCCTGTCCAGAATTTCAATAGGTCGGTCAATTCATCAGGTGATGCTGTGGATTAAACAAAATGGATCAAATGATAGGTTGCTACAAATAATGAAAAATAATTTAGAAACTTAAAATAATGTTTAATATTCAATAAATGTATCGTAGTACCTCTGCGATGTAACAAGCAGTTTCTTGAACAGAAATACCATAACACCAATACCCTGGTGAAATGTCAAAAAGGTATGAAAAAATACTACTGATAAAGCTGTGTGTGAAGAGTGTGCGGTTATCTACTCTTCCTGTCCTATATACAGGTGTGCAAAGATAGTCTTAATAATTACCTTAATAATGAATTGAACAGTTTCTATAACTAACTGTTTAAAAAGTAACCTGCCTGTGGCAGGGGGGGCGTGGTTCCGCCGACCCTGGAGCACGCCACCAGCTGGTCCTCCGCCAACTGAATGGCCAAGTCCAGCGACGCCGGTCGGTGGCACTGGACCCACTCCGCCGTTTTCCGCGGCAAACGGCCGATGAACTGCTCCAGCACCACCCGTTCGATTATCTCGTGGACGTCGCTTCCCTCAGCCAACAGCCACTTGCGGCAGGAGTCCCGGAGCTGTTGAGCCAACACGAAGGGTCGACCGTTCTCGCCCAGATCAAGGGAACGGAACCGCTGGCGATGTTGCTCTGGGCTCCGGCCGACCCGCTGTAGGATGGCTCTTTTTAGATCATCAAAAACCAGGAGGTTCTGGACGGGTAGCTGTTGGGCCGCCGCCTGCGCCTCCCCGGTCAGCAAAGGGATGAGGCGCACCGGCCATTGCTCTTTTGGCCACCCACCTGCCTCCGCTGACCTCTCAAAGAGGTCGAGGAACGCCTCCGGGTCGTCCTGTGGGCCCATCTTATTAAGAGGCAGGTGGGGGCGCTCGACCGGCGGCGGCGTTGAACCCGGCCGAACCTCCCGGTCCATCCAGCTCCGGAACCTCTCACGGTCCTCCTGTTGGCCTTGGACGAGAAACTGGAACCGGCCTTCCAGATCGGTCCTCATCTCGACCAGGGCCCGATGTTGATCTTGGTGGAGGGCCGCGAGGGAAGCAACCACATCCGCAAGTGGCGATGGTGGCGGTGTTTGCATGCTGGCGGCGGCTTCCGTCTTCCTTCCCGGGTTTCGGCACCAGTGTAACAGTCAATGTTCAGAACGTGGAAGGAAGAGGACAGGGTCGGCTTTAGAGAAAACGGGGTTTTTATTTCTCCCAAAACAAGTAAAACAAAACAGAACAGAACAGAACAAAGGATGCGCCACACGCGCTCTGGTTGAAACAGGTTGACAAAAATTAAAGGGCTCGCTCTCGCTCTCTCACTCAGCTCCTCGCACACACTTGTTAGTTCTCGTGTGTCTTCCTTCTCTTTCCTCGTGGCTTTTATCCGTCTCCCCACGCCAGTTTACTGAAACAAGACACAGGTGTTTGTCATTCACACTTAACCCACTCACGCCGCACCTGTCTCCCGATCCTCTCCCGCGTTACGGACTTCGCGGAACCACGCCCCCCCCTGCCACACTGCCACTTATAAATAAAAACTTTGGGTGACTAACTAATTTTAATAACACGTTGGGAAGATTTCTAACTCTGTACACATACCATTTTCAATGAAGTGGCGAAGATAACCTGATATGCGGCATTTTGTGTCAAGTGAATAATCGTCGTCATCTTCATGAGGCCAGGTGATGTGCTGCAAGATTATCTATAGGGATGCACCGAAATGAAAATTCTTGGCCGAAACCGAAAACCGAAAAAGAGGAAACCAAGGCCGAAACACCGAAAGAAATTATGCCAATTATTAGTACCATTGCATTTATGGCTATGACCAATGAATAAAGGCATTGCAAAAATGTATATTAAAGTTTCAAAGAATAAATCAATAAGCCTACAAATTATGCAAATATTTATTTAGCACATTGCAACAATGCACAGTATAAAATAAAATTCAAACTAAAATGTTTAACTTGACCACACTCATGTGTTCATTAAATAATAATGTACAGGCCTACTGGCCTGCAGAAAGGTTTTAAAATGATATGTTCTCTCATAAAAACAAAGTGCATTTAGGTCAAGTGCATTTTACATTTTTCTCTGTAGGACTACTACAAGAAAGTGCATTCAGAACAAGTGCAACTGCTTAAAGATTAGTAACGGTTCACAAAATTCACGGTTCGATACAGCAAAAAGAAAGAAATTCCAAAGAAATTTCCTTGATTTCATTTTTTTTTTTTAATTAAAACTAACATCATAAAGTATGATAATTTTTTACTTTGAGCAATGATGGAGCTATACTTGACTCTCCTTAGGAGCATATAAAACAAAAAACAGCTCCTTGAAAAAAAAGGAAATGTAAACAAAGGTTTATTTTTATTTCAGATTAACATTTGAGGGTAGCAATTTTATTCATGTCGAAATAAAACCAAAGTAACTGTTATGTATAAAGCGTTGTTACTTTAAGACATAAGTAACGGGTGAAGTCATGTGATGATGATGTTGCGACGTGCGGCAAAGAACATACAAGTGAATGTGAGCAATAAAACAGATGCAAGTTCTTTCGTTCCTGAATTGATGTTTCTGACTCTTCTTTAGTGTCCTCTGTCTTTATAGAAAGGGAAAGACACAACAAAGTGGCGACGAGGATGTTTGAAAGAACCTCTGCGTGTTTGAATTGCCAAATACAAGTGTAATGAAGTGCAGAAAACAGCTGAACAAGACACGAGCTCGGTGCCTGTGACTTGATACGAAAAGACATTATGGCTGGCGTCATAGGAAATATCGGACAATTCGACGAAAATGTTGAACAATGGAGCTCATACACGGAGCGATTTGAATATTTCCTGCAGGCAAACGCCATTGAGGGTGAAAAGATTGTGCCTACGTTCCTCAGTTTGATAGGTGCAAAGACTTTCACTTTGCTACGCAGTCTCGTACAGCCTAGGAAACCAGGTGAGAAAAGTTATGCTGAGATTGTGGCAGTGTTGAGTGCACATTTTTCACCTAAACCGCTGGTGATAGCGGAACGATTTCGGTTTAATAAGAGAAATCAGGAAGAGGGAGAAACTGTTACTATGTTTGTGGCTGCACTGAGGAAACTTTCAGAACACTGTGAATTCGGTGATGTTTTGAATGATACCATCAGGGACAGGCTCGTTTGTGGATTAAGAAGCGAAGCCATTCAAAAAAGACTGTTAAGTGAAAGTAACCTCACATTGCAGAAAGCCACTGAAATAAGTGTAAAGAATCACAGCATTTCAGTAGCTCAGATAAAGTCCTTAAATTGTCTGCTGACATGAGCACATTCCGGAATTTCCCTGGCAAAGCACTTACAAATGCAACATGTTTTAGATGTGGCAAAGTCGGACATCTTGCATCTGAGTGTTGGAGTAAAGAGTTGATGTGTCATAGTTGTGGAAAAAAGGCCACGTAGAACGTGCTTGCAGAGGAAAACAAAAGGATGAAAAACAAAACTTCAGAAACATGCCTGGTACATCAAAGAACAAGAAGAATGTGTATACAATGCAGTCAAATTGCAAGTACACAGATGACACTGATTCCTCCTAAGAGGAAGTTCCTTTGAATATTCTAGCCATGGAAGGAGACTCCAAAGGCTATTGGGTGACACCTGTCATTGAGGGAGAGCCGGTGTGTATGGAGATAGACACTGGCGCTGCTGTTTCAATCGTGTCAGATGCTGTGTACCACAAAACCCTAAAACATGTCTACTTAAAGCCATCCAAGATAGTGTTGAAAACATATACGGGGGAGCCTGTGACTATAAGAGGGGTAAATGGATGTGGAAGTGGAATTAAATGGTCAATCAGCAACGCTGCCACTATATGTGGTAAAAGGGAAATACCCAGCATTACTTGGACGAGAATGGCTGGAAACAATGAAACTGGACTGGCCGACGGTGCGGATGGTGTCAAAGGGAAACACAGAGCTCAGGGATGTTCTAGAAAAACATACTGATGTTTTCAAGGATGAACTGGGCACGATGAAAGACTTTACAGCCAAGCTCGACATTAAGCATGATAGTAAGACCAAGTGTTGCAAAGCCCGTTCTGTGCCATATGCTATCAGATCAAAAGTTGAGACCGCTCTGGGAGATCTGGTAACCAGTGGAGTCATCGTACCAGTGAGTAACAGTGAGTGGGCAACGCCTATTGTACCCGTGCTTAAAAAGGATGGTTCCATTCGAATTTGTGGTGATTTTAAAATCACAGTTAACCCTATACTGTCTCCTGACCAGTATCCACTTCCCCTCATTGATGATCTGTTTGCTGGCTTGGCAGGGGGGAAGCGGTTCAGCAAACTTGATTTGAGTCAAGCCTACCTACAAATGAAAGTAGATGAGAACTCTAAGGAGTTACTGACAATTGTCACACACAAGGGGCTTTTCAGATACCAGCGTCTTCCTTTTGGTATCACATCGGCCCCTTCGCTTTTCCAGAGGGCCATGGACCAGGCGTTAAGTGGCAAGTCGGGGGTGCAGTGCTACTTAGATGTCATCTTGGTAACAGGAAAAACCGAAGCGGAGCATCTGAGTAATCTGGATGGTACACTCCAGCACCTAGAGGAATATGGTTTAAGAGTGAGAAAAGACAAATGTGAGTTTTTCAAGCAGTCAGTTGAATATCTTGGTCACGTGATCGATGCTGATGGACTACACAAGTCACCTTCAAAAGTAAAAGCCATATTAGAGGCTCCAGCACCACAGAACACCCGCCAGCTCCGCTCATTCATAGGTCTTCTAAATTATTATGGATGATTCATCAATGGATTAGCCACACTGTTGAAACCTTTACACCAACTTCTGTGTAGTAACCAGTCATGGGAATGGACACAGCAATGTGAGACCACTTTTCAAGAAGCTAAGAAAGCTCTGGTGAAGTCCGGTGTGCTAACCCATTTTAACCCAAAGCTTCCCCTGCAGTTAGCCTGTGATGCGTCACCTTATGGGGTGGGAGCTGTGATTTCCCACATCATGCCTTTAGGAGAAGAAAGGCCAATAGCATTTGCCTCACGCACACTGAACATTTTTTTATTATGCTAGCTAACGTTATAACGCGTTGCCTAGCTGACTTATCTACATAGAGAGACGAGTCACACAAACCATAGCTATGTGTTCCAAAAATAATTAGTAACAGCATACTTCTGTTCTGTCGAGCCGTGAGTCCGATAGTACATAAACAGCAAACTTACCGGAGCACCTTCGTTTTCCCTAGAAGTCATCTTTACAGTTTAATATCCGTGCCGATCGACTTCTTGGATCACCGACAGACCGTCGTCCGCTCCTGGGTAGCCCGGATGTTAACTTGAATTTTTCGATCTGAATTTGACCAGTCGAATTTGAGATCTGAATTTGACCAGTCGAATTTGAGATCTGAATCTATTTTATCTGAAATTCTTTAAGTTGATTTTTTTTTTTGTATCTGACTTGGTGAGTATTGAAAAATATGAATCGAAATTCAGGTTTTTAAAATGGAAATCAAGAATTGTCATATTTAAATTTCAGAGGTAAATTCGAAACAAGTAAATTCAGATACATGGTTCCCAAAGTAAAATAATTTAAAAGGGGTGAATTCAAAGCAAATAAATTCAGATAAATGTTTTTCAAAATAAAATATTTCAAAACGTAGTATTCAGTGGCTGTTAAATTTCAAATAATTATGTCTCTTATTTGCTTCCATACGTGTGTTGTTTAAGCTGCTGGTTATAATATTTAAGAAGAGAGTTTGTCTAGCTTTGCCTAGTTCCTTATTGAAAGCATGGATGCTGTCTTTGTAGATGTTATAATGGACTACAAGTTTTGTCTTCCGCCACATGCGCTCTGCTTTTCTGCATTGTCTTTTCATGTTCTGCACTGCTGTTGAGTTTCTACAAGGTGCTTTTTGTCTACCACTTTTCTTCCTGACTTTCACAGGAGCAATATCATCAATTACACTCTTAACCTTTGAGTTAAAAGAATCAAGGAGAAAATCAACAGAGTCAGCAGATATGCTTGGTGTTGAAGATATAGCCTACATAAATAGCACACTTGTGTTCTCATTTAAGCATCTCTTCTTGACAGACACAGATCTAGCTTCAATGGCAGGAGAGATCAATATATCAAAGAAAATACAGAAATGATCAGACAGTGTTACGTCCTTAATAACAATCGATGAAATGTTTAGACCCTTACTGATAAATAAATCTAGAGTGTGTCCACGATAATGTGTGGGTCCATGTACATGCTGAGTCAGATCAAAAGTTTTTAAAACAGTTTTGATTTCTTTTGCCATATTGGTTTCTGCATTATCTATGTGAATGTTAAAATCCTCAGCAATGGCAAAACAGTCAAACTCTGAGGAAATTGTTGATAGCAGTTCTGTAAAGTCTTCAGCAAAGGCTGGAGAGTATTTTGGAGGCCTGTAAACAATGATAAGTAAAATACGTGGAGCACCTTTTAACACAATACCCATATATTAATTCCCAAATGATATTTGCTTACATTGATAGACATCTTTAAAAAGAGCCGCTAAACCTCCACCTCTTCCGACAGCTCCGCAGACACTCATAAAAGCAAAGTTAGGGGGGGCTGTTTCATTGAGGACTGTTGCACTGCAGCTGTCTTCTAGCCAAGTTTCATTTAGAAACATAAAATTCAGGTTGTATGTGGTTATTAAGTCGTTGACTAGAAGCAATTTATTTTTAAGTGAGCGGATGTTTAAAAGTGCTAACTTAACAGTCTTACTTTTTGTCCCCACAGCAATCTTAGTTTGGCGTGTAATAGGCACCAGATTAGATGGGTTTTCTGTACGGCTTTTGAAGGCCTTAGACTTTCTATCATGTAATCGAACAGCAATAGAGAAAGATAAAGCTACAGGCACACTGGGTTCCCGCTTGTTCTGTAAACATTTGAGTGAGTTACTGTTATAGCGGGGACCCGACACATATCACTGAGAGCTGGTATCAGTTGTTTTTGGTTGGGCCCTGGCGTTGTGCCAGAGGCCGAAGAGCTCTCACAGGAGGAGCGCAAGGGCAAGCTGGGGCTGCAGGCTTTGGTGGTTGTGGGGCCTGCCGTTTTTTGGTTGACATCTGGGGGCTTGCAGCAAAAGGGTGGGACAGTTTGGTTCCAGCATACACCAGTTCTTCCACTTTCTCTGAGATATAGGATTAAAGCCACATTGTATCAGAAGTAGCGTCATGGAGATGTTATGCATATGCCGCCAGAGAGATGTCCACTTACCGCCCCAAAATATAATTATAGTAATAAATACTATTTAAATGATGTGGCGAACAGGACGGCCGAGGGGCGTGAGAGAACGGCGCGAGGCCGGTGGTGCGATTGCTAATGAGCAGCACCTGTGAAGCACACCGGTCTCGCATCTCTCACGGAGGAGCGGAAGCATAAAGGAGGAGCGACGACGTTGATGATCGAGAGAGGAACAGGCCTGTATTTTAGTTGTGTTTTGTTTTTGTATTTTACTTTAGTTATATTTATTTTCGGTAGCCAGCAGTCGTCCGCGAGGGGCTGCTGGCGGTATTTTCGTTTGTTTGTTTTATTTAAATAAACTATATTTTGATTGTTCGCCGGTTCCCGCCTCCTTCTTCCCTGAACATTGCTACACTGGTGCCGAAACCCGGGAAGAGGGAGGAACGCGCTGTCAGAGAGTCCTCGCCGGTGTGGGGAATCCGCGGTGCCATCGAGCATGGTGCGCGAGTCGCCGCCGCTCGCCGTGGGCCGGAGCCTGCTGCCATCCGCCGAGCGAGCGGAGGAGCAGGGAGCGGGGGACTCGCGGCCACGGACGCTCGAGGCGGGGCGCTGGAGTGAGTTGCCGGTGGGACGGTCGAGCTCGCTGCCGGCCGCCTGGGTATTGGAGGGGCGGCTGCCATCCGGGAGGGAGAGGAGGAGTCGCCGCCGCTCGCCGTGGGCCGGAGCCTGCTGCCGTCCACCAGTGAAGGGGAGGAGCAGGGAGCGGGGGACTCCTACCGTCTGCCCAAGGCACCCGAGGAGCCGTCGCCGTCCACCGGGCGGCGGAGGAGCGTCGAGCCGTCCACCGAGGGCTACCCAGCGTCGCCGCCAGGCACCGCGGAGGAGATCGCCTAGCTGGTGGGGGACCAGATGGCAGCGCGTTGTGGGAACCGGACCAATTTTTTTTTTCCTCTCTCCCCTCTCTCGATCTGTCGCTCCTCATGCTTCCGTCTCCGTTTCCCTCGGTTTGTCTGTCCATACCCCCCAGGGATCGCCGCCGCCGGGGGGGGAGTAGGCACAGGCTCGTGAGTACCCCCCGGCCTGTGAGGGGCGATGGGGGTATGTGGCGAACAGGACGGCCGAGGGGCGTGAGAGAACGGCGCGAGGCCGGTGGTGCGATTGCTAATGAGCAGCACCTGTGAAGCACACCGGTCTCGCATCTCTCACGGAGGAGCGGAAGCATAAAGGAGGAGCGACGACGTTGATGATCGAGAGAGGAACAGGCCTGTATTTTAGTTGTGTTTTGTTTTTGTATTTTACTTTAGTTATATTTATTTTCGGTAGCCAGCAGTCGTCCGCGAGGGGCTGCTGGCGGTATTTTCGTTTGTTTGTTTTATTTAAATAAACTATATTTTGATTGTTCGCCGGTTCCCGCCTCCTTCTTCCCTGAACATTGCTACAAATGAATACCGTGGTTTAATGCATATCAAGTGTTATATACAAGCAAAGAGATGCAGAGAACACCAAGAGCTTGCTAGCATCACGGCTAAATGCAGGAAACATTGTTTTCCTGACAAAGTGGGGAGGGGAGACGACAACGGCAAATATTTTCTCTCAATGCAGTAATGATATTTTCATTAAAGATTATGAGGTAAAAAAAGGGGTGAATTGTCGCAATAAGTTCCGTAAAGAAGCATTTAGAAAGTAAGGCTTTAAGTTAACTTTTACCAAATATTAAGATGTTAAAGATGTTAAGATTTCACAACATTTGAAAAAGCGAGACGCTAGAGAGCACTATTCGTTTGATTGGAAAACACAATTTCACTGCTAGATGGGAGAAATTCCTACACAGCTTATACCTTTAAGGACTAACTTGTAGGGTCTTTAACAAAAAAAACCTCCAAAATCGAGGAGGTCAAAGGGCATGCTTTCTGCTATAGTATCATCAGCTTTCCCCAAAGTCTGTTCATACGGCCAACAGACAGCCTGTCGCATCAACAAATGCTAACATTTTAAAATTTTACATATATTTTGAGTAGATAACCGATAGTATATTCTCAGTAAAGGGTTTCACCCTGTGTGTTTCCACACTGATTAAGGATAGTTAGGGAGATACAAGAAAAGTAAAAATGATATATACATCTTATACGTGCAATAGATCATCGCTACCATAGAAAAAGTAGGATCATGCTTTGAATTAAGACGAGAAAATTAAATATTTTCTCAAGACAAACTTTACTTATGCTGCATCAATGGCCACAGGTACATCGCGTCTCTGAAAATGTGTGGTGATTTTCTAAATGATTTATCTAAATCAAATATAAGCAATGTAGAGTCCTGGGATTTCTTAAAAAAAAAATAAAACAATTAATAACATTGTTTTATTAATAACAATAAATAAACAAAACAAAAACAACAACAACAAATACATTGTGACAAACTTTGACAACATGTTTCATGTCTCATGGACAAAAATACTGTTTGAAATAACATCTAAGACGCCAAAGCACTGTTTTTGCTTTATAACATCTTTTATTTTATTTTTTGAACAGACGCTGTTTAGTAAAAAATAATACCTTAGGTTAAATTTATGCAAAATCATTTATATCATACAGAAGTAAAAGATTAATAGAAGATAAGATTTTAATAAAACTTTAAAGATTAAAAGTTTAAACAATCTTTTCATTTTAAAAGATCTAATTTAAACTTTTAAGATTATGCTTTTAAATGAGTTTAGTATGAACAAAACTCATGAAAAGCAGGCTAACATGGCATTACGCTGTGGCATTATGCCCCAGAGGCTCATCTGGTCCGTAACTCCTCTTGTCTCTGTGAGGGTGTGAAGCTTCATCTCACCCTGTAGTTCACTGAAGGATCTGGGAGGGTTTTGTTTATGACAACTTAAACTATTTGCTTTTTGGATTGTTTTTTATCATTGCATAAAGAACTACTTCTTCAGTTCTATGAAAATGTAAGGAGTTTTTATATTTATATATATAATTTTTATCTACATGTATGTTTAAATTGTTTGAATACATTTTAGTCAAAAACTTTAAAGATTTAATTTAAACAATCTTTTCTTTCTAAAAGATCATATTTAAACTTTTTCAATAATGCTTTGAAATTAATTTAGTATGATAAAACTTTGGCTCTGGAAAGGCATTAGCAGACTAACATTACATGATGCGCTCTGTCACCCGATATCCTGAAGCTAACATTAATGTCAAGTAACGTATTTCTCTGAAGATGTGGTGGTGATCGGAAGGACCTTATAAGCAGCCTATCAATGGGGGTCGGCCTGAGGCGTCACAGATTCTAAATGTCTTCATTGCTACTCTCTCACTAAAGATAGGCCTGTGTGGTGACTTTCTCACAGATACTACTTGAGGAATTACTGAATATTTCACACAATGTGTGAGATGACTTGAGACCCCCAAGTTTCAAAGTTCTTTACATGCACCCAATAAATAAAAAATATACTTTGTTCAAGTCGAGTTTTTCCTCGGACCATCGGACTCATCCTAATCATCGAACACACACTCCCCTCTGGCTTAGAGACTGACAGATGATGGTGTGAGAGTGAAACACTTCAGGAAAACACTCAGGATCTTTTGTATTACAAGTTATTGCATTTTTGTAACCCACTCATATATTGTATGTGTAGTGGATCAAAGGTGTTGCACAATGTATTTTATATATATGCATAATCACATTTAATTGCTGTGTTTCTTTTGTGTGAAGTGCTGTGTTTTTTGTAGATTGCTGTGTTTTCTTTGCAAGCAGTATTCCCATAGCCACACCTCCATTTTCTGATAATTCAATGAACTAATAAGCGATGGATTTTGGGGTGGAGCGATGAAATAGTTTCCCCTATAGAAACGTGACAACTGTGACTGAGACGTGAACGCGCATTCGTACTGAAGCCAAACACAGCGAGAGCAAGAGACCACGTGGTGCGGTGCCTGCTTCAGAGAGTGAGTGTTTCACTTGCGGCTTATGGCTTTGTGAGATTGCAGCACACTGTAGACGAGTGACCACGAAGTCGGCGAGTTGCGGAGCATTGTCGGAGCCGCAGCGTGGGAGGCGGCTGATGGTCGGCTGCGAGCGACTACCGTGAGCGCTGGGGAGACGAGTGGAGAAAACCGACGTGGTTCTTCTGTTGTGAATACATTGGACTGGATAGCAGGGTTGCTGTCCAGTCATGCTGTGAGTACGTGCTGGCTTTTATCGTGTGGTGTGCCTATCAAACCCAGTTTATTGCCTTGTAACGGACGAGAATGAGCCTGCTTTGCATATATTTTACTTGAATGACTTTTTGATCGGCCGATATTTTAAGGGGGTCCTAGTTTTACTTAATTCATAAATTGCGTAACTGTTAGATGTGAAGTGGTGTGAGTTGGACATCGTATGCTGGCAGTTTTTTTCTCTTCTCTGTGTTCCAGCGTCGAGCAGACACTGGCATCTATGTGGGACTGAGAGTAAATGGACGTCAGCTGTGATACAGATGCCTAGACTAAGTTGAATTTTGACGGTCCTCGGAGCTGAAGATCGGGACTTTGGACTTGTTCTCTCTTTTTATCCAGTTGATTTATCGTTCTTGTCAACAAATTTATTGTAATAAAAATAGTTTTTTTACTGCTATTTTTTTGGCGTTATTTTCCACTGTTCCCTTCTCCGATAAAGAACCTGTTCCCATAGTGAGTTCCTGGGGTCTCAGTTTAAACTCTAGGTGGCGTAGTCGGCTACAAATGTTTTTTTATATACATTTTGCCAGAGGCCATTGACATATGGACATCTATATGTTAGGAACTACTTCATCAACTCTCTAAAAATGTAAGATGAGTTTATTTATTTTTTTATCTAAAATAATTGGATCAGTAGATTTTTAGAAAGATATTATATATTTTATGAGAAATTCATTTATATACTTTTAAAGATCAATGTTTTTCAACTTTAGTGTAAAATATATGATATATATTCTAACTTTCACTGTCCCCAGCAATCCCTACTGCTCTGGAATGTGGAGATCCGGTGAAGCCGCATGACAAAGTTCAAACAAAAAAACAACTTCCATTAAATCAATGAATATACATATTATATGTATACAACATATACATATACAACACCGGTGTGGTTGTATATGTATATATACAGTACATATGATATGTACTGTATATATACATATACAAACACACCGGTCTCGCATCTCTCACGGAGGAGCGGAAGCATAAAGGAGGAGCGACGACTGTGAAGATCGAGAGAGGACAGGCCTGTGTTTTATTTGTGTTATTTTTGGTAGCCAGCAGTTGTCCGCGAGGGACTGCTGGCGGTTACTTTTGTTTTTGTATTTGTTTTTTTTGTTTATTAAAAATTGTTGAATGTTTGCCGGTTCCCGCCTCCTTATTCCCTGAACCTTAAACCTCGTTACACTATCATTTCTAGTTTATACTACTAAATACAGCTTGCCCAACATCTCAGATTAACCTTGCATAGCTAGCTTCCGTTATTATTAGCACAACACGCTCGCTAGCCTGTTAAAGCGCCACCCGTACGCTCAGTCATTTATTTATTTATAAGCGCCCGCGCCTTTGAGTTCATAAAAAGCCCAGGTGAGTAAGAATCAGTCAACAAACACGGTGAGTAATGTCTTGTCCTGTTATTGTCACCTGCACTTCATGTAACATGTTTAGTAAAGCCTTCTCCGTTGGCAATATAGGATTTATATGTGATAAATGCAAGGAGACAGTCAGGCTGACGGAGAACATTTCAGAACTAGAGACACGCATCCAAACTCTAATTGAGGATAGAAAGAGTGCAAGAGCTTTAGATACTATTTTGGATGCGCCTAGCATAGTGAACTCTGTACATGATTCGGTTCCTGCTGAATTATTGCCTGTGCAGCAGGGCAGATGGGTGACGGTGAGAGATCGCTCTAGTCGCGGATCAAAAAAACACTCTTCCGTTCCGATTACCATAACAAATCGATTTGCCCCAGTCAGTGAAACACCCACTGAGAATTCTGTTGATTGTGCCCTGGTAATTGGTGATTCAATTGGTGATTCGATCACACGGAACGTGAAAATAGAGACACCAGCCACAATAGTCACATGTTTGCCGGGAGCCAGAGCGCCTGACATCATAGCAAATTTAAAAGTGCTGGCTAATGCTAATCATAAATCCTCTAAGATCATTATTCATGTTGGCACTAATGATGTTCGACTCTGCCAGTCGGAGATCACCAAAATTAATATTAAAGAGGTGTGTGAACTCGCAAGTATGATGTCAGGCACTGTAATTTGCTCTGGCCCCTTGCTGTTCGCAGGAGTGATGAGATAGTTAGCAGATTGGCCTCACTCAATGGCTGGTTGTCTGAGTGGTGTCCGCATAATAATGTAGAATTCATAGACAATTGGAAAAGTTTTTGGGGCAAGCCTGACCTGTTGAAAAGAGATGGTATTCATCCCTCCTGGGATGGTGCTGCTCTTCTCTCTAGTAATTTGGCTCATAGTCTTAGAGATAAAACATGATAAAACATCTGGGGCCCAGGTCAGGGAGCAGACAGACTGGCTAAACCGACCGTCTGCTAGCGGCCTCGCGTCACCAAGGTCATAAAATAAATAAAACATCATATCATCATCATATAGAGACTGTGTCTGTTCCCCGAATTTTGGAAATCCAAAAAACGTCCTAACCCATCTAAGGTTAAGATTTTTATTGATGTTCAACAAATAAAAAACAGATATAATACAGATGAGCAAATGATAAACTTGGGTTGCTGAATATTCTATCCCTTACTTCAAAATCGCTCATAGTTAAAGATATGATTTCAGCTTATAATCTAGATGTGCTGTGTTTGACAGAAACCTAGCTAAAACCAGACGCTTACATTACTTTAAATGAGTCAACCCACAACCCACGTCTAAAAGGCAAAGGGGGAGGTGTTGCTGTAATTTATAGTAATTATTTTTTTTAAAACTACTAAGAAATCATTTAAATATACTTCTTTTGAAGTGTTGGTGCTTAATGTAAAAATATATAGTGTAAACGATAAATCACGTTTGAGAATTCTGCTGGCTACTGTATACAGGCCACCATAAAGATTTTATCAAAGAATTTGCGGACTTTCTATCAGAATTAGTATTGGCTGCCGATAAAGTACTAATTGTTGGTGATTTTAATATACATGTAGATAATGAAAAAGATGCATTGGGATTGGCACTTAAAGACATTGTAAACTCAATTGGAGTTAGACAACACGTGTCAGGACCCACTCATTGTCGTAATCATACTCTAGATCTAATATTATCACATGGAATAGATGTTGATGCTATTGATATTCTGCAGCAGAGCGATGACATCTCAGATCATTATATAGTCTCATGTAAATTACATTTAGCCAAGACCACAAAGCCGACTCCGTGTTATAAATATGTTAGACCTATAACTTCTGCCACAAAATATTGCTTTATCAATAATCTTCCTAATCAGTTTCATCATCTCAGCATCCCAGATAGCTTAGAAGAACTCGATACTGCGACAGAAACTTTTAACTATCTCTTTTCCAGCACTTTAGACATAGTTGCACCATTGCGGTTAAAGAATATTAAAGAAAATAGTCCAATGCTGTGGTACAACGAGCACACTCAGGCCCTTAAGAGAGCAGCCAGAAAAATGGAGCGCAACTGGAAGAAAACTAAACTATAGGTATTTCGGACTTCATGGAAGTAGAGCTCGATTGCTTACAAAGAGGCTTTAAAAGCTGCTAGATCTTCTTATTTTTCAACCCTATTAAAAGAAAGTAAACATAATCCTAGGTATTTATTTGAAACAGTGGCTAAACTAACGAAAAAGAAAGCTTAAAGCACAGAAGTTTCCAAGCAACACAGCAGTAATGACTTTATGACCTTCACTTATAAGATCGATAATATCAGGGAGAAAATTATAACAATGCAACCATCTACTCAACATCGCATCAGGGAGTGCATTTTAGTCTCCCTGAGGAAAAATTTGATTCATTTGTTCCTATAGGAGAGGAAGTATTCTGCAAACTCGTTAATTCATCTAAATCGACAGCTTGTATGTTAGACCCTATACCGACTAAGCTACTGAAAGAGATGCTTCCAGAGATCATAGATCCTCTTCTTAATATCATTAATTCGTCTTTGTCTCTAGGATACGTACCAAAAACCTTTAAGCTGGCTATGATAAAACCGCTTGTTAAAAAAACGCAACTTGATCCTTCAGAATTAGTAAATTACAGGCCGATCTCAAATCTGTCTTTTCTGTCAAAGATATTAGAAAAAGCAGTATCCTCACAACTGTGTTCCTTTCTTGAAAGAAATGTTATCTGCGAGGATTTTCAGTCAGGATTTAGACTGTACCATAGTACTGAGACAACTCTCATTAGAGTTACAAATGATTTGCTCTTATCATCTGAACGTGGTTGTATCTCTCTATTAGTGTTACTTGATCTTAGTGCTGCATTGCACACAATTGACCACAACATTCTTTTAAATAGACTAGAAAACTATGTTGGCATTAGTGGAATTGCACTAGCATGGTTTAAATCATACTTATCTGACCGTTATCAGTTTGTAGCAGTAAAGGAAGAGATGTCTTATCAATCACAAGTTCAGTATGGCGTACCACAAGGCTCAGTACTAGGACCGCTGCTGTTCACTCTGTACATGCTACCATTAGGAGATATCATTAGGAAACATGGAATTAGCTTTCACTGTTATGCCGATGATACTCAGCTCTATATTTCTTCAAAATATCTTCAAAATTTGATTCATTTGTTGCTTTAGGAGAGGAAGAATTTTGCAAATTCGTTAATTCATCTAAATCGACAACTTGTATGTTAGACCCTATACCGACTAAGCTACTGAAAGAGATACTTCCAGATGTCATAGATCCTCTTCTTAATATCATTAATTCGTCTTTGTCTCTAGAATACGTACCAAGTCAAGTCAAGTCAAGTATATTTATATAGGACTTTTCACAATATAAATTGTATCAAAGCAGCTTCACAGTATCAATCAAATAACATAACAACGTTTGTTTCTTAGTGGAAAAAACATCCACGTTTGGTACGGCTGATCAATGGTATTAATGCTTGGTTAATTAATTTGAATATCCCCAACTGAGCAAGCCAAAGGCAACAGTGGCAAGGAACCGAAAAACTCCATCAAGTGACCTACTGGTGTCCTAAAACTCCATCAGGCGACCTACTGGTGTCCTAAAACTCCATCAGGTGACTTAATGGAGAGAAAAAAACATTGCGAGAACCCAGGCTCAGTCGGGGGCCAGTTCTCCTCTGGCGTTAATGAACGAGAGGCCGGATTTACAGTAACTGTAATTTGATACAGAATTTAGTTTTATTTTATCACTTCGGGGTGGGTACGCGAACCGGAATCACAACGTTTTATCTGTGGAGTGGGAAAGGGATCATCCATAGGGAGAGGCTAGTTGGCACTTCAGCACTGCGTTGTCATCGGGTCCAGGCAAAGCTCCTAGTCAGATCTGGATACGACCTGGATCCGGCAGGCTGTGGGAAAACCTTGGGATAAACAAAGACACTAAAATTAGCGTAGATGCCATTCTTCTTATGATGTAACGAGTACATCAGGATTTAAGGGAAGTGTTCCCAGTTCCGGCTGACCTAATCTATGCAGCCTAACATTGAATTATAGAAGTCGATAATGTATTATGTGAATGGTAGGTCAAAGAGATGTGTTTTTAATCTAGCTTTGAACTGACAGAGTGTGTCTGCTTCCCGGACAAAAATAGGAAGACTGTTCCAAAGTTTTGGTGCTAAATAGGAAAAGGATCTACTGCCAGCAGTGCATATTCTAGGTATTTACAACTGGCCCGAATTTTGGGATCGCAATAGACGTGACGGACTATAATGCGTTAAGAGCTCGCTCAAGCACTGCGGAGCTAAACCATTTAGTGCTTTGTAAGTAATCAACAATATTTTTAAATTTATACGATGTTTATGTTTATGTATATGATATGGTCATATTTCCTGGTTCTAGTAAGAACTCAAGCTGCTGCGTTTTGAACTAGCTGTAGTTTAAGCGTGCAGGGCAACCACCTAATTGTTCCGCATTTGTTAATGAGAGCATATGTCGTAATTTAGATATATTTTTAAGATGGAAAAATGCGGTTTTACAGATACTAGACATATGACTTTCAAATGAAAGATTGCTATCGAAGAGCACACCCAGGTTCCTAACCGACGACGAAGACTTAACAGAGCAGCCATCAAGTTTTAGACAGTATTCTAGGTTATTACGTGTGGAAGTTTTTTGTCCAATAATTAGAATCTCTGTTTTTTTAGAGTTTAGTAGTAGGAAATTACTAGTCATCCAATTTTTTATATCAGCTATGCATTCCGTTAATTTTGTGAATTGGTAAGTTTCGTTAGGTTTTGAAGAAATATAGAGCTGAGTATCATCGGCATAACAGTGAAAGCTAATTCCATGTTTCCTAATGATATCTCCTAATGGTAGCATGTACAGAGTGAACAGCAGCGGTCCTAGTACTGAGCCTTGTGGTACGCCATACTGAACTTGTGATCGATAAGACATCTCTTCCTTTACTGCTACAAACTGATAACGGTCAGATAAGTATGATTTAAACCATGCTAGTGCAATTCCACTAATGCCAACATAGTTTTCTAGTCTATTTAAAAGAATGTTGTGGTCAATTGTGTGCAATGCAGCACTAAGATCAAGTAACACTAATAGAGAGATACAACCACGTTCAGATGATAAGAGCAAATCATTTGTAACTCTAATGAGAGCTGTCTCAGAACTATGGTACAGTCTAAATCCTGACTGAAAATCCTCGCAGATATCATTTCTTTCAAGAAAGGAACACAGTTGTGAGGATACTGCTTTTTCTAATATCTTTGACAGAAAACACAGATTTGAGATCGGCCTGTAATTTACTAATTCTGAATTTTTTACTAAGTTCGTTTTTTTAACAAGCGGTTTTATCATAGCCAGCTTAAAGGTTTTTGGTACGTATCCTAGAGACAAAGACGAATTTAAGATAATAAGAAGAGGATCTATGATCTCTGGAAGCATCTCTTTCAGTAGCTTAGTCGGTATAGGGTCTAACATACAAGCTGTCGATTTAGATGAATTAACGAGTTTGCAGAATACTTCCTCTCCTATAGGAACAAATGAATCAAATTTTTCCTCAGGGAGACTAAAATGCACTCCCTGATGCGATGCTGTAGTAGATGGTTGCATTGTTACAATTTTGTCCCTGATATTATCAATCTTATAAGTGAAGAAGTTCATAAAGTCATTACTGCTGTGCTGCTTGGAAACTTCTGAGCTTGAAGCTTTCTTTTTCGTTAGTTTAGCTACTGTTTCAAATAAGAATCTTGGATTATGTTTATTTTCTTCTAATAGGGTTGAAAAATAAGCAGATCTAGCAGCTTTTAAAGCCTCTCTGTATGCAATCGAGCTCTCTTTCCATGAAATCCGAAATACCTCTAGTTTTGTTTTCTTCCAGTTGCGCTCCATATTTCTGGCTGCTCTCTTAAGGGCCTGAGTGTGCTCGTTGTACCACGGCGTTGGACTATTTTCTTTAATCTTCTTTAAGCGCAACAGAGCAACTGTGTCTAAAGTGCTGGAAAAGAGAGAGTTAAAAGTTTCTGTTGCAATATCAAGTTCTTCTAAGCTATCCTGGATGCTGAAATGATGAAACTGATTAGGAAGATTATTGATAAAGCAATCTTTAGTGGCAGAAGTTATAGGTCTAACAGATTTATAACACGGAGTCGGCTTTGCAGCCTTGGCTAAATGTAATTTACATGAGACAAGATAATGATCTGAGATGTCATCGCTCTGCTGCAGAATTTCAACGGCATCAACATCTATTCCATGTGATAGTATTAGATCTAGAGTATGATTACGACAATGAGTAGGTCCTGACACGTGTTGTCTAACTCCAATTGAGTTTACAATGTCTTTAAGTGCCAATCCCAGTGCATCTTTTTCATTATCTACATGTATATTAAAATCACCAACAATTAGTACTTTATCGGCAGCCAATACTAATTCTGATAGAAAGACCGCAAATTCTTTGATAAAATATTTATGGTGCCCTGGTGGCCTGTAAACAGTAGCCAGCAGAATTCTCAAACGTGATTTATCGTTTACACTATATATTTTTACATTAAGAACCAACACTTCAAAAGAAGTATATTTAAAAATAGATTTCTTAGTGGTTTTGAAAATATTACTATAAATTACAGCAACAACTCCCCCTTTGCATTTTAGACGAGGTTCATGTTTATAACAGTAATCTTGTGGGGTGGACTCATTTAAAGTAATGTAATTGTTTGGTTTTAGCCAGGTTTCTGTCAAACACACCACATTTAGATTATAATCTGGAATCATATCATTAACTACGAGCGATTTTGAAGTAAGGGATCGAATATTCAGCAACCCAAGTTTTATCATTTGCTAATCTGTATTATATCTGTTTTTATTTGTTGAACATTACTTAAATTTTTTACCTGACGTTTTTTTGATTTCCAAATTCGGGGAACAGACACAGTCTCTATATGATGATATCTAGGTGAAAGAGGCTCTATGTGATGGGATTTATTTGACCTTGGTGACGTGAGGCCGCTAGCAGACGGTCGGTTTAGCCAGTCTGTCTGTTTACTGACCTGAGTCCCAGATTGTCATATTTTAGCCATGTTTTAAGACTATGAGCCAAATTACTAGAGAGAAGAGCAGCACCATCCCAGGAGGGATGAACACCATCTCTTTTCAACAGGTCAGGCTTGCCCCAAAAACTTTTCCAATTGTCTATGAATTCTATATTATTCAACAGACACCACTTAGACAACCAACCATTTAGTGAGGCCAATCTGCTTACTATCTTATCACTCCTGCGAACAGGAAGGGGGCCAGAGCAAATTACAGTGCCTGACATCGTACTTGCAAGTTCACACACCTCTTTAATATTAATTTTGGTGATCTTCGACTGGCGGAGTCGAGCATCATTAGTGCCGACATGAATAATGATCTTAGAGAATTTACGATTAGCATTAGCCAGCACTTTTAAATTTGCTTTGATGTCAGGTGCTCTGGCTCCCGGCAAACATGTGACTATGGTGGCTGGTGTGTCTATTTTCACGTTCCGTGTGATCGAATCACCAACTACCAGGGCACAATCAACAGAATTCTCAGTGGGTGTTTCATTGAGTGGGGCAAATCGATTTGTTATGGTAATCGGAACGGAAGAGTGGTTTTTTAATCCGCGACTAGAGCGATCTCTCACGCCCACTCATCTGCCCTGCTGCATGGGTTCTACTTCAGCCGGAACCGAATCATGTACAGAGTTCACTATGCTAGGCGCATCCAAAATAGTATCTAAAGCTCTAGTCCTATCCTTACTGTCCTCAATTAAAGTTTGGATGCGTGTCTCTAGCTCTGAAATCTTCTTCGTCAGCCTGACTGTCTCCTTGCATTTATCACAAATAAATCCTATATTGCCATCGGAGAAGGCTATACTAAACATATGACATGTGACACAGGTGACAATAACAGGACAAGACATTACTCACCGTTTGTGTTGACTGATTCTTACTTACCTGGGCTTTTATGAACTCAAAGGCGCGGGCGCGCGAGAGAAAATAAATAATAAATAAATGAGCGCGGGTGGCACGTTAACACTAGCGTGCTGTGCTAACAATAACAGAAGCTAGCAATGTAAGGTTAATCTGAGATGGTGGGTAAACTGTATTTAGTAATATAAACAGCTAGAAATGATAGTAAATGATGGTTCAAAACAGAAAGATATACGAAGCTAATACGAGGCTTAGAGCTTACAGCCTCGACGCAAACAAACTCACAGCAGGCAGGAAGGCAGACAGGAGCAATTGATCGGCAGAGCTTCAGAGCAAACCAAAAACCTTTAAGCTGGCTATGATTAAACTGCTTGTTAAAAAAACGCAACTTGATCCTATAGAATTAGTCAATTACAGGCCGATCTCAAATCTCCCTTTTCTGTCAAAGATATTAGAAAAAGCAGTATCCTCACAACTGTGTTCCTTTCTTGAAAGAAATGATATCTGCAAGGATTTCCAGTCAGGATTTAGACCGTACCATAGTACTGAGACAGAATTGGATGACTAGTAATTTTGTACTACTAAATTCTGAAAAAACAGAGATTCTAATTATTGGACAAAAAACGTCCACACGTAATAACCTAGAATACTGTCTAACACTTGATGGCTGCTCTGTTAAGTCTTCGTCGTCGGTTAGGAACTTGGGTGTGCTCTTTGATTGCAATCTTTCATTTGAAAGTCATGTGTCTAGTATCTGTAAAACCGCATTTTTCCATCTTAAATAATATCAAATATATCTAAATTACGCCATATGCTCTCATTGACAAATGCGGAACAATTAGTTCATGCGTTCATGACATCGAGGCTAGATTATTGTAATGCTCTACTGGGTGGTTGCCCTGCACGCTTAATATACAAGTATAGTTCAGCTTGTTCAGCTTAATATACAGCTAGTTCAAAACGCAGCAGCTCGAGTTCTTACCAGAACCAGGAAGTATGACCACATTAGCCCGGTTCTGTCAACACTGCATTGGCTCCCTATTAAACATCGTATAAATTTTAAAATATTGCTGATTACTTTCAAAGCACTAAATGGTTTAGATCCGCAGTACTTGAGCGAGCTCTTAACGCATTATAGTCCTTCACGTCTATTGCGATCTCAGAATTCCGGCCAGTTAATAATGCCTAGAATATCAAAATCGACTGCTGGCGTTACATCCTTTTCCTATTTAGCACCAAAACTTTGGAACAGTCTTCCTACCGGGAAGCAGACACACTCTGTCAGTTCAAAGCTAGATTAAAAACACATCTCTTTGACCTACCATTCACATAATACATTATCGACTTCTATAATTCAATGTTAGGCTGCATAGATTAGGTCAGCCGGAACCGGGAACACTTCCCTTAAATCCTGATGTACTCGTTACATCATAAGAAGAATAGCATCTATGCTAATTTTAGTGTCTTTATTTATCTCAAGGTTTTCCCACAGCCTGCCGGATCCAGGCCGTATCCAGATCTGACTAGCCTCTCCCTAAGGAGGATCCCCTTACCACTCTACAGATAAAACGCTGTGGGAAAATTCGGTTCGCGTACCTAACCCAAAGTGATAAAATAAAATAAAATTCTGTATCAAATTTATAGCCAAGACAAGTAGTTTGTTTAGGCATGATTTGTAGGGGATTACAAACCTGTGCACATATATCCAAACGCACATAACTATAGAATCAATTCTTAATGCACATGTGAACGCCATCAGCGTTTATCACAGGTTCCCGTTTAAAGTCTGCTTAGAGAGAACGGTGTCGTCTTAGCGGCCCCTAATTTAATAACAAATAATCATTTCAACGGAAGTGAATCAATCAAAACTAGCTTTAGCTGGAAAATAACATTATTCAAGAACCTCTATAAAGCCAAAACAATCTCTGTTACCTTAAATTATATGTTTATCTCTGTAAAGCTGCTTTGAAACAATATACATTGTTAAAAGCGCTATATAAATTAAGATGACTTGACTTGACATGTTGCTCACATATTATGGTAGCCCTGTTTGTGGTGAATAGAGTGAAATGACACCTTTGCCATTAATATGTTTATAAGCAACTGAAAAAATCACAAATGTCAAGGGATGTCAAAACATATCAAGTACGCCAAAAAAAAAACCTTTAGACCCCAGAGGGTTAATAAAGCAATCTTTAGTGGCAGAAGTGATAGGTCTAACATATTTGTAACATGGAGTCGGCTTTGCAGCCTTGGCTAAATAAAGTTTACACAAGACTAGATAATGATCTGAGATGACATCGCTCCGCTGCAGAATTTCAACAGCATCAACATTGATCCCATGTGATAATATTAGCTCTAGAGTATGATTACCACAATGAGTAGGTCCTGACACGTGTTGTCTAACTCCAGTAGAGTTAAGAATGTCTTTAAATGCTCTAGATTCTGGGAGATTTTAACTAATTTGTGGGCATCAGGTAGCCGCTATCAATATGCGGGAGACTCCCGGAACTCCCGGGAGACTTGGGATGTCTGGTATTACTATAAATTACAGCAATACCTCCCCCTTTACCTTTCAGACGAGGTTCATGTTTATAACAGTAATCTTGTGGGGTGTGCTCCCTGTATTTTGAGATGCAAGCTCATCAATTTCCCAGCGATTTTGCCCGGGTGGCCTTTGTAATCTCCTTGCTGTCTGGCTACACACTCCAGTGGGCGCAATCACTGTGGAATTCCAACGCCCAAGTAACCAAATCGCTCAACAACTTCATCGGTCATTTCAAAGGTGTTCTGTCAAACTGCTGCGTAACTCTCCATCCACAATCAACTGTTTAATCATCGTCAAGGTAAACAATCAGTCTGTTCCTATGCCGTACAGTTTCGCACCTTGGCGGCATTTAGTGGAAGGAATGAGACGGCCCTACTGACTGCTTTTCGCCATGGTCTTAACGCTGACATCCTTCAACTTATGGTGGTGTATGATGACTTGATGGGATTGGAGAGTTTTATACAGAAAACCATCCGCGTCTCAACGCCTAACCGCCTGCGTCAATTCATCGTATGTCCTCCATCCACGACACCATCTGTCGCTCTTCCAGCACCTGAACCTATGCAAATTGACAGTTATCACCTGACCTATGCGGAGCATCAACGCAGGATCCAACATCATTGGTGTCTGTACTGTTTTAAAGAAGGTCATGTTATCAATGTCTGTCCTGTACGACCCCAACGCACAGTGGTGAGTACTATTCAAATTCCTCCAAGTGTAGAAACCCTGTCTCGTACCACAGTTTTTCTCTCTGGTATATGTATCTCAGCGCAAGCCCTCATGGACTCTGAGTCGAAATTGAATGCACCCAAGAAACGATGTTCTCAGAATCTTCGCATCCACACCATCCAAGGGAAACTGCTAGGGAGGGGTCGTATTCAACACTTCTCACCCACACTGACACTCCGAATTGGATGTTTGCACACAGAGGACATTACCTTTATGGTGCTAGATTCCACGGCAAGATTCCACGGCAGATCTCATCCTGGGACGCCCGTGGATGATTCAACACCAACCACACATCGACTTGAGATCCGGTGAGATACTTCAATGGAGTGATGAATGTTTCTCATCCTGTCTATCTTCTGTTCAGAGAATTCCTGGCTACTCTTCTTCAAACCTGAAACATCAGAACCATAAAATAATAAAATAACACAAATGAAATTAATTTCCAAAAGTTCTCCTTATATTTTTTTTAATATTTATTCCACACCTATTCCTGCAAGTTGCATTTGTTTTATGTTCTACAGGCTGAGTCCAGCTGAAATTGTTTTCCACTGTATTGCACTATTATGAAACCTGTTGTGAAGGCATTGAACATTCTTCAGTCTGAGACCAACACACACATGGGGTGGCTCCTGCCGGTGATCTTCCAGTTAGAAGCAAAACTCAGCAGATTGGAGACATCCTCCAAAATGTGTCTGTCCCTTATCAGAGCAGTTCAGAATGGTGTCCAAAAGCACTTTGGTGGGATGATGCAAGACCCTGAACTGATTGCTGAAGCAATCCTTCTGCCAAAGTTCAAGAACACCTGGACTGAGGGGGCTGAAATCATTGAAGCAGGTATGATTTCATTGTTTTATATCATAGTGTGAAGTTGTTAATTATCAATCCCAGTTTTGTCTATTTTGTTACTACTCAATAATACAGTGTTGCAAGTACATTAAAATTAATCTTTGCAGTTTCTGCATTGACAGAAATATTAAATATGCATTGCTGTGTGTTGTCGTTCAACAGGTCTGGTCTATGTGAGACAACACATTGACCAGATGGCAGAGGCAGCGGTGGAGCAAGTTGGGCAACATTCATCAGATGAAGAAGATTTCTTCTCCTCAATGAAGTCCAGAAGGTCACAAGGTACAGGGGAGCTAGATGGGTACCTTGCTTGTATCTCAAACAAAACGGATCTGTTTAACTAATTTCCACACATCAAAAACCTTTCTCTCAAACTCAACACTGGTCTTCCTGCATCAGCTGCCTGTGAGTGTCTCTTCAGCAGTGCTGGACTGCAAGAGGATCCCTATTAAGTCCTATTGTACCAAGTTTTGGTTGTAGTTCCACCAGAGTTCCACTGGGGGCGATCGTCCAGTGCAAAATGAATGGGAGTCTATGGAGCTAGACGGCTAAATTTGTCTCTTTCTCCCGATTGCCGTTGAGAAATCTCAGATTTGATTGTAGGTTTTCCAAGTTCAACATGGGTTATAGGTGATTTTAAAGAACGAGTACTTATGTCCTTTCGATTTCTTACAGGTTGAGTTGTTGTTGCCCATAACACGCTACATTCTGCTAATGAACGCTGATTGGTCAGTGAAGGACTGATTACGACCAGAGATACCGCTTGATGGCATCGTGGTATCCGAAGCGGGACCAGAATGTTAAGGCGGACTGAACTATTCTAGCATGTGTATTTACCTGTCAGCTGTGTTGTCGATGCCTTGAGAGAAAAGAAAGTGCAGAGGGCGAAAGCACCAAAGTGACTGAAGGATTGCCGTAAAGCAGTATCTCTGGTCGTACGATGTGCATGACGTCATTGACATTTTAAACGACTTTTTAAAGCAAATAAGTGACTCTAAAAAACACCCAGCAATGTGTAATTTCTTTGCATCTCCTTTCGAATACAACATTGAAATTACTAGACAAAAATGTTATAGCTTTTATAGGGGTATAGCTCCATAGGGTATAGCTCCATTCATTCTGCACTCGTCCTGTGAGCGCCCTCATATGGAGCCAGAGTGGAACTGCAACCAGTTCAGAAGACGGAAGTTTACTGAGAGTAGAAGTTCTCCCCTTATTAGACATTCTCTGGTATTAGTGTGTATCTGTTTAAATAGTCAGAGCGATGGAGAAGAAACACAAGGAATGTGCAGAGAAATAGCGTGAAAAAAAGAAAAAGGCCCTTCAAGTGGCTGATGAGGAGTGAGGTGTAGAGAACTGTGGTAAGCAGCAGAACTAGGCTACTTTAACACTTATAGGCTATGAGTGTAGAACCCATTACCCAGGCATTATTTCCACATCTGCATAGTTGATGATTACGCATTTTCCTAGAATTGTAATGAGACGCGTTTGGAAACCGTTTTTTCCCCCGCCAAAATAAAAGCTTGATGGAGTTTCCGTCAAAATTAAAGGTCATGTCTTTATCTCTTTCAAGTATAGAAATTAGTACAAAACTAATTATGAAAGTTTATTTTATTTTTCAGTGAATTTGTTTTACAATATATGTATATTACTGTCATGGGATTAATATTATAACAATTATTATGTAGGAGTGTAATGTAGACAGACACTATATCACAACTAAAAGAGGTTTGAGTTTTTCTTTGTTCAATTTGCACACTGAATATGGGTTGGAGCTCTTAATTTTGAACTTTCAAAGTGCACCAGATGGATGAATTTAACATTAAAAAGCACAAAATTGTCTTTCCATATATATATATATATATATATATATATATATATGAAGACCTCCGGTGCAAAAGCCTCTAAAAACCACCTCTGTCAAAAATGAGATAATATTGAGTGAATGCGAAATGTGAGTCAGAAATGACGGTATTTGGGTAGAAACCTATAGATAGAAGCCTGATAAAAATGTGAATATTAAACAAAAACTTTAGACGAAATAGAGGAAATAGAGTCTTCATATATATATTTTGCATCTGAAGTCTTTATATATATTTTGCATCTAAAGTCTTTTAGTTTAAGAAATTAATACATTCATTCAGCAAGGATGTGCTAAATTGATTAAAAAAAGTGACAGTAAAGACTTCTGTTTTAATTTAATGTTGTTCTATTTAACTTTTTATTCATCAATGAATCCTGAAAAAATTATCACAGGTTCAATAAAAAAAAAAGTCCAACATTGATAGTACATCCGCATATTAGAATGATTTCTGAAGAATCATGTGACACTACAGACTGGAGTTATGGCTGTTGAAAATCAAGCTTTGCATCACAGAAATAAATATGTTTTTTAAAGTATAATAGAAAACTATTATTTTAAATCGTAATTTTTTTTTCTGCATTTTTGATCAAATAAATGCAGGCTTGATGCGCATAAAAGACTTAAAATACATTAAAATTGTAGTGTCCACATTTTTTTACCAGTAGTACTGTACTATTGCTGCATAATTATCTATGCTAGCAATAGCATAGTTATGTTTACTGCATAGTAAACGGTGTATCAATAGACAAAATAAAAGTGACTTGAATACTACCATAATGCTACTTTTGGTGCTGGTTTTGTGCAGTGCTTTGTAGTCAATTAATATCCATACAACATTTCAACGACACAGATTCAGATTGCATCATAAATGTAAATTCATCTGTCGACGTAATTTTCAAACGATTTATGAATGACCGGAAAATTTTCCAATGAAATTTGAACTTGTTGTGCTAGATGACGATTGGTCTGTGTATTATACATGACAAACAGGCTTCAATGAATTGTGTAATATTGTAAAATATGTGATGTTGATTTTTAATTGAATCAACACATTACCTTTTATTATTGAAAAAAAAAGTTAAAAAATATCCGCTAGAAGGAAACCATACATTTCATTTGGAAAGTAACTAACATCTTATAAACACCAAATATTCTTAATATTTTCCCTGTCCTTGATGTGATTATTTGTGTTGCAACACTTAAGCCCTTTATTCCCCCAAGAGTCAAGCTCCACACTACAGTTCAGTAGGGGGCGGTAATTCATCGTACATTTCTTTGCCACCCGCCAATAACACCACAAGAAGAAGACTAGCTAAGCAAGCTGTAAAACACGCAGGCTGTGTCCGAAATCTCCCACTACTCACTATACAGTGAGCTCGCCATTTTGTAGTGCTGTCCGAATGTATAGTGATGATTATTATACCCTATAGTCCACTCAATGTATCCCAGAATGCATTTTGAAAAGTAGTGTACAACCGATGGTCACTAACCCAAGCCCTACATACCATCATGCATTGCGCTGATCGTAAAAATGGCTGATGGACGTCAAGGAGAGCAGCGGGACAATACGAATTTGCAATACAAATGTAAGTTATGTTCTTTCTCGTTTAACTTATGATATGTAGTAGTGTCACAGGTCGGGGGGGCCAAGCCAGACTGCGCCCACCCCTCGAACCCAGGACCACCTCGAGGAGCGTACCAGAGAGCAGGCAGACAAGAAGAATTTCTAAAAATAACAATCTTTATTGAATAAAGCAAGAATTAAGTCTTAATGCGGGCTTCGTCTCTCTTTTCCAGGGAGGAGGAGGCCAAGGGGTTCACTGCGAAGGCCCGGGTTACTGGCAGCCACAGAGGAGGAAGGAGTCGTACGTCCGTCCGGCGTGCAGGTAAGTAACGTGGTAAGTAGACTCTTCGGCGTAATACAGGCGGGCAGCGACCCGGGCAGACCAGGGCCGGGGCCACGGGCCAGGAGGGGACTCTCTCCACCAGACAGGTGGGTAGCAGGTAAGTTTTTTTTCCAAGCGTCAGTTACTCAGTCGATGACTGGCCCAGGGGGCGATGGAGTCCAGGAGGGGGACTCGCTGCCGGCCAGGTAGGTAGTCAGATCTCCTTCGTAGCGTCACTGCGGGGTCCTCCAGGTGCCTTTCCGCCCTTGACGGCTCCAGCCAGAGACAAGGGTCCCCTCTAATCCAAGATAGGGACAAGTTTACAGGTTCAATTCTATTTCGGTGAAGTAAGGACTTACGGCTGGAGCGGGTGGTTCTGAACACGCAGCGTTGCTGCTGGGATGTGTCTCTCCTCTGAACAGGCAGCACACAAGAAGGCAGAGACAGACAAATCTTCTATTTAAATAGACAAAGCCTTTCATACAAGAACGAACATGATCCTTTCGTATAATGGAAACTCAGGCTTACGGCTGAACTGGGTGGTTCCCACGGCAACACTAAGGCGGGGGTGTGTCTCTACTCTGAACAGGCAGCACACAAGAAGGCAGAGACAGACGAATGTTCTGAGGGCTTTGCTCCGTAAACTCTGGGCGAGGGCGTGAACTGGAGAGTACTGGCGGTTAAATAAACGTGTACATCCACACACTACAACTTCACGTCAAGTCCAATACTGTGTGACACTTCAATTCAGGCACCGCAATCCACTCTTAAATCTTCGTGCACTAAGGCCAGCACTCACCCACTGTTCAATCCCTCCGCTGTTGCGCTGGATCACCACTCAGAAGCTGAAGAGATGCAGAGGACTTCACACCGCATGGAACAAAGCACCTTCAACACTCTTTCTTCACATCCCATTCACGTTCCAGCTTGTACTCCCACAATCACGATTGCACCCCTTTCCAGTCAGATCCTCACAGCCGCTCCAAAGATCCCAGCAAATCCAAGCCACTGCCAAAATAATCGATTTCTCCCAGGGGGAGTACCACACCCGAATGCCTTTTCCTTTTTCTTTTAACTGCTTCTCTAGGCAGTGTTTCCCAATCACAAATCCCCACACCAAACACCCGCACCTGGTACCACTTAGCTAATCAGCTGCCACTGTCATGGCAACTGACAAAAAGTAAACCAGCACGGTGTGTCAGTGGAATCGTCCCGGGGGGGAAACACACCCCTAGCGGAAAATGGTCCCGCTGGATTTGTCACCTTGTGACAGTAGTTTTGCAATTTTGTCAGACATGTATAAATTGTTTGCAAGCACGTATTGCCCCATTTCGGCACAAATCATGCCTAACGACCCAGCTTGCTAACATTAGCCCTCAACTTTACAGTACAGTAATGAAAATATATGAAATATGTGTATTAATTTTATTTATGTTTATAAGTTATAATCATGTGTGGAGTAACGCATTATAACAGAAACGGCCAGAAATGACTTTTAATTTTACAATTTTGGAGAAATAAGCTCAATATAATGTAATGTATTTATAAAAAAAAAAATCTATTTAGCCCAGAGCTGGCTCGGCACCAGCTGACAGATGATGGCGCTTTTAAATAGTGCAACAGTTATGACGTAATCAACGGCGCCGAGAGACGATCGAGTAGTTTCCGAAAGGGGTGTTTTTATTATGCTGGTGAGCTCACTATATAGTGCTCTACTCCCTACCTCCTACATGGGGGTTAGGGAGTAGTGGTTTGAGTGGAGATTTCGGACACAGCCACAGAGAAAAATATTCAAGTGACTATGAGCAAAAACGAGGTCAAAGGTAAAATTAAAGAATTTGTAAACAACAAATGGCAAGAAGTATGGAACAGTGATAACAAGGGAAGACGTATAGTATACAGAAAAAAGTAGGAAATGGAAGAAGAGTTTTTAGGAATAGAAAATAAGATACAATTATTTCTCGCATTCGAATAGGGCACACTTAAACATAAAATGGGGAGTTCGGTAAGATGGCGGTCCGTGCATCTCACTGAGCTCCTCGAGAAGTCCCGATGTTATAGTTAATTAAAAATACATATCCACTATTAACTGTCATTTGTCCAGTTCTCAGCACGAAAATGAAGAAACATAACAGCGGAAAGCCTCCGGTGCAAAAAAGTCTCCCATTTGAAAGCTGTGGGATGATGAGTGTACACGACTATGCAGATATAGCTAACGCTAGCAAGAACAAACGAGGGCCGACAACTCCAGCGGAAACCCCCGAAAAAACACACCTGGAGAAGAAAACTTAAGGTTTGTCTCAAGAAGAAACAAACACCGAAACCATACTGAATGCTATCAGCTCTCTCGGTCAACGTGTGGACGACAGCATGGAAGAATTTAGCATGCAGTTGCAACAGCACAGCTCCATGCTAGCTTCTATTGCTAAATCAGTGCAGTTCAACGCAGAAGAGCTAAAAGAGTGTAAAACGAAAATAAAACACCTGGAAAAGAAAGTGGAGACACTGACTAAAGAAAAAGAAGACATGAGGGGTCTAGTACTGAATAATGACAGATACGAAAGACGGTGGTGCTTGCGCATCAAAGGAAAAAAAGAAACGGCTAATGAAAACATAAGAGAGGAGGTGGTGGAGCTTCTTCGCAGGATTGCACCGGACCTGGCAGTAAAGTTGGATGAAGCAGTCGACGTTGTCCACAGAGTGGGAAGAATGATGGAATCATTTTATTTGTGCGACGAGCAGTGAGAGATGACATCTGGAGGCGAACAAAAACTTCTCCAATCTGCAAAGAAGAGGGGATTCGTTTTACTGAAGATCTGACTCAAGAGGACTGGCGTTCCAGACAGGCTCTCTGGCCCAAAATCGAACAGGCTAGAAAGGAAGGAAAGGCTGCAGGCTTCAGGGGCCCGTTTGGATTCATCGAAGGCAAGCGTATTATGGAAGACACTTAAGTCAGGGGATGAAACTAGTGCTTAAAATGAATACATGGTGGATCAGTTCGGGTGATGGGACTTCTACCTCAACGTTTTTACTCCACCTCCCTATTTTTTTTTCTTTTTTTTTTCTCTTCACAAAAAGTTAATTTGTTCATGTATTTCAGTTAAATACTGACCTTTCTTTTTTTTCTTTTAATACAAGGGGACTTCAAGCCTCAGTTAAGCGAAAAGCTGTCTTTTTGTTTTGCAAAGGGCAACAAGCACATTGCACCTTTCTTCAAGAGACTCACTCTGATATATCTGATGTTAAGTTTTGGTCACAACAATGGGGAGATAAAATTCTCTTCAGTCAGGGACAAATCGGTCGGCTGGAGTTGCCATATGTTTCAACAGATGCCCTGGTAAGATTCTGGCTGGAAAAGCAGACATGGAGGGACACTGGGTAGCCTGTGTTTTGGAAATTGATGCTAATCTTGTTATTCTGATTAACATATATGGTTATAACAACGATATCAAAAAGAGAAATCTGTTACATCAAATATCAGAAGTTATCATAGAACTAAAAGCAAAATTCCCCACAGATCATATTGTTGTTGGAGGGGATTTCAATTTATCTCCTGATGAGTGGATGGATAGATGGCCTTCCAAGTTATTGAGTGAACATAGAAACACAATTTTGGAAGCTTTTGCTAATAATAACCAATTGATAGACATCTGGAGAATTTACATAGTGGAGTGAAACAGTTTACCTGGCATAAACCTAATGGTCAAAACAAAGCTCGAATTGATTATTGGTTGATATCACACTCAATATCAGATCATGTCACAGAAACAGAAATTGCTAGCTGTCCTTTAAGTGGTCATTTTATTATTAACCTGAAAAATCGAAACAGTAAAAAAAATAACAAACCAAAAGATTATTGGAAATTTAACTCTCAGTTACTAAAAAACTAATTTTGTCATTCCATTAAAAAAAATATTTTTGATATAAAAAATGACAATACACTAGACACATCTATACTAAAATGGGAATTTTTTAAATTTAGTATTAGAAAGCATTCAATAACCTTTGGTAAAAAAGTTAATAAAGAAAAGAGAGCTCAAGAAGTAACAGTGGTTAAAGAACTCATGACACTTTATAGTAAATCAGATTGGAGTGAAGAGGACAAAGAAAAATAAGTAATTTGCAATCCAAATAGGATACAATGTATATAGAAAAAGCTAAAGGTGTATATATTAGATCCAGGGCCCGCTGGATTGAAGAAGGAGAAAAGAATACTCCATACTTTTGCAAATTAGAAAAACGCAGACAAGAATATAATTCGATTTGTAGTCTTATAGTTGATGGAGAAGAATGTACAGAACCCAAACGCATTGAAAAATAAGTTTTCAATTTTGATAGGAATCTTTATAAATCTTCCTACTCAGAACAAAATGCCTCATCTTTTTTTGATAAAATTAACAACTTGATTCCTGTTATTGATGAAAATTTTAAAGAAGTTTGTGATGAGGAACTAAGAATTGTAGAATTTGATTATGCTATAAAAAATGGCATCTGATCGTTCGCCAGGTCCAGATGGTATTACATCTAACTTTTATAAACACTTTTGGGAAAACTTAAAACACCTATTGTTTCAGGCTATAAAGGAATATATTAATCAAAAAGAACTGATGCAAACTATGAAACAAGGAATAATAAAATTGATTCCAAAACCTGGAAAAGATTAAAAAAAAAATATTAAGCAATCTAAGACCTATTACACTGTTGAATACAGACTACAAGATTCTAACAACAGTTTTAGCAGCAAGATTAAAGACGGTTATATCTAAATTAATCAGCCCAACACAGTCTGGTTTTCTTAAAGGAAGATCCATCCATAATAGCATCCGCCTGGTCCTGGATCTTATTGATTATAATTATTTAAGGAAGATGGTTTTATCTTTTTTTTTGGATTTCCAGAAAGCATTCGATTCAGTGGAACACTTATTTATTGTTAACACACTGAGACACTTTGGCTTTGGAAATAAGTTTCTTGATATGATCATTATGTTGGATACGGATATTAATAGCTGTGTTTCCCTCTCAGAAGGTACATGCCCTAGATTTAAGGTTGAACGAGGAATAAGACAGGGCTGTAGTATTTCTCCTCTTTTATTCATTGCTGTGACTGAACTACTAGCAATATTAAAGGTTTAGAGATAAACAACCACAAGTTACTCATAAGTCAGCTCGCTGACGATACAACTCTGTTTTTACAAAATAAGGAACAAATACCAGTAGCTGTAGAAGTAATAGAGCGGTTTTCACTAGCATCGGGTCTGTATCTGAATCTGAGTAAATGTGAACTGATGAGCATTCATAACTGCTCTGAATCCTCACTATATAATATACCAGTCAAAAATGACATTAGATATCTAGGTATTTGGATTTCCAAATCATCAGATACAAGTGAAAAAAAGAATATCCAAGATAATATTGATAAATGTGGAAAAACATTAAACAGTTGGCTACAAAGAGATTTAACATTATTTGGAAGAACGATGTTGACTAAGATTGAATTAATAGAATCAATTTTTATTTTATTTGGAAAAATAAGCATCACTACATTAGAAAAGAAGATCTGTTGAAAAATTATGAGGAAGGTGGCATAAAGGCAATCGACTTTGAAATTATGAATGGAATATTGAAAGTTAAATGGCTCCAATCTTTTTTGAGGAACGGTGAAGAGATATGGTTCTCCTTACCGGCATATATCTTTGATAAGGTGGGAGGTATTACATTTTTAATAACATGTGACTTTGAAATATCTAAATTGCATATAAAACTTTCAACTTTTCATCAACAGGTTTTGTTACAGTGGAAACTGATGTTCAAACATAAGTTCAGTCCCCACAATGTTCCATTATGGAACAACAGAGTTATATTGCGTAGAAGGAAATCTATGTTTCTGAAAGACTGGTGGGAAAAGCAAATATGGTCAATTGTTCATATATTGAATGAAAATTGTAATATTCTTGAACTGGAGGAATTTAATTCTAAATATAATATTAACTGTTCAATTGTGGATTACAACAAAGTTAACACAGAACATTCCAAAGGTCCTTATTCAAGCAATAAAGAATAATATTATGAACATTGCATCACCAAGACTACACAAAATTAAAATCGATTATGTGGACCTGGTAGATACAAAATGTAATACTAAATTCCTTAAGAAAACTCTGGTTAACTTTTTGTACCCGGGTAGAACAAGGAGCACTCTCTTCTTTCTTGGTTATAACAAATATGAAATATCTTCAATTAGAACAAAATTCTTAAGATATCCAATTCCTCCTAAATTTAAGGAAGTACATTTTAAAACAATAAATAATATATATCCCTCTAATGAGTTTGCAAAGAAAAGATTCAAGTTTGAGGTAGACAATTGTCATATCTGCAACATTAATGTTGAAACAACTGAACACCTGTTTTATGAATGTCAAATGGCTCAGAATTTATGGAAATCTCTTCACAGCGTGTTGTCCTCCAGATCTATAAACATAGATTTCTTTTCATATCAAAATATTCATATGGGTGTAATTCTACAAAATAAAAATGATGAATTTTTGGTCAATAATCTAATTATAGCTACAAAATATTATATACATAAATGTCGATTTGCTAATTCCTCCCCCACATGGTCTGCGTTTAAAAATGAACTTTTGCTGTTTCAAAACTGTCTTATAAAGGTTGAGAATGCCCAGGCTAAAAAAAACTGTATAATCATTTAATAACACTTCAGATGAGCTGAGTCCCTCTTTTTGGTTTGTTTATGTTATTATTTTGTTTTAGTTTATTTTTATTGTTTTGAGTTCTTTCAATTTAGTTTGTTCTCCCTTGTCATGTGAACAGTATAGAAAATGTCTTTTCAGATGATTTGCAGGAGGTGTGACTCTTAGTTTATAATACAATAAGGTTATATTGTACATTTTGAGGATGTCATATTTTTCTTCTTTGTCAGACGTCTTTATTGTTTATTGTGATAAGAAAAATGTCAATAAAAAAAACAAAAAAACATAAAATGGGTAAATGTAATTGTGATCAGGCAGAAACAACTGAACATGTTTTAATAAAATATGTAAAAGAAAGGTTAGAACTTATGAAGGAAGTAAGGAACTTGGGTGTTGAATTGTTTAATATGGAAAGCATTTTGAAAGTACATGAAGAACAAGATAAAATATACAGTACTATTATTTGTTAAAGCTATACGAATAGACTGGAAACTTTAAAGTAATTGAGTTAAAATTATTATTTTTTTCATACTTTTGTTTATTTAGGTAGTTAATTTCCACATGTTTATTAGTGCTTCACACTCCAGTTCAGTTGGTGGCGGTAATGCACCGAGAGTTGGTTTGCCAACCGCCATAAAACTCCATTAGAAGAAGAAGCAGAACAACAACAAAAACAACTCGGAACCCTCTTAAGTTCATCCCTCTGACCTTGTTCTATTGTACGGAGCATTTGGTAAGTGCTAGTTCTAGTTCAATTAATTAATTATTATTATGGTTTCTTTTGGGAGTAATTTTAATGTCTTATACTTGACTTTCTGTAACTGAACTGGACTCATAGGCTGGAAATCGCATAGCTTCAGGAGAGCATTTGTAGATGTTTTCAGTGACAGACTCAATGTGTAAGTGACAGTGATTTTACGAATTCACTCCTAAATTAAGTATGTATTCACTAAACTTTGCAGTGTGCACGTGACTGTTGGTCCACTTAACAGCATGACAAATTATGATTTTCATGCAAACAATAAATGAATTACATACGGAAGCGAGCAAACAGGGATGTGTGATATTGAAAAATTAATTCTCCATTTTATCTGGGATTATAACGTTTAATATTGAACATTTCTGTGTGTTTTAAAAAGTCTTATTTCACCCTTCCACAAATTAAGGCCTTAAATATGAAGGTAAAATGACGACATAAATAATCGCATGCGCAGGGTAAGATTCGTGAAAGTGTACATAAGATTGCACGCGTAAATTAAATTAGCATGCGCAAGAGAAGATGTGTAAAGGTGTAACTCGCCCTTCAAGTGTAAGAAAAAAATATTGGCAGCATTTAACTGTTGTGCGTAAGTGTAATTCAAGTATTTTGAAGCTGCAGCTTCATGCTAGCGCAAAATAAATAGGACCTGTATTCTTCACTTTCATATTTCCGCGCTTACACTTTTGGCACCAGGGCCGGCCCGAGGCATACGCGAACTAAGCGGCTGCTTGGGGCCCCCTGACCACTAGGGGGGCCCCCAATCGAGTTTAAAAAATGTTTTAGATGACTTAAACAAGTGACATAAGTGAATGAATGAATATGACTGACTGAATGAATAATTCAAAACAAGAAAATTCTGATTTCATGATCAATATACCTGCCTACAACTGCTGCTGTGTCTGCCAGCGTTTAAGTCATGCGCATAATCTAGACACCTCGCGCGTGCATAGACAATCCGTGCGCAACTGCGCATAGTCACGGTATCGGTTTAAGTTGGAGAAAATAGATGCAGGGGAACTTCACCTTCTAGGTGTAAGGGTAGCAGTTTGAATAAATAAACATTGTATTTTGAACTCTTCTCCACTTTATTATACCACACATCAGATCACTAACACCAAGTGCGCAGGACCCATTCCTATCTACGGCAAGCCCCGAGGGGAAAAATATATTGCATACACACATACAACGAGCGCCAGAACATCATCACCGGTTTTATAGTGACTTTGTTGGATTCTGTCATGTACAATCCAACAAAGTCTGTTACTATAATAATAATAAAAAAAGATATTGAGGACAGTTACACTGTATTGAGACAGTTGAGAAATAATAATATTTTTACAGTTTTCAACAACAATTGTCATTGTTGAACCCTTGCTCTTATTATGTTTCTGATTTCTCAGTTTTGTCATTATTTTAGCAAATAATTTATTTTATATGTTTTGAGACAGTTTGTTTTAAGAAGTTTCAAAGAGTTAGTAAAAGAGTAAAGTAAAAGTTACAACTTTTTTATTTAAGTAAGTTTTTTGTACTAATACATAACCTGACTGTATTCATTTATAATGTATCATTATTGCGTGACATTTGTGTCAATAATCATCAAGAACAGGTGACTTCGTGTAGTGGGAGGGGGCCCCCAAATCAAATTCTGCTTAGGGCCCCCAAAAGGCACGGACCAGCTCTGTTTGGCACGTTGTTTTCCGCACAAATGTGGCCAAAAGCATTGCAGGCCTGTGAACAGCAATTTGCAAGCGAAAACAACAGAGGCAAGAACTGCAAAACAGATTAATTGCGTAAAATCAAAATTTGTGTAAAAAATTAAACAAATGTCTAAATGACTTTTTGTGTGCATGGGGCAAAAAGTTTCCGAAATAACACAATTTGTACAGTTGCGTCTTTCTTTTACCTACGCTTCCAGGTTTGCAGTTTCTGCCTCTGTTGTTTTCGCTTGCAAATTGCTGTTCACAGGCCTGCAATGCTTTTGGCCGCATTTGGGCGCAAAAAAACGTGCCAAAAGTGTAAGCACGGGAAAATGAAAGTCTGAGTAGTGCGTAAAGTTTAGATGCACGCTGTTCTTGTTTCGTTCAAACATTATAAACCATGGCAAGCAGACTTTGGGACAAAAAAGAGAAGTAAAATGAGGATCAATATCGGCATGGCGTTTTCGAGATGCCGAGAGCTGCACGTCCGCGACTGACTTGGACTTAACAGAGACGCCGCATACGCATCTTGCGCATACTTTATTAGACAGGTGAGCAAATGTACATAGATACAGGTCTTTGAAAGTGCTTGAATTTATTTTGTAAAAAAAAAAAACATATTATTATCGCCGGTCCGTTAATCTGTTATTTCACCAACACTTCGTGGCCTATGCATACTAACTTGCTTGATTTACGTTACGCGCATTTACGCATTACGTTAAAGGGATAGTTCACCCCAAAATGAAAATTCTGTCAGTAATTACTGACCCTCATGTTGTTCCAAGCCCGTAAGACCTTCGTTCATCTTCGGAATACAAATTAATATATTTTTGATTAAATATATGAGAGCTGGATCACTCCTCCATAGGCTTCTAAGGGATTGAAACTTGCCAGCCCCGAAAAGTTACTAAAGAAACCGTTAAAATAGTCCAAGTGACTACAGTTGCTCAATCTTAAGTTTATCAAGCGACGAGAATACTTTATGTGCGCAAAAAACAAACAACAATAACGACTTTATTCAAGTATTCATTTCCTTCTCTCTTGGCCTCGAGATTGTTCACGTAGTATAATTGCGTAGCTGTGTTGTACGTCACAAGTAGGCTCACTATTGGTCGATGCTGGTCATGTGTGTGATGCGTGTGACGTTCAACCAAAAGCTCTACGCAATTATACTACATGAACAATCTCGAGGCCAAGAGAGAAGGAAATTAATACTTGAATAAAGATTGAGCCACTGTAGTCACTTGGACTATTTTTAATAACTTTTCGGGGCTGGCAAGTTTCAATCCTTTAGAAGCCTATGGAGGAGTGATCCAGCTCTTAGATTTAATAAAAAATATCTTCATTTGTGTTCTGAAGATGAACGAAGGTCTTACGGGGTTGGAACAACATGAGGGAGAGTAATTACTGACAGAATTTTCATTTTGGGGTGAACTATCCCTTTAAGAGTTTTCCCCCGAGGTGCTTTGTTTTGTACATTGTCATGACGTTCAAGCGCCCACGAAACTACTACGATGGAACCTCAACGTTTCACAGACACACTGTGAAACATTGCAAAAATAGGCTGAAACCGCTGAAATGTGATGCTTGGAAAATGCAAGTTTCAAGATATTTGGCTCACTAAACAAGATAACAAAGAATTGTTCTTTATTCTCCTTTTTTTGTCCTGTATTTAAAGGTAAAATTATGCATCCCGTATCAAATCAACCCGGGACGTGATTTGTCCCGTATTTTACATAGACCCACACATTAATTTGCGGGTTAATGTATGTTAGCGTCTTTGTTTCCATAGGGACAGAGTCTAGAGAACATGCGCTGTAAACGGCGTAATGCACGTTTTTTAAAACCATGTCGAGCTCACGTGCTCTCCAGATATGAAAAAAAGGTATCAATAGATCTGTCCAGTAACTAATGATGAACGTAAGGCGAACTACACAGTTTCATTTGACTTCTGACTTAAAGCAGTATACTGTGACAGACAAATCCGTGCTTTTAAATGTATAACTTAGGCCTATTGGTTTTTTGTTTTTGATTTTAAAATATTTAATATTTTGGATAATCTCTTAAAGGTGCCCTAGAATGTGAAATTGAATTTATTTTGGCATAGTTAAATAACAAGAGTTCAGTACATGGACATTACATACAGTGAGTCTCAAACACCATTGTTTTCTCCTTCTTACTTAAATCTCATTTTTCAGCCAATCGCAGTAGAGGCCGGTTACACACAGCAGACACGGCCCTTCAAACAGAGCGTTCAAATCAGAGGCTAAAATCAGGCTTGGAAAAATGCCTTTCATTTCAAAATTATGACTATTTTTGATCTAAAAAACATAATAACATTATAAGGGCAACCCAGAAAACATAAAATAATAATAAAAAACATTCTAGGGCACCTTTAATATAGTATATAATGTCAGAGCTTGGTAGACAGGTAACTATTATATTTGTAGACGTTATTAGACAACTTAATTCATAGATTATAATTAATGTTATTTATTAATTTATTGTGTATAAATATTAATCATATGCATAATAAATGATGATCCTTAGCCTGGGGAAACCCAGACAACTTCCGGCAAATTTAGATTTGCTCTGAAAGTTAGTCTGGCAAAGAGCTCATTCAAGCCCATTTCCAATCCGTCGAAATCGAGGCACCAATCAGAAACGTTGGGGCGGCTTTACACGATGACGACAACGCTGGGATTTTGAAGCAGATTTTGTAGCCTACATTACAAAGATGGATGCCGCCGTCGAACATCACTCGTTCGAATCAGCCATCGCGTCTGTTTTAAGCGATTTGAGCATTTCCTTTTTGTTAAAAACCGAACAAAGAACAATATTCTTTATTGTATATTAAGAAACATAAGATGTTTCTCCGCCGCTCTGCATACGTCATCTCCTTCATCGCTCTGATTGGTTTTAGGTCCATCCGCGACGTCCGTTGGTGACGCCCCTCTGGAAATTATTTGTCTATGACGCTTTGCCAGACAATAACTCAGTTACAACTGAGAATGGTATGGTTTTAACCAGGCTAGATTATCCTATCTATCATACACAATTTATGGCATTTAAAAAAGTTTTAAAAAGTGATAAATTAGTTCAATAAAATGGGATAAATAATTGCATAATAATGTAGTCATAATTTAAGTAGTAAATATGCTTAAGGCACACCAACATATGATGAAGTTATGTATAAATAAATAAAATGATTAAATGTAAAATAATACATTGTATGTAAGTAGTAAGTAATTGCTTAAGGCACACCAACGCTAAAGTTATGTAGAAATAAATAAAATAATATGTAAAATAATAATATCTGTTCTGTTGCAAGTTCACATATTGATCTCATGTTTTCTCATGGTTTATTGTTGAACTGTCATGTTGAAATAATCAGTTCCAATATTTTGTCTTGACACATTTTTATTTTATTATTATTATTATTTTAAAGGATGTACTGAATATTCTTCAATTTTATGCAAACCATAAATGCGTCAAATAGAATATCAGATCTGTCATATTGGCAAAAATAAATGCAAAAAAACATTTTTTTTGGCATAGTTGTTTGACAGATGAAAACTGTAATAATGTATACTACAAGGTAACACGATGTAACCTTGCTCTCACTGGAAATATGTCCCTACATTAAGTCCTTGAATTTGAGGGTATTGGATCTGGAAAGTCCTTGAATTTGAAGTTAACCAAGGTGTGGGAACCCTGTGAATAATTTTTAGAGCTTTGAAGTGCTGGAAAAAGTTTGAAGCACTTGAAAGCTCTTGAAAAGTGCTTTAATTTCACCCTTAAAAGGTTGTTTGAACCCTGAAATGAATAATGTAAAAAAAAAAAAAAAATCATTAAATCGATTGTGAATGTTGGTGATTTGTGGATTGAAAGGCATTCTTTAACTTGTTTGTTCCTGGTACAATGTTTCTCGTGGTTTCCATGTCAGAGCTGTTTGTCCATATACAGCACAAGCCGCAGTTTCACAGTGCAAGAGGAGTCAGATTTCACTTATTACAGGATGAGAGTAAGGAGAGATGACTGGCAAGACAATGGCAGAGGATTTGGTGCGCATTAGATCCTGAGCACCACTGACAATATCTTTTCTTGTAAAATGTGCGGTCAGCACCGCCACTGCCTATACATAGAGTATGCGTGATCACAAACAGTAGCGCGGGAAGGGGGTTGCTGCGGGGGCTGCAGCCCCCCTCGTCATAGCATCAAGCCCCCCCTGGTGGGGGGCTGTGGTGGACTATAATATTATACTTAAAAACGTGAGGAAAAAATGTAAAATATACATAACATACTGTGTATGGGATAAAAATTATGGGCAGTAAGATATAAATTAATGATTTATTATTTTAATATTTCGTGAATCGTTGATATACGCCTACTCCTCAGACAGGAAGTGCTTCCGTCACGTCATATTAATTTGGTCATGGCTAGCAATAAGCAGCAGAAACTTTTTTTTTTTTTAAATGTATTATTTAACAGTCAGGCATACATACAAACCAACATAGTGCAGTAGTGAGCAATCTTGTAAATCCATAATTCCAGCAGTGACATAAAAGTGATTTAAGTGTTTGATCTAAGTGTGTATGTGAGCGGGTGTGAGTGTGGGTATGTGCATGTGTGTGTATGCGTAAACAAAGTAACCATTTATTATCTATTACCATTGTCACTACCATCACCACCCCACTCCCCACTACCACCATATTGCCAATATTGTGTTGCAGAAACGTATTTCTGACTTTTTTTCGAGTAACACCACAGTTAAGAAAAGTAAAATAAATAGTAGTCATGGGAAAAATTCTCAAACAAAGGATGTCAACAACAACGACGATGAAACGACGACTGAACCTGCGCCAAAGGCTGACACTGACACGAACTCGGTTCAAAGCCATGTTAGGCCTATATCAGCATCCGCAAGCAGCGAGGTTTGTGAGCTGGACGTTATGGACTCTGCTGAGGTCGGAACACATGATCGGATGGCTGCCAGGGAAGATGACAAGCCCTACCAACCCAGGATGAAATTTCCAGGCAGGAGATTTGGTGGGGAAACGTTCGAGCGTTCATTTCAATGTGGATGGTTTGACAAATGAAGATGGCTGCATTACATTAGAGAATCTGACTCTGTGATTTGTTTTATATGTGCTAAAGCCATGGATAAAGGATTACTGCGCCTCCACAACGACAATCAAAGCTCCGTTGTAAAGGCTGGTGTTGGATATAGTAACTGGAAGAAAGCTTTTGATAAATTTGCCCAACATGAGTTATCCGGATTGCACTCGGATTCAGTGCGTGCTTTGGAATCCTTAAAATTAACACCAATCAACGCTTTGATCTCGGATATTGCCGCTCGAGACCAGGCTACGGGTAGGGCTGTGCTGGAGCTTTTTTTCCACTCAATCAAGCTCCTGGGCCGCGAAGGGTTGCCACTCAGAGGGCACGCTCACCGAGATGGAGTACTCTGGCAGTTAATGCTGGAGAGGACACACGCTCTCCCGAAAGAAAGAGAATGGATGTTACGGAGAGACAATTGGATGTCCGATACAATTCAAAACGAAATTCTCGGGATGTTTGCTCATGCCATACAATGTGAAATCATGTCTAAAACTAGCCATTGTTCTTTCTTTGGACTCACAGCAGACGGAACAACCGATATCAGCGCGAGCGAGCAATTTTCATGTTGTTTGTAGTTTGTGGATTTAGATGATTTAATAATTATTAGGAACACCTGTTCAATTTCTCATTAATGCAATTATCTAATCAACCAATCACATGGCAGTTGCTTCAATGCATTTAGGGGTGTGGTCCTGGTCAAAACAATCTCCTGAACTCTAAACTGAATGTCAGAATGGGAAAGAAAGGTGATTTAAGCAATTTTGAGGGTGGTATGGTTGTTGGTGCCAGACTTGCCAGTCTGAGTATTTCACAATCTGCTCAGTTACTGGGATTTTCACGCACAACCATTTCTAGGGTTTACAAAGAAAGGTGTGAAAAGGGAAAAACATCCAGTATGCGGCAGTCATGTGGGGGCGAAAATGCCTTGTTGATGCTAGAGGTCAGAGGAGAATGGGCCGACTGATTCAAGCTGATAGAAGAGCAACTTTGACTGAAATAACCACTCGTTACAACCGAGGTATGCAGGAAAGCATTTGTGAAGCCACAACACGCACAACCTTGAGGCGGATGGGCTACAACAGCAGAAGACCCCACCGGGTACCACTCATCTCCACTGCAAATAGGAAAAAGAGGCTACAATTTGCAAGAGCTTACCCAAATTGGACAGTTGAAGACTGGAAAAATGTTGCCTGGTCTGATGAGTCTCGATTTCTGTTGAGACATTCAGATAGTAGAGTCAGAATTTGGCGTAAACAGAATGAGAACATGGATCCATCATGCCTTGTTACAACTGTGCAGGCTGGTGGTGGTGGTGGTGTAATGGTGTGGGAGATGTTTTCTTGGGACACTTTAGGTCCCTTAGTGCCAATTGGGCATCGTTTAAATGCCACGGCCTACCTGAGCATTGTTTCCGACCATGTCCATCCCTTTATGGCCACCATTTACCCATCCTTTGATGGCTACTTCCAGCAGGATAATGCACCATGTCACAAAGCTCGAATCATTTCAAATTGGTTTCTTGAACATGACAATGAGTTCACTGTACTAAAATGCCCCCCACAGTCACCAGATCTCAACCCAATAGAGCATCTTTGGGATGTGGAGGAACGGGAGTTTCGTGCCCTGGATGCGCATCTCACAAATCTCCATCAACTGCAAGATGCTATCCTATCAATATGGGCCAACATTTCTAAAGAATGCTTTCAGCACCTTGTTGAATCAATGCCACATAGAATTAAGGCAGTTCTGAAGGCGAAAGGGGGTCAAACACAGTATTAGTATGGTGTTCCTAATAATCCTTTAGGTGAGTGTATACACACACATATATATTCAAATAAAGACAACTTTGTATCGGATGTCTTGTTCATGTTGGTTTAAAAAACACTTTTGGTGCTTTTGAGGTGGGAAACGGGTAGGACAGGTTTGGTGGTATCGGTAGGTTTAAGGGTGGGTTAAGCTGTAAGGGAAGGGTCAACAGTTTTATTGTAGATGTAATTACAGAAATGAATTACAGCTGTAATTTCATGCAGGTATTTTTTTAAATATAAGTACAACCAACATGTATGCTCACAAGTGCATTGTATCAAATTATTAATTGAAATAATTAGTAAATAGTAGCTAAAAACACCTAATATAAAGTAGTGGGAACTTTAACAGCTCTCTCTACACAGAGACTGTGAACTTGGAGAATGATGTGATGGAGAATGGGAGCTCTGTGTGCTCAGCGCCAGCAGAATAAGAGTCCCGCTTACGACTCATTGGCCAAACAGAAAAACGTATTGGCTGATGCGATAAAAAACAACAACGAAATAACGGCCGATACATCGGTTGACCACTAGTTCTAACATCATATCTGAAAGGTAACAGAGAAACAAAATGAAAACCACTGTGAGACATTCTCAAGTTGCGCTTGCAATATTGGTTCTGATCTAACTTCTTGATCATCCATATTTTCAGAATCTTACTTGGCTCAAACGGATACGTTAATACTCACGACATAAACTGTTTAACTAATTAACATTTTAGGCCAATCACAACGCACTTCGTCAGCTGACCAATCAAAGTACTCTTTTCAGAAGCAGGGGCTTTGTACAAATCAGAGCATTTCAGACAGACTGGAAATAGACGCACTTAGCGCTGAGACGGTATGGATTTTTTCTTACCGCGGTTGAAAAGCAAGATATTCCCGCGGTATAGCGGTAAACTGATCGTGCGCGTTGGGTTCTTTTTGTAGTGTGGTATTGGTGGTGATGTACTAAAATAAAAATTGTCACGTGTGGACCTTTCTTCTTCTCACCGTTGATTCCTGATGGTTAAGAGGACAATTACTTGAGTTGCCCCCTGTCGTTTCACAGAATAGTACAACGGCAAGCGCGTCGAGTATAAACGCCTTGTCCGTTTGGGGAGGTTCGCGCGCAGTCTGCAGAGACTTAAGTATAAACAAGGAATTGAATGATGTCTGCAAAAAAAGGTCTGGCAAAACGAAATATAGGCTAGGCTATGGTTTACATCCCAGCCTTCATATTTTTTGCTAGAAAAACCAGCATGTTTACTTTGTCAGGTTTAAAGGAGGCCCTGAAAGATGTACCGACGTTACCTGCAGCACTGAACACATGTTCTGAGGGAATGCTTGCGGTAACGGTCATATATTATACTACAGATCCTTCTCAAACAATTAGCATATTGTGATAAAGTTCATTATTTTCCATAATGTAATGATAAAAATTAAACTTTCATATATTTTAGATTCATTACACACCAACTGAAATATTTCAGGTCTTTTATTGTTTTAATACTGATTATTTTGGCATACAGCTCATGAAAACCCCAAATTCCTATCTCAAAAAATTCGCATATTTCATCCGACCAATAAAAGAAGTGTTTTTAATACAAAAAAAAAAGTTAACCTTCAAATAATTATATTCAGTTATGCACTCAATACTTGGTCGGGAATCCTTTTGCAGAAATGACTACTTCAGTGTGGCGTGGCATGGAGGCAATCAGCCTGTGGCACTTCTGAGGTGTAATGGAGGCCCAGGATGCTTCGATAGCGGTCTTAAGCTCATCCAGAGTGTTGGGTCTTGCGTCTCTCAACTTTCTCTTCACAATATCCCACAGATTCTCTATGGCGTTCAGGTCAGGAGAGTTAGCAGGCCAATTGAGCACAGTAATACCATGGTCAGTAAACCATTTACCAGTGGTTTTGGCACTGTGAGCAGGTGCCAGGTCATGCTGAAAAATGAAAACTTCATCTCCATAAAGCTTTTCAGTAGATGGAAGCATGAAATACTCCAAAATCTCCTGATAGCTGCATTGACCCTGCCCTTGATAAAACACAGTGGACCAACACCAGCAGCTGACATGGCACCCCAGACCATCACTGACTATGGGTACTTGACACTGGACTTCAGGCATTTTGACATTTCCTTCTCTCCAGTCTTCCTCCAGACTCTGGTACCTTGATTTCCGAATGACATGCAACCACTGAGCAACAGTCCAGTGCTGCTTCTCTGTAGCCCAGGTCAGGCGCTTCTGCCGCTGTTTCTGGTTCAAAAGTGGCTTGACCTGGGGAATGCGGCACCTGTAGCCCATTTCCTGTACACGCCTGTGCACGGTGGCTCTGGATGTTTCTACTCCACTGCTTCCGCAGGTCGCCCAAGGTCTGGAATCGGTCCTTCTCCACAACCTTCCTCGGGGTCCGGTCACCTCTTCTCGTTGCGCAACGTTTTTTGCCACACTTTTTCCTTCCCACAGACTTCTCACTGAGGTGCCTTGATACAGCACTCTGGGAACAGCCTATTTGTTCAGAAATTTCTTTCTGTGTCTTACCCTCTTGCTTGAGGGTGTCAATGATGGCCTTCTGGACAGCAGTCAGGTCGGCAGTCTTACCCATGATTGCGGTTTTGAGTAATGAAACAGGCTGGGAGTTTTTAAAAGCCTCAGGAATCTTCTGCAGGTGTTTAGAGTTAATAAGTTGATTCAGATGATTAGGTTAATAGCTCGTTTAGAGAACCTTTTCATGATATGCTAATTTTTTGAGATAGGAATTTTGGGTTTTCATGAGCTGTATGCCAAAATCATCAGTATTAAAACAATAAAAGACCTGAAATATTTCAGTTGGTGTGCAATGAATCTAAAAAATATTAAAGTTTAATTTTTATCATTACATTATGGAAAATAATGAACTTTATCACAATATGCTAATTTTTTGAGAAGGACCTATATATATATATATATATATATAATATAATATACTATGCTATATATATTATACTATGCTTTAATATAATAGCAAGATTTAAATGTACATATTATTATATTACTTGTATATATATTATAATATGTAATATAAATATGATTTATATTTATATAATTTAATTTTTATATTACATATTTTTACATATTTATTAGGGATGCACCGAAACCAGATTTGTGGGGTTCGGCCGAATACGAATCCACTGGTTAAGATTCTGCTGAATCCGAAACCGAATCCTACTCTCATCCTCAGTCCATTAACACAATAAACACATTAATGAAGTAAACAGTGTGGATTTTTCATTTTATTTTATTTTAACTGTAAAAAAAAAGAGAAAAAAAAAAGAATAAGCAACATTATGCATTTTAACAGCAGCGATGTTGTGTATTGTTTAGGTTCCTTGCCACAACGAGACAAATCGGCATTGCAAATTGAACATGGAGCTTGACTTGAATTGCATTCTTTTGACTAAAGGTACTGCCAAACAACACTTTTTCTGCTCACAAGTTCCATTTGAACTGTCCACCTGTAACGAGTGGAAATAAGGTGTGGCCCCTTTAAGAGTTGTGCGCTCCCTGTTGAACTTTCTGCATTGTATGTGCCGTGCGCCTTGAACACCCCATGTATGCGGGTTATTTCTGTTTGATGCTCATTTTTATCTTATTTTGTTAAGAAACGCTGTGGACGGTAGAACGTGTGACAGACAGTTATACGTGTTCGATTGGGTAATAAAGTGCGAGTTGTGAGATGCCAATCACCTCCATGCGTCTTTCTGGCCTCTGCAATAACTTTAGCTGTGAGCTATCCCTATTTTTCGTCCTGACACAACGCGTTACACTACAGGCTTGTTCGACTTGAACCGGCGCTGCACAGACCGCTCGGTTTATGACATCAAAGTACCGCGAAAGCAGCTCAAAAGCACAAGGAGCCATTTGCTCTCTATTACTGCTATTACAAAGTACTGCTCTAGCGGTACTTTGATGTCATTAACTGATCGGTCTGTGCAGTGCCGGTGTTGTGCTGAATTTCAACCCCCTGCCAAATTATTAACCCCCTCGTTGAAGTCAGTACCTGATTGCCTAGTACTAACCCCACCCCTAATCCTAACCCCTCCCCTACAACTAATCCTAAACCTACCAATGCTAGGGGGGTAATAATTTGGCGGGGGTCGAAATTCGGTAAAACACCGGTTCAAGTCGAACAAGCCTAACTGTTACGAGCCTAGCTCAAAGCAAGCAACAGAGTAGGGAAAGGCCATACACGGAATAGGAATATACTAGATTTATTAAATTAATAGAATTTTAACAGAGTAAACTACAGCCAGTAATGAAGTTGGCTTTGACAAACATAAACATGTAAGCAATCAGTGTAGTGCAATGAAATGAATAAGCAAAACAAAAATCCTAAACGGTGCAGGAGAGATGCAAACGGAGGCTGGTTCAGCTCCCGGTCTCATCTGAAGCGTCTTTGAAGGCCCAGACCAGGAACTAATTAGTACAACTCCAAACACCTGCGCCCAGCTCACCTGTAGGAGACAGACACAGCACACAGCCAGGAGGAGGAGCCAGGCAAGGCCGTGACATAACGTAAACACCTTCCTGTAATCAACGGCGGCGTGACGTCGACGTAGCGCACGTAGTGCAAGCCTAGGTTTCGGTTCGGTGGAAAAAAATTATAAGGTTGTGGAACCCTGTTAAAAAGCCCAATATTCGTCCGAATACGAATCCTGGATTCGGTGCATCCCTAATATTGATATAAATTTACATATTTCCTGTGCGCTTTTGTCTCGTGGTTAATGAAGGCTATTTAATTTAACAAAGTGTAGCTGCTCACACTTTCGTGATTGTAAGCCTGCCAATAGCCTTTTAATGAAATTTGAATTTCAGAATCACATACTTAAATGTTTAATTGCCTACAATAGATTATTTATTGATTGTATTGGATGAAATCTATTGCCCAAAAATTTAAGGCCCATCTTATTTGTAGTCAAACTGTCCAAAACAGAGAGTTAAAACTCACCAGTACTAAAGAGTGCTAAGGCAGATCCAGCTCAGTTTGTTCTTTCTGAAGCCGTTGTTTCTTTTGACAGCTATGGGCGAAAGCGGTCACCAGCGTTCGACATAAACCCATGGCTCAGGCGGTGTGTTCTTTTTCTGCATTCATGGAGTTGGTGACTGCTAAATGGAGGTTGTGGCCGAAGCATGATAGCTATCCCCATCCAAGATTCCTCACCGCAGCCACAATGTTGGCTCCGTTATTAAGTAGTGACACAAGCCAACCTCTTCTCATCCAGAGACCATTCTTCAAGAGCGGATCGCAGAGCCTCGGACTGGTTATCACTTGTGTAACTTTCTGGCATGAAGGTGGTCTCCAAACATCTTGACTTCAGGCCTAATAGTCAATACGAATGGAATGTTATTATGTGTCATGGAACAATGCGCTCCCAACTCGTGAATGGTCGGATTTGCTCCATCTTTTGATGATATGTTTTGTTTAGAAAACCTTGAATCCATGTAAGACACAATGTCATTAGAAACAATCCATGTCATTAGAATCAACAAATCCATGTAATTAGACACAATGTAACACATGTGCAGGCAAATGTTGTTGCTTTTTGCGGTGAAGACGGTGGACCCGCGGTTAGCATCACATGAATGCGGTAATGTGGTAACTGTCCCAGCCCTAGACGTACTGCAATAATGTAACGTACGTAAAGAATGTGTTTTTTGAGCATTAAAGCATGTTAACCTATTTTATTACAACCAATAAACAAAATATTTTAACTTTAACTTTTAAAATAGCATCATATGAACCCTTTGAACTGTTGTATAAAATCAATATCAACAATTCAATAATTGCAATCATGCTGATATTCAGGAAAAACAGCATTCTTGTACGTATGATTTTGCATCATATAGGAATATAAGGCAAAAAGGGGCTTTTTTTGCCCCCATATGTTGAATTTGGGGGGCATTTGAACTGTTTTTAATAGGACTCATCATGGTGTGTTTTTATGTTTTTTGCAAAGTAAGTGACTCGATAATGTCAGCTTCCACAATTTTAAAACAACAATTACAATATTATCGTCGAAGATACATTTCACACACCCAATGGTTACAATAACTTTTTATAGCTCTTTTTGTATCCAGTGTGAGATATAGCGGCCTCATTTAATGTTTAAAATGAATTTCATCTATTCATTAAATAAAGTTGAAGTGGAATTAATTGTATGAAGTAATGTATTGCATAATCACTTTTTTCCAGATCGGGTCCTCCATACTACGTAGCAATGAGCTGTGACGTAAATATGGAGTTTATTAAAGAGGAGAATGACGATATGAGAAATTCAGAAGCATGCAAAGTGAAATGTGAAGATACAGAGGAACAAAGAGGTTGGTGTCCATTTTTGATTCTTCATTAATGACTGCTGAAAAACCTGGAAGTAACACATTTTCTGACAGATTAATAGAATCATGGGCTGATGTTACATATCCATAGAAGCAAAAAATGGCATGGTTGTTATCAATACTGCAAGGACAAATAGAAGTGGCATTTAAAACTCACATGTAATTAAATTATATTTTCATTTTAGACGTGATGAACATGCAAGAGAAAAGTGAAGAATGTAATGAAATGGAGAACAAACATCAGTATCAGAAACTTCATGATGCTATTTCTGGAGGAAAAAAAGGACAAGACCTATTTCAAAGAACAGAAGCCAAAAAGTATTTTACCTGCCCTCAATGTGGAAAGAGCATCACAACTAAACAAAGCCTCAAGGATCACATAAGAGTTCACACTGGAGAAAAACCTTTCACATGCCTTCAATGTGGGAAGAGTTTCAAATATAAAACAACCATTCGGATTCACAAAAGACTTCACACTGGTGAGAAGCCATTCAAATGCCCTCAGTGTGGCAAGAGTTTCTCACAGAAAGGATCCTTTCAGAGACACGTAAAAATTCACACCGAAGAGAAGCCATTCACATGTGATCAGTGTGGAAAGTGTTTTAAATGGGCATATAGCCTCAAAGTTCATAAGCTCATTCACGCTGGAGAAAAAACATTTGTATGTAATCAGTGCGATAAGAAGTTTGTTAAGGAATCAGATTTAAAGGGCCATATGAAAGTTCACACAAAAGATAAGCCTTACTTGTGTTCTATTTGTGGAAAGGCGTTTTCATGGCTCGGCCGTTTTAAAGACCATCAGAAAATACATGCTGGTGTGAAAGAGTATTTGTGCTCTGATTGTGGTAAAGCTTTTACTACAGCCACTGAGTTGAAAGTGCACCGAAGGATCCACACTGGAGAAAGACCTTACAAATGTTCATATTGTGGAAAGAGTTTCAAGCAGTTAGGAGCCCTTCAAGGACACGAGAGAATTCACACTGGAGAGAAGCCGTATCAATGCCATCAATGTGGCAAGAGATTCGGCCATTCCAGAAGTGCACAGATTCACAGTAAGAAGTATTGCCCAAAACTAAAAGGAATGTCAGTACAATTGGAGATAGAAGACCATAAGAGCACAGATATTAATAAATGCTGAATTATTGTCCTTGTTTTTCTTGTTTTCCTGTTATTTGTGATTCAAAATGTGAGAAATATCCAAAACATACCCAGGGGGATTGCAGTCATTTATTAATTAAAAATTATCAATTATTATCTTCATTTTGTGATTTTTCATACACTTGCATTACTGTAATTATCTGAATGTTTAACGTTGTGTTGCTGAGTCACATATGTTTCAGAGTTCGCTGACCAGATTAACATCAAAGCAGCATTAAAGTCATTAACTAAAGTGATCCAAATGTGATCCCGGTCCTGTTAAAAAATCCACTGGCAGAGGTGGACTTTTAATTAAAACTTTTTTTTCCAATTATAAACAATTATTCCACAAATATTCATGCAAACTTGTGACCTTTTGGCAAAATTTAGAGTTCTGACATTGTATTAGGCCATTCAGATGTTTTGTGCAGATCTGAGGAGGTTTTTTTACTTGTTAACTTAATTCTTCTGTCTCCACCATGGTTTTCCACTTCACTGGCTCCGCAGGGGTCTTTTTTTCCAACGCTTCTGCAATGGTCTTTTCTGACAGGGCCATCAGCTCTGTGGTGGTTTCTAGCTTCCCCTAGACCCTGTGAGTCAGCTTCCCCTAGACCCTGTGAGTCAGGCTCACATCCACTTTGTGGTCTTAGCCCTCCTTAAGCCAACACCCATAAAATTGTCCATCGCGGGGTCAGCGCTCATTGACCTCTCTGTCCTGGGGCTAGTTCCCACCCTTGTATCCACCCTTAAAGCCCTTCCTCTGCTGCTGTTCCTGTCTGGTCTGTTGGACTATCTGGTTCTGCACAGTTCCCTGTCCCTTCTTCCTCCACTGGTTTTGTCCAGCTCGCTGACACCTCATCTTCCTGCTCTGCTGGTCCTCCTCAGTCCCAAGGCTCCACAGGCATGACCAACGGTCTCCTGTCTATTCTGATTATTCATGATCTTCAGACTTGTGGCAAAAGCATTTCCATTATCCTTCAAATTGCACAATTTTAAATTACCGCAAAAAAGTTTTTACTCTTGCATGAGGTGGTTTTTCAGGCAATTCAAAAGGAATATTTAGCAAAACTACCGTGATAATAATAATATGTTTATTTTCTATAGCGCCTTTCAAGAACCCAAGGTCGCTTCACAATGTAATACAAATAGCAAACAAACAACAAACAATGACAAGCAAACAAACACTAAGGTCATCTGCTTATGAGAGACAAAACAGATGGAAACAAGCATACACTGATTGACATGAATCAAAGAAAGACATATTGTATTATTTATCACAATATACAGTTACGACGAAGTATGTAGCAAATAGATCTGGAAAAGTGAAGAACAGAGAAAGCAATGATGAGGATACTGATTTATTGGGCAGGCTTGAAGATATGAGTTTTAAGTTGTTTTTTGAAGGTCCAGATGTTGTCGGTCGCACGAAGATTCGGGGGCAGCTTATTCCACAGCTTAGGGCCAACAACACTAAAAGCCCTACCGCCCACCGTGGAGAGTCTGACCCGGGGTACCACGAGTAGGTTTTCAGTGCTAGACCCAAGGGCCTGAGTTGGAACATATAGCTGTACCAAATCAACAAGGTATTTGGGTGCCGGGCCGTGTACAGCTTTATATACTAGAATTAACAGATTAAATTGGATGCGGTTTATGACAGGAAGCCAGTGCAGTTGGTGAAGGATAGGAGTGACGTGGGCAGATTTTTTATTATATGTGAGGGCACGTGCAGCAGAGTTTTGAACCATTTGAAGGCGGTGTATTGCTTTGGTGGGAAATCCGCTGTATAATGAATTACAGAAGTCCAATCTGGAAGTGATAAAAGCATGAATAACAGTTTCCGCATCTATAAAGGTAAGAATACGAACAATATTCCGCAGGTGAAAAAAGCATGATTTGACAGTCTGACTAATGTGTGAGTTAAAGCAGAGCGTAGGGTCGAACAAAACTCCCAGATTCTGTACAGTTTTTGAAGGCCTAATCTCAATACCATCTATATCAATAAAGATGTCATGTCTGGGTGAGCTCTGTGATCTAGGTTTAATCAATAGGATTTCAGTTTTACCAGCATTAAGCTGTAAAAAGTTAGAGGACAACCATGTTTTAAGTTCGTGAAGGCACGAGATAACTGAAGAGGGTGGAAAAGATGAGTTCGGATCGATCGTGAAGTAGATTTGAATATCATCAGCATAGCTATGAAAATTGAGACCATGCTGTCTGATGATCTGGCCTAAAGGTAGCAAGTAGATTAGAAATAGAAGCGGGCCAAGTACAGAGCCTTGGGGCACACCATGAGAAACAGGAACAGAGTGTGAGCGATTGTTACCTATCTTAACAAATTGTTGTCTATCACATAGATACGAGGTCAGCCACTGAAGTGCCGCATCAGTGATGCCTATTGCAGACAATCGTGAGATAAGTGTAGAGTGGCACACAGTGTCAAATGCTGCACTGAGGTCAAGGAGAACCAGGATACTATGTGCACCTGAATCAGAAGCCAGAAGGAGATCATTTAGTACTTTTAGAAGAGCTGTTTCTGTGCTGTGATATGTACGGAAACCAGATTGAAGGGGTTCAAAGAGATTATGTTTCTCTAAGTGTGATTGCAGTTGTGACACAACTACCTTCTCAAGTAGCTTGCCAACGAAAGCGAGATTTGATATTGGTCTATAATTGCTGTGAGTGGTGTTGTCGAGGCCGGGCTTCTTAAGGATTAGGGTAATGGCCGCTACTTTCAGATTAAGCGGAACAAGAGCCAGTGGCAAGAGACCTGTTAATAAGGTGAGTAATAGGTTGAATGAGTAAAGAAGAATGAGTTTTTAGAAGGTATGTTGGAGTAGGATCAAGTGTACAGGAAGTTGAATTTGATTTGTTAATCATATTTGCAACCACAGATGTATTTGTAAGTGAAAAAGTGTCTACCGGACAACCAATCAAATATGGAGTTGAAGGGGTAGTGGCAGTAGAGGAAAATGACTGATAGATGTTGTCAATTTTTTGTAGGTAAAAAGACTGAAAACCTTCACACAGATCAGCAAAACCAGTACGAGCTATGGTGGACGGTTTAACAAGTTTATTTATTTCTGTAAAAAGTGCTTTAGGTTTGCATATAGCTTTGTTAATAACAGTAGAGAGATAGTTAGAGTGTGCGATGTTAAGTGCTTCTTTGTATTTCACTACTGAGTCAGAAAAGGCTATGGCATGGACAAGAAGGGAGGATTTGTTGTGGAGTCTTTCAAGACGCCTACATTGAGTTTTCAGAACTCTGAGCTCAGGGGTGAACCAAGGAGAGGAGTGAGTTGACAGAACAGATCTAGTTATTAAAGGAGCAAGCTCATCCAGTACATCAAGCGATTTATCATAGGTAGAAGCTATCTCATCAGGACACAGCTGGTTGAGTGAGGAAGGAAGAGCAGAAACAGCAATGGCAGTAGAGAAATTTTCAACAGTTATAGTTTTCAGATTTCGGTAGGATATAATAGTGTTAGTTATAGGTTTTACAATGAGTAGTGAGAAATCAAAAATAATTAGTTTGTGAGGCAGTATAGAGAAAGAATTCTCTGATAACCGAGGCACTCCTTAATTAAATGTCTTTATTACAAAAATGACATGTCCTAAACGGACAAATTTAAAACTCCACTCTAGGCTCCATGCCGCTACGTGTGGTCGTTTTAAATTTGTTAAAACGTTGCATTATATATGCATTCACCGTACACCTGGTGTCCTTAAAATTCATAATTCTTTAAAGATGGCTTGGTACGTTTTTTTATTCTTTATTTACTGCCATTGAACTCAAATTCTAAATCCACAGTTCGTGTACTATAATCCCGTACTATAACCTCCCAGAAACACCTCATACCTGGCAAAGTATAAGGAGCTTTCCTTGCCATTAATACTTGGACAATACGCCTACGTCTCCTTCGATTAAAAATAATGGCTAGTGTGGTGGCTGCGATTATACCTAAACCTACAAACATCCGTCACAATGATTTTTGGAATGATTTATAGCCAGTAGAAAAAAAATATGTTTTAGTCGCATAACATCAGTTAATGGAAACGCCGTAATTTCGCATTAGTTTTTTTTTATTATCGTCTTTTAGAAAATATCAAAAAAGTTTTGCGCAAATAGGTAATGGAAACCTACCCACAATTTGGGAAGATTGACCCTCTGGCTCCACCGTGGCTCTTCGATCCCACAGCTGCTCCGTAGTCCGTAATCCCTCTGGCTCCACCGGGCTCTTTTCGGTCTCTCTTCAGGTCCATCTTGGTCTGTTGTCCCCCTAGCTCCACCATGGACTTGCGGTCTTTTGACTGTGCTTGGGCCCTCGACCCTTTGGCTTCAGTGGGGTCTTCCCACCTTCCAGCTTCACTGTTATTTTCATTCCCATCAGCTCCATTTTGATCCTCCTAACCCCCAGCTCCACCTTGGTCCTTCAAGCCTGTGATGTTGCCCTGGTCCTCTGTTTCTCTGCCTTGGTCTCTACCTTCTCCAGATCTAATTTGGTCTTCCGATTCCCTGGCTCCGCTATGGTCAATGGTCCCCCAGGCTCCACCTTGAATCTTCATCCCTCCACCTTCACCGTGTATATGCTCCTTAAGGAGGAGACTATGTCACAATCACCATGTGAAGTGCCCTTGAAATCCACCAGAGGGGACTCCCCTCTTGTTCATTGTCATTCCAACATGGCCAAAATTTCCATAACTTTCTGCCTGGACTCATCATCCCTGATTGCTGTCAGCTGTATATCCTTAACTGCACACCCATAGGGATAATACGGCCACAACATGGACTGGCCGTTACACCTCGGCTGTGCATTATTTTTTAATAATTCAATGGCCCGAAGTCAATTATTCAGCTTATACTACTGTTACCAAACCTCAAAACATTGTTCATAAGATGTATTTTTAAGACATTTATCAGGTTTTTGTCCTTTTGACTAATTTCTGATTAGTTCGTTTCCCCCCTTGGTGCGGAACTTTTGGGCAGGAGAGAATACAGCAATCGAACTCGGGTGCGAACCAAACAACCGAACCGAGACCCAGCTGAAGAGGTGGTCTCGGTACAGTTCCAAACGAACTCTGGTACGGTTCGTTTACGGTGTGAACATGAACCGACCCAATTGCAAGAAAGCACTGTGCCTTTGAGTTAACAGGCTTCCATAGTCGGAGTTGCGTTATGGGAAAGTGATCTGTTGTAGCCTACTACATTTCATAAAATGAGTCGTGGTTTGACCTGGAGCTTCGAAGAGATGAGCTGCCTTATTAACATTTGGGCAGATGCCCATGTAGCACAGCTGCTGGAGAGGACACATAAAAATACTGATGTGTTCAACATGTTTACTGAATGGATGAACGAGAGGGGATATGAGAGGTGACCCTAAGCCCAAAGCGCCTCATTCCCTGCCTTCTGCTGCCACCGCAGCAGCTCCAACACCATCCCTAATAGACAAAAGACAAAAAACTGGAGACAGAGATGGATGTCCTAAAGCAGCAGAAAATAGTACTCCATCTACAGGAGGAGTACTACAAACTAAAAATTGAGCTACTCAAAAATAAAACTAATAACAAATAATATTTTTTGTGTGTCTTCATAATATCTTTCTAATGAAAATGTTGGCTAAGGTGTGTCTGTTTAGTCACAATTTTTATATTACATTCACTGTAACTTAAATGAAATGCAAATTAGTAAACTGGGCTCTGTAAGGATTCCCACTTTGGGACAGATCCCTCCCTTGTGGAGGGTATTCTTCATCATCCTCTTCATCAGCCCGATTGTCTGTGGCAGGGTCGTGTTTTCTTGTGAGCTCTGTGAGTTAATGAAAATGAACAGAATTCAGTTGATATTTTCAAAACAAACTGGGTAGGTTATTAATGGGAAGTAGAGTAGCCTACAAATACTACTGCAACACACACATTAATTGTATGTTGTCACTGTTACCTGTTGTAATTTAGCTGGCATCATGTGTTAAGCCAGGCCATTTTGCAACAATGTCTACAATCCTATAATTTGCACTGAAAACAACTTGAACATTTATGCTGTGGTACCTCTTTCTATTAACATAAAAGTCCTCATCTTCTGACGGTGCAATAATTCGGATGTGGGTTCCATCAATTACTCCGACAATACCAGGGAAGCCTGCTATATTCATAAATGCAGTTTTTTGAGCCTGCAAGGTGGGAATGTCCAGTTGAAACTAAATGAGACACAATAAGAGGTTCTGAAAGTGCTGTAATTGTTTGTGTGATCACTCTGCTTACAGAAGGTTGTGACAGACCCAAATCATCACTGCTGCATTGTTGCATTTTCCCAGTTGCCACATATCGTAATGTAGTGATTACTTTCATTTCTGGCGCTATGGCATTTCTGCGCTGTGTCTGAGATGTTAGCGCGTCTCTAATAAGATCAGTCACAAACATGATCCCTGCACGATCTAATCTATAGCGTCTTATTAACTCAATCTCATCCATTGTGTGAATAGATTATTGTGTGCAACATTATGAATAGATAAATTCACCACGGACCCAGGTGTATACCATGACTCCTGCAGTAAAGAAAGAAATCACTCTTTTGAAAAAACAAGTGGGGACTGATACTCTTTATCAGCTCTCGATTATCCTCTAATCAGAATAAGCACAATTTACATATCCATGTCGCTCGCAGTTCTTCAGGCAAGAAAACTGGGGAGTTAGTGCCAAAGCCATCTCCTTTTTTTATCTCAGCTGATGGGCTTTACACATAAACAATCATTTAAATAAGCTAGTTTATTTATTTAAATGTATTGGTCAAGTGATTTTACTCACGTTTCCCCAAATCTTTCCATCAAATGAGAATCCAATAACCGCATCATCTGACGCTCCTTGAGGCTTGGGTACCCGTTTCGGTCTAATGATGTTATTAATGTTGATCCTCCAGATTTTTCTGAGTATTTCTCGTATATCCTGTGAAAAAGAGAATGCATGAACTAAAACATTCCATTGAATTAATTCTTAAAAATATTTATATAATAACATAATTGCCAAAAACTCAAGTTCAGTTGCATCAAAAGACATGCTATTACAAAGGTTGAGTTGCTTTTTGTTCTTGTCTGGCAGCTTTCCACTATTGTCTGAGCTGGGGTCGTTGCTAAAAAAAATCCCAAATGGGAGCAGAAGGCTTTGGGTAGTTTATGTCATAGATGTAGAACATTTTAAAGCATACATCCACTGCTTGAAGTATGGTCTCCTTTTCAATTGCCTCCCATTTGAAACTGGTGAAAACTAGGCCACAATGTGTTTTTGGGGTCCTTGAGATGTTTTGACATGCCCATTTGTGCTTTTTTCAGTTGCTTATAAACATATTAATGGCAAAGGTGTAATTACACTCTATTTAGCACAAACAGGGCTAACATAATATGTGAGCAACATATATGTACATGTTTGTATTTTTGAGAGAATAATGTTTATGCATGGTTATTAAAACAAAATTAAAGTTTCTGAAATAAGGCCACAAAACATACTAAATATGTGTCCACAATACTTTTGACTAATGTTGTTGACGCCTAAATTTTTGCTTCAAAATGATCTGAAAATCACCCTGCCTAATCATTCACATAAAACAATAAATTAATTTAAATTTTGTAAGGCACTTTTTGTTTAGAAAGGCAATATGTGTGGGGGTGTGAATGATCATGAATAATGATGTGATTCACACCTGAGAAGACAATGAGCTGCATAATGAGCCTTTCACACAGGTGTGTCACTGAAAGGGTACCTCAAGAAAGAATGAGGACAAAATAAATAAATTAATATATATATTAGGGCTGTCAGTTAAACGCGTTATCAACGGCGTACATTTTTTTAGCACGAGATTAACGTTATTTTTTATGCTGTTTTAACAATTGTGCTTTTGTGTTAACGGCTTTTAATTAGTGGTGGGCAGATCGAGGCTTCGTGAAACAATCCAACACCCGTCTCAACAGTGACACCCAGTGGTCACTTGCACGTGTTGATCTCACTTTTTTATAGATTTTTATTCAAAAAAAATCTCTGCTGTGGAGGGACTTAGCCTACTTCTTTTTTTACAGATAATTTCTCCAGTGTTTGAAAAAATCCTCTCACAAGGGACACTTGTTGCTGGCATGCAAAGATATTTTTTAGCAAGGACATACAAATGAGGAAAGGTACTGCTCTCTCTTTCCAGTAAGTTTGGGGATCATGAGTTCTGGGCAAAAACGTATCGTTGAGGTATCTTTTCACTTCCACTGTGGCATCAGCTGTAGCATTGTGTATCATCTGGGTTTCACGGACACGATTATCAAAAAGTTCCCATAAACTGTCCTGTGTTTCCACTGGTGTTGATGTTAATGATGATAATGATGAGCCTGACATTTGTTGCTGTAATGGTTCAGTTTAATTGTAAAGAAAGGTTGATTTGGTTATATGTCTACCTTTAAGCGGCCTCTTGTGGCGAGGATTGTGTATCATAACTTCCATATGACTTGCGTCGAGTTGAGTTCATAGACCTTTCTCACAGTAACTGGAAATACGTAATCGTTGTGGAAGCGGAGTTCCTGTCAACCGTCAACACATCAGAAAAACATACCCGGGCAAGAGAAAATGGATCAGAGCGTCTTTACAACTTTGAAAAAAATGAAACTTGTCATGGTCCAGTTGTTGATGACTTTGGAAAATGGTGTGGTGATGCTTGTCTGCAGCTGAATGTATCTAAGACCAAAGATATGACTATTGATTTCAGAACTAAAGCTCATTCTTCCCAGTATACATTCATTAAAAGTGAGAAGGTGGAGTGTGTGGAAAGTTATAAATATTTAGGGACTATTATTGACAATAAACTGCGTTTTGATGTGAATACCAAAAATAAGTATGTCAGTTTTATTCAACAGTTATGTCCTTAAACATGATCTTTGGTAGTGACCTTTTTTTGCACTCAAAGTTCTCTATTCTGCTCTCGCTATAGACAAACGTACCAAAGATGAAGAACAATTGATATAAATTGAAATATTAATTTATCCCTTGCGCAATCAGATTGCTAAATACCCAGAATGGTAAATATTAGTATTTTAAATTTATATGTAGCCTACTGTTGTGTTCTTATTTATCTTGTTTTATATTGTGGTGTATTTACTACGCTGCATACAAATTGCCCGGGATCTTAATAAACTTGAACTGGAGCGTTAGTGAATTTTTTTATTTTATTTTATTTTTGACAAAAAAAGCAACATACAAAACTCTCGTAGGGGAAAGAGAATATAGCCTACATGCGTATACAAATGTTGTCAATATACAAAAAATATTAACCAAGCAGAAAATAACACAAAAAAAAAAAACAAAGAGGGGGAGCTACTTCATAATACACAAATCAAAGGCAAAAAGGCTAAGGAAAATAAAATTAACATTTGGAGCGGCACACACACACAATGGCACGTTAGTGAATGGTGACATGAGAAGGAGAAAAGATCGTCACAGGATCAATAACATCCCGCCGGATAGCCTGAATCAATTTCCGTCGAACTCCATCATCAACAGGGAACTGAGGGAAGGAATTAAAACGACAGATATGGCTGCTTTTGTGAATAACAAAAACAGCCCGGTACGCAACAATAACTCTTACTCGTTGCTTGCGCCATTTGTTCTGACCGGTGCGGAAGAAGATTACCATGACGATTGCGTATTTCCGGTCACAAATACGGAAGTTGTGAGAAAGGTCTATTGTAAAGTGTCATGGCTGAAGAGCTGCTCTTACGGTGAAGTTGTGGCTCGCATAAGGCTGTAAGTTGTTATTATTTGTCATATAAATATGATGTTTAGTAAGTTTAACATGTTTGTCAGTAAATTCATTAATCTAGAGATGCAAATGTGCTATATGTGAGCAAGATTTTCATGGTTCATTCCATGTATTATAGGAAACCTCGACCCGGCTAATACAGATCTGCACAGGTGGTTTTAAATTAACCTAGTTTATTTTAGTTCAGGACTCCATAGTCCAGGTGTTAGTAATCTGTACTATAAATGGGTTTCAGAAAGCTATTTTAAATTGATTAACTATTCTGGATTAAGGCCTACTCCTGGATTAATTTAAACTCAGACCGGGAAATCGCCCCAATATCAATATCACCTGGGTTAATACCTGCAGTTTTACACCTTACAATGGAAATAATCCTTGTGGCTTCATTTAGACAGGGAATGATTGCTAGAACATTTACTGAAAGCACATGTTAAGCACCTGCACTTGAGCACCCTGTGCTGCACATGCATGTACTGATGGGCCAAACAGGACAATAACTAAAACGTTATGCATGTGCTAATGGTCCATCTATAACAATAACTTAAATGCTGAACAGACATTTTAAGGAATCACTTTATGCTTGTTAAATAGTATGAATTACTTATTACAAATTACTTTTGTAATTACTTTACCAGCTGGAAAATACAAGGATATACATGAAACTGCATTTTTAATTCTTTCAAATAAATAATATACAATTTCATGAATTATTCCTGAACTGAACAAAGTATTTAAAGGGAGCTTATATTGAAAACATACATTAACACTAGAATGGCCATGACCGTTTTGAATTTTATATCTGCAATAACTTTGTTGAAAAAATAAATAAAATCCTGCTGGTACCTGACTTTTCCTAAAAGTGTCTGTATTTTCATTTAAAATGTTTTTCATATAAATTACACATAAGGCAATAAAACAAATGAACATATTCACCTATTTCGGCCATAGACGGTCATATTGACCACACTGAATTTCGCGGTATTCTTTTGTTACAATTTTTATTATATTAAGATAAAATCTTTTATAATTAAATAAGATACTTTTAGTTGTTATTATCTTGTTCTGAGTTATGTTGAATGGATATGGAAATATAGCCTATCTGTTGTGAATATGCGATAATTACGGTAGGCTACTAATGATATTATTATTTATAAATGTATAATTACACTTGTTTAAATGTACAGTTTGGTGTTGTTTTGTTTTTAAAAGATATCCTAATATAATAAATGCATTAATCTCTCAATTGGGTATTTATCATTAAAGATATAGGGGCGGTTTCCCAGACAGAGTTTAAAATAAATGAGGACTAGGCTAATTCTACTTAAATTAATACGGACTTAAAAAATGGCTTTCCGAGACATTGCTTTATTTGAGATTAAGTAGTACCCGAATAGGGAGTTGCAGACTAAGGCCCTGTTTACACGAGAACGATTCCAGGTGAAAACGTAAAAATATTTTATCGGATGTGGCTTTCGTTTACACGGCGACGGCGTTTTGGGGGCTTAAAAACGCAAAAAAGTGAAACCACCCTCCAGAGTGGAAATCTTAAAAACGCTCCACCGTTGCGTTCCTGTCTAAACGGTAAAAACGCAAATCTGCTCACCTTGGCTCTCGTCGCGTACGCGTTTACGTCACAGGCATGTGCCAGTACAGGAAAATAACAAACAACATGTCGAATTATTTCCATACGTTGGACCTTCAAGTTGCCTTAGCAGCTCTGATAAACGTACAAGAGTCTTTTAAGCAGTTGTACAAAATATTCTCAGATATTGGTGTTATTGTGTGTCAGTGCATCACATTGCCACCTAGCCGCCTGGAGTGCATACTACATCGAATTTCACACACTTTTGCGACACCATATGCACGCGGATTTCCCCCCCATAACGCTTGTCTAAACGCAGAATAAAAAGTGATAACTCAAAGCCACTTTCGCGTTTTCTCTTCAGATCGCTCCGTGTAAACATAGCTTTAGGTCAATAAAGACTAACTAGCTACTCTCTGTGAAGCCCGATTAGAGTAATGCTGTGCACTTGGTGTAGACCTGAGGTTGCTTCAAAAAACAGGGCTGGACCCTTAAGAAACATTAACATTGTGTGGAACTGGAGTAAATCACCCAACCAAACAATGGACAAAAGTAAAAGACGACGTTCAAAGAATTTCATTGACTTTGAAAGGACCCCTTTGAAGCAAATTGTGTCAAACTACCCAATTATTGAGAACAAACAGCATGATTCAGCAACAGAAAACAAGAAAAAGAAAGCTTGGACTTCAATTTGCAATTAACTTAACTCGAATGAAAAAGTAAGCAACAGGACAATTCAACACCTTCAGGTAAGCTACTGTATTATTGTTGGTCTACTTTTACATGTCATTCACTTTGAAATGTTGCTTCATTTTGAAACAAGTATATTACAAACAGCATCATACAGAATTTTAATTTTTTATATTGTCTCAGCTTTCTAAGATCCTGTGGAAAAACATAAAAATAAACTTAAAGAAGACAAATGCTATTGCACATAGGGAGCGTTTCAAGACTGGTGGTGGACCCCCAGAAAGACCGGAGACCGATGACCTAGGAGACTTGTTAACTTCCATCATTGATAGCCAGCAGCCCCTGGAAGGTATCCCTGATGATGATCATTTGGACAGTTAAGATGGGGCCCCGTTCCAATCCTCATTTGGTAGGCCACATTAATTCAATATGTGCCATCCTTAAACTGCAGGGAATATGTATTGTTGTCAGTCATTTCTTGCAGTCCTATAACCAGAAATATTTCATGAACTGAACTTTTGAATACATATTGTTCACTAATGCTGCAATATAATCCTTTTCAGATGATCACCAGAGCTTGGAGGTCCTAAGACAGGATGAAAGTCAGCCCACTACAGCTGCAGCAGCCTGGAGGGAAGATTGTGTGACTAATTATGGCCAGATGAGAAGGACCAAGAGGCTGACCATGCACGAGAAACTGGCCTTGGAATTCCATGAGCACAAATTAATGTATTCAAAAGATTAACATGAAATGAAGATGAAAATACTTCATGTTGAGTTAGCCATGAAGGAGGAAGAGAGAAACATGAAGCCGCAGCAGTACCAATGTTCTACTGAAACCAGCACCAGTTCAGGGTCCCGATAATTCAATTTGTGAAATAAAACTTTTGTTCATCATCAATCTGTGGCAATTGTTGTCTTCAATCATCTGAGGTAACTTTATTGTGAAAAGTGCCGTAAAGCAAAAGCATCTTTGCACGCCAGTCCATACCTGTCATTGTCTGGCTCAACCATGGGAAGATCTGGTTCATCCCTATGTTCCATTTGAGGATCTGGGCAGCCATGCTTTTTGAGGTAATTGTGAAGCACTGCTGTTGCAATTATGACAATACAGCATCTTCTTGGTTCAAAGCGCAATGTGTTTCTGAGATACTGGAAACGACTCTTCCATACACCAAACATGCACTCCACTGTACCTCTGGTATGGATATGAGCTTGGTTGTACCGCTGCTGCTCAGGTGTGACTGCATGAAGGTAAGGGGTGAACAAGAAGTTGGTCTGTGCATACCCACTGTCACCCAGTATGATTCCACTATGTTGACCACCTTCAAACTGAGCGTACAGACAGGAGTTCTGGAAAATTCTTGAGTCATGAGTTGCACCTTTCCTTTTTTGTTGGGGAACTGCATAGTGGGAGTGCAGACACTTTGTACATTTATTGAGAACCAGTTTTTACGATTTCTGTACTCCTCAGAATCTGCAGTAGAGGGACACTTTATTGGAATATGACATCCATCAATACAGGCAATGACTCCAGGGAAGTTTCCATATTCAAAGAACTCCACCTTGTAGTTGGCTTGGCCAGCAGCATCAGGAAACTGATGTAGTCGTCCTTCAGTTCACATATAGCTTTCCACACTTTGTGGACTATTTTGCACACAGTTGGTTCACTTACGCCACACAAATCGCCTGTTTCACGATGGAAGGTTCCACATGCCAAAAACCTTAAGGTGATCAGTACTTATAGCGAAGGAGGGATAGGCATTCCCCTAAAAGAATCAGGTGAAAGCCTTGGGTCAAGCAGACTAATTATGTCTGCTGCAGTTGCTTTGTACATGCGAAAACGGTCACGAAAGTTGATTTCATTAAAATCATTCAGTGGGTTGCTCCTGTCCATAACCACCCTTCTGTCTGGTCTAAATGGAGCTCTTTCATCATCATTAAAAGAGTCCAGGTAATCCATTTTCCCTCTATTACTAAGGTCAATCTGGAGGCCAACATCAATTAATCTGAAGTTAAACCTGCCTCTGGCCAGGTTTAGTTTAAGCCTTTACTTAAATCTAGACTAGTTCTTATCAGACTTCTGGAAATCAGACTTTGTAATTCAGGACTAGGGAAAGTCTGAGACTATTTTAAACCATGTCTGAGAAATTCAATTTCAGTTAGTCCATCTTAAATCTCCAATTTAGTCTATGATTAGTCTTAATCAGTGTCTGGGAAACTGCCCCATTGAGTTTGGAATCTAGCGGTCAAAATGACCGCGTGTGGCAGTTCTAGTAGTTGTGGAATTCTAGGGTTAAAGCATTATACATAAAATCCTCTACTGTTTGATTAAGAATTTTTATACAGGTCCCTCTCAAAAAATTAGCATATTGTGATAAAGTTCATTATTTTCCATAATGTAATTATAAAAATTAAACTTTCATATATTTTAGATTCATTGCACACCAACTGAAATATTTCAGGTATTTTATTGTTTTAATACTGATGATTTTGGCATACAGCTCATGAAAACCCTAAATTCCTGTCTGAAAAAAATTTGCATATTTCATCCGACCAATAAAATAAGTGTTTTTAATACAAAAAAAAAAATCAACCTTCAAATAATTATGTTCAGTTGTGCACTCAAATACTTGGTCGGGAATCCTTTTGCAGAAATGACTGCTTCAATGCGGCGTGGCATGGAGGCAATCAGCCTGTGGCACTGCTGAGGTGTTATGGAGGCCCAGGATGCTTCGATAGCGGCCTTAAGCTCATCCAGAGTGTTGGGTCTTGCGTCTCTCAACTTTCTCTTCACACTATCCCACAGATTCTCTATGGGGTTCAGGTCAGGAGAGTTGGCAGGCCAATTGAGCACAGTAATACCATGGTCAGTAAATCATTTACCAGTGGTTTTGGCACTGTGAGCAGGTGCCAGGTCATGCTGAAAAATGAAATCTTCATCTCCATAAAGCTTTTCAGCAGGTGGAAGCATGAAGTGCTCCAAAATCTCCTGATAGCTAGCTGCATTAACCCTGCCCTTGATAAAATACAGTGGACCAACACCAGCAGCTGACATGGCACCCCAGACCATCACTGACTGCGGGTACTTGACACTGGACTTCAGGCATTTTGACATTTCCTTCTCTCCCCAGTCTTCCTCCAGACTCTGGCACCTTGATTTCCAAATGACATGCAACCACGGAGCAACAGTCCAGTGCTGCTTCTGTGTAGCCCAGGTCAGGCGCTTCTGCTGCTGTTTCTGGTTCAAAAGTGGCTTGACCTGGGGAATGCGGCACCTGTAGCCCATTTCTTGCACACGCCTGTGCACGGTGGCTCTGGATGTTTCTACTCCAGACTCAGTCCACTGCTTCCACAGGTCCCCCAAGGTCTCGATCGGTCCTTCTCCACAATCTTCCTAATTAAACTTGCTAATTAAAGAAATACTCCACCTGTAATGATATGATAAGATCTCCAGGACACAAGAGGGCGTTGTTGTATAATGAATGTTCACAGACTAGTAGTTGCTGTACGGGATGTTATTGTTTTCATTAAAGCATTACAGTCTAGCACTGAATGGAGTAAGTCACATCCACATTACATGGTGTCAGAACGGACAAATCTTCGCCAAAATGGAAGCACTAAAAGCACCAGACCCTCTGAGATTGGAAGCAAATATCGCAGACAATTGGAAGAAATGGAAACAAAAATTCGAACTTTACATGACCGCTACAGGCATTGAGGGAAAAGCTAAAAAAAAATACAAAGCAGCACGTTACTGCACGTCATCGGGTATGATGCTCCTGAAATTTACAACACCGTTGAATTTACGCAGCAGGAGGACAGAATATGTGACAGTTATGTGACAGACTAATAAAAGACAGAATAGTCGTGGGAATAAGGGATGACCAACTAAGAGCCAAGTTGTTGAGAACAATGGATTTAGATCTACCCAAAGCTGTGTCTATATGTCACGCTGCGGAGGCGAGCCGCATGCAAATGGACAAATTTTAAACCACACAAGTGCGTTGTCAATGATTTCAAAAGGGAGCGCGCAAAATAATCTCAAACGTCATTTGTAACGTCACGCAGGCAAAACATGATACAGGACTGTAAATACTGTGGCAGAGACCACCAGAGGGGAAAATGTCCCACCTATGGAGACAAATGCAAAAAATGTGGAAAAATGAATCACTTTTCAAGCAAGTGCATGTCCAAAACATTGTGTAACCAAGGTTACAGGGAGTAGCAGAAAAAAAATATTGTCATTAATATAAGAATGTAATAATGGGAGAATTATTGAAAACTATTCAAATGAAGAAACTTTATAAAAGAAAATATTAATTTCACACGAACGTATATTTTCATTTGGGTATTAGTGAGACCAATGGTGATGAGTTTTGAACTTGAGATGAGCCAATGCGAGCGCAGAATGTCGCGCAGCAGAAAAATTGATTTCCGGGTTTCGCACGAGGTTTATGTTTGAAGTTAGAGGCAGCTCTCTCTCGTGCACGGATAGCGGATGAGCGCGGTGTCACAACGCTCCGGGAAACAAAGACAGAAAATAATCTTCTAGATGAATTCTGTCAATGGATTGATGGTAAAGAGAAGGATTTAAAGGGGACGTGCTGTACCTGCACCATTCTGGAATTTTCTGTGAGTTAACGATCTCCTTGGTTTTTTTTTTGTTCTATTTTTTCCAAGTCCGATTGATGTCCTCATGTCTGAGGTGACAATGTTCTAGTCCCTATATTCTGGATTTGTCCCGGCCTTCCAGTGGTTCTGAGGAGGGTTTGGACTGCCGAGCCTCCCTTGAGTCTGTTCTTGGATCTTTCAGTTGAGGAAAGACAAGTCTTAGCACTGATTTGAACTGCGAATGGTAGGAAAAGGAATAACTTTCATCATCTTTTGTTTTTTTTTTCCTAGGATGGAAACCTTTTTTCCTCATCAACAGATAAAGGACAATTAACTTTTTCTACGGACTTCTCAAAGAACAAGATTCAGATAAGACTGAATGTTTTGAATATATTTAATTGAACAAATGTTGGTGTTCAATTAGGTTTCATATTGTTATTTGGGGTTTGATAATTGATACTGAGTACAACGAGTGAGTACATTTAACCTCAATAGAGTTAAGGCAACTACAGCAAGATTTGGGAAGCTGCATTCTTGTTAAAAAGATATACGCAATTATATATTTTTTATTTTTTTTGGTTATAAATTAATGTGATTCACCTGTTGAGTTATTTTGAAAATACACAGTGTGTGTCCAAACGAGTGTTCACTGTTGTTGTGGCATCTTTCTCAGCAGCGAGTCAGGTTGTTCTGAAACGCTAGTCCATAGATTGACATAAGTTATTTATTAGCCTAATCTACTTACAGGTTAATAGCCAGAGAATAAGGCCAACAATTGTCATATGCAACAAAAAAGCCAGTACACATGGTAGAAGAACAGTCAGACTAATATTCAGAAGAAATGTTTATAGACATGGTAAAATCAAATAATGGTGAAGACTGGGAAGTAGACCTCATAATAAATTATAGGAAAATAAGATTTAAAATAGACACAGGAGCTCAATGCAATATCATACCAGAATCAATCCACAGACAAACTTGTGCACAACTTGGGAAGTCTGAAGCAAAGTTAGTGACTTATGGAGGGCAATGCTTAAAGCCAATAGGAAAATGCCTGTTGCTGACAGAATACAAAAGAAGATTCCATCACGTCAAGTTTTAAATCAGAGTGCAATACCACTATTAGGACTAACAACCTGTGTACGCCTTGGCCTCATAAAACGCATCAGTGAGGTAAAGACATGGCCAAGTCAAGATATAAAGGAGAAGTATGCAGACTTGTTTGATGGACTGGGCTGTTTTGAAGGAGAACAGCACATCAAGATCAGAGCAGACGCACAACCCATCATCCATGCTCCAAGAAAGGTCCCTGTGGCCTTGAGAGACAAAGTAAAGGCAGAACTGAGAAGAATGGAAAACCTGGATGTCATTGAAAACGTAACAGAACCCAGGCAGTGGGTAAGCAGCATGGTCACGGTATGGAAACCAGAAAAACAGAAAATCCAGATATGCATGGACCCCAAGGACTTGAATGCCGCTATTGAAAGGGAACACCACCCAATGAGGACGATCGAAGAAGTGATGGCTCTGATGGCAGGAGCTAAAGTGTTCAGCAAATTAGATGCTCAATGTGGATACTGGCAGGTCAAGTTGGATAAAGAAAGTTCAGCGCTGTGATATAAAACGCAACTCAGAAAAATGCACATTCACTGCACAAGAAGTCAAATATATGGGGCACATCCTAACAGCTGAAGGACTTAAGCCAGACCCCAAGAAAGTAGAGGCAGTCAGGAAGATGCAAAAACCCACTAACAAGACTGAGTTGCAGATATATTTAGGGATGATAACATATTTAGGGAAGTTCATACCGCAGCTATCCACCGTAACTGCCCCACTCCGGATCCTGTTAGAGAAGACCACAGAATGGAGCTGGATGGAGGAACAAGACAAGAGCTTTGAGAAGCTGCAAAAGATGGTCACAGAAGCCCCAGTACTAAAATACTATGACGCATCAAAACCAGTGAAACTGAGCACGGACGCCTCTAGTTGTGGAATAGGAGCTGTGCTTTTTCAAAATGAGTGTCCCATAGCTTACGCGTCAAAAGCCTTTACCGACACACAAAATAGACAAATAGAAAAGGGGTTGGCCGCCATCATGTTTGGATGCGACAAGTTCTACCAGTATCTGTTCGGACGGGCGTTCGAAGTTAGACCACAAACCTTTGGAAACCATAATGAAAAAACCCTTGGCCGAGACCCCACTAAGACTTCAGAAAATGCTCCTCAGGCTCCAGAAATACAACATGACTGTGAAATATAAAAAAGGAAGGGAAATTTACGTGGCTGACGCCCTGAGCAGAAACTTTTTAAAAGACACAGACCAAAATGAAAATAAGGATGATGTACAAGTGTGTGCAGTGATGTGCTTACCCATAGCACCCGCCAGACTCCAGGAAATACTCCAACCCTCACAGCAGTAAAAAAAAGTTCATCCTCCAGGGCTGGCCAGATAAAAGATCAGAAACACCGGACGACGCCAAAGTGTACTGGGACTACAAGAGTGAAATGACAGTAGAAGATGGGCTGGTATTCAAAGGCAACAAACTAGTAATACCAAATACACTGAGAAGGATGATTCTGAAAAAAGTACACTCCAGCCACCAAGGGATCGAAAAAACAAGGAGACTAGCAAGAGATGTCATATTCTGGCCGGGGATGCAAGCCCAGATAGCTGACACAGTCTCAAGATGTGCCATATGCAACACCTACAGAAGACAGAATAGAAAGGAGCCCATGATTGGGCATGACATACCGGAAAGGCCATGGCAAAAAGTAGCTACTGATATTTTCGAACTCGATGGAGAACACTACCTCGTCCTGGTTGACTACTGTTTGAAGTAAGCAAGCTAAACACCATAACAAGCCAGGCAGTCATCAACATCTGCAAACAGCAGTTCTCCCGACATGGCATACCTGCTCTGACAACGGCACACAGTATTCCTTCGCCGAATTCAGGACGTTCAGTGAGGAGTACGGATTCAAACATGCCACATCATCTCCCACATACCCCCAATTCAACGGGAAAGCTGAAAAGGGAGTACAGATAGCAAAAAGCCTTCTCTAGAAAGCCAAAGCTGACAAACGAGACCCTCACCTCGCCCTCCTGGACTATCGAAATACACCCCTGGATGGACTACCCTCACCTGCACAGCTGCTTATGGGGCGCAGAACAAAGACACGACTGCCCACAACACAAAAACTGCTACAACTAGGAACCGTGGAAGGGGTGCAGGATAGAATGAGGGTCAACCAAGACAGAGAGAAACTGTCACGGGTCTATGAAGGAGGACTCAAATGCAGAACAAGTGTAAACAGGTTTATTGACAAACAGTAGACAAGATGTAGTGGGAGAAGTGAACAGTCCAGACAATAGGCAGGGATGAGACACAAAGACAGCCGTTGCAGCAAAACTTGCCGAGCAGCAGTTGCAGCTTAGCACAAGAAGACTGTAGACTGGAGAGTAGTATTTGCAGAGCAGAAAGAGACCTGAGAGTACTAGCAATAGCCAGACAGGAACTTCCAAGAACAACAGCAAGGCACTCAGGGATCTCAGGCTCAGCACCAGGCTTGCACCAAAGCACAGAGTGTAAGCAGCCAGGGACACTCTGCTAGCAGGGCTGGAACTAGAGACACAGGTGACAAAACAGACAGGACCGATGGCAGAACTAAAGCACTAACAAACTTCTACAAATAAAACACAATAGATTTAGGTAACAAGAAATTAGCTAAGTAGCACAACATTCAACAAACTGGCAACACATGAGGGAAAGAGCACACATATAAAGGGAGCTAAGAACAAGAGGAACAGGTGAGCACCCTTAGACAAGGAACAGGTGAACACACTCAGGTAAACGAGGACTTAAACAAGGGAGCAGAGAACATGAGGAACAGGTGACAAAACTCGGACAAGGACCAGGTGACAACACTCAGACAAACAAGGATTCAACTAGACAAGAGGGTGTGGTACAGGGAAACAAGAAGCAAAGGAGCACATGGCAAACACAAACAAAACCACATGTTCAAGCACAACACAAACATAGAGACATGAAACAAAGACATAGACAAAGATGCCAGGGCAGAACCCTGACAGAAACACTACTATGACAGAGGATCATGCGTGCTGCCAGCCCTCAGCCCAGGAGACACAGTGAGGTTCAGGGAGGCCAAGCAGCGGAGACCAGCTAAAGTAGTAAAACCAACACCCACGGTCATACCTAGTGGAAGCAGATGAACAGCAGTACAGGCAAAATAGAAGAGAGCTCATCAAAACAGAGGAAGACACCCCTGCATGTACAGAGGGGAAAGGAGAGAACACTGAGAGAAAAGAAAGACGATACACATTCAGAAAACCCAAACCCAAAGAAAGACTGAACTTGAAACAGAGAGAATGAACTTGACTGAATTACAGATACCCGAGAGCAGTTTTAACTCTTAACGTTTGTTATCCCCTTACAGGTTACATGTGAACGTTCCTACTTAAATAATGACTTCCTGAATGTTACATTATATAAACGTTATTCCCTTACAGGAGGAAGTTACAAAGAGCATCCTGACTTTTAAATACTGCCATTTTAGGTTCAACTTTATGCAGTACTGTTGCCCTATATTTCTGTTAAATCACTTTAGAAAAGGGGAGATGTGATGATATGATAAGATCTCCAGGACACAAGAGGGCGCTGTTGTATAATGAATGTTCACAGACTAATAGTTGCTGTACGGGATGTTATTGTTTTCATTAAAGCATTACAGTCTAGCACTCAATGGAGTAAGTAACATCCACATTACACCACCGTTTTTTGAAATAGGGCTTATTCACCGTCTCCCCTACATTAAGATAGGTGGGCAAAAGCATTTTTGTCTCGGTGCATGCATTGTCTTAGTTTGGCAGCTCAGTTTAGCTTAGCTTAGCATAATTAATGGAATCCTATGTTGTCAGGTAGCATGTCGTGAGTACAAGTGAAAAAAAAGAATGGGTTTCACTTCATTTTCGATGGTCCCTTTAACACATTCTGTTGACTATAAGTAACGTTGCACCTACATGTCTACTAACTCTCATTAGAGTGTTAGTAGAGTATTAACAGACTGGTAGGGTTAGGGTTAGAATAAGTTGACATGTAGTTGCATAGTTACTTATAGTCAGTAGACTGTCTGTTGCAGGACTATCACAATAAAGAGTTATCAGATATTAAGCAGACAGTACACTAATACTCTAATGAGAGTTAGTTGACATGTAGTTGCAAAGTTACTTATAGTCACCAGAATGTTCAAAAGGGACCATCAAAACAAAGTGTTACCAAATGAATTACTTCATGTGGCCTGCGTATTTACAACGAGTACAAATATTACTTCATAAAAAAAAAACGGTGGAGTGTTCCTTTAATTACATCCAATGCTGACCATAGTTAATTAAGTCAGTAATCACCTTACAATATATCACCTGTGTTTTACATTACCAAAACTGAATTTAAGGACCCAACAGAATATCATCTTCCAAGTCCACGTCTCACTTTAAGTGGCGCTGCAACAACCTGTTGTTGAACTTCACTTATAAACTTATAAACTTCACCACATGGACCGTGTTCTAACTCTTTGTCAAAGGTCTCGTTTTCAAACACTGCCATGCTGTCACCTGCTAAAGCTGTGCTCCAAACGCCATTATGTAAAAACTTACTTGTCATAATAAAACAGGGTACAGTGTATACAGAAAGTATTCACAATGCTTCACTTTTTCCATATTTTGTTATGTTACAGCCTTATTCCAAAATGAAATAAATTCATTATTTTCCTCAAAATTCTACAAACAATACCCCATAAAGACTACATGAAAGAAGTTTGTTAGAAATCTTTGCAAATGTATTCAAAATAAAAAACAGGAAAAAATCACATTCATCACATAAAAAAGATTGTAGAAAAAGTGAAGTGCTGTGTATACTTTCCAGATGCACTGTATGTGATACTAACATATTGCTCACATATAACATATCGATACTAACATCCTCGTTTTATCTAAAACAGATTGTCCTTCCATCTCGGCACAAGAGGCTCTGTGTCTGTTTGCTTCCGAGAGCGAATAGCAACCAATACGAACACTCTTCTCTTAATGCCCTCCATTCATTCACTGTGGAGTACTCACGAAAATTCAACCAATAATATTTGCGTCTATTTCAAAATGCGTGAAACAAATCCAGATTAGCATTATTTGAGGATGGTTAGTAGTGTTCGAGTTCGAGACTTTCTACAATGGCATGCAGAAGAAATCTTCCAAGCTGGATGTCATTTGATCTGTTCAGCAACAGACTCTGCAGCATCTAGAGACTCTTGAACAAAAACTGGAGATGATACAACAGAGGACGGAGGAGGAACGAACAAATAATTCAAAAGGGCACATAATGTGACCATTGCCGTAAGTTTTGAAGGGGTGGATTCTGGAATGTTTATCTAATGAGTGATTATAATCAAGGTATTAATCAATATTTTTCCTTCTAAATATCAAATGAGTTGAATGACTTCACTAGGCTTGTGATATTTTACTTTGTTATAGAAGTTACCAGTGTGATAACTGAAATGTCTGCATTTTACATCTGAATCTGAACATCTGGATGAAGTAACAGTGATTGCTCATTTAGACCGGCTTTCAGAAATGAAATATGGACTCGTTTTGTTTTTGAGAAAGGTCTTCAACATGTGTCAATACATACATCTGCTTTTCTAGGGTCCTCTGACAACTATGGTCACAGGGGTCATTGAAGTCTATAGTTTAAGGGACCATTTCTCAGTTAAAGCCTTATTTTACTACGTTAGATAAAACTCTCATTGAGAGAAAGAACGTATTATCTTGATGTTTTGAGAAAACTCTCCTGTTTAGAGCCCGGCCAAATCCAACCTTGAAGAAGCTGTGTATCGGTGTGTGTGTTAGTCTTCATGGTTACAGGTTAAGGAACAACTGCATTATTGGAGATTGACTGAGTTGTTGTTCTGGACAGACTGGCGCCCAGCAACCCAAATCTACGACCTGGAAGCTCACGACGTGCCTAACTTCAGTCTATCTGTTTATGTGTCGAAAATTACTATGATTATCTATTTCTTATCCAATGAGAAGCATTTAACCTGAAGCAAGGACATAGCTTATGCCTTGGTGTATGGTGTATAAGTGATCTTTGTAACTGTAAACGGGGTGGACAACAAACTCCTGTCCTCTGCTGAAAAAACTGCACACTATCTGCAGTAAAACTTTTCTTAAATTTATTATAATTCTGACTCCGGGTCTTCGTTCATCATATCTGGTTCTGGGTCTTTTAAATGTAAATCCCCTTACGGTTCAATTTAATATGTATAAAATAATTTGATGAATGGTATATGAATAAGCGGCCATTCACGACGAGTGTTTTTGTGTCCGCCCGTGCAGTTTTTCAGTTGTTTTCAAATATGAACGTGCATGGTTGTGTCCATTTCAGGTTTAATTTTTGTAAACATTTCAAAACATTTAAAATTGTACTATTCGTTCACGTTCTACTCATGTTTATCGTTCCTATCATTGATCATTTGGTCGAATAGTCTCAAGTCTTTTAAAAGCGTGTCTTATTAAAGTCTTATTCTCCTCACAATCAAACCGTGACTACACTACCTTCTGCAAGAGTTATGTATGAGTGGTTATGTTGATGCCCAGAAGTTTTATTAGGTATTTTAAATGTTTTTTTTTTTATTAATCCTTTTTTATACATCGGATTACACATTTAATGAAGTGTCTTCTGTTACAACTAATACATGTTTGTTCTGTTCAGCATCCTGCAAGACATACTATGAAACCCTAAGGAGGAAATATTCAATGGACCAGCCTGACAAACCACAGCTGAGAAAGTCAGTTAAATCTGTTGCCAAAATCAAGCAAAGGAAGAAAAGATCAAGGAATATGAATTCAAATTGCTATTGCTACTTCAAAATGCTATCAGCTTTTTCAGTGAAGTGGCAGTTACGTTTCTGTTCTGTTTTGCAGTTGCTGGAGTCCAGGTATAAGGTCCCCCACACAGACTTAGAAAGACAAATGTGGAAGACAGCAACTGTGGATTTAATATCTGATGAAGAAGATGATGTTATTGATGGGAGGCTGGTGTGGGTTGTTAAACCACCACCACAGAGAAGCCCACAACTGTCTGGCCAGGAGCTACAGAAAAGACTGGAAGTGGATCCACATTATGCTGCTACTCATGTGTCAGAAGAGAGTTCAATTATTCAATTACTATTTTAATGTAACCTATATTGTTTTTTTTTTTAGATTTAGTATATATCATGTTAAATTTTATATTTTATTTAATCTTATGAAATTTTGGACATTCCACTTAATTCTTGTTTCATATTTTTCATTCTTTAATAAAATATATCAGAAGCCCATTACTCTCTCAGCATTTTTATTGTGAAGAATATTGAAGGCCTGTAACAAGTTGTATAAGCAGGCCTTCATTTGTGGGTTTTGGGTGGGCTGCATTTTAAGCCTTACCAATAAAATAAAAAGCCCATTCATGTGCTGGCACTAATTGCTGTTAAGATTTGAGATGGGTCATGCAGCCTATGAAAGAGCTATAGGTGTGAAATGTAAATATCTCTTCGGTGTGAAACATTCCTCCGAAGGGATAATCTACCATGACAACAAATGGTTATAACACAGAAGTTCACGTCAGTCCCATACATCGGAAATGGTACATCATCGGATGTATACGGATGCGTGCAATTTGACATTCATGGCTAGTATATTTCTGAATGTGTACGAAAATCTGTGGAATATAAAGGAGTTTACTGTTCCATATATCCACATTATGCTGCTACTCATGTGTCAGAAGAGAGTTCAATTATTCAATTACTATTTTAATGTAACCTATATTGTTTTTTTTTTTAGATTTAGTATATATCATGTTAAATTTTATATTTTATTTAATCTTATGAAATTTTGGACATTCCACTTAATTCTTGTTTCATATTTTTCATTCTTTAATAAAATATATCAGAAGCCCATTACTCTCTCAGCATTTTTATTGTGAAGAATATTGAAGGCCTGTAACAAGTTGTATAAGCAGGCCTTCATTTGTGGGTTTTGGGTGGGCTGCATTTTAAGCCTTACCAATAAAATAAAAAGCCCATTCATGTGCTGGCACTAATTGCTGTTAAGATTTGAGATGGGTCATGCAGCCTATGAAAGAGCTATAGGTGTGAAATGTAAATATCTCTTCGGTGTGAAACATTCCTCCGAAGGGATAATCTACCATGACAACAAATGGTTATAACACAGAAGTTCACGTCAGTCCCATACATCGGAAATGGTACATCATCGGATGTATACGGATGCGTGCAATTTGACATTCATGGCTAGTATATTTCTGAATGTGTACGAAAATCTGTGGAATATAAAGGAGTTTACTGTTCCATATATCCACATTATGCTGCTACTCATGTGTCAGAAGAGAGTTCAATTATTCAATTACTATTTTAATGTAACCTATATTGTTTTTTTTTTTAGATTTAGTATATATCATGTTAAATTTTATATTTTATTTAATCTTATGAAATTTTGGACATTCCACGTAATTCTTGTTTCATATTTTTCATTCTTTAATAAAATATATCAGAAGCCCATTACTCTCTCAGCATTTTTATTGTGAAGAATATTGAAGGCCTGTAACAAGTTGTATAAGCAGGCCTTCATTTGTGGGTTTTGGGTGGGCTGCATTTTAAGCCTTACCAATAAAATAAAAAGCCCATTCATGTGCTGGCACTAATTGCTGTTAAGATTTGAGATGGGTCATGCAGCCTATGAAAGAGCTATAGGTGTGAAATGTAAATATCTCTTCGGTGTGAAACATTCCTCCGAAGGGATAATCTACCATGACAACAAATGGTTATAACACAGAAGTTCACGTCAGTCCCATACATCGGAAATGGTACATCATCGGATGTATACGGATGCGTGCAATTTGACATTCATGGCTAGTATATTTCTGAATGTGTACGAAAATCTGTGGAATATAAAGGAGTTTACTGTTCCATATATAGCTCTTTTCATGCAGTGGGAGCCATAGAAAAATGTCTCCCTCTCAGTCAGAGGGACGGGTTTTACTCCACGTACTTTCTTGTTCCAAAGAAAGATGACGGTTTTCGTTCAGTTCTGGACCTGAGAAGCCTAAATGTGTTCTTAAAGTCTCTTCCTTTCCGAATGTTACGCACAGTCAACATTCTTCGATCTGTGACGAAAGGAGTGTGGAGTGTTTGTGAGTGTGGACTTCCCCACAACAGGAAGTTCCTAAGATTCAGCTTTCAGAATCAAGTCTATCAGTTCAGAGTCCTATCATTCGGTCTATCTCTGGCTCCTCGATGCATGAGTACGGCCCTATCTCCTCTTGGGTACACAGGCATGAGGATTCTGCCCTACTTATAGGATGGGCTGCTTTGTGCCCCAACAAAACGACCACAGAGAAAAAAACACCAAAATTGTGCTGGAGCATATCCAGAGGTTGGGCCTTACTGTGAACGACACAAAGAATCATCTGGTCCCAGAACAGACCATAACCTTCATAGGAATAACACTCAATTCAATCACACTGTCTGCCACATTGTCTCACGCTCGGACAGACAATATTTGTCAGTTATTGACTCGTTTCTGTCAGGGGACAAAACTTCCTTATGGTGTCCTTCTGCAGCTAATGGGGATGTTAGCTGCCGCAACATCTGTGATCCCCATGGGCTTGCTTCACCTCAGGTCTCTTCAGAGGTGGAGCAACAGCTTAGGGCTAGACTCGGCGAGACATCGTTATCGTATGATTATCTTTTCGCCTGCTTGTGTCCATGCACTGAAACCGACACGGGTCCTCCCGTCGGGAAGTGATCACTAACAGGATGGGGGGCAATGTGGAACCAATGGGGAATTGGTGGTCACTGGTCACCAAGGGAGGCCTTAGAACATACCAACGTCCTGGAATTGAAGGCAGTGTACTTACCTCTTAGCCTGGTTAAAACCAGACTCTTCTCAGTCGTAACTGAGTTAGGGTCTGGGGAAGGTTCATTGACAGATCATTTCTAAAGGGGCGTCACCAACAGACGTCGCTCAAATGCCTCTGGGCGCAATTGGATAGACCTAAATCCAATCAGATCGATCGCCATCTTGTAAAGCCCGCCTCAACGTTTGTGATTGGTGCCTCGATTTGGAAAGATTGGAAATGAGCTTGAATGGGCTCTTCGTCAGACTAACTTGCAGAGCAAATCTAAATTTGCCGGAACTTCGTCTGGGTTTTCCCAGGCTACGTACCTCTACAACAATTCTTACAAAATCTGATGGGTCGTCATATGGTTGTCCAGTCCCACAACACGTCGACGGTCTTTTATTTGAATCATCAGGGGGGCACCGGGTCTCTTACGTCTTTACAGCTAACTCGCAAGATCCTCACATGGTCTCAGGAGCGACTGGCTTCATTAAGGGCAGTTCAAGTGGCGGATGCTCTGTCCAGGGATCTGCTGCTCCCGGGAGACTTCACCAGGATGTAGTACAGTTGATTTGGCAACGGTTTGGTAAGGCAGAGGTTGACCTGTTTGCATCAGAAGTGACCACTCATTGCCGCTGGTGATTTGCGACAGCCGAGACGTTCAGCCCATTGGGACAGGATGCATTAGACCACGAGTGGCCAGGTTGCCTGTTGTACGTGTTCGCTCCTTTTCCACTTCTGTGGGAAACATTACATTGAATATTCCCTACACAAGCACAGGGTGCTTCTCCTTCTGAGTCTGTTACAGTGCGAACCACGGCAGCTTTCCATCAGACAATTGGCGGGCCATTGGCAACACTAGGGCTCCTTCAACACGACAGCTTTATACTGCTCGTTGGAGTATATTTTCTTCTTGGTGCGGGGATCAAGGAATTGACCCAGTTTACCTTACTGTGCTGGAAGTATTGAGTTTCTTGCAGCATCTATTAGATGACAAAAAGGCGGCCTCCACTTTAAAAGTTTAAGTTGCTGCCATATCTGCTTATCACGACCCGGTTACTGGGTGCTTCCCTGGGGTCTCATAACCTTGTTTGCAGTTTTCTGAAGGGAGCGAAGTGTTTAAAGCCCGTTCGTTCTACTACTTTTCCTGTGTGGGACTTACTGCTTGTTTTAGAGTTGCTTTGTACACCACCATGTGAACCGTTGGCTGTTGTGGATATTAAGTGGTTGTCCTTAAAAGTGTCTTTTTTGTTAACCGTTGCTTCCACTAAAAGTGTTGCGTCATCCACTAGTGCTTTGCACTGCCTCTGGTGGTTAGTAGGAATGAAACAAAATGCTAGTTACGTATGTAACTGGTTCTGTGAATTCTGGATGACGGCCAGAGTTCCTTGTCATTGGACACCGAGCTATCTAGCTGGCGCAGTGATTATCCACTAGTGCTTTGCACCGTTCTGTGACAGAACCACAGTTACATACGTAACTAGCGATTTGTATTTAATACCAACATTCCCAGCAAAATGGTGTCTGAACTCCAAAGTCTAGGTGTCAGCCACCAAACTTGCAGATGGATCGAGGACTTTTTAACAGACCGTCCACAGTCAGTCACTCCTCAGTCCTGGCCCCAAGTAGGTATGTCTGCAGACCAAAGATGGGGCGGGAAGTCCAATATGGGGCGGGGTCTCCATGAGCAACAACTTTCATCATTGGCTCTGGCTTCAGCCAATTGTCATTGACTTACATTTCAAAATAAAAGGTTGCAAATTAAACACGGTTTCAAAATAAAACTTTGTAAATAAAACTGTTTTTTAAACATAAAATTAACCATATGTTAAAGTATATATCAATATATCCATGCCTTTTAAAAATATTACTTTTTAAATACCTAAAGGCACATTACAATTTATCGCTGCATCTATTCTGTTAGACTGCACAATTTTATTGGAAAAATTACCAAAAAAAAATCATAATCATATATACAAAAGATATTGTTTAAATCCACTAACACTACATAGGAGAAGTGTAATGATTCCATGTATGTACACTTCCATATACATTTAAAGTAAAATCAAATTTACATATATTTTTGCAGTTGTTCATTTCTCTTCATGGCTGTAATGTAAAAATTGTTTAAAAAAAAGACAAGAATGCATTTAAACTTTTTCAGCATGTTTTATTGTTCTCAAGGCTTCATCTTATGTTATTCAAAATCCTGTAAAAAAAAAAAGTCAGGTTTACCTGATCACATGATGATCATAAAAGCTTAAACTTGTAATATGAACAATAAAAATAATTAATATAAGTCCAGTACCCTAATCAATGTGATTCAACTGACTTCAACGAGAACAGATGGAAATTCTCCTTTTTCAATATAAATCATGACAAAGCAGTCCTCATAAAGCTGACATTCTCCCATTACAGATTTGCGCAAACCGTTAGCATTTTTTCCAAATGTTGACAAATAACTATTGCGAAATGACGGCGTTTCCATTAACTGATGTTATTTGACTAAAACGTCATTTTTTCCTCTCGTGATAAGTCATTTCAAAAATCATGGCAATGGACGTTAGTAGGTTTATGTATATCTCAGTCACTGCACTGGCCATTATTAATAATCAAAGGAGACGTATGTGTGTTATCCAAGCATTAATGGCAAAAAAAGACCCTTATACTTGAGAACAGGCACGTATGAGGTGTTTCTGGGTGTTTCTCCCTCATACCTGCTTCGAGGTCTTGATTGTGGCATTTCTTTGAGGTTTAGAATCCAGTATTCCTGTAATTATTTTGTCTTTTATGAATTTAACAAAGAACTCTGTCTCGTATTCTGTCCAAACATACCGTCTCATCTACGTCAGGTGACTGTAAATGTGCAAAAACGGTTTCCATTGCAGTTTTGCTAATTATTTATTTTTCGAATTGCCTGAAAAACTACCTCATGTTTCCATTGGGCGTATTTTCAATTTTCAATTTCAATTTGAAGGGTAATGGAAACGCGGCTACTGATGACATGATACATCAGTACGAAATTGTAACAGCTGCGCCCATTTAATCGTGTTTCTCAGTTGTTGCCTGGAATCTCTTGACTGGCTTGTGATGTTTCTGTGGAAATGTGCAAGACACAAATTATTGAAAAAATGTGGTCTGTTGTGACTTAATAGCAGGTCTTTTAAGGGTATGTCTGTAAAAGATGAACAGCAAACTTGTTTCCGGTAAATTTTAATCTTATGAACTATATATATATATATATATATATATATATATATATATATATATATATATATTTGCATTTCTTAACACTCACCCAACCAGTTGTTTTCATTAGTAGTAGGCCTACCTGAATAAAAAATTAATCCAAGAGAAAGGTCAGAAAAAGGAAAAAAAAAAAAATAGACATGTTTAACAGCCAAAGGTATTTATACATTTACCAATCACAACTTGTCCATGCTTGTTCAAAGCAATGTGCTTAACGTCCAGACACTTCTTAATCTTTTCCATCCTTGATGGAGTTTCTGTGGTGGATTATGTTTCTGATCATGAAAATCTGGGAACTTGGCTTCACCATGTTCAAGAAGTAGTTATTTTTTTCCATTTGTGAGAAAAACTGCTCAACCACTTGACTGTTGGTATGGCAAGCAAGTTCAGGAACAAACTCAATCTTCCTTGGCACATCTTTCTCATCCTTGGTATTTCCCTCATGTAATTTATCATAGAGCACATAATGCTCAGATGATCCTATTAAGGGATGCCCATTTACATCAGGAGCTTCCTTTGCCTTTATTAACCACGGAAGACTAACTGTGACCATCCCTTCTTTAGCACGCTGGATGTTTTTAGCTGTAGGGTTTAGTAATCTTCCCCCATGAAGAGAAAAGGGCAGTTCTGTGGGAAATCGTTCATGAGTAGCAAGTAATCGGGCAAAGTTATAAATTACTATGTTATAAAGTCCATATAGTCCCTCTGACTTTCTGCTCTCAAGTCCACATGAACACATTATTGTAGCCCAACCACCTAAGAATACAAAATGTCTTTAGTAACGCACAATACAACTCATAGTTTCACAAATGATATGTATAATTAATATTAATTAGTAATAATGATATTATTTACCTGGGGCACACCACACTTTGGCAAATATTTGTCATAGCAATAGAATTCTTTATTTCTGTGCGAAGTTGCAGAATGGGATCCATTTTAGACCCTGATGAGTCCAAGCCACAAGACTTGCATAGTTTTTTCGGTTTCACTTCATTTGGATGGTCCCTTTAACACATTCTGTTGACTATAAGTAAGGTTGCACCTACATGTCTACTAGCTCTCATTAGAGTGTTAGTAGAGTATTAGTAGACTGGTAGGGTTAGGGTTAGAATAAGTTGACTGTAGTTGCATAGTTACTTATAGTCAGTAGACTGTCTGTTGGAAGACCATCACAATAAAAAGGGCAGTTCTGTGGGAATACTCTAATGAGAGTTAGTTGACATGTAGTTGCAAAGTTACTTATAGTCACCAGAATGTTCAAAAGGGACCATCAAAATAAAGTGTTACCGTTTTTTCACCTCTTCCACCTATCAAACAGCAAAAACACAAATATTAAAAATGTGCTTTCATTTAAAGACTAAGAATACATTGATTTTGCAATGAAGGTTAGATATCCTTTTCACCAATCACTTGTTCAAGAAGTCTATCCTCAGGTATTCCCACATTGGCCTTCTCAGATGATGTTAGTGTTTTGTGTACCTTCTCCCACTCTGTGTTGTAGACCACATTTGAGTTCCTGGTTTCCCATTTATTGTAGTCACGCTATGCAACAAATGAGTATGTTTCCTGATCTGTAGATACAGGTAAAAGACAATAACATCATTACTTTTTATGACTGCATTAGGCTAATGAATCCCTGAAGCACAAATATTAGACATTCCTATTGTATGAAATCATGTTAAGTAATTTATGCCTTAACGACGTGGAGAGGTTTTTGGTTTTGCTCTATCCTCTGTGCTCCTGCATTCGTCAATGCGTCATGCGTGAGTCAGAGGCCACTCTTCAGCCCAAACTTGGCTTGCATACGGCCATTACCGGAAGCTAGTGATTACGGTTTATAAAGTATTTTGCTTCAGAAGGCCTTAGTGTTTTCTAACATGTGACCATGCCATGTTTGGTCTCATCTGACAACTTTGCCTCTGTAAAACCTAACAGTAATTTGTACTAAATTAAATTGAGTTCACTTCACTCAATTAATACAGAAACTTGAAGTGGCTTGAATGACTGAAACAGAACTCAAACTGAATGAGTTATAGAACATTTCTAGATCCCAGAATGATAATTGAAGTTAAGTGATCAATTAAGTGATTATTGATCATTAGTAATGAACACCTGCTGTTAACAATCAGAATCACTGAAGGAAAGAGGGACACAAGAAATACAAGGTTTAAGGTCACCATGATGGAGATCAGCGTTTGCTTTAGTTGGGCTCTTGACCCTTGACTTTAGAGAACAAGATTTTCTTTGACTGCTGTAATTGAGTGTTTATGAAACATTTGATATGGCACAAAATTCAAAGAAAAGTATGATGGTCAAGGTTTGATGATTACAATCATCATTTAATGACTTGATTCACTGATCTCATTCAGAGTCTAGTCTCTGATTAAAAGGGTAATTTATTATTAGTTTTATTTGAAACTGAGATTCTACAGCATAAGAACTAGCAATATTGTGACTATCAGATAATATGAAGGATTTTACAGAAAATGTAATTCATTACCAAAACTAACACAGATATCATGAATCAGCATATGAATCTCAACAATGGTGATCAAGAAAAAACTATTCATACTGCAAAGCATGCTGGGTACTACCATAATACAAAACTAATCCATGGCTCCCAGCATGCATTGCAGCATTAATCGTTTTTTAATGGTCACCATGTTGGGATTCATATGTTTATTCTTGATATCTGTGTAAGTCAGCTTGATACCATAGAGGTTTTTAAAATATGATTGTAATGACAATGGGCCTTGTAGAATCACAGTTCTTTTATAATGAATAATACAAGTTATATATCACCTGTTTAATCAGAGATTATTCTCTAGAAAAGATCAGAGAATCAAGACACCAAATGATGATTCATCATTCCATAAATCATCGTCAAAACACAACCACATGCTCCTATTTTCTTTTGGCTTTTGTGTCATAACAAATGTGTTTAATAAACACTCAATACAGCAGCCAGAGGAAAAACTGGTGTTATAAAGTCAAGGGTCAAGAGCCCAACTAAAGCAAACACTGACCACTATCATGGTGTCTTTAAACGAAACCCAATAAATCATCTTCATCTAAACCTCTGTTCATTCACAATAACAACTTCTGTAGAAGCTTGATAAAAGTCAAACTGGTTAGTAATAAGTGAAGCTGGTAATGCTGTTTGTGGAGTTGTTCAATCCTCCACTGAGATCTTCAGAGATTTAAACATATTTTATCTTCAGTTGATTTCATCTAATGTTGTGGCTGGAAGTCAGTTGTAGTTCTTGTGTTTCTCTTTCCTAATGCTCAACAATCACTTAATTAATCCCTTAATTTCTTGACTGCAATATCTACTTTTAGTAAACTCAACTGAAATAATTTCAGAGTACTCATAACTATTGTTTGTTATAAACTTAAATGAATTGAGGTAATAAGTTTCCTCAAATGTAATGAGTTAGCTTAACTCATTGGATTTGACTTTGTGTGTGATATTGTGAGCTAGCAGTAACTGCAAGTGCTCTAAGTTCATTTAAAGTTTGTCATTTCACTGTTTTTACTCAAAGTGAAGTTTCAGCTATAAATGCAGTGTACAGTTTAATTGTGTTTTAAGAAATATTACTGTTTCAGTGGACTCGATTAAAATAAGTTCAGAGTACTATTGCTATTGTTTTTGTACTATTGTACTATTGTTTTTTGTATACTTAAATGAATTGAGGTAATCGGTAATCGGTTTCCTCAAATAAAATGAGTTAGTTTAACTTGTTGGGTTTTACAGTGCTGCTTTAAAGTCTCTTAGAACCTTTCCTTTTACCACTGATAATGTTGAAACTTAGTGATTATCATTTCTGTGATCTTACGTTAAATCCTACGTTTTCCTATCAGTTCTAAGACAGACTTTTACCTTTAAAGAATAAGAGTTTAAAGAATAACAACTTTAATGGAGTCAGATTTTTTATATTGGTGTCAGATAAATGAATTATGTACTGTATGAATTATGTATGAATTATGTCATCTGCTTTTTGTTCCAATTATTGGTTCAAAAAGGCAGCGTAACCTTCCAGCCATACAAACCTGACCCACCTTGACGTACGTTATTCCCCTAACCGGGGTTACGTTAGTAACCTAAAGTTATCAGCATATCTTAATTTATTACATTAATGAGAGTGTAAAAAATTTTGAAGAATCAATATTTGTTGTTAAACATGTTTTTTAAAGTTATGGTTTGAAGCCACTTTTGATTTTCATCAATGATTGATTATTGTGCAGTGTTCTGACCTATTAAAGACGTAAGACTTAAATAATTAGTACATAATGTGTTATTATTGTCATTGAAATGTTTTGGTAATGTGCTATGGAAATGCCTCGATCAAAGTCAAAATATTACTTCCTTAAACGTCCACGTCACAATGTGAAATATTAGCATAATACTTGCCCATAGGCATAAGCAAGGAAAGAAGGCAATGTTTCAGTGAATTGAAGTATAGTCATCATGTCGTAGCGACGCTGTGTTTGGATGCGAAAGCAACAGAGGTTAATCAGATTAAAATTTATTTATAAAGCTGTTCCTGAGCAGTACAACCCAAAAGTTTGCTTGTGCATAGCACATTTTACAGAGGACCGCTTCCTGAACCTAGGAGAGCACAAAGCCGACTATAAACAGACTACTTACCCATGTCAAATGTTCTGCTCAAGTTGTGCTTGCGATCGATCTAATCCGACTCGGCTTGAACTGATATGGTAAATCCAACAACATTACTAACTGAGGGGCTTTGTAGAAATCAGCACGTTTCAGACAGACTGGGAATATATAGAGATACTGCAATATTGTACAGTACGTCAAAAAATGTTTTTTTTTTCAAACATTAAAGCATGTTATCTATTCTATAACACCCAATAATCAATATAATTAACTTTAAAATAGCATCACATGACTCCATTAAGTAACCAACTTTTACCGCATTATAAAATTAAGAGTGGGTATGAAAAAAAGTTTCAAAAGAGTTTCTTTCTTTCGGCTATAAATATGCAGTGAACTGTTGTAGACATGCAAATAATATTACATGTCATTCTTTATGATTTGTAAATTCAGGTCCTCTGGTCCAAAATCTGTTTTTTTCATAGTGACTCTTAATTTTATAATGCGTATAGCTCAAAAAGTTGGGACATGAAACCAGTTTTATTCTTGGCCTGCTAGATATGATATTTTTTCACATCAAAGCTCTTGTCCATCAACTCCTAGGTGAGTCCGCTAGTCAGGAATGTGAAAAATATACATTCTTCATAGTTATTCTTGTCCATAAAATGCCCCCCTTTAAATATTGCTGTTGCTTGTGTTATTACTGTAGTAATTATGTATGTGTTAAAGTGATTTTAATTTCCAAACCATTTTTGTTACTTTTAATGGCACAATTTGTAATTTGACACTAGAGGTCGCCTTTTCAAAACAAAAACGTAGCTTGTTGACGCCGTGATTTCGAGAAAAGTTGAAAGGTGTTATAATGCTACTCTGTGCGTTTGCTACTATGCGGATACTATGAGACACTTGTGTGAGCTACACTGCAGTGAGCAACATCGATATTAGGCATGGTAAAACATGGTACTCGCGGTAAATCAAGAAAACGAGATTTAAACATTAAGACCAACTTGTGCTGGGCTATATAACATTGATTCGTTTTCTGTCGAATGTATCCAAACATTTGCTCACCTGTCTAATAAAACATAATATATTAAAGCGTCTTGAGGGTAATGATGTCATTGATAGGCGACGCAATGACAAGGTCCGTGTCCTGGTTAAAACTGCTTAGTTCTCTGGATTTAAACATTCTTGGAAACATTTGGGATAATGTAAATACAAAGGTCAAGAAAATATATAATATTGTTCTAGTGGTTTTTGGACATTTTAATAAAAAAAATCTTACATGTTGTGCCTTTAAGCAGTATAGCAATTTAAACTAAACTTTTAAACAAAAACTTTTGAAGACAGTTATGTTTTCACATTTTGATTTACAAAAATATAAAGTAAAACAAGGGCAATAATTTAGCACTTATTAATCATTGTGCTCTTATGGTGTTTTTTCTCCAATCGTATTGACTTTCCATTTAATTTTGGGCAATGCTTCTTTCTGTGAATCAGTGCACTTCTGGAATGGCCGAATCTCTTGCCACATTGATGGCATTGATACGGCTTCTCTCCAGTGTGAATTCTCTCGTGTCCTTGCAGGCCTCCTAACTGCTTGAAACTCTTTTCACAATACGAACACTTGTAAGGTCTTTCTCCAGTGTGGATCCTTCGGTGCACTTTCAACAGAGTGGCTGTAGTAAAAGCTTTACCACAATCAGAGCACAAATACTCTTTCACACCAGAATGTATTTTCTGATGGTCTTTAAAACGGTCCAGCCATGAAAACGTCTTTCCACAAACAGAACACAAGTAAGGCTTCTCTTTTGTGTGAACTTTCATGTGGCCCTTTAAATCTGATTCCTGAAAAAACGCCTTCTCACACTGATCACAAACAAAAGGCTTTTCTCCAGAGTGAATGAGCTTATGGACTCTGAGACTGTTTGACCATTTGAAACTCTTTCCACACTGATTACATGTGAATGGCTTCTCTTCAGTGTGAATTCGCATGTGAGTAGTAAGGTTGCTTTTACTTAAAAAAACCTTTCCACACTGAGGGCATCTGAACGGCGTCTCACCAGTGTGACGTCTTGTGTGCATCCTAAAGCCTTTTTTACATTTCAAACTCTTTCCACATTGAAGGCATGTGAAAGGTTTCTCTCCAGTGTGAACTCTTATGTGCTCCTTGAGGCTTTGTTTACGTGTGACACTCTTTCCACATTGAGGGCAGGTAAAAGACTTTTTGGCTTCTGCTCTTTGTTCTTTTACAGCATCATGAGGTTCCTGATTCTGATGTGTCTTCTCCATTTCCTGTAATTCTTCAATTTTCTTGTGTACTTTCAAGTCTAAAATGAAAATATAACACTGTCATTGATTTTTTTAGATGTCATTTTCAAATGTCACTTCTATGTGTAACTATTATGTTTAGCTTGTTTAATTTTGTTGCTTCTATACATTTGTAATGGCATATGATTCTAGTAAAAAAAATAATAAAGTCATTAATAAAGAATCAAGACAGAAACCAACCACTTTGTTCCTCAGTATCTTCATCTTTTATTCCGCATGCTTCTGAATTTCTCGTATCGTCATTCTCCTCTTTAATAAACTCCATCTTTACAACATCACAGCTTATTGTGGTATGGAGAACAAGATCTGGAAAAAAAAGTGATTAGCCTATAGATTACTCCATACTAGGACTGCATACTAGGGTTATTCCCTAGTTCTCTAATGTCATTCACAAATATACTGTACTGGTGATAATATTTGAGAACTAATGATGTGCGACAACAGATGTTCTAATTCTCGATGTTGTACAATAAAAATTATTGAACATTAATGATACCTTCAAGACAATTATGTTGATTCTGTTCTGATTACCCTAGAGGGGTTATCGCTGCTCTCCCTGCTCTTATCCATGCTAGGCTGCATGGATGGACAGGGAGTTCTTGTCCAACAGAACCATACCGAAAAATTCAAACTGTATGTTAAATGTCAATCATCTTGACGATAGTTGTCCTGTCAGAAAAGTATAGGAAATTCATTCTTTGAAATTGCTATCGACACGACACATAAAACCGTAAAGGATGACGTGCGAGAAGCTGTCGTTACTTGCAAATTCTGTGGAAAGATGCACTGATAAACGAAAATGTTCAGCGTATGGGAAAACATGTAGGAAATGTGGAAAAGCCAATTATTTCACTGCTTTGTGAAAATTAAAACAAGTGCACTGGAAAGCTGTGAATAATGTAACAGAAATAGAGAGTGAGTTGTAGAAGGACATTTGGAGCATCACAACCGAGTCTGTGGACAAAGTCACAAAGGGTCTGGACGGACAGCCGAGTCCACTGTTTGCTGCTGCTCGGAAAACAACCTAGTCAAATTCCAGTTGGATTGTGGGGCAACGTGTAACATTATCCCCATAAATCTTGTGAATCAAGACGTTCAAATAGAGAAAACAGACCAGGTACTTGTGATGTACAACATAAGTACACTGAAACCAGAGGGCAAATGCCAGTTGAAATTGAGAAATCCACATAGCAAAAAGCTGTACAGACTGGAGTTAATGGTTGTTGATGCACACCACTAATAATAATAATAATAATAATAATCATTTGTTACATTTGTATAGTGCTTTTCTCTGGACTCAAAACGAATTACATGGAAGTGGGAATCTTCTCCGTCACCACCAATGTGCTGCATCCACCTCGATGATGCGACGGCAGCCATATTGCGCCAGAACTCCCACCACACACAAGTTTACTGGTGGAGAGGAGACAGAGTGATGAAGCCAATCAGTATATATGGGGATGATTAGGAGGCCATGATGGACAGAGGCCACTGGGCAAATTTGACCAGGATGCAGGAGTTACACCCCTACTCTTTTTTCGAAAGACATGCTGAGATTTGTAATGACCACAGAGAGTCAGAACCTCGGTTTAACGTCTCATCCGAAGGACGGTGCATGTTTCAGTATAGTCTCCCCATCACTTTACTGGGGCGTTAGGACCAACACAGACCACAGGGTGAGCACTCACTAAAGGTGATGATACACAGGGCAACTTTTTGAGCAATGTAGCTGGGCAATGTTGCCGACAACGGGCAATCAGATGAGACACAGGGCCCACAACCGATCTAAATGATTCAGATAGAAATGCATTGCCCATTTTCAATGGGAAAGTGCCCAAGCAACAATCGCTCGGCAAGACTGCCCAGCAACATTGCTCAAAAAGTTGCCCAGTGTATCATCACCTTAACACCTCCTCCAGCAGCAACTTAGTTTTCCCAGGAGGACTCCCATCCAGATACAAACCAAGCTTAACCCTGCTTAGCTTCAGTGGGCAACCAGTCTTGAGCTACAGGGTGATATGGGTGTGGCAGCGCACTACAGTACCTACAGTCCAGGGTATGAAACTAATTAAAGTACAGTCTGAGAATATTCTGGTGGTGGATAATGTTGTGACAAAGACGGACAGAGACAACACAGTTGGACAATGGAACAAATTACAAGTGAGTTCACAAATGTTTTCAAAGGTGATGATTGTCTGCCAGGTCGCTACAAGATGGAGATTGAATCTGGGGTGGAGCCAGTGAAACTGCCCTAAGTGGAGGGTCTCCTATCTCCAAGAACGAGATATAATCATAACTGTAGAACAAAGCACAGACTGGATTAGCAGTCGTTGTTGTTGTAAAAAAAAAACAGCAGAAAGTTGAGAATCTGCATAGACCCCAGACCATTGAACAAAGCCATAAAAAAAAAGAGTCACTTCTCTCTGCATACAATCAAGGACATCATGCCTGAGCTGTCAAAAGCAAAAGTATTCATGGTCTCTGATGTAAAAAATTTCTGGCATGTTTAATTGGATGACCCATCAAGTTATCTCACCACAATTGCAACACCTTACGGGATGGTTGAAAACACCTATGGGAATAAGCCCAACTTATTGAGTGGGCAAAATAAACAAACAAACAAATTTTTTTATTTCTGGATAATCCTGAACCAGGCTAGAAGGACTTCAGGGCTTAAACATAAATCGCACACGAGGTGATGATAACAGGGGAAGGAGAAACACTGGAAATGGTGAAAAAGGATCATGATCAAAAACTGAGATTGTTTTTAGATAGATGCAGACTCAGACAAAGTGAAGTACCATATTTTGGACATCTGTTCACATGTGGATCCAGAAAAAGTACTGGCCATAAATTAAATGCCAAGAGAAGCTGACATGAAAAGAGTACAAAGACTTCTGGGCATGGTGAATTATCTGTTTTGCAGACATCTCTTAGATCACGGTGAAGAGTTTAGACAGCTGACACACAAGGATAGCTTGTGGGATTGGTCTGAGGTGCATGAACAGGGTTTTCAGAGTATAAAATATCTCAAAACCAAGGTACCGACACTACGTTACTGCAGCCAGTCCTACAATGTGATGCATCAGAGACCGGCCTTGGTGCATCATTGTTGCAGGGTGGAGAACCTGTAGCTTTTGGTAGCCCTGCGTTATCATTGATTGAACAGGGTCATGCCCAAATTGAATAAGAGTGTCTAACCATGATGTACAGCATGGAGAAATTCCATTAATAAACATATGGACAGAAATTGATTACAGTCTGACCATAAGCCTCTTGAGAATAAATTAAATTCGGCGGGTGACGGTTGAACCAATCAATTGAAAAAATATATATACATTGTTAAATATTGTTACCTACATCTGTATCCTTTCTAGAACAGGCAAGAGCTTTCTAGTCTCGCGTCAGCAGCACCTTGCATCGCCCATAGACCTTTAAACAATCAGCGGATAGCGGGCGGATACGGCTTTGAAAATTGGTCAAAAAACGTTGGCGCGGATGTATGGCGGACGGATGATGAGTTTTGTGATGCGGATGAAATAATAGCCCATCTGTGCATCTCTAGCATGCATCCCAGAGACTCCAAAGGACTCCAGAAATATGATTTTGTCTAGAGGTCAACCGATTCATCGGTTTTGCCAATATATCGGTGTCGATAGTTGATTGGTGGAAATCCACACCGATAGTTTTTCCGGGTTGCGTCTGTTGTGGCAAAACTTCTGTTAAACATCATCACTGCGTAAGAGACACTCAGAGTCAAATTAATAAAGAAGAAAAATATTTATTCTTGCAAGAATAGGCCCAGTCGCCAACACAGCAGTTACCCTGTGAAGTGAGTGACGCCCCCCAGGAAGACATGAGACAGCCTTTATACTCTTTTCAAGGTTCCTCCTCACAGCAGTTACCCTTTCACCCACTCAGATAAGGTCCCCACTGCTGTTCAGTTTCTACTAAAGACACAACCTGGCCCTGAAATAAACTAGCCAAATCTTGACCATTCCTAAGGTCAAGAGGTCCTGTCCCATATATTCCTGAAACGTCACGCACAAGCACGTACACACATATACTTTTACACATTGAATAGGTTCAATCCCTTATGATATCTGTTAGGAATAAATGACTATTAAAATTTCTACAACAATTCCCCACTTTTTATCATTCTGATTACCCATAATCACAATAATAAACAAAAAGAACAAATTTTAAGTCATATCATCACGCTACTCTTCATCTCTGGTTTTCGCATAACTGATCACTCTTCATAAGCATTTGTGAAATATTATTTAGAAAAGAAAAAGCTTAGGCTGTTTTGCAAGGATAGTCCCTTAAATATTAGCAAGCAAGTAAAGCCGGGCTAAATGAATAGGCACTGCTATTGCACTCTCGACCTAGATCGAACCCTCAGTCACCTCAATTAAATAAGAAATAGTGTACAGATTACTTAGGAAAACAACACCATCAATTCACACTGGTTATTTTAGCAGGTCATCAAAAATACAAAGAATAAAGTAGAATAGAATCCTTCTTTTCAAACCCTCTCCTTGTACGCCACCTCGTAACACGGATGACCGCTGTTTGTAACCTTCTTTAAATCTTTGCCCTTAATCTTTCTCAGAAAATAAAAAAAGAATAGAAGAAAAACAACCAGAACATACATTTAACACATCTCACTGTAGCTTCCGCTACCTGTCTCGATGCATAATTTTGTTAATCCTTGGGATAGACTGTCATTTTTTTTTTTTTTTTTGTCAATTAAACAGACAGCAGGTTTTCGCCTGTCTCTGTTATCGTATTCACCCATGAATAACAAAATTATCATAACACATACAATCCTAACTCCTACCATTAAGCCTTTTCCATTAAATTTATGTCCATCTCCACATTTTGTTCACTTCTAATTCACTTTATTAAGCTCTATTGAATCCACTGTTTAACAAATCTAACCACAGAAGTCTTATAATTTTATCCATTCCTCTAACCAAATTAGTTGTTCAAAATGAACTCTAATATCTCTAGTACGGACACATCAATCAATAGATTTTCTACATTTACCATCAAATCAATACCTAGTTCGATTCAATCAAACAAAATCAACAAAATCATCACAAAAACATATTCTTCTGTTAAACTTAAACCGTCAGTTGGCAGTTGGTTCCTCCAGGTGTGTTGATCATCTTGTTCGCCCCACGGACGTCCGTGTTCGCCAGGGTGACACTTTGCGTGCCGTTGCAATGGTCTTTCCCTCGTAGGCGAGGCAGACAGTTACTAGCACCGTCTTCTTTAAACCTCACTTTCTGCTCTATTGGATGGTTGAGGCCTGTTGGTGTTGTCTAAGGCTTGGACCCAGGTGTCACACTCTCCAACAATTTTCTGATCCTTACAAGGTCTTCCCTTTTATCACGACCGCACCCCCACTGGAATGAACCATTCCTTGCCTGCTGTCACCTGTGAATGGAGACCTTAACTATTTTGTTAGTGATGCTTGTCTAGCCGCTCGTCCCTTTTGGTGTGACCTGTGGAATCAGCAGCCTGAAACATATTATCACCGGATAATTTCTTGCTCATTTAATAGCACTCGGGGTCCTTTTCCCCTGAAAAACACTCAACCCACTTTGCTCATGTCCACAACACAATATTTATATATTTGGAACAGAATCAGTTCTGTTTGCTTCAATCCATCCTGACATTCTGCAAAAGGAAAATCTTAAGTTATGGCCTGCGCAGGTGTGGAACCTTTCTCCTACAATAATAACCCAGGCCAGGATAGTTAGCCAAATTCATCCATAGCCATCATTTTATTGGGCACATTCTGCCCTGTATCAAAAGTCTGCATGATCTGTAGAGAAAAACAAATGTCGAGGTTATTTTCAGATAGTAAAGTACACGTAGTTTCTTTTGTCTGCTGTGCTGCCGCAGCCTTCGCTGCTGCATCTGCCCTGGCGTCTCCTGTTGAAACAGTCCTGCAATTTTGTTATCAGCGTGTGCGGCACACTTACAGACAGCAACTTTTGTTTGGAACGGCCTTTTACCCAATTAAACCCAGTGTCCTCCCAACATATATTGTCCTTTAGTAACCCATATTTTGTCAATCATTACCATCTCCCTTTTGATGCACGACTCAACTCGTGCATCAATTTAAACTAATTTGATTTGCCATCAACACCAACCCAAACGGCGTCCTTCAGCCAAATTTCCTCCAGACATCTTTCTCTGTCTCTGAAACAAAGTATTACGTTCTTCACTTAAAGCCACAATCTCATCTTTTTATCGAAGTATTTGAAGGGCAACGGCCCTGAGTCTCACACCGAATCCTGGTTTTCAGGCCTGTTGTTTGGTCTCTCAAGTCAGTCATCTACAAACATTTCCAAAGTCATCAATTGTTTCTATCAGGTCAGGTCGTGCTGTACAGACTTGGTCAATGTCAGTCAATCATTTTTCTTTCCCCCTTTTCGTCACGATACTCATAAATGTGAGGGGCTCTCTTGCTAATTTCATGTTGACTTAGCCAATATGTCACTGTGTTGTTGCCATCAAATCTATAACATTTTCATTTATCTCAGCCCATGCCAGATGGTAATCTACAACTCCACAATTCCAATTTACATCAAATACTTAAACTGATCCAGAACGTAATTCAAATCAACATCATAAAGACAAAAGTAATTAATTCCAGACAGAGCTTGATGACCAATCAGTTTAAAGCTCGTCCTATGTTCTGTATCATCTTTTCACCTAACAGAATTTGCAGTTTCCTTTAAAATTTGTCATTTGCCAAAAGCCATCCTAGTGGGTAATGACACAATATACACCCATTCAGACTTAGTATTAGTACCCCAAACTAACACATAGTCACATACAAGACAAAGTGCTGTCACCATCACACACACTCATATTAGACACGCATGTTAACTGCTCCTTTTCAATATATCGTCTCTAAAAAGATTTAAATTTTAAGTACGATTTTAAACTTCACATTTTCCTCTAGGTTTACCTAATTTTACATGGTATCTTGACCAGTTTCAAATCATGTCTGTTCATTATTCATTTGATTTTTAGAAAAGGCAGCTGGGTTGTTTTGGTTCCTTATCATTATTTTTCTTCAGCTTGCTCTAGCAGGCCGATACAAGAAAGAAAGAAAGAAAGAAAGAAAGAAAGAAAGACACAGTTACCATCCCTTCCTCCAACTCAGGCAGTCTCTCTCACTATTAACAAATAGTATTTTCCACAGCCTTCTAAGACTGTAACTTAGACAAAATTTAAATTCATTACAATAACCTTTGACCATTCATCTTTGTTATGCAGACCTTTCTTAAATCTACGAAAGCTGTCTTCATCTTTAGTCACCATGTCTACTGACCTTCAGGAGTTAAGACTATGTTATAGACATATTAGTTAAAAATCAACACTTCTATACATTTTCTTGCCTATAATACAAGTTTGCTACTGTCTCCACAACAAAAAATGGCAATCCCCTCCTGGGTCAGCTGGCTCTTGAAAGGCCATTGGCTCTTAAACTATAATCTCCATCAGGGTGTTGTCCCCCTGGCATAGTTGCAGACACTTGTCACAATGAAAAACAAGCCATACAACCAATGCGGTTTCTTCCTGCGAGTGGTATAGAGGAAACTCACATTTTCTGGGTCAGACTGCCGTAACTCCTCACAGCGCATCTCACCTCTCAATGCTCTGCTGATCCCAGTGGCCTCCAGTAATCAGCCCTCAACTCTCATACCTTTCTCACGTATAACACCTCCATCCGGAGGTGCCCAGTGTTCGTGACCCCCTGCGTTGGGCTGTCCCCTGGCCAGGAAGATCATCCCGTCATTGAGTAGCCACTCGTACACACTGGTGACCGCTCTTTCCCATCACACAATCAGTTTTCTTCAACAGAACTCAGCTGTTTTCTGGAGCTTAGGAAAGGCACGTTCAAGAGTCACCAGAGCCATTCCGATTGCCTAATAGTGTTCACACAGGGAGACAGGTTAATAACAGCAGTATTTAATCACTTAAATCCATTAACCATCTTAATCATCAACCTAGCTACTTAGATTATACTCAGTGAATTTAGATCACAGCCATACATTCAGTGTACTGTTACTGTACATCTGTAGCCATAGCCTTCGGCCCTGTTTCATGGTGGAAACTTAAAGATGTTACTGGTCCTCTATCGTTTAAGATCTGCATCATTACTTTAAAGACTTCTTTAAAGTCATTCAGTTTTACATTTAAAACATTCTCAAATACCACTTGCCCACTTAATGGCAATGATTTATTTTAACATCTCTTTGTCTGATTTTCAACCGAAACACTGTGCTTTTACTATAAATAGCTTATTACTTATGACACAGGCTCAAATAACAGCTATTAGCTGACATGATTGAGAGAGACTCTGAGACTTTCAGGACTGGCACACTGTACTCTCATAAACTTCTAACATCAAACTCTATCTACCATCTTTTAACTCTATCCCAGCTTAAGGCATATTTGCCAGAAATTACATGTGTTTCCAAATAAACATTTTTATAGTTGTCTTTTGCCCATATCTCATGGAATTTAGACATTAGAAATTTCCACTCAGATTGAGTCTCTGTCGTACTGGCGGTTTTCAGCCACAGCAGACATCAGATTCAGATAAGCGAGCTGTTTCATTACAGCCAATAACAAACTTATCTTTTGAAAGCAAAACATCAGCTTCTGGTTCTTTCATGGTCAAAACACTAACAGAACACATTTTACATTTAACAACTGTTAATCCAGTAGCCTATTACTTCTACTTATTTGATCTTAAATACAAATAATTATTCTAGTTCTCAATTACCATAGCTTAATATCTGACTTCAACGTTTTTTTTCTAGGAGTTTATCACTCTCCAACCGGGATTCACACTAACTTTGACAAGGCTACTCTGCATCCTTTGCAGTTATTATAAATCATCCGTGAGATTTGTCTCTCTATATAACCTGAACCCTTCTTAAAATGTAGAATTAAAACACAATCATCCTTTTAGTTACTTTTATATATTTTGCAACTTTTTCAAACTGTTTCACTGTTTCAAAAAAAAAAATTACTATTATAGATCTTTTCTTCAGAAGGATTCACTTTAAGACTTCAATCTTTTGACCTTGTTTTTATCTCTTATCCTTTCTCAGACGAAAATGTTAATGTCGTCATTTAAACACTGATCTACTTTCAAACCCACATTATTACCAGAAATGTGTCACTATCACATTTTCAAACACCTTCTCGGTGGGCATTTACAGTTACGTGTTAAATGGTCCTGCTGACCACAATTAAAGCACTCTCTGTCGGCTCCAACTTACTGCACATCACTGAAGCAGTGTGTCCCATTCAGGAATGCAAACAGAGCTGATAAGCAGTTCTCTGTATTCTTTTACAGTCCACCAGTGGCGGATTCAATCCCAATAGCCGAATCATAATCTTTATCATTATTATTGGCCGCACATCAATTTTCTTAAGCTGCATAAGTTGTTTGCACAAAGTTTTCATTTAACTTTAGTCATACTTGTCCAGGGAAATGATCCCTGACCCAGAATTTCCATTATAAAATAGACATCTTTTGCGTCAATTACTTAATATCAACAAATATCCGACATTATACATTATTGATTTCCAGAATCTTTGGTCAAAGTTGTCTTTACATTTTACTAATGTGGTATTTTCAGCAACAACACTGATTACAAGACAAGTGTATATTTAACATCCGGAAGCCGGGCTGAATAAGCAAACACTGTTGCTGTACTCCCAGCATAGCTGGACCCTCAGTCACTCCTCAGATATTAAATACAGACATCGTCTCCAATCATAAATACCAGGCTATATGCATTCGTTTTTTATAAAACTATAATTTCCATAAATTCTGTCAGACATTTTATTTTCATCACATATAGGTTTCCACTATATGTCTTCTCAATCTTTCCCTACATGCCAGTTCCTTCTGTATCCTCTCCTTTCTTTTCTCTACATGCCAGTTCCTTCATTATCTAACCAGTACATGATTGTTTGACTACAATCCCCACACACACATATCTCACACACCAACCTTCTTGTTTTCCCTTCACTTCCCTCTTCCATCAAGTTTCTCACTTACAGTTCCACTCTATTTCTATCACTCTATCACTCTATTTCACACAGAAAGCCTTATTGCTGCTTGCTACTTCAATCCTTATCATATAAATTTAAGTTCAATAGACATCTAATGTCATGCATCCATTTACTGGATGAAGAAGTAAAACCCTATTTCTCTCTGCAGTTCGACTTTTTTTTTTTTTTTTTTTTCTTTTTTTTTTTCTCAATGTCTAACATACATTTTCCCTCATAATATTTCCTCATTTGGAAAAAAAAAAACGGTGTGTCAAATTTGGCAATCTTGCTCTGAGATTTTCCCATACTGGCTGTTTCTGTTACTCTGTGGATTTTTCAGTTCGACGCTGCGTCTATTAATCTGATGGACGTCTCCACCAGATCTGATCCACTTACCCTCAGACCAGGCAGGGCGCACCCAGTGCTTTCCTGACGGATCGATTAACTCCCAGTAAACTGCTACGTGAGTATCCCTCGATTTGCAAAATCGCAGCCCGTGCCTTATTTTGCAAATACGCTCCTCACGCAGTTAGCCCCACTGCATTAACCCTTGACCCGCCCGTAAGTCTCAACCGACCCCCAATTGACTGCCGTACGAAGCTCACTCGATTTGCAAAACCGCACCCCGTGCCTTGTTTCGCAAATACGCACTTTCGCACATTCCTAGCAGTGTTGTACCGGTGCTCTTGACTTACACCACAGAAACGAACAGACCCAGCCACTATGATTTTACCCACAATTGAATAATATTTTAACCCAAAATAAAATATTTTAGCCGTCTCTTACCAGAGATGTCTTGGATTGCCACGGGTTCGTTCTCATTTGATTCCAGTGGAGCCTCTCCTGGCCCTGATAGCGGTCGGCCCCTCTCTCTGAAACTTACGAGGTAGAGCTGGAACTGCTCAGTCCAGGTGGCCAAACACCGTCCGCTCTCAGGTCCAGAAGGCACTTCCAAGGAATCCCACTCTTCTGACACCAAATTGTTGTGGCAAAACTTCTGTTAAACATCATCACTGCGTAAGAGACACTCAGAGTCAAATTAATAAAGAAGAAAAATATTTATTCTTGCAAGAATAGGCCCAGTCGCCAACACAGCAGTTACCCTGTGAAGTGAGTGACGCCCCCCAGGAAGACATGAGACAGCCTTTATACTCTTTTCAAGGTTCCTCCTCACAGCAGTTACCCTTTCACCCACTCAGATAAGGTCCCCACTGCTGTTCAGTTTCTACTAAAGACACAACCTGGCCCTGAAATAAACTAGCCAAATCTTGACCATTCCTAAGGTCAAGAGGTCCTGTCCCATATATTCCTGAAACGTCACGCACAAGCACGTACACACATACTTTTACACATTGAATAGGTTCAATCCCTTATGATATCTGTTAGGAATAAATGACTATTAAAATTTCTACAACACGTCCATTGCTGGAGTGGCTGAGAATCGTATAATCACACCAAACAACATTGGTTGTAATGTGCAATTTGTAATGGGAAAATTATTTGTTGTGCCGTAACTTTTATGTCAAGAGGAAATTACTCAAAGCGAGATCGCGCACTTTAGTCGAGAGGGAGATTCATGTTCATCATAGGCGAGCTACTACACCATCAAAAATATACAAGTATCGAAAATATTTACTTTCAGTCATGTTCATGTAGTGAGAAATAATATTAAACTATCCAAGTGTCCGCTGTTACTTATATTATACTTTATAAAACTACATCAAGTAATCATGAGTCATGACTACTATGCAATCTTAGCAAAGAGTCAGCGGCTAACATTACCAGAGAACAGATGTAACGTTAACACATTAAAGAAATTTAGATTTCAATATTTAATTTATATCGTCTAGTTTTGCCCTACATTAATTTCTTGCCTTTTTAGTAGGTGGTATGAAGCAGACTCGACTGTGCAAAGTCTTTTATTACAAATGATTTGTTAATCACTCAATGATTGAGGTTTTATAAGTCCAGAATTTAGATTTAAAGGAACAACCTTATCAAAATTGAAAATCCACTCAAATAATTTAAATGTTGAAGGAACTGTTGATGTGTTTGCAAGGAACCACAAAAAAACGCAGAATACAGATGAATACATGATAATGTTAGAGAAAATTATCAAACACATTTTCAGATGACTGCCTTGATTTGTGGATGTTTATTTTTTGTTATAAACGTGTCATAGTTTACAGATGTAAAAAGTGCCTAGATGTGCTTAGATGATAAAAATGTGTTATCATTATTGATCATTATATCACACTACAATAGGAAATTACTTGTCAAATAAATGAAACATTATGAAACATTAATTTGAGTTTAAATTGTTTTATTAGCTTCTGTTTACACCTGGCCAGATCGGATAGCTATCTGATTGATCAAAACGATTCCATTTACACCTGGTCACATAAATTTGTTTTTGCAAAACGGATATAAATCCGATCTTCAATTCCCACGCTATATACAGATTTAATGGAGTTCACGTCACCGAAAGCAACAGATATGAGCTGCATTTTATTGATCATCAGCAAAACTTTCTGAATCAAAGACCGCAATAAGAGAAAGCAGCAACAGCCCTGGTAAGATCATTTCGGTTCTTTACTTTTAATGAAGAGGATTGTGTGTTAAGCGTCTGCGACTTACTTTCACTTTGATTTGCGTTAGTTTGCACGTTGGCTTGATGAATATGCTCAGCTGCTCATCTGCGGTAATGCATGTTGCAGTAGCGTCGTCATATCTGTCTATAACATGACATATAACGCTCTCGCACGTTTATTTGTTTGCATTTTTGGGAGGAGTAAAATTGACATGTGTTTTCAACAACCAGGTGCGGCGTTTACACTTGTCCAGTTTCGTCTGGAATGCGGTCCTGAAGTGGTTTGAGAGATTGGATTCAAATCCGTCTCGAATGCGTTTCAGAGGGCATTTACACCTGGTCTTTTCACGATCGGATAGCTATCCGATCACAAAAAACGCATGAAGTGGCCAGGTGTAAACAGATTGCAGTGATGCATGTCATGGTGAAACATTACTGAATTAATACTGAAATTAGGTTAAAATGAATGTTAAAGGTGTGCCCCCTAAAAGTACAAGTGGCCTCTGCCTGGCCCCCTCAGTTACTGTGGTCTAGAACCGCCACCGATTAATACAGGTTGTAGAAGTATCATTTATTGTTAGTTTTTTTTAATTTCAACATTTACTTATACATTTTAAATTGAATTTAAAGTTTAATTTTTGTTATTACCTTAGTTAATGTAGTATGAACTAAGAAGAATGATCAAGGTACAATTGCATTGCTCATATTCATACATGCAGTAAAAACGTATATTGCATAATGCATATAGTTCATGAAAGCTAGCTAGTTACAAATGGGACTTGCAAAGTGTTAAAAAACCCACATTTGACCGGTAATATTTAAATATTTAAATTATTTTCTGTAGAGTTCGTTCTGTACAACTTCTCATTTGAATAAATTCATATTTAGATATTTATTTCATTTAGCACATTTCAGTTCAGCATTGTTTTTCACGGAGTGTTATGTTTGTTTTTAATCCCAGTTTTCATTTAAAAAAATATTGGTTGAATAATCGGTTATCGGCACTTACGGTCAAAACTAAATATCGGTGTCGGTAAAATCCACTATCGGTCAACCTCTTATTTTGTCATTAACTGTTCCAGAAAGGAGATTCTGTTGGGAGATGCAGTTGAGTGTATCTGGAGGACACCGCACAGGAAGGATTGGTGGAAAAAGAGATGTGTGAACATGATTCAGACTAAGAAGAATTAGAGCGGAAAGACCAAAAGTTGACACATTTCAGACACTGATAGGTTAGGTAAGGTTAGGTTCAGTTTATTGTCCCCTAAGGGAAACTTGTCTTGCAGCCAGGTAAACATACAGGTGACACAACAGGTAGCCTAAACACTACATACACATACCAATAAACAACACAAACTACTAATTAAAAACACTGTTACACTATTACTCATCTATGTCATAGAATTGTGCAAATTTTGCAACAGAATTGCACTTGGTATAAAAGAGTTCTTAGTCCTATTGGACTTAGAACAAGGGACTCTAAATCTCTGACCTGAGGGGAGGACCTCAAAAGAACAATGAAGGGGATGATTTACACAGTCCAATATGGCATCTGCTTTCCTCATAACCTGCCTCTCATAAATATTTGTCAAGGAAACCTATGGACAGCCTATTAACTTGCCAGCCACCTTCACAATATGGCGGAGATTATTCTTCTCCCTCAGGCTGATGCCCCCATACCAGGCAATAAAAGCAAAAGTAAGAACAGATTCAATAAAAGATTTATAAAATAAACAGGATAACCTTATCGACATTAAAATAATTAAGCTTCCTTAGGAAGTACAATCGTTGTCCCTTTTTGCATGTTAATGTCAAATTTGAGTTAACTGTCTATCACAGTACCCAGATATTTATACTGCTCTACCACCTCTATGCTTATTCCTTTTATATAGGTGGGTAGAGGAGAACCAGGTTGTTTTCTCCTAAAATCTATAAGCATATGCTTGGTTTTAGAGGTGTTAAGCTGGAGAAAAAAAAACTGTCGCACCAACTGACAAACTCATCGACCACTGGCCCATGCTGAGATTCAGGTTTCTGCAGTAACCTGACAATAACTGTATCATCAGCATATTTTAGGATGTGTCTATTGCTATACTGGATCCTGCAATCGTTAGTGTAGAGGATGTATAGTAGAGGTGAAAGTACACAACCCTGCAGGGAGCCAGTAGAAGAGACTTGCCTTTCAGAAAGACAACCATTCACCTTAACTCGCTGTGTTCTATTTGTTAAAAAAGCCATAATCCAGCTCACAAGATTACTCTCAATATTAAATTCTGATAATAATTTACTAACTAAAACATGTGCTGGATAGTATTAAAAGCAGAAGAAAAATCTAAAAACAAAAGCCTGGCGTGTGTACCAGGACCCTCTAAATGTCTATAAAGCAGATCTAAAAGTGCAATCTGGGCATCCTCTACCCCCCTGCTAGCCCTATATGCAAATTGGCTGGGGTCCAGGGCCCCACCCACCCTGAACAGCAGAAGCCGCTTAACAATCCTCTCAAATGACTTCATGCCCAGTGAAGTCAATGCCACTGGTCTGAAGTCATTTAATGTGCTTGCAGAGTTGCCCTTTGCCACTGGATCTATAATAGATTCTTTCCAAGCCATTGGGACCCTTCCCTGTTCCCAGGACATCTCAAAGATGTCAGCAAACACCCCGCAGAGCTGCTCTGAACAGCACTTCAACAATCTCCCAGTAATTCCATCTGGTCCTGGACTCTTATTTACTTTAGTTCTATTAAATACAGACCTAACCTCCTCCTTTGTAATTGAGAAAGGTATGGATTCTACCTGGGCCTGTTCCTCGGTTAATTTCTTTAGTTTGTCTGAAAAGTCATGAATATCAAAACGTGAAAAAAAAGATGTTCAACGCTTCAGATAACTCGCTATCATATTTATACATTGCCAATTGGACTGGTTTATTATGTGTTTTTTGCAAGCCTATCATCCTTTTCACACCATCCCATGCTACCTTCAAGTTGTTACTGCCCATTCTTTCCTCTATCTTATTTTTATATTGCAATTTAGCCTCCTTGGTTTCTGCTCTGACCTTCTTAGTTGCCTCCCTAATTTCACGCTCATTCCCATTTTGAAAAGCCCTATGTTTTTTCAATAAAGACTATCAGAGAAGGATGGCCAATGAACAAAAGAAACATACCAGGGAAAGTAGTTCACTACTACTCAAGCCAGGGTGAACCAACTGTGCAGGAGGGTATTGTGTTCAAAGGTGAAAGAGCTGTGAGACCTGATGCATTCAGAAGTGACATGATACAACGAGGTCCCTCTGCACACCCTTGTATAGAAGGATGTTTGAGGAGAGCAAGAGAATGCCTCTAATGGCCAGGAATTAATGCGCAGATAAAGAGATACATTGAGAAGTGTGATCTGTGAACGTAGCTGGAAATGAAACAATCACTTTGCCCACATGAAGTGCCTGAACAGCCGTGATCTAAGGTGGATACAGATCTGTTTGTATCCAACAATGGGGACTCTATCTGCTCACTGTGGATTATTTCTCAGATTTCTGGGAATTTGATTATTTACCAAATACAAAGTCTCCCACTGTGATTAAAGGGTTAGTTCACCCAAAAATGAAAATTTTGTCAGCAATTACTCACCCTCATGTTGCTGCAACTCTCGTTCATCTTCGGACAACAAATTAATATATTTTACATTAAATCTGAGAGCTGTCTGACTCCTCCATAGGCTTCCATTGTAAATGAAACCTCCCGGCCCAGAAAGTTAGTAAAATAGTAAAATAGTCTAAGTGACTACAGTGGCTCAACTTTAAAGGCACACTATGATAGATTTGTATATTAATATAACATCTTCAAAGTCATTTCGATGGTAAACAAACTCGTAGTAGGGCGAATGAGTAAACTCGTAGTAGCTGGCAAAACTAGCAATGCAAGTTTGACAGGGGCCGCCACGCCAAATCTCGCGAGAATCACGACTTGCTTTATAGCACGACGTCACATACATCAAAAACACATGAAGCAGCCTCTATGGAAGACTCTAGCACGTATTTCAGACGTGAATCATGGCAGGGTTGATGAAGAAAACGAAGAAAGGCGGTCGGAAGAGTCAAGGAAAAGGTTGATGTCTGACGCTTCCATCCTACTGAACAGGTACCTGTATACAGGGGGGAGGGGATCAGGCCGTGAGTGCAGAGACAGCTCTGCGTGAGTGGTATTTACGACAGTAACGTTAAATACAAATACTCCAGAGCGACTCTAAGGGTCGCTGTTTGACAAAAACGGAAATCTTGCGTAATGTGCCTTTAAGTTTATCAAGCGACGAGAATACTTTTTGACTATTCAAAAATACTTTGAGAATTATTTTAATTTTTTTGGCATACAAAAAGTAAAGACTTTTTTCAACAATTTCTTTTTTTCTGTATCAGTCTCCGATGCGCGTTCACTAGAGCATCCCTCGCTCATAGCAGACTGACGGTTGGAGGGGAGTGGTTAAGGATATTCAACCCAAGTCAAAGGAACACCGTTCCAGAGCGGAAGCAAATATTCAGATTTTGATTAAAGATTACCACAACAAACTAATTTTACAAACCAAATTGTTTATCACAAGACTAGATATGTGCACTAACCAAGTAAATAGGGTCCATTTTGATTTCATGAGGTCTTTAATATCCCAATATTCAATTTCCAGCCATATTTTTTTTGAGTTTCATCTTTTTTGATGTCTTTAGACTCAGCTTTACTTAAAGGGTTAGTTCACGCAAATATGAAAATTATGCCTTTCATTTGTCTGTTGAACACAAAGAGAGATAACAAAATCTTAACGGTATGCAATAAAAAAAGTCAAGTCAAATTTTTTTATTTACTGCTTTTCACAATACACATTTTCAGAGCAGAAAATCATGTTGTTAATATGTATAATATCTTCAAAATCAAATGGTAAGGCTAACATTCTGCGAAACACCTCTAATGGTCCATTCACACCAAACGTGAATACAGCGTCTGGCGTGAGTGATTTCAATGTTAAGTCAATGTAAAGACGCGTTTACGCGTGTCTAGAGGTCCTGCAGTGCGGTAGATGCGAATTCGCCTTGTTTGCGCGAAATGAGCGTCTGGTTAACGTGAATGATTTTATTTAGTGCAAAGTTGAAAAATCTGAACTTTGGCATCAATTCGCGCCGCGTTAACCAATCAGGAGCCTGCTTGCTGCTGTCACGTGGTGAAGTATCTGGATGCCTCGATACATTAGTTTGTAATATGACTAAATGGAATAGAATAATAATGTTTCATATAATATAGTTTTTTTTTTTAATGTAAAGACAACCAACATACCATGGTGCATAATTTAAAAAACAGTTCGTGTCTGGACAGTCTTGTGTGAGAAAAAATAAATAAATCACAGGACAGGTTAATCTCTTTTGGAGGCTGGCTCCATTTATCATCAAAACAAAAATAAATGACAGATTAGGTGGATGAGGGTGATCCTCGCTCCGATGCGGGACAACAGGTCATCAAACTGGGCGGGGGACAGGCGGAAGTACTGCTGAAAGCGGCCGTCATCCAGGCGCAGCTCCTGGAGCGAGCAAATGGTGAAACTTGCCAAACTAGGAACGCCTCTGGAGGGTCCGGTGGACACAAGTACGGCGACGATGACCCCTATGCCGCTGTTCTGCTCTCCAGAGCAAATACAAAGCGGTAACTCTCTCGATGAATGCTCGATCAACATTTGCAGCACTTGCCCTTCCCACAAGAAGCCACAACACGCACAACCTTGAGGCGGATGCCTCAGCTCACAGATCACAACACACACTCCTCCACAGGTCACCTTTCGGCGAAACCTACGCTCACTCTCGCCCAAAAAAAAAAAAAACCTTGACAGGTTCTGCGTTAGATTAGACTGAGAAAAGTTATAGTACTTACATTTTGTTGTCCTACTGTTAGTTTAACTGGTTCTATTGTTCTCATTTTTAAGTCCCTTTGGATAAAAGCGTCTGCTAAATGAATAAATGTAAAGGTAAAATGTAAATGGATAGGCTACAACAGCAGAAGATCCCACTCATCTCCACTACAACAAGGAAAAAGAGGCTACTATTTAAAAGAGCTCACCAAAATTGGACAGTTGAAGACTGGAAAAATGTTGCCTGGTCTGATGAGTCTCGATTTCTGTTGAGACATTCAGATGGTAGAGTCAGAATTTGGCGTAAACAGAATGAGAACATGGATCCATCATGCCATCATATCCATCATATTCGCTAGCTAGCTAATTTTTTTATCTAGTATTCTATACTCTCCGGTCTCCGCTCGTTTACACAAACAACATTACAGAATCAGATCACTGTGAAATCTTTATATTGTATCATGCAGAATGTAATATATATATATATATATATATATATAGCCAAAGTATTGGGACACCCCTCCAAATCATTGAATTCAGCTGTTCCAATCAATTCCATGGCCCCAGTTGTATAAAATCAAGCACCTACGCATGCAGACGCTTCTATAGACAATTGTGAAAGAATGGGTCACTCTCAGGAGCTCAGTGAATTCAAGCGTGGTGATGTGATAGGTTGCCACCTGTGCAATAAGTCCATTCATGAAATTTCCTCACTTGTATTCCACGGTCAACTGTTAGTGGTATTATAATAAAGTGGATGCAATTGGGAACAGCAGCAACTCAACGTAAAATCACAGAGAGCTAGGGGTCTACGGCACAGCGCGCAGAAGTTGCCAACTTTCTACAGAGTCAATAGCTACAGACCTCCAAAATTTGTGTGGCCTTCAGATTAGCTCAAGAACAGTGCATAGAGAGCTTCATGGAATTTTTTTCTTTCAAGCATGCATAATTTCACAATAACAATACATCTGATTGTGGTGCATTAAAAATAACCTGTCGTCTCCAAAAACCTTTTTTTTTGTTGTTTGACTCTCCAATTGGTTCACACAGAATGTTTTTGTTTGGGACGAGTATATAACTAATATGCAAAATTATCCAACACGATAGGGGAATATTTGTGCAAATCAACATTAAGGGGATATGGGAATAATCAAGGGAAACCGTTCTCAGCCATAAATACTTACAATTGGGAACCAATGGTGGCCCTCGTTTACAATGCCAACTATGACCTCATAGTTTGCTGGGCCAAACTGAAAAAAAAAAAAAAAAAAGCACCATTATTAATAATCCCACATTTATAACGAACAACATTGCCAAGGACAATCGAGCCTTAATAGTCGAACTTCCGGTTCAAATTGGTATGGTTGCACAGATGTGTCCTCAGAGACTCCGGCTGCCATTCTTGTTCCAAATTATACCCTCAACTGTTGTCAAGGCAACACTCCACCTGCATTGTGTCAAAATGCCCCAAAGAACAGAGGGGTGGAGTGAGCAAAGCTCATTATCATTTAAAGGCATATGCACTGAAACGGCGTGCTGAAAACCAGGTCTTTGACCAGGTAAAATTAGTGTTTTCTTACAATACTAATGAGAATTTTTAATAAAAGTATATTACAAAGTTTTCATTTAGACCCTAAAGATTCATATTAACTTGTACAAAAATGGCATTATATGAACTCTTTAAAAGCTCGCTCAAGTACTGGGGACCTAAACCATTTAGTGCTTTGTAAGTTATCAGCAATATTTTAAAATGATTACGATGTTTAATTGGGAGCCAATGCAGTCTGGACAGAACCGGGTTAATATGGTCATACATCATGGTTCTGGTAAGAACTCGAGCTGCTGCGTTTTGGACCAGCTGTAATTTGTTATTAAGCGTGCAGGGCAACCACCCATTAGAGCATTACAATAATCAAGCCTTGAGGTCATTAATGCATATGTTGTAATTCAGATATATTTGTAAGATTGAAGAATAAAGTTTTACATAGGGCTGCACGATCTGGGGAAAATTCATATTGCGATTATTGAGGTGAATATTGCGATTGCGATATAATAAACAAACGGTTTCATGAGTCAACTTGCTTGGTTCTCAAGGAAATTGCACACAGATTAGTGATAATGCTGAAATGTGTATTTCTCAACTCAAACTAGCAACAGCAACTAAATGATTGATAACACCTATAATGATCAATAAGCCATTGATGTCTGGAGAAAAATTATTATTAGGCTTCAAAAAAAATATATAACAACTTTTAATTCAAGTGACCTTCAAATAGTCCTCACATAAACCCATAAAAAAACCTTACCTGTGCCCTTCCTGTCTAAGACTGAAATTTAATAAAGTTATCAAACTGTCTGCGCTGCATAAATGATAAATAGACTAATCCTTATTAAAGTTACAATAGTTCTTTAGTCAAGAGCAGTAAGTGTTTTTCTCTGTTCCTTTGTTCTTTGATTAACTTTAACGACAGAGATCAAAGGAGACGACTGGTCGCCCATGAGAAGGACCAGCACGCTCCTCTGGAGGCTCCAACGGCGGTAGCGCTTGTGAGGCGTGAGGGACCCACGGAGATTGCCTCGGCGGGGAAGCCCCACGGTAATCCTCAAATCACCCTGGTCATGCACAGAAGTAGGGTCCTGAGGTCTAGAATAGATGCTAGATCGGGGCATAGGCGAAGGGGACTGCACCTCCCTTGAGGTAAGCTAGTCTCGATCTTAGCACTATCATAGTCATATTCCTGCAATAGAAACATGAGTTATTCACAAAAGCTGCTTCAGCGTGCTGAATGCCCAAACACGAGATGCAGCTATTGTGGCCGTCTGCTGGCCCCAGGGAATGACTGTATCCAGAAACGCACAAGTGGAATGAAATCCTGAAAAGGACGCAGGGTCACGCTTGTGTTGATTTTTTAGTGAAAAATAACTCTTTCAGTGCTGAGGCACCCAGGGATAGCCGTGGTGTAACGAGGTTTACACACTCAGTTAGGAACGGCCACCGAAACCGACACACACAGCACAGTGCTGTGAAAACAGCAGTTTGTGAGGTGTAATGCTTGCGGCCTCCGCTGACCGCGCCGTCACACCAACACTGAACAAAGAGTCTTCAACGAAGTAGCAGTCTTGCAGAACTCAGAAGTCAGACAACAGCTCGGCTCCAAAGTGAAAGACAATGTGTGCGTGCGCCCGCTTCCTGTTTATACCTGCGCTGCGCGGCGCGGCGCGTGACGCTATTCACACACGCCAACGTTCATTGGCTCGTTCTGTAGATACTCAAAGATGAAAGGGCTCCCTGAAGTGATCCCAACTACGTAGAACGTGAACGACTGAAAGGGAACTGTTGTTTGATAATGTTAGCATTACCTAGAAGCTAGCCATAGACACCGTAAGAAGTGAATTTTCCCTTGTCAGTGGTGTAAAACAGCGATCCCCAACCTTTTTTGCGCCACGAACCGGTTTAATATCAGACCATATTTTCACAGACCGGTCTTTAAGTTGTGGTGGATAAATACACCAAAATAAAATGACACGACCAGCATAAAAACTGGGGTATATTTTAAATATATATAATAAACGTGAATTCAATGTGTAGGCCTACTTGCAACTTTATTAGCAGCGTCTTCGTAACATCGCGCCAACACAACATGAGTAACATCCTCTCTGCCCCCTAACGCTCTCTGGTCGCTATGGTAACGTTTATACATGCCTTCAAAATAAGATACACCACAAAAACAAATATAAAGGGCATGAAAAATACAACTCACTATAACGCGGAATCAGTGGGAGCCCTGAGCCTGTTTCTCTCTAACGAGACTGTCCCATCTAGGGCTAATGGGAGACAAGGATACCCAAAGTGTTTTGCTTATGTCCAGTCTCCTCCGTAGTTTGGTTTTGGTTGCTGTCACTGCCGAAAACCCCGCTTCACACAGATAGGATGTCGGAAATGGCAACAGGGTTTTCAGTGCTGTCGTGGCGATCTCAGGGTATACTGCCATGACTTTTATCCAGAACACCGGCAGAGTTGTTCACAGGCCTTCTTGTTCAATTTTTTTTCTTTCAAAATACTCAAAAGGCTTGTCTTTTAATGCGGGGTGCTTGGTCTCCAAGTGGCGAAGCAGTTTTGAAGGCTTCATTGCCTCATTAGAGAGCTGGTTGCCACATATTATGCAGAGCGGGCTTGGTGCGTGTAAATCACCTGTTGCGATAATTCAAGTAGGACTCCTGGTATTGTCTGTTAAATGCAGCTTTCTTTTTCTTGGAAGTCGTAGGCTCTTCTCTCTCCTCAATGGGCCGTTTCCCCTTCGCAAAGAAACTTTCCAGAGACGTTTGTTTTTTACTCATTTTGCTAGCTTGTGGGTTTATTTTTTAGCGGTAACGTATCACGTGACCGAGACAAGCGTTGCAATCATAGGGTTGCTATGCGCCAAGAGTGAGTCATAGACAGATGTAATGGAGAGATTTTATTATTTTAAAATGTATTATTTTTCAAAATAACACATCGTTCAGACTCAGATAATAAATAAAACTGTAATGAAAGATAATGAAAAAAATAATGTAAGTTATTTATTCTTTCTGTGCAGCCCGGTATCAAATGACCCACGGACCGGTCCGCGGCCCGGGGGTTGGGGACCGTTGGTGTAAAATATGTAGTTGGATTGTTTCATGTAACTTAGTTCTTCTCCCTCGCTGTGTTATGGCTTTGCTATGAGGGGATAAATGTGCTGGTTACGTTCGTGAGACAATCAGCTGATTAGTACCATTGACCGTAAAACAGTAACGTAGCCTACAGCATAACAGATACTCTCTGCTGTCTAAGACAAAGACATCTCCTGTCGGCCACCGTAACTTTTGATGGTTGCAATTCGTGACCTCACCACTAGATGCCGCTAAAAATCACACACTGCACCTTTAAGACAAGCCGCTGCAAACAGAGACGTGGATCTCACACGCGCCTCATTCTCTCATGAGTCACACAACTCGTTTATCACAAGACTGCTCTTATGTTATGAAGATACTCGACAAAAAGACATTTTGGCATAATTGTGTGTGTTATTGTTCGTTCAACCGCGAAAGAGAACTGTATTCGTGCTGTCTTGTGTGCACGCACTATACTAGCGCAAGTCTTTCTGTGTCACAGTCAGGACATTCACATGCACCGCGCTCTTTTTTTGTCTTGTCATTGAGCTCATTTTTTTGTACATTTGGAGTGCTGTCAGTACAGACAAAAACGACAAAAATCGGTGTTGCCTACACCGTGTTATCCTCTTTTTAAAATTCTCACCCTGTTGACTTTAATGGGGCAAGTTCTAAACCTGCTTTTAGCCTCTTAACATCCTTGATTTGTCATTACAAGTGCACAGCCATGTGAGTGGTGTTATTAAGAGTGACCCCGGTCAATCTGACTGCAGTAGATGTGAAAGATATTAATGAAAATGATGTTAATTCAGCCAGCTCACATACCTGTATTTACTTCCTGTTTTCGGTCGAAGTCCGCAGTAGTGATTGTCGAGTTCGCGCTCGCGATCATTGGTAACTAAGCAACAGTGGAGACTCAGACTGTCAGCTGTCAGCCGATGACGGTGCTGTGTGGTGTTCTGATATTATGATATTCTATGACATTATGATATGATGTTGCTTAGTTACCAATGATCGCGCGCGCGAACTCGACAATCGACTACTGTGGACTTCGACCGAAAACAGGAAGTAAATTAAAACTGATTAAAATAAATACAAATGGGCGGACCAAGATGGCCGAGTAGGTAGACGCTTACTGTCGAGCTGCGCAATCGAAAAGTTTGAATACGGTTAAAAACAACCTTTCTGTTTGGACCTTATAATAATTTATAGTGCTTAACGCTAAAGGAACTTTGTGAAGAGGATTTAACCTTTGAGATGTCGACCCGCGACAATAAAAGACCGCTGAAAAACCCAAAAGCAAAGTTGACAATGCCAACAGGTGATGCTAGCCACTCCGCCTCAGGAAGAAACCCTCTAATTGATAACATTCATGACTACACGACTGGCTCGGTGACTTTGCCTGTAATGGAGGATCTTATGGAAGAATTTCCTCCTCTGTCCCTGTCGCCCAGACAATCTCCAGCTCCAAAAAAACCGATGCTTTCTTCCAAGGTAGAAGACATAGATGTCGTCGCTTCCCTGTCAAAACTAATAAATGATAGAATGGATGAGCTGGCGTTGCAGCTAGATGGTGTTAAAAAAACTGTGGACTTCGCGTGTGAGGAAATAAAAGATGTGAAAAAACGAGTGGGCACTCTAGAAAACAGGATGACTAAAGAGGAGAGTCGCATGGACACACACCAGCAACAGATCTTCGACCTGGAACGGTACTCTCGGAGGTGGAATCTGAGGCTCCTTGGTGTCAAAGAAGATGAAAAGAACGATGTCCGCCAGATTGCCATCGAGATCTGCCAAGCCATTTTACCTGAATGCAAAAACCGCATCCGTGATACTGTTGACACTGTGCATCGCAACGGCGCCAAGCTCCCTAACAGCAGCAAGCCCAGACCGATTCTCATTCAATTCATCTCAAGGGTGACCAGAGATAGCCTTTGGAAAGCTGCAAAGACGTCACAATTTCTCAAAGACAACCACTGGAAGTTTGCAGAGGATCTCTCAAAAGAAGATAGAGAACGACGGAACAAGTTATGGCCCATCATCGAAAAGGCGCGCAGTGAGGGCAAGAAAGCTTACTACGTTGGATGTCGTGGGTTCGTTAACGGGACAGAAATTTTCCCATCTTCAGGATAACTAAAGATGGTAGTTTACATAGGTATGTTCCATGTTCGCCTTGAATTGCTTTAAGTCATCTCAATGTTAAACCACTATCATCACAATGTCTTTTTTTTTTTTTTATTATTATTATTTTTTATTTTTAGTGTTTATAACTTTGCTTCCTATCTAGCTCTATTCTGTAGCCTACATAAGCTGAGAATTTAAGTTTTGTTTATATTGTTTTTGCCAAATTGTTAGTTCATGCTGCAAAGCTCGATCCCTTTCTGAGGTAGATCATTTAAATACTTTCCTTGCCTTACACATAAAACAAAGTAGTTTATATTTGTTATACATTGTTATGTCACTTTCTATTGTTTCACTTAATGCCAGGGGGTTGAGACAAATTTGTAAACGTAAAGCCTTATTTTTGTATGCAAAAAACTTTAAATCAGATTTTTCTTTCTTTCAAGAAAGCCATTCAGTAGCTGCTGATGTAAACTTTTGGAAGTCCCAATGGGGTAATGATGCATGGTATTCACATGGGTCAGAGAGGTCAGCTGGGGTCACAACTTTGAAAGGTTCTTTTAATGGTACTATTCTTCATTCAGATTGTGATTCTTTAGGCCACTAGATTTGTCTACTAATTGATCATAACCACTCTATTTTTATTATTATTAATATTTATGGTTACAATACCAAGCCTGAAAATGATAAATTAATTGATTCTATAGATGTAAGGTTAACTTTCTGGCTCTCCAAATACCCTAGCTCATTTATCTTAATTGGAGGTGATTTTAATATTACTTTAAATAATTCAATTGACAGGTGGCCCCAAGTCCCTAATTCCAGAGATAATTTAAAAATGAAAAATTTTATGGAAAAATTTAATGTAGTTGACATTTGGCGAGAAAAGTTTCCTAATAATATATCTTATACTTGGAGTAACAGTTCAGGTTCAAGGAAATCTCGAATAGATTTTTACTTAATTTCTAATAATATACCGAAAGACAGTGTAACTGTCAATATCCTTAAAACACCACTTACTGATCATCAAGCAATCTATATTAAGCTCCAACTCTCTGCTCATAATAACAATAGATACTCATATTGGAAATTGAACAGCTCGCTCTTAGGACATAGCGCTGTGAAATTTGAAATTAAGCGGTTAATAGAGCTGTATTGGGATAAGGCTAGGGAAAATAACCTGTATTCTGCTAATTGGGAACTTTTTAAATTTGAAGCAGGCAAATTTTTAAGGCAATATGGAGCTAAAATGGCTAAACTTAAGGCAGCAGCAGAAGAAAAACTAATTGTTCAAATCTCTTCAATATATCAATTACCACCAGATGGAGTATCAGAGGAGGATAAATTACATCTGAGAGAACTTCAATGTCAACTCAATGATTTATATCGTGGAAAAGCTGAAGGAGCTTTTGTTAGGTCGAGAAAAAGATGGATAGAGGAAGGTGAACAAAACTCCGCTTATTTCTTCCGCTTAGAAAAGCATAGATCCAAGACAAATACTATTCATCAGTTGAATATAAACGCCACTGTCACTGATGATGCCCAAAGCATCTCCCAATTTTATGTCTTTTATTCACAGCTATATGAGTCTAAGTACAATGCAGATACAGCGACTAAATTTATCAACTCTATAAATAATGTAAAAATGATAGAACACACTGATAGGGTTTATTGTGACAGTCCACTTACAAAAGAAGAGGTTATTGGAGCTATTGCTCTTCTTAAAAATAATAAATCACCTGGCAACGATGGACTGGTATCAGAATTCTATAAGTCATTTTCTGATCTACTAGCACCTTTTATGTTACAAGTATTTGTCGAAAGTATTGAAAGGAGTACTCTTCCAACGAGTCTCACGCAAGGCCTCATCACCCTAATCCCAAAGCCTAATAAGGATCCGCTTTTTATTGACAATTGGAGACCAATATGTCTTTTAAACAATGACTATAAAATCATAGCTTTAGTGTTGGCCAGAAGAATAAAAGATGTATTAGATGATATTATAGACGAAACTCAATCTGGTTTCATGAAGAGTAGGCATATCTCTAATAATCTCAGACTAGTTTTTGACATTTTGGATTACTCAGATCTGATACAGGATGACTCATTTATCCTCCTCTTAGACTTCTACAAAGCTTTTGATTCTATTGAGCATGAATTCATATTTCTCTCTCTTAGAAAATTTGGCTTTGGTGATATGTTCTGTAATGCTGTCTTGGCCCTGTATTCAAATGCTAATAGCTCCGTTAGAATGAAAAATGGCACAACGTCAAGATTTAATCTTAAACGCGGGATCCGACAAGGATGCCCAATCAGCCCTTATTTGTTTTTACTTTGCATGCAAATTCTTTTCTCTCATATTTCTAATAGCATCGTGAAAGGTATTAGCATAGCAGGTAAAGATATACTCATCAGCCAACTAGCTGATGATACGACAATTTTTCTTAAGAATGCCAGTGAGGTGCCTATTGCCTTAAGAATTATTGAAGAATTTTCCACAGCTTCTGGCTTGACTTTAAATTTAAGCAAATGTCAATTATTACCTGTCAAAGATTGTAAGGATCAGAATATTTGTGAGATTCCCAGCCGAAAGGAAGCGAATTATTTAGGCTTAATCATTTGTAAAGATGAAAAAAGAAAAACTTTTTTAAACTTTCCACCGGTTATTAAAAAAACACAAACCAAATTAAATCAATGGTTGCAGAGAGACCTAACAGTAAGAGGAAGAGTCCTGCTCTCAAAAGCAGAAGGCTTGTCTCGACTAACATATGCAGGTCTTTCTGTTCATGTAGACAAAAAAACTTGTAAAGATATTGATTGTATGCTATTTAATTTTCTTTGGAAGAATAGAACACATTACATCAGGAAAAATGTCATAATGAATAGCTATGAACATGGTGGGCTAAATGTGTTAGACTTTGCTACCCTAAACAATACTTTTAAAATCAACTGGGCCAAACAATTTCTTAAAAATCCTGTTTCCATTTGGAATTTTATTCCTAACTTTATATTTTCTAGATTTGGTGGTTTGAGCTTCATATTAGGTTGCAATTACAATGTAGACAAAATACCGGAAAAGCTCTCTTTATTTCACAAACAAGTTTTGTTAGCGTGGATGCTCATATATAAGCACAATTTTTCTCCCCATAAATATATTATATGGAACAACCGGGATATTCTGTATAAGAATAAGTCATTATTTTTTCCTAACTGGATTGAGAAACAGATTATTTTAGTGTTTCAACTGTTCAATAGTGATGGACAACTTATGTCTTATACAGAATTTTTAAACACCTATAAGTTTCCAGCCACACCGAAAGAATATGCAATAGTATATGATGCTATACCTTCTGGTGTCAAAATGCTATTTAGAAGTGTTGATTTCAATATCTCTTCTGTTCCTTTCTATAATCCAATTGATTCAGATGTAGGTAAAATTTGTCTGACCTCTTCTAAAAATAACAATAAATATGTACGGTCTTTGTTTCAGAAAGAAGTGATATCTGTCCCATATGTTGTTTCATACTGGAATTCTTTTGTAAATGATATTAATTGGAAAAAAGTATGGACAATTCCCAATAAGTTTTTTGTTACAAACAAGGTCAAAGAAATTTCTTTTAAAATTATCCATAAGTACTACCCTGCTAACCACTATATGACAAAATTCAAAAGGGACATTGATGTGAACTGTTCTTTTTGTGGAAATCACCCTGAGACCATCCAGCACCTTTTTTGGATCTGCACACACTCCACAACCTTCTGGAAGGATTTCTGCAGCTTTATTATGAAAGAACTTTACAAGGACTTTACTTTGAAGTGGGAAAATGTTGTGTTTTGTTTTTTTTAGAAAACAAAGTAAAGAAGATATGTTCTTTATTATAAATTTACTAATTGTGCAAGCTAAATTCTATATCCACAAATGCAAATATATAAAACAAAAACCGGCCTTTAAATATTTTTATTATGATATGTTATCGTATATAAAATTAATTAGTGGTTCATTGAACAAAAAGGCTATAAAAACTAGAAATATTTGTATAACTTACAATTTGTTTGAATGTATGTGATACCTATCCCCCTGGCAAGGGTAATATTAAGCTGTATGTTTTGTATACTTTGTATGTTTTGTATACTTTGTATACTGCTGTTTACGTTTGAGTAATAAAAAAAAAAAAAAAAATAAATAAATAAATAAATAAATAAATACAAATTTGATCTGATAGCCTAGATAATAGATACATTTGATTAAAAACAAAAATAATGATCGCAACTATATTAATAAAACATTTATTTAATATAACAAACATAGAAACTAAATATTTTACACATTTATAATATTAATTATTAGAGTATTCTTTTTTTTTTTGGCTACATAATATATAGCTGCCGTTTAAATAATATGACGGGGCTCGCTCCAGGGTCCGTGCGTGGCACCTGGAAGACTGAAAACCCCAGGTATAAATAGTAGCCAGCCCTGCTTCTGAAGATCTACCTTCCTGCAGACTTCAGCTTCAACAAACACACCTGCCTGTATTTTCAGCTCCTGGCCATGCAAACATGTTTTGCGGTCAAAGTTTTGCCATACAAAATGTTATTTATTCATAATGGCAGAAAACTTAATGCAGCTTTAAAGCCTAAAGTAGTGGCTTGGCTTTGCTAAAAGTTTCTTCTGCCATGCACTTCTGTCACGTAAATGCGATCAATCACGTTCAGTAACTGCTATACACCGTTATGAGCAATTGCTTGTTTTACGTTTTTGTTCCTCAGCAGTGATTAATGAATCAAGAATGCACACCAACCTCTTTGTTCCTCAGAAACTTAATCTTTCGCTCTGCATGCTTCTGACATTCTTAATCATAATTCTCCTCTTTAATGAACTCCATCCTTTGTAACTTCCAGCTGTTTGTTTTGAAGCGGTCTTCGTCGCGTTTCATGGTGTGAATTTCCTCAGCAGATACTGCCCTGAATAACTCTACTGCCCCACTTAAAATATGTTAAATAAACAACTGTTAACGTACAGCATTGCGTAAAAATTGCATCCTTCCTCATTTGTCACCTAGATAAAAAAATATGTTATCCATCGGCATCAGCTGTCGTAAACACCTCCTCTTCCGTGGAGCAAGGGATTGTGGGCAAAATTGCAGTCCAAGAAAGCAGATTTATAGGCGTGGGGAAATCGCTTGAAATAATATATGACCATTTGTACGGTTCTATTTGTGTATTTCATTGTATTATTATTTTATTCTTATCTTATTATTTTGGCATTCGGCTGGGCCTATGTGTACAACAATCATCCAGCCTAAATAAATTATCAATTACATTATTATTAATAATATAATATAGTTAATAACTTGTTTTGATTTATTGTTTATTTATTATTTAACACCTATCACTACTTTTTTTTTTTTTTTATTGCTGTTCTGCATGTGAAATGTTTTATTTCTTCATGTATCTGGGGAACAGTTGTAGGCTATTTGTCAAAATATAATGCAAACAATAGCATATATTATTTAGAAATTCTGACCCATTAAAGTGATCAAATTAAATACAGACTAATATTCTTTGGTGCCCCTGACTCTTTTCATAACTCTGACGTTAATAATTGTGGAAACGAATCATCACAGTTTATGAATTTGTCTGAAAACCTAAAAAAAAAAAAATTGTGTTTCATGTGGTCACATTTAAATTAGGATCATTTAATTTAATTTAGGTACATTAAAAACCCTAACTAATTTAACTTTGTATTAAACTCAAGAACATTAATTTACAGTAATATGATTACCTGGTGACATAAGGCTATATTACATCCAGTTGACGGCTTAATTCATTAATTTATTTGTTTCTTTGTTTGTCTACGCAAGTCAATCAACACAAGTGTTTAGCAGCACTGTCAAAGAAAGAAAAGGACAAATATGCAGTGATGCATCATCTATTCAGAATCATAGTCCCTTGTGATTAGTGGTGAGGCAAACACAGTGTCTCGTTCCCTTCTTTCAGGGAACAAGTTCATGTGAACATAACCCAGACGTTCTCTTTCACTTCAGGAAGTTGTGCGTTGGGCACGATGACCACCTGGATGACGTCCTCGCCCTCATGCTGAGCTCATCTCAACCGCTCAGTCCCAATCTGAAAGCATTCACATGTCCCAGTTTTAAGTTGAATTTAAGATGTATGTATTTTAATTGCATACAAAATAAGTTTTAACATAAGCAAACGAATTAATGTTATTGTTATGCATATTTGTCAGTCATACATAAATGAGGTAAGGTTTCTTCACAGGCTGTTCTCTCCATTGAACATGAAGTCAGGAAGACACTGGACACAGAATCTCTTCGCAGGGTCAAAATTAGATGAACATTTTAGGAAAGAGTCAGAAATGAGAGTGAATGATCTGTAGAATGTAAATAATATATTTAGTTTTAATTTTCTTTGTATGTAAAGTAGTTGAATTTATACAAATTCAATCCACCCACGGCTACAGTCAATATTTCATATTAGAGAATGCCGTTTTTTTTTCCTTTAAGGGCAGATCTTAATCTATTTGTCTTTTATGTTTTTTAGTTTTAGTTCATGCTACTGTCTTGATACTACAGCTGCTTCTCCAATCGGTTGTGTGAAATTTAATTCTGGGTAAATCCCTGTACGTGTAACAAATATGATTAACTGTAAATAGTTTGTGATTTTTTTCTTTTATTTGTGAATTAATTTTTCTTTTATTTTTACATTGAGAAAATACAACAGTTCCAGGTTACAGAAATGTTGACGTGTAAGCAAAAAAAAGGACGTGTAATTAACTGTAAATAGTTTGTTTGTGAAATTTTTTTTATATATGTGAATTCACATATAATTATTGAGAAAATAAAAGTTCCAGGTTACAGATATTTTTAACATGCAGTTGATTTACAAATGTAGAAAAAAATATATATAGAAAAAGAGTGTTTTGAGTTTGACTGTTGAGTTACCTATCGCTTAGGGCCCCAAATCACGGAGTCAAGACATTTCTCTGGAGCACTATGTCATAAAAAAGGCCTCTAGTTTAGCTCTTCTGAGTATTGAGATGAATGCCCAAGCTCACAACATCGGCATTAAAGCAGCAGGGAAAGACTTTGCGTACCAAAACATTCGGAGAGTGGAAAGAATTCAATAGTTTTTTGGTAGTCATAAGTTAATCTTCAAACGTTGGTATTTTAAAATGTATAAAAAGTTCTTGAAATGTAGCATATCCTATAGTTATTCCTTTAAGTTTATTAAAATTATGCAAAATTATTAACACAAGCTGAACAGTAAAATTGATTTTGTAAATGCATACACATATTATGGTTGGCACAAATCGTGGGCATTCCCATGGCTAGGGAAACATTAACGCAGTTTAGATGTATTTTCTTTTACTGTGCATAGATCTGTTCATGGTTTGAGGAGGACCGTTTCTCATGCAATAAGAAATGCTGTCCAAATGTAGTATTTAAAATAGAAGTATTTAATGTATACAAAAGTTTGTACTGGTGACGAGTTGAGAGACATGGTCCTCACATCAAGGCTGGTAACAAATAAATGTAACGTGCAATAATATCAAGACGTGGTCTCCCATATTTATTATTAAACTACACATGTCCCCCAAAGAGGAAAATCCTATTCTTATCCTATTCTTGATTAAAAAAAAATCACCATTGTGTAATAATGATCTTTGACAGTGACAACAGAGTTCATATTTCTATATGCCAATACTTACATTAAAAACCTTATTTTGTAGTTTTTTTGTGGTAGCATGAGGCTTAAAGAGGTATCTTTTTGAAATGTGAACTGAAACACTCCTCATATAAGGCTAATTATTAGAAAAATATGACAGTGTACATTTTTTATAAGAGAAAGCTAATATACACCCAAGCTTGACTGATGTTTGCAAGCTAAGTACACACAAGATTGACTTTATCCACAAGAGTTTCTTGTGGTGAATAAGCATTAAACATTTATTCAGATTAAAGACACTTATATCCAAAGCAACTTATACATTCTATCAACAATAGTGTAACTTGAAAATCAAGCTCAGTTTGGTACCGATAGTGTCATGTTCTACTATTTGACTGGTCAAGCTTCCATCACCACACGCCAAAGACACAGTTTACAATGAAATGCAAATTTGTCACAATCCAGTTTCCAATGTTGCTCAAAACTCCACATTTTTCTTCTTCCATGGAAAACAAAAAAAGGATTTTGGAAAGAGACGGTGAGAATCACACACCTGTTTCAGTGTGTGGAAAAGGCTTACATATCTCCTTTCTTTTGCAGAAAGAAATCTTCAGAAGCTTTGGAGCAACATGCAAGGGAGACGATGATGACAGAAGTTTCATTTCTGAGTGAACCGTCCCACATCAATTTACTTTTATTGTACTACTGCTACTTCAACATATGGAAAACTCCTCGAAAAACATGGCATTTCACAGCAACCTTTACTCTACTATATTCCATCACTCCAAGTAATGTATCTTAAAAAGTCTCCCACTGTTTTTAATGCTATGTCAGCTTCTATGGATATTTCTAGGGCTGTCACTAATGATTATTTTGGTAATTGGTCGATTATTTTGATGATTAATCGAGTAAAAAAAAAAGTGGTAATTAACATAGACCTTAGTAGAGACCTAAGCTTTTAAATGACTTAAAATACATCTATAATGATGAGGCAATAATGTAATAATATGGTTTTATGAAACAACAGTTAAAATACATAATATACATAATATAAACAATCATCTTATGTACATTATGTATTATAACAAAGCCAAGTGATTGTTGTTGTTGTTACACATATAACTTAATCAAATACCTTAATATTTAATACTGGCCAAACAACATTTAATTCAAATGTTTACTTAATCTTGGAAATGTATTTATTATAGAAATGCTACAGCCACTGTAATTTCTTGAACAGGAATATTTGAAAATCAAAATTGAAACTTTTATTTTGAAATCGCAATGAAGAGTTTTTTAGGTTCAGGTTCCCAGATAAACATCATAAGCAACCCAAACTCACAGCATATGCAGAGATGGATTCAGAGCTTCTCTGAAACACACATAACCTACACACATGGAAATAAATAAAGCGCATATATATATTAGATCTGCATATTAGATTTATTTTACTTATTTAAATGAATTGCAGCTTTTGGGAATGGTTTTTAAATGGTTTTAATACATTGTGCAGCTTTAAAAAACGGTCTAACAATGCGGTTGATGGATTCTCATCTGTGATGTGCGCCACTTCCGGTATTTTACCGGTTCCTCGACACGAGCAAAATGCAAAAAATTTTGTTTTTTCAATCGGGTACTCGAATTTAATCGAGGAATCGTGACAGCCCTAGATACAGTATTACAGAATTCCCATTGTGAAATCCAGGTTATTTAAACATATAATACAGTAACAGATAAAGTTATATAACGGTATATATTGACGTTATTTTTTTTTATTTGATCCTGGACTGACTTTGTTAAAAACCATTGTTAAGGATGTCAGCAGTTTAAACCTCAGTTTTCTTTGGAAATGTACAACAGTCCATTGCTATTTTGGGAGTCTTAGATTTAATTGAATGACACACTATGTAGTTGAAAGTGCTGCACCTGGGGATGAGCTCTGCTCCTCTTGAGGCCTGAAGATGAACTGTTTTAATTTGGGACAGTTCTGCTGTTTTAAATGTCTCAGTAGATGGCTGAACTGGCTGAAACCCCTCGCGCATGACGGGCACTGGTACGGCTTCTCTCCGGTGTGCACGCGCTCGTGTTTCTTCAGGTTTCCAGACTCAGCGAAGCTCTTCCCACAATACGAGCACGTGTACGGTTTTTCTCCAGTATGGATTCTTTGGTGCATTTTCAATTCGCTGGCTCTAGTAAAAGCACTGCCACACTCGGAGCACACGTGCGCTTTCACACCGTTGTGTTTTTTCTGGTGGTCTTTAAAATAGCAGAGCCATAAAAAACTCTTCCCACAAAAAGAACACACGTAGGGCCTCTCGTTGGTGTGGATTTTCAGGTGTCTTTTTAAGTGCGCCGCCAAAATGAACTTTTGACCGCACTGATCACAGTTAAACGGCCTTTCTCCAGAGTGAGTGAGCAGGTGAGTTTTCAGGCTCGTTGCGTGTGTGAAACTCCTTCCGCACTGAGTGCACGTGAAAGGCTTCTCTCCGGTGTGAATCCTTATGTGATCCGTAAGATTTGCTTTATGCGTGAATCTTTTCCCGCACTGCTGACATGCGAATCGCCTCTCTCCAGAGTGAATTCTCATGTGATCCTTAAGGTTTCCTTTGTGTGTGAAACTCTTCCCGCACTGAAGGCACGTGTAAGGCTTCTCTCCGGTGTGAGTCCTTATATGATCCTCAAGGTGTCCTCTTTGTTTAAAACTCTTTCCACAATGAGGGCAGATGAGAGCGCTTTTCTGTGAGCCATTATTTTCAGTCTGTGAGCGACTCAAAGATTTGTCACTAGTTATGAAAGCATGAGGTTCCTCAAACTGACATTTCTCCTCCACTTCATTCAACTCTGGACTTTCCTCTTTCACCTCCACCAGGTCTAAAATGAACACAAAATACAATATACCAAAAAAAAATCAAGATATTTTTCTCACACTCTTGGCATTGCTGCAGTGATGATGCACTTTGGTTTGCTTTTTTCCTGAAAAATTACTTTGTGATTGAAGGGATGTTACTTTAATATGGTACAATATCAACATATTCCATGTCAACTGATTTACATAAATAAATAGACCCCATAAATGCCGTAAGTTGATCAAACTGGGGACCAACCTTTTTGTTCTTCTGAGTCATCCTTTAATATTTTGAATGGTTCTGGATCACTCACGTCCCCAATCACCACTCTGACGAATTCCATCTTTTCAATGATGTGTTGAGCAGGATTGGTTATTCCTGTTTGTCTGAATCCACGTGGCTTCTTCACTTGTAGAATGACTGAAATATTCCCATCTCTGGGCAGCAGCTTCACTGGTATGGAGGTCCAAATCTGCTGAGTCACATTTAAAGGGTTAGTTCAACCAAAAATGAGAATTAGAGACGGGACTTCACTTCTGCATCAGCTTTGAAAAACGCGGTAGTGTGTAGCGTTCACTTGACCGGATTGTCATCGCGGCTATATGATGGAGTTCAACATGGTAGCACATACGGGCCTGCATACGGGCCTCAAGTCATACATTGACTCACTGGGGCTCTAACCTGCAATATGCCCTTTAACCCCCTGGAGCCGTATGAATACTTTTATGATGGATGGATTCGCTTCTTTGGGCTTCAACATTTCAGCTACCATTCATTCCCATAATCAAGCTTGGAAGAGACAGGATATTTTTAAGAATACGCTAATTGTGTTTAGCTGACAGAAGAATGTCATTTGCACCTAGGATGGCTTGAGGGCGAGTAAATCATGGGATAATTTTCATTTTTCTATAGGAAATGTATGAAAATTATAGAGGATAAATTCTGAACGGGTGAAAATGTCACAATGCAAAAACTCTTAAATGGTTCTCAAATTGGGCTTCAACCTCTTTAAGTAAAATATATAATGTCCTATATCGGTCTTATTTTTATTTTAAGATCCAATATGACCAGTACATGATGATGACAGGTTTCAGTCGTATCCAGCAAAATGCACTTCAATCATTCACTTGCAGAATAAAACTCCCAAAACTCGACTCACTTTAAAACAAAAACGGTCAGAAGATACATAACAATAAATATTTCACTAGCTTTAGTGACACATGAACACAGTAACTTACAAAGACTATAAAGTGTACTGTACTGCAAGAAATAATATACGCAGCTTCTGTAATAAAATGTAGATAAAGCATAATTATATTAAACCTTTTCATTCTGTCCGTTTTTACTTTATAGTTGATGTGACCAGGCCTCAAAAAAACATTACAATATTATATTCGGCAATAATCTACATTTGTTTCACATTACTAACGCAAAATGTCTTCAATAGTAGGATAATACCGTGTCGTCTGGAGCACTTCTGTCAAAACTTCCATCCGTATTATATAGCTTTAAACACATTAATCAACTGAAGCGCTGAAAACACAGACCTTCCCTCGGCAGGATAACAGCAAACATCCATGTTCCTGGGACGTGACTGACGTCATCATGACTTCGTTCGGCGAAGCTAAAATAAAAGTCTCTATCATAAATATAACTAATAAAAGCTCCAATGTGTCTTCAGTTACTTCTAATTGAATTCGACTGTCCTTCGGACTTATTGAACGCAAAAATAAAAATACCAGATTTTTGATGGTTTATGAGAGTTTATTTAAAGATGTGATTTAACTGTAATAGCCTACTCCGCTTTTCTAATTCATTTCACATCATAACCATGTGGAGAAAAATCTTTTAAATAACTTTAGAGCGTTTGTGTAGTTCACACCTTAAAATACTATATATTGCAGTATATATTTGTCCATAATTAACTTCATAATAGAAAAGAACTAAAAAAAATGTTTAAATGAACAATTTATTGAAAGACTGTTGCTATTGTATACATATATATACCTATTGGGGCGTGGTGGTACACAACACGGTTTGGTAAGGTTAGGTCTTTTTTGTTTTTTGTACGGCTGGAAAAAAAAGGTATTTGGTCGCAATTAGCCACAAAACTGAAAAGCATCTCTTGTGTTATAAAAGTACAAAATTAGTAGAATAATGAAAAATAAAACTTGTGCAGAGATTAGTTTTCTTTGTATTTGAGAGTTGAATGGCGAATGCACAAAGTTCAATATTATGCTTTTTCAAGAAATCACAGAAGAGTGAGAAGGAGAAAAAGTCACTTTTCTATGAGGATACGGCGAGTGAAGCGGCCCTGAGGCTTCCCACTTCCAGGACACGCATATTTAATCACTGGACAGCAGTAGCCTACGACACAAAGCCAAATTATTTTGTCAGCACCTGACTCATTTAGTTCGGTTGAATCGCACCTAGAGTTCGTTTCCCCCCTTGGTGCGGATCGTTTGGGCAGGTGTGAATGCACCGATCGCACTCGGGTGCGCACCCAAAAGTGGACCAAACAAGCGAACCGAGATCTCGAAGAGGTGGTTCGTTTGTGGTGAGAACGTTATCCGACCTCGAACAGACCCAACTGCCAAAGAACTGCGCATTTTTGGACTAAATCAGCTGCCGTAGTCAGCCGCGCTGTGCATTATGTCACTGTTTAGCAATATTAATGCACGCGTCCGCATTCCTTCTGAAGTGACTCGCCGCGTGCATTGCATAAAACATTATTTTCAAGCCGCATCCTCGCTTCATTCTCAAATATTATTGTTTGCCTAAAGTGATGTAGACAAACTATATACTAAACTAACTAGGGATACAATCAGCCCACGCAGTCGTCTCTCCATAGTAAAGCGACGTGTTGTCTGCCACATGACTGCATTTTGATTCGTTTCATCAACTGATTCGGAACAGAGCAATCAGTGTAGTGTGAAAAGGAACCAAAACGCCTGAAAAATGCTTCAAAGTATAATTTTTCTCCCTTGGTCCGGACCAAATAAAACGAACTTCAGATATGAAGGCATAACAAACACAACTGATATATTGTTTAATTTTCATGGACTCCAACTTTGTTTTCATTAGTCACATGTTTTCCCACCAGTCCATCTGTTTCCATGGACACTAATCCTCATCACAGCTGTTTGTGGTATAGTTCATCACCATGTGTATTTTAGTTCCTCACCTTCACTCAGTGTAGGTCTGGTCTCGTTTTACGTTAGCGTTTTTTCTGTATTACCTGTTGGATGTGTATTAAACTCTGCCTTTGAACTTCTGCCTGCACCTTGCTAATAAATACACAATTCAAAACTGCAAAGGGTCTATTTTTATTTGTGTACACTCACAATAAAAACAAAACAGTGTGCTTTTGTAAAACAAAGAAAGAAAAAAACCAGGATGCCGCTTTCTGCCATCCCGGTTTCCTTTCTGTGAAGTTTGTAGAGCGTGTTACAAAAGGGTCATTCTTCAATTGGGGTGGCAAATGAGAGGCAGAAATTGTAAAAATGCGTGCTTGTTTTCTTTTAATAAAATGTATTGCTATGCATTTAAAATTAGTTTAATATTCTATTCTAAAATTGAAGCTTATAATAACATTTAGATTTTTAAATAATTTGAATCAAACACTGGTGAAACAACCACTTATGTCTATGGTGTTACCAATATTTGAAGTAAAATTTTGATTAATTCTAAATAAACAGATATGCAACTTTAGGTAATAATTAATAAATAAATAAATTACTTTAAGGACTCACTTTCATTGATAATTTAAATATAATTTTTTGAAATAAATGTTTAATTGTTCATCTTGTCCCTTATTTTTGTCAAAGAAGAGTTTTTTTTTAATTGTATATACATAAAAAAGGCAGGAAAAATGGCCTGTGCTACCTTTATAGTCTTTCTTCTAAAATATTAAAACCATTTCACAGTCTAAAAACATTAAATAAGATTAAATGACTCTGAAGGAAAGAAATGTCGGATACGTTTTGAAGTAACACCACAGATGTAATATAACACCACAGACATAATATTGCATAAAAGGTTTTACAATTAAAAGTTTATTGAGCAAAATAATGAAATTAATCATGAGTAGGATTGCAAGTAATTGCTCTGATAAAAGAACATTTAGAGAACATCTTCAGTGAATAAATAATATATCCACAAACCTATTTAATAAAAAATGTAATCAGTAATAAAATGTAATCAGTAATTTAAAAAAAATCAGTACATCTTCAGTGAATAAATCATGTTTCCACAAACGTATGTAACACAAAACATAAAAAAAAAAAAAAAATCTGAACATCTTCAGTGAATAAATCATGTTTCCACAAACTCATTTAACACAAAACATTCAAAACAGCTCAGGGACTGGCCCTATTTATGGCAGTGTGCCTATCAGTATCACCATTTTTTTGTTTAGATTTTAGTGTTCTTGAAGGTATTCCCAAATGTCATGGATGATCTGAACAGACCTTTTGTTGACAGGTAGTGGCTCTGGGATGAAACAAATCACCTGATCATCACTGTACCAATGTATGTCATCTCTGGGGCTTGGCCAAAAAAAATTGTTTATGCCGTTCCTGTGCATACATTTGATTTTGATGTTGTGGTTCTCCACTTCCTGAATGATACCAGGGTATGGCTGTTCATCGTAATTAAGAACACACCACTGTCCAATGTGTTTACTCTCTATGACCTCTGGACGAAGTGAACAATCAAATGACAATTGTTTAGTTGCTGCAAGATTTTTCTTTTTTTTTTCATGCTAAGAGATGCCTCTTGGAGTGCATAACATGGGCAATCATACACACCCTTTTCAGCCTGGCAGAAACAACTTATGTCTCTGTATTTTAGAAAGCTGGGTTCAGTGCTCACCACTCGATGAATTTTCATCGTTCCCTTTATGGTGCTCAGTGTTTGCACTTCTTCCATCATAGCATTTGTACCCAGGCATCAACATCCTCTTCTCCAACATAAAACAGTCGTACTACTGATCCAGAATGTTTCAAATGGTAAAAGAGGGATTCTGCATCGGGCAAATCTTGTCCATGCCTAACCAAATTGTCTGCAGCTCTTTTAAGTGTTCCGCCTATCCCATCTGGTGCCCCCTTGCCATGACTGGCTTCGAAGAAGTTCCAGGTGGTTATGGAAAATCCTTTCTTGAAAGATACAGTTGACAAAAGGTAGAAGTTGGCTTTCTGCTTGTACTGTGAGGCTGGGCCATCACTAAAAAAATGCAGACAGGTCACATTTGGATGGTTCTCTTGAATCATTTTAAGAACAGGATCCAAGTGGGCCCAAATGCTAGGAGGGTCATGTCTTCTGCTTGGTGATATAGTGCAGAAGGGCACTGGTGCTGGCTCAGCCTGGACATAAAGCACACCTGTATGAAGTGTTGCCTGTTTGTGTGGACCCCCAAAATGAACTGCCTGTATCTCTTTTGCATATTTGCAGGAGTAATTTTCACTGAAATCTATAAGGATGAGGCATTCATTTGGGCCAAGATTTTCACGCAGTTTCCTGTACATGGAATACTGCCATCTGATGTTAAAGATGTGTCCACGGAACTTAAACAATCTGTCCTGAAACTGAGTCACAAGTTCATCCTCTGTCATAGCAATTTCCTTTTTGATTGTAACAGTGGAGCTATCACAACCATTCTCATGACTTATCTTTTCAAGGGATCACTGAGTCAGATTTACCTCTTTGTTCTCAGGGGATCTAAAGAGTGAACACGTGGTCATCTTGCATTCCTTGCATTGGCCATATGCGCACTCCTTTTTTGTCATATCACACGCAATGGCATCAGCCATTTCCTCCAGATTTTTGGAAGGATGCCAAGTGAAAACAGCTTGTCTGCCATATATTGCAAGTTCTCATGGATTTTGAAGAGGCAAGTATCCCGGTCAGCCTCTTTTGGCTGTGTAACCCAAAATGGTCTCTGGGCACAAAAAAAAAAAAAAAAAGTAAAACACATGCTTATGCTCTGCACTGAACTTCTCGTGGAGATTGACCATAATGTCACAGAGAATTCTTCTTTGCTTTTTTATTTTTCTTACAGTGACTATGTTTTTCTTTCCAGTGACAACCCTACTTTGGGCGGCAGTGGTTCAGGTAGGTTGTCTAAAAACCGGAAGGTTGGTGGTTCTATCCCCGGTTCCACCTGACCAAGTGTCGAGGTGTCCATGAGCAAGACACCTAACCCCAGCTGCTCCCGATGAGCTGGATGGCGCCTTACATGGCTGACACTGCCGTCGGTGAGTGAATGGGTGAATGCGAGGTAAAGCGCTTTGGTGGCCATTGGGTCTGTGAAAGTGTTATATAAATGCAGTCCATTTACATCTCTCAAAAAGAATGTTTGACAGTGCTCCTTAGACCTTGAGAGATTATATTCTTCTGTCTTACTGTGCGTTCACACCGGACGCGAATAGCGCGTCAAACTTGCGTCTACCGCGTCTAGTTTGACGCTTGACCACTTTGTGTTAATTCGCGCGTCAAGAGGGAAACTGACGCGCGTAAAAACGAAAGTTTGAAGCGAAATTTACGCGCGTCGGATTCGAAACCCGTTGGCGGCCATCTTTTTTATTTGATCGAGCATTCATTGGGAGAGTCACCGCTCTGTATTTGCTCTGGATAGCAGAACAGCGGCGTAGGGATCATCGTTGCCGTATTTGTGTCCACCAGACCCCTTGGAGGCGAACCCAGTTTGGCTAGTTTCAACCTGCGCCTGGATGACGGCCGCTTTCAGCGGTACTTCCGCCTGCTCCGCGCCCAGCTTGATGACCTGTTGTCCCGCATCGGAGCGAGGATCACCCTCGCCCTCATCCACCTAATAAGTCATTTATTTTTGTTTAGATGATAAATGGAGCCGGCCTCCAAAAGTATAACCTGTCCTGTGATTTTTTTTTCTCTCTCACACAACACTGGCCAGACACGAACTTATGCACTACTATGTTGGTTGTCTTTACTTTATAATAATATTTCATATAATCTAGATATGGAATAAATAGCATTCAATACAAAATGAATGTCTCATATATTGAAATCAAGTTTTATGTGATAAAATATTTGCTTTGTTGTGCATTAACCACACCAGGCAATTAGTCATATTGAAGCATCCGGATACTTCACCACGTGACAGCAGCAAGCAGCTAGGCTCCTGATTGGTTAACGCGGCGCGAATTGACGCCAAAGTTCAGATTTTTCAACTCGGGCGGCAGACGCGATTTCGCGTCAAACGCGTGAATGCACAAATAGCACTAACTAAATCATTCGCGCGTAACGCGCTTTTCGCGCCAGACGCTTAATTCGCGCCATTCGCGCGAACTTGACGCGCGAATGAGGCGTATTCGCGTCTACCGCGCCGCGCTCTACGCCTCATTCGCGCCGCAGGAATTTTTTACGCGCGTAACGCGTCTTTGCATTGACTTAACATTGAAATCACTCGCGCCTTTTATCACGTTTTCCACCTTTTATATGAAAAGCCAATCTATTTTTTGGAAGATATTCTGTAATTTATACTTTTTGATCAATTTTCCACATATCTTCCGTGCATAAATTTGTTTGACCCTCTCTTTTTTTGCTGCAGAATATCTTGCCTTTATTTCACTTAAAAGAGAGAAGTGAAACCTAAGGGTTTTTGTGACCTGTGATGAGGCATTGCTTCCCTTAAGAATGTTTATTGTTTTGGTTGTGGGGCTCTGAGGATTCTTTTTCAGCATTTTCTTCTTTAGACGGGCACATTTTGTTTTGTACTTTGCAGCTTTTTTTTCTCTATTTCAAGTTTTTGTTGCAGCTTTTTCAGTTGTCGGTAGCATTGCCTTCTCTCTGTGTATTTTCTTTTTTCCATGGATTTTTTGCCTGAAATACGTCAAAATACGATTAAGCCACAAGCCATCACTTACAACTGGTTAAGTATAATTTGAATTATTTACATACAAAATATGATTTACAGTTACAATCCCTTTTATTCGTCCTAAAACCTTACCTGGATGTGCTGGGTATCCTCCTTGGACTATCTGAACTTAATGGTGTGTCTGATGGAGTCAAGGTGCCCCGTTGTGACTCTTTCTGCTTTCTTGCCCTGTATTCTGTCTTATATATTCTCCAGTTCTTCCTTACTGCTCTCTTTCCCCTCTCTGGGAGATCTCCTATTCTCAGTCTTGTTTTGCACTGAATGTTTTTTAAATAGGTCTGCTGTTTCTTTTGAAGGAACTCTGCTCTTCGAACTGGGTCTGCATCTCTGCGCTGTCTATAAAGACGCTGCTTTTCAGCAGCAGTTAATCTTGCCATACCTGACAAAAGAGATACAATTATATGATTATGGATGTCCTGTGTGTTGTATTAAAAATATAACATTACTGGTATATTGTCTGTGGAGTTACTATAGAGTCTGTGGTGTTACTGGGAAAGACAGTAACACTACAGACAGTAACACCACTGACAAATTAGCCTAAATCCAGACTTTTCTAAAATGGAGGCTGCCATCATGATGAATTCAAGATCAGAGGACATTCTAGAAATATTAATAAGTATGCATTTATCAAATTTTTGATTAAAATATGTAAAATCTGCAAGTTATCAGCATAACACCACAGACACTAACACATGAACACATGAAATTGTCAGGAATTTAGCTAACTTTAAGAAAATGAATAAGAAAGAATGTACTCACCATGATCAACCAGCACCTGCAATGACCTTTACACACAGGAAGTAGTCCAAACAGATTTCCCCCTTTTCTTAAAGGGGCGACATCCATTGATGTAACACCACAGACATGAATTTGGGGAACACTACTTTTTTTGTGAAAATTACACATTTTTTTAAAACAATTTAATAAAATTGTACATGTTAAATAAAAACTATATTCATAATATAACCACTTTTTTTGTTAAAAATGTTATATTGTTGTAATTAAATTCCATGATATCTGAGATATGGTGGGAACATAGTCAACATACATATTTTGTTATAAATGCAATCTCTTAAACTCAATTAAATATGTATTTTAAAACTAAAAAGGATCTATTAATAGTGCACAAATTGTGTTTATCCTACAGAATACAAAAATGAAAACATTTTATAATTTATTGGTATTTAAAGTTAATTTCAACTGTTGTAAAGTAGAGGGACACCACTTGCCACCACAAATGAAGAATGACCCAAAAACGAATCGAAACTCTGCATATATAGGCTCTGTCCCAAATGGAACCATAAACCCTTGCAGTCTTCCTACGAGTCCGCACTTTCATGACGTAACACAGCTTAAACTGTAGGGAAGAAGTCTGCTGTGGAGCTTGCATCAGTGAGGGCTCAGCAAAAGTGCTCATCAAGGGCACATATCGACCATAAAGGGGGCACTCGCAAGCACCCTTCTGACACCTAAAATGACAAATGGGACACCCTACAGTCTCGTGGACTTAATGGACTCGCGCATGCGGCAGCCATTGTAAGTCCACAAGACCGAAAGTGCAAATGAAGTGTGCCATTTGGGACAGGGCCATAAACTACTAACAAGCTCTTGAGTGCCAAAAGCACTTGAACTCTGTTTTGGGTTGGTGTGTAGATCATCTCTTCTTCTTCTGCTCTTCTTGCTGTTTTGGCGGTTAGCAAACAGCAAACACCCTAATATATTACTTATTACTTATATTAATATATTTTTGGGAAATCCTGTGCCACAAATAGTTTGCACTATGAACTCACTGCTGATGGTACCACAGTCTCCAGTACAATGGAGCAGTTCTCATTGACGCTGCAGTATATGGATATTCACTCTGAATTCCTTGGATTTTACAGTGCTCCCGACAGCAGCGGAGAGATGTTTCAAAGATGTTTTTCTGAGACTGAACATTGGCATTGTTATGTTTTGAGGTTAACTTTGAATTAGTCAGATGTTAGATAATTATATACTATTTAAATATTGTTTATACTTATTATTATTTAATCGGCCTAACAGTAAATTAGAAACAAAACACCTGCAAGTGTACACTTAGAAGAGTAAAAATGACAGAAGGTTACGTTAATTCAACTTTATTAAAACTGCATATGGTAATCAGATTGCACTTCCAAAAGTCATACATTTGTGGGGAAAAAAACTAAATAAACGAATATACAAATTTATTTAAAGTATAATAAATAGAACATAAAAAACAAAGGCAGATCAGAACATTTGATTAACAAAACCGGGTTCTTTACATGGCAGACGGGAGTGTAGTCGAAAGCCGGGCGATAAAGGTCGGTAACCGGAAGCAGTCCAAGAGACATCCACAAATCCAGAGGAGCAAAGAAACTAAATAGCAGACAAATCAAATGAAAAACTAAACAGGCGTGCAAGCGGTTACAAGCGTTTTTTTCTCTGTGAGTTTCCAAAAAAGGAAAAAACATTAACGTGCAACAAGTAGCCTATGCGCTTAAGTCGCTGTCTGTTCAAGGAGTTCTGAAATGTCAATGATCCAATCGTGCCAGCGTTCTGTGTTTGCTGGGATATTAGTTATAAATTACATATGAAACTCTATACCTAAAAAGAAAAGATTAGCCAACCTACCTACCTTATTCAGTTTCACTGAGAACAGTGTTGTTGATCACCCTTTTTTGCCAGCGCATCGAAGTTTGGTGTCAGTTTAGTTGTGGCAATTCTCAGGACCGATCTCAGGTGATCATCAGTTAACTGGGATCTGTGGCGTGCCTTGATGATGTTCATCACACTGAACGTCTGCTCACACACGTAAGTAGAGTCAAACAACACCAGCATCTTCTGTGCCAACTGTCAGATGTTTGGAAACTTGGTTTCATTGAGTGAAGCATAAAACTTATCCACGTTCAAGGAGTCGAACCTCTCCTTTAGGATGGAGTCACACTGCAGATCTATAAATTCCAATTGCTACTCCTGCGGCGCTGTTTCTGAGCCCAGTGACAGGGGACATGACACCAGCTGAAATGACTTCTCGATTTTTTCAAAATCAGAGAATCGACGGGAAAATTCTCTGGGCAGGACATCCAGTGATTGCTTCGCATTTTGAGAGGCATCTTTCAGCATCGCTAGTGTGAGGAAATGAGCGAATGTGTTGTTTGAAATTTGCTTTGAGAATAAAGTCAATTTTGTTTTGAAGGCTTTCATGTACAAATTGATCTTTCCCTTGTAGCTTCTCGTTCAGCACGTTCATGTGTGCCAATATGTCCACAGCGAAAGCAAAATCACAAAGCCAGTCTGTGTCGCTCAGCTCAGGAAAATCGCCAGCCTTCCCCATTAACTCCAAAAATGAGCTTATCTCCCCTTTGAGCTCCCACACTTTGAGCTAAACTTAACCAACGAACATTAGAGTGGTACAGTAAGTCCTGGTGATCAGCATCAGTTTCTTCAAGGAATTGAATGAACTGACGATGGTTAAGTCCTCTTGCTCGAATGAAGTTTACGAGCTTTACGACTACCTTCACTACATGATCAAGCTGCAATACTGTAATAACTTCAGGAGACAAATCCGTTCAAGGAAGTTAATTTACTCGGGGAACATCAAGCCAGCAGTAGCCTACACTTGAGAACAGTCCAGGTGGAAACCATGGCCGTTTCTCAATACCAAGTACGCAAACTTCGGACTTGAGAACGAACTCCAGAGGACGAGAGGACGCAAGTCCGCAAGTCTGTAAGTCTGAAAATGGAACAGCGGCGTTCTTGATCACATCACTCAGCACGCTCTGGCTACTACTGTTATCTATTTATGTATATTTTAGGCAAGAATAAAACAAATGATGGTATAAAATAATACTCTGTCTCTTTTCGTCAACAATAAAATGAAATAGGCTATGTTATAAAACACCACTCTGCCACTTTTCCTTTAAAAAAAATCTTAAACATATTAATGGCCACACAAATGTGGTTCAGGCAACGCGTGCATTGATTATCTTCAATGCATATATTTATAACAACATGAAATATAAAACAAAACCCTGCTTCTTTTTGTTTTCCTTTTAAAAATATGAAACATTATAGATCATTAAAACAAACAGAGATATGGTTGTGTCATTTTATTTGATTATACCTGTACATACAGTGAGGAGAATGTAGCCTATAATAAAATAAATATAAAAATATTCTATATATTTTAAAATAAATAAAATACAATTACCCAACCCTGGCTCTTTTTGTTAAATGTCAGTTTTAATGATCAATAATATTCAGTATAAAAGTATAAGTAGCCTAAAATCTATAAGCTATACAATTAGAAATAAAGCAAAGAATCCAAAACGACTTGCCATGTAACAAACTATAGATTAATGAGACCAAAGATCGACTTATTCACAAGACGAATTATATCAGCACTAGACATGTTTAAGCACTAGACTTGAGACATCTGATCCAGCGGCAAACATCAGAAGGACTAGCCGAGGAAAAGCTGTTCCAGTCGGGGTTAATGAGCGTTGAACTCCGAAAACGTCAGAAATGGCCCATGGCTGCTTCCCAAATCACCTACTTATACTACGCCCTAAAAGTATGTACTCTTTTTGTGAAGAAAAAGTACATACTTTTGAGTGTGTAGCAAAAGAGTAAGCAAGCTTTGGGACATACTACTTCGTCATCATTAACGGACAGATCTGTCGCGTGCATCCTGTTACCGTAAACTGTCCTGTCAATCATCTTGTCACAGTGAAAATCCTCCATCAATCAAAATTTAATTTCCTACCGTTTCGGAGAGAACTGTAGAAGCACGTTCATCTGCCAGTCGCGGGTCTTTCATGAGGAGACTCTCCTCGTGTGTTTGCAATTTGAATGTAATGATGCATTTAAAAGTTGAAGGAGCATTTCACCCCTGGGAACCTTGATCTTCATTGAAAGTGGGTCATATATGTATTCGAAATCTGTCAAAATTTTCAAATTTGGTGCCTTTTTGACCGAGTTATGACCGAGTAACTTTATAGCGCATTAGTTTGGTAAACCACATTTCCCACAATACACCGCGTTTGAACAGCTCCAGAAGCCACTCCCACTAATCCATTCGTCCATTTCTCCCTGCTGGCTTCGGCTGTCGTTTCCAGTTAATTTTCGGGATGCGGAAATATGTATCTAGGAGGCCTCTGTCCATATGCGGTGCGAAACTCGGATGGTTCACAACACAACACTCCATGTCCGTGTCTGCCTCTGACATTTCTTCTAGAAGGAATTGGCATTTTAGAGATTCTTTGCAGCAGACAGACTCTAGCTCGGTGTCCATAGGCGCACAGTTACAGCACGAGCACCACCAATTCGCTACAGCGCGAGCAAGCCCGGGCTTCTCGTCTGCACCGGCCGCTGCCGCAGCCGCCGCCGCCGCCTCTTGTTCCTCCATCAGCCTCAGCTGCTCTTCGCTATATTGTGGCTCGTATAAATAGCCACGAACATCAGTTTCGAGCAAAAGATTTTCAAAATCCTCGTCTTCCATATCGTGTGTCGTAAATTCAGGCATTACGTTAAATCTAACTCCTTGAGCGCTTGTTAGCTTAGCTTGCTGTCTTCCAAGCAAGATGGCGGATTAATAGTTTAGTTTGATCTGTAATAGGCCGGTGGGGTGAGTGGGTCCCACGCCCTTGAATAATAATGAGCTAAAGGCTGTAGTTTTCTTAATATGCAATGAAATTTGTCTTCCGTCCTATCGTGACGCAAAATGACGATATTTACGCCACGATAGGACGGAAGTAAAACACTTAAATCCTTTTTTCTCCCATCTCAGAAAAAAACAAGCAAAATTCCACCATCATTATAATATATGCCTGGGTTTCTAACAATACAAACCTTAATGCAAATGGGTGAAGTGACCCTTTAATGGCTAAACATATCTTTACAAAAGTTCACAATGCTGCTGCAGATGCAATATAATATAGACAACATTGAATAAATACATTTTCGTCAGGTTAGATACTGGTAATTAATCACTCAAACCCCTTTATCTAAACATCTCTACATAACCCCCGGACTCGCACCCCTCCATGTCTGTAGTTTTTTAACACTTTTCACTCGTGTTTGTAGTTCTTATTGAATCCTCGTCCAGCGCGTGATGGGTTTTGGGCAATATCAGCCGTCAGAGTGCGCATCGATCTGCACTTCGGATTCTGACCGGAAATAATAGATCATCCGGGTATCTTTGGAAGACTCATTTCAACATACTACGATTTGGGACGTACTAATTCTATTTTCAAATACTATTTAGGAGGGATAGTATGCGAATTGGGACGCAGCACATGTCTGCCTAACAGTTTCTTCTTTGCTACTCTTAAGCCAAAGCCAAAAGGCATTAGATTGCCCCCTACAGGTTAATCTACAAAAGCTCACTCTACAACATCCCCTTCCCCCTAAGTTTACAATACAATTACCAGACATGAACTTCATTCCACAATCATGTGACCACAATACAGTTAATTTTTTTTAACCTAATTTCATAATCTTTTAAATGACCAGGCAATTTCCTGGTTCTTTGTGACCTTCTCATACTCACAACAGGACTAAAAGATATGTTAATTTCAGTTATTATCTCAGCAGCTTGAGAAGAATCCCGAGCTGCTTCAAAGGAATTGACTTCCCCTGGAATGTACTCAGCCCCTGTTGCCTCCGTCTCTTTAGAAACCACAGAAGCAGAATTGTCAAAAAAGTCATAATCAGGAGATTTACCGCCCATTTCCTCTCCTAAAAGTTCCACAAGCAATTTCTGTCGGCCATGAATTTGATCCACATGTCTTCGGACAACTCTCCCATCGCCCAGCATCACTTTATAAGAAAGTGGTCCAGTCACAGTCTCTATGTTCCCCGGAATCCATTTCGGTCCATAGCTAAAGTTGCAAACCAGTACTGGAAACTGCGTTCGTGGGCCTTCTTGTCATGATGTGCTTTTTGCTTATGTTGTTGTTTCTTAATCTTCCTAGTCAAATCAGGATGCATAAAGTCCAGAGAACACCGCAATTTCCGTCGCATTTCCGTAATTTTCCGTAACATTTCAGCTGGAGAGAGACCGGTGGTGGTCTGAGGAGTAATCCTATAACTGAATAACACACGGGCCAATTTAGTTGCAATTGTTCCTTCAACACATTTTTTTTAGCATGCCTTTAATAATTTGTACAGCCCGTTCCACTAACCCATTACTGGAAGCATGATAAGGTGCAGAAGTAACATGCTGTACTCCATTTTTGTTCAGGAACTCTTTAACTTCAGCACTAACAAACGTAGCATTATCTGATACAATAAGTTCCAGTAGTCCCTGGTTACTGAAACTTTTACGCAAACATTCAATGGTGGCAGCAGATATGGCTGAGTTCACGAGATACACGTCCATCCATTTCGAATGTGCATCAATAAAGAACATTTTTCCCATGAATGGTCCAGCATAATCCACATGCAATCTTTGCCATGGTTTTTCTGGCCAATTCCAAGGATGCAGTGGGGCTACAGCCTGAACATTCCTATGCTCTTGGCACAGATGACAGGTTTTAACCAACCTTTCAACATTTATCTAACTTGGGCCACCACACATAACTTCGGGCCATAGCTTTCATCCTGGACACTCCTGGGTGGCACTGATGCAGTTGTTTCGGGACTTCTGATCTACCCACTCTGGGAATGATGACCCCCCCCCCCCCCCCCCCAGAGCACACAACCATCCTGTACACTTAATTCATCTTTTCTTGATGTGAAAGGGTCAAACTCTGCTCCAATTAATTCATGCCCACTACGTTGCATCATTTCTCTCACCCTGGATAATACCGGATCTTTTTGCGTCCACCCTCTCACTTGTTCTGCAGTAATCAAGGTTATGTCTGCATTCTCCAGCATCAGGACTCTTTCCTCCTGTTCAATATCCGATTCCGTTGACAATGGTAACCGACTTAAAGCATCTGCATTTCCATGATCTTTGCCAGGCTTGTAGATGATGTTGTATTCATAGGCTCTTAGTGTCACAGCCCATCGCTGGATCCTAGGAGATGAGTCCTGTTGTGAGTATGAGAAGGTCACAAAAAAACAGGAAATTGCCTGGTCATTTGAAAGATTATGAAATTAGGTAAAAAAAAAAAAAAATTTTTAAATGTAACTGTATTGTGGTCACATGATTGTGGAATGAAGTTCATATATGGTAATTGTATTGTAAACTTAGGGGGAAGGGGATGTTGTAGCCCTACATGATGCACCAATACACCAATATTTTAATAGAGAATTAGTAGAATTGATGGATTTGATACATGCTTTCAGTATCTTTGGCTGCCTTTCCTCTCCTCCTACGCTCCTGCAATGTGATCTTTATTGGTGTAGAGCATGTAGCATTCCCTATGGAAGCCCACATTAACTGGCACATCTTGGTCTCTCCAGGTTTCTGTTAAGTTAAATGTTGCTATGGCTTTTTCAGCTATTAAACTCTCAGCAGTGTTGAGGTTAACCCATTTTAAGACCCATTTTGTGCCTCATGTCTCAATTTACCCCACAGCATGTCTCACTTTACCCCACAGCCACATTTTAGAAAACACGATCTCTCTTAGCAATTCAGGTTTTTCTACCTGAATCAATTTGCTTCGGTACAACAGTTGATTTAGTTGACAGCAAGAAAATGTACTTTTACATGCAAAAAATATATTTTTGTGAAAAAAAAAAAACATGCTTACAACAGCACCATGAGGTCCTCTCCTTCGTGGCCAAGGGGAAATGAGAGGGGCTTGAAAACATAATGGTCACATGACCACAAATGTGTTCCGTTGTCTAGATACAGACCAGATGTCTCACATTACCCCGATATCCCCCTGGATATTTTTCTTACACGGAACCTATCGCTTCACTTCAGAAGACCTTTATTAACCAGCCAGAGCCATTTCGAGCACTTATCATGGATGGATCGAATTTCGACCCCCGCCAAATTATTACCCCCCTAGCATTGGTAGGTTTAGGATTAGTTGTGGGGGAGGGGTTAGGATTAGGGGTGGGGCTAGGATTAGGCAATCAGGTACTGACTTCAATGAGGGGGGTAATAATTTGGCAGGGGGTCGAAATTCGGCACAACACCGGCACTGGATGGATGGGCTTTGATCGACTTCCAAATAAATATAATTGATATATCATTGACTCCAATTATAAAGCTTGGAAGAGCCAAGGACCAGCTCTACCATATTTAAAAATAAATACAGAAATAAATAAATGCTCATAAATAAATAAGCATACAGTTAATTGCCCCAAAAAATACAATAAACAAATAAATGTAGGTAGAAATTAAATTATACAGTGACATAAATGTATATATCTCTTTTAATTAGCTTCTTTATTTATTCATCTTTGTAATAATTACCTTATTTATTTATTGTCCGTGATAATCTTCAACTTTATTAATTACTTATTTTTTAAAAGTATTTATTTATGTGCATGTTATAATATTTTTGTCTGTTTTATTCTTCCTTTGTATTTTTTTACCCTATTTATTTCTTCAATGCTATTTATTTCTGCCTGTCGTTTTTACATTTCTGTATGCATATTCTGCCTCATTATGCAAATGAGGAGGGGCTGTGTCTTAAGGGGTCAACTGCCCATTGGTTGATTAGCATTTTACTATTGGTTAGCGACCGAGTTAAGAAGATGGGCCGCTTCCTCCACATTCTGAAAAACTACATTGTCGACATCTGTGTCCATGTGTGCCGCTAACTGAAACACACGTTCTGTCAGAGCGTCCAAACGAAAAATAATAAAGTCAATACTTATAACGTCAGCATTGTTTTCAAAAACAGTTGCTAAATGCCTCAGCTCACTGACAACTTCATCGTAGGTAGCCATCTTTGTTGTGACTGTGGCCGGTGGCATGTAGATTCGACCAATGCAGTAAAATGCTAACCAACCAATGGGCAGAAGTTGACCCCCTAAGACAGCCCCTCCTCATTTGCATAATGAGGCAGAATATGCATACAGAAATGTAAAATCGACAGGCAGAAATAAATAGCATTGAAGAAATAAATAGGGTAAAAAAATATAAAGGAAGAATAAAACAGACAAAAATATTATAACATGCACATAAATAAATAAGGTAATTATTACAAAGGTGAATAAATAAAGAAGCTAATTAAGAGATATATACATTTATGTCTCACTGTATAATTTAATTTCTACCTACATTTATTTGTTTATTGTATTTTTGGGGCAATTAATTGTATGCTTATTTATTTATTGAGCATTTATTTATTTCTGTATTTATTTTTAAATATGGTAGAGCTGGTCCTCACTTAAGACGTTGCTGGTTGTGGAAAAAACCCGCATATTTTCATTAGCCTACCTTTAGAAGGATGGATCCCATAAAGTTCCTGAACATCTGAATATGGGATTCAAAAGCAAAAGTCGATCACACACACACACACACACACACACACACACACACACACACACACACACACACACACACACACACACACACACACACTAACGCGAAGCCACGTTTGTGCCTAAGAAGCAATTATAAACCACTAAAGTTAGAAACGTTTGCCACCTGGTACTAACACATACTCTTTCTCCGATACTTGCAGTAATGGGCGTGCGCGTGCCGAATGGTAGTGGGCGTGGCGACCATGGGTGTATTGATTCCTATGATTGATTCATCTCAGCTTAAACGCGCAACAATCGAAGTCGATCCTCTAATTTTTATTTTTTTATTTGGCTGAATCGATGAGCCACTGGCGCGAGCCACGAACCACATTTTAACAAACAGTTACCAGTTCTAGTGTGTGTGGAGTGTGTAGCTCATACACGAGCTTCGTTTTCAGAGACTGTTTGAAGTTGTGGAGGACAATGCGTTTCAAGACTGTCGTTTTCTTGTGTTTACTAGCCGGTAAGTTGAGGAGTTTGTGGGATCTGGGCTATCCCCCCCCCCCGCTAACTGTATTTTAAGTGTTTCAGAGTATGAAGCAATGTAATATTGTTACAGTTTCTTAATTTATAGGTGTTCTTTCTCTCTGTTATCCTTTTTGAAACTGTTCCCAATTCCTGTAGTTTATAATGACAACAAACATCAGTAAACCAACTGTAGTCAAACTCCACCAAATTATCTTAAACCACTCATGGCTGTGTTGAAGCTTAATATTAAGAAGTTAATAAAGTAATAAAAAGTATGTTTCCTCCGCTAGGATTAATTCGTCATTGATGACATGACTTCTGTTTGTGTTTCTGCAGGTGTGTTTGGTGCAGAGACGAATAACACTGAACCAGTGTCAGTAATGCTGGGAGATTCATTCACTCTGCACACTGATATCGGAGAAATTAAGAGAAATGATGACATTTTGTGGAAGTTTGGACCTGACAATCCAGACACCCTGATAGCTGAAATCATCAAATGGTCCTACATGTTCTACATATTTGTGAGTCAACAGGTGCCATTTAGAGACAGACTGCAACTGGATTATCAGACCGGGTCTCTGACCATTAAAAAAGCTAGATATGAACACTCCGGAGTTTATAAATTAACTATCTACAAAGGCAGAAAGGCTTCCATCAGGAGGTTCAGTGTTAAAGTCTACGGTGAGAAATTAATAATACGTTCTATTCTTCTTGTAACTCGTTGGATCTCTACGTCTCTTTTTTCTGAGATCATTGTTTATTGGGAACCAAGGTTCCATTTAAATGCATTAGTTAAGGTGAACTTACAATGAAAAAACAACAACTTCTAAAGCAATGTTAATGTCAATATGTAACTAATAGGGTCTGATTTTTACTTCCAGCTCCTCTGCCCAGTCCCGTGATCAGCAGTGCCTCTCAGAACTCCACGGCGTCAGAAAGATCTTTAGGTCCAGCTTGTGCTTTGATATGTTCTGTGGACAATGCCACACGGGCGACTCTTTCCCTGTACAGAGGCGATGATTTAGTCTCAAGCGTCAGTGGCTCTGATCTCAGCAACACGCTGTCTATACCTCTGGAAATGGAGTATCTCGATGAAAACACCTACAGCTGTGTGGCAAACAACCCCTTCAGCAACCAGACGACACTGCTTAACGTTTCAGATCTCTGCCAGCCACCTTCAGGTGTGTCAGCGACTTCTCTTTTCTTTTGCATGACTGACTCTTCTCAGTCTAGACTCTAATGTACTTTATTGTAACTGAAAGCTTAGAAGAGACATTTGTACTGTTGTGCACCCTTGCCTCATTTAGTAAACGCGGTTCTATGAATATGCAAATGAGCCCCGCCTCCACTCACTCCCTCAGCTCAGAGATCCACTGGTTGACGATCACACGTTGATCTGATTGGTTACAAGGTCGTTTGTGACGTCAGAAACACCAGCGATTTTCACACCGTGTTTTTGAGACTGTCTTTGGCTCACTGCAGTTTTAAGGGGAAAATACTCAACAATGCTGTCGACTTATGAATTTACACATGGTTTGTCCAAATCATATTAAAAACACCACATAGACATAAACACAACATTAAAAGCTGGATTTTCACCACAAGAGGACTTTAAGAACTGTTGTATGCAGAACCTATACCTTCGCTATGAAAAAAACCCTTTTGAAAGATTAATTGCATTTTTAAGAGTGTAGTTCATTTCCTCATGCCGTTCTTTCCATATCATGCTTTCCCAAACAACACAAATGAAGATATTTGAGGAATGATTCTGTACTTCTTATTCATTAGCCATTATTCACCTTATGTAGCAACACAGAAGTAAGCTGTTTTCTGATTCTTCTGATTCATTAGTAAATAACTGGAAGGATAACAAAATTAAGTAAATGGTCAAATAATTTGCGCTACAAACCAGTGTGTTTATGATTGCGTTCATAAATTAAGATATGAAAACAACAGATTGCACTTTGTAATATCAAGCATCACAATAGCACCTGCTGTCACATTAAGAATATGTGCAATAAATGTTAAAACTGCGCTACAAACCAGTGTGTTTATGAATATGATAAAAAATTAAAATATGTTAAAAATATACCAGAGTGTAACATTAGTGTTTTTGTACTGGTAAAATAACTGGAAGCGAATGACACCGGACGCCTCACGCATTCAAGTTACAAATGGCTGAGACTGATCTTGTGTTAAAATAATGTGGAAAATTAAACCCCATTCATTTACCGAAATCAAATAAACCGCTGAAAGATTCTTCAGCATGAGGGAGAGAAAATGAAAGTTCATTTGCGGGACTGATTGCATGGAGTAATGCTGTAATTCACTTACACTTTTGTGGATCTTTTTGAATGTGTTTTTGACATCAAGCTGTTCTTCATTTCAGACGTCAACTCGTTGCTCTACTGTTTGGTGCTCCTGCTGCTGATTCCTCTAGTTCTCACAGTGACTGTTGTGATATTGTGTGTCTGTAGGAAACGTAGGAAAGCAGAACAACAGAGTAAGTATTTCTCATACAGTCTGCTCAACAGTTTGAGTCGGTAAGACTTATTTTCGTATTTGAAAGAAGTCTCTCACCACCAGTTATTTGACCAAAATACAGTAAGAATTAGGGTTGTAAAAATACCCTCATGTCATGATTCGATGCATATCACGATGCTGAACTCACAATAAGATATTATTGCGATACTCCAAGACATATGATAAAAGTTTAAAAATTTTTTACTGTTGATTGAAATTCTAAAAATGTATATTTAAAATAATGTTGGCCACTTTTTACTGGTAACATTTGGCATTATCAAGACCCACAAATATTCTCCCATTGTATTATTATACATTATATTCAACATTATTTATAATAGTTGCATGAAGTACTGACACTAAAACTCTGAAAACTTGAATTTTTTCTCACACAGTAATATTTATTTTGGGTGAACTATACATAATACATATTGTCACTATCCACGATTCTGTTGCATTTTTGTATTGCAATATATATTATGACACGATATATTGTTACAGCTCTAGTAAGAAAGCAATATTGTGAAACATTATGATTTTAAATAACTTTTTTCTATTTAAATATTTTATGTAATTTATTTCTGTGATCAAAGCTGAATATTCAGCATCATTACTCCAGTCTTCAGTGTCACATGATCCTTCATTGTATGCTCAAGAAAAATTTCTGATTATCAATGTTTAAAACAGTTGTGCTGCTTCATATAATAATATAATAAATATATTAGTATAGTTTGCTTTATATATATATTAGCAAAAATGTTGAAAAATGCTTTGTACATTTTTTTTTTCATTTATTCCTTTTTTTCTTTTAACATTTGGTGTGTTTTACCCAGCTGATGAAACTTGCTGAAGAGAACTGAGGATGAAATGCAGAATGTGTGGAAAGATGTGATGGAGAGACTATATTATTACACGCACTGAAGCTCTCTGGTTAGTGTGATGTCTTTTATGGCAATATTTAAAATGGAGTCCGTTCATGTGTGTTTTGTCACCATCACTCAGAATGTCCGTCCAGACATGATGAAAATGGTGGTCTGATGCTGAATGACTGTTTTTAAAAATCATTAAGTTGATCGTAACAAATGTGCTTTCAATGCCACTCATTGAAGAATTATAGCAGTGTGATTTGTTATATTTCAATTTTGTGATGAGAAACTTGAAGATGTTTTAATCCTCATTTAAAAAATATTTTATTAGGATTCTGGCAGTTTCAGTAGCTACTGTATTTCTGCTTTTTTTTTTTTTCCTGAAGGAAAACATATATGTTTGTCTGGTAATGTATAATTCTTAGTATCTCAGTTTATATTTCCATTGTACACTTGGATTTGTTTTAAATAAATTATATATATAAAAAAGATGAAATGATACTGTGACCTTGCTTCATTTTGACCTCAGCATTTGGATTCACCAAAGCAGCATAACTCTACACGGGTCAACTTTATATCAGTTTTCATAATTCACTTTGTAACCAGTTTCCGTCAGTGCAATTCTGTTATGTGTTATTTTGACTAATCACTTGCTCTCTTGCCTATAGCGGAATCTGACGAATCTTGATTTTTAATACATTTCAGTTATCAGATTTAGAAAGGAAAAAAAAACGATTTCGAATCTGTGAAATAAACAGACTGATTTTCGTGGTTACAAGGTCAACATTTTCTGTCATGATTTTCTCTGGTTGATTCTCGTTCAGATTTTGCTAACTTTTAGGGTCTATATGTGTTTGTTGCATTATCCCTTAGTACAGTAGCATAATAATAGTGTACACTTTCTGTTACAACAATTGAGCCCTATGCTATGAGTACACACTATATTTGTACAGGAGCGATGGGCCACTATGTTTCGCTGTATACAAAAAACAATTACATTTAAACACGTTTTATGTATTTGTAAATATGAACAATATAATTCCATATTTGAACATTATTTCCCAACTTCCTCGCTCATCGCAGTATAGGTGGCGCTGTCGCCAGTAGGTTACGCGTCAAAAGCGGGGAAGAAGACAACAAACATGGCGATGTCCTGTGCTGCACTCATGCCGGCTCGGGCACTCGTCGCTTTAAGGAGAAAAACAATTGAAATTAATAAAGGCATCTGGTCAAACTGGACTTTTGTAAGTCACTATAGGACTAAAACAGATGTCATCCATAAACATCGCCACTCTCCGCCGAAAACTGTTCACAAAGGTAAGATGTATGAAATCATCATGCGAAAGACTATTCTCAACGCACGCGCATTTATATTTCTGACAGTGTCATTTGCGTACAGGTGGTCCTGATCTTCTCCGAGAGTTTCCTCAACCTAAGAACCTCCTGTACACCACACTGTCCAAATCCCTGGGTCTGTCCGATCTGTCCCAGTACATCCAGTACAGCTGCAGCGATGGGGAGGTCAAGGTTAGACCCTCTCTGGGACAGTTGCTTTAACATTGCAGTTACGATAAGACTGTGTCTGAAGAGCTAGTATGACATAACTATACAAGCAGTTAGTTAGGAGTAATCATTCATACTTTTGGGTTTCAAATTAAACCAATCTACATTTTTATGTAGCTGACGTAATACCTGCGGACATCAGGGTTTTTGGTGTAAACCAAAACAGTTTTATGTTTTATAATATGAGTAATGCCTGCTCACTGATTGGTCTCTGATCAACCAATCACACTGAAGATACCGCCCCCTAAATAAATCGGATTGAGATTCAGGCATGATAGACATCATATAGGTAGACGCCCTATCGACCGCTACTGCATATTGGCACGGACGAGAATTGCAGCCGCCATCTTAAACCGGTCATCCGCTCCGCTCAGTGTAATCAGAATGGCAGGTGAAATGAGCTGTCAGCGCATTAAATTAATAATATCTCACTGAATACTGAACTGATTTTCACGCGTTTTTTTTTCCAAAGGTCATTCATGTAGCTATGATACAGGACACATGGTTTGGCGTATTTTAATATCCATAGTAGGCTTAACAGTAATATAATATTCTGATATAAGATATAAAGTGACCATAACAATATGTGTGATGCAGGATATAATGTATTTTATAAATCACACTATAAATATAAAGAAGCAGAAACAGATAGTTTCGGTAAAGTAAGATATTTTAATAAGTTGAAGAAACAATTTATGATTTGTGACGCACATGCACACAAACAAACACGGACACACACACACACACACACACACACACACACACACACACACACACACACACACAAACAGAACGCAGCACGCAGCCACCGAATCCACCAAATGCAGCCACCTGTAATAAAAATCGAGAAGAAGCTTTTCGATGTGTTTGCATCAGTAATTTCTAAAAATTAAATTCAGACAACATTAAGCCTATACCTTTTTTTTTGTATGTGGATGTGGGAGGGAAAAATGTCGAGACTAAAGCCCTATTCGGATTAAGTTTACAAGGGTAGGTGGAGTAAGTTACTAATGTAATTTTACCACAAATTACATTATTAACTTACTCCATCTACCCTTGTAAACTTAATCCGAATAGGGCTTTAGTCTCGACATTTTTCCCTCCCACATCCACATACAAAAAAAAAGGTATAGGCTTAATGTTGTCCGAATTTAATTTTTCGGACAGATAGGCAGTTGAATGCTTATCTGATAACCTAGAAGCTCTTGTAATTATTCTTGTAATTATTACTTTAACAATTACCCCACTTCTCTCCATGCCGGGTGAACACCGACTGATGCAGTAAACAGCATTTCACAACGGTTTCAGTACAGTAATAGCAAATATCAGCTTGCTCCTTCTTGATTATCTGGTAGAATTCTATTCACAAAATACAACCAATAGTACGGTAATGTTAAGACTTACTTGTGAAAAGCCCTATTTTCGATGGTCCGGCGATTAAAACAGGAAAATGCTTCACAATGCTCTGGCATCTTATTGTTGCCACGCAACGAAACTAGGAATACGACCGGTTCAAGATGGCGGCCCGATTTCTCGGTTTCCAGCGGCCAATAGGGCATCTAGTCTCTATGTGATATCTATGGTAACCAACCTTTTTATATTTTATATGCACATTTGTTCATGATGGCCTCATCAACTTTCACCTATTATAAACTTAATAGTATCAAGTGATAATATTCAGTGTTATTTTGAAAATCTTTCAGAGTTGCAGAACAGGCTTTTTTTTTTTAAAGTTGAATGCCCGTCACAATCGACATCAGGTGTTAAAAGATATCAGCAGGAACCACATGAATTAGAAGTTGTGTCAAATTTGTCCAAGCCTATTAAAGCTAAAACACAGACCTGCAAAAACACTAGTTCACAAACTCTAGTTAAAGTTAAAATATGAGGATTTTTATGTTGCTTCAGATGTGATGTCCATTGTAGTGGACAAAAAAAAAAAAGCTCTGTGGAAATAATTCATGTCTGAAAGTTATAAAAACGGGGTTCGGGAAAATGTTTTAAGAAAAAACATTATATAAAAATGTAAATATTTTTTAAAGTAAATAAAAAATAGATTAAAATGTAAATTTGATATAAATGATATAAAAAAGATCTTATACAATATGTAAAGGAGTCAAAACAGCGGCAGGAATCCCTCCGTCACACACAAACCAAGATCTGCTGTGAGGAGACGTGGTTCTGATGCCTGAACTGAACTGTGACGGGGCAAACTTGCGATGTGACGAGAAAAAACAGGTTTGCTTGAGCCTTCTGTCCTTTTTAGGGTCGCATCTTGTGACATCATGTCTGTTTTTGTTCATTTTGATATCATTGGTCAGTGTTGTGTTCATATTTCAGTCGAACCACACCAGAGTTCGCTTGGAAGCAGACCGAGACCCATCTTTTCTGCGTTCTCTTTCTGGTTGTTTGGTGCAGCAGGGTTCAGATGGCAGCGTTCACACTTATTCAAGTGAACCGCACTAACAGAGCAATCGCACCAGGATTCGTTTTAATCCAACCAAACATGCCAAGTGTGAAACCACCCTAAAAAAATGCCTGGTCTGGACAGCTCATTCAAATAAAAAAGCATGTTCTATAGCTTGATGAAACGTTACTGTGTGATGAATATGGTAACACCTTTGTATTTGTTGTACACTTTATCACAATGTCTTTCAGAGAGCGACAGTCACCCTTCAGTGGCCCGTGAGGATGGAGGCGGAGGGCTTTGGGTCTCGTAAGCTGGAGGCCGAGCGTCGAGCAGCAGCTGCAGCTCTCTGTAAACTCAGAGTAAGTGTGAGCTGTAGAGTCACCATCACCTCCACCATAGCAAATACTCATAGAACAGGGAGCATTGGCAAGCTGTTCTTCCGAAATGATCTCCAAATGAACTTAGTCTCAGCCTGATTTTGTTTGAAATGACGTCACCAGTTTGATCTTCAATTTAGCTTGAAGTATATTTGGGCCTTAAAGGATCAATTCTGTAGCCTGGTTAAAACCAGACCATTCTCAGTTGTAACTGAGTAATGGTCTGGCAAAGCTTCATAGACAAATCATTTCCAGAGGGGCGTCACCAACGGACGTCGCGGGTAGACCTAAAACCAATCAGAGCACTGAAGGAGATGACGTATGCAGAGCGGCGGCCGGCGGAGAAACAATCTCCGAGTGTTGTTCTTTGCTCGGTTTTTAACAAAAAGGAAACGTTCAAATCGCTTAAAACAGACGCGATGGCTGATTCGAACGAGTGATGTTCGACGGCGGCATCCATCTTTGTAATTTAGGCTATAAAATAATCTGCTTCAAAATCCCAGCGCTGTCGTCATCGTGTAAAGCCCGCCCCAACGTTTCTGATTGGTCCCTCGATTTCGACGGATTGGAAATGGGCTGGAATGAGCTCTTTGCCAGACTAACTTTCAGAGCAAATCCAAATTTGCCGGAAGTTGTCTGGGTTTTCCCAGGCTATCAATTCTGGAGAGTGCACCAGTCAATATTTTCCATGTAACGGCAATAAAAAAGAGATGCAAAAGCACCATAAAGGTTTAAACTAGGTTAAACTAGTCCATACTACTTGTGCACTATATTCCAAGTCTATTAAAGCCACGTTGTTGTTCACTGATAATCTTCCCCAGTTCATGACTTTAAGTCCCCCTGTAGTCAGTCATTTTATCCCTTAAAACACACCTTTGATCACCAAAATTAAACATTTAAAGTTTTTTTCTTGTAAAAATCGCTTCATGCCTTAAAATTGCTTGAAGGTAACTCGACACTCTTGCCTCATTTAATATACGCGGTTCTATGAGATCCACTGGTTGACGAGCACACGTTGATCTGATTGGTTACAAGGTCGTTTGTGACGTCAGAAACACCAGCGATTTCAAACCGTGTTTTTGAGACTGTCTTTGGCTCACTGCAGTTTTAAGGGGAAAATACTCAGCAATGCTGTCGACTAATGAGTTTACACATGGTTTGTCCAAAGCATATTAAAAACACCACATAGACATAAACACAACATTAAAAGCTTGATTTTCACCACAGGGGGACTTTAAGAATGGGATAGTATAATGCAAGAGTTGTATGGACTCCTCTTTTATTGTGCTTTTGCTTCATGTTTAAAGCTCAAAAGCTTTGTTCCCTATTCATTGTAATTTCATGAAAAAAGTATGGAAAACAGTATTCAAATTCAAACATTTTTGTTTTTAAATACAGCATGGTCTCTTGCTGCTTTTTCTATATGTAGTATAGCCTTGCTGCAACTCTGGTTATATCATTTAGCATTATTAACCATTAAAATTTGGTTTGTTTTCTGTGCTGTTTACCAAGATGGATGATTTACAACACTATTTGTAGGTTTAGTAATCCTGAAAATTGTGCATTGTGTCTTTAGGAGCTGGGAGTCCTTGGTCAAGGAAAGCAACCATCAGTAACAGGAAAGACGAGACCGAAAGGGAGGCCGACATCTGTTTGGGAAGAAGAACAAGATAATGAATCTCTGCCTTTCCAGAAGAAAACACGGAATGAAAGAGCCCAAGGGTAGTCCTAACTCTTGCCGAATACTCCACCTGAGTTTATCATGTCATGTTCATCATTCCAGTCATATTCAAGTATATAGATGAATGAAATGTGTAAAAAAAAAAACATGCAAATGAGATTGTAGTCACCAAAATCATAAAATACTTACAGGTCCAGGTCCACTTTGGAAGTACAAACATGGCACAGAAGGTGTGATCACAATGTGCCAAGTATTAAATGACGATAAACATGTAGTGAAATTTACATTGGAATACAGAATATTCTTGCAAGGATAGGCACTTGTTAGTGAAGTAGTAAGCGAAAGCAATGTGTCTAATTAATATGTTATAATGATTTTTCTGTATTTTAAAAAGTGGATGGGGCCAAGCAGTGAGCCCTGAGGTACCCCATTTTGTTAGCAGATGTGGCTTGAGCCCTATTTGGAGGGTTTTTGTTTCTCATGGGGACGTAAGGTATTTTCAACATTTACAGAGGCTAGTCTGGGATTTTATTGACATCTGATTCCAGAATGTCAGTGTTTTTCTCCCACCGCCCGCGTAAAAAGTCCTTGCTAAATTATATGCAAGAAGAGATCAATCCAAAAGTCTTATTGTAAATATTTTTAACCACTGCCATGCACTTAAGTATGAAGTTTTATTACAAACATTTTGGATACTGTTTAAAAAAAATTACATCTCCACTAATTGTTAAGAAGAAAAATACGCAAGACAACAAGATCATGTAAAGTTTTGAAATGGGCAGTATTATGGCAGCAACAGGTATGCAATAACATTTTACAATATTTATTATGTACATTTATATAAATTAGGGCTTGTACGACATTTCTCCAGTTTTCTATATGCTATGATTCAATATATTACACTCACATAGATTTGACACATTATTTGATACATCATTGTTGTACATGTAGGTGCATTTGTTCTGATCTCCATCTGTATCTGATATTTGATTTGTTATAGGCCAATAGAAGAGGATCCGACGGTGACTGAGGCACTCTCCATGTTTCCAAAACCGAGGGGACTTCTAAATAGTGTCGTTCAGGTCGCCACATCATCCTGTAGAGTCAGAGTGAGTTAGAAACTGTTATTGTTCAGCACACATATCTGACAAAAAGACAAAACAAGCATGTTACAATACAGACCGATACGCTGATAAGTTCCAAAAATCAGTTTATTGGTTAACAGTTGTGGTTTATATGCAAACCAATAACCCAGCAAAGCAAGTAAACCCTGTTTACAAGACTTTATTAAACAACACATTTATTCCCTGGTAGTGATGTTAAAACTAAATAATTAGTTTACCTGAATGATTCGATTTGTTATGAGATTTGATGTTGTCACATGCATTGTCAGCTTAAGCATAATCGGGTTAAAGGGTCACTCCACCGATTTTGACATGAATGTGTATTGAAAGTGGGTAATATGTGTAGTAGAATAGTAGCAGAAATTTTTAATTTTGTTCCTTCCTGTCCAATAAAATGCCGAAAATGACTTTTTAGTGCTTGTTGATTATAGACAACAATCTCCATAGTGCATTGCAATGCTCAGCTCCACAGGCCACTCCCACTACTCCGAAAGTAGGTCTCCAGGACGCCGCTATCGATATGTGGTGCGAAACTCGGGTGATCAACCACACACACGTCCGTGTCATCCTCCGAATATATAATTTCATACAGGAGAAATTCGCACCGCTGGAATTCGCGGCAGCAGACTGACTCTTCTTCTGTGTCCATTGGCGCACAGTGAGAGCACAGCCACCACCAATCTGTCCCAGCTCGAGGCATTGCGGGCTCCTCGTCCGCGGCAGGCAGATCGGCTGTGGTGGAAGCAGGTTCAGCCGCCTCCTGTTCCTCCATAGCCCTCAGCTGCTCGTCGCTGTACTCAGGCTCATAAAGGTAGCCACGAACATCTGTTTCTGCCATATTAAAATCCCAATCCTCCATAATGTGTCCGTCTTCGTTTTCAGAACCTTCGGCGTCCATTTTTTCAAAAAGTTTCGCCACTGGCACTGATCTGTGATAGGTCTGTTAGCGCATTAGGTCCATCCCCCAATGGGCGGGTTGGAAAGGGTGGGAACTAGTGCTTGTAGTCTTTACAGAAATACCCCATTCTTACACTTCCTCCTACAATGACGCAAATTGACGATTTTTGCGTCATTGTAGGCGGAAGTGAAAAAGGTAAATAGTGCATTTCTCTCGTTTCAGGGGACAATGAAAGATTTTTTCAGGACCATTCAATAGTATTACTGGGTTTCTAACAATGGAAAGCTTAATGCAAATGGGTGGAGTGTCCCTTTAAGAACTTGCATGTAAACGCACTCGTTGATTTTTCTTTTTCTCCCGTTTCTTTCGTCTGTTTTTCTGTGTGTCCGTTCTCCCGAGCGAAGGAGATGCTTCAGTACAGAACGACTGGTGGGACGGTGAAGACATGCGAGTTGACCTTACGCTGGCCGGAGGAGATGACCTTTACAGCTCATGGACGGCGTAGACTGGAAGCGGAGTCTAAAGCAGCAGCACTGGCTTGTCTCCGGTTTAAGGTTGGTTTGTGTAGGACAGACACTCAGCAGATTATTGCAGAAGTTTAAGCAGCTTCAAAAAATGGATGTTTAAAAAAGTTATAGAAGTTAAAGTTTACGGTGAAGCAGGTTTTCAAAGTCAAAGACAGTCGGCATCCCTTCTAACACAACATGCAGGATTGCGCCCCCTCCCCCCATTTAAACCGCATGGTATGAATTACATCTACAAAGATTCTTAATAAAGCTATGGAAGATATTCGGCCAAGAGCAGTGAAGGAGTTTCTTATTCTTTTGTTGTTTGATTACCGACAGCCCTATACGAGGCTGCTGTCACTTTAAGACCTTATGCATGGATCCGATATAATGATAATTTCGCTCAACTGTTTACTTTCACTTTAGACACAACTGGCTGTGTTTGTGAATACTTACCAGGACACTTTTGACACGTGTGTATTTGACAGTTGAAGCGCAATAAGCCGTAAAAGTTAACTGAATTCAGCAGTCTTGTTCTTGTGCCCCGCGCTTGGATGTACTGAACTTTATTTAATTTTTTTAAAAATGGACTCAAAGCCATAAAATCAAAGCCATATGTCTAACCATGCTGTGTTCCAAATTTGAAGTTGGTATCACAAAAATGTTGTCGCTTAAAGGTTTTAAAGTGCCATTTCCATAGTAATACAATGTCAAATTTCAAAACGGTTTTCTCAGGGTGATTTCTTTTTTTGTGTGTTTAAGAGTGTGAATTATACCTTAACTTAGATGTGGTGAGGAAAATAGGGAATATAAAAAGCAGGCCAACTGTCCTGCCACCAGTTGACGGTAAACAGGCTTTGGAGAGTCTGCTGACGAGTCATTTGGTCATGAATCTGAATACACCGGTCACACTGTGTGTTTATTTGTGCGTGCCGCCGTTCCATAGTTGTGAAGTAACTATTGGTAACCCTTACTTCCCGTGTCAATAGGAAGTACTGTGCTTGTCATCTATCTGACTGGTTTGATTATGCCCACAGGAGCTGAAGCTTCTGGATGAGCAGAACAACCCTCTGACTCACGCCAGGTACCATCAGCAGGAGGTGCGTGAAGCAGGCGAGAGGCACAGACGACCCTGCCGTGTTGAAATACCCCAGGATCTAGAACAGAGGATTCAACAGTACCTCTCACAGGTGACATGCACGACAACTCACTCTGGATTGAGGCTTTGGCCAATCACTTAGCACTAGGTACATAGTGGATAAGCATTTCATTATTACCGGTATGCATGTTAGAATATAGATGAGCACAAATAATTTGGTTACACCTTATTTTAAGGTGACCTAGTTACATTGAATATACCATATTGTTCTGAATATATGACTTTTTTTTTTTAATAAATAAATTCCTCTGAGAAACGGTCTTGTCTTATATTCAGGGACTAGACTTTTACATGTCAATAATACACCCGCAACAATAGGTGGCGCCAAATACACAAGAAATACTGTGTGTCAGAGTGTAATATTAGAATAATAATAACGCAAACAATCAAAGAAAAGCTTGCCTTCTAAGAGCACCGTGACTGTCATGTTTTCGTGACGGGAAACTTGCTCACGGGACTAAACTTCCCCCGTACGAGATATTTAATCGTAAGAAGGCACCCAGATTTCAAAACTAATAAGATTTCACTTCTACTGTTAATAAAATGTTGGTAGGCTACATAGTTTTCACTATGAGATGGATAAGCTTCATTATTATTTAATTCAGGGTTACAGGTTATTTTTTATGGTATGCCAAAAAGTGTTTATTTTTTAAAGTGAGTGTTGGCAAATGTTACCAGTATTTACCATATTCTCAATACAAAAATTAAAATATGAAAGATATGCATTATGAAAGTTATTTTGAATTAAAAGCAATTTCTTAACTTTTTCCAAGAGGTACATCTTAAAAAAGGGGGGTCGTCTTATAATCAGGGTTGTCTTATATTCTGAACAATATGGTACTGATTAATATTAATTAACTACATGTACTTACTATAGTTACAGTTAGGGTTTGGTTTGGGGTTAGTTACTTGTAATTATGCATAATTTACTGTTATTTCTATAATAAGTACATGTAACCAACCTTTATATATAGTGATATATATATATATATATATATATATATACAGTTCCTTCTCAAAAAATTAGCATATTGTGATAAAGTTCATTATTTTCCATAATGTAATGAAAAAAATTAAACTTTCATATATTTTAGATTCATTGCACACCAACTGATATATTTCAGGTGTTTTATTGTTTTAATACTGATGATTTTGGCATACAGCTCATGAAAACCCAAAATTCTCAAAAAATTAGCATATCCTGAAAAGGTTCTCTAAACGAGCTATTAACCTAATCATCTGAATCAACTAATTAACTCTAAACACCTGCAAAAGATTCCTGAGGCTTTTAAAAACTCCCAGCCTGTTTCATTACTCAAAACCGCAATCATGGGTAAGACTGCCGACCTGACTGCTGTCCAGAAGGCCATCATTGACACCCTGAAGCAAGAGGGTAAGACACAGAAAGAAATTTCTGAACAAATAGGCTGTTCCCAGAGTGCTGGATCAAGGCACCTCAGTGGGAAGGAAAAAGTGTGGCAAAAAACGCTGCACAACGAGAAGAGGTGACCGGACCCTGAGGAAGATTATGGAGAAGGACCGATTCAAGACCTTGGGGGTTTTCATTTTTCAGCACGACCTGGCACCTGCTCACAGTGTCAAAACCACTGGTAAATGGTTTACTGACCATGGTATTACTGTGCTCAACTGGCCTGCCAACTCTCCTGACCTGAACCTCAAAGAGAATCTGTGGGATATTGTGAAGCGAAAGTTGAGAGACGCAAGACCCAACACTCTGGATGAGCTTAAGGCCGCTATCGAAGCATCCTGGGCCTCCAGAACACCTCAGCAGTGCCACAGGCTGATTGCCTCCATGCCACGCTACATTGAAGCAGTCATTTCTGCAAAAGGATTCCCGACCAAGTATTGAGTGCATAACTGAACATAATTATTTGAAGGTTGGCTTTTTTGTATTAAAAACACTTCTTTTATTGGTCGGATGAAATATGCTAATTTTTTGAGACAGGAATTTGGGGTTTTCATGAACTGTATGCCAAAATCATCAGTATTAAAACAATAAAAGACCTGAAATATTTCAGTTGGTGTGCAATGAATCTAAAATATATAAAAGTTTAATTTTTATCATTACATTATGGAAAATAATGAACTTTATCACAATATGCTAATTTTTTGAGAAGGACCTGTATATATATATATATTAGTGTTACAAATCATTTTTATTTGGATTAATTTTTGGATATGAACTTCGGCTACTCCATCTGTGTTTTGATCATCCTTCTGAATATAATCTGAATGTAGTCTGACAAAAATGTGAATTTTTCTCAGTTTTTTGCTCAAAATGTTGCTTTGTTTATGAAACCTGCCCACATTCAAGTGTTGACAAAAAAGGAAAGCATAAAGCTAGAATAAAACAGCTTTTTTGTTTAAAGCAGAGTGGCTGTTCTTTCTTTTGATAATTTATGTTCAGATATTCATACAAGAAATTATTCCGGGAGCCATGACATTTTTGTGAAAATTATAAAAAACGCTGATCAAAAACAACCTTAAAAAAAAAACCGCTGGCGGGGAAAGAGTTAATGAGCATTAAACTTACTTGACAAAAAGTTTTAGTAAAATGGTCCAGAAATGGACAAGAGAAGGGGACCTAGCTTTTAAACGTGAAACCTGAAAAATCCACCAGTGCAGTAAAACAAAATACATTTTTATTCAATTATTTTAATAATTGTGTAGCATCATAACTTTTTTTTTGACATCTGTTTTAGCATCCAGTGGAGGCTGAAGTTCAGAAATTGTGGGATGAAGAGGAGCAGCTATCAGTTCAGTTCGTCTTCCATCAGTTCAGATGATGATGATGACGACTTAATTAAAGACGTTATTACTAATAAGCCATACCGCACTCTGCGCCCCGAGGAGGAGGACAGTCTCAGCGACCAGCTGCTGGGCCTGTGGATGGGGGCGGGGCCTGGGCGAGGGGTGGAGCTTCCGGTGGACTCCTATAAAGAGAGCCTGCTCGCGGCGGTGAAATCCTCACAGGTGGTCGTGATCGCTGGAGAGACGGGCTGCGGGAAGACCACACGGATCCCACGGTTCCTGTTGGAGGGGTGCGTTAGGAGCGGAGACGGGGCCAAATGCAACATCCTGGTCACACAGCCTCGTCGGATCAGTGCCGTATCTGTGGCGCAGCGTGTGGCGCAGGAGATGGGACCTGCCCTCCGCCACTGTGTGGGATACCAGGCAAGAACATACAAAACATTTCAATCTGTTCCGAAATCTGTGCTTTTTTTGCTTTAAGTCAAATTATCTATTTTATAAATGCGTGTTATTGGTTTAATTATATGATACAAAGTATATTATTGCATAAGTTGTGATTTGTTGACCTTGAATTTTTAATCTGTCATAACTTGATCTTCCGGTGACGTATGTAGGACTTCTCCAATCATTTACTCTGCTTAAACCCCGCCCCTTTCTTAAAATTGACACCCCCATTTTGAAGGGCAACGCCCACATCTCAACATCCAATCAACAATTGATGGATAGAAACAAGTCCCTGCCCATACTTTTTCTTTTTTCAGAAGTAGTGTTAATTTCGTTAAAGAAATGATGACCTTTTTTTCCCCATGACCAAACAAGACGACACCAACATCTTTAAATGATAACTGATTATATCAACATGCAATATCATTGACAAGACTAAAATGTAGTTTAAAAATAAAATAAAAACTTGACCAAAATCACTCTTTGTTTTTGTTAAATAAAGGAGACAAAACATTACAGATGAGCTTTCATGTTTCAGATTTCGAGAATTTAAATCCTCCAATCAGAGCTTTTCTGTTAAAAGAACACGTTTTCTACCCTGTTTTACTCAATATTTGCAGTCTGCCAATTGAAATGAAAGTGTTATTCAGTCGGTCTGTGTTCTGTCTCGAGCCGCTTGCTCTGTTTGCTGCGATCAAACCTTCAGTGATGAACGGCAATAAATCCAAACATGGATCTCGACTATATTTGCCATTGTGTTTGCTTAATAACTGCCCTTACTCTGTGTAACAATACAAAGTCTTTTTGCTGTTGGTTTAATAGAAAAACATTCATGTGATTTGGAGTGATTGGTTTACAAGTAATTTCACTCTTTTAATTTTTGAGAGAAGTTTCTTGTTTTACCAGTAAAGTATATGATAAATAGCCTATAATAAATCAAGAAAATACACCATGCCTAGATGGGTTCACATTCTCTTGATTTGTGCTTATAGGTGAAAGCTAAAAACATTTCTATTTATTATAATTTTGAGCAAAATAGTGATTATCAATCTTACCATTATGCAGCATGACGAAAATGTGACTATTTAATTGAATAAAACTAGACAAAAAAACAAAAAAAAAACAGGACAAGACAAGATTGACTGAATATGATAAAAAGTACATTTGACACAGGAATACAACTTATTTTAGTTTCATTGAGATCCTATTATAGTTTGTATAAATACTTTACCATATTTATTTGATAAAATTACTAAATCTTTACGAAAAATTCAGAGGCAGAGGCAGACAGACTCTCTCTAGAGTTAGAGTCTTAGTTAACTATGATAACTCTGCCTTAGAGAATATTATTTTACTAGCCCATCACATTTGGGATAGAAAAAGTTCCTGTCCCTGAAATGCAGCATTCTCTTGAGACTTAAACGCATGTGTCTGGCTCTTCCAGGTGCGTCTTGAATCTCGTCCTCCTGAGCGCAGTGGTGGCGCTCTGCTCTTCCTCACCGTCGGCGTCCTCCTGCGGAAACTACAGTCCAACCCCGGTCTCCTGGGCATCAGCCACGTCGTAGTGGACGAGGTCCACGAGAGAGACGTCAACACGGACCTGCTTCTGGCCCTGCTGCTCTCGGTCCTGAAGGACAACCCAGAGCTGCGAGTGGTTCTGATGAGCGCGACCGGAGACACTCACCGGCTGGCGCAGTATTTCGGCGGCTGCCCAGTGGTGCGTGTGCCTGGATTCATGCACCCGGTGCAGGAGAAGTACCTGGAAGAGGTGATGACCGAGATGGGTCGACCGCTACTGGAGAAGAGCAGGGAGAAGAGGAACGGGGCGGTACGTTCAGATGAAGCTGAAATATATGATCTGGTTTAGTTGTGTGGTTCATGCTGTAAGGATTTTTAACCACAGTTAAAAAGGTTTGCTTTTATTCTTCGTCTCAAGGAAGAAAAAGACATCGCTCCTGATCTTGATCTGGTGGCTGATGTGATTGGCCATATTCACAAATCTGGAGAGCCAGGTAAAGATGATTTCAAGGGTGCACAAAGCAGATAATGTGATAATCTTTGGGCCTACAGTATTTACACTTGGCCACTTCATGCGTTTTGTCTGATAGAAAAATGCAGTTCATATCTGCTGCTTTTGGTGACATGAACTCTTGAAGTTGCATAGAGTGGGAATTGAAGATCGGATTCATAATCGTTTTGTGGAGACGCATTTATGTGGCCAATTAAAAATGTAACAATTAACAAATCGAATGGCTATTTGATCAGAGAAGACGCATGAAGTGTCAAGTGTAAATAGGTCCTGTATATTAACTCTTTGTTAAATGCGTTTACGAGCGTTAAACATTTAGTTTGAATAACACACACACACACACACGATTCTCAGGAAAACCATTTTACTTAAAAAGGTTATTGTTTAAATTCTTATGAAAGCATATTTTCCCACTTCAAGCTCAAGTACCAGTGCCATAACCAGCATAGATGTTAGGGGGCAAAAAAATAAAGTTGTAGTAACTTAATAAAATTGTCTTTAACTTTTGAAGTTGGGTGGTGGGTTTCTAGTTCCCAGCATGCTTTGCATAGGACTGGATAAGGAGAATAAATGTTGAAATTAAGTGTTATTTTAAAATGAGTGTTGTTTTAACAATCTGTTAGCCGAGTTTGTTGTTGTCATGGTTACCATTGTGCTGAAAAGTAGGAAGGTAAACACTATTAGCAATTAGATTTCCACGTCAAAGTAGGCGGAGCCTCAAAGACACACCTACCTATTTATCATCACCACGGACCAATGCTAGTTTAAAGGTGTTTATCAGCCAGAGCAAACTTTTCCACAAAGTTCACTTTGTCAAACTGTCTTGAACTCCTGAAACAAATTCACCTGATTTTGTTCAAAATGACGTCATACCAGTTCGTTCTTTGATGTCGCTTGGAATATATCAGGGCTTTTATATGTCTTCTAATGTGCTGCATTGTTTTAAATTTGCCACAGTAAATTTGGAATTAATACAATTTTATTTGACAGGTTATGCTGATTGAAATCACTGAATGGCCTTAAACAATTACTAAATAAACTGCAAAATATAATGTTTTCGAATACATGTATTTTATGCACGGATTGCTTCTAGCAGTGCTGCACGAGCTCCCTGCAACATCTGTGTGACACTATTCGCATGTTGGGCAGGGTTCAAAGCGCCAAATGAGAGTTAAAATCTATAAATATATAGTCCGACACGCTGCATGTTTCATGTTTTTGCCATTTATGTCCCTTTTAATCAATATTGATATAATTAATGGGAGAGTTTCCTGAAAACAAACCACACCATTAGAAATGATAGTTATATATGGAATACGAATAGTTATAAATGGAACCTTAAAGGGTTCGTTCTGTCAGGAACTTCGAATATAGATATTTTTATTCATTTAATTCAGAAATTACCAAGTAAAAATGGTTAATTACCAAATTTAAAAAGTATTGTGCAATCATTAATGACATTTCTCCTTATAGTGAACCTTTTTGGCATAGAGAGTTCTTTAAAATTGAGTCAAGAACCCTAGAGTTCTATATAGAACCTTTTTTTTTTCTAAGAATACACGTTCTTCCATAGCAGAGGTTAAATGTTTAAATGCCTCTTCTGTCTGGCCTCTTGTATTCTGACTAACAGGGTTTGCTCTGTTCCAGGTGCTGTGTTGTGTTTCCTCCCAGGATGGCAAGACATTAAAGTCGTACAGCAGAAACTGGAAGAGAGAGCGGCTTACAGATCAGGCTCACAGATGATTTTACCGTGTAAGCAGACCAGCTGCAGCTTTATCTGATAGAAGATCCTGCTGATAGAGCAGGGTGGATGAGGACTGATCCAATGCCTTCATTTTATAAAATATTTAATAGTTGTGGAAGCGCCACCGCTTTTGTCCGCCAACATCAACCTGTGTACGGAGCTTCTGTGCTCCTATTGGTCAAAGTCACAGATGTGGAGGACCGATAAAAAATAAAAAAATGGTAGTCTTTTTGTCGGGGCGTCGTGAAGCATCGCACACGTGGCATCAGTTGTCGTCCACTATGACTCGTTATACGAGATGTAACGACCAATTTTTAAAAACCAGGCAGTATTACTGATGAATAAAACATTAAAATATCTTGAGCTTGTGTTCACCACAGACCTTATTTCAGACATTTAACCATTCACTTCAGAATGATGGAACCGGAAATGTTAAAATGTGAATTTTTTTTCTAGGTTTCGGCCTACAAAAATATGTGATTTCACTTTATTTTAAGGTGTCTAAGCTACAGTGTAATTATATATTTAAACAATGAGTGATATTAACAACATGCGCTTAGGGTTTGGTTTAGGGTTAGTTGCATGTAATCATGCATAATTTACGGTTATTATTACAGTAAGTACATGCAACGTAACAGACACTGCAAAATGGTGTTACCAAAGACGTCATCTCTACAGCACTCTATGCTGATATCAATCAATCATGTTCAATCAATCATAAATGTGCTTTTGAAAGTCTGGACAGCAAAAAAAAAAAAACACATTAAATCAGTTTTTTCAAATCTGATTCAAACATCATTTGGAGGTGGTTTGAAATCAGATTTTTACAGATGCTTTTCACTGCGGACGCTCTGACTGCTCAAATCGGATTTCAAATGGTCTTTTGCGTCACTCTTAACAAAACACAAAACGATAACGTCAAAACTGGTGACGGAAATTTCGGAAGTACTCGTACTGTATTCAAACGTTATGTCCAAAGAATTTGCCCGTGATTACAGCACAGAACACGGAACATAATAATATTTATCTCTAGTGGTCGACCGATATAGCGCCTCAGCCGATACGTTTTTCCAGTTAACTTAAAATATCGGCATCGGCCGATAAGTTCTTCTTATTGGCCGATATGTTAGAAACGAGACTTTTATTTTGACGGGTGGTGCTGAGAACGGCAGCGCCTGATCACACAGCACTCACATTGTCTGTCTTCTTCGTTAGTTTAAACTTTACGTTCTTTGTTTAACATTCATATCTAATATGTTATTTATAACTGTTAAACAAAAAAAGAAAATTATTATGTGGAAAAAATATAGCGTTTGCTTTTATTATCTTTTTTGCCTAAAGTCTGAACATAGCCATAATCGTCTGATTAATTTCCGTAGCTGTTATATTGATAGATCACTAAATCAAATCAAATTACTGAATATTTGTCTTGTCTTGACTACTCCCCATTCATCTGTGAATGAAATGCATTCCAGTCATTTTGAGGACTCGCTGTTTCTCCTGCAGTGCACTCCAGCATGGCTGTAGCGGATCAGCAAGCTGTGTTCCAGCGCCCTCCGAAGGGCCTGCGAAAGATCGTCCTGGCCACCAACATCGCTGAGACGTCCATCACCATAGATGACATCGTGCACGTGGTGGACGCCGGTTCTCAGAAAGAGCAGAACTACGACCCCAGAACAAAGGTCCTGACCCCTGCTTGAAGCGGAAGTCACTTCCCTGTTGTGCCGTATATCCGAGTGAAACTGCTTCTCAAACAAGAACAAATGTGGGGCGGGGCTTGATATTGTCTGTGGGGAATTGATTGGATGGTTGTGGTTTGCTATTGGCTGATCTCATGTGAGTGACAGGTTGCCCCCCCCCCCTTCGTTATCAGAGCAGCTGAATTTAAAATGCACATTGAATTTAAACGATAATGATGTGCACGGATAAATCATTTATAATAAACTGCAACGTTAAAGCCGTTGAAAGCTGATTGTTGTTTTGTGTTGTCAGGTCTCTGGTCTGAACACGGTCTGGATTTCACAAGCAAACGTTACCCAGCGAAGAGGAAGGGCAGGCCGCTGCCAACCTGGACATGCCTACCACCTCTACCCACGAAAACAGCTCGACAGCATGGACACGTTTCCCATCCCGGAAATCCTGCGTACTCCTCTGGAGAGCGTGGTCATACAAGCCAAGATCCATTGTCCAGACAGCAAAGTGAGGGAGCAAACCCATGTTAAAATCTGCTTTCTCGTCACGGTTTACAGTTTGCAGCATAACTGTTTTGATCTACTTGCTTTAAAATGTAGTAAAGAGGCTTAATTTTGTCAGTTCTCGACATAGTCAAGATCAGATTATTGGATTGGGTTGAAAACATTGTCATTCTTCCTCATGCAGGCTGTTGACTTCCTGTCCCAAGTGCTCGACTCCCCAGACAGGCAGGCCGTGAAAGCTGCTGTGAAGAACCTAATGCAAATTGGTAATGGTTTTAAATGTTGCTGAAAGTAGAGCTGTCAAAGTGAATCTGTTAAATCATGCAATTCGTTTATTTTGTTGAACGGCATTTGTAGAAGACTGGTCCAAACGGATGCAATATTTTCAAGAGCAACAACAGTGTGACTGTCTAATTCACACACACTTGATTCATCTAGAAAACCCATTCATGTTAGTTACAGCATGATCGTTTTTCATCTCTCAATAGACTGATATACTGAGGTCTTTCTAGATTTATGTGTTTGCATTTGGCCTTTTACAATGTGACAGTGTTACATTGACTTACAGATTTAAAGCGTTTTAAACACTTTAGTTCACAGCTCATACAGGCAATAAAAAAAAACGCAGCGGCTGTTTGCATTTGCACGGTGTAAATGGCAACAAAATGTGTTGTCTTTGCACTGATTGTAAATAGTAGTCACTCGCCTTACTCTCCACGCCACTGCTCCAGTTATCAGACAGGTTTCTTTTGTAATGTTGTCTGCCTCAAACACACAGTGGTGGGCTAATAGCTGGAGTTAGAGAAAAATGGCTTCTGCCAACAATGCGGGCTATTAGAACTTGGTGTAAATGGACACCCGAAAAAGATTTCCTGAGGACCACATCAAATATTTAAGGATAATGTAACAGTGTTTCCCTAGTAGACATATTTTTTTATAAATTAGTATTTAAAAAGATTAAAAATAAGTTTTCTTGTTCATTTCTTAATATATTTTATATCTTAAATATGACTTTTTGGATTTGTATGTATTCCTAATTATAATTTTTGTTTTCATTTAAAGTTTAAGTTTAGTACTTCAACTTTAAACAAAAATGAGACATTTTATTTAACTTAATGGCTTTAGTTTAGGTTTTAGTTATCGATAATAACCTTGCTTGAAATGCTGAAGTGCATGTTAAAACCATGAATCCCAATGCTATAAATGATATACACACACACACACACACACACACACACACACACACACACACACACACTCACACACATGTTGGTGCAACTACATTATGAGGACTCTCCATTGGCGTAATGGTTTTTATCCTGTACAAACTGTATATTCTATTCCCTTACACTAACCCTATGCCTAAACCTACCCATCACAGGAAACATTCTGCAGTTTTATTTGAATTTGAATTATGAGGACTCATGAAATGTCCTCATAAACCACGTTTAAGTTGTAATACCAGTGTAATACGTGTGTCATTATACAAATTTGTGACCTCGTAAATCACATAAACAAGCACACAAACACACACAATTCAACACCTCATTACATTTGCATAATTGTTAATCTGAACAGATGTCGTTAGCAGTACTTTTTTTAAAAAAAATTTGAGACTAAAGGATTTTATTAGTTTGTTCTGCTGCATGGAAATTACCATCACATACAAGATAGACAAATACACAACATCTATGGTACATTAACCTTAACACTACCATAACTTAACCTAACTTTTCCTTTTTCTATTTAAACTAAGCAAAGTTATAGCACATGGTACAAATGAAAATGGTCATCTCTAAGACTTTGCGAAGCTGCCTCTCTCTCACACACTGTCTGTGTGTGTCAGGTGTGCTGGACGGCTCAGAGAACCTGACTCCGCTGGGACAGCACGTGGCCTGCATGTCCTGTGACCCGCGCTTGGGGAAAGTCTTGGTTCTCTCGGCTGTGTTTTCTTGCGTTCTTCCTATTTTGTCTGTGGCAGCCTGTTTGACTCGAGACCCCTTCTATAACAGCATGCAGAACCGGGCCCTCGTCTCCAAGGTCAGAGAGTCTGTTTGTCTGTAGTAAATTCACACATGTCTGTTTTTTTCTGCACAAGTTCTCTTTTCTGTGCTGATATATAGTGTTGGTCTCTGTAGGCCAAGATCGCTCTGAGTGGGTCGAGCTGCAGTGATTATCTGGTCTTCAGTCGAGTTGTTCAGATGTGGAAAGAGCAACATGGCAAGGAGAATAAACAGGACTTTCTGGACAAATATACTCTGTCTGGAGCCAGTCTGCGCTTTATACATGGTGAGACATGATTAATCTACAGTTGTGCTCAAAAGTTTACACTCCCCCGCAGAATCTGCAAAATGTTCTTTTTTTTTTTAATTGGATGATCAGGGTAAATCGTACTGAAGGGCAGTACTAAATGAACAAAATAAGAAAAATGTACAGATCTTGTTCAAAAGTTTACAGCCCTGGCTCTTATGCATCTTCCTTCTTGAGCATCAGTGATTGTTTGCAGCTTTCGCAATAGTTGTGTATGAGTCCCTCAGTTCACCCTTCACCGGGAGTTTGATTGACAGGCGATCTGACCAATCAAAACCCTGAATCCACAATTTTGTTTTAACACACCATACAGAAGAGTTAAATGGGTTGGGGACTTGCTTTGGCCAATTCATTTGTCATTATGAGCATGCAGATGCATGCTGAGTCCATGTAAGGAAACATGTTTCCTAGCACTTTAATGTGACGCAAAACCAGAACATACACAAGCGTCATCTTAAACTTAGCTGCAAATGACCTTCCATATTTCTCGAACACCGAGGTCCTGTGATAATATTAGTCCTGTGCCAATCGGCATCTCTGTCATTTGGCAGGGTTGTAAATCATTTTTTCAAGGTTTTTGTTTCATGCGCGCCTTTTTATCCATCTTTCACGAAGAATGGAGCTGCGTTGGAGTGTTTTGATAGTATTTTGGGTGCTGGGTCAAATCTACAAATCTAAATATACACAAACTACACAATTTGCAGAAAGAGAAAGCTGAAAATCATCAGAAGAGCAAAAACAAAAAGAATGATTAGATGGAGATGAATGACATGTATAGCAGCATGCGGTAAAGCACATTATTCTGTTTATGATATATCATACAGCTAGACCTATAATAACAACAAGAAATTTCCCAAGCAATAGCCTATTGACATCATATTTGGGAGATAAGTCATTAAATGTGAGTAAAATCACAGGCTTTGGTTATCCCGTGCGAATGTGCCACACGAAATTCAGATGTGGAGGGGTAATTTCTAAATCACACGTGGTCCCCATATAGTACTAATCCCGTGTGAATAGGGCTCTAGAGTAAAAACCTTTACAGACATGCATCTTTAAAGTACATTTGCATTTTTACATTTCTTCACTACCTTTATAAATTGTGCAGTGACCATAAATGGTATGTGTGAAGACCAAGTGTAAATTGCTGCTCAGTCGGTTTGATGCTGCTTTTAGTCATTTTGGAGCCATAGTAAAAAAAAAAAAAAAAAAAAACTCTCCTTTGTCTCTTAAACAGGCCTGATGCAACAGTTCAGTGAAAATTTGTGTGATGCTGGACTGTTGGATCACTCTGCTGAATGTCTGCGTCTCTCGTCTCATCTGAACCAGCACAGTCAGCAGGAGCAGCTCCTTAAAGCAGTGCTGGTTGCTGGCCTTTATCCTAACCTCATACAGGTACCACACACCGTTGATATACACTTCCTGATGCTCTATATATGCAGGACATTTATATGGGACATTTATTTTCTAAGAAGATCATTTCAAAAGTTTTTTTTTAAAACGATTCATGAAAAGTATTGTATGAAAAGTACAGCATTTTGTTTTGATGCCCGGTTTTATGTGGACAAGCACGAAGCTTATGGTTTCACTGTGTGAATCGTATTTCCTTATAAAACAGACAAAGGATTACATATTTGTAATTACTGGTCCCAGCACAAAAAATAACCCCTGGCTTTCTGCATCTGGCACAATATCTGCATAGGTGCATATCTGTTAATAAAATATCTGAACTTTACCAAGGTGAAAAGAGGCATGGTGACCAAAGGTGGAAGATTTCGTCCAGAGAGTCTGTCCTATCGTACGGAAAGCACCCCTGTGCTGCTGCACCGCTCCTCGGTCAACAGGTGAATATAATGTTTACAGTCAGATAGAGATCTTAATCAAATTGCTAAATGGATGGATTGATATTGATGGTTTAATGTTTGTATTGTTGTAATATGAATTTCTACAGGAAATTTATTTTTGTTTTTACAGACTTATTCTGTAATTAATGTCCTATCCCGAATCCTGACCATTTTCCACCCTCTATCTTTCTTGCTATTGTATCCGTAATAATGTTCTCTTACGATTAATTTACCTCTTCACGTGAGAAATTAGTAAAGGCCTGTTCACACCAAGGATAACTATAACGATAAATATTTAGTTTTAAAAATCGTTCCAAATGTACAAGAATCCACAGAGCCCACTCCACAACTATAAAGATAAAAACACAAAGAAACAATATCTTTGATATATAGTCAACGACATATAGTCTGCTTGTGTGGAGGCTAATGTAGTTATCTTTCTTCATTACTGTGCTGGTGAAAATGTGCCTCACAATCTTCATTGCAGAATAGTTTGCCTGAGTTTAAGAAACACGATTCTTGTTCTGTTCAGTTGAAGTCATGTGTTTTGTGTCGTTTAGGGGAAAGCAGAATCTCCCGAGTCGCTGGCTCACGTTCTTCTCTGCTATGAAATCGAATGATCAAGTCTTCATCAGAGACTCTTCGGTGGTTCATCCACTAGCGCTGTTGCTCCTCACAGACTGTGACCTCAGCGAGAGAGGTAATGAATGCCTGCCATCACCACAGAGTTGGATCTAGGATTCTGATCCTTATTCTATGAAAGACTGTTTCCGCCATGGATTAAATTAAAAAAAAAAAAAAAATAGTTACGACTTTTCTTTCTAACCTTTTTTTCTTGCAATTGCAAGTTTATATCTCACCATTTTAACTTTAGAACTCACATTTCCAAGTTTATATTTAACAATTGCATGTTCATATCTAACAATTCTGAGTTTTTTTTCTCAGAACTCGCAAAAAAGAAAATTGAGCTAAAAAAAAAAGTCAAGTCATTTATTTATTTACCGCTTTTTACAATACAGAATGTTTCAAAGCAGCTTTACAGAGATAACAGGAAAATAATGCAGGTTTGTTTCCAGATGAAAATAGCGTCACAGTCCAGCTTAAGTAAGTTCAGTGATGCTTTATTCCGTGGCAGAAACAAGCTTCCATATTATCCACTTCATACTGAAATATAATGTAAGCTCATTTATCAATTCATGTTTGCTCTGAAAAGTTGTGTGTATACAGTGGTAATGTGTGTGTGTGTGTCTGTGTGTGTATGTGTGTGTATATATATATATATAACTGTGTATATATATAATTTTTATTATTATATTTCCTTTTCTTTTTTTAGTACTGGGTGATCGGGTAGAGGTGGCATTACCTGGTCATACACTCATACGATGGGAGTTTTCCCCTCAAGTGTGGGAGTTGCTGTGGGACCTGCGCACTTCCCTACAGGCCATGATCCACCGCAATCTTCGACCGTCTGAAAGTGAATCCAGGTCAGACAGGCGGAAGGACAGTGAGCTTATTGGCTTATTAGTGGACCTTCTGAATAACACCGACTCAGAAGCGAGCAGTGAGGATGACTTCAACAACAGTCTGAACTCCACAGACGATGTTAAGGCTGACAGTTTTTAATGGACACGTGATACTGTAAATTCATTTAGAAATGTTTTTCCATTCCAGCCAAACAGCTGTGCATATGAAGACGGTCTGGGTAAAATTGTGTAGTATGAATCAAACTCCCTCCTGTCAGAACACAATCATACGGGTCATGTCTGGACATGTTGACTCAAACTGCTTGAATTTAAGTAATTTATTTAAGTTAAAAGAACAGTGACATTTCCACGCACAAAGGTCTTTTCATGAAGAATAAAAGCTGAATGTTTAAGAGACAGAAATGCAATCAAGCCGCTATAATACTAAAATACTTGGCTTAATTTCTTGTCAGTTAAAGCAATGAAAGATGTACAGATCCCATCCTGCAGCATTGAACTCAACAGAGAATCTTGTATTGCAAAATCCTTATTTTCCCAACAAGATTTGGGTCGTGACCACGTTGCAACTAACATTGCAATGTTGTAACTGTAGAAATGTATGATGCTATAAGATTGCACCTCACCAAATTAAAAAGAACCTACTTTTTTTTTTTTACAGTAACAAACCAGGTTTCTGTATGTCTTTGTGGAACAAGCCCAAACTTCATTACTATGAAATACATTATTTTAGGGCGCTTTCACACCTGGTTCGTTTGGAGCGTTTGTTTCGGAACCTGGTGCGTTTCTCGCTTCGTTCAGTTCGTTTAAGCATTTATGAAAATGTCAATCTGAGACAACCTGAACGAGGCAGTCTCGTCCCAAATGCAAGCAAACACTGGAGCGGTTTGGTTGAGGTGAGAAAGCAATCCGGAACAATGAACCAAGCGGTATCAATTCATAACGGCTAATGTGTTTTATAAAAAGCAGCAGTGTCTGATTCTGTGAGCGAGCACATTAGTTAAAGGGGTGGGATAATGCCCCTTTTTAACAGATGTAAAATAAGTCTCTGATGTCACCATGAGACCATGTGAAGTTGTAGCTCAAAATACCCCACAGATAATTTTTTATTGCATGTTAAAATTGTCCCTTTTTGAGGGTGGGCAAAAACGCGTCGTTTTCTGTGTCCCTTTAAATACAAATGAGCTGGTGCTCTCTGGACAGAGGGCGGAGCTTCAAGAGCTTGTGTGTGCGCGTGTTAGCAGCTCCGATTACCTCACGCAGACAAACACTAAAACAGAAACTGTTCTGCCCTTTGTTTTATCTGAAGTCAAACAATGATGGAGAGAATGCAACAGGACGTTTCTGAATGGTTAGTTGATGAATGTAACTGATGTGGAGTTAACTATCTTCAAGTCATTGATTAGTATATCCTTTCATGATAATCCATAAATCGCTAGTGTGAGAACTTTTGTAAGATGCCTACAGAGTGACATGCTATTATTGCATTTGTTACATACTGCATTGCATGTGAAAAGATGAATGCGACAGCTTGAGCAGACTCACAAATGTGCTCGACTACTACAACTCTTCCTCTTCTCAACATGGACTGTGTGTTCCTGTGGGCAGGGTTTATGTCAATGTTAGGGTTAGGGATGTCACTAACCCGGGAGGAATGTCGTGTAGTCCCTACAAGCTGTTTATTGAAGTCCTTAAAAAACGATTTATTTAAAAGCAAATATCTTCCTTTGCTTTGAACTTTGAGCATTGTAACTTTCCAGATGCTGTTTATGCTCAAACAGCAACATTGCACACTAACTAGTTGGAAAAGTGAAATCATAATCAACCATCCCTTTAAGTGCCTCTTTATGTTGTGTAATTGCTCTTCATTGCATTGCAAGAATGATGTCCCGACGAAGCAACTGCAACCACTTTAACAGCATTGTATAGGCTATATTATAATGCAGGATTGAAGGTTACATTCATACAGTATTTGCATATGTCTATCGATAGTTAAAAATAAGCTACAATAAGCTTGTGGAGCGAACTTGTTAATCAAATTGATGGATGACGCAGAACTCCCCAGATAGCACAGGTACGTCTGTAAGATGTCTGCTAGAGATCTGGAAAACATCTGCTGTGTGAATACATCTGATAAACATCTTATGCCGGGGACACACTTAACGACTATCTGAAACATTCTAAGACTGAACTGAACACACTTACAGACGTTTTTCAACGATATCAAATTACATTTATAATCGCCCTTACAGTCATTAAGTGTGTCCTTGGCTTTAGAAAGAGCAGTTTTACATACGTTCTAAACCATAAACATCTTACAGACATCTTTTAGATGTCTATTTGACATCTGAGAGGAGGCATCTCAGGCATTGCAGATGAGCAAACACTCACCGTTGTAGGATAGTTGTACTCGCATGTGACTTGCATAAACACATTTTGGTACGCTTTGAAAGGTTGCCTTGTGAAAGCGAACTGTACCAATAAGAAAATGCAACACTATAACAAATTAAGTCCCTATTTCAGAACGACGCAAACGATCTACAGGTCTAAAAACGCCCTTTGCCCGATTTGAAATGCCTCTTTTTGTCTTTTACAAACTGGTTTGTGCGATACTTTTCTCGATGAATCAGATTACTTGATCAGGTGAACCTCTTCCCACATGAAGGGCAGTGGTTCAGTTTCTGTCCGATATGCACTCGCTCATGTATTTTCAGGGATCCTGAAATGAACAAATACGGTTCAATTTATTAATAACAAAAGTTTTTGTTTTTCTTAATTATCCAATGACAACGCACAGACAAATTACAAAATTCCACACGGACAAAAAACATTTCCGCATTCATATTGTATTTGTAATTCCTATAAAATCTTACCCCTGTGACCCAATCAGTGATGAGGATTGAATGCTGGTTTTGTTTTCGTTCTTGAATCTTTTTGTAACAATAATTTTGGTTGAAGAACCATCATTATTAAAGCTTAATGGTAGATTAACATGTTTTGAAATAGAATTAAATGAAATGGAATCCCATGAAATTGTCTAGTAAAATCTGATCTAAAAATTCATTAAAAGTTAAATTGCAAAAAGTGTTTTTTTTTTTCTTTTCTTTTTAGGCTGCTATGTGAGAAACGATAGTGTTATAAAGAAAATATGTAGTTTAAAATTGAATTATTGGTATTTATGTTTTCATTGAACTAAAATAATTAAAATGTCCTATATATCACAACAAATTTGCACACTTGTTTTTATGTATAAAGGCAAACAAGATAGCAGTGTGCAGAGTCATTTTTTTATTTGCATTCACTTTTTGCTGGAACAGTCTGCAGGGACACATAAAACAGAAGACAAAACGCTCACCTGTTACTCCTTAGAAAACTAATTACACTAACTCCGCCCACCATTGTGTTATTGAGGCGGACAAAATTACTAAAGAAAAAACACTGATAAAAAGATCAATGGCCTGGAGAGTGATTTTTAACGCGATGACCCAGTTCGAATCCGCCATTTTCTGAACTCATTCTTCTCCATTTTCCCATCACATATCAGCTCAGAGAAGCGTTTACATGACATTTTTGTGAAAATGATCAAAAATGCTTGGAGGTGGCTGGCCACTTTTTAAAATTAAAAACACTGGCAGGCAAAGACTTAATGCACTTAGTAGTATCTAAAGTAAAAGTATGTATACTGCAAAAAATGGTCCCTGACAGTGTATTTGTCATGGTTTAGTCTGTTCTTTGTATGTAGTTTATTTGCTTGTTATTTAGTCCCTGTTTATTTGTTGTCATGGTTTTTAATTCGTTCATTACAGTTTTTTTACGATTGCAATGACAGATTTTTCAATACTTTTAACAATTTTCCAAAACTCTTAACAAAGTTAGCACTACATCCGTCTGCGTACTATTAACACATTTTGTGTTGCTTTAAAACAAAATGCATACAATTAACAAAAATTTAAAATGCTTGAACTTTTTACACATAAGCTCAAACAAGACCAAAACAATGGATTTTTACTGCCAAATTTTTACTGCCGCTTTAACACTGTATGGGCAGTGTTAAAATCCGGTTCGAATCCGCCATTTTCTGAACTCATTCTTCTCCATTTTCCCATCACATATCAGCTCAGAGAAGCGTTTACATGACATTTTTGTGAAAATGATCAAAAATGCTTGGAGGTGGCTGGCCACTTTTTAAAATTAAAAACACTGGCAGGCAAAGACTTAATGCACTTAGTCCCTGTTTATTTGTTGTCATGGTTTTTAATTCGTTCATTACAGTTTTTTACGATTGCAATGACAGATTTTTCAATACTTTTAACAATTTTCCAAAACTCTTAACAAAGTTAGCACTACATCCGTCTGCGTACTATTAACACATTTTGTGTTGCTTTAAAACAAAATGCATACAATTAACAAAAATTTAAAATGCTTGAACTTTTTACACATAAGCTCAAACAAGACCAAAACAATGGATTTTTACTGCCAAATTTTTACTGCCGCTTTAACACTGTATGGGCAGTGTTAAAATCCGGTTCGAATCCGCCATTTTCTGAACTCATTCTTCTCCATTTTCCCATCACATATCAGCTCAGAGAAGCGTTTACATGACATTTTTGTGAAAATGATCAAAAATGCTTGGAGGTGGCTGGCCACTTTTTAAAATTAAAAACACTGGCAGGCAAAGACTTAATGCACTTAGTAGTATCTAAAGTAAAAGTATGTATACTGCAAAAAATGGTCCCTGACAGTGTATTTGTCATGGTTTAGTCTGTTCTTTGTATGTAGTTTATTTGCTTGTTATTTAGTCCCTGTTTATTTGTTGTCATGGTTTTTAATTCGTTCATTACAGTTTTTTACGATTGCAATGACAGATTTTTCAATACTTTTAACAATTTTCCAAAACTCTTAACAAAGTTAGCACTACATCCGTCTGCGTACTATTAACACATTTTGTGTTGCTTTAAAACAAAATGCATACAATTAACAAAAATTTAAAATGCTTGAACTTTTTACACATAAGCTCAAACAAGACCAAAACAATGGATTTTTACTGCCAAATTTTTACTGCCGCTTTAACACTGTATGGGCAGTGTTAAAATCCGGTTCGAATCCGCCATTTTCTGAACTCATTCTTCTCCATTTTCCCATCACATATCAGCTCAGAGAAGCGTTTACATGACATTTTTGTGAAAATGATCAAAAATGCTTGGAGGTGGCTGGCCACTTTTTAAAATTAAAAACACTGGCAGGCAAAGACTTAATGCACTTAGTAGTATCTAAAGTAAAAGTATGTATACTGCAAAAAATGGTCCCTGACAGTGTATTTGTCATGGTTTAGTCTGTTCTTTGTATGTAGTTTATTTGCTTGTTATTTAGTCCCTGTTTATTTGTTGTCATGGTTTTTAATTCGTTCATTACAGTTTTTTACGATTGCAATGACAGATTTTTCAATACTTTTAACAATTTTCCAAAACTCTTAACAAAGTTAGCACTACATCCGTCTGCGTACTATTAACACATTTTGTGTTGCTTTAAAACAAAATGCATACAATTAACAAAAATTTAAAATGCTTGAACTTTTTACACATAAGCTCAAACAAGACCAAAACAATGGATTTTTACTGCCAAATTTTTACTGCCGCTTTAACACTGTATGTCAGAACAGATAACACCATGTTCTAAACCTAACCTTACAAGCTAAAGTCAAAGTAAACAGCTGTTTATATTGGGCAACACATATATATCCCCTGTATTTTATTCCATTGTTTCTGAGAAACAGCTGATCGAATTACACAAATATATAAATCACAGCTGATTCCCATCTAGGAAACACACTCAGGTGTTGATGTTCTTTCAATCGCATATGGTATAAAGTAAAAGAGGACCTTTGGGGCTGATCTTTTGTGGAAAGGGAACAATATAGAGCAACAAAAGAAAAAGGTAGAGGAAGACGTGTACCAGGAGAAGGGAGAGGAGTGGGACAAGGGCAAGGAAGAGGAGTGGGACAAGGGCAAGGAAAGGGAGTGGGACAAGGGCAAAGGAGAGGAGTGGGACAGGCACAAGGACAAGAGCAAAGGAGAGGAGTGGGACAAGGGCAAGGGAGAGGAGTGGGACAAGGGAGAGGAGTGGGACAAGGACAATTACAAGGACAAGGGAAAGGAGTGGGGCAAGGGAGAGGAGAGGGACAGGAGAGGAGTGGGGGAGAGGAGAGGAGTGGGGCAAGGGAGAGGAGAGGAGTGGGGGACAGGAGAGGAGTGGGGGAGAGGAGAGGAGTGGGGCAGAGGAGAGGAGTGGGGCAAGGGAGAGGAGAGGAGTGGGGCAAGGGAGAGGAGAGGGGCAAGGGAGAGGAGAGGAGTGGGGCAAGTGAGAGGAGAGGAGGGGGCAAGGGAGAGGAGAGGAGTGGGGCAAGGGAGAAGAGAGGAGAGGAGTGGGGCAAGGGAGGGGAGAGGAGTGGGTCAAGGGAGAGGAGAGGAGTGAGGCAAAGGAGAGGAGTGAGGTAAGGGAGAGGAGAGGAGTGGGGCAAGGGAGAGGAGTGGGGCAAGGGAGAGGAGAGGCGAGGAGTGGGGCAGGGAGAGGAGAGGCGAGGAGTGGGGCAGGGAGAGGAGAGGAGTGGGGCAGGGAGAGGAGAGGCGAGGAGTGGGGCAAGGGAGAGGAGTGGGGCAAGGGAGAGGAGTGGGGCAAGGGATAGGAGTGGGGCAAAGGAGAGGAGTGGGGCAAAGGAGAGGAGTGGGGCAAGGGATAGGAGTGGGGCAAAGGAGAGGAGTGGGGCAAAGGAGAGGAGTGGGGCAAAGGAGAGGAGAGGAGTAGGGAGAGGAGAAGAGAGGAGTGGGGCGAGGGAGAGGAGTGGGGCGAGGAAGAGGAGTGGGGTGAGGGAGTGGGGCGAGGGAGTGGGGCGAGGGAGTGGGGTGAGGGAGTGGGGCGAGGGAGAGGAGTGGGGCGAGGGAGTGGGGTGAGGGAGTGGGGCGAGGGAGAGGAGTGGGGCGAGGGAGTGGGGTGAGGGAGTGGGGCGAGTGAGAGGAGTGGGGTGAGGGAGTGGGGCGAGGGAGAGGGGCGAGGGAGAGGAGTGGGGTGAGGGAGTGGGATGAGGGAGTGGGGCGAGGGAGAGGAGTGGGGTGAGGGAGAGGAGTGGAACTGGGGGCGAGGGAGAGGAGTGGGACAAGGGCGAGGGAGAGGAGTGGGACAAGGGCGAGGAGTGGGACAAAGGCAAGGGAGAGGAGTGGGACAAGGGCAAGGGAGAGGAGAGGAGTGGGACAAGGGCAAGGGCGAGGCCGAGGAGTGGGACAAGTGCAAGGGAGAGGAGAGGAGTGGGGTGAGGGAGAGGAGTGGGACAAAGGAAAGGGAGAGGAGTTAGAATGCGTGGTGGCACTCAAAGAAGGGCCAGAGCTAGGGTAACTGGAAATAAAAGCTACTATAATAGACCATGTCATAAACCACAGGCTATCATACAGAGAGGCTGGTGAACGAGTACAGCCAAATCTCAGCCGGTACACGGTGGCATCAATTGTTCTGATTTTTAGAGAAACCAACAGGTAGGATATTGCTTTTTTTGGTGAAGTTCCCCTACATGAGAGCAGCATCCCTCTGGCTCTGCCAGGACATCCCACTCCACCAGTTCCGTCATGGCCTCCTTTCCTGGCCACACCATGGACTCTTCCTCTTGAGGGTCCAGGCCCTCCTTCCCACCGCCTTATTGTCATCATCAACCCTCCCGCTACCTAGGTTTAGTTTTTGTTCTTGAAGTCAGGAAGTGCCTACTGGGAGTGTGGGTATTATGTAATGTTGAGACAGCTTAGTTTAGTTTTCTGTATTTAGTTTTTTTGTTTGTTATTTAGTCACTGTTCATTTGTTTATGGTTTCTAATTGTTTCATTGTTTTCTGACACCTGTTCATAGTTTCTCCCTTCACTAAGTTTAGTGGTTTTCAATCCTTGTCATGGAAACCCATCGCTCTGCACATTTTTTGTCTTTTTCAACTAGATTTTCTACGGGTCTGCTTATTTCTATAATAATGGTCATGATTCCTGGATGGATTTAATCTTGCTTTAATTGTGTACAGATCCGTGGGTAGTAAATTAAGTACTTTTATAAAAGAACAACCATCTATATACAGTATATATAAAGGACAGATAATCTATATACAATAGTCAACATTTGAAGTGGATCAAAAACTTTCATCAAGCTTTAACATACATTTTGAACAATACCCGTTCTTGTATTATGACAACTTTGGTGAACGTTTTTGATCCACTTCAAATGTTGACTACTATAGTATTAGTCAATTACCTCCACCTAATGACCACGACTGGCGAGTGTGTGACTGTGAGATCCATATGCAAAGTTGGTACGATAATAATAATAAATAGTGACACTGGAATCCAAATAAATGAGTACAATCTAAAGTATACAATTATAATAATCAAATGCCTGAATAATTTATTAGACAATGACCAATATTCATGTAACTTCATTCATGTAAGAGTTACGGTATATTGGAACTAAATTACATTGGGTACCAAAAAGACAGAACGCGTAGCAATACAATTGGATGCCATTGTTGGGCCAATGGATGATCCTTAAAACAGAGAAATTTAAATAAAATCAAAGGGCTTTCCATCTATCTCAGCTCTTTAGGAATATAAGCAATGTTCTTTAAAAAAAAATCTATTAACTTTCAAACAAATCTCATAGTCTGACATAAGCAGCTAACAAAAGCAGGTAAGATGACACTAAGAAAACTCCTTCATGAATCGCTTGTGGAATGTCTTCAGTCTTTGTAGAGCATCTTCCATGGTGTCCCCATGATTTGCCACAAAAAGCCTGAGAAACAATTAAGAATTTGGTTTTCATAGAGAATCTATAGGATACACAGAATATGCTTTCAATTAAGATGGGCTAACATTTACAGCTTGTTTGAATGTCTACTATGGTAAGCATGACTGGCAGTAATTTAGTCAGAATTCATATACAATTTGGCAGTTGAAAACAACAATTAAATCACACAGATAAAAGTAATGACAAATTCACATTTTCCAGCATGATTTAGTTATGAATATTTTGTTTAAGTTCCATACACATAACTCATGCAACAGTGGCAGTGCAAAAACCTGAAGTGATGGCTGTCCTTTCTTTGTCCAAATTCACAGCCCGGCCTCACATGCAGACCTGTTTCTTCTAGCAAATGCAAACAATACAGCATGTCTGGTTCCATCTGTTTTTTCTACAAAGAGAAAACAACTTTAACTGTAGAAAATATGAGAACTACAGTCAGGTTACTGCATTTTAGTATTGCCTAAAGAGATTCCTTCACTGCTGTGATTCTGGTTAATTAGTTATTCAGAGTTTATGGAGACATATAAGACACTGTAATTGATCATGGGCCACAACTCACATAATGTGTATTGAGACATCTGCAAACACTTCAGTATCAGTATTTCATTCAGCCATATGTAAAGAGACTTGATTAGAAATCTGAAGGTCCTTGTATTTTGATTTTCTGTGTCGATTATTCCTATAGTTGGGTATGATCTTATGATTATTAAACTAATAGCCAACCACACAAATAGTTGTGCTTCTCAAATGTTTATCAAAGTCATTGAGCAATCATTTACAGCACAAGCTGGAATGAGTAACCCTTGAAATTATTATCTTGTGGATCAGGGGATGTCCTTCCTGTAAAGTTTAGCTCCAACAGCTGAACATTTGTTATTTAAAAACAGGTGTGTTCAAGCAGTGTTGGAACTGAACTCTGCAAGAAGGTAGATCTCAAGGAACAGAACAGCTAACTGTCAGAAATAAATTGCAAAAATTGTACCTTTAGGGGTACAGCAGCATGTCTCTGGGGCAGTACCCGTAAAGGACAACTTTGTACCTCATCTACCCCTGAAAGGTGCATTTTAGTACCTTGGAGTAGTAATATGCAACCTTAAGGTTTTTGAACTTTAATGGGAAAATAAGGTACAAAGATGACCATTTAAGGGTACTGCCCCAGTGACTATCTGTTGTACCCCTCAAGGTACAATTTTTGCAAAAAAAAAAAAAATGCTGAGAGTGTGTAGGAGATCCTCTTTTAGCAGCAACAACCTCAACTAAATGTTTCCTGTATCCTGCATGTTTGGGTCCAATATGGACAAATCCAACCGTTGGGTTTAAAATTTTTTTTTTTTTACATTTTAAACCAAAAAACAGGTTGGGTTTAATTCTCCTTAACTTTAGATTGTGGCGCTGTGCTACAGTACTAGAGTTTCCCCTCATACGTCATACTCCAGGATTACCCTGCTGTTGGGACATATAAAATGCTTAATTTTGCTTAAAGGGGATGTCTAATGCTATTTCATGCATTCTGACTTATTTACACTGTTAAAGAGTTGGCCCTGTGGATGTCACAAGGGGAGGAATTCCTTGTATGGGCACTCCTCCCGGAAGAGCGTGCACAACATAAACCAGAGCGAGAGCAAGAGTGCGCCCATCAACGTACAAGTACGGGTTACGGAAGCCGTCGGCAGTGCTGCACGGCACACCTCCAGGAGCTCAGCTCTTTTCGGAAGGACTCGGTGCAGCGTATCTGTCTTTTATAAAGCTGATAAAACTAAACTAGATAAAACTAGACTCTTCAGAGATATGAAGGATGCAATACTACTCTATAGGTACTCAATAATAACATGAGATTGGCAGAAACTGCGTGTGTTATGTGCCCTTTAATGGACTGATACAGTGATATAAATAGACCATACTCATACCTTACTGGTGATGTAGGTTATACTACTATATTGGCTACAGGCAAACAGATGCATTCAGAATATGAATGGCTTGCTCCATTTCTGCAAATCCGTTTTTGTGAATGAAGGACTCTCTCTACCTGTTGCTTTGGTGTTCGTCAACACACACTTCCACCACCTACTGGAAAGTCTGTCTAACAGCAGATTTTGCATTGGTACTCTACTGCTATCCAATTCTCGGATGTGCAATGTTGAATTTTCTGTTGAATTTGAACCACCGAATGTGGAAGCAAATTTGTAAAATGAAATAATTGCCTAATAATTGGACAGAAAATTGCCTATTGAATATTATAGGCTGTATTTTTAAAAAGAGACGGACTATTTTGGAAGTGAAATCTGAAAGGTAAATGTGGATTATTGAATTTTTAATAATGCAAATGTGTGTAAAATATTTTGAATTTAAATATTCACAGCTTAAATATACGACCATGTTGAATTTCGGCCCATAAATATGCAAGCCCTAAAAATACAATGCATTAAAATGCAAGCACGGTTAAATGCAATGCATTTTTTTTTCCTCGGGTTGTTCATTTCAACAAGCTTTTTTTGTTTCAAATACATTTGTCATTATTTTATTTCCATATTACTCTTTCATTGTCTTATTAAAACGTACTAAACTGTTTGTGTGTTAATAGTTCAGTCAGATTGTGTTTGACTTACAATTGTGATTTAGAAGAAGGTAAGATTTGTTTGTATAACATTTATGAGCAATCAAATTACATTTTTCTTTTCCTGTCATGTAGGGATGTTACTGACTTTTAGACTGAATGATGAAATAGGCTAAATGGCAGTTATTTCCAAGATTTGAAATAGCTATTATACAGATTGGTGGTGATATTTACTGTATGTCCTCTGTAGTTACTATTATTCAGCAACAGTAGTACTTTTAAATCAGTGTCATTCACAAATTGTTGTAATACACAGATTCTCACCTTGGCCAATTTTATTGCTCTTGGAGGTAAGTGTAGACAGGGGAAGACAAAAAATCCTGCCTTCAATGGCTGGCAGCTGATCCCCGATATCTCACCAATAACCTCCTGAATCCGACAAGCATTTTTACTTATCATATTTTTAATGGACTGGACCTCCTGACAGAAAAGATTAATTAAGTTCAATACAAAATCAAGAAGTTGTGACTATTGGTTTGACTAATATTTTTTTTTACTGATATTGACACTTTTCAACTTTGTCAGTTCTTTTGTATCAGGTCTACCAATACACGAGACCATTTGGTGAGTCTCTAAAACAAGAAAAACCAGCCCTTCTCTTGGAGAGCTACCTTCTTTGCAGAGTTCAGTTCCAACCCTGCTCCAACACATCTGTCACATCTGTAATTTTCGGCAGAAGCTTCCATGATCTTGCACCCCAGCTGTGAGGAGGTGACAGACCACATTATCACTTCCTTGATCCCCTCGAGGACGTCTGAGAGAGTTAGAGTGAGAACATCTAGCAAAAGCCATGACCTCTTGAGCAGCATAAACCACGTCGCAAAAAGCCCTGACTGGGGAATGGGCGCATCCAGCAGGAAAGCCTTCTCCCTGATACATACGTGAAAAAATTTGTTGGTTCCCTTCCATGAAAAAGTAAAGAACCCAAAATCTTCTCTGAAATAACTTACTGACAAACTGACAAAACAAAATTCCATATTTAATATAACAAAAAGTCACCAGACTTTGCTTGAGATTTTTGATTCAACAGAATATTTAAATAATAAAACAAATGAAAATGGCATGGACAAAAATTATGGTAACCTTAACCTAATATTTTGTTGCACTGCCTTTAGAAGCTTTTTTCTGTAGCTCCCAATGAGACTTCTGCAATTGTCAACAGGTACGTTTTGGGTCATTATTCTGTTGGAGGACCCATGATCTGCGACTGAGGCAGAGCTTTCTGATGCTCAGCACAGTACATTGCACTCTAGAATGCCTTGATAGTATTGAGACCAGATGGTGGACCTGGATATCAGTGACACAACAACAACTAGACGAGCCCTAGAGACAGAACCCCAGTTAGACCTTGTCGACTAGACAGCCTTCTGCACAGATCCTCGGCAAAGACCATGGGAACCAGAAAAAACCTCTGCTCAGACCCCTATGACCAGTTACAAATCCCCCTTCCTCCATATGCCAATGTAATGTATCCTAATCTTCAAGCAGAAGCAAATGGATGAAATATTCTGAATGATATCCATCCACAATCTGACTTATGATGCAACCTGGAATCATATTCACACCATGTTCATTCGTTTAGCCAGAGGAGAACTTCATCCCTGACTGAGCCTGTGTTTTCCCAAGGGTTTTTTTTTTTCTGTTCATTGCCACTGTTTCCTCTGGCTTGCTTATTTCACACTTAATATTCAGCAATATTATTGATTTGCCTGCACTGACACAATGGGATGAGAACTGAACTGAGCTAGATGATTACATCATCATTTTCATCATTTACAACTCAACTCATTTTATAATTGATCAACTTTACACAGTTATTGAACTGAATCAACACTGAACTGAAAAGCAAATTCCAGTCTGGCTTTTTATGACCATATGACCACCTCATGCCCATGGGGGATTTCAGATGCTCCCTTCTCCAGTACATCAAGTATGCTTCATGGATTACTGGTTCTCCCCTCATAGTGGAAGCAGCAAGAGAGAAAGCCTGCTCCACAATTTCCATTACAGCCCAAAATCCTCCAGTGGACTTCATAAAGCCACAACTTAAACTCACGCCCACTGCAGTTATAGAGCCAGAGCCTATGCCCGCAAAAGACCACCCGCCAGAGGCTACATCCGTCCAGGAACTCTACTCTGCCGCCCAGTCTGACCAGATGTGTGTGCCAGTTCGTACATTCGTCCCGGTGGGAGCTTTAGTGGAGCTGGATGAAGTAGAGGCTGGTCATCCCATCCTCCAGAATCCCAATTCAGTCCACCTCAGTCTGGAGTGATAAAATACCTGATTACTTCCTGTGCCCAAGCCCTTCCTCCTCTCTAGTTCTGTCCAGCATCCAAGTCTCCTCGTCTCTGCTGGTTCTACCCAGTCCCAAGTCTTCTTCTTCTTCCCCTTAGCCTCCACTAGTTCAGCCTAGATTTGCTGCAATGCCTCGGGCCTCCTGGTCCCCTGCTCCGCCTGGGTGTAATTATCCCTGGCTGCGCCACGGGCCTCCGAGCCCATTACTCAGAATTGGCTCCTACCTCCCTCGGCTCGACAGGAGACCATCGTCCTTCCAGCTCCACTGGGCCCTCTTATCCCTCCGGCTTCACCTTAGTCAGTCGTCACTCTAATTTCGTCACAGACTTCCGGGCCTTTGGCTGCACCTCGTTCCTCCACCCCTTTGATTCTGTTGGGCTTCTCCTTCCTACCGGCTCCTCCTCAGTCCTCACTCCCACCTGCTTTGCCCCAGTCCTCTGGTACCCTAGCACCACCTCGGCCGCAGCTCCGCCTGGGTCTCTTGGTCCTCCTGTCTCACCTGGTCTCTTCCGACATCAGACTCCGCCTTCAGACTCCCCTCACAGACCGTGGGTCTCTACATCTCCCGGTGGCACCTCTGTCGGTTGGGCTCATGACTCCACTCTGGCTAATACCCTACAGATTTTGTTTTGGTTCAAGGCTGAGAAATATGCGCAGCCATGTTTGCTAAGTATGACTGCACATTGGTGATTTGGGGACTTTTTTTCTTAAGTAAAAAAAATTGTGCATGTGATTTTTCTTTATATGTTAAGGACTCATATGGAGCATACCAACCTCAGAGAAGGTGGGGAATGAGGGATCTCCAGGTTTTGGAGGATCTGTCATGAGGTCAAGTGCAATTTGTCCACCAACAGGTGGGCTGGACCTAGTGGAAAAAAGTGTACGAGTGTATTCCTTCACGGCAGGGTCAAGGTTCACCAGCTCCATGTAGCCACCACGTAGCCCACACCTGAAAACAAAGAATGGTCAGAGAAGTAGACTAACATAGATTTGGTATTTATTCCATTTGTTGATTAAATAAATGTGAATCTGTCAGACTCTGGCCCACTCCCATTATTATTATTATTATTATTATTATTATTATTATTTGTATCCAGAGTAATATTAATACAAGGATCGATACATTTATATGTAAATGTCGATTTGTAATTATTGATTTATCAATTTGTAATTATATATATATATATATATATATATATATATATATATATATATATATATATATATATATATATATATATATATATATATATATATATAAATCAAGAAAGAATAATACTCAAGAGTATAACACAATACTCACTCTCCCATGAAGCCCTTGGAAGCAGAATTGAAGGAGGCCAGTTCCACAGTGCTGGAAATAGTAGAGCCCATTTCTGATAACACCTTCTTATAGGATTCAAACTTAGTATCTTCTCCATACACACAGCTCTGATACACCTGAAGAGAAAGATACAGCTCACAGTCATGTCAAACAAGGGTTCAAGAACAGAAGTGTGCAATATAGCTCCTGCAGGGCCACTTTTATGCAGAGTTTAGCTGTAAAGTTCGAGACACACCAAGCCAACGGTCAGCCATTGAGAGATTTCGGGCCGTTTTTGAGCTTCAGTCAGCTTAATTTTGTCGGTATGCTCCGCACTGTTGGCTAACGCCGTCAGGGTTTTTTGGGCCGATTCAACATGTTGAATTGGGCCCTCGGTGAGGGTGAACTCTGATTGCCTGTTCAGTTTATCGAAGGAGTCAGTGCACAAGAATTAAAGTGAAAGTGATAAAAGCGAGCAAAGAAGTCAAGACGGTACAGACAGAAGGCTGTTATAATTTTACGTCATCTTACCTGAGCATTCGAATGCATGAATATTTCAAAATAACATGAGCTGACTGGAATGAAGAAAGTGATCTGCGTGATTAATATTCAAAATGGTAAGCAAGTGCTGCTTTGTTTACAGTTTGTATATTTGCAGTCCTAGTTTTGGTTTCCATTTTTGTATGACAAAAATAAGACTATTGAAACCTGCTAATATAGACAGATATTTACTTACACGCAGGCGAAGAACACACATGCTAGTTGACATTGGTTTTTAGTCCTTTTTGTGTGTTCAAGCGCAGCTTTTTGCCCGAGACGCAGGTAACGCAAGGCGAGAACACAGTCAGCTTTTGCCGCCGCTAGATCTTTGACAAATTTAGAGCTAAATTCGGATGGAAGGTGTCCCTCCGGGAACAGGATTGTGTTTTACCAAATACGGTGCACTCATATTACTTATGAATGGGAGAAAGTGCAACACGTAATATAGGGGAACAAGACCTGTCTCTAAATAATAGAGCCAATTGCTGATTGGTACAGTCATCGCATCACTGCAGCTGCTATTAGAAGCTCTAGTTACTATAGAAACAAAGTGTTTTGAGGACTGCAGATGCATCTAGCCTGAAAAATCACGGCAGATATTGTTACTGATTTGAAATATGTTATTTAATTGTGAGTTTTCCAAGCAGTTTTGAGACTTCAGGATTCCCCCATTCAAGTAGATAGGACATGGTCTTGGATGCCCGAAATAGCTGCCTGGAGGCGTTGCAAACATGGCTGCAGAATGAACAGACTTTCCTTGAAAGGGACTTTGGATTTAATGACAGAGAGCTCTTACATTACTTGAGGAAAACTCACCTCATCAGCCAGGAGGAAGAGCCTTTCTTCTGCAGCGAACCGAATCACTTCTTCTATGGATTTCCTACTCTGTATGTGACCTGATTATCAAAGCAACATTCATCCATTCATAATTACAAGAAGCCATTTTCCTTTTCTCAATTTTTGGTTACAAGATGGCACATATTTCTCACAATAATAAGGGTAATCTATTGCTGTACCTGTAGGATTCCCTGGGTTGCAGATATAAAGCGCTAATGGATTGCATGTCCTTCTACCTGCATGGAGCGCTCTGCGAAGCTCCTCCACCTGCAGTGTCCAGCCCTGCTCCTCACACAAATGGTAAGGTATGATGGCAGCTCCCTGGTCCTCCAGAGCCTGAGTAAATGTAGCGTAGGTGGGCACAGGTATGAGCACACCAGTCCGACACGAGCCCTCGCTCTGAACCAGCAGCTTCAGCATAAACTACAATACAAATATTTACTTGAAGTTAAACTTATACCATTCAATCTTACATTTTCAAAGAAAAGTGCTTGTATGTTTGTGCATTTGCTTTTAAAAAATATTAAAAGGGGACCTATTATGCCCCTCACAAGATGTACTGTAAAATAAGTCTCTGGTGTCCCCAGAATGTGTCTGTGAAGGTTTAGCTCAAAATACACCACAGATCATTTTTTATAGCTTGTCAAATTTGCCCCTATTTGGGTGAGCAAAAACAGAACATTTGACATGTTTTTGGCAACAACATATATTTTCAGCTGCTACAACGAGGAACAGAAATGGTGGACTGCTGCGACTCACTCAGGGCGGGATCTATGCTAATAGGGCAGATCGTCACTAGTCATGGGTTGTGCTTATGTAAGAGTAGATGAAAATCAGGAACCATGATATGATTCATTGGGGATTAAAAAAAGGAGTGGGTGGATTTTTACCATTATATGCTGGTTGTTTACACACACTATGGACACACATTTGTGTTCAAACACCTTATAAAAATGAATTTTGCATAATAGGTCCCCTTTAAAAGGAAGAAAAAGCGATAAATGATTTTTGTTGGCTAAACCATGAGAGCCATCTGGGACCCAGATGTGATGAAGATGTTGTCGGGTGAGGAAGGAACTCCTCCGTCTCTCCTGGTAATGAACTTAGACACGCACTGTTTGACTTTGGCGATTCCACACAAATCTGTATATGAGCCTGAAAAGATTGGCACCACATGATAATCACGTACACATGAACAGATTCAACACATCTGCGATTCATATGCTTCAATTAACATTTGATCAGACCTGTTTGTTCACACTGTAAAAAAAAAAAAAAATCAACTCACTGAAACGGAAAGCTTAAATTTAGCTGATTTCTTGAAGTCGTAACATTTGACAATAAACATTTGAAGTGGTGCAGTGACAAGTGCACTTTCTTATCAAGTAACTTAAATGTATGAAAACAGCAAGGTATGCCACTGTGCATGGACAAAAGCTCACCTACGCTTCCACCATCACATTGTCTAAGAAGACCATCTGCCCTTTGTTTAACATCTAATGGCAGACTGTCATCATCCAAAAGTGCTGGATAGAAGCAAGCAGCAAGGACCTGAAAAATAGCACACAGAAAAACTGAGCGTTAACTCCTCTTATTTCTCATAAAGGCATGGGTTAAGAAATAATATTTTTCCCAAAATGTTTTTTTCTGTTCTCCATACAACTGAGTGACTGGAGCTGCTACCTACTTGACGAACAAAGGTGATGGGTTTTATTCCCCCTCTGTGGAGATCTCCAGAAGACAAATCAAGCACCTCGTTATAGTTTTTTCTCTCACCCTAAAATCAGTTGAAGTAAAATAAAAAATAAAATCTTGTGTCATAAAAGGAACCATTTGTTGCCCTGTGTAACCATAAAAATGGGATCTAGGATAAAAGTCAGTTCAGTAAATCAGAGAAGATCAGTTTAAATTCAGGATCCAGATTTTGAATCGATTATCAAGCTCCAATATGATACAAAAAACTGTCAAAGTCAAACACTAAAAAGGTTTTTTCTCTCAAACAAGCCATCCATGTAGTCATCTGCCTAATTTCTACTTCACGTCAGATACATTTCCACCAAAATATGATATTAATATTATACAAGAATAGAAGATGAGAGCATTGTCAAAGTAATACCACACCTGTTGTATTTCAGCTGCAATCTGTGCCGCACATAAGGATAAAACATCCTTCTCTGAGAGAAACGTGTTCTTCACCAATGGGCTGATCTCTCTTAGGAAAGACATTGTTTCACAGTGTGAAGATTTTCTTTGTGGTCCAAACTACTTGGTTAGAAACTTCCTTCTTTCAAATGTTCAAAACCACTCCTTACCATGAGTTTCAGTTATTAAACCCAAATCTTTTTGCTTATACATATAGGAGGAAAGTTCCTAGTTCCAAAGTTCCAAGAGTGGGTCGGGCTTCTTGAGACATTAACAAAGACATAATATGCGATATAAATAGATTATTCCATGCTAAACTTCTCCCTGCAGGAGGAATGTGAATCATCTACAGTATTCACATCTCAAATCGTGTCTTGTATTGTGACTGAAATCAGCATTTCATGTTTTTGAAATTCTAGACATAATATAAGGTGAGTTTAATAAGCCTAGTAGTAAGTGAAATAATTGTAAATACCTCTGCTCCCATGTGGTTTTGATACTTCAATTTTTTTTTTTCATACATCATTTTGATACTTCACTAAAGTCTCTTTACATCATAACTGCGGTGGAGCTGTTTGTCTATGTTTATCACTATCTATTCAAAATATAAATAAATAAAATAAAAATTATGCATCGGCCACATTTTTTTATCTACCTAAAATGAATGAAACTAAAACCACGTTTCTACTTTTAGAATTCTTAAAACATTTACAGAAAGTTCAACAATTGAGATGCAGTGACGAGAAGTTCAGATTTAATAGTTTCAATTCATGTAAATTAACTATCAAGCTATTAAACATTTTAGGTAAAGAAAAAAAAAGTGTAAATATGCAGCACAAGACATTACTATACAGTGAAATATTGCACAAGACTAAAGATCAGTCTCAAACCATCGTTTATTCACAGCAAAGTCATGGTGAAATGCAGGTAGACTTTCTGTTGGCAAGAATTTATAACAATCATTTACAATACACATATAATCAATGCAATTACAATTCAAATCAACCTAATTCAAAACAATAGACTTTTCATTAAATAATATGCTATGTATAAAAATAAAATAAATGCACTTAATAACCCTGTCTGAATGTAGTTCGTTTGAACAAACTCTTTCATGAGAATTCCCAGTCAATTAGATAAGGAATACGTCAAATTTACATTACATTTACATAACATGCATTTATGAAAGTTTTATTCAGCTGATAAAACGGTTGTTTTTCTCACTGTTTACTGGCCTCGTCACATAATGACAAAGTCACATTTAAAACTGAAGCCCCTAAAATAGAGCTTGGCGAACATAAATAGTAAACTGATATTTGTCCAGTTCCAGTACAGCTGTGATGAACAGAAATGAACACTGACTGTTACGCCGTGTGGTAGAGCTGCACGGTTAACGCTTGCGATGTGAAACGGTTTAAACCAGAGCCTTTAGGGACCTTGGTTAACCTTTCAACATTGAACTCTGCGTTCCCGCTGCCGCTGATCTGAAGAGAACAGCTGCCATGTATATGTACAGTATGAAGCAGCTTCACAAACACACTTTTCAACCACATATTATTATTTATGTGTAACAAATATTTAAATAACTAGGGGGGAAAGTGTACTGGGATAAAAGTTTATAGTTTGGGTATAAACACTGATGTCTACGGTAGTGATCAAAATAAGAGTAAATCATCTTTTGAAAGCATTTTGACTCTAGTATGTATTGAATTGATTATCGTAAGTGAGTGTTTAAAAAAAAAAAAAAGAGTTTGTCATTGAATCATTCATTCAAAAGATTTATTCACAAATGCTGATTCATCCAATAACTAAACAAGTCTTTATAAATGAGACATTGACTCCATTCAAATATATTTTTTAAATTATTTCGTTCAAATTAATGTTTTAAATAGACTAAAGCAATGAAAATTTTGTCAGAACCTCTAGTTTGCATGTTATTTTGCTTAGTTGTCTAATGTATTTTTCATCATTCTCAATTTATCCAGAACCGTGCAGCTCTACCGTGTAGTGAGTGAAGAATATTCCTAAACTGTTGCACAAGCAGAAATTACAATACACAGCAAATGAGTTTGTGATTTAAAAACAAAAGAAGCAGAGTCGCATCTGGGTAAGATGCAATTCTGACTCAGGCATAATCTCCTTTCCAGCAAGGACATTAAAAACAAAGCTTGAAATGCTGTACGTTTAATCAGCACTGAATTTTACACTGAAGGTTTGCCAGGGTTGTTTTTTTTTTGTTTTTTTTTACTTCAGATTACATACCTGAATCTGCAACCAAAGCTAAAAGATTCTTATTTTGTCTCATTTGTGTGCTATTTTGACAAAGATTCCGTTTTGTTTTTTGTTAGCTGATAAAATAAACCGAAATAATTTCTGATGCCTATCCAGTTATACTGTTCAACAGTATTCAATTAAGAGAAACCAAGCAACAAATCAATTGGGCAGTTACTAGTTACTGACAACTGCACTGTGACACGACCAGGAAAACCAACTGACATTCCCCATTGCATAACCACAATGGGAGTTTGAAGCTCTAATTAAAACTACAAGTGGAGGACTAGCATGTCAAGGGCGAGAGCTAGAGTTTGTGGTCATTCGAAAGTGAATGAATGGCAGTTTATTTTAGGGTTTTAGTCTCGGTATCTGTGTGTATTTACAACACAGTTTCACTGGTTAGATCTTCTTGCTTTTTCCTGTAATAGAGAAAAGCAAACACATGTTAGCCTGCACACTGTTCCAGCACAGTCAATGTTGTGAGCAGGTGTATTTGCTGGGTGAAATCACCTGTTGAACGCTACTGGGATTGGGAGGGTTTGGCCGATCTGTGCTGCAGATTTCACAGCCGGGTCTCGTAGATTTATTTATGAATGTACAGGAAGGGCAGGACCAGACTGGCTAAAGAGAGAGAGAAAATACAACTGTTCATTATTTATATCCAAATATTTGCATTTGTTATGTACATGAAACTGGAAGACTGATCCACATCAATCAGGGGATACAAATATACATTTGCACAGACGCGTCTGTGCAAATAAAATAAAATAATATATGCATAGTGCGACCTCTCTCCTATTATTTGTATGGTAATCATCCAGGCCAGCACTCTTAAAGTTTACAAGTATATGCATTGAGTGAAGCCTGCTCCTATCCTCACTTACAAATATACATTGCAATGATGTTTTTCATGGAATCATTTCCATTTGTGATCTCTTTCTTTGAAGGTTTCATAACATTTTAAGCTGTCCTTGCTACAACGGCACTGTCTGTAGGAGTGTGTTTTCATGGTTCATGATTATGGATGCAGGCCACTTATTTACAATCTGGCTGCATTCGTTATTTTCAACTAATGGTAAATGTGAATGCATGTAATAATTACCTGCGTGTTACTTGATTTCAGTTTGGACCGTCCAAGTTGCAACATCTCAAGGTTAATGATGTCACTGACGTTATGTTTCTCTGAGCCACACCCACTGCTGCCTATTCAACAATGAGAACAAACATACTGATGCAAGCAGTGATAATGCAAGAGCAAACTTCAGATCCCTGAAACCTATATACACTACTGTTCAGAAGATTGGAGTTAGTAAGAAATGAATACTTTTATTCAGGAAGGATGCATTTAAATGCCATAGCCTATTATTGTAATGTTACTGACTGTGTCCATCCCTCCATGTCCACAGTGGACCATCTTCTGCTGGATACTTCCAGCAGGATAGCGTGCCATGTCACAAAGCTCAAATCATCTCAGACTGGTTTCTTAAACATGAATGAGTTCACTGAACTCAAACGGCCTCCACAGTCACCAGATCTCAATCCAATAGAGCAGATTTGGGATGTGCTGGAACGAGCCGATAAATCTTCAGAAACTGTGTGATGCTCTCATGACAATACAGACCACAATCTCTGAGGAATGTTTCCAGCAGTTCGGTTCATTCCTTAGCGTGAGGTGGTGGTTTGCGTGTCTCTATGACCCCGAGAGCTATGCCAGTGGACGTGTAAACTCCTGGTAGGGCTTCCCAGGCTGGACAGGTCGAAGAGTAGAGGCCAGACTAATATGGGCCACCTCTCAAAGGAGGGGCCTTTATTGCGGAGGACTATGATGCATTGCAGTGAAAGCCGACAGGAAGCTGCAAAGCCGACCCCCCTTCTGACGCCCAAGAGGATTACCAAGATTGCCACCTGGAACATCTGCACCATGTACAAGACTGGGAAAGCAGCGCAGGTGGCAAGGGAGATGGAGAGGTATAACTAGGGTTGGGAATCGTAAGAAATTTTCCGGTTCTGGTTCCGATTTCGGTTCCGCCAAACAATCCGCCAATAAAAATAATACATTTTTCTGAAGGAAAATAAACATTTCTGCATTCTTAAGGATAATTTAGGACCTCTCCTATAGCTTATTGTATCTCCAGCAGTGGAGAATACCCTCTCAAAAGGGGTAGAATATGCTTGAACACACATGTAAGATCCAGACTAAATCGGTTTGAATGATTGATTCATAAAGACTTCACTTGTTTCATTACTGGATTAAACTGCTCTAGCAGTTAATAAACAGAAATGCATGCGTCTTGCGGAGGCAGGCACTGGGCTACTCCGCAGCAGTGCTGAACCGACCAGTGTAAAGTAGTCCGAGTCTAAACGCTTATTAGCTACAGGCTTACCGTAGTGATTCCGAATAAGACAAAAACACGGTTTGAAAAAAGGCATTCATGATGTACTCGCTCATTATATACATTTAGTAAATTCTGAAGCAAATTTTCGTTATTTGAAGCGTCTTTCAAAAGGTGATTAACTCTGTTTTGGTTGCTACCTACATCAGTGTTTATTCTCGAACTATAAACTTTTATCTCAGTATGATCATTTGAATATTTTTAACACAGAAATATCGATACTTATGTTGTTGAAAAGACTGAAAGTAAAGCTGTTTCATGTAGAACTGCTCTCTCTGGGTCAGTGACAACGCAAACAGATTTGAATGTTCCTGTGTTAAGTTTTTGTCATTTAGGAATAAGATTGCGTAGGTGTTTGAATCGAGATCGTGTAAAGATTAATGGTGCAGCTCTACTGTCTTTATTCTCTCTCTCTCTCTCTCTCTGCGTTGATATCTGATGCAAAACATATACGAGTAGCGCGAGGGACAGTGCTTTCATTACTATTTTAATATTCATGTGGTGAGACGTCGCTATTAAAGGAAAAGCTCCCAGTACCTCGTCCACACATCGCACCAGAACCGTTTTCAGAACCGAAACTCAGGAATTATGCACGGTTCTGGTATTTTGGAAAAAACACAACCGGTTATGGAGAAGAACCGATTTTCGGTTCCCAACCCTAGGTATAACATAGCGCTGCTGGGACTGTGCGAGACCCGGTGGGTACAATCCGGTCAGCTGAGACTGACAACTGGAGAGATGGTACTGTACTCTGGACACAAGGAGGAGGACGCCCCACAAACAGAGGGTGTGGCCCTGATGCTGTCCAGGGAGGCACAGCGAGCTCTGGTTAGCTGGCAGCCAGTCAGCTCATGAATCATTACTGCCACATTCTCCACCAAGCAAAAAAGGATTAAAGGCCGTGTTGCAGGGTTAATTTTTCAACGAATTTGTGCAATTTGCTTGTTGGTAATAAATATTTAAACTGTTTTCCATTATATTTTATGTTGTTGGGTATCACAAAACGGAATATAATACGAAAAAGAAGGTACTAACTTACAGCGGTTTGCAACGATTCTCCTTTCCGCCACAATGCATTGGATGACGTCACCTTGGGGAGAGAATTTACCAAAGCCCGCCTTGAGAGCGACTAGAGAGAGTAGTAGACGAGAGTATTCAGATAGCGCAGATTATAGATAAATAGATAAATATGTATTTATTATGTCTATGGGTTGCACAGTTCGCACAGCCCTTGCGACGGCTCTGGATATATAGATAGATAGACAAGACAGATAGATAGGCTAGTATATGCGGCAACTGCACATCCAATGGCGTGGGCGCCTCTGACGTGCGAACAATGAGCCAACTCTACATTGTCAATCTACCTACTATATATTTCTATCTATTTATCTATCTAGCTGCTAGCTATCTATGCTAACGTTATGCTATCTGGCTGTCTGCCTAGCACCTGCCAAACACAGCGACAGACACGCACACGCGGCGGCTACGTTTGCAAAAACATTTTCACCGGAGGAAGAGATAAACGCTTAGAAAAGCCAATATAGCTAGCATGATGCCTTCTATTTCTAGATGACAAAGACCAAGTTTACCAGTACTATGACAAAGGTTACCGGTACTTATCTGAACTAACGTCATGATCAATGCCACTAAGAAAACGTTGAATTTTCACTCGGTCCTATTTAATGACAGTAAAAAAAAATTTTTTTTAAAAAGTGTCGTTATTGTGCACTGCTGCTCGTAGACTAGCTCCAGTGCTCATTGCTGCGGTGCTAAATTATAGCAACTCACCAGGACACTTCACCAACTCTTCCTCATCCCAGTCAGTCGCCATAGTTCTAATACTACTAGTATTAGAACTATGGCGACTGACTGGGATGAGGAAGAGTTGGTGAAGTGTCCTGGTGAGTAGTATGATAGGCTGAGAATGTCTAATAGTAGACGGGCTCTGATACTAGGCTGAGGCTGCCATTCCTTTAAGCTTTAAGCTCCATGTGGTGCAGTGTTATCTGCTACCAACGACGCAGAGGAAGAATAGGACGAGTTTTATAAGCAGCTGCAGAATGTTCTGAACAAACACAGCAGCAAGGATGTTAACATCTTAACAGATGATTTTAATGCCAAGATAGGAGCAGACAATACAGGCTACGAGGAGGTGATGGGAACCCAGGGACTGGGACAAATGCACGAGAACGGCGAACTTTTTGCTGACCTCTGTGCCCTCAATAGCCTCGTCATCGGAGGCAGTATCTTCCCACTCAAACGCATCCACAAGGCCACCTAAAGATAGACCATGTTTTCCCCCCCAGTGGACATTGAGACGGACAAGAGCTGCAAAGGCACAGGCACAAAGATAGTACACATGTGCCCACAGGGAGGTCAGGAAGAGCATCAAGGCAGACAAGAGTTTGTGGATGGCTGAGAAGGAGGAGAAGCAGAAGAAGCAGCAGCAACACCACCAAGAAGCTGTCTGGAAAGTTCCAGCAGACAGACAGGCCAGTCAAGGACAAACAAAGTCATCCCCTCACCACTTCAGATGTCAAAGAAAGAGATGGGCAGAGCATTTAAGTGAACTACTGAATAGACCAGCGCCGGAAGAGCCTGCAGTCATTCCATCCGCAGAGGCTATACTTCCAGTCAACTGCGACATGCCCAGCAAAGAGGAGATCAAGAAAGCGATAAAGACACTAAAGAGTGGAAAAGAGGCCGGACCAGATGGAATACCAGCAGAGGCCATCAATGCAGACATCAACACGGCCACTAGCATGCTCCATAGCCTCTTTGCAAATATCTGAGAGGAGGAGATTCCAGAAGAGTGGAGAGAAGGCCTTATAGTGAAACTGCCCAAGAAAGGAGACCTGAGAGATTGTGGCAACTACAGAGGGATATCGGGCTGCTGTCAGTACCAGGAAAAGTGTTGAACAGAATACATCACGACTGGCAGAAGTCTCAGCAAAGGTGGGCCTTAAGATCAGCAGGAAGAAAACAAGGGTGATGGACAGCCTCTTGAGGATGTGAACTCCTTTGTCTACCATTGAAGTGTAGTGGGCAAACAGGGTGGCACAAACACTGATGTGGTTGCCAGGGTGGGCAAAGCAAGGGCGTTGTTTATCATGCTCAAAAAACATCTGGGCCTCCAAAGAGATAGGAGAAGCAACGAAAATGAGGAATTTCAACTCCAACGTGAAGTCTGTTCTACTATATGGGTCGGAGACGTGGAGAATAGCCAAGCGCACAGTGCAGAAGATCCAGACTTTCACCAATGGATGCCTAAGCTGTATATTCAAGATCTGGTGGCCTGACTGTACCAACAATGAGTAGCTCTGGCAAAGAGCCAATCAAGAAGCCATCCCCCAGCAGATAGGGAGGAGAAAGTGGGGCTGGATTGGACACACATTACGTAAACCAACGAGTAATGTGATACACCAGTCCCTCACTTGAAACCAAGACGAAAGAGCGGATGGCCCAAGAACAGCTGGAGGCGAGACACTGAGACAGCTGAAGAACAGTGGTATCACCTGGACTCAAATAGTAAAGACAGCCCAAGACCGTGCCCGCTGGAGAATTGTTGTCAGTGGCCTATAATCCAGGAGGAGCGATGGGCCTAAGTAAGTATGCAATAGAAATGGCAGCTCTTATCAGTTGGACAATGTGGTGATGGCACCAGTCCAACCTCTAACAAAATGTAGTTGCACCAGCAGGAAAAAAGGTCGCAGTCTGGAGGCCCTGGAAGCCTTGGTTAGCATTAATCATTTTTTCTAAAAAAAACAACAACAAATCTTACCAACCCCAAATGTTTGTACAGTAGTTTAAAAAGAAGCCTATCCTTTTGTCCCCAGTCTGACCACCACTGATGTAAGACATACAAACCATATACTCGGTGATCCTCACCTGATTTTCACTACGAATAAAGGATACTTTTTTCCTCCTACACTCCATGTGACACTTAGAATTTTCCTCACACCAAGCATACGATACTACTAAACAAACACATGTGTGTGAAGTGCGCTCACCTGTGCTGCTGTGGCTGAAGCGGGGCGGTAACGTGCTGTAGCCTCTCCAGTCATGGCTGATGGCCGGTGTGTGGGCCAGCGCAGCGTTTAGTGGCGGCGCTACAGTCGGCATCAGGAGGCCGTTCTCCTGGTCCTGCTGGTGATCGAGGCAGGCGTGACGGGCAGACAAGAGGTAGAGAAAGGCAGTGTCACCGTCCCTGTATATGCCGTACGACGCTAAAGAACGGCCATCGGAGCACAGACACTGAGCGATCACCCAGCGCTGCACCCTGGGGTGAAAACCATACTCAAAAAACATCTGGAAGAGACACGACAGAAAATTATTAGATAATCCTCTGACAATTCAGCAAATCAAGAGATACTTCAGAAAGATTTGCCTTCATTTCATCAAGATATATTTTGATCTTTCCTACCTGCTGCTTCAGAGAAGCGACAGTGACCTGAGGGTGGACTTTTACTGTGACACAACATGAAGATGATGCATCTTCTACTACCACAGCTAAGCTGAAATTAAAAGCATATCCATGAACCTTATGTCACTATCAGGATTTTAAGATATAAATTACAAATGTATCTATATGTATGTTGATTTGTGTTGCTTTCTATTCCAGATTTCAACAGGAAAGTCATTAGCAAATTCATGCAAATGAAATAGTTGTGCATCTTTGTTAGTAAACTTCAAGCTATTATTTTTTTTACATTAATTAATTACTTTATTACTCTGAAAATCACAGTCGTTCTGCCATGGCTTTAAAGGTAAAAAACCCCCACAATATTAACTTCTTATTTATTGAACTGTTGTATAAAATCAACATTACATCTGCACTCGTGCTATTCGGGACAAAAGCAGCACTTGTGTGATATTGCGCTCGTTACTTGTGAGATATTGCTTAACTACATCATATGATATAAATATGAGAAAAAAAACTCAATCGGCCAGTTCTAATATCTTGAATTTGAGTGTCATTCTAACTGAACTAAACTGAATGTTTGTCACCAATCAACTTTATAACATTTTAGATGAACTATGTAGGTCTGGGGGCAGGGCGGGTGCGTTAAAAATATGTTGATCATTTAAACGCATTATTTTTCCCCATAATTAATTCATTCATTAAAGTTAACACGTTAAATTGACAACCCTAATAATAATAATAATAATAATAATTTGAACACATTAAACTGATAGCCCTCACAATAATTAAGCGATTAAACATACTTTTAGATGTGACAACACAGATAAGCATCAGTGTTAAATACCCATAGCCATAACAAGCATGAGGCAAGAGACAAATCTACTATAATTGAAGCGTGACGAGGGCACACACAGACACACACACCTTATCTCTCTGTCCTCAGCATCCCGCAGCGCTGGTTGAATAGTCAGTGCAATCTGCTGCCGGGCCAGATCTGAGGCGTAGTGCACAGCTGCGTGAGTATCTCCGGTCTCTATTGCTCGAGAAAGCTCTATACACAGCTCCTCTACAGCAGGCAGAAGACAAGCACAGTGACAACACTCATGAGATTAAATGCACTTGAACACCATTAAATGGGAGCAACACAATTTCTATTAGAAATATTGACTGATACTGATTTTTATAACCAATACTGATTATCTGTAGATTTATGTGTCCATGCAGAGCCATTATTTAATGTTTCACTCATGTTTTAATAATAGGCTAAATAAACTGACAGTCTAATGTTTTTATATGGAAAAAAATCAAAATAAATAACAAATGGGTTTATCAATTCTGCATAAATGTAACAATTCATCTTAAACTACAGTTTAATAAAGCAATGAGCCCCGTGAAGATGTGGTTTACAGTGATTTTGGGACAGCTAAGAGGCACAGTTAGGCACATTAACAAACATTAAAAATAAATAAATAATTGTAATTATTTTAATTATAAATAATGACTGAAAAGGTAAATAAAAACCAATCACGTTTTAAAACCACTAACCTACTTATTCAGGGTTTCTGAAGGTAGATTTAAGATAGATTCTTTAAAGACCTTTTCAAGACCAAGTAAAGAAAATTGAAGGAATAAAGTGAAGGGAACACAATATGTAAATGTCTAGGGAGAAACACAAAGAGTTGTATTAGAAACACGCTAACATTTCATAATACAACTTCCTACTGATCTCCATTACTTTTTAATTCATTTTACAATTTTTTTTTTTAAATAATTCTTAAGGCTTGAATACCTCTGCTCCGAACCACTAGAATACGGACATTCTGATCACACTGCAAAAAGGTGATGTTCTCAATATTTTTGTCTTGTTTTCTAGGGCAAAAAAAGATTCTTAAATCAAGTTACATTCATAAGAGAAGCAAAATTATATAAGATAAGTCATCTTGTTTTCTGCGAAACTGATTAAAATGCAGCGAGAAAAAAAGGCTCAGAAAAAAATCAACTTAATTCAAAAGGAAAACAAGTTTTTATTGCTCATTGACAGATTTGCTTTTGTTTCAAGTGTAAACTCACATATTTTTGTTTAATTTCTCAGAAAACAATACTTTGTATCTTCATTTTGCATATATATATATATATATATATATATATATATATATCTTGATTCCCTTTACCTGTCACCCCCCATTTTGATAAATGACATTAAAATGCACTATACAAACTTAAATAGTTGTAATTCAAGAATGCTTTGGAATATAGACCTAAGTTTGGTCTTGTTTTAAAGAAAACAATCAGCAGATTATTACTGAAGTGAAAGCACTTCAAAAAAATTAAAGTATGAAAAAGTTATGGAAGTTATAATTTACAGTAAATCAAATATACTTTATTAATAAATATTTTTTTAATATAAAATAAATATTTTACAAAATATTTTTTACAATAAAATTACTATAAAATGAAAGCTATGTATCTAACCAAGTTGTGTTCCAAATTTAAAGTTGATATCATAAAAATTGAAGTTACCATGAGATTATGTTTAGGCGTTATACCAAAAATAGCCACCGGGTGCCATTGAATTCCATTGAATTTAATTGTATGCATTCTGCCATAATAAATTAATCAATTTCTATCCAAATATCACTTCTGTCACTAAATATGGAACCTTGAGACCCAGACCTTTCTGACAATATGTGTTTTGTCAAGATTAGAAAAGGTTTTGATAATAAATTATGAAAGATGATGCCCAAAAGGGGAGGGGCCTAATAAAAAAATACCATTTCTATGGTAACGCAACGTCCAATTTCAAAACGGTTTTCACAGGATGAATTCTGAGTTTGTAAGCTTTCAAATGATACTAATTTATGATAACTACTAAAATATGTGATATAATAATAATAAAAAATATATATATTATATATAATATATATTATACTTTTTAGAGGACTTCTTACTTTACTTTTTAAAATATAATTTTATCTTTTTTTATTGACAAATACTAGATTATGTTTTATTATGAACTTTTAGCACTAAAAACCAAAGTTTCAATTATTAAAAGTGTGTGCGTCGACTTTTTGTGACAAAGGTCAGAAACTCCTGTAATGATGTTGATTTTTTGAGGCGCACTCTTGTCATAAATTCATATATTACTGTTCATTCGTAATTTGTAAGAAAAAAACAACGCTAAAATATCTATTTAGGAGTCTTAGACCTTTCCAACGATATATAGTTTGTCATGACTATATTAGGATTTAATAGTAATATAGTGAAGTAAATTTAGTTTGCCCGTATACGGGCAAGTTACAGTTAAGGGGTTAATAAAGTTTTATATCTTGATTTAATAATGAAATAACATGTTTTGAAAAACAAGACAAAAATACAGAGTAAGATATTAATTGTTTGCAGTGCATGCAACATTTAATGCCATGACTTTTTGCTCTGATTTAAGATTTATTTAATGCCTTCATTTGGGGAAGGCCGTTTTATGACCTTTTTAAGACCAGCAGAAACCCTGAGAGATCTATTGTTATTATATTATATTGTATTGTTATTGATCTATAGTAAATGAGATGTATTGTTCCTGAATTTGAAATCTGATTTGTCAAGTGCTTTGAAATGATCGAGGAAAACCAAGCTTACACCCAGTCAACTCTCCCTTCAGAAAACAAACCTTTCATTGACAGTGACAAGACAGAGTCTTTCTCTTCACACTTCATATACTGCAGTCCATCATGTGAGGCATGCGACATTTTGGCAACTGAGACAGAAAAAAACAGTGAATGAACAATGAGCCACAGTAAGAGCAGAGTCAATCTTTAAGAATAAGATTTAGAAAATTATTTAACAAGCAGAAAGGTTAAGCACATCTGGCATGATTTGTGTGTGTGTGTGTGTGTGTGTGTGTGTGTGTGTGTGTGTGTGTGTGTGAGTGTCTATGTGTTCACATTATTCCCATTTCAATTTCCATGTATTTAAGATATAGGAGTTTAAAAGGGGTTGAAGTCTGAAGGGTTAATTTGATGAGCTCTCTGATCTTGTTTTGAGATATATTAATAATAATTGGGTGATCAATTTTCAGAGATCATGTCTCACACGTCAGGCAAGCAAACTTGAGCTTCTCCATTTACTATATTTGATGAGCTCTGTGTATGTGCTGGGCGATATGTACAAATATTTGATCGATAATCGCATTGAAAAGTATCACAATGTTCGATGATATCGTCTCTTCGTGCCCCGTCCCCGACACACACACCATAGACACGCATCATGTTGAGCTTGGCTGCACTTCATCTAATGACATCATGCCATTCAGTGAGTTTCATTTAAGATTGAAACGTTAAAGTTTTACTTTGGTTAGTTTGAGCTTAAACTAACATAAAACATTAGCTTTGCTGTTATGTTAGTGTTGCTAATCATTTTCACACTGTTGTTATACAATTTGTTTACAATGAATTTTTGTGAGGACTGAGGAGAACAGTTGAATACAATTGAACAACAGAACCCAAGTTCATGGAGAAGGTGATCATTCTGGTGGTGATTGTAAGAATGATAAATGCATGATGATGTCACATAGCAATGAGTCCGATGTTCTTCTTTTGTTTGGGCATTATCGCATGAGTAGACATTTAATGATGATATGTTTATTTTGCTAAATTATAACGTGTGGTGCTGTTTTTAAATTTGTATTCATGCTACGTTGTATCTGTTATCTGTCTGTCTGGTTAGAGTTCCAAGGTCTCCTTAAGCCGGTTATCACAAATAAATGACTGCTTTATTTATTAGAAATAGAAGTAATTAAAAATTATATTTGTGTATTTTATTTTCTTATTTTTTGAATCTACAGCAAAGTATAACGCTTGCAATATGCTATAACGGAGCTGCCAACATTGTAAACTCAGAATGCGTGCATGATATATTCAAAGAACTGAATTGTATATATAAAATAATTTTAATTTCAATGGACATGTTTGTGATTTGTTTATTATGTGGGCCTACACTATTTAAATTAATATTCAGAAACCATTTTATAAAAAAAATCTGATTAAATTTTATTACAATGCAGGCCAAAATAAAAAAAAAATTAGCAATATTATTATTATTTTATATTGTATTATTTTTTTAAATGGGAGATATCACTGCTATATCAAATTGATAGGATTAGTTTCACTTTTTCACCTGCAGTACAAAATAAATTGCATAAATCAAATCAAGTTTTTATTAGGAAATTAAATTAGGAAAGTAAGTAAAATTTATGTTTGAAAGGGAACATCTCCAAAGCATAGTCGCACATATAGACTGTTGTTAGAGCAGTCAGCGCTGAACAACAGGCAAATAAAATACAGATTAGGCTAATTAAAGTTACAAGGGTTTTTCTGTCAAATTCAATGAGTGATTTTCTTTTGTTCTTTGATTAACATTAATGGTTAAAGGCACAATATGTAAGATTTTTAGGATTAAAATATCCAAAAATCACTAGAAAAATTAATTTTGTTGACTTGTACTTGCACTATCCCAAACGTTTCCAACAATGTTTAAATCAGCAATTTAAACCAGGACGCGGATCGTATCCTTGACATCATATCCGTATAACCCTCGGTTTCCAGTTTTACTTTCCTAGAAACCATGGAAACACCAAAGACGCTTTAATTTATGATGTGTTTTATTAGACAGGTGAGCAACTGTTTGGATACATTTATCAACATAAAACTAATAATTTTTATATAGCTCAACACGGTTTAAATCGTATGTTTTCTTGATTTACCAAAAGTACCATGTTTTTACCTCAGACACAATTTTGTCAAGTGGCTAACATGGCGTAATCAGAGAGAGCTTTCTCCATCATACAACATATTTTAAAATTAAGTACAGGTCATTTAGCAACACAAGTCATCCAGTTTTTATTAATATGAATATCGATCTAGATTACTGCAAAGTACAACAAGTCTCTCTTACCAGCAACGTAGCGAACGCAAAGAGTAACGTTAAAACAACTTTCAACACAGTCAAATGTATTAGTATAATATTTGTTTTTTAACCATGTAAAACGGATGCGTCACACCACATAAACAACGAAAAGAGCAGAAGCGGCCGACTGCAGGATAATAAAAGCCCCACTGGCCTCGAGACAGGCGTGTAGCGCAGGTCTCTCTCATTAGCATTCGCTCCAGCGGCCTCGTTCAAATTGAATGCATTCGCTCAGCCATGAACATGATTTCTGCCCGAGTCCGCTCCAGCCATGACGTTGTTTCGAATAGCTATAGCAGGTATAGCTATCAGGCTGCAATGCACCGATCTATACTGTTTTCTATCTTAACTGTTTACGTTCACTTGAGACAAAACCGACTGTTCACAGGGGTTTATTTTGACATAATTATGTATGTATTTTTCTGTTGCGCGCAGCACAGATAATTTTCTTTCGTGTCTTCTTGCGCTTAAAGAATGGTATCAAGAATTGGAATCGATTTATTCCTAACCCTACTAATTAATAGCTTATAGAAAATATTTAATTCATACTATTGCATGTGAATAAATATGTGTACGATAATCATGGGATCATCCATTTTTTCCCGATATTGTCTGGTAACTGACCGTCATAATCGACATTGCGATACTTGTGAGACATTGCCGATAAGCAATAACAACGTCATATCGCCCAGCCCTAGCGCTGATCAATACTTTTATATGAATAAAGGCATAAATTAAATCTGTTTGTTCACCATGTAAAGTGATTGGGTCACAGAACAGTTTATTGAACCTTTATAAAAGATTTTAAAAATCGGGCTTTATTGCTCATAGTATGATATAGTGAGAATATGGAGCTCAAACTCAAGGTGGAAAAAACAAAATGTTCTTTGAAAATTTTTAAAATGTGAGTCTCAAATCATGATTTGAGGCTTTTGAGGAAGGTTTATTTTTCATCTCTCAATCATCATTGTATTGAATTGCATTAAAAATAACTAACAACATCAAAGTTTTGTTTTTTCATAAATTCTTGCGTTTACGTAAGATTTCACAGCAAAAAGACACGTGTATCACAACCTGAAAGGGGGTCTTTTTTAAATTAATTGAATTACTAAAAGTGTTTTTGAAATATAACTAAGTGACTCACTCTATATCTGCCAATAATATGTCTTAGTAAGATTATATTTAAATGCTTAGTTTATGATCAAAGCTTTGCAGTTTTAAAACTTAATGCAATGCAGTACAATGATGATTGAGAGATGAACAAATACACCTTCCTCAAAAGCCTGATGATCATATTGGAGATTCGCATTTGTTTTGACCATATTTTTCTAAAAAATTATATGATATGGATAAGTGAGGCGAAGTTGCTTCGGTCCAGTAAGAGTTGATCTTGAAATATAACTACAGCAACATCAATGTGATTCTTACGATTTCACAGCAAAAAGACAAGTGTATCACAACCTGAAGGGGGTCTTTTATAAATTAATTAAATTACTAAAATGCCTTTTACTTGCTTAAAAAGGTATGAACTATCAATAAGGGGGCAGATGGCATGTAGTAGATTGCATGCAACAGGTTTTCTTTAACAATGTTGATCATGTTAATATTTTAGACGAGGCCTTAGAAAATCATGCATCCAAAATGATAGAGTAGCTTTATAGAGTTAAATGTTGCTGTGACCTCTGACCTCTATGTGTCTCTCTCAGTGATGACATCATGACAGTTGCCCATTCCTGGGCCTCCTGTTCACTGCGGAAGGTGAACGTGAGACAGTCGTGGGGCGGCTTGGTGAGGCGCAGTTCGTGACATCGAGCCGATGTGATCTCGTACTTCACTGAGCGTAGATCAAACTCTGCTAGAGACTGAGAGAGAAAAGCTCATCAGAAACCCTTTAGTGACAGAGACTGGTAACAGCGTGTTATGATACATGTATAACAGATGCTCCTTTAGTGATGCAAGACGATCCAGCCTTTACTTTGTGAGGAGCAATCAGTTTCACAGAATTGTCAATATGCCACAAGGCAGTTTCGCGAACCGAGATAAGTTTTTAGTTAAATGTTTTAGAGTTAAAAACGTATGTAGATACAAACGAAGAGCACTTTATGCAGGAAAAAACAGATATTTCTTTCAACATTATTTTTGGGAACCAATTTCTAACATGCATTATGAAAACACTCAGGGTACATTTACATGACATCGATGTACTAAAGACGGAAACGTTTTTTCTTTGTACAGACGTTGTCAAAATGATCCCGTTCAGACGTATCCGCGATAACGACTAAACGCTGTATCATTGTTTACGCCGGGCCAGTAGTTGGCGATGTCACTTTGTAAAGAAACACAACATGCCCATGGAGTGAACGTTCATGATACTGTTTTGGTTTTCACAGATTCATGTTTTTGTAGTTTACACGGAGACGATAACGGTCTCGTATTTAAAGACTTCCAGTTTGAAACACGTTTCAATACGCCTAAAATATAGTATTGTCAGGCCTCCAAAACGTTGTTGTCGTGTAAATGAACGACCAAAACACATAAAAAGTTTTCCATTTTTAGTTAAAAACGGCGTCGTGTAAACTAATTCTGTCATCATTTATACACCCTTATTTTACTACAAAACCCATAAGACTTTCGTTAATCTTTGAAACACAAATGAAGATATTTTTGATGAAATCTGAGAGCTTTCTGTCCCTCCATCGACATCTACGCCGCAACTTGACGCTTCAAAAAGTCCATCAAGAGAAAACTAATCCATATTAATTGAGCGATTTAGTCCAAATTTTCTGAAGAGACTCGATTGCTTTGTGTGATGAACAGATTGTAATTTAGGCTATGTTTTTACGAAACAGAGAAGTTTGCGTCGCAGCTGATATGAACATAAAATTGATCATGGTTATTTTTAATGATAAATTATTGAATAACAAGTATAACCCTGCATATATATTCAAAGGACAAGCTACACGAGGGTAAACAGTGTTCAAACAAGGTTGAATGACAGACTTGACGGGTGGACAAGACAGCACTAATCAGATGGTATGAAAAGGAGGATAGTAGATGACAGCTCGCTCGCGCGCGCTCTCTCTCTCTCTCTCTCTCTCTCTCTCTCTCTCTCTCTCTCTCTCTCTCTCTCTCTCTCTCTCTCTCTCTCTCTCTCTCTCTCTGTGTGTTTAAATGGTAAATGGACTGCATTTATATAGCGCTTTCACAGACCCAATGGCCATCAAAGCTCTTTACATATCTGCCTCTCACTCACCCATTCATACACACATTCATACACCGACGGTGTGTGTGTGTGTGTATGTATGTGTGTGTACCACGCTGCGTCCTCCGCGGTCGGTGTGTCTGAGCGTGAGCGTGAAGAGTCCCGCGCGGTTCGCGTTCATGCTGAGCTGCAGCCGCAGTGAATCCGAGCCCACACTGAGCGGCCGAACCGACACCCGCACCGACATCAACACCGTGCTGCCCGAGCTCACGGCCATCGTGTCTGAGGAAGGGGAGTCTATACAGCACACACTGACACTGACATCATTATCTTCACATTCTTCATCATCACCATCTTCATGAGAAACAAGCAACCCGTTTCAAAACAGGAAGCAGGTCCGTCTGATATATACTGCCCCCTTTTTATCACTTAAACGTGCAGTTCCGAGAGTGGATGTGCAGCAAGCGGTTGTACTGATCAATAATTTACCCCTAAACAACTTTAATAATCATTTAACTGACTCAAATATTTTCTTTTAGGTATTTTTATGTAATGAATTGGATCAATCTATTCACTTTAATTCGTAGGATTTACATTCATATAACTTGACAACATGTATATTACATAATTGACGTTTAATTGTATATATGTATTATTATTTTTTTATTATTATTTTTAGTATTTGTCTAGTTTTATTTTGGGCCGTTTGTCTTTTATTTTGCCACCGATGACATCATTAGGTCTGCGCCGCTACGTTGCTGTATTTTGACTGAAGAAAGGGTTGTGTCTTAAACCCCTCAAGTGTTGAAGGTGTATAAAGGTTTATATGTGTTTTAAAGTTATTTTTATCAAATGTGTTCCAACAGCATGTTAATATTACTGAAGGCATTTTGCGCTGGAAATTTTGAACCTATTACTGTAGCCATAGATGAGTCTCGTAAATAGCGCCAAAATGTATGACTTATTTTTCTATGCAAAGCGCATCCTCACTTGACGAACTGAGTGTTTAACGTCTCCCCTTTCTTTATTGATTGTTTCCACTTAAACGTTAAACGAAAAGTTTCCAGGCAAGCAGGATCTCCAGATTAAACAGCTGAGATCTTGCTTGACACACTGCTGGAGAGATGGAGTTGATTAAAGTGGAGGTTGTGGACATTAATGATCCTGAACCCTGCAGAGTGAAAGATGAAGATGACACTGAGGAACAAAGAGGTTGGTGTCCGTTCTTGATTCCCGATGAAGGACTGTTGAGGAACATTACAGTACATTTGTTGCATTTATGCATTTGGGAGATGCTTATATCCAAAGCGACATATGAGGCATTCAGTGTACAGAAAGTAATACAAGTAATTATAAAGCTTTAGAAAATTCATCAGAATTGAATTTTATAAAAAGAGGTCAAATAACAATTAAAACATATTCTGATTCTGACAGTATAATATCACTGTAAATCATTCAAACACTTTAGTAATTAGTAGTAGGCTAATCTTGCAGATTTTATCTTTTTAACAAGAGTATGTCATAATCAACTTTTAGCACACTAAAGATCACATACAAAAATTAAAATTATCCCATAATTTACTAACCGTGAAGCCATCCTAGGTGTGACTTTTTTCTTTCAGCCAAACACAATCAGAGTTATATTAAAAAAATAAGGGGAGTGAATTGTAACTTGGATTTTGAAGGCCTAAAAAGTGCATTCATCCATCATTAAAGTAATCCATTCGACTCCGGTGGGTTAATAATGGCCTTTTTGTAAGAAAAATATCTATATGTGGACCCATGCTGGCAAAAAGAGTTGGAATGAGCAAATTTTCAAAAATGTTTTATGGTTATTTTCACATTCTCTATTAAAAACCCTCAAAATGATGTTGTATGATTTGTTAGAATCAAACAAAAAATGACTGAGCTGCACCTGTTTGAAGTCAGAAAAGTCCATTTAAAGTTTTCTGAAGGTTCAACTTCAAAAACAAAATCACCTAGCAACCATACCTTAAAATCCCTGTAATAACACAAAATTTGGCACACACCAAGTCAAAACCAAAAAGCCTATAGGAAAAATATATATTAAACTTTTTCCCCCATGATAGCACAATTGTTTGATTAACATTTTATTTATTTTAACATTTTATTTAACAGACAGCCTATTTATTCAAACCTACTGTACTGCACGGATGTAATGTTACACATCAGATGTTTTTTTTTCCCACCAGATAACCAAACGTTTATTTAAGACATAACAGATAATGTTTGCGTGAATACTCGCCAAGGCAGATATTTTGAAATACTATAATTCTGTGTGTGTATCGGGATTGCACGCTGTCTGAGGCGTCTTTATGTGCACGCTTCTGCTATGTCAGTCAGCTCGAGTAAGATCCTTTTGTTTACATCAACATGTGTTTGAAAATCACATTTCATTGGTTTAGACTCATTTCATTGAGAATTCGCTATGAATATTAACAAAGTTGCAATACAGCGCTTTACAACGATACCAAACTTGTAGCGTGAGAAGCGCTTTTTCCATGGACAAAAGAAAAGTACTCCTTCTCAGAAAACGCACAAATAAAGAGATGTTTAATTGCTATTTGGAGCATTGGGGTCGTTAGACGATCTTTCACTTGTAGCTCGAAATTATCCCGTGCGCTTTCCAACTCACTTTGCCAGCACGGGTCACATATTTATAAACTATAATCACTGGCTTCCAGTAATGGCCATACGCAAGTCTAGTTCCAGCTGAAGAGTGACCTCTGACCCCACTCCGAAGTCTAAATGAGAATCTTTAAAGAGAAATGTTGGAGGAGCTTGAGTTTGTTGCCCTGCCCTATTTGTTTCAACTGCGAGAGGCATCAAATCTTACGCCACTCCTACATCCTACGTCTGATCAGAGGTCAATCTTCACTGGAATTAGACTCACGTGTGCCCGCTTCTGGAAGCCAGTGATTATATACGATATACGGTATACGATATCTCGGTACTTTCTACGCTTTTCTATTTGGATAAAGAAAATCTGTATTTATTAAAAAATAATAATAATTCACATCCTGCTCAATGAAATCCAAACAATGTTGATATTGAAGGATATGGAAACAAATATAGTGAATGTAATGTAGCCTAGGCTATGCAATATATTATGTGCAAAAAGGTGGTTAAAATCACATTACATTCTAACATTGTAACATTAAAATCTAAAAACAAAAATAATGCTTTTGTTTTTAAAATGATTAAAGGCTTAACTAATTACTAAATTACTGTATCGATATAAACGGTATTGCCTCATTCCATATCGTAAAAAAAAAGTATATATTGTACAAACTCGATATACTGCCCAGCCCTAGATTATAGTTTATAAAGGTATAAATATGGACATTTTTCTTACAAAAACAGTTTGCTTCAGAAGGCCTTTATTAAGCCTCTGGAGCCGTATTTATTACTTTTATGATGGATGGATGGATGCACTTTTTTGGGCTTTAAAATCTCAGTTACCATTCACTGCCATTATAAAGCTTGGTAGAGCCTGGACATTTATTAATATAACGACTGTGTTTGGCTGAAAGAAGAAAGTCATATACACTTAGGATGGCTTGAGGGTGAGTAGCCTAAATTATGGATGAACTATCCCTTTAAGTAGGACTTCACTTGTTTCTTGTATCACCTTTCTTCAACTGATTTTTTGACCATGTAATATGTTCATTTTAGGCCGGATGGAAGTGAAAGAGGAAAATCAAGAACTGAGTGATGTCAAGGAGAACCACCATTTTGAGAAACCTGAAGATTACATGGTTGGAGAAAAATCTTTCAGTTCCTCGCTAACTGAAAATAATTTCTCACAAACAACAGAAGCCAAAAATTCTTTCTCCTGCCCTCAATGTGAGAAGACGTTCACACATAAAGGAAACCTTAGGGATCACATAAAAATTCACATTGGAGAGAAGCCTTACGCATGCCATCTGTGTGGGAAGAGTTTTATTCACAAAGGACACCTTAATGATCACATAAGAATTCATACCGGAGAGAAGCCTTATGTATGCCGTCTGTGTGGAAAAAGCTTCACATGTAAAGGAAGCCTTAATGGTCACATGAGAATTCACACTGGAGAGCGGCCTTTCACATGCCACCTGTGTGGAAAGAGTTTTACGTGTAAAGGCACTCTTACATGTCATGTGAGAGTTCACACTGGAGAGAAGCCATTCACATGTCCTCAATGTGATAAGAGTTTCTCACATAAAGGAAGCCTTAAGTGTCACATGAGAATTCACATCGAAGAGGGGCCTTTCACATGCCATCAGTGTGGAAAGAGTTTCACACAGAAAGAATACCTTAAAAATCATATACGAATTCATACTGCAGGGAAGCCTTTCACATGCCATCTGTGTGGAAAAGGTTTAACATGTAAAGGAAGCCTAAAGTGTCACATGAGAATTCACACTGGAGAGAAGCCTTTCACATGCCTTCAGTGCGGAAAGTGTTTCACCAATAAAGGAAACCTAAAGATTCATGCAAGAATTCACACTGAAGAGAGCCCTTTAACTTGCCTTCAGTGTGGAAAGTGTTTCACACATAAAGAAAACCTTAAGTGTCACATGAGAGTTCACTCTGGAGAGAGGCCTTTCACGTGCCATCAGTGTGGAAAGACTTTCGCTCGTAAAGTAATCCTTCAGAATCACATAAAAACACACTCCGGAGAAAAGCCTTACACATGCCATCAGTGTGGAAAGAGTTTCACCAATAAAGGATACATAAAGCGTCACATGAGAAGTCACACCGGAGAGAAGCCTTTCATATGCCCTCAGTGTGGAAAGAGTTTTACACACAAGGGAAACCTTAAAATTCATATAAGAGTTCACACCGGAGAGAAGCCTTCCAAGTGTCCTCAGTGTGGAAAGAGTTTCACACATAAAGGACAGCTTAAAGATCACATGAGAATTCACACTGGAGAGAAGCCTTACACATGCCCTCAGTGTGGAAAGAGTTTCAAATGTAAAGGACACCTTAAGACGCACATAAGAACTCACACCGGAGAGAAGCCCTTCACATGCCATGAGTGTGGGAAGAGCTTCACAGTTCAAAGAAGCCTACACATGCACATGAAATATCATTCTGGAGAGAAATTACATGAGTGTTCTGAGTGTGGCAAGAGGTTTGCAGAGAGCAACACTTTCAAAACACATTTGCTCATTCACTCTGAAGAAAGACCATTTAGTTGCGATCAGTGTGGCAAAAAGTTTATTTTGGCAGCGCGCTTAAAGGCACATTTGAAACTTCATACAAATGAGAGACCCTATTTATGTTCGCTGTGTGGAGAGAGTTTTAAACTGCTCGGCAGTTTAAAATCACACCAGAAAATACACGCCAGTGAGAAGTCTCATGTGTGCCCTGAGTGTGGTAAAGCTTTTACCAGAGCAAGCTACTTGAAGCGGCACCAACGGACACACACTGGAGAAACCCCAGAAAAAAACATTGTCCAGAGTAGTCACAGAGAGCAAAATTTGTCTACTGTAGTTAGCAAATAGTGTGATATTCATATAGAGCAAAAAGTAGAATTTCTTCAAAAGGGGGGTTTTATCTCAGAGGGTTAAATTACCTTATGGTGATGTTTGTGCTCTTCCAACAAAGAAAAATAGAAGGGAACTGAAGAAAAATCCTATTGGGCCTCATGTAGACACATGCATTTTCTGTAAAGCTGCTTTAAAACTATATGTATTGTGCAAAGCGCTATACAAATAAATGTGAATTGAATTGTTCAATCTTAACGTAGAAACGAGCGCAGATCTGAGCACAGAAATCATCTTACGACAGGGTTTACGTGTGATTCATGAAAAAAATTGTGTTCCGCCAGTCCCATCATACATTGATAAATGTGGCGGCTGAAAACAATCGGCATTTGAAAATCACGTCCCTAAAAATTCATGGTTTAGAAGCCTTGACCCTAGAGTTTACGACATTAATTTATATCAATATTAAATACCTGTAAATAAAGCAAAACATTTACAAACATTATTATAGCTTTAAATTTAAAAATAAGTAGATATAAAATTATGTATTAAAGGGGGTCCTGTTATGCCTTGTCTTGATTTTGTTTTTGGGGTGTACTAGAATATGTTTTCATGCTTGATCGTAAAAAAAAAAAACGCATTATTTTTCACATATTTTACATCATTACAACTCCTCTCTCCCCAGTCTGACAATATGAAATGTGCTGTGATTGGTTAGCTGGCCCAGTGTGTTGTGATTGGCAGCGTGTGTTCAGGAAATGTCATGCCCCTTACCATAACTGTGAGTTCTTCTCTAGTGTAAATATTAAGGATGGCATCAATTTCAAACCAATTGGAGCTCGATTCAGAACCTGACAATGTTAATGTACAAGAGGTTTGTGCTGAACGGATTTCATGCACAGACTTTGCAAGCATGGATTTCACAGAGCGTTTCAGAGTGGTATGCTTTTAGTAATTTTCTTATACATTATAGATACAATGTTATTATATTATGATATGATATTTTCCAGAAAACTAAGATAATATAAACAGTAATCGATCACAAAACCATGGTAAATTTTCCTAAGGAGCGGTGAACCATCTTACAAAAGCGAGAGCTTACAAAAGCAACACAAAACAAGCTGTACTCCATAAAATGTGCAGCGCACAGATAAACATTTTAGGTGGGGATTATTTAAATGAGTACCATTGTGACTTCATAAGATCCGGAAAAATCATGTTGTAGTCCAAATGAGCCATTCATTGTAGTTCTTGAACAGGGGATTGTTAAATAAAATATCTCCCTTCGGAGTGGAGTTTGAGCTTTGTAAGGCTACTGGTATGATTGGCCAACAGTTTTGCATATTTAAACATTTTCAACGCCCCCGTCAGTATACGTGTGGGATTGTTTTTAAAACTTTCGATGTCGATAAATGGCAGCCGGTGAAATGTCCTATACAGGTTAAAAAAGCATACATACTTAGTACAGGTCAAACGATCTATAATAACGGCAATAGTGACCACGTAATAAAAACAGTTAATCAGTGTGGTGCAATATTACTGTCGGATCCAAGATACTTGGTACAGCATCGTTTTTTATTTTTAATCTTTCTGAAAATCCTGCGTCGAATTGTGCCTTGTTTGTAAATAAATCTACTGTGAAATGAAGTGAACAGATGACCAAGTTCTTACTGACGCAGTCTGGAACTTTATTAAAAATAAAGTTAATCCACTCCTTCCTAATGTTGGGATCATAAAGAAGGTAATGCAAAGGCTTTGTTGTTTCACAATTTGGAACTGCACAGCTTCTTGTTGTCTTCAGAGCAATCTTAACCATTTGGTTTCTGCATTGACCTTCGTTTGCGTCTCTCATTATTTACCTACTACATGGCATGCACGAAACAGTGGACGGGGCTAAATAAGCAGCGATGTAGAAGCAAGCGTTGATCATCAGTTGTTTGTCTACCCTATTACGTAATAAAGTAGCACATTCCACAGTCAGTCGTTCGGATGGATTTGCTTCAATATAAGCTGTTTTTGGACTAACAAGATCATTTTGAGTTTTGAAACTTGCAGGATGTTTTTATAGTACAATGACCTCTTATATGTTAAAGGAACACGCCACCGTTTTTTCATATTAAACCATGTTATTCCCTTAAATAAGATAAGTTCATACATACCTCTCTTGTCTCAGTGCGTGCACTTAATCGCACTGGCGCGCGGGGAAACTTTGATAGCAGTTAGCTTAGCCCAGTTCATTCATTAGGATCCAAACAGAGATAAAGTTAGAAGCGACCAAACACCTCCTCGTTTTCCCTATTTAAATACAGTTTCACGAGTAGTTACACGACCAAATATGATGACACAAAATAAAACGTGGTGCTTTTCTAGGCGGGTAAAATGGATATTTAATGTATGGCGGAATAGCACTTCGACTCGGCGCAGTAATATCATCACTCCCGCAGTAATTATATCACTCCTGGAGTGATGATATTACTGCGCCGACTCGAAGTGCTCCCAAGACAAGTGCTATTCAAATCCAAAAGTTTTCATATTTGCGATGTTACATTTGGGTTGCTAAACTATATTATGTACAAGGCTTTGTGCTTCACACATGTTCCAATGTCCACGCAAAACAGCATCTTTCACATGCGCAAAAATGGCGGGCGCTGGTGATTTTACAGTGGGCCGTTTTAATTGAGCAGTGTAACTTTTATGTTTGATTGTCTGTATTTTAGTTTGATGATGAATGGCTGAAATGTCAAGTTAGCAACGCTAGAACTGATATGTGTTGTGTGTGTGTGAGGTGCCTGTGTGATCAGTTGGATTTAATTAAGATATAGGCTAAAGAAAACAAATACAATGTGTTAAGGCATCACAAAAAATTATCACAGTCTATACTACCTGTCGCAGAGTTTCGTTAATTTGTTTATTCATTTTATTACTTTTATATACTTAATTTCAGTTTTTATCAGTTCACAGAAGCACATGATGTGACTAATGAACTTCGGTTGTTGGTCAGGAAAATAATCTAAATGAACAAAATGCTCTAATTACAAAACTCCTCCAGATATACTATGCTGCACGCAAGTTAACGATAACTTAAAAACTTGTGTGGCAGGTGAAATACAACTACAGGGCTTAGGCCCAGACAATTAGCAGACTACGCCACGATGGGACTTACACTCAAGGAATTTGTTATTTTGTTCTAGCAAGGCACTCAAGTTCGTGGATAAGTCAGCCAGAGACAGTGGTCCAATACAAAAAGTTAATTTTATTTGTTTTGCATCAATAAACACACACAATAATTCACTCCCAAAATAGAAGCATTTGGATTTCACAAAAACATATGAGGAAGTTTCACGACAAACAAGATACACTACACACTAAATCAGACAACAAAACATAACAACGTTACACTATTCGCCACACACACACAAACAAAGGATCGGGCTGAAACCTACCAGCGGGAGACTAGTAGCGCAAGCAGTGAGCATCCATGGGAAACACCCCAATCACACGTGCCAGGTTCACACACACCTCAAAGGAAATAATCACACTCGGTGAATATACAACCACTGCATACATCAAGGGACCCACCACCGCAAAGGGCACTGCTCCCACTGGCAGCTCTCAGCACCTAAACAACGGGAAGACAATGGGAAGACAAGTGAGAGTTAGAAAAAGTTTCATACATGCAAATTACAATAAACGGGGCTGGTAAACCACCCAGAGAGAGTACGAGAACTAACAATGTGTATATACCAATCCTCACACAATTAGCAAACATGCAACCAAATATGAACAATAATAAACCATACCAAATGATAAACAAAAAGGGAAACAGGCCACACCGAGGATCAGCAAATCCAATGGTCTCCTGTCGGTGTGGACAAATCAAAACAAACAAAATAAATCAAGCAAAAATATGAATAATAACCAATGGGCCGATCCCCTTGAATATAAACAGCGGGGGAAAGGCCTCCAGGCAACAGTTTCAGATAACAAAATACAGCAAAAAAAAAAAAAAAAAACACAACACTCAATTAACGTGATGCCAGTGTATCCGGCACTCATTACAAAGACATTTACAACAAGGGAAGGTATGAGAAATCCAACTGAGTCCAACAAGCCACAATGGAACGGGCCAGACACTCGCTAGCTTGAGCTAGCCACGGATCCCATAATCGTCAGTCCCGTGAGAAAGAGCAGGCGGGTATGGCGAAGGAAGCCCGTGAGCAACACGTAACATAAAAAAAATGATTAAACAAAGCAGCAGATGTTCGCGCCGATGCCGCCGACTCGCAGCTGTACCCCCGGTCAAATAGCACACCCTGAAATACATATGATGTCTATTTACAACCGTATCACACATTAACCATTCAACGGGTACACAGTATAGCAACCCACCTATACTTTAATAGTGTTGAGTCACGGCCCCAAGCTCTGCTTACTGCCAGCCAGGCCAACACTCAGCTGGTGAAAGGGCTGCTGCAACACCGGGGATTCTACAGGACGAAAACTACTATAAGCCCAAGTTATAAAGTAATTCGAGTGAACAGAGAAAACAAAGCCAATCATACCTGCGGCACTAGGGTAAACCGGATAGCCCCGACTCAGACGTCAGGTTGCTGGGCAGGTAACCAAGACAAAAAGTCGCATGCTGGTGACATCAGACGTCAAAAGAAAAGTCCCGGTTTATAAAGGGGCTTAGCCCTTGCGAATGGCTTACACTTAACTGCCCAGTACCAATCCCAGCCCAACAAGTTTAATACCAATGGGGGAGGCTTGAGCCAGACAGCTGCATCCTGCTACAACCTACCCCCCCTTTCTAAATCGTTGCCGCAACGATTAACAGGAAATACCACTAAAAACTAGGTGGAGAAGTCAACGTGTAGAGACAAACCCAGAGGGCCCCTGTGGCCAGAACCTGTATGGGTTATGGCAGAGATGAATATTAGAATCTTTTCCCGCCGTCGATCGAGAGGTTTTCCGTCTGGTCACATCACCGACATCCGGATACCCAGAAGGAGGATCTGTCAAAGAGGTGGACAACTCATCCGTCATCTCATGATGGGATGACTGTGCCACAGAACTAGGCTCTGGTAGGGATATACTTGGAGGTGAATGTTGGAGCTGTAATTCCGAATTGGCTATATCCACTGGTTTATTAAACTCTGACGAGCCCAGAGCAACAGAACCTTCACATCTCTAGGCCACCAAGTCGGATTCTATATAAGGGTCATCCTCAGTAGGCGCAAGCGGAGGATTAGCGGGCAAAGCGGGACAACTGGGGCAGCAGGCAAAGCCTCACTCAGGACGACTGGGGCAGACAAGGGGTTCTGCACCACAGCCTTCAGAAGAGAGCGATGCACTTAACGGGCCCTGGTATGGTCGGCTATTGGTGCCACCGTATAAACTGACCCACCATCCCTAGGTGCCCTCAAAATTAGGTGCACCTCTCGCAAATCTTATGGCGGCCACAGATGTTGAAGTCTCGCAAAAACACCTGCTGACCCTCCACCAGTGGAGCATCTCGAACGTGCTGGTCATAGTTTTTTTTTCCGGCGTACAGCCGCTATGTCCAACCGCTCCCTGGCCCCTTGAAATGCTACTTGTAGTCGGGCCTGGTGCTCCTGCACCCACTCATGAACCGTACCGCCAACCGGATCCAGAACCCTACCCAGAAGGAAATCGATTGGCAATCTAGGCTCCTGCCGAAACAGGAGAAAGAATGGAGACTCTCCAGTAGACTGGTGGGGAGTAGTATTATAACAATAGAGTACTTGCGGCAAACAGGACGGCCAATCCCGCTTTCTAGAAACGGTCAGAGTCCGCAACAAGTTGTGAAGGGTCCTGTTGAATCTCTCACATTGACCATTGCCAGAGGGATGGTATGGGGTGGTTTGAGTCTTTTTGATGCCATAAAACCCACATAGCTGCTGGATCAGAGAACTCTCAAAGCTGCGGCCCTGATCGGAGTGAATCCGAGCAGGAACCCCAAACTTGGAAAACCATTCTGCCACCAGCACACGTGCTACAGTGGGAGCACGCTGGTCATGGGTGGGAACTGCCACAGTGTACTTACTGAAAACATCAGTCATCACTAGGACATTCTCCACACCAGTCCTACCAGGCTCCAGGGTGGTGTAGTCAATAGCCAAGATCTCGTTAGGCTGTGAAGCCAACAAATGTCCCATTAAACTTTGGGCCGCAGGTTGAGAGTTCTTGGCCACCTGGCATCGCTCACATGCCTGACATCACTTTGCCACTTCTGCGGACATACCCGGCCAAAAACATCGTTGGCGCAGCAACTCTAGTGTTCTCTTTACTCCTTGATGGCCATGCTCCTGGTGAACCTGGGTCAGCACATCCTGTTTTAAGGATACGGGTAACAACACTTGAAGCACTGCCTCTTTTCCATCAGGACGCAACACTTGGCGATATAAGACCTCGCCAGTTTCCAATAACCGATCCCACTGGCGAAACCATGCCAACACCGTTGGGGACATCTGCTTCCGTTCCTCAGAATTAGGCTGCAGCTTACGTCGCCAAAACCCCCGGAGTTCCCGAATGGCGGGGTCGGCCTGTTGGAGGAATGAAACATCAGCAGGCCAACGGCATGGCAAGGCAGTGCTGGTTGCCTGCGCCGCCTCCACATTTCCCAGCGACAGTACCTGTTGGAGTGGTATAGGCAAAGAGGTACGAGAAAGCATAGCTTGCATTTCCGAAGAGCCTGAGGGATGTTGGCGAGACAAAGCGTCAGCATTCCTATTACTCCTACCTGAACGGTATCTTAACTCAAAGTTAAAAGCAGCAAGCTGGGCTGCCCAACGCTGTTCAGTGGCACCCAGCTTTGCTGATGTTAGATGACTAAGTGGGTTATTGTCGGTGTAAACAAGACATTTGTGACCCAACAAATATTCACGGAATTTTTCTGTCATGGCCCACTTAAGAGCCAAAAATTCCAGTTTCATCGAGGTATAGTTTTGCATGTTACGCTCTGTGGGCTTCAACCCCCGGCTAGCATATGCTATTGGTCGTACCCTGCCCTGCTGTTCTTGAGAAAGCACCGCTCCCAAGCCACCATAGCTGGCATCAACCTCCAAAATAAAAGGGAGGGAAAAATCAGCATACGCAAGTACGGGCGCAGTGGTCAGTTTACGTTTCAGAGCTTCAAAGCTCCCACTACACTCGTCACTCCATGTGCCAATATTTTCCCGCTCAGGCCTTTTCTTCGACTTGTTCCCTCGGGCAGCCACCAAACGGTGTAGCGGGGCGGCCAACTTGGCGAAACCTTGCACAAAACGGCGGTAGTAACTTGCAAACCCCAAGAAAGAACGGAGCTCTGAAATGGTGGCAGGGGGCTGCCAGCCAGCGACCACCTCAATTTTACCTGGGTCAGTGGCCACACCCTGGTCAGAGATCACATGACCCAAATACTGAACCGGTCACTAGAAAAAGTCACACTTAGAGAGCTTCGCCTTCAGCCCCTTCAGGAATGCTTCCTTCCAAGTTTTGCTATTTAGTTGGCGGTAGTCCACGCACAAGCGCAGACTACCATCCTTCTTTTTAACTAGGACAATCGGGGACGCATACGGATTACAACTCTCTCGTATGATGTTTGCATCTAGCAATTGGTTAATGTGCTCCTTTACTACCTCGTACTCTGAGGGAGGTATCCGGCGATAGCGCTGACGGATCGGAGTATCGTCCACAACGGGGATATCATGAGCAATCAAATTGGTACAGCCCAAATCCATATCATAAGCCGAAAAGACATCTTTATATCTGTCCAACAACTCCCTCACTGGTCCTTGATCATCAGTGGGCAGGGAGGACAAATCTAAGGCCTCTAGCTGGTCCGGTACGGAAGGGCGAACCAGCTGGGATGACACAGTAGTGGTAACGGCGGGCACTTCAGTAACCCCTGCCGGCAGACTAACATGGTGAGCATGATCAATTATGCCGACAATAGCACGTGGAAAAAGCAAAACATCAATAGAGTTTACATTAACTATGGGTATGTAAGCTGTGCCCCGATCGACCTGGACTAACGCTGGGGAAGCCAACAAGCCAACAGGTAGGCCGGAGTCCAAAGGCTCAAAGAGTACAGTGGCCCCTGAGTACTGTTCTGAACAGGTGGTAGGCACAAATTTTATTACTCCACCTGGAATAAGACAAGCCTTCCTACCTCTGACCCGCACCATGCCTGGGGCAGAACTGGGTCCCTGTATGCTGCAACTATAGCACTGTTGCAGCGCCTGCAGCATGGGGGCCGGGGCCTCCAACACTAAGGGCAAATCAAAGAAAGCCACGCCATGAACCACAAACAGCTCTTGATAACATTTGCGGATCACATTCATCCCTAACACACCGAGAACCAAATGGGGCGGGCTGTTTGGGGGATCACGAACCACCAATACTCCACACTTGCGCATTGATTTCCCACAAAGTTCGACCTCCAACTCCAAATAGCTAAGGTACGGGATGGCCAGTCCGTTGGCAGCCCTAACCTGCAACCAATGACAAGATTGGAGCCACTCTTGACCCCATGGTTCATAATTCTGGCGAAAGAAACTTTCAGTGACTGTTGACACCATAGACCCAGTGTCAAGCAGACAAGGTACCTTAACTCCCCCAAATAGCACATCAAGTTGAGGGCAAGACAACATCAATTTTGAGGCACCCCCCAACCCTTGGGGCCCAAGCCCTGAGCCAATAGTAGCCCCACCCAAACTGTAGCTCTGCAGTTCGGTGGGCACTAGTTTTCCGACATCGGAGTTGCACGAGATTGATTACCACAGCCCCGCGGGGCCTGAGAAGTGGGTGGAAGGCGAGCAGGAACACGAACCCCATCACATTCCCAGGCGAAGTGACCAGGCTGTTGGCAACGCCTGCATGTCTTAACAGGATCACGGGGGAAGCGATTGCGTTGAAAGGAACTTTGCAAAAGGGACAAACTCTGCGTCAGCTTCTGCAATTGATCTTGCTGACTTTTCAGCTGCTCTTGTTGACACTTCAACAAATCCCTGATCTCACTCAGTTCAGAAACAGGCGGAACAAGTGCCACCGTCTGGGAACTACCTTGGACCCGGTACTGAATTCCCAATGCTGAGGGGACAGAGTAGCTACGACCTCTCATACCCCCCGGTAAGCCCTCCTGCTCCCATCTAATGGCCTCAGCCCTCACCTCCAAAATAGTGGCAGTCGGCTGCCGACGTACCATCTGCTTAAGTTCACGACGCAGAGCCCCATCGAGTACATGCTCCACAAACTGATCCCTTAGCAGTGTCTCTGCGTTGGGCATAATCCCTGGCGCACTCTCCTTCACTTTTGCCATAAGGCTCATCAAGGCAAGGGAGAACTCCTGCAGGGATTCAGCTTCTTGTTGCCTTCGGGAGAAAAAAGATTCCTGCAATGCTACATAGGAGTCAGTGCAGCCATACACCTCCCGTAACACAGAAAATATCCTATCTGGGTCTGCTCGATCTGTACTCGGACGGTATTTTAACTCGTCCTGAGCCTCCCCCTCTAAATGATTGTAAAGAATGCCTGATCAGTAGGAGTCAAATGTCGTGCTCTCATACAAGCTTCCGCTTCCTCAATCCACTCGCTCAACTTCGGCTTGCCCTACCACTAAACAGAGGGCATTTCCGATCACCTGGGACAAAAATTAACCTCTCCGGGGCAGGGACAGGAACAGGAGCAGGGCCTGGAACTGGAACAGGAGCAGGGCCTGAGGTCTGACGTAGGCCCTCATTATCAGCTTTCAGCTGAGCTATCAATTCCCTTAACTCCTGTAACTCATTCCGCTCGGCCACCACCGGTTCCATATTTTGACAATGCACACTCCAATCGGCAAAAAAAATAATCCCCCCCTTACCTACCTTGTTACTGGTCCAAAGAACAGCTGCTGCCTTTGCTTATAAGGAAAAAGAAAACCAGAGAAAAAACAAACAAAATTGGAACACGTCTCTGGCTTAACCAAGCGACCCTGCCGACTACGCCAAATGTGGCAGGTGAAATACAACTACAGGGCTTAGGCCCAGACAATTAGCAGACTATGCCATGATGGGACTTACACCCTAGGAATTTTATATTTTGTTCTAGCAAGGCAATCAAGTTCGTGGATAAGTCAGCCAGAGACAGTGGTCCAATACAAAAAGTTACTTTTATTTGTTTTGCATCAATAAACACACAATAATTCACTCCCAAAATAGAAGCATTTGGATTTCACAAAAAACATGAGAGGAAGTTTCACGACAAACAAGATACACTACACACTAAATCAGACAACAAAACACACCAACGTTACACTATTCACCACACACACACACACACATACACACAAACAAAGGATCAGGCTGAAACCTACCAGCGGGAGACTAGTAGCGCAAGCAGTGAGCATCCATGGGAAACACCCCAATCACACGTGCCAGGTTCACACACACCTCAAAGGAAATAATCACACTCGGTGAATATACAACCACTGCATACATCAAGGGACCCACCACCGCAAAGGGCACTGCTCCCACTGGCAGCTCTCAGCACCTAAACAACGGGAAGACATTGGGAAGACAAGTGAGAGTTAGAAAAAGTTTCATACATACAAATTACAATAAACAGGGGGCTGGTAAACCACCCAGAGAGAATACGAGAACTAACAATGAGTATATACCAATCCTCACATAATAAGCAAACATACAACCAAATGTGAACAATAATAAACCATACCAAATGATAAACAAAAAGGGAAACAGGCCATACCGAGGATCAGCAACTCCTATGGTCTCCCGTCGGTGTGGACAAATCAAAACAAACAAAATAAATCAAGCAAAAACAACAATAATAACCAATGGGCCGATCCCCTTGAATATAAACAGCGGGGGAAAGGCCTCCAGGCAACAGTTTCAGATAACAAAATACAGCAAAAGACTTAACCTACTTAAAAAAAAGACAAAAAAAACACAACACTCAATTAACGTGATGCCAGTGTATCCGACACTCAATACAAAGACATTTACAACAAGGGAAGGTATGAGAAATCCAACTGAGTCCAACAAGCCACAATGGAACGGGCCAGACACTCGCTAGCTTGAGCTAGCCACGGATCCCATGATCGTCAGTCCCGTGAGAAAGAGCAGCCGGGTATGGCGAAGGAAGCCCGTGAGCAACACGTAACATAAAAAAATGATTAAACAAAGCAGCAGATGTTCGTGCCGATGCCGCCGACTCGCAGCTGTACCCCCGGTCAAATTGCACTCCCTGAAATACACGATGTCTATTTACAACCGTATCCCACATTAACCATTCAACGGGTACACAGTATAGCAACCCACCTATACTTTAATAGCGTTGAGTCACGGCCCCAAGCTCTGCTTACTGCCAGCCGGGCCAACCCTCAGCTGGTGAAAGGGCTGCTGCAACACCGGGGATTCTACAGCACGAAAACTACTATAAGCCCAAGTTATAAAGTCATTCAAGTGAACAGAGAAAACAAAGCCAATCATACCTGCGGCACTACGGTAAACCCGATAGCCCCGACTCAGACGTCAGTTTGCTGGGCAGGTAACCAAGACAAAAAGTCACATGCTGGTGACATCAGACGTCAAAAGAAAGTCCCAGTTTATAAAGGGGCTTAGCCCTTGCGATTGGCTTACACATAACTGCACAGTACCAATCCCAGCCCAACAAGTTTAATACCAATGGGGGAGGCTTGAGCCAGACAGCTGCATCCTGCTACAATTGCGAACATGAGCTGAGACCTGATGTGAGATTTGATCAAAAATAAAGTTTTGGTGGAAATGACCATACGCCCAATTTTCTGTTGTACGTTTGTTTTGTAATTGAGGCCCATTGTGACTACAATTAATACGGTCTAATGCAGGCTGAAGTTATTTATTATATATATATATATATATACACATCAAAAGTTTGGGGTCGGTAAGATTTTTTAGGTTTTTAAAAGAAGTCTCTTCTGCTCACCAAGGCTGCATTTATTTGATTGAAAATACAAAACAAACCCAGTAATATTGTTAAATATTATTTCAATGTAAAACAGCTGTTTTTTATGTGAATATATTTTAAAATTTAATTTATTCCTGTGATCAAAGCTGAATTTTCAGCATCATTACTCCAGTCTTCAGTGTCACATGATCCTTCAGAAATCACTCTAATATGATTATTTGATGCTCAAGAAACATTTATGATTATTATCACAGTTGACAACAGTTGTACTGCTTCAAATTTTTGTGCAAACAGTGATTCATTTTTTTCAGGATTCTTTGAAAGTTCAAGAGAAAAGCATTTCATTAAAAAATAAATATTTTGCATTATTATAAATGTCTTTACTGTCACTTTATATCAATTTCATGCGTCCTTTCTGAAGAAAAGTATTAATTTCTTTAAAAAAAAACAAAAAAAACAAATTGACCCCAAACTTTTTAACGGTAGTGTATGTATATATATATATATATATATATATATGTATATATATGTATATATATGTATATATATATATATATATATATATATATATATATATATATATATATGTATATGTATATATATATATATATATATATATGTATATGTATATATATATATATATATATATATATATGTGTGTGTGTGTGTGTGTCTTGTACATCTGTAAGATTGCTGAATGACAATAAAGTTAACCTTGACTTATTATTGTCATTCTGTAAATTTTTTACATTAATTAGTACATTATAATTTCACACATTTAGTCAGCTAGCTGGATAGTAGCTAATCTCATTCAATACTTGTCAAAATTCACTTACCATGTTACGTTCATGATGAATGCAAATCAGTATTGGGTGTTTTTTCGATCCGTAAAAATGTCAGGAGTGCAAAATTAACATGCAAAATCAATCATGTATTAAAATTTAAATATATTCAAACGTGTCTACTCCAACAACCATTAGGGCATAGGCCAAAAATGTTCACATTTTAAATGAAGAAATATTGCTATTTTTATGTCACTCATATTATGTGATCATAACTTTCCTTCCTTTCTGGATGACAAAGCCTCTTGTGAGCTTCTGCATTTAAAACATTTTTCTGTCAGTTGGATATGAAAACAAATTTGATAGCTTTAGATTCTCAAAAATTGTTGGGCCAAACATTAAAAAACCTTATTGTCAGGCTTTATCTGTGTTTTTTTTGGTTTTGGATGGGTTTATCACTTGTCTTTGTTCTGTAACCTAGCTTTCAGTTTATTTCCTTAGTTACTCATGGTTTGATTATCTGTCTCACCTGATGTTAATCTCGTGTTGTAGAAATTTTAATAGTCATTTATTCCTAACAGATATCATAAGGGATTGAACCTATTCAATGTGTAAAAGTATATATGTGTACGTGCTTGTGCGTGAGGTTTCGGGAATATATGGGACAGGACCTCTTGACCTTAGGAATGGTCAGATTTGGCTAGTTTATTTCAGGGCCAGGTTGTGTCTTTAGTAGAAACTGAACAGCAGTGGGGACCTTATCTGAGTGGGTGAAAGGGTAACTGCTGTGAGGAGGAACCTTGAAAAGAGTATAAAGGCTGTCTCATGTCTTCCTGGTGTGCGTCACTCACTTCACAGGGTAACTGCTGTGTTGGCGACTGGGCCTATTCTTGCAAGAATATATATTTCTTTTTTATTAATTTGACTCTGAGTGTCTCTTACACAGTGATGATGTTTAACAGAATTTTTGCCACAACACTCGTTAAATAGTTTGCTCCTGTATTTAAGCCCTGGCTGCGTTCGAAACCGCATACTCACTGAGTAGGTACTTCATTTCAATAAACTATTACTTAACGAGCGCTGAAAGAGTAGGTACTTCATAGCCTGATCTCGTTGATGCGAACCAGACATCTGCCATGTTGACATTATCATGTGACCTACGACGCATTATCAAAAGTGCAACAACTTAAAAAATATGAGCGTCAGGTTTAATTAATCTATGTAAATATCTTGATATTGATGAAACATGCTTATTTTGTGGTCTTGTTGAAGACACAGCCCATTTATTTTGTGATTGTAGTATAACCATGGCTTTTCCGATCACTGCTACGCTGATGACACACAACTCTACCTCTCATTCCAGCCGGATGATCCGACGGTTGTTGCTCGCATCTCAGCCTGCCTCACATACATCTCTGGCTGGATGAAGGAACACTACCTTCAACTTAACCTTGCAAAGGCAGAGATACTTGTGGTCCCGGCCAATCCAACACTTCATCACAACTTCACTATTCAGCTAGGCTCGTCATCCATAACTCCATCAAGGTCAGCCAGGAATCTTGGAGTTGTTATTGATGATCAATTGAACTTCACAGACCACATTACTAGAACTGCCCGGTCCTTCAGATTTGCCTTGTACAACATTAGGAGGATCAGGCGCTTCCTATCAGAGCATGCTACACAACTCCTTGTTCAAGCGCTTGTTCTATCCAGACTGGACTATTGTAATGCTCTCCTGGCTGGTTTTCCAGCTTGCCCGATCAAACCTCTGCAGCTAATCCAAAATGCTGCAGCTAGAGTGGTCTTTAACGAGCCGAAGAGAGCACACATAACTCCTCTCCTCACAAAATTGCACTGGTTGCCAGTTGCAGCTCACATCAAATTCAAGTCACTGACGCTTGCCTACAGAACAACCACTGGCTCTGCTCCCTGTTACCTAAATTCATTACTTCAGACTTATGTGCCATCCAGAAACTTGCGCTCTGCAAGCGAATGTCGTCTTGTGGTGCCATGTCAAAGAGGCAGAAAATCTCTTTCTCAGACCTTTACCATGACTGTTCCCCGCTGGTGGAATGACCTACCCAACTCAACCAGAGCTGCTGAGTCCGTAGTCATTTTCAAGAAACGGTTGAAGACACATCTCTTTCGGCAGCACTTGTTCCAGTAATACTAACACTTTCTATTCCTTTCTATTAAAAATAAAATAAAACCCTTTACGGGTTCTGTGTTAGATTAAACTGAGAAAGGTTATAGCACTTACATTTTGTTGTCCTACTGTTAATTTAACTGCTTCTATTGTTCTCATTTGTAAGTCGCTTTGGATAAAAGCTTCTGCTAAATGAATAAATGTAAATGTAGTGTTTCGAGAGAGCCAAGTGCGCATGGCAAATCCGTTCAAAGGCCTTGCTGCCAACTTTAAACGACATCATCCTTAAAATAGATGCAGAAACACACCACAGCTCAGCAGGCATGGAGGCAAGTGACGAGTTGGCTGTTACTTCCAGCGATCGGCCGGCTTCTAACTTCCTAACACTTCCTAACAACATTTGAATACTTCAGAACGAGGTCGGAATGAAAGTCTGAACGAGGTGCGAACCACTCCTAACTAAATCCAAACACATCCTAACACAAATCCGAAAACTCCGAACAGATGGGGCAAAAGAGCCAATCAATTCCTACCAAACGGTGGGAGAAAGAGCCAATCAGCAATCGAGTTGACATGCCAATCTCGCCGCTCATTGGCTGAACTAGTTTCGTCACATTCCAGCTGTTTGACATCTGCTATCCAGAAATTCAAGGTACAAATCTGTGTTTAAACATTAATTAATGATTTTTAATAAAGATAATTTGGATTGGTACGCTGCCGTAGCAAGGTAAGTTAACTTAACATTGACGCGTGACATTGCTAGCTAACGCTAGTTATGGAGATATGATATATTTTGAAACCATTTTTAAGTTTGTGTTAACAATGAGATTACATGTTTTTTTACAATCAATTATCACTGATTTGTCTTTCTTTTTTTAAATATGATCAAAATTTGTCACTAAAAAAGTCATCCGGTTTAACAATGAGTATATTTAAAAGTACTAATTTGCAGACCATTATTCATAAACAAACCTGATTTGACATTGACGTTGAGATGTAGTGTGATTATTTTCAATCATTTCATTGGACTACTCTAAACCTTTCAACATATTCAAGTTAAACATTGCAAAGGACAATGAAAAAAGGGGAAATGTAGAAAAAACCCTAATTGCTTAATATTTGTTATTATTGTAGTTTCTTTAGTTATTAAAAACAATATTAGTCAATTGAAATGTTTTCTATATCATGACCAAGGCTACCCAGCCAGCACAGCCATGTGGGGCCCACATGGGTTTGACGTGGGCTATCTAACTGGGACCCAGCCAGTTTTGCTCCCGGTTTCCATGTAGCCACACTGCTCAGTGTGCACACTACAGGCTGTTAAATGTAACACATATCAGTGTTGGTGTTAATGAGATAATTAAGTGATTGAATAATGACTGAGCATTATTGAAGACACTTAAAGCAGAATCACTGAAGGAGAAAACCATAAATTGTAAGCCGCCATTATGGCGATCAGTGTTTGCTTTAGTTGGGCTCTTGACCCTTAGACTGTCACTTCTAATTTTCTGCTGTTCTTGATTTCTAACAGTCAAATGAACAAAGAAACGTGTGATCTGACAGTGTTGAATATGTTTTGGCATAATCATGCTGTGATCGGATAAAAGAAACTTCTTGACATTATCTAGTTCAACTTGTTAGCAACACCTTTGTGATTCCACAGCATAAGACTATCAGTATTATTTTTAATCAAAGATCCATATTCTATAAACATTTTTCTGATCAAAACACTGTTAAATGAATTTGTTTAGAAACACTGACATCAATAATCAGCCTGTGAATCTCAACACTGGTGACAATAATGATGCATGTTGCAGTGGCTGTCACCAATCACAACTCATTAATGGCTCCCATCATGCATTGCGGTATGAATAAATTATGATCTGAATTGTCTATGTAATTTACTTTATCCTAATCGAATATTCTGCTCGTCACCATTGTTGAGATGCATAGACTGAATCTTGATGTCTGGGTGTGCCTAAATGCAAAAACAACTTTTAAAAGAATTCCTTCATATAATATCTAAAATTCTGGATATTTATGCAGAATTACAGTTATGCTGTAATCAACAGCATAAATCACTAAACAAAGTTCAAGTGATGATTGTCATAATATAACCAACACCATTACATCTCTTTTTTTCTGTTCATCTGTCAGTTATTAGTCAGAAACAACAGCCAAACAAAATCTAAAATTAATAATATAAGGGTCAAGAGGCCAACTAAAGCAAACAATGATCGCCATAACGGTGGCTTACAACTCTCTCCTTCAGTGATTCTGCTTTAGGTGTCTTCAATAATGCTCAATCATTATTCAATCACTTAATTATCTCATTAACTCCAACACTGATATGTGTTACATTTAACAGCCTGTAGTGTGCACACTGAGCAGTGTTCAGTTCATCTGGGCAAACCCATGTGGGGCCTACATGGAAACCGGGAGCAAAACTGGCTGGGTCCCAGTTAGATAGCCCACGTCAAACCCATGAGGGCCCTACATGACTGTGCTGGCTGGGTAGTTATACCAAATAACTATGTCTGCTGCCCTTGACATTATGAATAGTTTAAACAATACACAGGCACATATAGCTACAAAAGCACATTTTATTGAATATACAGGTCCTTCTAAAAAAATTAGCTCATTATTAGTTCATTATTTTCCATAATGTAATGATAAAAATTAAACTTTCATATGTTTTAGATTCATTGCTCACCAACTGAAATATTTCAGGTGTTTTATTGTTTTAATACTGATGATTTTGGCATACAGCTCATGAAAACCCAAAATTCCTGTCTCAAAAAAATTGCATATCATGAAAAGGTTCTCTAAACGAGCTATTAACCTAATCATCTGAATCAACTAATTAACTCTAAACACCTGCAAAAGATTCCTGAGGCTTTTAAAAACTCCCAGCCTGTTTCATTACTCAAAACCGCAATCATGAGTAAGACTGCCGACCTGACTGCTGTCCAGAAGGCCATCATTGACACACTCAAGCAAGAGGGTAAGACACAGAAAGAAATTTCTGAACAAATAGGCTGTCCCAGAGTGTTGTATCAAGGCACCTCAGTGGAAAGTCTTTGGGAAGGAAAAAGTATGGCAAAAAACGCTGAACAACGAGAAGAGGTCACCGGACCCTGAGGAAGATTGTGGAGAAGGACCGATTCCAGACCTTGGGGGACCTGCTGAAGCAGTGGACTGAGTCTGGAGTAGAAACATCCAGAGCCACCGTGCACAGGCGTGTGCAGGAAATGGGCTACAGGTGCCACATTCCCCAGGTCAAGCCACTTTTGAACCAGAAACAGCGGCATAAGCGCCTGACCTGGGCTACAGAGAAGCAGCACTGGACTGTTGCTCAGTGGTTGCATGTCATTCGGAAATCAAGGTGCCAGAGTCTGGAGGAAGACTGGGGAGACGGAAATGGCTAAATGCTTGAAGTCCAGTGTCAAGTACCCACAGTCAGTGATGGTCTGGGGTGCCATGTCAGCTGCTGGTGTTGGTCCACTGTGTTTTATCAAGGGCAGGGTCAATGCAGCTAGCTATCAGGAGATTTTGGAGCACTTCATGCTTCCACCTGCTGAAAAGCTTTATGGAGATGAAGATTTGATTTTTCAGCACGACTTGGCACCTGCTCACAGTGCCAAAACCACTGGTAAATGGTTTACTGACCATGGTTTTACTGTGCTCAATTGGCCTGCCAACTCTCCTGACCTGAATCCCATAGAGAATCTGTGGGATATTGTGAAGAGAAAGTTGAGAGACGCAAGACCCAACACTCTGGATGAGCTTAAGGCCGCTATCGAAGCATCCTGGGCCTCCATAACACCTCAGCAGTGCCACAGGCTGATTGCCTCCATGCCACGCCGCATTGAAGCAGTCATTTCTGCAAAAGGATTCCCGACCAAGTATTGAGTGCATAACTGAACATAATTATTTGAAGGTTGACTTTTTTTTTGTATTAAAAACACTACTTTTATTGGTCGGTATGCTAATTTTTTGAGACAGGAAACTTGGGTTTTCATGTGCTGTATGCCAAAATCATCAGTATTAAAACAATAAAAGACCTGAAATATTTCAGTTGGTGTGCAATGAATCTAAAATATATGAAAGTTTAATTTTTATCATTACATTATGGAAAATAATGAACTTTATCACAATATGCTAATTTTTTGAGAAGGACCTGTATAATATTACAACTTCAAACATTCAAACTTTTCATTGTTATTGGAACAAAGATATTTACATAAAACTCGAATTGTCTACACAAACCCCATGTCTATACGATGTTTGATGTAAATATAATTAAAACCTTTTGAATTCAGTAAAAGAGATAAAGTATTACTACCTTACATACTTTGGATGTAATACATTTGTTTATCATTATTATTATTAAGGCCTTTGGACAAAAAAATTACGCCAAAGATCCATTAACACAGCCGATAGCTACTGCCAAGAAATGCACAACTACATTGATTTGTTTCACAATATTTTTCAGATACGACCAAAACAGGTAAATCCTCTGCCTATTGGAATGACATCTGCCATAGGTATGCCCAGGGCACCTGTATCATGTAATAGACTTTTAATTAATGATTTTTTGGATTAATAGACTTTTTATGGACCCCTAAACTATTCCGAAGCGCACAGTTCTGCAGAATAATTGGTGAAATTATTTAACATGATGACCTTCTTTTGTTCCTAATCGTCTTTTTCTCGCAGTCAACAGATTAGGCCTTGACTGAGGCAGGGCCTATGGTAGATGAAGGCGGCAGCTCAGAGGAGGCAGGGAGAACAGGGGGTGAAGTGTTCACTGTGTGGTGTGGTTGTGGAGGCAGAGAAGTTCTCAGAGCACCTCTCTGACCACCACGTTGAAGAGAGGTGTGACAGCTGTGGGGCCAGGGTCCAGGGGGTTGTTGGACTGCTCAAACACATTGAGTCCAGTCATGGGGCCCTATTGGCTCCACATTTCAGCCCTTCAAAAAATCCCACACCATTTCCATCTCCGTGCCCCTCACCATTTCCACGGCCGGCGCAACCTCTGCAGCACTTGCCGTCTTCACTGCCAGCACCAGTGTTTCCATCCCAGCGGCCCACTCCATCCCCACGGCCCACTCTATCTCCACGGCCTACTTCATCCCCGCGGCCCACTCCATTTCCGCAGCCCACTCCATCCCTGCAGCCCACTCCACCACCAGGGTGCTCTCCATCTCTGCGGCCCACTCCATCCTCATGTCCTGCACCCTCGCTGCAACCCACACCATCTCTGCCTCGGGCAGTTACTGATTGGGAGAGCTTTCTTCCCTGTCAGTTCAAGAGAGTCCTTCAGCCAGCAGATTGGGTGTGGATTGCCAAATTGAGGCAGAAGATCCAGGCGAACTGGTTTTATTCACCAATGCAGCCCAAGCCGTCTCCTCCTTAGCCCGGATGGTACTTCCAAGAGAGGATTTTCTTGAGGATGTGGGGCATTCCTCTTAAATGCCCACAGTGTGGTCGGAAGATGCACCATTCGGGGATCTACCCGAAGGTCGGGGAGGTAAACGACATGGATAGCTGCTACTACCTGCTGGGTGGCGACTGGGTGGCAGTGCATGCAAGTTGCGAGTATTCCCATGGAGCAAGGACATACTTTCACAACTGGATATGGCACACAGGACCATGTTTCCAGCGGTGCTGACCACTAAGCTTGCCCTGGGCATGAAATGTGTGACCTTCCTCAGGCCAAGGACCAGCGCCAACAGTTCCTCGTATCTCCAGTCAGCAGTAGAGGAAGTCCACAGTGAGGAGTGGGCACGACGGACCATCCAATACCTCTCTGACTGTGAGCATCATTTGAAGAAGGTTGCCCTAGTCCAATCTGCTATGGGACCTGCCTTTACTGCACCTGAACCCTTCAGGCCACTTCCACTCGCCCAGTGGTTTGAGACTGTCCACTCCAACGACATCCTCAGCCATCTGGACGAGATGAAGGGGGTGATTACCTCCACCTATGGCCTAATCCTGAAGATGGATTCTACTAAGAAGGTAAAATACATGAAGACTTGAGCATGTGGTTTATTTTCAGACATCCATGTTAAGTAATTGGAATAGATATAATTTCTATTCTTTCTATTTTGTTGGAGGTGGATGAATTTATAATGATGAAAAAGTGTGCATTTGTATTACGTATATTGAAATGCTCCATAACAAAAAGAAGAAAATGTATAATTAAGCCTGTCAGAATGTTTTTATGTTTCCTTATGTTGGTTTTTCAGATTACCAAAAAGCTGGCTGGTGGCATTGGGGACATGGCTGCATGGATGACCAGCATTGGCAATGAGCTCGGCCAGGTTCTGAACAGTGTTCTGACAACAGCTTAAGGCACAGGCCTGGAGGAGCTGTGCCTGGGCGTTGTCAGACGCTACCAGAATGCTGGCGAGCCAGAGCCTGAGGTCATCTATGTTGACCGGCATTGCTGCAGTCAGTCAGGTGGGATTTTCAAATTACTACTTTATCAAATGTGCATTGCAATATATTTTACAAAAGTTAATAGTGCTGTGAAAAAAGTTCCCCTTTCCCTATTGCTCATGTTCATTTCTTAGAACATTGTTGAGGTCAGGATCAATATAAAAGGCACCCTGATGCATGGATATGACCATTAGAAATTCAATAAAGGAAGATCCAAATCCTGGCTATACCAGCCTTCTTCAAGCTCATGCTTTCACCACCACAGCATGTAAAAGAAGCAAAAACAGAATTGATTTTTCCAACAAGTCACAAAGCCTCCTAAGAGACTGACAAAAATTGCCAAAGAAGACTGTATTTCAAGTCATCTCAGTGGGGTATTGGGTAAAGTTTCCAACCAGCAAAGATCACGTCTCGGATGAGCCTCATAGACTATGATTTTTGCCTCTGCGAAAAAATGCCAGCGAAGGTAGCGATCTCCTGTGCTTTTATCTAGACATGGAACGACAGGGTGGTATCAAGCTTTAAACTGCCATGTAATCAGCCTTTTGGCACTGACGGCTGCATGGTGTGTCTACGAAACAGGCGTGTGATATGTACATAAAGGTTTATTCATTGTTCTCTCTTCACTCAAAGAACAAAAAGTGCACTGCTTTTGTAATTTTGGGGGGAGAGACTTATGAGTATCCAGGTAGCAAAGGGGCGGAATTATAACGCTCAAACTCCAAAACCATGTTTGAGTTCGGGATCGATTCGACGAGCCCCCTACAAGGTTGGGTAGGATAATGAAGAGTGCAAGGACACTGCAAACATATTCTGAGAGAGGTCCAATGCAAGCTATGCTGCCATTTTCTTGACCAAGGCGTTCTCTCTAGGTTCTTTCCAACAAAGCAGAAGCAGCACACAAAAGAAACGTAAGCACATCTCCCTCTATCAACACAGTTGATACTGTGTTGATAGAGGGAGAACTGAACACAGTTGATAGAACCCAATGCTCCTTGCAGGTCAGTCGAAGGGTTACCTCTCTCATCAGCCCAACCTTTTACAACACGTTATTGTGAACTTTATCTCTGTCATGTTAATGAGAGCGGTTGAAAACCACCAAACTACCGATTCCGACAATGGTTGAGTTGTGACGAGGTGGCCGAGTGGTTAAGGCGATGGACTGCTAATCCATTGTGCTCTGCATGCGTGGGTTCGAATCCCATCCTCGTCGTTTGATGTCTTTAGTGTTTCGAGAGAGTCAAGTGCGCATGTCAAAGCCATTCAATGACCTTGCTGCCAACTTTAAACGACATCATCCATAAAATAGATGCAGAAACACAGCCCGGCAGAAGTGCATCCTCGTCGTTTGATGTCTTTAGTGTTTCGAGAGAGCCAAGTGTGCATGGCAAAGACGTTCAAATTCCTTGCTGCCAACTTTAAACGACATCATCCTTAAAATAGCTGCGGAAAAAAGGCGATTGACTGCTAATCCATTTTGCTCTGCGTGCATGGGTTTGAGTCCCATCCTTGGTGTTTAGTTTGACAGAGAGCCTAGTGAACAGGTCAACCGCAGGGGTTCCACTCATGGCTAGTTTTAACAGAATTACATTTTAATTATAGCTGCAGAAAAAGCTCATGTTCATTTCTTAAAACATTGTTGATGTCAGGATCAATACAAAAGAGGCAAAAACAGAATTGATTTTTTCAACAAGTCACGAAGCCTCCTAAGAGACTGACAAAAATTGCCAAAGATGACTGTATTTCAAGTCATCTCAGCGGGGTATTGGGTAAAGTTTTCAACCAGCAAAGATCACGTCTTGGATGACCCTCATACACTATGACATTGCCTCTGCGAAAGAATGCCAGCAAAGGTAGCGACGTCTCCTGTGCTTTTATCTGGACATGGAACGACAGGGTGGTATCAAGCTTTAAACTGCCATGTAATCAGGCTTTTGGCACTGACGGCTGCATTGGTGTGTCTACGAAACAGGCGAGTGATATGCACATAAAGGTTTATTCATTGTTCTCTCTTCACTCAAAGAACAAAAAGTGCACTCCTTTCGTAATTTTGGGGGGAGAGACTTATGGGTATCCAGGTAGCAAAGGGGCGGATTTATAACGCTCAAACTCCAAGACCATGTTTGAGTTCGGGATCGTTTCGACGAGCCCCCTACAAGGTTGGGTAGGATAATGAAGAGTGCAAGGACACTGCAAACATATTCTGAGAGAGGTCCAATGCAAGCTATGCTGCCATTTTCCTGACCCAGGCATTCTCTCTAGGTTCTTTCCAACAAAGCAGAAGCAGCACACAAAAGAAACGTAAGCACATCTCCCTCTATCAACACAGTTGATAGAACCCAATGCTCCTTGCAGGTCAGTCGAAGGGATACCTCTCTCATCAGCCCAACCTTTTAGAACACATTATTGTGAACTTTATCTCTGTCATGTTAATGAGAGCGGTTGAAAAACACCAAACTACCTATTCCGACATTGGAAGAGTCGTGAAGAGGTGGCCGTACACTGCGGCGACCGGCCTGCTAACTCTGTTCCTAACAGTTCCTACCAGTTCCTAACAAAGTCCTACCAGTTCCTAACAAAGTCCTACCAGTTCCTAACAGGTCCTAACAAAGTCCTAACAATTCCTAACAGTTTTCCTACCAAGTCCTAGCGTGGGGCAAAAGGACCAATAGGGAAAAGGGAAACATCCCTTTTCCCCATTGGTCCTTTTGCTCCACGTGACTTTAAGCGCAGTCTCTGCGGAGAAGAGCAGAGAAAAAATGTCCGGTCGACAGTCAACTTAGTGACAACAGAAGAAAATCGGTATTTAACGTTACAAGCAAATTTGAATTCTTAAACTATTAATTTACAAGCTGTTATTTATATTGAACATAACAATCGGAGAGTGATAATGTTAAGTTATGCTGTCAACCATCTGTGCATCACTACTAGCATCCCAGAAAGAGACTCTTATAATTAACTACACAACAAAAAAGTGTCTGTTAACTACGTGTCAAACTCTCTGTTATTTTTTAGCAAAAACGTTAGTTGTTGTTGTTGCTGTGACTCGATGTAACGTTATCTCACGTTACAAATGGTGGACAACCATTTAAACGACATGGATAAACTAAAATATAAAAATAAAAATATGTTTTTATTACCAAATCCTCACCCTATGAAGATTATTCATAAATAAAAACGTAATTAAAAAATATTATGATTTGATGATATAATACTCATTGAAACTGAATGAATAGTACGCAAAAAAAATTTAGATAATGTCTCTAAAGAGCCAAGAAATGCTTGTTTATGAATAGAAAAACAACATGCAACCAACACTTCCCTATTCCCAATCATCAATATCTCAGTGTTTTCCCTGACATGTACACTGATTTTTGTAGATATGACAAAGACAGGCAAACCCGACGGAGACTGGACAGGTATCATGTACCAGTATGCGCTGGGGAAATACAAGTTTACCACAGGTAAGCGGCCAGGGGCCAGGAAATGGAAGGCTGTCATACAGCGGATTGATGCCTGTCCGTTGACTCCCCCGTTTAACCTACAAGTCCGGTATTACGACATTTTCGGGAGAAGATTCCCCCGTAGTTGTGGATATCATAAGGTAAGTAATGAGTATACTTAATGTTGAAATCTGTGGCAGTTGCCATAAGCCATTGTGTTAGCTTTGAGCTTTTTCAATAGGCAAATAAAAACATCTACACAAGAAAATGCATTAAATGTCCCATTAGTTGTGTTTGGGTTGAATTTAAATTATTAACAATAATGTTTTAAACCTATTTTTAGACTAAGGAAAGAAAAGTGAACTCCTTTTTCACAGTCAGGCGACCAGACAGGTGAGGCACAGAGTGGCACCAGTGCAGGGATGCAGCAGTTAGGTCCCGTGACACACAGCAGCTCCAGTGCAGGGATGCAGCAGGCAGGCCCCGTGGCACACAGCCGCTCCAGTGCAGGGATGCAGCAGTTAGGTCCCGTGGCACACAGCAGCTCCAGTGCAGGGATAAAGCAGGCAGGCCCCGTGACACACAGCAGCTCCAGTGCAGGGATGAAGCAGGCAGGCCCCGTGACACACAGCACCTCCAGTACAGGGACTCAGCAGGCAGGCCCCGTGGCACACAGCAGTTCAAGCTGTCAGATTAAGTGCTGTCTTTGTAGCGAGAACATTAATGCTGAACAATTTTCAGAGCATTTATCTGACTTCCATGCAGAGGAATGTTGTGAGCAGTGTGGGAAGAAGGTCAGTGGTGCACTTGGGCTTCTCGAACATATTTCAGAAGGTCATGATCTTCCAGTCACCAGCGAGTATGCACCACAACAACCCCCACCACAACAACCCCCACCACTACAACAACCTCCTCCACAACCGAGACAACCTCCTCCACAACCTCCTCCACAACCGAGACAACCTCCTCCACAACTGAGTCAACCTTCTCCACAACCGAGACAACCTCCTCCACAACTGAGACAACCTCTTCCACAACCAAGACAACCTCCTCCACAACCGAGACAACCTCCTCCACAACCGAGACAACCTCCTCCACAACCGAGACAACCTCCTCCACAACCGAGACAACCTCCTCCACAACCACCACCTCCTACTCCTGCTACATCACCATATATTATCCCCCTGAGGCCATTGGTGGTGAATTGGCCAAGTTTTTTGCCTAAGCAGTTCATGCGGGTCATTAAGCTAGCTGACAGGGAGTGGATTGCCCAGTCCCTTTATGAACCCACAGGACAGCTGAAGCAGCAGCTTTCACAAAACTGGTTCTATCCTCCCAGTCCACCAAAGGTGACAACTGCACCACCTGATCCAATGACCTACTTCAGGCAGAGGATGTTCCTGTGGGCACCAATGAGGATGTGGGGTATTCCGCTTAAGTGTCATCAGTGTAACCGCAAGATGCACCACTCTGGGATTTACACTAAGGCAAGGGAAGTGATTGACGTTGACACCAGGTACTACTTGATTGGAGGGGACTATCCACGATGCAGTAAGTGCATGATCCCCGTCTGTCCGTGGAGTACTGAAATGTTGGGACAGCTAGATCCTGCTCACAGAAACCGATTCCCTGCTGTTCTCACAACACAGCTGGCTCTGGACAGGAGGTGTGTTACAATGTTGAAACCCCGAACTGCAGGGAACAGCTCCAGTTACCTACAGAAAGCACTGGAGGAAGTTCACAGTGAGGAATGGGCAAGGCGGACAATCGACTACTTGTCTGACTGTGAGCTTCACAAAAGGAGAAGCTCCATGTACCAGTGTGAGGAAGCAGTCTATGAGCCACCACCACCTTTTTGCCCCCCACCTCTGGCACAGTGGTTTGAAACAGTGCATGCCAATGAGATCCTTGCTCACCTGGATGAGATGAAGGGTGTCATCACCTCAACATACGGCAGGATCTTAAAGCTTGACTCCACAAAAAAGGTACAGGCAGGTCTTTTTTTTCATCAGTGGTCATTGATTAAAATTGATAAGGGAACACTTAATTGATCCCCAGGCGCAGAAATGTGGGTGTTTTGTTGGCTATATTTATTGTTTTGAGTAATCTGTTTTATTTATTATTTGTTTATGTTGTAATACTGATTTATTTTTATAGATCACAAAGAAACTTGCTGGTGACATTGCGGACACAGCTACGTGGATGACAAACATCAGCAACGAATGTGGCCTGGTTCTGAACTGTGTGCTAACCACAGGTGAGGGAGCTGGTCTTGAGGACTTGTGCCAAGGCATTGTCAAGCGCTACCAGGACGCCGGGGAGCCAGAGCCAGAAGTCATTTATGTTGACCGGGATTGCTGCAGCGAGACAGGTACAGTATATATAGTGTATAGTTTGCTTCTGTTTTACCTTTCTATGATTGTTTTTTGTATACTGTATATTCTCTACTATGTAGCAGAAGGGAGTTACAATACACGTTTCATTTTACAACCCTGCTGGACTGTGATAATTAAAACTACCGTCATAATGTTTGCGTTGTAATGTAATATTTATTACAGGCACAAAAGTAAACTTTTACCAACATGCTTAACTTGATTTAGTTTTAAATGTATTCCTAAATTAAACAAGGATTCAAGTTTTTGTAATGAGGTACGTCATTCTATATGATATGTTGCATCCTTTCATGATTGTCACATCATTGCTCATGTGTACAGGTGCACCCCCAGTTCTTGTTTGGTTTAAACCATGGAAGACCATTGTGAGACTGGATATTTTTCACTTCATGAGGCGATTCACTGCTGGTCTCACAACAGAACACCATCCTCTGTATGGCACCTTATGCTCCAAGTTGTCAAGCTGTATCTTTGAGTGGGACCAGGATGACATCTCTCGTCTCAAGGATGCGAAGAGGTCACAGCTTAAGAGAAAGCATGGTGGTCATGCTCCCACGGAAGCGCAAGTTCTGGCCAACATCAGCTCCAGTGAACTTGCCAAGCACTGCAAAAGGATAACTCGTGGGGTTGAGGAGACACACAGCCTGATTGAAGGATTGCTGAACTCCATGTGGGCTCTGACTGACACATCAGGATTGTGCCTGATAAACCCTGAGAGCATGAAACATGTGTGGGAGGTGCAACAGAAACACTTGCCATGCATCCAGGATCCACCTGGTGTTGAACTATACACCAAACTTGGCTCTGGGTTACAAAAGGGAGACAAGGTCCTGGATGTATTCAGATGTGGCAGAGGGTCGTCCTCTGTGGAAAGCTTTCATCGCCACCAGTGCACCTTTATCCCGGGTAAGTAGAAATTCTATAGGGATAGAAATATAATTTTTTTAAACGCCCTCAACATCAAGCACAAAACAAAACTCTCCCGCATAACTAATCCGCTCAGCATATCAAAGCCCCCCCTATCTGAACTGTACACCCGGGCGGTAATCAGGATAGCCTCTTTGATTAAGCCCCCATCACCCCCTTCACCAGTCCCCTTCAGTCACTGCCATCAGGTCAACGTTGCAAAGTCCCACTGGTTTGGAGCAACGTCTATGAAAAATAATATTTTGATCCTCTGCGATCATTACTCTGAACAAACAAAAAAAGGCACTGTACTATAATTTGTTTAACAATGTCAATGTTTAGACGTTCTTTTAGTTCTATCTTGGGTGGGTGTGTGTTTGTAGATGGCTTTAAATGTGTATATTGTTTAAATGTTCAGCCTTTCTGTTGTCCTGTGAGAGGCAATAAAGTACAGGGACAAAGCAGGCAGGTCAATCCCCACAAAGCAGCAGAAAATATCTTATCAATCTAAGTTATAATTTTCTGGTATGTCTCAAGTGTCTAAGAGGAGATATAAAACTAATATTTCAATTATCATTTGTGGGGGTTTTTTTCCCCAAGGATGGAGAAGTAATGCCATGCACACGCAGATGTACATGCTTGAGGGTGGATCTAGGTGGAACATGAACCGAGCCCATGAAGCTGTGGATGTGAGTGAAACGTCACACACAAGAATCTATGATGTCCGCTTGATGTCCAACGTCAATGCCCTCAGCAACAGTGTCCTTGGCCGTGCACTCATTCCAGAATTTATTCTACCTGGGAAACCCACCGGTAAGATCCTCCAGGAGAGAGCATTTTCCTTGTGACTACACTTTTATAAAGTCAACAAATAAACCTTTACCTGTCTTCACTCACCCATTACAGTGGCAATCTGTCAATTCTGAATTAAACTATGTCTTTTTCCTCATGATTCTTTACATAGGTGAGCGTATTGCTGTGGAGTATTTGCTGGCTCAGTCTGACAAAGGAGATCTGTTGAATCCACAACAGCACAGTGAACTTGGCATCATTCTGCCAGACCTGCAGGTAGAAGTTCAGGAGGAGCAGTGTCTTGATCTCACAATAAGTGATGCAGCTGACATCCTCATTCAGAGACCACCTAAAGCCACCCAGTGTGATGACCAGCTGAATATTGCACCGCCTCAGAATCCTTTACCACCTGACGACTCACCCAACACATCATCTCAGGTAATCTGACCATTTCCTGATCATCTGTCATTGAAATTCTACAGGAAAAGTTATTCATTTGTATATACTATGAATGATGTGTGCATATACAGCAATACATTTTGTACAAAGGCAATTTAATAATCAAAAGGATATTTGTTTCTCTCTCTCTCTGTCACACAAATCCCCAGGACACCGGTTTTGATGTAAGCGGTGTCTCTTGCAGTCCTGTCAGTCCAGCCAGTAGTTTACCTGCTGAGGACAATTCCTCTAGTAGACCCAGCACATCAGTCCAGGTAATGAGATTAATGTCTTTCTGTATTATTCTGTGGCTCTGTTACGCTTGCGAACCCGGTGTTATGTCCTGCTTTTCACTGAATAGCACTTGAATGTATGTACTAGGGCTTTCAATCTTCTCAAATATTTTATGCTCAAATGTAGGCTATTCAAATTTACCATGTAACTATACACTATGGGTCCAATTTACTAACATCCCGAATAAACAATACTAATTTCCGAGTGCATTCTAAAATATTGCATGTGCAGTTTTCATACCTCTTATGAGTGATTTACTTACAATTATTGCGTAGATGACAACAGAAGCTAACACAATGGAGGTGGCAGTATTTAAATGAGGGTTTTGCGTATTTTAACGGTTTGTGCCATGGAGAGTTGGGAGGGAAAGCAGCCACTGCGTAAAAACCTTTGTTTGTTCCACTCAGTGTATCCCGAGTATGCGGTAATTGTCCTGCCTAAGATTGCACTTAGTACTTGGGAAGGCACACCTAAAAGCCGCTTTGGGGAACCCCAGCAGAAACAGATACAGTGTTTTGCAATGTCCCAGACTCAAGAAAATGCCAGCAGATCGTGCTTCATCCAGCCAGATGATCCGTGTGCGGTTGCTCCGCGTTCTCCTGGCCCTGTACACTCCAATGTCCTATTCCCTCTCCGATACCTACAATTGTAGAGATAACGCACGCGTGATCCATGCACTGCAGCAGACTTCCATCTGACAGAGAAAAGGAGTCAGGTCGAAACGAAATTTGCTTTATTGGCATGAATGTTAATACAACAGTATTACCAAAGCTAAAGAAAAATACAAAAAAAAACCCAATTCCATTCATAAAGTTCATCGAATAAATAAAATAAACTAATTATATTTCTATGTATTGGATATAGAATAATATTATAAAATATTGTTAATTTCTCTACGTCTTCTTTCATTACGGCTCTGTCTCCTTCTGTCAACGATAGCGGCAGCCATCTCTGCGCAACACTTGGCGGTTTGCACCTTCCTTTCAAACGTATTAAACACAGATGCTGTTGCACTCTCACTAAATTACGGTTAGGTTTGTTAGATCACATTGCGTGTAGTAAATAAATGAACAGAATTCACACAGGGAGGCAAAGCATTCCACAGCCTAGTTGCCACTGCTTGGATTGAACGATCCCCACTGGATTTAAAATGAGTGTAGGAAACCACTAACAGCCTCTGACCTGATGACCTCAAACTACGGGTCGGAGTATGAAGCTGTATTAACTCAGAGATGTAGGGAGGAACTTGACCGTGCAGGGCTTTAAAAGAAAGGACCAGGATTTTAAATTGAATTCTATACTGGGCTGGTAACAAGTGAAGTGCTGCTAAAACAGGTGTGATGTTTGTTAATGTGGGTTAAAAGCCTTGCAGCAGAGTTCTGATCAGACTGGAGACGGTGAAGCTCCTTCTTGCTCAAACAAGTAAAAAGACTGTTACAGTAATCTAAACGAGAGGAAATAAAAGGATGAATGATCATCTCCAACTCACCCTTTGACACCAGTGTTCTTAATTTGGATATATTCCTCTAAGCCCAAACACAGTTTATCTTTCGTGCAATAATGACTTATGTGACTGTGTCACCTGTCTACATACTCTGTTTAAAGTAGGATGACATTTGTTAAATGCAGCAACACTGCACCCAAAATAAATCCCCCTAAGAGGACTATTAAGTACAAAGTAAGTTATTTCTTCAACAGCTGTTTTTCATTTTTCAGGAAAGCCGATGTGATTCAAGAGGTTTTCCTGGCTGGGAGGCGGTTGATAACCTGGCGGAGTACCTCGTGAACCTCAACCGCACAATAACTGCTTTGTCAACCACAGAAACAGCTGAGATTGTGCGGCTGTATTCTAGATTGCATGAAATGGACAAGTCTCCCTCCAAATATTCTCTGAAAAGCAAGAAGAAGACCTTGCCAGGGCCATGGAGAGCTTCCAGGAAATGCAGTGGCTCTGCACCTGGTCAACAAGCAGCTGAAAGGTGAACTGACCAATAGTTGATGCACATATTATGTAATTCATATTTATCATAATTATCAAATTATAACACTTAAGCTGTATTACACAAGCAATAATTCAGACAGGTGGACTGCTATAAATAGTCAAATCGTGAAGTGGAATTATACTATGCCTCATAAAACGCCTCTCCAATCATAGTAGCGAACCGCCTGTTGTATTATATTGATTATATATATCAAGATAGATATAGATATTTATTATATACAAATATTGTCTTTTTCATTCAGACTATTCATGACCCATGGCCAGGCTGCCCAGAGACCTGATTTCAACAGGACTTCAGAATGTGTTTCCCTCAGGCTTTTGAAGGAGTTTGCCCAAGCTAGAAATAGGCCAAGAGACTGCAAGGGTAAAACCCTGCCCATTCCACAGTCTATTGTACAAGCTTACCATCACATTAAGCAACTTCTTGAAGACAGCCGGGTGATACAAGAGCAGACCAACTTGGTGCTAGTTACTATCAACAACACCACAGTGTCTTCTTGGTGAGATATCTTTTTTGGCTTCCTACATTCACTTTAACATCTGCATTTGAGAAGTGTAAATATATTGCATTATTTTTAATTTAACCAGGTAGGATTTGATTAAGCTACAACCTTTGCAATTGTGCTTCTATGAAATGGTAAACATTTTGTTTTGTACTTTTTCCAGGTTGCATGACAGGCAGAAAAGAACTGACCGGGACTCATTGCTGCAAGGCGTACAGCTACCCCAGAAGGTCTATGTGGCTAAGGATTCTCTGCCACAAGCAAGAGCACTTCCTTCTGCACCCGTGGAACATGGACATGCAAAAATACAGTTTCAGGAGCCAGAAAATCGTGAAGGTGAGGCAGTGATACGCCCGCGCCACAGCTTCAGAAGTGGATCGGCACTGGCACAGCACTATCCTCTTGGGCCGTATGTATGGCCTGCCTCTTCTGCCTTGTTGTCCTCACATCAGCAGGAACACACTTCCCCAGCCCCATCGCCTACCTGGCCTTCTTACCAGCAGGGTCATCTGCCGACAGTCCAACCTCCTGCCTGGTCCTCCCACCAGCAGGAACACACTTCCCCAGCCCCATTGCCTGCCTGTTCCTCTTACCAGCAGGAACACACTTCCCCAGCCCCATTGCCTGCCTGTTCCTCTTACCAGCAGGGCCATACCTCACCAGCCCAACCTCCTGTTTGGCCCACTTACCAGCAGGGTCATCCGCCACCAGGACAACCTCCTGTTTGGCCCACTTACCAGCAGGGTCATCCGCCACCAGCCCAACCTCCTGTTTGGCCCACTTACCAGCAGGGTCATCTGCCACCAGCCCAACCTCCTGGCTGGTATCAGCAGGTTCATCCGCCACCTGCCACTTCTCCTGCCTTTTCCTCACAATCACCTCTCAGCAGTACACCATCAGATCAGTCTTTAGTCATTTTCAATCGACACCGACAGTGGAGACAGCAAAAGGCAGCACTTGAAGACGAGGAGCGTTTGGCAAGAGGGGAGCCACCAAAGAAGCGTCAGACGAAGGAACATTACCATTATGTGTGTAAAACATGTGGCCAATCAAAAAGTAAACTCACTGGCCATTCCCAGGTTAAAGGAAAGTGGTACTGTCGAGCATCTGGACAGACCATTGCAGAGTGGAAAGACTCTCTTTAGGCTTTTTGTTGTGATTGAGTACACGGTTCAATCAGCTCTTTAATTTTTATGTTAGTGCATTAAGTACATTGAGTAAATTTGAAGGAAACCTCTAAAAAATAAGTGCGTGTGTGAATGTATTATATATAACAATTTTTTCTACATTTTATAAAGCTGTATTTGTAGAAGTATATTATTATTATTATTATTATTATATCTAGCCATTTAATTGTGTGTGTGTGTATGTATGTGTGTATATATATATATATATATATGAAAGGCTACTGAGTTTTGTTATTATTATTATTATTATAACTTACTAACTTACTATTCTGTAATTGTTTTATAATACTTTTAAATAATACTATTTAATTTTTTTATTACTATTCATAATTTATCAAACTATTTGTAATAGTAGTGGGTGTTTATTATTACTTGTATTACATGTAGCTATTTAAGTTTGTATTCATTATATAGATTTTAGCTTTTATTTGTGCTTTTAGCTGTTTTATGATTATTTTCAGGAAATGCACATTCTAGTTGTTGTTGTTATTATTATTATTATTATATATATTATTATGAAATAATAATCTACAGGAAAAGTTATTCATTTGTATATACTATGAATGATGTGTGCATATACAGCAATACAGCAAAAAAGCAAATTTGTGGTAGTAATTGTATTTCATTATATATTAAACTTTATTTTTATATTTAATTTATATATATAATATTATATTTAAGTGTGTATGTGTATATATATTCCTTATTTCTATTGTAAATGTTGAACTTTAAGAATATTTGTGGTAGTAAGTGTATAATAAATAATTGTATTTACATATATTTGTACTTTTATATTTCATTTTTATTATTACATTTAACATACGTTACATTTGATATTTTGGAATACACTATTTGTGGAAAATATGTGTTGTACATTTTATTCTGTCAAATTGTTTTGTGATAAAATACAATTTGACACATTTTTTTTTTGTAAAATAGGTCTAAAATGGGTTTAAATATTGCCTTTTAAGTCATTTAATTATTTTTATATTTACATATATTCATTTGGCAGATGCTTTTATCCAAATCGACGTACATTGTATTTCAAGGAGAACATTTTACTTTTTTGTCAGTTCTTGATTTCCCTGGGAATCGAACCCACGATTCTTCCGTTTTCTACCCCTTCTTTAGGCATTTCTTAAACTCGCTTAAACTTAAACTCCAAGACCATGTTTGAGTTCGGGATCGATTCGACGAGCCCCCTACAAGGTTGGGTAGGATAATGAAGAGTGCAAGGACACTGCAAACATATTCTGAGAGAGGTCCAATGCAAGCTATGCTGCCATTTTCTTGACCAAGGCGTTCTCTCTAGGTTCTTTCCAACAAAGCAGAAGCAGCACACAAAAGAAACGTAAGCACATCTCCCTCTATCAACAAAGTTGATAGAACCCAATGCTCCTTGCAGGTCAGTCGAAGGGTTACCTCTCTCATCAGCCTAACCTTTTACAACACATTATTGTGAACTTTATCTCTGTCATGTTAATGAGAGCGGTTGAAAAGCACCAAACTACCGATTCCGACAATAGAAGAGTCGTGACGAGGTGGCCGAGTGGTTAAGGCGATGGACTGCTAATCCATTGTGCTCTGCACGCGTGGGTTCGAATCCCATCCTCGTCATTTGATGCCTTTAGTGTTTCGAGAGAGCTAAGAGCACATGGCAAAGCCGTTCAAATGCCTTGCTGCCAACTTTAAATGGTATCATCCATAAAATAGATGCAGAAACACACCACAGCCCAGCAAGCAGTCAGGCGAGTGACGAGGTGGCCGAGTGGTTAAGGCGATGGACTGCTAATCCATTGTGCTCTGCACGCGTGGGTTCGAATCCCATCCTCGTCGTTTGATGCCTTTAGTGTTTCGAGAGAGCTAAGAGCACATGGCAAAGCCGTTCAAATGCCTTGCTGCCAACTTTAAATGGTATCATCCATAAAATAGATGCAGAAACACACCACAGCCCAGCAAGCAGTCAGGCGAGTGACGAGGTGGCCGAGTGGTTAAGGCGATGGACTGCTAATCCATTGTGCTCTGCACGCATGGGTGCGAATCCCATCCTCGTCGTTTGATGCCTTCAGTGTTTCGAGAGAGCTAAGAGCACTTGGCAAAGCCGTTCAAATGCCCTGCTGCCAACTTTAAATGGTATCATCCATAAAATAGATGCAGAAACACACCACAGCCCAGCAAGCAGTCAGGAGAGTGACGAGGTGGCCGAGTGGTTAAGGCGATGAACTGCTTATCCATTGTGCTCTGCACGCGTGGGTTTGAATCCCATCCTCGTCGTTTGATGCCTTTAGTGTTTCGAGAGAGCTAAGAGCACATGGCAAAGCCGTTCAAATGCCCTGCTGCCAACTTTAAATGGTATCATCCATAAAATAGATGCAGAAACACAGCCCGGCAGAAGTGCATCTTCGTCGTTTGATGTCTTTAGTGTTTCGAGAGAGCCAAGTGTGCATGGCAAAGCCGTTCAAATGCCTTGCTGCCAACTTTAACCGACATCATCCTTAAACTAGCTGCGGAAAAAGGCGATTGACTGTTAATCCATTTTGCTCTGCGTGCATGGGTTTGAGTCCCATCCTTGGTGTTTAGTTTGACAGAGAGCCTAGTGAACAGGTCAACCGCAGGGGTTCCACTCATGGCGAGTTTTAACAGATTTACATTTTAATTATCGATGCAGAAAAAGCTCATGTTCACTTCTTAAAACACTGTTGAAGTCAGGATCAATACAAAAGGCACCCTAATGCATGGATATGACCATTAGAAATACAATAAAGGAAGATCCAAATCCTGGCTATACCAGTTTTCTTCAAGCTCATGCTCTCACCACCACAGCACGTAAAAGAAGCAAAAACAGAATTGCCTTTTCCAACAAGTCACAAAGCCTCCTAAGAGACTGACAAAAATTGTCAAAGATGACTGTATTACAAGTCATCTGAGCGGGGTATTGGGTAAAGTTTTCAACCAGCAAAGATCACGTCTCGGATGAGCCTCATAGACTATGATATTGCCTCTGCGAAAGAATGCCAGTGAAGGTAGCGACGTCTCCTGTGCTTTTATCTGGACATGGAACGACAGGGTGGTATCAAGCTTTAAACTGCAATGTAATCAGCCTTTTGGCACTGACGGCTGCATGGTGTGTCTACGAAACAGGCGAGTGATATTCACATAAAGGTTTATTCATTGTAATCTCTTCACTCAAAGAACAAAAAGTGCACTCCTTTCGTAATTTTGGGGGGAGAGACTTATGGGTATCCAGGTAGCAAAGTAGCATATTTATAACGCTTAAACTCCAAGACCATGTTTGAGTTCGGGATCGATTCGACGAGCCCCCTACAAGGTTGGGTAGGATAATGAAGAGTGCAAGGACACTGCAAACATATTCTGAGAGAGGTCCAATGCAAGCTATGCTGCCATTTTCTTGACCAAGGCGTTCTCTCTAGGTTCTTTCCAACAAAGCAGAAGCAGCACACAAAAGAAACGTAAGCACATCTCCCTCTATCAACACAGTTGATAGAACCCAATGCTCCTTGCAGGTCAGTCGAAGGGTTACCTCTCTCATCAGCCTAACATTTTACAACACATTATTGTGAACTTTACCTCTGTCATGTTAATGAGAGCGGTTGAAAAGGACCAAACTACCGATTCCGACAATAGAAGAGTCGTGACGAGGTGGCCGAGTGGTTAAGGCGATGGACTGCTAATCCATTGTGCTCTGCACGCGTGGGTTCGAATCCCATCCTCGTTGTTTGATGCCTTTAGTGTTTCGAGAGAGCTAAGAGCACATGGCAAAGCCGTTCAAAAGCCTTGCTAACAACTTTAAATGGCATTATCCATAAAATAGATGCAGAAACACACCACAGACTGGCAGGCAGTCAGGTGAGTGACGAGGTGGCCGAGTGGTTAAGGCGATGGACTGCTAATCCATTGTGCTCTGCACGCGTGGGTTCGAATCCCATCCTCGTCGTTTGATGCCTTTAGTGTTTCGAGAGAGCTAAGAGCACATGGCAAAGCCGTTCAAATACCTTGCTGCCAACTTTAAATGGTATCATCCATAAAATAGATGCAGAAACACACCACAGCCCAGCAAGCAGTCAGGCGAGTGACGAGGTGGCCGAGTGGTTAAGGCGATGGACTGCTAATCCATTGTGGTCAAAACGCGTGGGTTCGAATCCCATCCTCGTCGTATGATGCCTTTAGTGTTTCGAGAGAGCTAAGAGCACATGGCAAAGCCGTTCAAATGCCCTGCTGCCAACTTTAAATGGTATCATCCATAAAATAGATGCAGAAACACACCACAGACAGTCAGGTGAGTGACGAGGTGGCCGAGTGGTTAAGGCGATGGACTGCTAATCCATTGTGATCTGCACGCGTGGGTTCAAATCCCATCCTCGTCGTTTGATCCCTTTAGTGTTTCGAGAGAGCTAAGAGCACATGGCAAAGCCGTTCAAATGCCTTGCTGCCAAACTTATTAAATGACGTCATCCATAAAATAGATGCAGAAACACAGCCCGGCAGAAGTGCATCTTCGTCGTTTGATGTCTTTAGTGTTTCGAGAGAGCTAAGAGCACATGGCAAAGCCGTTCAAATGCCTTGCTGCCAACTTTAAATGGCATCATCCATAAAATAGATGCAGAAACACACCACAGCCCAGCAAGCAGTCAGGCGAGTGACGAGGTGGCCGAGTGGTTAAGGCGATGGACTGCTAATCCATTGTGCTCTGCACGCGTGGGTTCGAATCCCATCCTCGTCGTTTGATGCCTTCAGTGTTTCGAGAGAGCTAAGAGCACATGGCAAAGCCGTTCAAATGCCCTGCTGCCAACTTTAAATGGTATCATCCATAAAATAGATGCAGAAACACACCACAGCCCAGCAAGCAGTCAGGAGAGTGACGAGGTGGCCGAGTGGTTAAGGCGATGGAATGCTTATTCATTTTGCTCTGCACGCGTGGGTTCGAATCCCATCCTTGTCGTTTGATGCCTTTAGTGTTTTGAGAGAGCTAAGAGCACATGGCAAAGCCGTTCAAATGCCCTGCTGCCAACTTTAAATGGTATCATCCATAAAATAGATGCAGAAACACAGCCCGGCAGAAGTGCATCTTCGTCGTTTGATGTCTTTAGTGTTTCGAGAGAGCCAAGTGTGCATGGCAAAGCCGTTCAAATGCCTTGCTGCCAACTTTAAAGGACATCATCCTTAAACTAGCTGCGGAAAAAGGCGATTGACAGCTAATCCATTTTGCTCTGCGTGCATGGGTTTGAGTCCCATCCTTGGTGTTTAGTTTGACAGAGAGCCTAGTGAACAGGTCAACCGCAGGGGTTCCACTCATGGCGAGTTTTAACAGATTTACATTTCAATTATCGATGCAGAAAAAGCTCATGTTCACTTCTTAAAACACTGTTGAAGTCAGGATCAATACAAAAGGCACCCTAAGGCATGGATATGACCATTAGAAATACAATAAAGGACGATCCAAATCCTGGCTATACCAGTTTTCTTCAAGCTCATGCTCTCACCACCACAGCACGTAAAAGAAGCAAAAACAGAATCGATTTTTCCAACAAGTCACAAAGCCTCCTAAGAGACTGACAAAAATTGCCAAAGATGACTGTATTACAAGTCATCTCAGCGGGGTATTGGGTAAAGTTTTCAACCAGCAAAGATCACGTCTCGGATGAGCCTCATAGACTATGATATTGCCTCTGCGAAAGAATGCCAGTGAAGGTAGCGACGTCTCCTGTGCTTTTATCTGGACATGGAACGACAGGGTGGTATCAAGCTTTAAACTGCAATGTAATCAGCCTTTTGGCACTGACGGCTGCATGGTGTGTCTACGAAACAGGCGAGTGATATTCACATAAAGGTTTATTCATTGTAATCTCTTCACTCAAAGAACAAAAAGTGCACTCCTTTCGTAATTTTGGGGGGAGAGACTTATGGGTATCCAGGTAGCAAAGGGGCGGATTTATAACGCTTCAACTCCAAGACCATGTTTGAGTTCGGGATCGATTCGACGAGCCCCCTACAAGGTTGGGTAGGATAATGAAGAGTGCAAGGACACTGCAAACATATTCTGAGAGAGGTCCAATGCAAGCTATGCTGCCATTTTCTTGACCAAGGCGTTCTCTCTAGGTTCTTTCCAACAAAGCAGAAGCAGCACACAAAAGAAACGTAAGCACATCTCCCTCTATCAACACAGTTGATAGAACCCAATGCTCCTTGCAGGTCAGTCGAAGGGTTACCTCTCTCATCAGCCTAACATTTTACAACACATTATTGTGAACTTTATCTCTGTCATGTTAATGAGAGCGGTTGAAAAGGACCAAACTACCGATTCCGACAATAGAAGAGTCGTGACGAGGTGGCCGAGTGGTTAAGGCGATGGACTGCTAATCCATTGTGCTCTGCACGCGTGGGTTCGAATCCCATCCTCGTCGTTTGATGCCTTTAGTGTTTCGAGAGAGCTAAGAGCACATGGCAAAGCCGTTCAAATGCCTTGCTGCCAACTTTAAATGGCATTATCCATAAAATAGATGCAGAAACACACCACAGACTGGCAGGCACTCAGGTGAGTGACGAGGTGGCCGAGTGGTTAAGGCGATGGACTGCTAATCCATTGTGCTCTGCACGCGTGGGTTCGAATCACATCCTCGTTGTTTGATGCCTTCAGTGTTTCGAGAGAGCTAAGAGCACATGGCAAAGCCGTTCAAATGCCCTGCTGCCAACTTTAAATGGTATCATCCATAAAATAGATGCAGAAACACACCACAGCCCAGCAAGCAGTCAGGAGAGTGACGAGGTGGCCGAGTGGTTAAGGCGATGGACTTCTTATCCATTTTGCTCTGCACGCGTGGGTTCGAATCCCATCCTCGTCGTTTGATGCCTTTAGTGTTTTGAGAGAGCTAAGAGCACATGGCAAAGCCGTTCAAATGCTGCCAACTTTAAATGGTATCATCCATAAAATAGATGCAGAAACACACCACAGCCCAGCAAGCAGTCAGGAGAGTGACGAGGTGGCTGAGTGGTTAAGGCGATGGACTGCTAATCCATTGTGCTCTGCACGCGTGGGTTCGAATCCCATCCTCCTCGTCGTTTGATGCCTTTAGTGTTTCGAGAGAGCTAAGAGCACATGGCAAAGGCGTTCAAATGCCTTGCTGCCAACTTTAAATGGCATTATCCATAAAATAGATGCAGAAACACACCACAGCCCAGCAAGCAGTCAGACGAGTGACGAGGTGGCCGAGTGGTTAAGGCGATGGACTGCTAATCCATTGTGCTCTGCACGCGTGGGTTCGAATCCCATCCTCGTCGTTTGATGCCTTTAGTGTTTCGAGAGAGCTAAGAGCACATGGCAAAGCCGTTCAAATGCCTTGCTAACAACTTTAAATGGCATTATCCATAAAATAGATGCAGAAACACACCACAGACTGGCAGGCAGTCAGGTGAGTGACGAGGTGGCCGAGTGGTTAAGGCGATGGACTGCTAATCCATTGTGCTCTGCACGCGTGGGTTCGATTCCCATCCTCGTCGTTTGATGCCTTTAGTGTTTCGAGAGAGCTAAGAGCACATGGCAAAGCCGTTCAAATACCTTGCTGCCAACTTTAAATGGTATCATCCATAAAATAGATGCAGAAACACACCACAGCCCAGCAAGCAGTCAGACAAGTGACGAGGTGGCCGAGTGGTTAAGGCGATGGACTGCTAATCCATTGTGCTCTGCACGCATGGGTTTGAATCCCATCCTCGTCGTTTGATGCCTTCAGTGTTTCGAGAGAGCTAAGAGCACATGGCAAAGCCGTTCAAATGCCCTGCTGCCAACTTTAAATGGTATCATTCATAAAATAGATGCAGAAACACAGCCCGGCAGAAGTGCATCTTTGTCGTTTGATGTCTTTAGTGTTTCGAGAGAGCCAAGTGTGCATGGCAAAGCCGTTCAAATGCCTTGCTGCCAACTTTAAACGACATCATCCTTAAACTAGCTGCGGAAAAAGGCGATTGACTGCTAATCCATTTTGCTCTGCGTGCATGGGTTTGAGTCCCATCCTTGGTGTTTAGTTTGACAGAGAGCCTAGTGAACAGGTCAACCGCAGGGGTTCCACTCATGGCGAGTTTTAACAGATTTACATTTTAATTATCGATGCAGAAAAAGCTCATGTTCACTTCTTAAAACACTATTGAAGTCAGGATCAATACAAAAGGCACCCTAATGCATGGATATGACCATTAGAAATACAATAAAGGAAGATCCAAATCCTGGCTATACCAGTTTTCTTCAAGCTCATGCTCTCACCACCACAGCACGTAAAAGAAGCAAAAACAGAATTGATTTTTCCAACGAGTCACAAAGCCTCCTAAGGGACTGACAAAAATTGCCAAAGATGACTGTATTACAAGTCATCTCAGCGGGGTATTGGGTAAAGTTTTCAACCAGCAAAGATCACGTCTCGGATGAGCCTCATAGACTATGATATTGCCTCTGCGAAAGAATGCCAGTGAAGGTAGCGACGTCTCCTGTGCTTTTATCTGGACATGGAACGACAGGGTGGTATCAAGCTTTAAACTGCAATGTAATCAGCCTTTTGGCACTGACGGCTGCATGGTGTGTCTACGAAACAGGCGAGTGATATTCACATAAAGGTTTATTCATTGTAATCTCTTCACTCAAAGAACAAAAAGTGCACTCCTTTCGTAATTTTGGGGGGAGAGACTTATGGGTATCCATGTAGCAAAGGGGCGGATTTATAACGCTTAAACTCCAAGACCATGTTTGAGTTCGGGATCGATTCGACGAGCCCCCTACAAGGTTGGGTAGGATAATGAAGAGTGCAAGGACACTGCAAACATATTCTGAGAGAGGTCCAATGCAAGCTATGCTGCCATTTTCTTGACCAAGGCGTTCTCTCTAGGTTCTTTCCAACAAAGCAGAAGCAGCACACAAAAGAAACGTAAGCACATCTCCCTCTATCAACACAGTTGATAGAACCCAATGCTCCTTGCAGGTCAGTCGAAGGGTTACCTCTCTCATCAGCCTAACATTTTACAACACATTATTGTGAACTTTATCTCTGTCATGTTAATGAGAGCGGTTGAAAAGGACCAAACTACCGATTCCGACAATAGAAGAGTCGTGACGAGGTGGCCGAGTGGTTAAGGCGATGGACTGCTAATCCATTGTGCTCTGCACGCGTGGGTTCGAATCCCATCCTCGTCGTTTGATGCCTTTAGTGTTTCGAGAGAGCTAAGAGCACATGGCAAAGCCGTTCAAATGCCTTGCTGCCAACTTTAAATGGCATTATCCATAAAATAGATGCAGAAACACACCACAGACTGGCAGGCAGTCAGGTGAGTGACGAGGTGGCCGAGTGGTTAAGGCGATGGACTGCAAATCCATTGTGCTCTGCACGCATGGGTTCGAATCCCATCCTCGTCGTTTGATGCCTTTAGTGTTTCGAGAGAGCTAAGAGCACATGGCAAAGCCGTTCAAATGCCTTGCTAACAACTTTAAATGGTATCATCCATAAAATAGATGCAGAAACACACCACAGCCCAGCAAGCAGTCAGACAAGTGACGAGGTGGCCGAGTGGTTAAGGCGATGGACTGCTAATCCATTGTGCTCTGCACGCATGGGTTTGAATCCCATCCTCGTCGTTTGATGCCTTCAGTGTTTCGAGAGAGCTAAGAGCACATGGCAAAGCCGTTCAAATGCCCTGCTGCCAACTTTAAATGGTATCATCCATAAAATAGATGCAGAAACACAGCCCGGCAGAAGTGCATCTTCGTCATTTGATGTCTTTAGTGTTTCGAGAGAGCCAAGTGTGCATGGCAAAGCCGTTCAAATGCCTTGCTGCCAACTTTAAACGACATCATCCTTAAACTAGCTGCGGAAAAAGGCGATTGACTGCTAATCCATTTTGCTCTGCGTGCATGGGTTTGAGTCCCATCCTTGGTGTTTAGTTTGACAGAGTGCCTAGTGAACAGGTCAACCGCAGGGGTTCCACTCATGGCGAGTTTTAACAGATTTACATTTTAATTATCGATGCAGAAAAAGCTCATGTTCACTTCTTAAAACATTGTTGAAGTCAGGATCAATACAAAAGGCACCCTAATGCATGGATATGACCATTAGAAATACAATAAAGGAAAATCCAAATCCTGGCTATACCAGTTTTCTTCAAGCTCATGCTCTCACCACCACAGCACGTAAAAGAAGCAAAAACAGAATTGATTTTTCCAACAAGTCACAAAGCCTCCTAAGAGACTGACAAAAATTGCCAAAGATGACTGTATTACAAGTCATCTGAGTGGGGTATTGGGTAAAGTTTTCAACCAGCAAAGATCACGTCTCGGATGAGCCTCATAGACTATGATATTGCCTCTGCGAAAGAATGCCAGTGAAGGTAGCGACGTCTCCTGTGCTTTTATCTGGACATGGAACGACAGGGTGGTATCAAGCTTTAAACTGCAATGTAATCAGCCTTTTGGCACTGACGGCTGCATGGTGTGTCTACGAAACAGGCGAGTGATATTCACATAAAGGTTTATTCATTGTAATCTCTTCACTCAAAGAACAAAAAGTGCACTCCTTTCGTAATTTTGGGGGGAGAGACTTATGGGTATCCAGGTAGCAAAGTGGCGGATTTATAACGCTTAAACTCCAAGACCATGTTTGAGTTCGGGATCGATTCGACGAGCCCCCTACAAGGTTGGGTAGGATAATGAAGAGTGCAAGGACACTGCAAACATATTCTGAGAGAGGTCCAATGCAAGCTATGCTGCCATTTTCTTGACCAAGGCGTTCTCTCTAGGTTCTTTCCAACAAAGCAGAAGCAGCACACAAAAGAAACGTAAGCACATCTCCCTCTATCAACACAGTTGATAGAACCCAATGCTCCTTGAAGGTCAGTCTAAGGGTTACCTCTCTCATCAGCCTAACCTTTTACAACACATTATTGTGAACTTTATCTCTCTCATGTTAATGAGAGCGGTTGAAAAGCACCAAAGTACCGATTCCGACAATAGAAGAGTCGTGACGAGGTGGCCGAGTGGTTAAGGCGATGGACTGCTAATCCATTGTGCTCTGCACGCATGGGTTCGAATCCCATTCTCGTCGTTTGATGCCTTCAGTGTTTTGAGAGAGCTAAGAGCACATGGTAAAGCCGTTCAAATGCCCTGCTGCCAACTTTAAATGGTATCATCCATAAAATAGATGCAGAAACACACCACAGCCCAGCAAGCAGTCAGGAGAGTGACGAGGTGGCTGAGTGGTTAAGGCGATGGACTGCTTATCCATTGTGCTCTGCACGCGTGGGTTCGAATCCCATCCTCGTCGTTTGATGCCTTTATTGTTTCGAGAGAGCTAAGAGCACATGGCAAAGCCGTTCAAATGCCCTGCTGCCAACTTTAAATGGTATCATCCATAAAATAGATGCAGAAACACAGCCCGGCAGAAGTGCATCTTCGTCGTTTGATGTCTTTAGTGTTTCGAGAGAGCCAAGTGTGCATGGCAAAGCCGTTCAAATGCCTTGCTGCCAACTTTAAACGACATCACCCTTAAACTAGCGGAAAACGGCGATTGACTGCTAATCCATTTTGCTCTGCGTGCATGGGTTTGAGTCCCATCCTTGGTGTTTAGGTTGACAGAGAGCCTAGTGAACAGGTCAACCGCAGGGGTTCCACTCATGGCGAGTTTTAACAGATTTACATTTTAATTATCGATGCAGAAAAAGCTCATGTTCACTTCTTAAAACACTGTTGAAGTCAGGATCAATACAAAAGGCACCCTAATGCATGGATATGACCATTAGAAATACAATAGAGGAAGAACCAAATCCTGGCTATACCAGTTTTCTTCAAGCGCATGCTCTCACCACCACAGCACATAAAAGAAGCAAAAACAGAATTGATTTTTCCAACAAGTCACAAAGCCTCCTAAGAGACTGACAAAAATTGCCAAAGATGACTGTATTACAAGTCATCTCAGCGGGGTATTGGGTAAAGTTTTCAACCAGCAAAGATCACGTCTCGCATGAGCCTCATAGACTATGATATTGCCTCTGCGAAAGAATGCCAGTGAAGGTAGCGACGTCTCCTCTGCTTTTATCTGGACATGGAACGACAGGGTGGTATCAAGCTTTAAACTGCAATGTAATCAGCCTTTTGGCACTGACGGCTGCATGGTGTGTCTACGAAACAGGCGAGTGATATTCACATAAAGGTTTATTCATTGTAATCTCTTCACTCAAAGAACAAAAAGTGCACTCCTTTCGTAATTTTGGGGGGAGAGACTTATGGGTATCCAGGTAGCAAAGGGGCGGATTTATAACGCTTAAACTCCAAGACCATGTTTGAGTTGGGTAGGATAATGAAGAGTGCAAGGACACAGCAAACATATTCTGAAAGAGGTCCAATGCAAGCTATGCTGCCATTTTCTTGACCAAGGCGTTCTCTCTAGGTTCTTTCCAACAAAGCAGAAGCAGCACACAAAAGAAACGTAAGCACATCTCCCTCTATCAACACAGTTGATAGAACCCAATGCTCCTTGCAGGTCAGTCGAAGGGTTACCTCTCTCATCAGCCTAACATTTTACAACACATTATTGTGAACTTTATCTCTGTCATGTTAATGAGAGCGGTTGAAAAGGACCAAACTACCGATTCCGACAATAGAAGAGTCGTGACGAGGTGGCCGAGTGGTTAAGGCGATGGACTGCTAATCCACTGTGCTCTGCACGCGTGTGTTCGAATCCCATCCTCGCTGTTTGATGCCTTTAGTGTTTCGAGAGAGCTAAGAGCACATGGCAAAGCCGTTCAAATGCCTTGCTGCCAACTTTAAATGGCATTATCCATAAAATAGATGCAGAAACACACCACAGCCCAGCAAGCAGTCAGACAAGTGACGAGGTGGCTGAGTGGTTAAGGCGATGGACTGCTAATCCATTGTGCTCTGCACGCATGGGCTCGAATCCCATCCTCGTCGTTTGATGCCTTCAGTGTTTCGAGAGAGCTAAGAGCACATTGCAAAGCCGTTCAAATGCCCTGCTGCCAACTTTAAATGGTATCATTCATAAAATAGATGCAGAAACACAGCCCGGCAGAAGTGCATCTTCGTCATTTGATGTCTTTAGTGTTTCGAGAGAGCCAAGTGTGCATGGCAAAGCCGTTCAAATGCCTTGCTGCCAACTTTAAACGACATAATCCTTAAACTAGCTGCGGAAAAAGGCGATTGACTGCTAATCCATTTTGCTCTGCGTGCATGGGTTTGAGTCCCATCCTTGGTGTTTAGTTTGACAGAGAGCCTAGTGAACAGGTCACCCGCAGGGGTTCCACTCATGGCGAGTTTTAACAGATTTACATTTTAATTATCGATGCAGAAAAAGCTCATGTTCACTTCTTAAAACACTGTTGAAGTCAGGATCAATACAAAAGGCACCCTAATGCATGGATATGACCATTAGAAATACAATAAAGGAAGATCCAAATCCTGGCTATACCAGTTTTCTTCAAGCTCATGCTCTCACCACCACAGCACGTAAAAGAAGCAAAATCAGAATTGATTTTTCCAACAAGTCACAAAGCCTCCTAAGAGACTGACAAAAATTGCCAAAGATGACTGTATTACAAGTCATCTCAGCGGGGTATTGGGTAAAGTTTTCAACCAGCAAAGATCACGTCTCGGATGAGCCTCATAGACTATGATATTGCCTCTGCGAAAGAATGCCAGTGAAGGTAGCGACGTCTCCTGTGCTTTTATCTGGACATGGAACGACAGGGTGGTATCAAGCTTTAAACTGCAATGTAATCAGCCTTTTGGCACTGACGGCTGCATGGTGTGTCTACGAAACAGGCGAGTGATATTCACATAAAGGTTTATTCATTGTAATCTCTTCACTCAAAGAACAAAAAGTGGACTCCTTTCGTAATTTTGGGGGGAGAGACTTATGGGTATCCAGGTAGCAAAGGGGCGGATTTATAACGCTTAAACTCCAAGACCATGTTTGAGTTCGGGATCGATTCGACGAGCCCCCTACAAGGTTGGGTAGGATAATGAAGAGTGCAAGGACACTGCAAACATATTCTGAGAGAGGTCCAATGCAAGCTATGCTGCCATTTTCTTGACCAAGGCGTTCTCTCTAGGTTCTTTTTTCCAACAAAGCGAGAAGCAGCATACAAAAGAAACGTAGCACATCTCCCTCAATCACCAGTTGATAGAACCCACTGCTCCTTGCGGTCAGTCCGAATGGTATACCTCTCTCATCAGGCTAACATTTTTAAAACACAATTATTGTAACTTTATCTCTGTCATGTTAATGATAGCGTTGAAAATGGACCAAACAACCGATACCACAATAGAAGAGTCTGGACAGGGGCTGAGTTGTTTAAGGCGATGGACTGCAAATCCACTGTGCTCTACACGCTTGGGTTTCAGAATCCCATCCTCGTCGTATGATGCCCTTCAGAGATTTTCGAGAGAGCTAATAGCACAGGCAAAAGCCCGTTCAAATTGCCCTGCTGCCACTTTAAATGGTATCAGCCATAAAATAGATGCAGGAAACACACCACAGCCCAGAAAGCAGTCAGGAGAGTGACGAGGTGGCCGAGAGGTTAAGCGTGGACTGCTAATCCAGTAAGTTGCTCTGCACGCCGGGGTTCCGGAATCCCATCCTCGTCGTTTGATGGCTTTAGTGTTTTCGAGAGAGACTAAGAAGCACATGGCAAAGCCTTCAAATGCCTTGCTGCCAACTTTAAATGGATCATCCATAAAATAGATGCAGAAACACACCACAGACCAAAAAAAGCAAGCAGTCAGGCGATTGACGAGGTGGCCGATGGTTAAGGCGATGGACTGCTTAATCCATTGTGCTCTGCACGCGTGGGTTCGAATCCCACCCTCGTCGTGTGATGCCTTTAGTGTTTCGAGAGAGCTATGAGCACATGGCATAGCCGTTCAAATGCCTTGCTGCCAACATAAATGCATTATCCATAAATAGATGCAGAAACACACCATCAGACTAGCATGCATTCAGGTGAGTGACGATGTTGGCCGAGTGGTTAAGGCGATGGACTGCTATCCATTGTGCTCAGCACGCGTGGGTTCGAAACCCATCCTCGTCGTTTTTGATGCCTTAGTGTTTTTTCGAGAGAGCTAAGATCACATGGCAAAAGCCGTTACAAATCCTTGCTGCCAACTTAAATTGGTATCATCCATAAAATAGAGCAGAAACACCACCACAGCCCAGCAAGCAGTCAGCGAGTGACGAGGTGGCCGAGTGGTTACGGCGATGGACTGCTAACATTGTGCTCAGCACGCTGGGTTCGAATCCCATCCTCGTCGTTTGATGCCTTCAGGTTTCGAGAGAGCTAAGAGCACATGCAAAGCGATCAAATGCCCTGCAGCCAACTTAAAATGGTAACATCCATAAAATAGATGCGAAACACACCACGAGGCCCACAAGCAGTCAGGAGATTGACTAGTGCCGAGGTGTTAAGGCGATGGACTGCTAATCCATTGTTGCTCTGCAACCAGTTGTTTCGAATCCTCATCCTCGTCTATTGATGCCTAATTTAGTTTTTTTGAAGAGCTAAGAGCACATGCAAAGCCTTCAAATGCCCTGCTGCCAACTTTAATGGTATCATCCATAAAAAGATTCAGAAACACAGCCCGGCAGAAGTGCCATCTTCGTCGTTGATGTCTTAGTGTTTTCGAGAGAGCCAAGTGTGCATGGCAAAGCCGTTCAAATGCCTGCTGCCAACTTTAACCGACATCATCCTTAACTAGCTGCGGAAAAGGCTATTTGACAGCAATCCTAATTTGCTCTTGCGTGCATGGTATGTAGTCCGCATCCTGGGTTTAGTTTTTGACAGAGAGCCAAGTGAACAGGTCCAACCGTCATGGTATCCACTCATGCGAGTCTTAACAGATTTTACACTTTTAATTATCATGCAGAAAAAGCTCATGTTCACGGATTTTATATCGGGTTGTCCAGGATCAATACAAAAGGCACCCTAATGCATGGATATGACCATTAGAAATACAATACAGGAAGATCCAAATCCTGCTATACCAGTTTTCTTCAAGCTCATGCTCTCACCTCCACAGCACGTAAAAGAAGCAAAAACAGAATATGATTTTTTTCCAACAAGTCACAAGCCTCCCAAGAGACAGACAAAAATCGCCAAAAGATGACTGTATTACAAAGTCATCTCAGCGGTATTGGTAAAGTTTTTCAACCACAAAGATCACGTCTCGGATGAGCCTCAAAGACTATGATATAGCCTCTGCGAAAGAATGCCAGTGAAGTTACGACGTCTCCCTGTGCTTTTATCTGGACATGGAACGCAGGGTGGTATAAAGCTTTAAACTGCAATTTAATCAGCCTTTTGGCACTGACGGCTGGCAATGTGTGTCTACGAAACAGGCCGAGTGATTATTCACATAAAGGTTTATTCATTGTAATCTCTTCACGCAAAGAACAAAAGTGCACTCCATTCGTAATTTTGGGGGAGAGACTTATGGGTATCCAGTAAGCAAAGAGGGCTGATTTATAACGCTTAAACTCCAAGACCATGTTTTGAGTTCGGATCGATTCGACGAGCCCCCTACAAGTTGTAGGATAATTAAGAGGCAAGGACACTGCAAACAAATTCTGAGAGAGTCCAATGCAAGCTATGCTGCATTTTCATACCAAGGCGTTCTCTCTAGGTTGGAGGGAATTACAAAGCAGAAGCAGCACACTAAAGAAACGTAAGCAAAAGGATATATAAAAATCTCCTCTATCAACACAGTTGAATAGAACCCAATGCTTCCTTGCAGTCAGTCGAAGGTTACCTCTCTCATCAGCCTAACAATTTTACAACACATTTTTGTGAACTTTATCTCTGTCAATGTAATGAAGCGGTTGAAAAGGACAACACCGATTCCGACAATAGAAGAGTCGTGACGAGGTGGCCGAGTTGTTAAGGCATGGACAGCAAATCCACGTGCTCTGCACGCGTGGTTGAATACCATCCTCTCTTGTTATGCCTTTAGTGTTCGAGAGAGCTAAGAGCACAATGGCAAAGCCGTTCAAATGCCCTTGCTGCCAACTTTAATGGCATGACCATAAAAAAATGCAGAAACACTCACAGACTGGCAGCAGTCAGGTGAGTGACGGGGTGGCCGAGTGTTCAGGCGATGGACTGCTAATCCATTGTGCTCTGCACGCTGGGTTCGAAATCCATCCTCGTCGTTTGATGCCTTTAGTGTTTCGAGAGAGCTAAGAGCACATTGCAAAGCCGTTCAAATCCTTGCGCCAACTTAAATGGTATCATCCTAAAATAGATGCAGAAACACAGCCCGGCGAAGTGCATCTTCGTCGTTTGATGTCTTAAGTGTTTCGAGAGAGCCAAAGTGTGCATGTCAAAGCCGTTCAAATGCCTGCTGCCAACTTTAAACGACATCATCCTAACTAGCTGCGAAAAAGGGGATTGACTTGCCTTATCATTTTGCTCTGCGAGCCCTGGTTTGAGTACCAATTCCTTGGTGTTTAGTTTTTGACAGAGAGCCTAGTGAACAGGTCAACCCAGGTACCGACTCATGGCTAGTTTTTAACAATTTACATTTTAATAATCGATCAGAAAAAGCAATGTTCACTTCTTAAAACACTGTTAAGTCAGGATCAATACAAAAGGCAACGACCTAATGCATGTATATGACCAAGAGAAAATACAATAAAGGCAGATCCAAATCTGGCTATACAATTTACTTCAAGCTCATGCTCACACCACCACAGAAACTAAAAGAATCAAAAACAGAATTGATTTTCCAACAGTTCACAAAGCCCCTAAGAGACAGAACAAAAAATGCCAAAGATGACTGTATTACAAGTCATCTCAGCGGGGTATTGGGTAAAGTTTTTCAACCAGCAAAAGACACGTCTCAGATGAATCCTCATTATATTATATTGCCTCTGCGAAAGAATGCCAGTGAAGGTAGCGACTCACCCCTTTGGCTTTTTATCTGGACATGAACGAACAGGTGGTATCAACATTAAACTGCAATGTAAACAAGCCTTTTGGCACTGACGGCTTCAAGGTTGGTCCTACGAAACAGTCGAGTGATATCACATAAAGGTTTATATCATTGTAATCTCTTCACGTCAAAGAACAAAAAGAGCACTCCTTTTCGTAATTTTGGTGAGAGACTTCTGGTTAACCAGGTAGCAAAGGGCGGATTTATAACGCTTAAACTCAAGACCATGATATGAGTTCGGGATCGATTCGACTAGCCCCTACAAGGTTAGTAGGATAATGAAGAGGCCAAGGACACTGCAAACCATATTCTTAGAGAGTTCCAATTGCAAGCTATTAACCATTTCTTGACCAAGCGATCTCTCTAGGTCTTTCCAACAAAGCAGAAGCAGCACACAAAAGAAACTTAATCACATCTCCCTCTAACACCATTGACATGCTAATCCATTTTGCTCTGCACGCTAGGTTTCTACATCCCATCCACGTCGTTGAGCCTTTAGTGTATCGATAGAGCTAAGAGCACATGCAAAGCCTTCAAAATGCCTTGCAGCCAACTTTAAATGCATCATCCAATAGAAATTAGATGCCGAACACACACGCGAGCAAGCAGTAGGCGAGTAACGAGGTGGCCGCGAGTTTTGGCCGATGGACTCTACACGATTGTGCTCTGCACGCTAGTGGGTTCGAATCCCATCTCTTCGTTTGAATGCCTTAGAGGTTTTGAGAGAGCTAAGAGCACAAGGCAAAGCCGTTCAAATGCCTGCTGCCAACATTAAATGGTATCACCATAAAAAGATGCAGAAACACAGCCCCGGCAGAAGTGGCAACATCGTCGTTGATGTCTTTATTGTTTTTGAGAGAGCCAGTGTGCATGGCAAAGCTTCAAGCCTTGCAGCAAACTTTAAACGACATCATCCTTAAACAAGCTGAGGAAAAAGGCGATTGACTCTAATCCATTGTGCTCTGCACGGGTGGGTTCGAATCCATCTCGACGTTTGGATGCCTTTAGTTTTAGAGAGACCTAAGAGCACTTGGCAAAAGCCGTTAAATGCCTTGTTTGCAACTATAAATGGTATCATCCATAAACTAGATGCAGAAACACACACAGCCCACAAAGCAGTCAGGCGAGTGAATATGTTGGCCGAGTGGTATAAGGTCGATGCTGCTAATCCATTGTTCTCTGCACGCGTGGGTTCGAATCCCATCCTCCGTCGTTGATGCCTTCAGTGTTCGAGAGAGCTAAGAGCACCTGGCAAAGCCTTCAAAATGCCCTGCTGACAACATTAAATGTATCATCCATAAAATGAGATGCAGAAACACACCACCGCCCAGCAAGCAGTCAGGAGAGTGACGAGGTGCCGAGTGATAAGGCGATGGACTGCTTATCCATTTTGCCCTGCACGCGTGGGTTCGAATCCCATCCATCATCGTTAGATGCCTTAAGTGTTTTGAGAGAGCTAAAGAGCACATGGCAAAGCCGTTCAATGCCCTGCTGCCACTTTAAATGGTATCATCCATACAAAATATCAGAACCATAGCCCGGCAGAAAATCAACTTCGTTCCTTATTGATGTCTTTAGTGTTTTTCGAGAAGCCAAGTGTGCATGCAAAGCCGTTCAAATGCATGCAGGCCAAACTATTAACACAACAACCTTAAACTAGCTGCGTAAAAAAGTCGATTGACTGCTAATCCATTATGCTCTGCTTGCAAGGGTTTGAGTCCCTTCCTTGGTGTTTAGTTATGACAGAGAGCCTAGTGAACAGTTCAACCGCAGGGATCCGATCAAGTCTAGTTTTAACAGATTTACATTTAATTATCGATCAGAAAGCTCAGTTCACTTCTTAAAACACGGTTGAAGTCAGGATCAATACAAAAGGCACCCTAATGCATGGATATTACCATTAAAATACGTAAAGGGAAGATCCAAATCCAGGCAATACCAGCTTTCTTCAAGCTCATGCACTCACCACCACAGCCCTTAAAAAGAAGCAAAAACAGAATGTAATTATTCCAACAAGTTCACAAAGCCTCCTAAGAGACTGACAAAAATGCCAAAATGACATGAGAACAAGTCAACTCAGCGGGGTATTGGGTAAAGTTTTCAACCAGCAAAGAATCACGTCTCGGATGAGCCGCATAGACTAGAAATCCTCTCGAAAGAATGCCAGGAAGGTAGCGACGAACTCCTGTGCTTTTTATCTGACAAGGAACACAGGGTTGGTATCAAGCTCTAAACTGCAATGTAATCAGCCATTTGTCACTGACGGCTGCATGGTGTGTCTACAAACTGTCGAGTGATAATTCACATAAAGGTATATTCATTTGAATCTCTTCACTCAAAGAAACAAAAAGTGCACTCCTTTCGTAATTTTGGGGGAGAGACTAATTGTATCCATGTGCAAAGGGGCGATTTATAACCTTAAACTCCAAGACCATGTTTGATTTCGTGATCGATTCGACGGAGCCCCCCCTACAGGTTGGGTAGGATCATGAGAGTGCAAGGACACTGCAAACATATTCTGAGAGATGGTCCAATTCAAGCATGATGCCATTTTCTTACCAAGGCGTTCCACTCCTAGGTTTCTTTCCAACAACGCAAAGCAGCAGACAAAAGAATCGTAAGCACATCTCCTCTATCACATCAGTTTGATAGAACCCAATGCTCCTTGCAGTCAGTCGAAGGTACCACATCTCATTCAGCCTAACATTTTACAACACATTATTGGAACTTTATCTCTGTCAAGTTAAAGAGAGCGTTGAAAAGGAAACCAAACAACCGATCCCGACAATAGAAGATCGTGACGAGGTGGCGAGTTGTTAAAGGCGATGACTGCTATCCACTGTGCTCTACACTCGAGGTTCGAATTCCAACCTCGTCGTTTGATGCCTCAGTGTATCGAGAGAAGCTAAAGCACATGGCAAAGCCGTTCAAATGCCTGCTGCAACTTAAATGGAATCATCCATAAAATAGATGCAGAAACACACCACAGCCCAGCAAGCATTCCAGGAGAGAGCGAGGATTCCGAGTGGTTAAGGCATGACTGCTAATCGAATGTTCTCGCCCGCGTGGGTTTCGAATCCCATCCTCGTCGTTTGAATGGCTTTAGAGTTTCGAGAGAAGCTAAGAGCACATGGCAAAGCCTTCAAAATTGCCTAGCAGGCACTTTTAATGTATCAACAAAAAATAGATGCAAAACACACCACAGCCGAGCAAGCCGTCAGGCTAGTGACCGAGGTGTCCGAGTGGTTAAAGGCATGGACTGCAATCCAATGTGCCTGCACGCGTGGGTTCGAATCCCAACCTCGTCGTTTGATGCCTTTAGTGTTTCGAGAGAGCAAATGAAGCACAAGGGCAAAGCCCGTTCCAAAATGCTTGCTGTCCCGACACAAACTTAAATGGTACATCCATAAAATAGATGCAGAAACACAGCCCGTCCGAAGTGCATCTATCGTCGTTTGATGTCTTTAGTTTCAGAGAGCCAAGTGTGCATGCAAAGCCGTTTCAATGCCTTCTACCAACTTTAAACACATCAACCTTAAACAGCTGCGGAAAAAGGGGATTGACTGCTAATCCAATTTGCTCTGCTTGCATGGTTTTTGAGTCCATCCTTGTGTTATAGTTGACAGAGAGCCTAGTGAACAGTCAACCGCAGGTGTTTCCACTCTGCTAGTTTTAAAGATTTACATTGTAATTATCGATGCTGAAAAAGCTCATGTTCACTTCTTAAAACACTGTTGAATTCCAGGACAATACAAAAGTTCACCCTAAAGCATGATAAGACCCATTAGAAATACAATAAAAGGGAAGATCCATATCCTGCTATACCATTTATCTTCAAGCTCATGCTCTCACCACCACATCACGTAAAAGAGCAAAAACAGAATTGAATTTTTCCAACAAGTCCACAAAGCCTCCTAATAGAACTGACAAAAATTGCAAAGATGACTGTATTACAATCATCTCAGCGGGGGTATTGGGTAAAGTTCTTCAACCAGCAAGATCACGTCTCAGATGAGCCTCATAGACATGATATTGCCTCGCGAAAGAAAATGCCAGTGAAGGTAGCGCCGTCTCCTGTGCTTTTATCTTGACATGGAACGACAGGGTGTTATCCAAGCTTTAAACCTGCAATTTAATCAGCCTTTGGCACTGACGACTGCATGGTGTGTCTACGAAACAGGCGAGTGATATTCACATAAATGATTATACATTGAATACTCTTCACTCAAAGAACAAAAAGTTCACTCCTTTCGTAAATTTGGGGAAGAGCTTATGGGTACCAGTAGCAAAGGGGCGCTTATATAACGCTTAAACACCAAGCCATGTTTGGTTCGGGATCGATCAGACGAGCCCCCTACAAGGTTTGGTAGGATAATGAAGAGAGCAAGGACACAGCAAACATATTCTGAGAGAGGTCCATGCAGCATGATGCCAATTTCCTTGACCAAGGCGTAACTCATAGGTTCTTTCCAACAAAGCAGAAGCAGCTCACAAAAGAAACTTAAGCACATCTCCCTTCTATCAACACAGCTTTTTGATAGAACCCAATGCTCCATGCAGGTCAGTCGAAGGGTTACCTCGTCCTCATCCCATCCCAACATTTAACAACACATTATTGTGAACTTATCTCTGTCAGTTAATGAGATCGGCTGAAAAGGACCAACTACCGAATACCACAACATAAGAGTCGAGACAAAGGTGGCGAGTGTTAAGACGAAGGACCCTGCTAAGCCACAGTGCTCTGCACGCGAGGGTTCTAATCCATCCTCGTCGCTTGATGCCTTTAGAGTTTTTCGAGAGAGCTAAGACACATGGCAAAGCCGTTCCAATGCCTTGCTGCCAACTTTAAATGGCCATTATCCTAAAATATAAGCAGAAACACACCACATACTGCAGGCAGTCAGGTGAGTGACGAGGTGGCCGAGTGGATAAAAGGCGATTGGACTGCTAATCCTAGTGCTCTGAACGCGTGGGTTCGAATCCCATCTCGTCGTTTGATGCCTTTAGATGATTCGAGAGAGCTAAGAGCACATGGCAAAGCCCGTTCAATGCCTTGCTGCCCAACTTTAAATGGTATCAATCCATAAAAAATATCAGAAAACCCACCACAGCCACAAGCAGTCAGGCGAGTGTCCGAGGTATTGCCGAGTGGTTAAGCGATGGACTGCTAATCCAATTGTTGCTCAGCAACGCGTGGTTTCGACTCCCATCCTCGTCGTATGATGCCTTCAGTGTTTCGAGAGAGCTAAGAGCACATTGCAAAGCCGTTTCAAAAGCCCGCTGTCCACTTTAAATGGTATCATCCATAAAATAGATGCAGAAACACATCCACAGCCCAGCAAGCATCAGGATAGTGACGAGGTGCCGAGTGGTTAATGCGATGGACTTCTAATCCATTGAGCTCTGCACGCGTGGGTTCGAATCCAACCGTCGTCGAATTTGATTGGCATTAGTGAATTCGAGAGAGCAAAGAGCACATGCAAAGCCGTCAATGCCTTGCTGCAACTTAAATTGTAACAACCATAAAATAGATGCAGAAACACACCACAGCCGAGCAAGCCAGTCAGGCTATATGACGAGGTGGCCGAGTGGATTAAGGCGATGGACTGCTAATCCATTGTGCTCTCACGCGTGGGTTGCGAATCCCATCCTCGTCGTTTATGCCTTTTAGTGTTTTTCCGATGAGAGCTAAGAGCCACATGCAAAGCCTCAAATGCCCTGCTGCCAACTTTAAATGTAAACAACCATAAACTATATGCAGAAACACAGCCCGTCAGAATTGGCACCTTCGTCAGTTTGATGTCTGTTAGTGTTTCGAGAGATCCAATGTGCATGGCAAGCCGTTCAAATGCCTTGTGCCAACTTTAAACGACATCATCCTAAAACTAGCTGCGGAAAAAGGCGATTGACCTGCTAACCATTTTGCACTGGCGTGCATGGGTTTGAGTCCAACCTGGTGTTTAGTTTGACAGACAGCCTAGAGAACAGGTCCGAACCGCAGGTGTTGTCCACTCATGGCGAGTTTTAACAGATTACATTTTTTAATTATCGATGCAGAAAAGCTCATGTTTCACTTCATAAAACACTGTATGCAGACAGGATCAAAACAATGGCACCCTAAAGCATGGATATGACCATTAGAAAAAACAATAAAGAAGATCCAAACCTGGCAATACCAGTTTTTACTGTCAGCCTCATCTCTCACCACCACAGCACAAAAGAAGCAAAAACAGAATTTGCTTTTTCCAAACAAGTCACAAAGCCTCCTAGGAGACTGACAAAATTGCCAAAGATGACTGTATTACAAGTCATCTCAGCGGGGTATTGTTAAATTTTTCACCAGCAAAGATCACTTCACGGATGAGCCTCATAGACAAAGATATTTGCCACGCGAAAGAATGCCAGTGAAGGAATGCGACTCTCCTGTGCTTTTATCTGGACATGGAAGAAAAGAAAAAAAAAAAAAAAAAAAAGGAAAAAAAAAAAAGGGTAAAAAAAGGAAACAGGGTGGTATCAAGCTTTAAACTGCAATGTAATCAGCCTTATTGCACTGACGGCTGCAAGGTGTGTTCACGAAACAGCGAGTGATTATTTCACATAAATTTATTCAATTGTAATCTCTCACCTCAAGAACAAAAAGTTGCACTCCTTTAGGGGTTGGGGGGAGAGGACTTATGGGTATCCAGGTAGCAAAGGGTCGGATTTTATAACGCTTAAACTTCTAGACCATGTTGAGTTCGGGATTCGATTCGACGAGCCCCCTACAAGTTTGGTAGGATAAAGAAGAGTGCAAGGACACTGCAAACAAATTCGGAGAGAGTCCAATGCAAGCTATTGCTGCCATTTTCTTGACCAAGGCGTTCTCTCATGGTTCTTTCCAACAAAGCCAAATCAGCACACAAAAGAAACGTAAGCACATCTCCCTCTATCACACAGATGATAAAACCCAATGCTCCTTGCAGGTCATTCCCGAAGGTTACCTCTCTCATCATCCTAACATTTTTCCAACACATTTATTGTAACTTAACTCTGTCATGTTAATAGATCGGTTGAAAATGACCAAACTACCGATTCCGACAACTAAGAGTCCGTGACCGGTGCCGAGTATGTTAAGGCGATGACTGCTAATCCACTTTGCACTGCACGCGTGGGTTCGGAATCCCACCTCGTGTTTTATGCATTTAGTGTTTCGAGAGAGCTAAGAGCACATGGCAAAGCCGTTCAAAATGCCTTGCTGCCAACATTAAATGCATTACCATAAAATATAAGCAGAAACACACCAAAGACTGGCAGGCAGTCTGTGAGGAAGAGTTGGCCGAGTGGTTAAGGCGATGGACTGCAAAACCAATTGTTCTCTTCACTGCGTGGGTTCGAATCCCATCCTCGTCGTTTGATGCCTTTATTGTTACGAGAGAGCAAAGAGCAACATTGCAAAGCCGATCAAATGCCTTGCAGCCAACATTAAAATGGTATCATCCATAAAATAGATGCATAAACACACCACAGCCCAGCAAGCATCAGGCTATTACGCGGTGGCCGAGTGGTTAAGGCGATGGACTGCTATCCATTGTGCTCTTCACGCGTGGGTTCGAATCCACCACGCGTTTGATGCCATCAGTGTTTCGATAGAGCTAAGAGCACATGGCAAAGCCGTCAATGCCTGCGCCAACCTTAAATAGGGGTTTAAATTCCCATCCATACAATATATGCAGTAAACACACCACAGCCCAGCAAGCAGTCAGAAGTGACGAGGTGCCGAGTGTTAAGCGATGGACAGCCAAATCCATTGTTGCACTGCACGCGTGGTCGAAATCCCCATCCCTCGTCGTAGATGCCTTAGTAATGAGAGAGCTAGAGCACATTGCAAAGCCGTCACATGCCCTGCTTCCAACTTTAAATGGTATCATCCATATAAAAAAGATGCAGAAACACAGCCCGCAGAAGTCATCTCTGTCGTTTGTGTCCTTTAGTGTTTTTCCGAGAGAGCCAAGTGGTGCCTGCAAGCCGTTCAAATGCCTTGCTGCCAACTTTAAAGGCGACATCATCCTTAAACAATCTTGCGGACAAGGCGATTGACAGCTAATCCAAATGCCTGGCGTGGCAAGTTTTTAAAGTCCCACCTTGGAGTTTAGTTGACAAGATCCTAGTGAACAGGTCAACCGCAGGGGGTTCACTCATGTCGAGTCTTAACAGATTTACATTTTAATTATCGATGCAGAAAAGCTCATGTTCACTTCTAAAACACTGTTGAAGTCCAGATCAATACAAAGCACCTCTAATGCATGGATTGACCATTAAAACAATAAAGAAGATCCAAATCCTGCTAAACCATTTTTTCTCAAGCTCATGCTCTCACCACCACAGCACTTATAAAAGCAAAAACAGAAATGATTTTTCCACAAGTCCACAAAGCCTCCTAAAGACTGACAAAAATTGCCAAAGATACTGTATTACAATTCATCCTCAGCGGGGTATTAGGGTAACGTTATTCAACCAGCAAAGATCACGACTCGGATAAGCCTCATAGACTATGAATATGCCACTGCGAAAGAATGCCGTGAAGGTAGCGACGTCTCTGTGCTTATATCTGGACATGGAACGACAGGGTGGTACAAGCTTTAAACAGCAATGTATATCACCTTTTGGCACGACGAGCATGGTGTTCTACAAACAGGCCGAGTTGAATACACATAAAGGATTATCTTGTAATCTCTTCACACAAAGAACAAAAGTGCACTCCTTTCGAATTTGCTGGGAGAGACTTATGGTAATCCAGGGTAGCAAAGGGGCGGATTTATAACGCTTAACTCCAAAGACCATGGTTAGTATCGGAATCGATCCGACGCGCCCCCACCAGGTTGGGTAGGATATGAAGAGTGCAAGGACACTGCAAACATATTCTGAGAGAGGTCCAATGCTATCAAATTCTGCCATTTTCTTGAACAATGTCGTTCCTCTATGTTCTTTCCAACAAGCAGAATTCAGCACAAAAAAGAGAACGTAAGCACATCTCCTCAATCAACACAGTCTTGATAGAACCAATGCACCTTGCAGTCAACCCCGAAGTGTTACCTCTCTCATCAGCCCAAACATTTTACAACACATTATTGTGAACTTATCTCTTTCATGTTAATGAGAGCGGTTGAAAAGGACCAAACACCGTATTCCGACAATAGAAGAGACGATGACTAGGTGCCGAGTTGTTAAGGCGATGGACAGCTAATCCACTGTGCTCTGTCCAAACGCGTGGGTTCTAATCCCAACCTCGTCGTTGATGCCTTTAGTTTTTTCGATAGGCTAAGAGCACATGCAAAGCCGTTCAAATGTCCTTGGCAGCCACTTTAAATGGCATTGTCCAAAAATAGATTCGGAAACACACCACAGCCAGCAAGCAGTCAGTCGAGTAACGATGTGGCCGAGTGTTAAGGCGATGGACTAGCTAAACCATTGTGCTCTTTCACGCGTGGGTTCGAATCCATCCGCGTCGTTTGATGTCCTTTAGAGTTTTGAGAGAGCTAAGAGCACAAGCAAAGCCGAGACAAATCCCTGCATCCAATTGTAAAGGTATCATCCATAAAATATATGCAGAAACACAGCCCGTCAGAAGTGTCATCTTCGTCGTTTGATGTCTTTATGGTTATTCGAGAGAGCCAAGTGAGCAAGGCAAAGCTTTCAAAATTGCCCTTGCTGCCAACTTAAACGACATCATCCTTAACTAGCTGAGAACACATTGGGGGGGGGGGGGGACGAGTTCCAATGTGCTCTTCACGCGTGGGTTCGAATCCCATCCTCGTCGTTGATGCTTTAGTGTTTTTGAGAGAGCTAAGAGGCACTTGCAAAAGACGATCAAATGCCTTGCTGCCACTTTAAAAAGTAAACAACCATAAAATAGATGCAGAAAACACCACAGCCCGCAAGCAGTCAGCAGTGACGAGAGTTCCGACTGGTTAATGCGATGGACTGCTAAACCATTTGCACTGCACGCGTGTTTCGAACCCATACCTCGCGTTTTGATGTCTTTAGTGTTTCGAGAGAGCCAATGTGCCTGGCAAAGCCGTTCCAAATGCCTTGCCTGCCAACTTTTAAACGACATCATCCTTAAACTTAAACAGGCGAGTGATATTGCCCATAAAGGTTTATTCATTTGTAATCTCTCACTCAAAAACAAAAGTGCACTCCCTTCGTAATTTTGGGAGAGAACTTATGGTATCCAGGTTAGCAAAAGGGGTGGATTATAACGCTTAAACTCCAAGACCATGATTGAGTTCGGGATCGATTCGACGAACCCCTACAAGGTTGTGAGGATAATGAAGAGTGCAAGGACACTGCAAAACAAATTCTGAGAGAGGTCATTGCAAGCTATGCTGCCATTTTCTTGACCAGGCGTTCACTCCTATGTTCTTTCCAACAAAGCAGACGAGCACAGCAAAAGAAACTAATCACATCTCCTCTATCAACACAGTGATAGAACCCAATGCTCCTGCAGGTCAGTCGAAGGGTGACCTCTCTCATCAGCCTAACAATATACAACACATTATTGTGAACTTATCTCTGCATGTTAATGAGAGCCGGTTGAAAAAGGAAACAAACTACGATTCGACAATAGAAGCGACGAGACGAGGTGCCGAGTTGTAAAGGCGAGACTGCTAATCCACTGTGCTCTGCACGCGTGTGTTCGAAACCATCCTCGTCGTTTGATCCTTTTAGTGTTTCGATAGAGCTAAGAGCACATGGCAAAGCGAATCAAATGCCATGCTGCCAACTTTAAATGCATTATCCATAAAAAAGATGCAGAAACACAACCCACAGACTGCAAGGCATTCTAGTGCGTGACGAAGGTGCCGAGTGTTAAGGCGATGGACTGCTAATCCCTTGTGCTCTGCAACGCGTGGGTTCAATCCCATCCACGTCCGTTTGATGCCTCCAGTGTTTCGAGAGAGCTAAGAGCACATTGCAAAGCCGTTCTAAATGCCCTGCTGCCACTTTAAATGGTAACATCCATAAAATAGATGCAGAAACACACCACATCCCAGCAAGCATCAGAGAGTGACGAGTTGCCGAGTGGTTAATGCGATGGACTGCTAATCCATTTGTGGCTCTGCACGCGTGGGTTCGAATCCCATCCTCGTCGTTTGATGCCTTTAGTGTTTCGAGAGAGCAAGATAAACATGGCAAAAGGCCGTACAAACGCCTGCTGGCCAACTTAAAATGGTAGTCATCCAAAAAATAAGATCCAGAAACACACCACAGCCAGAGCAAAGCAATTCAGGCCGAGTGACGCGGTGGCCGAGTCGTTAAGGCGATGGACTGTAAAACCATTGTCTCTGCACGCGTGGGTTTCGAATCCATCCTCGTCGTTTTGATGCCTTTAGTGTTTCGAAGAGCTAAGAGCACATGGCAAAGCCGTTCAAATGCCCGCTGCCACTTTAAATGGTATCATCCATAAATAGATGCAGAACACAGCCCGGCAAAGTGCATCTTCGTCCGTTTGAATGCCTTTAGTGTGTCGAGAGAGCTAAGAGCACATGCAAAGCCGTTCAAATGCTTGCTTCCAACTTTAAATTGCAATAATCCATAAATAGATGCAGAAACAACACCACAGACATGGCAGGCAGTCCAGTGTATTGACGAGGTGCCGAGTGGTTAAATGCGATGTGACTTGCTAATCCATTGTGCTCTGCACGCGTGGAGTTCGAATCCCATCCCTCAGGCAGTTTGATGCCTTTAGTGTTTTCGAAGAGCCTAAGAGCACAGGCAAAGCCGTCAAATCCCTGCTCCAACTTTAAATGGTACATCCATAAAAAAGAAGCATAAACACACCACAGCACAGCAAGCAGTCAGAAGTGATGAGGTGCCGAGTTTTAGGCGATGGACTGCTTATTCCATCTTGCTCTGCACCGTGGTTCAATCCCAAATCCTCGTTTGTTGAAGCCTTTATTGTTTTTGAGAGAGCTAAGAGCACATGGCCAAAGCCGTTCAAATGCCCTTGCTGCCAACTTAAATGTTAACATCCATAAAATAGCATGGCGGGAAAAAAAAACACAGCCCTGCAGAAGTCCATCATCGACGTTTTGATGTCTTTAGTGTTTCGAGAGAGCCAAGTGTGATGCAAAGCCGTACAAATCCTTGCTGCCCAACTTTCAACGCACATCCTTAAACTAGCTGAGTGAACAATGCGATTGACGCTAATTCCATTGTGCTCTGCACGCTAGTGATCGAATTCCCACCTCGTCGTTATTGATGCCTTTAGTGTTCGAGAGAGCTAAGATCACTTGGCAAATGCTTCAAATGCCTTGCTGCCAACTTTAAATGGTATCATCCATAAAAAGATTTGCAGAACACACCACATCCCACCACATTCATGCGAGAGACGAGGTGCCGAGTCCGTTAGGCGAAGACAGCTAATCCATTGTGCACTGCACGCGTGGTTCGAATCCCACCTCGTCCGTTGAGATGCTTCAGTGTATCGAAGAGAGAGCAAACTAAGAGCCCAATGCACAGCCGATCAAAAGCCTGCTTGGCCAACTTTAAATGTATCAACCATAAAATAGAATGCAGAAACCCACCACAGCCCAGCCATGCAGTCATGATAGTGACTAGGTGGCCGAGTGTTAAAGGCGATGGACTGCTTATCCATTTTGCTCTGGCACGCGTGGTTCGAATCCCAACCTCATCGTTGATCCTATAGTGTTTTGAAGAGCTAAGAGCACATGGCCAAAGCCGATTCAAATGCCCTGCTGCCCACTTTAATGGAATCATCCAAAAAATATATGCAGAAACACAGCCTGGCTAGAAGTGCATCTTCGGTCGTTTGATGTCATTTAGTGTTTCGAGAGACCAAGTGTGCCTGGCAAACCGTTCAAATGCCCATTGCAGCCAACTTAAACGTCATCATCCTTACACTAAGCTGCGGAAAAAGCGATTGAACTCTAATCCCTTTGCTCTTGCGTGCATGGTTTGAGTCCCATCCATGGTGTTTAATTTTGACAGAGAGCCTAGTGAACAGGATCAACCGCTGTAAAAAGGAAGGGGGTTCACCATGGCGAGTTTTAACAGATTTACATTTTTAATTATCGATGCAGAAAAAGCACATGGTCACATCTTAAACACTGTTGAAGTCAGGATCATACAAAAGGCACCCCTATGCATGGATAGACCATTATAAATCAAGTAAATGAAGATCCAAACTACTCCTTGCTTATACCAGAGTTTACTTCAAGCTCATGCTCACCACACCACAGCAGATAAAAGAAGCAAAAACAGAATTGATTTTTCCAACAAGTCACAAAGCCCTCCTAAAAGACTGACAAACACTTGGCCAAATATGACTGAATTACAAGATCACTCATCGGGGTATTGGGTAAAGGTTTTTCAACCAGCAAAGATCACTTCCTCGGATGAGCCTCATAGCGATGATATAGCCTCTGCCGAAAGAATGCCAGTGGAAGGTAGCGACTCTCCTGTGCTTTTATCTGGACATGGAAGACGGACAGGGGTGGTATCAAGCTTAACTGGCAATTATCAGCCTTTTGGCACTGACGGCTGTAAAAAACATGAGTGTCTACTAAACACGCGATGATATTCACAAAAAGTGTTAATTCATTGTTAATCTCTTCACTCAAAGAACAAAAAGTGCACTCCTTTCGTAATTTAGGGGGAGAGACTTAAGGGTATCCAGGTTAGCAGAAGGGGCGGATTTATAACGCATAAACTCCAAGACCATGTTTGAGTTCGGGATCGATTCGACGAGCCCCCACAAGGTTGGGTATGATAAATAAGAGTGCAAAGACACTGCAAACATATTCTGATAGAGGTCAATGCAAGCTATGCTGCCATTTTCTTGACAAGCGTTCTCTCTAGGTTCTTTCCAACAAAGCAGAAGCAGCACACAAAAATAAACGTAAGCAACATCCACCCTCTATCAACACAGTTGATAGAACCCAATGCTCCTTGCAGGTCATCGAAGGGTGACTCTCTCATCTGACTAACATTTTTACAACACATATGTGAAACTTTATCTCTGTCCAAGTTAAAGAGAGCGGTTTGAAAAGGACCAAACTACCGATTCCGACCAATAGAATAGCGTGACGAGGTGGCCGAGATGTTAAGGCGATGACCTGCTAATCCACTGTGCACTGCACGCTTGGGTACGAATCCATCCTCGTCGTTTGATTCTTATGTTTCGAGAAGCATGAGCACAAGCAAAGCCGAACAAATTCCTTGCTGCCAACTTTTAAAAGGCATTATCCATAAAATAGATTGGCAGAAAACACACCACAGACTGCCAGGCAGTCTAGTGAGTGACGAGGGTGGCCCGGAGTGTTTTAAGGCGATGGGACTGCTATCCATTGTTCTCTGCACGCGTGGGTTCGAATCCCCAATCCTCGCGTTTGATGCCTTCATGTTTCGAGAGAGCTAAGAGCACATGGCAAAAGCCGTTCAAATGCCCTGTCTGCCACTTTAAAATGGTATCATCACCCATAAAAAAGAAGCAAAACACACCACAGCCCAGCAAGCATTCCAGTGAGAGAGACGAGGTGGGCCGAGTGGTTAAGGCGATGGGACAGCTAATCCATTGTGCTCTGCACCTTGGTTCGAATCCATCCTCGTCGTTTGATGCCTTTTAGTTCGTGAGACTAAGAGCAAATGTGCAAAGCCGGTCAAACGCCTTGCTGCCAACTTTAAAATGGTATCATCCATAAAATAGATGCAAGAAACACAACACTTCCGAGCAAGCAGTCAGGCGAGTGACTAGGTGGCCGAGTGGTTAAGGCGATGGCCTGCTAATCCATGTGATCTGCACGCCGTTTTCGAATCCCATCCACAACGTTTTGATGCCTTTAGTGTTTCGAGAGAGCGAGAGCACATGGCAAAGCGTTCAATAAGCCCTTGCTGCCAAACTTTAAAATTGGAATCATCCATAAAATAGATGCAGAACACAGCCCGGCAGAAGTGCATCTTCGTCGATTTGATGTCTTTAGTGTTTCGAGAAGCCAATGTGCATGGCAAAGCCGTTACAATGCATTGCAGCGCCAACTTAAACGACATCATCCTTAAACTAGCTGCGGGAAAAAGGCGATTGACTGCTAAACCAGTTTTGCACTTGCGCATGGGTTTTGATCCCATCCATGGTGTTTAGTTGACCAGATGAGCCTATGAACATTCAACCGCAGGGTTCCACACATGCATGTTTTAACTGATTTACATTTTAATTATCGATTGCAGAAAAGCACATGTTCACTTCTAAAACACTGTTGAAGTCGAGGATCAATACAAAAGGCACCCAATGCTGGATTATGAACATTAGAAATACAATAAAGGAAAAATAAAAAAAAAAAAAAAAAATTAAGATCCAATCCTGCTATACCGTTTTTCATCAGCACATGCTCTCACCACCACAGCACGTAAAAGAAGCAAAAACAGAATGATTTTTCCAACAAGTCACAAAGCCTCCTAAGAGACTGACAAAATTGCCAAAAGATGACCTGTAATACAAGTCATCACAGCGGGTATTGGTAAAGTTATTCAACCAGCAAGATCACTTCTCGGATGAGCCTCATAGACTATTATATTGCCCTCTGCGAAAGAATGCCAGTGAAGGTAGCGACGTCTCTTGCATTTATCTGTACATGGAACGACAGTGGAATCAAGCTTTAAACTGCAATGTAATCAGCCTTTTGGCACTGACGGCTGCATTGGTGTTCCTACGAAACGGTGGGCCCGAGTGATATTCTCATAAAGGTTTTATTCATTGTAATCTCTTCACATCAAAGAACAAAAAGATGCACTCCTTTTCGTAATTTTGGGGGGAAGCTTATTGGTATCCAGGTAGCAAAGGGGCGATTTATAACGCTTAAACACGAATACATGTTTGAGTTCGTGCTCGATTCGACGTAGCCCCCAACAAGGTTGGGTAGGATAATGAAGAGTGCAAGGACACTGCAAAACAATATCTGAAGAGGTCCAATGCAAGCTAATATGCCATTTCTTGACCAAGGCGTTCTCTCTAGGATCCTTTCGCAACAAGTGCATAATCAGCACACAAAAAACGTAATCCATCTCCCTCTTAACACACAGTTGAAAGAACCCAATGCTCCTTGCAGGCAACGAAGGGTTACCTCTCTCATCACCTAACATTTTACAACACATATTGTGAACTTTATCACTGTCATGTTAATGAGAGCGTGAAAAGTACCAAATTTTCAACAGATTTCCGACAATTATAAGATTCTGACGAGGTGGCCGAGTTGTTAAGGCTATGGACTGCTAATCCACTGTGCACAGCACGCGTGGATCGAATCCCATTCTCGTCGTTTGATGCTTTATGTTTCCGAGAGACTAAGAGCACCTTGCAAAGCCGTTCAAATGTCCTTTGCTGCCAACTTTAAATGGCATTATCCATAAAATAGATGCAGAAACACACAGACTGCAGGCAGTCCAGGTGAGAGACGAGGTGCCGAGTGGTTAAGGCGATGACTGCTAATCCATTGTGCTCTCAACGCGTGGTTCGAATCCCATCCTCGTCGTTTGATGCCTCAGTGTTTCGAGAGAGAAAGATCAACATGGCAACGCCGTTCCAATGCCTGCTGCCAACTTTAAATGGTATCATCCATAAAATAAAGCAGAACCCATCCACAGCCATCAAGCAGTCAGGAGAGTGACGAGTGGCTCGAGTGGTTAAGGCGATGGACTGCTTATCCATTTTGCACTGCACTCGTGGGTTTCGAATCCCATCCCTCATCGTTTGATGCATTGTGTTTTGAGGAGCTAAGAGCACATTTCAAAGCCGTTGACAAATGCCCTGCTGCAACTAAAATGTATCAACCATAAAATAGATGCAGAAACACAGCCCGCAGAAGTGCATCTTCGTCAGTTGATGTCTTTAGAGGTTTCGAGAGAGCCAGGTGTCATGGCAAAGCCGTTCAAATGCCCTTGAGCCAAACCTTTAAACGACATCATCCTTAAACTACTGAGGCAAAAGGCCTATAGAACTGCTGATCCATTGTGGCTCTGCACCGGGTTCAATCCCATCCTCGTCGTTTGATGCCTTTAGTGTTTCGAGAGAGCAAGAGCACTTGGCAAAGCCGTTCAAAGCCTTGCTGCCAACTTTAAAATTGTATCAACATAAATAGATGCAGAAACACCCACAGCCCAGCAAGCAGACAGCGAGTAACGAGTGGCCGGAGTGTTTTAAGGCGATGGACTGCTAAACAATTGTGCTCAGCAACGCGTGGTTCGAATCCCATACCTCGTCGTTTTGAATGCCTTCATGTTTCCGAGAGAGCTAATGAGGCACATGCAAAGCCGTTCAAAACCCAGCTGCCACTTTAATGGTATCATCCATAAAATAGAAGCAGAAACACACCACAGCCCACAAGCAGTCAAGAGAGTGACAGGTGTCCGAGTTGATTAAGGCGATGGACTGCTTATCCATTTTGCTCAGCACGCGTGGTTCGAATCCCATCCTCTTCGTTTTATGCCTTTTAGTGAAATTTGAGAGAGCAGAGAGCACATGGCAAAGCTTTCAAATTCCCTGCAGCCAACTTTAAATGGTATCATTCCATAAAAAAGATGCAGAAACACAGCCCGGCAGAAGTGCATCTTCGTCGTTTGATGTCCTTTAGTGTTTCGAGAGAGCCCAGTGTGCATGGCAAAGCCGTTCAAAAGCCCTGCTGCCAACTTTAAAAAACCCCACATCATCCTTAAACTAGCTTGCTGAAATCGGCGATTGACTGCTAATCCATTTTGCTCTGCGTGCATGGGTTTGAGTCCCATCCTTGTGTTTTAGTTTGACAGAGAGCCTAGTGAACAGGTCAACCGTGGGTTCCACTCATGGCGAGTTTTAACAATTTTACATTTTAATTATCGATGCAGAAAACGCTCATGTTTCACTTCTTAAAACACTGTTGAAGTCAGGAACAATACAAAATGCACCCTAATTGCATGGAAATGACCATTAGAAATACAATAAAGGAAGATCCAAATCCGGCTATACATTTCTTCAAGCTCATGCTCTCACCACCACAGCACGTAAAAGAAGCAAAACAGAAATGAATTTTCCAACAAGTACAAAGCCTCCTAATAAAAAGAGTACTGGACAAAATTGCCAAAGATGACTGTATACAAGTCATCTCACTGGGTAGGTTAAAGTTTATCAACCAGCAAATGATCCTCTCGGATGAGCCTCCATATACAATGAAAATTGCCCTCTGCGTAAAGAATGCCAGTGAAGGTAGCGACGTCTCCCTGCTTTAATCTGACATGAATCGACATGGTTGTATCAAGCCTTTAAAACTGCAATGTTAAACAGCCTTTTGGCACAGAGGCTGCCATGGTGTGTCTACGAAACCAGCGATTGAAATTCACATAAATATTATTCATTGTAACTCTTCACTCAAAGAACAAAAAGTGCAACTCCTTTTCGGTAATTTTGGGAGAGACATATGTGTATCCAGTAGCAAAGGGGCTGGAATTATAACGCTTAAACACCAAGACCATGTTTGAGGTTCGAACGATTCGACGAGCCCCTAACAAGGTTGGTAGGATATGAAGAGTGCAAGGACACTGCACACACATTCTGAAGAGGACCAATGCAAGCTATGGCTGCCATTTTCCTTGAACCAAGCGTTTATCTCTAGGTTCTTTCCAATCAAAGCAGACGCAGCAGACAAAAGAAACGTAAGCACATCTCCCTCCAACACATGAAAATGGGAAATGGTTGATAGAACCCATGCTCCATGCAGTCAGTCGAAGGTACCTCTCTCATCAGCCTAACAATTATAACAACACAATATTGTGAACTTATCTCTGTCATGTTAAAGAAGCGGATTGAAAAGTGACCAAACAACCGATTCCGACATCGAAGATTCGTGACGATTGTCCGAGTGGTATCAGTCGATGGACTGCTTAATCCATTGTTCTCCTGCACTCGTGGTTTCGAATCCCATCCTCTCGTTTGTATGCCTTCAGTGTTTTTCGAGGGAAAAGAGCTAAGAGCACATGGCAAAGACCGTTCAAATGCTGCACATTAAATGGTATCATACCATAAAATAGATGCAGAAACCAACACACAAGCCCAGCAAGCAGTAAGAAGTGACGCGGTGGCCGTGAGTGTTAAGGCGATGGACTTGCTAATCCATGGTGCTCTGCACTCGTGGGTTACGAATCCCATCCTCGATCGTTTGATGCCTTTAGTGTTTCGAGAGAGCTATACACATGGCAAAGCCGTTCAAATGCCTGCTGCCAACTTTAAATGCATTATCCCATAAAAAAAGATGCATAAACACACCACAGACTGGCAGGCATTCAGGTGATTATGAGGTGCCGATGGTTAAGCGATGTGTACTGCTAAACCATAGTGCTCGAACGCTGGGTTCGAATCCCATCCTCGTCGTTTGAAGCCTTAGTGTTTCGAGAGAGCTAAGAGCAAATGGCAAACGCCGTTCAAAATGCCTTGCTACCAACTTAAAGGAAATCATCATAAAATATGCATAAACACACCACAGCCCAGCATGCAGTCAGGCGATTGACGAGGTGGCCGGAGTGTAAAGGCGATGGACTGCTAATCCAATGTTGCTCTGCACGCGTGGTTCGAATCCCATCCTCGTCGTTATGATTCCTTCAAGTTTCGAAAGAGCTAAGAGCACAAGGCAAAGCCTTTCAAAATGTCCTGCTGCCCAACAATCATGGTAATCATCCATAAAATTAGATGCAGAAACAACCACAGCCCAGCAAGCCAGTCATGAGAGTGACGATGTGGCCGAGTGTTTAAGGCATATTGACTGCTAATCCAATTGTGCTCTGACACGCGTGGGTTCGAATCCCATCCCGTCGATTGATGGCTTTAGTGTTTCGAGAGAGCTAAGAGCACATGCGAAGCCGTTCAATGCCTTGCTGCAACTTTAAATGTTATCAACCATAAAAATAGATGCCATGAAACACACCACAGCCGAGCAAGCATCAGGCGAGTGACGAGGTGCCGAGTGGTTAAGGCGATGACAGCTAAACCATTGTGCTCTGCACGCGTGGGTTCCGAATCCCATCCCACCGTCGTTGAGCCTGTAGGTTTTCAGAGAGCTAAGATCACTGGCAAATCGTTTCAAATGCCCTGCTGCCAACTTTAAATGGGTAATCATCCATAAAATATAGATGCAGAAACACAGCCCGGCAGAAGTTGCATCTTCGTCGTTGATGTCTTTAGTGTTTGCAGAAGGGGAGCCAGTGTGCATGGCGAAAGCCGTTAAAATGCTTTGCTGCCAACTTAAGTCATACGACATCATCCTTTAAACTACTGCTGAAAAAGGCGATTGACTGCTAATCATTTGCTCTGCGTGCAAGGTTTTGAGTCCCATCCCTTGTGTATAGTTTGACGGGTACAGCCTAGTGAACAGTCAACCGCAAGGGTTCCACTCAAGCGAGTTTAACAGATTTACATTTTAAATAACGACTGCAGAAAAGCTCATGTTCACTTCATAAACACTGTTGAAGTCAGGATCAATACAAAGGGCACCCTAATGCATGGATATGACCATTAGAAATACAATAAAGGAAGATCCAAATTCCTGCTATACCATTTCTTCAAGCTCATGCCCTCACCTAACCACAGCACAAAAAAGAAGCAAAAACAGAATTGGAATTTTCCAACAAGTCACAAATCCTCCTAGAGAATGGGTATTTTTGGAATTTTGACTGGATTACAATTCATCTCAGCAGGGGTATTGGGTAAATTTCAACCACAAAGATCACGTTCTCGATAGCCTCATGAATATGATATTGCCCTCTGCGAAAGAATCCAGTGGAAGGTAGCGACGTCTCCTGTGCTTTTATCTGGACATGAACGACAGGGTGGTATCAAGCTTAAACTGCAATGTAATCAGCCTTTGCACGACGGCTGCATGGTGTGTCCTACGAAACAGGCAGTGATATTCACATAAAGGTTTATTCATGAATCTCTTCACACAAATAACAAAAAGTGCACTCCTTTCGAAATTTTGGGGAGAGACTTATGGGTATCCAGGTACAAAGGGGCGGATTTATACGCTTAAACTCCAAGACCATGTTTGAGTTCGGATCGATTCGACGAGCCCCTACAAGGTTGGGTATGATAATGAAGATTGCAAGTACCTGCAAACATATTCTGAAGAGGTCCAATGCATGGCTATGCTGCCATTTTCAGACCCAGGCGTTCTCTCTTGGTTCTTTCCAACAAAGCATGAAGCAGCACACAAAAGAAACGTAAGCACATCTCCCTCTATCAACACAGTTATAGAACCCAATGCTCCTTGGCAGGTCATTCGAAGGGTTACGCTCTCTCATCAGCCTGACATTTTACAACACATTATTGTGAACTTATCTCTGTCATGTTAATGAGACGTTTGAAAAGGACCAAACTACCGATTCCGACAACAGAAGAGTCGTGACGAGGTGCCGGAGTTGTTAAGGCGAGTGGACTGCTAATCCACTGTGCTCTGCACGCGTGGGTTTCGAATCCCAACCTCGTCTTTGATGCCTTTAGTGGTTTCGAGAAGAGCAAGAGCACATGGCAAATCCGTTCAAAATGCATCTGCCAACTTTAAATGGCTTATCCAAAATATGATGCATAAACACACCACAGACTGCAGGCCGTCAGTGAGTGACGAGGTTCCGAGTGGTTAAAGGCGATGGACTGTCTAACCATTTGCTCATGCACGCGTGGGTTCGAATCCCATCCTCGTCGTTTGATGCCTTTAGTGTTTTCGAGAGAGCTAAGAGCACATGGCAAAGCCGTTCAAATGCCTGCTGCCACTTAAATGGTATCATCCATAAAATAGAATCAGAAACACACCACAGCCCAGCAAGCAAGTCAGGCGAGTGAACGAGGTGGGCCGAGTGGTAAAGCGATGAGACTGCTAATCCATGAGCACTGCACGCTTGGGTTTCGAATCCATCCTCGACGTTTTAATGGCTACATTGTTTTCGAGAGATCTAAGAAGGCACAATGCAAAGCCGTATCAAGATGCCTGCTGCCAACTTTAAATGGTATCATCCATAACAAATAGATGCAGAAACACACCGAGCAGCTCACAAGAAAAAAAACAGTCAGGAGAGAGACGAGGTGGCCGCGTGTTAAGCCTGGACCTGCTAATCCATTGGCTCTGCACGCGTGGGTTCGAATCCCATCCTCGTCGTTGTGATGCCTATAGTGTTTTGAGCGAGGCTAAGAGCACATGCAAAGCCGTTTTCAAATGCCCTGCGGCCAACATTAAATGGTATCAATCCAAAATAGATGCCGAAACACAGCCCGCAGAAGTGCAATCTTCGACGTTTGATGTCTTTAGATGATTCGAGAGAGCCAAGTGTGCATGCAAAGCCGTTTCAAATGCCTTGACTGCCACTTTAAACGACATCATCCTTAAACTAGCTGCGGAAAAGGCGATTTGACGCTTAATCCATTTGCTCAGCGTTCATGGGTTTGATCCCCATCCTTGTGTTTAGTTTGACAGAGACCTAGTGAACAGGTCAACGCAGGGGTTCCACTCATGGCGAGGTCTTAACCGGATTTACATTTTTAATTACGATGCAGAAAAAGCTCATGTTCACATCTATAAAAACACTGTAAGTCAGGATCAATACAAAAGGCACCCTAATGCAATGATATGACCATTAGAAATACAATAAAGTAAGATCCAAATCAGGCTATACCAGTTTTTTCTTCAAGCTCATCACTCACCACCACAGCACGTAAAAGAAGCAAAACAGAAATGATATTATTTTTTTTTTCCAACAAGTCACAAGCAACCTAAGAGACTGACAAATTTTCCCAAAGATGACTGTATTACAAGTCATCACAGCGGGTATTGGTAAAGTTTTCACCAGCAAAGATTCACGTCCTCGATGAGCCTCATAGACTATGATATTGCCTCTGCGAAAGACTGCCATGAAGGTAAGCGACGTCTCCTGTTCTTTTAATCTGGACATGGAACGACAGTGTGGTGTCCAACTTCAACTGCAATGTTAAACAGCCTTTTGGCACTGACGGCCTGCATGGTGTGTCTACGAAACAGTCGAGTGATATTCACATAAAGGTATATTCATTGTAATCTCTTCACACAAAGAACAAAAAGGTTCACTCCTTTCGTACTTTTGGGGGGAGAGACTTATGGGTATCCAGGTAGCACAGGGGCGGATTTATAACGCTTAACTCCAATACCATGTTTGCGTTCCGGGATCGATTCCGACGAGCCCCCTACAAGGTTGGGTAGGAAATGAAGATGCAAGGACACTGCAAACATATTCTGCGAGATATCCAATGCAAGCATGCAGCCATATTTCTTGACCAAGGCGTTCTCTCTAGTTCTTTCGCAACAAAGCAGAAGCAGCACACAAAAGAAACGTAAGCACATCTCCCCTATCAACACAGTATGATAGAACCTATGCTCCTTGCAGTCATCGAAGGGTTACCTCTCTCATCGCCTACCCATTTTACAACACATTAATGAGAATTTAAATCTCTTCATGTTAATGAGAGCGTTTTGAAAAGGACAAACTACCTATTCCTACAATAGAAGAGTCCGTGACGAGGTGGCCGAGTGTTAAGGCGATGGACTGCTAATCCACTGTGTTTCTCTGCACGCGTGGGTCGAATCCCCTCCTTCGTCGTTTGGATGCATTAATGTTCGAGAGAGCTAATAGCACATGGCAAAGCCGTTCAAATCCTTGCAGCCAACTTTAAATCAAAATGTCCATAAATCGATGCAGAAACACACCACATCCGAGCAAGCAGTCATGCGAGTAACGAGGTGCCGAGTGGTTAATGCGATGGACTGCTAATCCATTGTGCTCTGCACGCGTTGGGTTCGAATCCCCCATCCTCGTCTTTTGAAGCCTTTAGTGATTAGAAGCGGCTAAGAGCAAAGCAAAGCCGTTCAAAATCCCTGCTGCCACATAAATGGTATCATCCATAAAATAGAAGCAGAAACACATCCCGGAGGAAGTGCATCATCGTCTTTGATGTCCCTTTTTGGTTTTCGAGATAGCCGAAGTGATCAAGGCAAATCCCGATCAAATTGCCTTGCAGCCCAACTTTAAATGCGACATCATCCTTAAACTAGCTAGGAAAAAGGCGATGACTGCTAATCAATGTGCTCTTCACGCGTGTTCGAATCCCATCCTCGTCGTTTGCTGCCTTTATGGGGGTTAAGGCTAAGACACTAATGGCAAAGCCGTTCAAAATGCCTTGCGCCCACTTTAAAATGGTAACAATCCATAAAATAGATGCAGAAACACACCACACGCAGCAAGCAGTCAGGCGAGTGACGAGTGGCCGACTGGTTTAAGGCGATGGACTGCTAATCCATTGTGCTCCTGCACTCGTGGGTTCAATCCCATCCTCGTCGTTTGATGTCTTTAGTGTTTCGAGAGAGCCAAGTGAGCATGGAAAGCCGTTCAAATGCCTCTGCCAACTTTAAACGACATCATCCTTAAACTTAAACAGGCGAGTTGATATTCACATAAAGGTTTATTCATTTTAATCTCTTCACTCAAAGAACAAAAAGTGCACTCTTTCGTAATTTTGGGGAGAGACTTATGGGTAATCCATGTAGCAAAGGGTGGATTAATAACGATTAAACCCAAGACCATGTTTGAGTTCGGTGATCATATCGACGACCCCCTACAAGGTGGGTAGGATTTAATGAAGAGTGGCCAAGGACACTGCAACATATTCTGAGAGAGGGCCAATGCAAGCTATGCTCCAATTCATGACCAAGCGTTTCCTCTCTAGGTCTTTCCAACAAAGCAAAGCTGCACACTAAAAAAAAGAAACGTAAGCCATCTCCCACTATCAACACCAGTTATAGAACCCAATGCACCTGCAGGTCAGTCGAAGGGTGACCTCTCTCATCATCCTAGAACATTATACAACACATTATTGTGAACTTTAACTCTGTCAGCTTAATGAGAGCGTGAAAAGGACCAAACAACCCGATTCACAATAGAAGAGTCGTGACTAGGTGTCCGAGTTGTTAAGGCGATGGACAGCTAAACCACTGGCTCTGCACGCGAGGGTTCGAATCCATCCACGTCGTTGATGCCTTAGTGTTTCGAGAGAGCTAAGAGCACATGCAAAGCGATTCAAATGCCTGCAGCCAACTAAAAATGGCATTAAACCATAAAAAGATCAGAAAACCACACCACAGACTGGCAGCAGTACTTAGTGAGAGACGAGTGCCGAGTGGTTAAGGCGATGGACTGCTAATCCATTGTGCCTGCACGCGTGGGTTCGAATCCATCCACGACGTTTGATGCCTTCAGTGTATAAGAGAGCTAAGAGCACATGGCAAGCCGTTCTAATGCCCTGCATCCAACTAAAAAGGAATCATCCTAACAAAGAATCAAACCCACCACAGCCCAGCAAGTCAGTCGGAGGAGTGACGAGGTGGCCGATGGTTAGAGTCTATGACTGCTAAACCATATTGCTCTGCACTCGTGGGTTCGAATCCCATACCTCGTCGAAAGATGCATAAGTGTTTCGGAGAGAGCTAAGAGAACATGGCAACGCCGGTCAAACGCCTTGCAGCCAACTTTAAAAGGTATCTACCATAAAATAGATGTCAGAAACACACCACTGCCGAGCAAGCAGTTCATGCTGTGACCGATGTGCCAGAGTGGTTAAGGCAAGGACTGCTAAACTCATAGTGCCGATCTGCACGCGTGGGTTCGAATCCCATCCTCGTCGTTGATGCCTTTATTGTTTCGAGAGAAGCCAAGAGCACATGGTCAAAGCCGTACAAATTCCCTGCTGCCAAACTTCTAAATGTATCCAACATAAAATAGATGCAGAAACACAGCCTGGCAGAAGTGCAACTTCGTCGTTTGATGTCCTTAGTGTTTCGAGAGAGCTAAGACACAGGCAAAGCGTTCAAAAGCCTAGCTGCCAACTTTAAATGGCATTATCCATAAAATATATTGCAGAAACACACCACAGACTGGCAGGCAGTCCAGTGAGTGACGAGGTGGCCGAGTGGTTAAGGCATGAGACTGCTAATCCATGTCGCGCAGCGCGTGGGTTTCGAAACCATCCTCGTCGTTTTGATGCCTTGAGTGTCTCGAGAGAGCAAAGAGCACATGGCAAAGCGTTCAAATTCCCTGCTGCCAACTTTAAATGAATCATCCATAAAAATAGATGCAGAAACACACCACAGCCCAGCAAGCAGACAGGAGAGTGATGAGGTGGGCCGAGTGTTAAGCGATGGACTGCTTATCCACTTGCTCTTCACGCGTGGTTTCGAATCCCAACCTCGTTGTTTGATGCCTTTAGTGTTTTGAGAGAGCTAAGAGCACATGTGCAAAGCCGTATCAAATGCCCTGCTGCCCAACTTTAAATGGTAATCATCCATAAAAAAGATGCAGAAACACAGCCCGGCAGATTGTCATCTTCGTCGTTTGATGTCCTTTAGTGTTTCGAGAGAGCCCAAGTGTGGATGGCAAGCCGTTCAATTGCCTTGCTGCAATTAGGTACGACATCATCCATAAACTAGCTGAGAAAAAGGCGATTGAACTGCTAATCCCATTGGTCTCTGCACGCGGGTTCGAATCCCATCCTCGTCGTTTGATCCTTTAGTGTTTTCGGAGAGAGCTAGATCACATGGCAAAGCCGTTCAAATGCATGCTGCCAACTTTTAAATGGTATCATCCATAAAATAGATGCAGAAACACACCACAGGCACAGCAAGCAGTCAGGCGAGTGACGAGGTGGCCGAGTTCTTTAAGGCATGGACTGCTAAACCAATGTCTCTGCAACGCGTGGGTTCGAATCCCATCCTCGTCGTGGATGCCTTCAGTGTTTTCGAGAGAGCCTAATCACTATGATTAAAGGATATGCCCTGCAGCCAACTTTAAATGTATCATCCATAAAATAATGCAGAAACAACACCACATCCCAGCAAGGCAGTCAGAGAGTTGACGAGGTGGCCGAGTGTTTTTAGCATGGACTGCTTAACCATTTTGCTCTGCCGAGTGTGTTCGAAATCCATCCTCATCTTTGATGCCTTTAGGTTTTGAGAGAGCTAAGAGCAAGGCAAAGCCGTTCAAATAAGAATTAGGGTAATGGTATCGATCCATAAAAAGAATGCAGAAAACACAGCCCGCAGAAGTGCATCTTGTCGTTTGATGTCTTTAGTGTTTCGAAGAGCAAGTTGCATGGCAAAGCCGTTTCAAATGCCTTGCTGCCCACTTTAAACGACATCATCCTTAAACTAACTGCGGAAAAAGGCGATTGACTGCTAATCCCATTTTGCTCTGCGTGCATGGTTTTGAGTCCATCCTTGGTGAATAGTTTGACAGAGAGCCTAGAGAACTAGTCAACCGCAGGGGTTCCACTCATGCGAGTTTTTAACAGATTTACCATTTAAATATCGATGCAGGAAAAAGCTCATGTTCACTTCTTAAAACACTTGAAGTCAGGATCAAATACAAAAGGCACCCAATGCATGGATAGACCCATGAAGAAATACAATAAAGGAAGATCAAATCCCTGGCTATACCATATTTCTCAAGCTCATGCTCTCACCACCAAGCACGTAAAAGAAGCAAACAGAATTGATTTTTCCAACAATTCACAAAGCCTCCTAAAGGACAGACAAAATTGCCCTAAAGATGACAGTATTAACAAGTCATCTCAGCGGGGTATTGGGTAAAGTTATCAACCAGCAAAGAACCGTCCTCGGATGAGCCTCACAGGCTATGATATTGCCTCTGCGAAAGAAGCCAGTGAAGGTAGCGACGTCTCCTGTGCTTTTATCTGGACATGGAAAGACATGGCGGTAACATCTTTAAACTGCAATGAAAACAGACTTTTGACTGACGGCTGCATGGTGGTGTCTACGAAAAGGCAGAGTGATATACACAAAAGTTTATTTCATTGTAATCTCTTCACACAAAGAACCAAAAGTGCACTCCTTTCGTAATTTTGGGGGAGAGACTTTATGGTTATCCAGGTAGCAAAGGGGCGGATTTATTAACGCATAAAACACCAAGACCATGTTTGAGTTCGGGATCGATTCACGAGACCCCCTACAAGTTTGGGTAGGATAATGAAGAGAGCAAGGACACTGCAAACATATTCTGAGAGAGGTCCAATGCAAGCTATGCTTCCATTTTCTTGACCAAGCGTTTCTCTCTAGGTTCTTTCCAACAAATCTAGAGCAGCACACAAAAAACTTAAGCACATCTCCCTCTATCAACACATTGATAGAACCCATGCTCCATGCAAGGTCAGTCGAGGGTGAACTCCTCACATCAGCCTAACATTTTAACACACATTTATTGTGAACTTGATCTCCTTGACATGTAAGAGAGCGGTTGAAAAGATCCAAACACCGATTCCGACAATAGAAGAGTCTTGACAGGTGGCCGAGTTGTTAATGCGATGGACTGCTAAACCACTTTGCTCTGCACGCGAGGGTTCGATCCCCACCTCGTCGTTGATTCCTTAGTGTTTCTGAGTGAGCTAGAGCACATGGCAAGAAACAAAGCCGATACACATGCCTTGCGCCAACTTTAAATGCAATTATCCATAAAATAGATGCAGAAACACACCACAGACTTGGCTAGCAGTCTAGTGATTGACGAGTGGCCGAGTGTGTTAAGGCGATGGACTGCTAATCCAAGGCGTCTTGCACGCGTGGGATTCGAATCCCATCCTCCGTCGTTTGAATGCCTCATTGTTTCGAGAGAGCAAAGAGCACATGGCAAAGCCTGTTCAAATGCCTGCTGCCAAATTATAATGTATCATCCATAAAAAAGATGCGAAACGCCACAGCCAGCAAGCAGTCAGAGAGTGAACGAGGTGGCCGATGGAAAAAGGCTATGGACTGCTAATCCATTGTGCTCAGCACGCGTGGGTTCGAATCCCATCCTCGTCGTTGATGCCTTAATTGTTTCGAGAGAGCTAAGAGCACATGTCAAAGCCGGGTCAAACCTTGCTGCCACTTTAAATGGTATCATCATAACATAGATGAGCAGAAACACACACACCGAGCAGCAGTCAGGCGAGTGGACGAAGTGGCCGAGTGTTAAAGCGATGGAACCATCAAATCCAATTTGCTCCTGCACTCGTGGTTCGAATCCCATCTCATCGTTTTATGCCTTTATGTTTCGAGAGAGCACGGAGGGGGAGAGCACATGGCAAAGCCGTTCAAATGCCTGCTCCAACTTTAAATGGTATCATCCATAAAATAGAAGCAGAAACACAGCCCGGCAGAAGTGCATCTTCGTCGTTTGATGTCTTTAGTGTTACGAGAGAGCCAGGTGTGCATGCAAGCCGTTCAAATGCCATGCTGCCACATAAACGACATCATCCTTAAACTAGCTGCGGAAAAAGCGAAAGTGCCTGCTAATCCATTTTGCTCTGCGTGCAGGTTTGAGTCCCACCTTGTTTTAGTTTTGACAGAGAGGCCCTAGTGAACAGTCAACCGCAGGGGATCCACTCATGGCTCGTTTTAAACAGATTTACATTTTATTATCGATGCAGAAAAAGCTCGGTCACTTCTTAAAACACTGTAGAAGACAGATCAATACAAAAGGGCACCCCTAATGCAGGATATGACCATTAGAAATACAATAAAGGAAGATCCAAATCCTGGCTATACCATTTTCTTCAAGCTCAATGCTTCTCACCACCACAGCACGTAAAGAAGGCAATAACAATATTAGTTTCCAACAAGTCACAAAGCTCCTAAGAGACTACAAAATTGCCAAAGATGACTGTATTACACGTCATCTCCAGGCGGGTAATGGTGTAAAGTTTTCAACCAGCAAAGATCCACGCTCGATGAGCCTCATAGACTATGGATAATGCCTCTGCGGAAAGAATGCCATGAAGGTTAGCGACGTCTCCTGTGCTTTTATTTTTATCTGGACATGGAACGAACAGGGTGGTATCAAGCTTTATACTGCAATGAAATCAGCCTTTTTGGCACAGACGGCTCCATTGTGTGACTACGCAACCGCATTGATATTCACATAAATGTTTATACATTGAAATCTCTCACTCAAAGAACAAAAAGTGCACTCCTTTCGTAATTTTGGGGGGAGAGACTTATGGTACCAGGTAGCAAATTGCGGATTTATAACCTTAAACTCCAATACCATGTTTGAGTTCGGGATCGATATCGTACGATCCCCCTACAAGTTTGGTAGATAATGAAGAGTGCAAGGACACTGCAAACATATTCCTGAGAGAAGGGCCAATCATCTATATGCCATTTCTTGACCAAGTCGTTCTCTCTATGTTCTTTCAAGCAAAGCATAAGCAGTCAACACAAAAGAAACGTAAGCATAATACATCTCCCTCTATCAACAACAGTTGATAGAACCCAATTCTCCTTGCAGGTCAGTCCGAAGGTTTACCTCTCTCATCAGCCTAACATATTACCAACTCATTATTGTGAACTTTATCTCTGTCATGTTAATGAGAGCGTTGAAAATGACCAAACTACGATTCCCGACAATAAAGAATCGTGCCGAGGTGGCCAGTTGTTAAGCGAGGGACGGGGGGCTTATTCCACTGTGCTCTGCACTCGTGGTATCGAATCCCATCCTCGCGTTTGATGCTTTATTGATCGAGAGAGCAAGAGCAACCATGGCAAATGCCGTTCAAATGCCTGCTGTCCAACTTTAAATGCATATCCATAAAATAAATGCAGAAACACACCACAGACTGGCATGCAGACCAGAGAGTGACAGGTGGCCCGGAGAGTGTTAAGGACGAAGGTACTGCTAACCAATGGCCTTCACTCGTGTGGTTCGAATCCCATCCTCTTCGTTTGATGCCTTCAGTGTTTCAGAGAGCTAAGAGCACAATGTCAAAGCCTTCAAATGCCCTGCATGCCAACTTTAAATGGTAATCATCCTAAAATAGATGCAGAAACACCAGCATCCCAGCAAGCAGTCAGGAGAGTACCGAGGTGGCCGAGTGGTTAAGGGCGATGACGCTTAACCATTATTGCTCTGCACGCTGTGGGGTTCGAAATCCCCTCCCATCCTCATCGATTGATGCATTTAGTGTTTGAAAGAGCTAAGGCACATGGCAAAGCCGTTCAAATGCCCTGCTGACAACATAAAATGGTAACATCCATAAAAAGATGCAGAAACAGCATCCGTCAGAAGTGCATCTTCTTCGTTGATGTCTTTAGTGTTTCCGAGAGAGCCAAGTGTGCATGGCAAAATCCGTTCAAATGCCTTGCTGCCAACTTTAAACGACATCATCCTTAAACACGCTGAGAAAAAACGATTGACTGCTGATCCATTGTTGTGCTCATCACGCTTGGTACGAATCCCATCCCGTCGTTTGATGCTTTAGTGTTTCGAGATAGCTAGAGCACTTGGCAAAGTCCGTTCAATGCCTTGCAGCCAACTTTAAATGGTATCATCCATAAAATAGATGCAAACCACACCACATCCCAGCAAGCAGACAGGCGATAGTCAGGTGGCCGAGTGTTTAAGGCGATGGACTGCTAACCAATTTGCACTGCACGCGTGTGTACGAATCCCATCCTCGTCGTTTTGATGCCTTCATGTTTCGAAGAGCTAAAGCACATGGCAAAGCCGTTCAAATGCCCTGCTGCCAACTTTAAATGGTATCATCCATAAAATAGATGTCAGAAACAACACACAGCCCAGCAAGCAGTCAAGAGAGTGACAGGTGCCGAGTGGGTTTAAGGCGTGGACTGCTTATCCATTTGCTCTGCAACGCTGGGTTTCGAGTCCAACCTCATCGTTTGATGCTTTAGTGTTTTTGAGAGAGCTAAGAGCACATGGCAAGCTGTTCAAATGCCCTTCTGCCACTTTAAATGGTATCATCCATAAAATAGATGCAGAAACACAGCCCGGCATAAGGTGCAATCTCGTCGTTATGATACTAATAAGTTTCGAGAGAGCCAAGTGTGCATGCAAAGCCGTTCAAATGCCTGCTGCCAACTTTAAACGCATCATCCTTAAACTAGCAGCGAAAAGCGATTGCTGCTAATCCATTTTTGCACCTGCGTGCAAGGTTTGATTCCCATCTTGGTGTTTATTTGACCAGAGAGCCTGTGAACAGGTCAACCGCAGGGGTTCCACTCATGGCGAGACTAACAGATTTACATTTTAATTAAACGAAGCAGAAAAAGCTCATGTTCACTTCTAAAACACAGTTGAAGTCAGGATCAATACAAAATGCACCCTAATGCATGGATATGACCATTAGAAGATACAATAAAGGAAGAACCAAATCTGGCTATACCAAGTTTTCTCAAGCTCATGCTCTCACACCACAGCACGTAAAAGAAGGCAAAAACAAATTGATTTTTCCAAACAAGTCACAAAGCCTCCTAAGAGACTGACAAAAAATGCCAAATATGACTGTATTACAAGTCACTCAGCGGTATTGGGTAAAGTTTTCAAACAGCAAAGATCACATCTCGTATGAGCCCAAAGACTATGATTTGCCCACTGCGAAAAGAATGCCAGTGAAGTAGCGACGTCACCTGTGCTTTTATCTGGACATGGAACGACAGGGTGGAAACAAGCTTTAAACTGCAATGTAATCATCCTTTGGCACTGACGGCTGCAGTGTGTCCTAAAACAGGCGAGTATATTCACAAAAGGTTTATTCATTGTAATCTCTTCACTCAAAGAACAAAAAGTGCACCTCCTTTCGTAATTTTGGGGAGAGACTTATGGGAATGCCCATCCAGGTAGCAACGTGGCGGAATTATAACGCTTAAACTCCAAGACCAAGTTTTGAGTTCGGATCGATCGACGAGCCCCCACACGGTTGGGTAGGATATGAAAGAGATGCAAGGACACAGCAAACATTATTCTGAGAGAGGTCCAAGCAAGCTATGCTGCCATTTACTTGCCAAGGCGTTCTCTCTAGGTCTTTCCAACAAACAGAAGCAGACACAGAAAGAAACGTAAGCACATCTCCCTCAATCAACACAGTTTTGATAGAACCCAATGCTCCTTGCAGTCAATTCGATGGATAACCTACTCTCTTCATCCTAACATTTTAACAACACATTATTGTGACAATATCTCTGTCAAGTTAAAAGAAGGGTGAGGTTGAAACGGACCAAACTACCGATTCCTGACATAGTAAAATCGTGACGAGTTGGCCGAGTGGTTAAGGCGATGGACTGCTAATCCAATGTGCTCTGCACCGCGTGGGTTCGAATCCCATCCTCGTCGTTTGTATGCCATCATTTTTCGAGATGAGCAAAGATTCACATGTGCAAAGCCGATCAACAGCTGCCACTATAAAGGAATCATCCATAAAATAGATGCAGAAACACACCACAGCCCAGCAAGCAGTAAAAGGAGAGTGACGAGGTGGCCGAGTGGATAAGGCGATGGACTGCACTCCAATGTGCATCTGCACGCGTGGGATCGAATCCCATCCACTCGTTTGATGCTTAGAGTTTCGATAGAGCTAAGAGCCCATGGCAAAGCCGTTCACATTCCTTGCTGCCCAACTTTAAATGGTATCAACCAAAATAGATGCAGAAACACACCACAGCCTAGCAAGCATTCAGGCGAGTGACGAGTGGCCTAGTGTTAAGGCGATGGACTGCTAATCCTTTGAGCTCTGCTCGCGTGGGATCCGAATCCCATCTCGTCGTTTTGATGCCTTTCATTGTTTCGAGAAGCTAAGAGCACATGGCAAAGCCGTTCAAAGCCCTGCTGCCAACTTTAAATGGTATCATCCATAAAATAGATGCAGAAACACACCACAGCCCAGCAAGCAGTCAGGAGAGTGACGAGGTTGTCTTAGTGGTTAAAGCTATGACTGCTATCCATTTTGCTCTGCACCGCGGGGGTTCGAATCCATCCCTCGTCCGTGATGCCTTAGTTTTTGATGCGATCAAATTCACATGGCAAAGCCGTTCAAATGCACTGCTGTCCAACTTTAAATGGTATCAACCATAAAATAGAATGCAGAAACACAGCCGGGCAGAAGTTCATCTTCGTCGTTTGATGTCCTTTATTGTTTCGAGAGAGCCAATGTGTGCATTGGCAAAAGCCGTTCAAATGCCTGCTGCCAACTTAAACGTCATCATCCTTTTAAAAATCTCTGTATTTAGAATCCATGTACCCGGTCCCCTTTGCATATTACTCCAATCTACTTTAAAACGTAAAAACTTATGATCACTAAAACTAGTTTCTTCATAGCTAATTTTTTCAATAAAATTCTCCACATTTCTTGTACATAGCACATAATCAATTCTTGTTTTACATATAAAGTTCCCCACTATTTGCTTCCTTGAAGAAATCTTTTTCCCTCCATTTCTTTCCCTCCATACATCTATTAAGTTGTTTTCTCTCATCAATTCAGTTAATTCTTTCCTCCCTGTGTCCGATTTAAAAACCATTCCCTCTGCCATGTCGAGTTTGCTAAAAACTGTGTTAAAATCCCCCACCATTATTATATCCTTATATTTCTTTATCACACTCCTTAGACAGTTAAAAAAACCTTTCTTTTCTTTCTCTTCTGTTGGTGCATGCACATTCACTAAAATTAATTCACGTCCTTCATAAATTATTTCCACAGCGATGCATTTTCCCATCTTATCTTTGTACACCACTTTGGTTGTATTAAAAACATCTTTTCTTATTAAAAACGCCACCCCTCTTCCAAGCCTACCATCCCCATTATTATATAAAATATCTCCTTCCCATTTCTTTTTGTATTCCTTCATCACACTCTCTTTCCAATTTGTTTCTTGTAAAACAATGACATCTTCTCCTCTACACTTTTCTTTCACTCTTTCAAATTTCCCCATGTCCATCAGTCCCCTTGCATTAAAAGTAACACAACTTAAAACCATTAAAAGAAATAAAAATAAATACTTAAAAACCATTATTCTCCATTTTCTCCCTCCAGGCCCTTTAACACACCACATCTGTTTTCACTTTCATCTTGGACCTTAAACATAGTCTTTTTCCTTGCATTTTCCAGATTCGGTGTTACCTTTAATGATCTCCTTCTTATTTGTCCTCTCTCTTCTCTGTCTTTGTCCATATTGTCCATTGTTATTTCCTCTTCTCTTTCCGTCTCTTTACTTCGATCCTTCCTTCCTTGTCCATCTTTCTCCATGTCATCCTGATAATTTTTAAAACTGTCTGATACTTCCATTGGTGTCCCTTGTGTGTCCTGCTCCTTTGTTTGTTCTTTAACTTTATCATTCTCTTGTTCTCTTTCTCCTTCCTCTCTGTTGTTCACTCCTTCTTCCATTTCTTCTTGTTGTACAATTTCTTCCTCTTTTCCTTCATCGGCTTGTCTTCCATCCCCGTTGTTTCCTTCATGCACCTGTCCGTCCCCCTGATGCTCCCTACCTCCTTCCTCTTCCTCCATCCAACACTCACATTTGTTTAAAATTTCCTGACACTCCGGGCACCTGACTGCATTACAGTCCCTTGCGAAGTGTCCCCTTTCTTCACACTTGTAGCACTTGAAATCTGGGCACTCTTTAAGCAGATGATCCGGGCTCATGCACAGCCGACAGGTCTTTACCTGGTGACTGTGCATCACCCTAAAATACTGCTGCCCTTCTGCTGTTTCCAGCTTTGTGCTGTAGGGCAATGATGCCACCTCTTTAGGGAACCTTACTTTAAGGAACCTCGTTCCATCCTCAATTTCAGTGCCCGGGTAGCATCTCCTTTTAATTTTTGATATGGGATTAACTCCCCATCCCTCCAATTTACCGATAATTTCTCTGTCATCAAGGTAGACGGGCAGGTGCATGAAGGAAACAACATAGTCTCTATTTTGCAGTTTTTTAGTTTCACAATTCACCCCTTTTATATTCAGTCCATCAATCAATTCCTCACATGTTTCCTCATTTTCCATTGTTAGTTCATATTCATGTCCTTGTCTTGGCCTTAACGCCAGCATTTTCCCATTTCCGCATTTATCCACCACTGCCTTGATAATATCCACCGCTCTCAGCTCATTAACATTCTCCACATTCACAATCATCGTCGCCTCCTTTAAATACTTTCTTCCACTGAACTTGTCTCGCACATCTTGTTTATTCCCTTGTCCTGCTCGTTGTCGATAATCCAGTCTGGTGTCCTTTGCCATGCGTTTCTCTCCAGCCATTCCAGTGTCGTTTGCCATTCTTGTTCCTCCAGCCAGTCCAGTGTCGTTAGCCATTAATCCGTCCATTTACAAAATAAAATAAAAATAACCACCCCCCCAGACAGCACAAAGCTGCTGTTAGGTGGTTTAAACACTATCAAAAAACAAACAAACAAACAAAAAAACTAAAAGATAACCTCAAAAACAAACACAAAAAGATAACACAAAATGGTGGAGAGCCTTCCTCTCCAACTGCAGCCAACTAACTTCCTGCTTCCACTAGGGGGTGGTCAAGGTGGTATGGCTCCAAGGCATTTGAACGGCTTTGCCATGTGCTCTTAGCTCTCTCGAAACACTAAAGGCATCAAACGACAAGGATGGGATTTGAACCCACGCGTGCAGAGCACAATGAATAAGCAGTCCATCGCCTTAACCACTCGGCCACCTCGTCACTCGCCTGACTGCTTGCTGGGCTGTGGTGTGTTTCGGCAGCTATTTTATGGAGGATACCATTTAAAGTTGGCAGCAGGGCATTTGAACGGCTTTGCCATGGGCTCTTGGCTCTCTCGAAACATTAAAGACATCAAACGACGAGGATGCACTTCTGCCGGGCTGTGTTTCTGCATTTATTTTATGGATGACGTCATTTAAAGTTGGCAGCAAGGCATTTGAACGGCTTTGCCATGTGCTCTTAGCTCTCTCGAAACACTAAAGGCATCAAATGACAAGGATGGGATTCAAACCCACGCGTGCAGAGCACAATGGATTAGCAGTCCATCGCCTTAACCACTCGGCCACCTCGTCACTCGCCTGACTGCTTGCTGGGCTGTGGTGTGTTTCTGCATCTATTTTATGGATGATACCATTTAAAGTTGGCAGCAAGTTATTTGAACGGCTTTGCCATGGGCTCTTGGCTCTCTCGAAACACTAAAGACATCAAACGACGAGGATGCACTTCTGCCGGGCTGTGTTTCTGCATTTATTTTATGGATGACGTCATTTAAAGTTGGCAGCAAAGCATTTGAATGGCTTTGCCATGTGCTCTTAGCTCTCTCGAAACACTAAAGGCATCAAACGACGAGGATGGGATTCGAACCCACGCGTGCAGAGCACAATGGATTAGCAGTCCATCGCCTTAACCACTCGGCCACCTCGTCACTCACCTGACTGCCTGCCAGTCTGTGGTGTGTTTCTGCATCTATTTTATGGATAATGCCATTTAAAGTTGGCAGCAAGGCATTTGAACGGCTTTGCCATGTGCTCTTAGCTCTCTCGATACACTAAAGGCATCAAACGACGAGGATGGGATTCGAACCCACGCGTGCAGAGCACAATGGATTAGCAGTCCATCGCCTTAACCACTCGGCCACCTCGTCACTCGCCTGACTGCTTGCTGGGCTGTGGTGTGTTTCTGCATCTATTTTATGGATGACGTCATTTAAGGTTGGCAGCAAGGCATTTGAACGGCTTTGCCATGTGCTCTTAGCACATGGCGAAACACTAAAGGCATCAAACGACAAGGATGGGATTCGAACCCACGCGTGCAGAGCACAATGAATAAGCAGTCCATCGCCTTAACCACTCGGCCACCTCGTCACTCGCCTGACTGCTTGCTGGGCTGTGGTGTGTTTCTGCATCTATTTTATGGATGATACCATTTAAAGTTGGCAGCAAGGCATTTGAACGGCTTTGCCATGTGCTCTTAGCTCTCTCGAAACACTAAAGACATCAAACGACGAGGATGCACTTCTGCCGGGCTGTGTTTCTGCATTTATTTTATGGATGACGTCATTTAAAGTTGGCAGCAAGGCATTTGAATGGCTTTGCCATGTGCTCTTAGCTCTCTCGAAAGACTAAAGGCATCAAACGACGAGGATGGGATTCGAACCCACGCATGCAGAGCACAATGGATTAGCAGTCCATCGCCTTAACCACTCGGCCACCTCGTCACTCACCTGACTGCCTGCCAGTCTGTGGTGTGTTTCTGCATCTATTTTATGGATAATGTCATTTAAAGTTGGCAGCAAGGTATTTGAACGGCTTTGCCATGTGCTCTTAGCTCTCTCGAAACACTAAAGGCATCAAACGACGAGGATGGGATTCGAACCCACGCGTGCAGAGCACAATGGATTAGCAGTCCATCGCCTTGACCACTCGGCCACCTCGTCACTCGCCTGACTGCTTGCTGGGCTGTGGTGTGTTTCTGCATCTATTTTATGGATGATACCATTTAAAGTTGGCAGCAAGGCATTTGAACGGCTTTGCCATGTGCTCTTAGCTCTCTCGAAACACTAAAGGCATCAAACGACGAGGATGGGATTCAGACCCACGCGTGCAGAGCACAATGGATTAGCAGTCCCTCGCCTTAACCACTCGGCCACCTCATCACGACTCTTCTATTGTCGGAATCGGTAGTTTGGTGCTTTTCAACCGCTCTCATTAACATGACAGAGATAAAGTTCACAATAATGTGTTGTAAAAGGTTAGGCTGATGAGAGAGGTAACCCTTCGACTGACCTGCAAGGAGCATTGGGTTCTATCAACTGTGTTGATAGAGGGAGATGTGCTTACGTTTCTTTTGTGTGCTGCTTCTGCTTTGTTGGAAAGAACCTAGAGAGAACGCCTTGGTCAAGAAAATGGCAGCATAGCTTGCATTGGACCTCTCTCAGAATATGTTTGCAGTGTCCTTGCACTCTTCATTATCCTACCCAACCTTGTAGGGGGCTCGTCGAATCGATCCCGAACTCAAACATGGTCTTGGAGTTTAAGCGTTATAAATCCGCCCCTTTGCTACCTGGATACCCATAAGTCTCTCCCCCCAAAATTACGAAAGGAGTGCACTTTTTGTTCTTTGAGTGAAGAGATTACAATGAATAAACCTTTATGTGAATATCACTCGCCTGTTTCGTAGACACACCATGCAGCCGTCAGTGCCAAAAGGCTGATTACATTGCAGTTTAAAGCTTGATACCACCCTGTCGTTCCATGTCCAGATAAAAGCACAGGAGACGTCGCTACCTTCACTGGCATTCTTTCGCAGAGGCAATATCATAGTCTATGAGGCTCATCCGAGACGTGATCTTTGCTGGTTGAAAACTTTACCCAATACCCCGCTGAGGTGACTTGTAATACAGTCATCTTTGGCAATTTTTGTCAGTTTCTTAGGAGGCATTGTGACTTGTTGGAAAAATCAATACTGTTTTTGCTTCTTTTACGTGCTGTGGTGGTGAGAGCATGAGCTTGAAGAAAACTGGTATAGCCAGGATTTGGATCTTCCTTTATTGTATTTCTAATGGTCATATCCATGCATTAGGGTGCCTTTTGTATTGATCCTGACTTCAACAGTGTTTTAAGAAGTGAACATGAGCTTTTTCTGCATCGATAATTAAAATGTAAATCTGTTAAAACTCGCCATGAGTGGAACCCCTGCGGTTGACCTGTTCACTAGGCTCTCTGTCAAACTAAACACCAAGGATGGGACTCAAACCCATGCACGCAGAGCAAAATGGATTAGCAGTCAATCGCCTTTTTCCGCAGCTAGTTTAAGGATGATGTCGTTTAAAGTTGGCAGCAAGGCATTTGAACGGCTTTGCCATGCACACTTGGCTCTCTCGAAACACTAAAGACATCAAACGACGAGGATGGGATTCGAACCCACACGTGCAGAGCACAATGGATTAGCAGTCAATCGCCTTAACCACTCGGCCACCTCGTCACTCGCCTGACTGCTTGCTGGGCTGTGGTGTGTTTCTGCATCTATTTTATGGATGATACCATTTAAAGTTGGCAGCAAGGCATTTGAACGGCTTTGCCATGTGCTCTTAGCTCTCTCGAAACACTAAAGGCATCAAACGACGAGGATGGGATTCGAACCCACGCGTGCAGAGCACAATGGATTAGCAGTCCATCGCCTTAACCATTTTTTTTTTTTTTTTTTTTTTTATTGAAATTTTTCCAAATACAAAAAGTACATCATAACTTTCATCACTTTCAATACATCATTTTACAATACAAGTACTCAGTACAATATACTAAAGCTTAAAAAGCTGTTAAAAAATAATAATTATTAACTAAAATTCAATTTAAAGTAAAAGTAAAACTTAAAAATCCAAATCACTTCCAGGTACATTCCATTGTAAATCTTTTAAAACTTTAGAAATCCTTGGAGTAAAAATTACATAAAAGCTTTGCAACATGTTTTCATACTTAAAATACCAATACAGTCCTTCAATATACCTTTCTGTTTTCTTTTTAAGAACATTCCAAACATCAAGCACCACTTTTTCTTTTTTGGCCACATTTCTTCTTTCCCATACTGCATTTTTTATCAACATTACTAACAGGTTCACAAACTTTTTACTTTGACAATTTCCCTCCCATCCAAACATCACTATCCTCTTCCATTCTATTACCTCTTCATCCCAGTCCTCAATTAATTCTTTTATCATCTTTTTGCATTTTCTGTAAAAGCCCTCCAACTCTTTACAGTATAAAAACAAGTGTAAAATTCCTTCGTCTTCGTCTTTGCATACTTTACAGGTTGCATTCTGTTCCATTCCAATCTTAGTTAAAATACAATCTGTAAAAATTGCTTTGTGCCTTATTAAATACTCGAAACATTCCAGTTTGGTTTCCACAATCTTTCCCCTCATATTTCTCCATATACTTCCTTTTTTCAGATCTTTAAATCTCTGTACCCAAAAATTGTTAGCAACTGGTTCTTTAAAAACACCATCTCTAAAATAACAATAAAAGCGTTTCACATTACACTCCTTAAAATTACATAGTTTCCCCTTCAGCCTGACATAAATGTCTTTCTCTTCCTTCCATTCCTCCATGTTTTCTATTCTTTTAATCCATTCCTTCGGTATTGCGTTTTTGATCATATCTCTGCAACATAATCTTCATTCTTTAAAATCTCTGTATTTAGAATCCATGTACCCGGTCCCCTTTGCATATTACTCCAATCTACTTTAAAACGTAAAAACTTATGATCACTAAAACTAGTTTCTTCATAGCTAATTTTTTCAATAAAATTCTCCACATTTCTTGTACATAGCACATAATCAATTCTTGTTTTACATATAAAGTTCCCCACTATTTGCTTCCTTGAAGAAATCTTTTTCCCTCCATTTCTTTCCCTCCATACATCTATTAAGTTGTTTTCTCTCATCAATTCAGTTAATTCTTTCCTCCCTGTGTCCGATTTAAAAACCATTCCCTCTGCCATGTCGAGTTTGCTAAAAACTGTGTTAAAATCCCCCACCATTATTATATCCTTATATTTCTTTATCACACTCCTTAGACAGTTAAAAAAACCTTTCTTTTCTTTCTCTTCTGTTGGTGCATGCACATTCACTAAAATTAATTCACGTCCTTCATAAATTATTTCCACAGCGATGCATTTTCCCATCTTATCTTTGTACACCACTTTGGTTGTATTAAAAACATCTTTTCTTATTAAAAACGCCACCCCTCTTCCAAGCCTACCATCCCCATTATTATATAAAATATCTCCTTCCCATTTCTTTTTGTATTCCTTCATCACACTCTCTTTCCAATTTGTTTCTTGTAAAACAATGACATCTTCTCCTCTACACTTTTCTTTCACTCTTTCAAATTTCCCCATGTCCATCAGTCCCCTTGCATTAAAAGTAACACAACTTAAAACCATTAAAAGAAATAAAAATAAATACTTAAAAACCATTATTCTCCATTTTCTCCCTCCAGGCCCTTTAACACACCACATCTGTTTTCACTTTCATCTTGGACCTTAAACATAGTCTTTTTCCTTGCATTTTCCAGATTCGGTGTTACCTTTAATGATCTCCTTCTTATTTGTCCTCTCTCTTCTCTGTCTTTGTCCATATTGTCCATTGTTATTTCCTCTTCTCTTTCCGTCTCTTTACTTCGATCCTTCCTTCCTTGTCCATCTTTCTCCATGTCATCCTGATAATTTTTAAAACTGTCTGATACTTCCATTGGTGTCCCTTGTGTGTCCTGCTCCTTTGTTTGTTCTTTAACTTTATCATTCTCTTGTTCTCTTTCTCCTTCCTCTCTGTTGTTCACTCCTTCTTCCATTTCTTCTTGTTGTACAATTTCTTCCTCTTTTCCTTCATCGGCTTGTCTTCCATCCCCGTTGTTTCCTTCATGCACCTGTCCGTCCCCCTGATGCTCCCTACCTCCTTCCTCTTCCTCCATCCAACACTCACATTTGTTTAAAATTTCCTGACACTCCGGGCACCTGACTGCATTACAGTCCCTTGCGAAGTGTCCCCTTTCTTCACACTTGTAGCACTTGAAATCTGGGCACTCTTTAAGCAGATGATCCGGGCTCATGCACAGCCGACAGGTCTTTACCTGGTGACTGTGCATCACCCTAAAATACTGCTGCCCTTCTGCTGTTTCCAGCTTTGTGCTGTAGGGCAATGATGCCACCTCTTTAGGGAACCTTACTTTAAGGAACCTCGTTCCATCCTCAATTTCAGTGCCCGGGTAGCATCTCCTTTTAATTTTTGATATGGGATTAACTCCCCATCCCTCCAATTTACCGATAATTTCTCTGTCATCAAGGTAGACGGGCAGGTGCATGAAGGAAACAACATAGTCTCTATTTTGCAGTTTTTTAGTTTCACAATTCACCCCTTTTATATTCAGTCCATCAATCAATTCCTCACATGTTTCCTCATTTTCCATTGTTAGTTCATATTCATGTCCTTGTCTTGGCCTTAACGCCAGCATTTTCCCATTTCCGCATTTATCCACCACTGCCTTGATAATATCCACCGCTCTCAGCTCATTAACATTCTCCACATTCACAATCATCGTCGCCTCCTTTAAATACTTTCTTCCACTGAACTTGTCTCGCACATCTTGTTTATTCCCTTGTCCTGCTCGTTGTCGATAATCCAGTCTGGTGTCCTTTGCCATGCGTTTCTCTCCAGCCATTCCAGTGTCGTTTGCCATTCTTGTTCCTCCAGCCAGTCCAGTGTCGTTAGCCATTAATCCGTCCATTTACAAAATAAAATAAAAATAACCACCCCCCCAGACAGCACAAAGCTGCTGTTAGGTGGTTTAAACACTATCAAAAAACAAACAAACAAACAAAAAAACTAAAAGATAACCTCAAAAACAAACACAAAAAGATAACACAAAATGGTGGAGAGCCTTCCTCTCCAACTGCAGCCAACTAACTTCCTGCTTCCACTAGGGGGTGGTCAAGGTGGTATGGCTCCAAGGCATTTGAACGGCTTTGCCATGTGCTCTTAGCTCTCTCGAAACACTAAAGGCATCAAACGACAAGGATGGGATTTGAACCCACGCGTGCAGAGCACAATGAATAAGCAGTCCATCGCCTTAACCACTCGGCCACCTCGTCACTCGCCTGACTGCTTGCTGGGCTGTGGTGTGTTTCGGCAGCTATTTTATGGAGGATACCATTTAAAGTTGGCAGCAGGGCATTTGAACGGCTTTGCCATGGGCTCTTGGCTCTCTCGAAACATTAAAGACATCAAACGACGAGGATGCACTTCTGCCGGGCTGTGTTTCTGCATTTATTTTATGGATGACGTCATTTAAAGTTGGCAGCAAGGCATTTGAACGGCTTTGCCATGTGCTCTTAGCTCTCTCGAAACACTAAAGGCATCAAATGACAAGGATGGGATTCAAACCCACGCGTGCAGAGCACAATGGATTAGCAGTCCATCGCCTTAACCACTCGGCCACCTCGTCACTCGCCTGCCTGCTTGCTGGGCTGTGGTGTGTTTCTGCATCTATTTTATGGATGATACCATTTAAAGTTGGCAGCAAGTTATTTGAACGGCTTTGCCATGGGCTCTTGGCTCTCTCGAAACACTAAAGACATCAAACGACGAGGATGCACTTCTGCCGGGCTGTGTTTCTGCATTTATTTTATGGATGACGTCATTTAAAGTTGGCAGCAAAGCATTTGAATGGCTTTGCCATGTGCTCTTAGCTCTCTCGAAACACTAAAGGCATCAAACGACGAGGATGGGATTCGAACCCACGCGTGCAGAGCACAATGGATTAGCAGTCCATCGCCTTAACCACTCGGCCACCTCGTCACTCGCCTGACTGCTTGCTGGGCTGTGGTGTGTTTCTGCATCTATTTTATGGATGACGTCATTTAAGGTTGGCAGCAAGGCATTTGAACGGCTTTGCCATGTGCTCTTAGCACATGGCGAAACACTAAAGGCATCAAACGACAAGGATGGGATTCGAACCCACGCGTGCAGAGCACAATGAATAAGCAGTCCATCGCCTTAACCACTCGGCCACCTCGTCACTCGCCTGACTGCTTGCTGGGCTGTGGTGTGTTTCTGCATCTATTTTATGGATGATACCATTTAAAGTTGGCAGCAAGGCATTTGAACGGCTTTGCCATGTGCTCTTAGCTCTCTCGAAACACTAAAGACATCAAACGACGAGGATGCACTTCTGCCGGGCTGTGTTTCTGCATTTATTTTATGGATGACGTCATTTAAAGTTGGCAGCAAGGCATTTGAATGGCTTTGCCATGTGCTCTTAGCTCTCTAGAAAGACTAAAGGCATCAAACGACGAGGATGGGATTCGAACCCACGCATGCAGAGCACAATGGATTAGCAGTCCATCGCCTTAACCACTCGGCCACCTCGTCACTCACCTGACTGCCTGCCAGTCTGTGGTGTGTTTCTGCATCTATTTTATGGATAATGTCATTTAAAGTTGGCAGCAAGGTATTTGAACGGCTTTGCCATGTGCTCTTAGCTCTCTCGAAACACTAAAGGCATCAAACGACGAGGATGGGATTCGAACCCACGCGTGCAGAGCACAATGGATTAGCAGTCCATCGCCTTGACCACTCGGCCACCTCGTCACTCGCCTGACTGCTTGCTGGGCTGTGGTGTGTTTCTGCATCTATTTTATGGATGATACCATTTAAAGTTGGCAGCAAGGCATTTGAACGGCTTTGCCATGTGCTCTTAGCTCTCTCGAAACACTAAAGGCATCAAACGACGAGGATGGGATTCAGACCCACGCGTGCAGAGCACAATGGATTAGCAGTCCCTCGCCTTAACCACTCGGCCACCTCATCACGACTCTTCTATTGTCGGAATCGGTAGTTTGGTGCTTTTCAACCGCTCTCATTAACATGACAGAGATAAAGTTCACAATAATGTGTTGTAAAAGGTTAGGCTGATGAGAGAGGTAACCCTTCGACTGACCTGCAAGGAGCATTGGGTTCTATCAACTGTGTTGATAGAGGGAGATGTGCTTACGTTTCTTTTGTGTGCTGCTTCTGCTTTGTTGGAAAGAACCTAGAGAGAACGCCTTGGTCAAGAAAATGGCAGCATAGCTTGCATTGGACCTCTCTCAGAATATGTTTGCAGTGTCCTTGCACTCTTCATTATCCTACCCAACCTTGTAGGGGGCTCGTCGAATCGATCCCGAACTCAAACATGGTCTTGGAGTTTAAGCGTTATAAATCCGCCCCTTTGCTACCTGGATACCCATAAGTCTCTCCCCCCAAAATTACGAAAGGAGTGCACTTTTTGTTCTTTGAGTGAAGAGATTACAATGAATAAACCTTTATGTGAATATCACTCGCCTGTTTCGTAGACACACCATGCAGCCGTCAGTGCCAAAAGGCTGATTACATTGCAGTTTAAAGCTTGATACCACCCTGTCGTTCCATGTCCAGATAAAAGCACAGGAGACGTCGCTACCTTCACTGGCATTCTTTCGCCGAGGCAATATCATAGTCTATGAGGCTCATCCGAGACGTGATCTTTGCTGGTTGAAAACTTTACCCAATACCCCGCTGAGGTGACTTGTAATACAGTCATCTTTGGCAATTTTTGTCAGTTTCTTAGGAGGCATTGTGACTTGTTGGAAAAATCAATACTGTTTTTGCTTCTTTTACGTGCTGTGGTGGTGAGAGCATGAGCTTGAAGAAAACTGGTATAGCCAGGATTTGGATCTTCCTTTATTGTATTTCTAATGGTCATATCCATGCATTAGGGTGCCTTTTGTATTGATCCTGACTTCAACAGTGTTTTAAGAAGTGAACATGAGCTTTTTCTGCATCGATAACTAAAATGTAAATCTGCGTGCAGAGCACAATGGATTAGCAGTCTATCGCCTTAACCACTCAGCCACCTTGTCACTCACCTGACTGCCTGCCAGTGGTGTGTTTCTGCATCTATTTTATGGATAATGCCATTTAAAGTTGGCAGCAAGGCATTTGAACAGCTTTGCCATGTGCTCTTAGCTCTCTCGAAACACTAAGCGCATCAAACGACGAGGATGGGATTCGAACCCACGCGTGCAGAGCACAATGGATTAGCAGTCCATCGCCTTAACCACTCGGCCACCTCGTCACTTGCCTGACTGCTTGCTCGGCTGTGGTGTGTTTCTGCATCTATTTTATGGATGACACCATTTAAAGTTGGCAGCAAGGCATTTGAACGGCTTTGCCATGTGCTCTTAGCTCTCTCGAAACAGTAAAGGCATCAAACGACGAGGATAGGATTCGAACCCACGCGTGCAGAGCACAATGGATTAGCAGTCCATCGCCTTAACTACTCGGCCACCTCGTCACAACTCTTCTATTGTCGGAATCGGTAGTTTGGTGCTTTTCAACCGCTCTCATTAACATGACAGAGATAAAGTTCACAATAATGTGTTGTAAAAGGTTAGGCTGATGAGAGAGGTAACCCTTCGACTGACCTGCAAGGAGCATTGGGTTCTATCAACTGTGTTGCCTTAGGCTTGCTCAGTTGGGGATATTCAAAATAATTAGCCAAGCATTTATACCATTGATCAGCCCTACCAAACGTGGATGTTTTTTCACTAAGAAACAAACATTATGTTATTTGATTGATATTGTGAAGCTGCTTTGATGCAATTTATATTGTGAAAAGCGCTATATAAATACACTTGACTTGACTTGACTTGTTGATAGAGGGAGATGTGCTTACGTTTCTTTTGTGTGCTGCTTCTGCTTTGTTGGAAAGAACCTAGAGAGAACGCCTTGGTCAAGAAAATGGCAGCATAGCTTGCATTGGACCTCTCTCAGAATATGTTTGCAGTGTCCTTGCACTCTTCATTATCCTACCCAACCTTGTAGGGGGCTCGTCACTCACCTGACTGCCTTCCAGTCTGTGGTGTGTTTCTGCATCTATTTTATGGATAATGCCATTTAAAGTTGGCAGCAAGGCATTTGAACGGCTTTGCCATGTGCTCTTAGCTCCCTCAAAACACTAAAGGTATCAAACGACGAGGATGGGATTCGAACCCACACGTGCAGGAGCACAATGGATTAGCAGTCCATCGCCTTAACCACTCGGCCACCTCTCTTCTATTGTCGGAATTGGTAGTTTGGTGCTTTTCAACCGCTCTCATTAACATGACAGAGATAAAGTTCACAATAATGTGTTGTAAAAGGTTAGGCTGATGAGAGAGGTAACCCTTCGACTGACCTGCAAGGAGCATTGGGTTCTATCAACTGTGTTGATAGAGGGAGATGTGCTTACGTTTCTTTTGTGTGCTGCTTCTGCTTTGTTGGAAAGAACCTAGAGAGAACGCCTTGGTCAAGAAAATGGCAGCATAGCTTGCATTGGACCTCTCTCAGAATATGTTTGCAGTGTCCTTGCACTCTTCATTATCCTACCCAACCTTGTAGGGGGCTCGTCGAATCGATCCTGAACTCAAACATGGTCTTGGAGTTTAAGCGTTATAAATCCGCCCCTTTGCTACCTGGATACCCATAAGTCTCTCCCCCCAAAATTACGAAAGGAGTGCACTTTTTGTTCTTTGAGTGAAGAGATTACAATGAATAAACCTTTATGTGAATATCACTCGCCTGTTTCGTAGACACACCATGCAGCCGTCAGTAACAAAAGGCTGATTACATTGCAGTTTAAAGCTTGATACCACCCTGTCGTTCCATGTCCAGATAAAAGCACAGGAGACGTCGCTACCTTCACTGGCATTCTTTCGCAGAGGCAATATCATAGTCTATGAGGCTCATCCGAGACGTGATCTTTGCTGGTTGAAAACTTTACCCAATACCCCGCTGAGATGACTTGTAATACAGTCATCTTTGGCAATTTTTGTCAGTTTCTTAGGAGGCATTGTGACTTGTTGGAAAAATCAATACTGTTTTTGCTTCTTTTATGTGCTGTGGTGGTGAGAGCATGAGCTTGAAGAAAACTGGTATAGCCAGGATTTGGATCTTCCTTTATTGTATTTCTAATGGTCATATTCATGCATTAGGGTGCCTTTTGTATTGATCCTGACTTCAACAGTGTTTTAAGAAGTGAACATGAGCTTTTTCTGCATCGATAATTAAAATGTAAATCTGTTAAAACTCGCCATGAGTGGAACCCCTGCGGTTGACCTGTTCACTAGGCTCTCTGTCAAACTAAACACCAAGGATGGGACTCAAACCCATGCACGCAGAGCAAAATGGATTAGCAGTCAATCGCCTTTTTCCGCAGCTAGTTTAAGGATGATGTCGTTTAAAGTTGGCAGCAAGGCATTTGAACGGCTTTGCCATGCACACTTGGCTCTCTCGAAACACTAAAGACATCAAACGGCGAGGATGCACTTCTGCCGGGCTGTGTTTCTGCATTTATTTTATGGATGACGTCATTTAAAGTTGGCAGCAAGGCATTTGAACGGCTTTGCCATGTGCTCTTAGCTCTCTCGAAACACTAAAGGCATCAAATGACGAGGATGGGATTCGAACCCACACGTGCAGAGCACAATGGATTAGCAGTCCATCGCCTTGACCACTCGGCCACCTCGTCACTCGCCTGACTGCTTGCTGGGCTGTGGTGTGTTTCTGCATCTATTTTATGGATGATACCATTTAAAGTTGGCAGCAAGGCATTTGAACGGCTTTGCCATGTGCTCTTGGCTCTCTCGAAACACTAAAGACATCAAACGGCGAGGATGCACTTCTGCCGGGCTGTGTTTCTGCATTTATTTTATGGATGACGTCATTTAAAGTTGGCAGCAAGGCATTTAAACGGCTTTGCCATGTGCTCTTAGCTCTCTCGAAACACTAAAGGCATCAAACGACGAGGATGGGATTCGAACCCACGCGTGCAGAGCACAATGGATTAGCAGTCCATCGCCTTGACCACTCGGCCAACTCGTCACTCGCCTGACTGCTTGCTGGGCTGTGGTGCATTTCTGCATCTATTTTATGGAGGATACCCTTTAAAGTTGGCAGCAGGGCATTTGAACGGCTTTGCCATGTGCTCTTAGCTCTCTCGAAACACAAAAGGCATCAAACGAGGAGGATGGGATTCGAACCCACGCGTGCAGAGCACAATGGATTAGCAGTCCATCACCTTAACCACTCGGCCACCTCGTCACTCGCCTGAGTGCTTGCTGGGCTGATGTGTGTTTCTGCATCTATTTTATGGATGATACCATTTAAAGTTGGCAGCAAGGCATTTGAACGGCTTTGCCATGGGCTCTTGGCTCTCTCGAAACACTAAAGACATCAAACGACGAGGATGCACTTCTGCCGGGCTGTGTTTCTGCATTTATTTTATGGATGACGTCATTTAAAGTTGGCAGCAAGGCATTTGAACGGCTTTGCCATGTGCTCTTAGCTCTCTCGAAAGACTAAAGGCATCAAACGACGAGGATGGGATTCGAACCCACGCGTGCAGAGCACAATGGATTAGCAGTCCATCGCCTTAACCACTCGGCCACCTCGTCATAAAGTTCACAATAATGTGTTGTAAAAGGAGATGTGCTTACGTTTCTTTTGTGTGCGTGCAGAGCACAATGGATTAGCAGTCCATCGCCTTGACCACTCGGCCACCTCGTCACTCACCTGACTGCCTGCCAGTCTGTGGTGTGTTTCTGCATCTATTTTATGGATAATGCCATTTAATGTTGGCAGCAAGGCATTTGAACGGCTTTGCCATGTGCTCTTAGCTCTCTCGAAACACTAAAGGCATCAAACGACGAGGATGGGATTCGAACCCACGCGTGCAGAGCACAATGGATTAGCAGTCCATCGCCTTGACCACTCGGCCACCTCGTCACTCGCCTGACTGCTTGCTGGGCTGTGGTGTGTTTCTGCATCTATTTTATGGATGATACCATTTAAAGTTGGCAGCAAGGCATTTGAACGGCTTTGCCATGTGCTCTTAGCTCTCTCGAAACACTAAAGGCATCAAACGATTCGAACCCACGCGTGCAGAGCACAATGGATTAGCAGTCCATCGCCTTAACCACTCGGCCACCTCGTCACGACTCTTCTATTGTCGGAATCGGTAGTTTGGTGCTTTTCAACCGCTCTCATTAACATGACAGAGATAAAGTTCACAATAATGTGTTGTAAAAGGTTAGGCTGATGAGAGAGGTAACCCTTCGACTGACCTGCAAGGAGCATTGGGTTCTATCAACTGTGTTGCCTTTGGCTTGCTCAGTTGGGGATATTCAAAATAATTAGCCAAGCATTAATACCATTGATCAGCCCTACCAAATGTGGATGTTTTTTCACTAAGAAACAAACATTATGTTATTTGATTGATATTGTGAAGCTGCTTTGATGCAATTTATATTGTGAAAAGCGCTATATAAATACACTTGACTTGACTTGACTTGTTGATAGAGGGAGATGTGCTTACGTTTCTTTTGTGTGCCGCTTCTGCTTTGTTGGAAAGAACCTAGAGAGAACGCCTTGGTCAAGAAAATGGCAGCATAGCTTGCATTGGACCTCTCTCAGAATATGTTTGCAGTGTCCTTGCACTCTTCATTATCCTACCCAACCTTGTAGGGGGCTCGTCACTCACCTGACTGCCTTCCAGTCTGTGGTGTGTTTCTGCATCTATTTTATGGATAATGCCATTTAAAGTTGGCAGCAAGGCATTTGAACGGCTTTGCCATGTGCTCTTAGCTCCCTCAAAACACTAAAGGTATCAAACGACGAGGATGGGATTCGAACCCACGCGTGCAGAGCACAATGGATTAGCAGTCCATCGCCTTAACCACTCGGCCACCTCTCTTCTATTGTCGGAATCGGTAGTTTGGTGCTTTTCAACCGCTCTCATTAACATGACAGAGATAAAGTTCACAATAATGTGTTGTAAAAGGTTAGGCTGATGAGAGAGGTAACCCTTCGACTGACCTGCAAGGAGCATTGGGTTCTATCAACTGTGTTGATAGAGGGAGATGTGCTTACGTTTCTTTTGTGTGCTGCTTCTGCTTTGTTGGAAAGAACCTAGAGAGAACGCCTTGGTCAAGAAAATGGCAGCATAGCTTGCATTGGACCTCTCTCAGAATATGTTTGCAGTGTCCTTGCACTCTTCATTATCCTACCCAACCTTGTAGGGGGCTCGTCGAATCGATCCCGAACTCAAACATGGTCTTGGAGTTTAAGCGTTATAAATCCGCCCCTTTGCTACCTGGATACCCATAAGTCTCTCCCCCCAAAATTACAAAAGGAGTGCACTTTTTGTTCTTTGAGTGAAGAGATTACAATGAATAAACCTTTATGTGAATATCACTCGCCTGTTTCGTAGACACACCATGCAGCCGTCAGTGCCAAAAGGCTGATTACATTGCAGTGTTAAAGATACCATCCTGTTACCACCCTGATACCACCCTGTCGTTCAATGTCCAGATAAAAGCACAGGAGACGTCGCTACCTTCACTTGCATTCTTTCGCAGAGGCAATATCATAGTCTATGAGGCTCATCCGAGACGTGATCTTTGCTGGTTGAAAACTTTACCCAATACCCCGCTGAGATGACTTGTAATACAGTCATCTTTGGCAATTTTTGTCAGTCTTTTAGGAGGCTTTGTGACTTGTTGGAAAAATCAATTCTGTTTTTGCTTCTTTTACGTGCTGTGGTGGTGAGAGCATGAGCTTGAAGAAAACTGGTACAGCCAGGATTTGGTTCTTCCTTTATTGTATTTCTAATGGTCATATCCATGCATTAGGGTGCCTTTTGTATTGATCCTGACTTCAACAGTGTTTTAAGAAGTGAACATGAGCTTTTTCTGCATCGATAATTAAAATGTAAATCTGTTAAAACTCGCCATGAGTGGAACCCCTGCGGTTGACCTGTTCACTGGGCTCTCTGTCAAACTAAACACCAAGGATGGGACTCAAACCCATGCACGCAGAGCAAAATGGATTAGCAGTCAATCGCCTTTTTCCCCAGCTAGTTTAAGGATGATGTCGTTTAAAGTTGGCAGCAAGGCATTTGAACGGCTTTGCCATGCACACTTGGCTCTCTCGAAACACTAAAGAAATCAAACGACGAAGATGCACTTCTGCCGGGCTGTGTTTCTGCATCTATTTTATGGATGATACCATTTAAAGTTGGCAACAGGGCATTTGAACGGCTTTGCCATGTGCTCTTAGCTCTCTCGAAACACTAAAGGCATCAAATGACGAGGATGGGATTCGAACCCACGCGTGCAGAGCACAATGGATTAGCAGTCCATCGCCTTAACCACTCGGCCACCTCGTCACTCGCCTGACTGCTTGCTGGGCTGTGGTGTGTTTCTGCATCTATTTTATGGATGATACCATTTAAAGTTGGCTGCAAGGCATTTGAACGGCTTTGCCATGTGCTCTTAGCTCTCTCGAAACACTAAAGGCATCAAAAGACGAGGATGGGATTCGAACCCACGCGTGCAGAGCACAATGGATTAGCAGTCCATCGCCTTAACCACTCGGCCACCTCGTCACCAAGGCATTTGAACGGCTTTGCCATGGGCTCTTCGCTCTCTCGAAACACTAAAGACATCAAACGACGAAGATGTACTTCTGCCGGGCTGTGTTTCTGCATCTATTTTATGGATGACGTCATTTAAGGTTGGCAGCAAGGCATTTGAACGGCTTTGCCATGTGCTCTTAGCTCTCTCGAAACACTAAAGGCATCAAACGACGAGGATGGGATTCGAACCCACGCGTGCAGAGCACAACGGATAAGCAGTCCATCGCCTTAACCACTCGGCCACCTCGTCACTCGCCTGACAGCTTGCTGGGCTGTGGTGTCTTGCTGCATCTATTTTATGGATGATAGCATTTAAAGTTGGCAGCAGGGCATTTGAACGGCTTTGCCATGTGCTCTTAGCTCTCTCGAAACACTAAAGGCATCAAACGACGAGGATGGGATTCGAACCCACGCGTGCAGAGCACAATGGATTAGCAGTCCATCGCCTTAACCACTCGGCCACCTCGTCACTCGCCTGACTGCTTGCTGGGCTGTGTTGTGTTTCTGCATCTATTTTATGGATGATACCATTTAAAGTTGGCAGCAAGGCATTTGAACAGCTTTGCCAGGGGCTCTTGGCTCTCTCGAAACACTAAAGACATCAAACGACGAGGATGCACTTCTGCCGGGCTGTGTTTCTGCATTTAATTTATGGATGACGTCATTTAAAGTTGGCAGCAAGGCATTTGAACGGCTTTGCCATGGGCTCTTGGCTCTCTCGAAACACTAAAGACATCAAACGACGAGGATGCACTTCTGCCGGGCTGTGTTTCTGCATTTATTTTATGGATGACGTCATTTAAAGTTGGCAGCAAGGCATTTGAACGGCTTTGCCATGTGCTCTTAGCTCTCTCGAAACACTAAACGCATCAAACGACGAGGATGGGATTCAAACCCACGCGTGCAGAGCACAATGGATTAGCAGTCCATCGCCTTAACCACTCGGCCACCTCATCACTCGCCTGACTGCTTGCTGGGCTGTGGTGTGTTTCTGCATCTATTTTATGGATGATACCATTTAAAGTTGGCAGCAAGGCATTTGAACGGCTTTGCCATGTGCTCTTAGCTCTCTCGAAACACTAAAGGCATCAAAGGACTAGGATGGGATTCGAGCCCAAGTGTGCAGAGCACAATGGATTAGCAGTCCATCGCCTTAACCACTCGGCCACCTCGTCACGGAGATAAAGTTCACAATAATGTGTTGTAAAAGGTTAGGCTGATGAGAGAGGTAACCCTTCGACTGACCTGCAAGGAGCATTGGGTTCTATCAACTGTGTTGATAGGGGGAGATGTGCTTACGTTTCTTTGCATTGGAGAGGTCCAATGCATAGCTTGCATTGGACCTCTCTCAGAATATGTTTGCAGTGTCCTTGCACTCTTCATTATCCTACCCAACCTTGTAGGGGGCTCGTCGAATCGATCCCGAACTCAAACATGGTCTTGGAGTTTAAGCGTTATAAATCCGCCCCTTTGCTACCTGGATACCCATAAGTCTCTCCCCCCAAAATTACGAAAGGAGTGCACTATTTGTTCTTTGAGTGAAGAGATTACAATGAATAAACCTTTATGTGAATATCACTCGCCTGTTTCGTAGACACACCATGCAGCCGTCAGTGCCAAAAGGCTGATTACATTGCAGTTTAAAGCTTGATACCACCCTGTCGTTCCATGTCCAGATAAAAGCACAGGAGACGTCGCTACCTTAACTGGCATTCTTTCGCAGAGGCAATATCATAGTCCATGAGGCTCATCCGAGACGTGATCTTTGCTGGTTGAAAACTTTACCCAATACCCCGCTGAGATGATTTGTAATACAGTCATCTTTGGCAATTTTTGTCAGTCTCTTAGGAGGCTTTGTGACTTGTTGGAAAAATCAATTCTGTTTTTGCTTCTTTTACGTGCTGTGGTGGTGAGAGCATGAGCTTGAAGAAAACTGGTATAGCCAGGATTTGGATCTTCCTTTATTGTATTTCTAATGGTCATATCCATGCATTAGGGTGCCTTTTGTATTGATCCTGACTTCAACAGTGTTTTAAGAAGTGAACATGAGCTTTTTCTGCATCGATAATTAAAATGTAAATCTGTTAAAACTCGCCATGAGTGGAACCCCTGCGGTTGACCTGTTCACTAGGCTCTCTGTCAAACTAAACACCAAGGATGGGACTCAAACCCATGCACGCAGAGCAAAATGGATTAGCAGTCAATCGCCTTTTTCCGCAGCTAGTTTAAGGATGATGTCGTTTAAAGTTGGCAGCAAGGCATTTGAACGGCTTTGCCATGCACACTTGGCTCTCTCGAAACACTAAAGACATCAAACGACGAGGATGGGATTCGAACCCACACGTGCAGAGCACAATGGATTAGCAGTCAATCGCCTTAACCACTCGGCCACCTCGTCACTCGCCTGACTGCTTGCTGGGCTGTGGTGTGTTTCTGCATCTATTTTATGGATGATACCATTTAAAGTTGGCAGCAAGGCATTTGAACGGCTTTGCCATGTGCTCTTAGCTCTCTCGAAACACTAAAGGCATCAAACGACGAGGATGGGATTCGAACCCACGCGTGCAGAGCACAATGGATTAGCAGTCCATCGCCTTAACCATTTTTTTTTTTTTTTTTTTTTTTATTGAAATTTTTCCAAATACAAAAAGTACATCATAACTTTCATCACTTTCAATACATCATTTTACAATACAAGTACTCAGTACAATATACTAAAGCTTAAAAAGCTGTTAAAAAATAATAATTATTAACTAAAATTCAATTTAAAGTAAAAGTAAAACTTAAAAATCCAAATCACTTCCAGGTACATTCCATTGTAAATCTTTTAAAACTTTAGAAATCCTTGGAGTAAAAATTACATAAAAGCTTTGCAACATGTTTTCATACTTAAAATACCAATACAGTCCTTCAATATACCTTTCTGTTTTCTTTTTAAGAACATTCCAAACATCAAGCACCACTTTTTCTTTTTTGGCCACATTTCTTCTTTCCCATACTGCATTTTTTATCAACATTACTAACAGGTTCACAAACTTTTTACTTTGACAATTTCCCTCCCATCCAAACATCACTATCCTCTTCCATTCTATTACCTCTTCATCCCAGTCCTCAATTAATTCTTTTATCATCTTTTTGCATTTTCTGTAAAAGCCCTCCAACTCTTTACAGTATAAAAACAAGTGTAAAATTCCTTCGTCTTCGTCTTTGCATACTTTACAGGTTGCATTCTGTTCCATTCCAATCTTAGTTAAAATACAATCTGTAAAAATTGCTTTGTGCCTTATTAAATACTCGAAACATTCCAGTTTGGTTTCCACAATCTTTCCCCTCATATTTCTCCATATACTTCCTTTTTTCAGATCTTTAAATCTCTGTACCCAAAAATTGTTAGCAACTGGTTCTTTAAAAACACCATCTCTAAAATAACAATAAAAGCGTTTCACATTACACTCCTTAAAATTACATAGTTTCCCCTTCAGCCTGACATAAATGTCTTTCTCTTCCTTCCATTCCTCCATGTTTTCTATTCTTTTAATCCATTCCTTCGGTATTGCGTTTTTGATCATTTCGTATTTATTTTCTATTTCTCTTTCGCTGAATTCCTCTTTTGCTTCCTCCATTGCATCCATTATAAATTGTGATGGTAAAAACCATTCTTTAAATTCATACAAAACATCCCTTACCCTTGTTATTCCCACCTCCATCCATTTTTTTAAAAAGATCTCTTTCCCATCTCTTAAAATACTTTTGTTTAAGAACAGGGGTTGATTTAAAATGTTTTCTCTTCCTTTCGGATTATACTCTATTACAGTTAAGAAATCCCCCCAAGCACTTAACATTTCCTTATAGAAGTCAGGTAATCCTTCCGCCATCCAGTTTTTTGTTTTCATCCATAAAATATCCTCCCTAAATTGAAATTCCCACATTTGTTTAAAAAATATTTCATAACTTTCTTCCATTCTGTTTCATTTTCTTCTTGCAACAATTTTTGGACTATTTTAACTCTTAAGCAGTTTTTCCTTTGTTTAATATCCATTAACCCCAACCCACCCTCTTCTAATGGTCCTAATAAGGTGTTGTATGCTATTCTTGAGGGTTTACCCTCCCACAAAAAACAGAGAAAACATTTCTTCAACCTCCCTTCTACCCACAAAGGCATTTCTGTCACATATAAAACGTACCACAACTTTGAAGCCATTAAAACATTCAATACTAAAACCTTCCCTTTCAAATTTAAAGCCCTCATTCTCCAGAAATTTAACCTCCGCTCTATTCCTGTTATCAATTCCTCCCACATTTTATCTCTTACTTGCTTCCCATCCTTTCCCATTAATATCCCTAAAATCCTAATTTCTTCAACTTCCTTAAAATTAAAACATTCTGTTAACACTGACGCTGCCCCAAACCTCATATACACTGTCTTGTCCTCATTAATTTTACTTCCTGATCCTTTGCAAAATTCTTGTACATTCTTCATTACTTGTTTTACACCCTCTGTCCCTTTAACTATTATTGTTGTGTCATCCGCATATTGAAAAATTTTCCCTTCTGCTCTGCTTTCCTGTATTTGTATTCCTTTTATTTTCTCTTCTTTTCGTATTGCTAGGCCCAACGGTTCTGCTACAAGCGAGTATAATAAAGCTGAGAGTGGACATCCTTGTCTAATTGATCTAGTTATTTTAAAACATTCCGTTAAAAACCGTTACATTTTATTTTTGTTAGAGCCCCCTTATATAAAATCTTTATCCATTTCATAAAATTCTCACCAAACCCAAACCTATTTAAAACCCCAAACAAATATTCATGCTCCACTCTATCAAAAGCCTTTTCGAAGTCTAAGCTGATCACATACCCATCATCATTCTTTTCTTTTATGTATTGTATTGTGTCCCTTATACTCATCGTTATGCCTGCTATGTCTCTTCCTTTTACTGCATATGTTTGATTTGTTTTTATTATTTGTGGCATCACTTCTTATAACCTATTTGCTAAAATCTTTGCTAATATCTTTAAATCAGTATTTAGCATTGTTATTGGCCTGTAGTTTTTTAAATCAGTTTGTTCACCTTTCCTTTTATATATTAGCTTCATCAGCCCCATTCCCATCCTTTCATTCATCTCTTCCTCTTTAAATATTTCCCTAAAAACCTCCTTTAAAATCTCTATTAAAATGTCCTTAAAACGTATATAAAATTCACTTCCCAAACCATCTATCCCTGGGCTTTTCCTTTTATTTAGTTGATCTATCGCTCTTTCGATCTCCTCATTCTTGATTTCCCCATCACATTCCTTTTTATCCTCTTCACTTAAATTTGTTTCAATATAATTTACCAGTTTCTTTTTTTCCTCTTCTTCCACTCCTCTTGTTTTAAAAAGATCCTCATAAAAAACCTTTATCTCTTCTAGCACTTTTCCATTCCCCTCCACAATCTCTCCACTTCTCCCTTTTATTTCTTTTATTATTCCAACTTGAGCCCTTTTTTTCTCCAAGTCAAAAAAAAACTTTGTGCATTTCTCCCCCTCCACCATATATTTGTTCTTACTTCTTAATCTTGCCCCCTCATATTCTTTTTCTTCTATTTCTTTCAGTTTCTCCTCTCTTTCTTTTATCTTTTTTATGTCTTTACGCTCACTATTTAATTCTCTTTCTAGCATCTCCTTTATTTCTTTTTCTTTGTGTCTTTTACTTATTTGTAACATTCTGCAATACTTTATTGAAAATTTCTTTACTAGATATCTAACATTCTCCCACCACATTCTTTTATCTTCTTCATACATTGCATTGTCCTTCTCTTTCTCTATGATTCCTTTTATCTCTGCAACATAATCTTCATTCTTTAAAATCTCTGTATTTAGAATCCATGTACCCGGTCCCCTTTGCATATTACTCCAATCTACTTTAAAACGTAAAAACTTATGATCACTAAAACTAGTTTCTTCATAGCTAATTTTTTCAATAAAATTCTCCACATTTCTTGTACATAGCACATAATCAATTCTTGTTTTACATATAAAGTTCCCCACTATTTGCTTCCTTGAAGAAATCTTTTTCCCTCCATTTCTTTCCCTCCATACATCTATTAAGTTGTTTTCTCTCATCAATTCAGTTAATTCTTTCCTCCCTGTGTCCGATTTAAAAACCATTCCCTCTGCCATGTCGAGTTTGCTAAAAACTGTGTTAAAATCCCCCACCATTATTATATCCTTATATTTCTTTATCACACTCCTTAGACAGTTAAAAAAAACCTTTCTTTTCTTTCTCTTCTGTTGGTGCATGCACATTCACTAAAATTAATTCACGTCCTTCATAAATTATTTCCACAGCGATGCATTTTCCCATCTTATCTTTGTACACCACTTTGGTTGTATTAAAAACATCTTTTCTTATTAAAAACGCCACCCCTCTTCCAAGCCTACCATCCCCATTATTATATAAAATATCTCCTTCCCATTTCTTTTTGTATTCCTTCATCACACTCTCTTTCCAATTTGTTTCTTGTAAAACAATGACATCTTCTCCTCTACACTTTTCTTTCACTCTTTCAAATTTCCCCATGTCCATCAGTCCCCTTGCATTAAAAGTAACACAACTTAAAACCATTAAAAGAAATAAAAATAAATACTTAAAAACCATTATTCTCCATTTTCTCCCTCCAGGCCCTTTAACACACCACATCTGTTTTCACTTTCATCTTGGACCTTAAACATAGTCTTTTTCCTTGCATTTTCCAGATTCGGTGTTACCTTTAATGATCTCCTTCTTATTTGTCCTCTCTCTTCTCTGTCTTTGTCCATATTGTCCATTGTTATTTCCTCTTCTCTTTCCGTCTCTTTACTTCGATCCTTCCTTCCTTGTCCATCTTTCTCCATGTCATCCTGATAATTTTTAAAACTGTCTGATACTTCCATTGGTGTCCCTTGTGTGTCCTGCTCCTTTGTTTGTTCTTTAACTTTATCATTCTCTTGTTCTCTTTCTCCTTCCTCTCTGTTGTTCACTCCTTCTTCCATTTCTTCTTGTTGTACAATTTCTTCCTCTTTTCCTTCATCGGCTTGTCTTCCATCCCCGTTGTTTCCTTCATGCACCTGTCCGTCCCCCTGATGCTCCCTACCTCCTTCCTCTTCCTCCATCCAACACTCACATTTGTTTAAAATTTCCTGACACTCCGGGCACCTGACTGCATTACAGTCCCTTGCGAAGTGTCCCCTTTCTTCACACTTGTAGCACTTGAAATCTGGGCACTCTTTAAGCAGATGATCCGGGCTCATGCACAGCCGACAGGTCTTTACCTGGTGACTGTGCATCACCCTAAAATACTGCTGCCCTTCTGCTGTTTCCAGCTTTGTGCTGTAGGGCAATGATGCCACCTCTTTAGGGAACCTTACTTTAAGGAACCTCGTTCCATCCTCAATTTCAGTGCCCGGGTAGCATCTCCTTTTAATTTTTGATATGGGATTAACTCCCCATCCCTCCAATTTACCGATAATTTCTCTGTCATCAAGGTAGACGGGCAGGTGCATGAAGGAAACAACATAGTCTCTATTTTGCAGTTTTTTAGTTTCACAATTCACCCCTTTTATATTCAGTCCATCAATCAATTCCTCACATGTTTCCTCATTTTCCATTGTTAGTTCATATTCATGTCCTTGTCTTGGCCTTAACGCCAGCATTTTCCCATTTCCGCATTTATCCACCACTGCCTTGATAATATCCACCGCTCTCAGCTCATTAACATTCTCCACATTCACAATCATCGTCGCCTCCTTTAAATACTTTCTTCCACTGAACTTGTCTCGCACATCTTGTTTATTCCCTTGTCCTGCTCGTTGTCGATAATCCAGTCTGGTGTCCTTTGCCATGCGTTTCTCTCCAGCCATTCCAGTGTCGTTTGCCATTCTTGTTCCTCCAGCCAGTCCAGTGTCGTTAGCCATTAATCCGTCCATTTACAAAATAAAATAAAAATAACCACCCCCCCCAGACAGCACAAAGCTGCTGTTAGGTGGTTTAAACACTATCAAAAAACAAACAAACAAACAAAAAAACTAAAAGATAACCTCAAAAACAAACACAAAAAGATAACACAAAATGGTGGAGAGCCTTCCTCTCCAACTGCAGCCAACTAACTTCCTGCTTCCACTAGGGGGTGGTCAAGGTGGTATGGCTGCAAGGCATTTGAACAGCTTTGCCATGTGCTCTTAGCTCTCTCGAAACACTAAAGGCATCAAATGACAAGGATGGGATTCAAACCCACGCGTGCAGAGCACAATGGATTAGCAGTCCATCGCCTTAACCACTCGTCCACCTCGTCACTCGCCTGACTGCCTGCCAGTCTGTGGTGTGTTTCTGCATCTATTTTATGGATAATGCCATTTAAAGTTGGCAGCAAGGCATTTGAACGGCTTTGCCATGTGCTCTTAGATCTCTCGATACACTAAAGGCATCAAACGACGAGGATGGGATTCGAACCCACGCGTGCAGAGCACAATGGATTAGCAGTCCATCGCCTTAACCACTCGGCCACCTCGTCACTCGCCTGACTGCTTGCTGGGCTGTGGTGTGTTTCTGCATCTATTTTATGGATGACGTCATTTAAGGTTGGCAGCAAGGCATTTGAACGGCTTTGCCATGTGCTCTTAGCTCTCTCGAAACACTAAAGGCATCAAACGACAAGGATGGGATTCGAACCCACGCGTGCAGAGCACAATGAATAAGCAGTCCATCGCCTTAACCACTCGGCCACCTCGTCACTCGCCTGACTGCTTGCTGGGCTGTGGTGTGTTTCTGCATCTATTTTATGGAGGATACCATTTAAAGTTGGCAGCAGGGCATTTGAACGGCTTTGCCATGTGCTCTTAGCTCTCTCGAAACACTAAAGGCATCAAACAACGAGGATGGGATTCGAACCCACGCGTGCAGAGCACAATGGATTAGCAGTCCATCACCTTAACCACTCGGCCACCTCGTCACTCGCCTGACTGCTTGCTGGGCTGATGTGTGTTTCTGCATCTATTTTATGGATGATACCATTTAAAGTTGGCAGCAAGGCATTTGAACGGCTTTGCCATGGGCTCTTGGCTCTCTCGAAACACTAAAGACATCAAACGACGAGGATGCACTTCTGCCGGGCTGTGTTTCTGCATTTATTTTATGGATGACGTCATTTAAAGTTGGCAGCAAGGCATTTGAATGGCTTTGCCATGTGCTCTTAGCTCTCTCGAAAGACTAAAGGCATCAAACGACGAGGATGGGATTCGAACCCTCGCGTGCAGAGCACAATGGATTAGCAGTCCATCGCCTTAACCACTCGGCCACCTCGTCACTCACCTGACTGCCTGCCAGTCTGTGGTGTGTTTCTGCATCTATTTTATGGATAATGCCATTTAAAGTTGGCAGCAAGGTATTTGAACGGCTTTGCCATGTGCTCTTAGCTCTCTCGAAACACTAAAGGCATCAAACGACGAGGATGGGATTCAAACCCACGCGTGCAGAGCACAATGGATTAGCAGTCCATCGCCTTGACCACTCGGCCACCTCGTCACTCGCCTGACTGCTTGCTGGGCTGTGGTGTGTTTCTGCATCTATTTTATGGATGATACCATTTAAAGTTGGCAGCAAGGCATTTGAACGGCTTTGCCATGTGCTCTTAGCTCTCTCGAAACACTAAAGGCATCAAACGACGAGGATGGGATTCGAACCCACGCGTGCATAGCACAATGGATTAGCAGTCCATCGCCTTAACCACTCGGCCACCTCGTCACGACTCTTCTATTGTCGGAATCGGTAGTTTGGTGCTTTTCAACCGCTCTCATTAACATGACAGAGATAAAGTTCACAATAATGTGTTGTAAAAGGTTAGGCTGATGAGAGAGGTAACCCTTCGACTGACCTGCAAGGAGCATTGGGTTCTATCAACTGTGTTGATAGAGGGAGATGTGCTTACGTTTCTTTTGTGTGCTGCTTCTGCTTTGTTGGAAAGAACCTAGAGAGAACGCCTTGGTCAAGAAAATGGCAGCATAGCTTGCATTGGACCTCTCTCAGAATATGTTTGCAGTGTCCTTGCACTCTTCATTATCCTACCCAACCTTGTAGGGGGCTCGTCACTCACCTGACTGCCTTCCAGTCTGTGGTGTGTTTCTGCATCTATTTTATGGATAATGCCATTTAAAGTTGGCAGCAAGGCATTTGAACGGCTTTGCCATGTGCTCTTAGCTCCCTCAAAACACTAAAGGTATCAAACGACAAGGATGGGATTCGAACCCACGCGTGCAGAGCACAATGGATTAGCAGTCCATCGCCTTAACCACTCGGCCACCTCTCTTCTATTGTCGGAATCGGTAGTTTGGTGCTTTTCAACCGCTCTCATTAACATGACAGAGATAAAGTTCACAATAATGTGTTGTAAAAGGTTAGGCTGATGAGAGAGGTAACCCTTCGACTGACCTGCAAGGAGCATTGGGTTCTATCAACTGTGTTGATAGAGGGAGATGTGCTTACGTTTCTTTTGGGTGCTGCTTCTGCTTTGTTGGAAAGAACCTAGAGAGAACGCCTTGGTCAAGAAAATGGCAGCATAGCTTGCATTGGACCTCTCTCAGAATATGTTTGCAGTGTCCTTGCACTCTTCATTATCCTACCCAACCTTGTAGGGGGCTCGTCGAATCGATCCCGAACTCAAACATGGTCTTGGAGTTTAAGCGTTATAAATCCGCCCCTTTGCTACCTGGATACCCATAAGTCTCTCCCCCCAAAATTACGAAAGGAGTGCACTTTTTGTTCTTTGAGTGAAGAGATTACAATGAATAAACCTTTATGTGAATATCACTCGCCTGTTTCGTAGACACACCATGCAGCCGTCAGTAACAAAAGGCTGATTACATTGCAGTTTAAAGCTTGATACCACCCTGTCGTTCCATGTCCAGATAAAAGCACAGGAGACGTCGCTACCTTCACTGGCATTCTTTCGCAGAGGCAATATCATAGTCTATGAGGCTCATCCGAGACGTGATCTTTGCTGGTTGAACACTTTACCCAATACCCTGCTGAGATGACTTGTAATACAGTCATCTTTGGCAATTTTTGTCAGTTTCTTAGGAGGCTTTGTGACTTGTTGGAAAAATCAATACTGTTTTTGCTTCTTTTATGTGCTGTGGTGGTGAGAGCATGAGCTTGAAGAAAACTGGTATAGCCAGGATTTGGATCTTCCTTTATTGTATTTCTAATGGTCATATTCATGCATTAGGGTGCCTTTTGTATTGATCCTGACTTCAACAGTGTTTTAAGAAGTGAACATGAGCTTTTTCTGCATCGATAATTAAAATGTAAATCTGTTAAAACTCGCCATGAGTGGAACCCCTGCGGTTGACCTGTTCACTAGGCTCTCTGTCAAACTAAACACCAAGGATGGGACTCAAACCCATGCACGCAGAGCAAAATGGATTAGCAGTCAATCGCCTTTTTCCGCAGCTAGTTTAAGGATGATGTCGTTTAAAGTTGGCAGCAAGGCATTTGAACGGCTTTGCCATGCACACTTGGCTCTCTCGAAACACTAAAGACATCAAACGGCGAGGATGCACTTCTGCCGGGCTGTGTTTCTGCATTTATTTTATGGATGACGTCATTTAAAGTTGGCAGCAAGGCATTTGAACGGCTTTGCCATGTGCTCTTAGCTCTCTCGAAACACTAAAGGCATCAAACGACGAGGATGGGATTCGAACCCACGCGTGCAGAGCACAATGGATTAGCAGTCCATCGCCTTGACCACTCGGCCACCTCGTCACTCACCTGACTGCTTGCTGGGCTGTGGTGTGTTTCTGCATCTATTTTATGGATGATACCATTTAAAGTTGGCAGCAAGGCATTTGAACGGCTTTGCCATGTGCTCTTGGCTCTCTCGAAACACTAAAGACATCAAACGGCGAGGATGCACTTCTGCCGGGCTGTGTTTCTGCATTTATTTTATGGATGACGTCATTTAAAGTTGGCAGCAAGGCATTTGAACGGCTTTGCCATGTGCTCTTAGCTCTCTCGAAACACTAAAGGCATCAAACGACGAGGATGGGATTCGAACCCACGCGTGCAGAGCACAATGGATTAGCAGTCCATCGCCTTGACCACTCGGCCACCTCGTCACTCGCCTGACTGCTTGCTGGGCTGTGGTGTGTTTCTGCATCTATTTTATGGATGATACCATTTAAAGTTGGCAGCAAGGCATTTGAACGGCTTTGCCATGTGCTCTTGGCTCTCTCGAAACACTAAAGACATCAAACGGCGAGGATGCACTTCTGCCGGGCTGTGTTTCTGCATTTATTTTATGGATGACGTCATTTAAAGTTGGCAGCAAGACATTTAAACGGCTTTGCCATGTGCTCTTAGCTCTCTCGAAACACTAAAGGCATCAAACGACGAGGATGGGATTCGAACCCACGCGTGCAGAGCACAATGGATTAGCAGTCCATCGCCTTGACCACTCGGCCACCTCGTCACTCGCCTGACTGCTTGCTGAGGGTGTATCTGGTGGGGGTCTGGTCAAAGACACTTAGATGGGAGTATAACCTCAAAATCTCTGCCACTTCAGCATTGGAGAGTGCTGTTATTGTTCGGTTAAGCCCAACCAGGTAACCTGCCAAGGCATCAACTGCTTCCCATCCAGGAATCCCTCTGGCATCACACCTAGTGTCCTGTTACAAGAATTGAACCAATAAACCCGATTTTAAACACCTGGTACAAGAGCAAATATAAAGAAGCCCACATTTCTAATGGTGAAACATTATTCACTTTACCCTAGTTGGAGTGACAAGCCTGGTAGAGGTATCACTCTCAATTGGGGAGTGGACCGGACTTGCAGATGCATCTCTCTCGTCAATTGGGGAGTGGACGGGACTTGCAGAGGCATCTCTCTCGTCAAATGGGGAGTAGACGGGCCCAGCAGAGGCATCACTCTCCTCCAATGGGGAGTAGACGGGCCCAGCAGATGCATCACTCTCCTCCAATGGGGACCTGGGATCTGGCCCGGGCCTAGGGCCACTGCTTCTAAATTGCTGAGGTGATGAATGAAAGTATACACAGAATAAAGAATAAATAAAGAATAAATAATCTTTAAAAAAAGAAATAAAAATGTTGTGTCTGTTCTACATTAAAAATGAACTGTTTATTAGTTTTCCAATATTTTTTTATGTCTGATATACTGTTGACATAATATTACCTGCAATGTGAGGTCATGAGCCTGTGGTACGGTCACATCAGGACATTCGTCCTCGAGGTCTTCATCCAAGATCTCAGGCAAGATGTCACCAATACCAATCTGCGGGCTCAGAAGATCTCCTCTGTTGGACTGTGCCAGAAGATACTCTACAGCAATACGCTCTCCTGCAATAAATATTCACCAAGGGAAAAATTATTGTTTACTTGCCTACCATGTCACAGTATAGGTCTGATCATCATCAACAGCAGACTTTTCTTACCGGTAGGTTTCTCAGGGGGGATAAACTCTGGAAGAAGAGGTTTTCCCAACACTTTGTTGCTGAGCGCATTCACATTGGAAATCAAACGAATGTTATACAGCTTTGTCCTGGATGTCTCAGTCATAGAAAGTGCTTGTGCTGACCGGTTTAAATTCCACCTTGACACACCCTCAAGCATGTACATCTGAGTGTGCAATGCATTGCATCTCCATCCTGATGAGACAAAATGAGGATCACTGATTACAACAAATTACTACAATATCATGTCAACATTCAAAAGCAAAATATACCATATGTGTGTGAGGTTTTAACATGCCTGGAATGAAAGCACACTGGTGCTTATGAAAGCTTTCCAGAGAGGAGGACCCTCTGGTCAGAGAGCACTTCCTGAGCACAAAGGGAGCATGTCAAAGTATTATCACTGCTCCCTGTGTGCTGTGGACCTGCTGCGGCCCCTGTGTGCTGTGGACCTGCTGCGGCCCCTGTGTGCTGTGGACCTGCTGCGTCCCCTGTCTGCTGTGGACCTGCTGCGGCCCCTGTGTGCTGTGGACCTGCTGCGGCCCCTGTGTGCTGTGGACCTGCTGCGGCCCCTGTGTGCTGTGGACCTGCTGCGGCCCCTGTGTGCTGTGGACCTGCTGCGGTCCCTGTCTGCTGTCCTGACTGGGGGAAACAACATTTTGTATTTACTCTCTACCCTCATTTTGTATTTATCCTTGTTGAAGATTTTATTATTTAGGAAATAAGTAATTTAGCTATATATTAGGATACTATTATTTTTCTCTGTGTGGATGTGTGACTTTGTGATTGACTTGGAAGCCTGCCAGAAAGCTGAGACAACAAAGAGTGCTATTTCAGTATGTCACATGGTACAAAAGTATTTCTCAAAATATCTATAGAAAGTATTACCATTTTTGGAAAGGATTAAGGTATATATTGTGAAGCCAGCCACTGGACTGGAGCGACTTTCTGCAGGAGACGCTCGGCTTTGTTTGTGAATAAAGTCTAATATTTCTGGCATCAAAGATCTCTGGGAAATCATTTCAAAAAGACTGAAACCACTTCATCCTCTAAATCACACAAAACTCTGCATCAAAACAGTGATTTGGAGAATCAAGCACATACAACGAAGAACCAGCCATGGGGAACAGCTGTAGAGTAAGAATTTGTCAGCATATTTGTCTCACATCATAAAAGAAGCTCTTTGGAAATGCACAAAATACATTCTTTTTTTATTCATATTGTTTAATAATATTATTACAGTAAAATGTAATTCTGTTAAAACTCGCCATGAGTGGAACCCCTACGGTTGACCTGTTCACTAGGATCTCTGTCAAACTAAACACCAAGGATGGGACTCAAACCCATGCACGCAGAGCAAAATGGATTAGCAGTCAATCGCCTTTTTCCGCAGCTATTTTAAGGATGATGTCGTTTAAAGTTGGCAGCAAGGCATTTGAACGGCTTTGCCATGCACACTTGGCTCTCTCGAAACACTAAAGACGAGGATGCACTTCTGCCGGGCTGTGTTTCTGCATCTATTTTATGGATGATGTCGTTTAAAGTTGGCAGCAAGGTCATTGAATGGCTTTGACGTGCGCACTTGGCTCTCTCGAAACACTAAAGACGTCAAATGACGAGGATGGGATTCGAACCCACGCATGCAGAGCACAATGGATTAGCAGTCCATCGCCTTAACCACTCGGCCACCTCGTCACGACTCTTCCGTTGTCGGAATCGGTAGTTTGGTAGTTTTCAACCGCTCTCATTAACATGACAGAGATAAAGTTCACAATAATGTGTTGTAAAAGGTTGGGCTGATGAGAGAGGTAACCCTTCGACTGACCTGCAAGGAGCATTGGGTTCTATCAACTGTGTTGATAGAGGAAGATGTGCTTACGTTTCTTTTGTGTGCTGCTTCTGCTTTGTTGGAAAGAACCTAGAGAGAACGCCTGGGTCAAGAAAATGGCAGCATAGCTTGCATTGGACCTCTCTCAGAATATGTTTGCAGTGTCCTTGCACTCTTCATTATCCTACCCAACCTTGTAGGCGGCTCGTCGAATCGATCCCGAACTCAAACATGGTCTTGGAGTTTGAGCGTTATAAATCGGCCCCTTTGCTACCTGGATACCCATAAGTCTCTCCCCCCAAAATTACGAAAGGAGTGCACTATTTGTTCTTTGAGTGAAGAGAGAACAATGAATAAACCTTTATGTGCATATCACTCGCCTGTTTCGTAGACACACCATGCAGCCGTCAGTGCCAAAAGGCTGATTACATGGCAGTTTAAAGCTTGATACCACCCTGTAGTTCCATGTCCAGATAAAAGCACAGGAGACGTCGCCACCTTCGCTGGCATTCTTTCGCAGAGGCAATATCATAGTCTATGAGGCTCATCCGAGACGTGATCTTTGCTGGTTGAAAACTTTACCCAATACCCCGCTGACATTACTTGAAATACAGTCATCTTTGGCAATTTTTGTCAGTCTCTTAGAAGGCTTCGTGACATGTTGGAAAAATCAATTCTGTTTTTGCTTCTTTTACGTGCTGTGGTGGTGAGAGCATGAGCTTGAAGAAAGCTGGTATAGCCAGGATTTGGATCTTCCTTTATTGTATTTCTAATGGTCATATCCATGCATAAGGGTGCCTTTTGTATTGATCCTGACATCAACAATGTTTTAAGAAATGAACATGAGCTTTTTCTGCAGAAATAATTCAAATGTAATTCTGTTAAAACTTGCCATGAGTGGAACCCCTGCGGTTGACCTGTTCACTAGGATCTCTGTCAAACTAAACACCAAGGATGGGACTCAAACCCATGCACGCAGAGCAAAATGGATTAGCAGTCATTCGCCTTTTTCCGCAGCTATCGCCTTTTTCCGCAGCTTCCAACTTCCTGCTCAGCTGCTGTTCGGACGCTCTTGCTTACTGCTCCGCGCTTTGCTCTATTGCTTTTATATTTTTATATTTTATCTCCTTTTATCACCTAATTTTAACTTCAGCAAATCAGCACAGTGCTCAAACGCTTGGATTACTACTACTACTACAAAAAAAAAGCAGAATTATTTTATTCGACCAGCCTCCCACTGAAAGCTTACATTCCGGGGAAGAGAAAACACAACTGCCTACATTCATAAGGATAAGAAAATGCCTCCTCTGGAATCTACTTGCTGCTCTAACGTCCACAGACTTCTACAAAGGATTGCAGTTCTTGAAACAAAGTTAATTGCGGGACCACCAAACCAGACGGGACACACAACAGAGCTTCGTCATGGACGCCCTCAGCATACAGCCGGTGAGTCCCATGAATCTCATGCTCCTCGACAGGCTATACTGAGTGTAGAGAAACAAGCCGATCGACTTACAAATCGATGGTACAAACAGGGAGCGAGACCCAAAGGGACTCGCGACATCAGATTGTCACGAGCATCATATATTGCTGCAGTAGCATCCTCTACCCCAGATACGGCTCTGACAAGGATTGCAAACACTGGTCTCCTACCACCGCCTATACATCTTGAGAACAGATTTGAATTATTAATGAATGAGGAATCCCCAAATTTGATGAATGTGATCGAACACAGACTGAATCAGCCAGTAGCTAACACTGATGCTAACTGGCGCTCGAGGTCGAGCAGACAGCGGCACTCAGCTCAGAGCGCAGCCGGACCCAGGACTCTGATAGTGGGCGACTCCACAATCAGAAACATTAGTAGCAGGGATACAACAACATGCTGCCTTCCACAAGCAACAACTTCTGATGTAAATAGAGAACTTCAGGACATTCTGATGAAACATAAGACTCCAAATCGACTCATCATTCATGTGGGGAAGAATGATATTCATAAAGAGCAGTCGGAACTCCTTGAGAAGGATTTCAATGAACTTTTTGAAACACTTAAAAGACTGAAAGTTCAAACATTCATCAGTGGACCACTCCCAGCAAGAGGAACAAACAGGTTTTCACGGTTGCTTGGGCTTAATACATGGCTGCAAAAAACCTGCTATGTAAAAGGAGTAAACTTCATTGACAACTTCAATCTTTTCTGGAGTCAGAGGCAACTGTTTCAACAGGATGGCCACCACCCAAACAAACTTGGTTCAAGAGTGCTAAAAGACAATATCTACTTCTCCCTCCGTCATCCTTCTGCAATAAGTGCCAATCCACTCTACCTGAATGGCACACAGACACCTGGATACAGTATGAATGACCACAGGATTTCACTTCAGCACCTGAATGGGCATGCGGTTGACACATCACACAAGGACAATGATAACACCACTCAGCCACAACAACCTCTGCTCACGGACACAATCTCAGCTGAGCCCTGCCCACAGAGCTCACCACAGACAGACTGTGACATACTAGCACTGCTCCAAGATTCAGCACCCAAGGACGACTTTCTGGAAAACAGCGAGGGAAACCAGGACAGCATATTAAAGCCTCCAACAACACCAGAGCAACAGCCCCTCTCACCAGACAGTTTATCCATCTCTCCAGCATCTCCACTTTTGTGCTTCTCAGAGAAAATGGAAGAACTGGTGTATGCTGGAACTAGACTATCCCACTCTTTTGCTGCAAGCCCCCAGATACCAACCAAAAAACGGCAGGCCCCACAACCACCAAAGCCTGCAGGCCCAGCTCGCCCTCCCCCTCCTCCTGCGAGAGCTCTTCGGCCTCTGCCACAGCGCCAGGGCACACACCCTCCTCCACCGGCTCGAGGTGAACCAAAAACAACTGATACCAGCTCTCATTGATATGTGTCGGGTCCCCGCTACGATAACAATAACTTTCTCAAATGTTTACAGAACAAGCGGGAACCCAGTGTGCCTGTATCTTTATCTTTCTCTATTGCTGTTCGATTACATGATAGAAAGTCTAAGGCCCTCAAAAGCCGTACCGCAAACCCATTTAATCTGGTGCCTATTACACGCCAAACCAAGATTGCTGTGGGGACAAAAAGTAAGACTGTTAAGTTAGCACTTTTAAACATCCGCTCACTTAAAAATAAATCACTTCTAGTCAATGACTTAATAACCACATACAACCTGGATTTTATGTTGCTAAATGAAACTTGGCTAGAAGACAGCTGCAGTGCAACAGTCCTCAATGAAACAGCCCCTCCTAACTTTACTTTTATGAGTGTCTGCAGAGCTGTAAGAAGAGGTGGAGGTTTAGCTGCTCTTTTTAAAGCTGTCTATCAATGTAAGCAAATATCATTTGGGAATTACCCTTCTTTCGAATATCTGGGTATTGTGTTAAAAGGTGCTCCACGCATTTTACTTATCATTGTATACAGGCCTCCAAAATACTCTCCAGCCTTTGCTGAAGACTTTACAGAACTGTTATCAACAATTTCCTCAGAGTTTGACCGTTTTGCTATTGCTGGAGATTTTAACATTCACATAGATAATGCAGAAACCAATATGGCAAAAGAAATCAAAACTGTTTTAAAAACTTTTGATCTGACTCAGCATGTACATGCACCCACACATAATCGTGGACACACTCTAGATTTACTTATCAGTAAGGGTCTAAACATTTCATCGATTGTTATTAAGGACGTAGCACTGTCTGATCATTTTTGTATTTTCTTTGATATATTGATCTCTCCTGCCATTGAAGCTAGATCTGTGTCTGTCAAGAAGAGATGCTTAAATGAGAACACTAGTGTACTATTTATGAAGGCTATATCTTTAACACCAAGCATATCTGCTGACTCTGTTGATTTTCTTCTTGATTCTTTTAACTCAAAAGTTAAGAGTGTAATTGATGATATTGCTCCTGTAAAAGTCAGGAGAAAAAATGGCAGACAGAAAGCACCTTGGAGAAACTCAACAGCAGTGCAAAATATGAAAAGACAATGCAGAAAAGCAGAGCGCATGTGGCGGAAGACAAAACTTGAAGTCCATTATAACATCTACAAAGACAGCATCCATGCTTTCAATAAGGAACTAGGCAAAGCTAGACAGACTTTCTTCTCAAATATTATAAACAGCAATATAAACAACACACGCACTCTTTTTGCTACTGTAGAGAGACTGACAAACCCCCAAGCCAGATTCCCAGTGAAATGCTCTCAGACAGCAAGTGCAGTGAGTTTGCTTCTTTCTTCTCTGAGAAAATCAATAATATCAGAAAGGTGATCAGCACATCCTTGAGCCGCACTGGGGTCAGACAGATCAGACAACAGCCTGAGAAAGTAGTCACTATGTCTGATTTCAAAGAAATTGATGGCAAAATTTTGGAAGAAATCGTACAGCACCTTAAAACATCAACCTGCGCCCTTGACGCACTTCCCACATCTTTCTTCAAAACTGTTACACAGCTTAAAAGCAGATCTCCTAGAAGTGGTAAATGCCTCACTTCTCTCTGGGAGTTTTCCGAACTCCCTGAAAACTGCAGTTGTCAAGCCCCTCCTGATAAAGAGCAATCTGGATAAGACCATATTAAACAACTATAGACCGATCTCAAATCTTCCTTTCATAGGCAAGATAATTGAAAAAGTTGTCTTCAATCAGCTGAACAAATTCTTAAGCTCGAATGGATACTTTGACTACTTTCAATCTGGTTTCCGACCGCATCACAGCACAGAGACAGCGCTCATAAAGATAATAAACGATATTCGCTTAAATACTGACACAAGCAAATTATCAGTTCTAGTACTACTCGACCTCAGTGCTGCATTTGACACTGTCGATCACAACATACTTCTTGACAGGCTGGAAAACTGGGTCGGGCTTTCTGGGATAGTCCTAAAATGGTTCAGGTCATACTTAGAAGGGAGAGGTTATTATGTGACTATAGGAGAGCATAGGTCTGAGTGGACATCTATGACATGCGGAGTCCCTCAAGGCTCAATTCTTGCGCCACTCTTATTCAACCTGTACATGCTCCCAATGAGCCAAATAATGAGAAAGAACCAAATCTCTTACCACAGCTATGCAGACGACACACAGCTCTACTTAGCCCTATCGCCTAACGATTACAGCCCCATTGACTCCCTTTGCCAATGCATTGATGAAGTAAACAATTGGATGTGCCAAAACTTTCTTCAGTAAAACAAAGACAAAACTGAAGTCATTGCGTTTGGAAACAAAGATGAAGTTCTCAAGGTGAACGCTTACCTTCAGTCTAGGGGTCAAACAACTAAAAATCAAGTCAGGAATCTGGGTGTGTCTCTAGAGTCAGACCTTAGTTTCAGTAGTCATGTCAAAGCAATAACTAAATCAGCATACTATCATCTGAAAAATATTGCAAGAATTAGATGCTTTGTTTCCAGTCAAGACTTAGAGAAACTTGTGCATACTTTCATCACCAGCAGGGTGGATTACTGTAATGGACTCCTCACTGGCCTTCCTAAAAAGACCATTAGACAGTTGCAGCTCATACAGAACGCTGCTGCCAGGATTCTGAGCAGAACCAGAAAATATGAACACATCACACCAGTCCTCAGGTCTTTACACTGGCTGCCAGTTACATATAGAATTGATTTTAAAGTTTTATTACTGGTATATAAATCATTCAATGGCCTAGGACCTCAATACATTGCAGATATGCTCACTGAATATAAACCCAACAGATCACTCAGATCACTAGGATCACATCAGCTAGAAATACCAAGGGTTCACTCTAAGCATGGTGAGTGTGCTTTTAGCTACTATGCCAGCCGTAGCTGGAATCAGCTTCCAGAAGAGATCAGATGTGCTCCTACAGTAGTCACATTCAAATCCAGACTCAAAACACATCTGTTTACCTATGCATTTACTGAATGACCACTGTGCCACTGCTCGTCCGACTGTTTGTACTGTATTTTATTTAATGTTTTAATTATTCTGATTTTATTTGATTATTTCTGTATTTTATCTTTTATTCTACACTGTTTTAATTTTTCTGATTTCTTTTGTTTTAATTTATTCTATGTAAAGCACTTTGAATTACCATTGTGTATGAAATGTGCTATATAAATAAACTTGCCTTGCCTTGCCTATTTTAAGGATGATGTCGTTTAAAGTTGGCAGCAAGGCATTTGAATGGCTTTGCCATGCATACTTGGCTCTCTCGAAACACTAAAGACGAGGATGCACTTCTGCCGGGCTGTGTTTCTGCATCTATTTTATGGATGATGTCGTTTAAAGTTGGCAGCAAGGTCATTGAAGGGCTTTGACATGCGCACTTGGCTCTCTCGAAACACTAAAGACGTCAAACGACGAGGATGGGGTTCGAACCCATGTATGCAGAGCACAATGTATTAGCAGTCCATCGCCTTAACCACTCAGCCACCTCGTCACTCGCCTGACTGCCTGCTGGGCTGTGGTGTGTTTCTGCATCTATTTTATGGATGAAGTCATTTAAAGTTGGCAGCAAGGTCATTGAATGGCTTTGACATGCGCACTTGGCTCTCTCGAAACACTAAAGACATCAAACAACGAGGATGGGATTCGAACCCACGCGTGCAGAGCACAATAGATTAGCAGTCCATCGCCTTAACCACTCGGCCACCTCATCACGACTCTTCTGTTGTCGGAATCGGTAGTTTGGTGCTTTTCAACCGCTCTCATTAACATGACAGAGATAAAGTTCACAATAATGTGTTGTAAAAGGTTGGGCTGATGAGAGAGGTAACCCTTCGACTGACCTGTAAGGAGCATTGGGTTCTATCAACTGTGTTGATAGAGGGAGATGTGCTTACGTTTCTTTTATGTGCTGCTTCTGCTTTGTTGGAAAGAACCTAGAGAGAACGCCTGGGTCAAGAAAATGGCAGCCTAGCTTGCATTGGACCTCTCTCAGAATATGTTTGCAGTGTCCTTGCACTCTTCATTATCCTACCCAACCTTGTAGGGGGCTCGTCGAATCGATCCCGAACTCAAACATGGTTGGCAGCAAGGTCATTGAATGGCTTTGACGTGCGCACTTGGCTCTCTCGAAACACTAAAGACGTCAAACGTCAAACGTCAAACAAATTCGCCATGAGTGGAACCCCTGCGGTTGACCTGTTCACTAGGGTCTCTGTCAAATTAAACACCAAGGATGGGACTCAAACCCATGCACGCAGAGTAAAATGGCAGAATTAGCAGTCAATCGCCTTTTTCCGCAGCTATTTTAAGGATGATGTCGTTTAAAGTTGGCAGCAAGGTCATTGAAGGGCTTTGACATGCGCACTTGGCTCTCTCGAAACACTAAAGTCGTCAAACGACGAGGACGGGATTCGAACCCACGCATGCAGAGCACAATAGATTAGCAGTCCATCGCTTTAACCACTCGGCCACCTCGTCACTCGCCTGACTGCCTGCTAGGCTGTGGTGTGTTTCTGCATCTATTTTATGGATGACGTCATTTAAAGTTGGCAGCAAGGTCATTGAATGGCTTTGACATGCGCACTTGGCTCTCTCGAAACACTAAAGACGAGGATGGGATTCGAACCCACGCGTGCAGAGCACAATAGATCAGCAGTCCATCGCCTTAACCACTCGGCCACCTCGTCACGACTCTTCCGTTGTCGGAATCGGTAGTTTGGTGCTTTTCAACCGCTCTCATTAACATGACAGAAATAAAGTTCACAATAATGTGTTGTAAAAGGTTGGGCTGATGAGAGAGGTAACCCTTCGACTGACCTGCAAGGAGCATTGGGTTCTATCAACCGTGTTGATAGAGGGAGATGTGCTTACGTTTCTTTTGTGTGCTGCTTCTGCTTTGTTGGAAAGAACCTAGAGAGAACGCCTGGGTCAAGAAAATGGCAGCATAGCTTGCATTGGACCTCTCTCAGAATTTATTTGCAGTGTCCTTGCACTCAACATTATCCTACCCAACCTTGTAGGGGGCTCGTCGAATCGATCCCGAACTCAAACATGGTCTTGGAGTTTGAGCGTTATAAATCCGCCCCTTTGCTACCTGGATACCCATAAGTCTCTCCCCCCAAAATTACGAAACGAGTGCACTTTTTGTTCTTTGAGTGAAGAGAGAACAATGAATAAACCTTTATGTGCATATCATTTATGTTGCCTTTGGCTTGCTCAGTTGGGGATTTTCAAATTAATTAACCAAGCATTAATACCATTGATCAGCCCTACCAAACGTGGATGTTTTTTCACTAAGAAACAAACATTATGTTATTTGATTGATATTGTGAAGCTGCTTTGATGCAATTTATATTGTGAAAAGCGCTATATAAATACACTTGACTTGACTTGACTTGACTATTAGGGCGTCTCGGAGAGGGCTTCTCCGGCCACCTGGACTTCTTGCTTGATTAAGATCTTTTTGAGGCTCACGAGTTTGAGCTGGGAGTGTGGGGGTGTATCAGCTTACACTCTTACATGCCCCTAAAGGTGTTGTAGTATACATGAAAGAGTTTATGTTTTTGATTGTCACGTGATCATGGCGGGGGGTCATGGGATTACGTAGGAATGTGAATATTAGTCACCTGTTCACTGATTAAGTTAGGTGAGAGTGGGTGAGCAGGGGCGATGTATTCTTTGTTGACCACTAAACTTTGTACCATCAAGAAACATCAGCCAGCAATAAAGAATTGCTAGTAAAAGATCATTTGCCTCATCGATGTTGTATTTATGCGTCAAAAGTGCATAAGTCCCTGTCTTAGTCTCTCATCGGTATCATCATTTGGATTCAGTAGCCGCTATATTCTGTCAACAAAGAACATTTTCAGTGGAGGCGCCAAACGGATTAAGTTCGCATCGCACCACGGAGGACAGGATTCTGCTCAATTAAAAGGAAAGGAATTCTACAGCCGCAGAAGTTGAAACGCCAGCGAAACTTGATCAGCAAAGCTCCGAAGAGAAGCAAGCAAACAATCACCGCATAGGTAAGCCTGTTGGGCTTTGTTCTAATCAGCTGTGCAGTATTGGATTGCGTACAGATTGAATTGTGTTCGTCGCTGTCTATCCATTGGGGATGATCGCGCGGTTGTGTTATTGTTTGTTGTTTGGCTTCAGTTGAGTTTGCACAGAGCTCTGGTGTTTAAATCTTATCGTTGGCGATCCGTTTGTGTTGAAAAATAATGTCGCGATGTTGACGGCGTTTGTTTACATGTCGCTGATGCTGTGATGTTGGAGGATTTGAATGATTATCGAACATTGTAGACTTGTGAGAACTCAAACATTAGTGAAGTGAGTGTTGATGACGTCACTGGCTTTGAAATGGATTACGGTAAAAGAGAAACTAAACTTACTGCAAAGGCCTTGGCGAACAAAATTGAAAGTTTGCAAATGAAACGAAAATCAAATGTAAACAAAATTAAGAGCCAGATACCAGAGATGAAAAATCTGATGAAAAGAAAGGAAAATACCTCCCAGGTGCAAATTAAGTTTAAAACTCTTGTTCAGCTTGGTGAAGATGCCAGCATGATGCATGACATGGTGATTCCTTTACTTCCTAAAGATGAACAGGAAAAACAAAATGAATGGTTTTGGAGTTGTAACAACATTTAGTTTTACTTTAAATTACCTCAAATTATATATAGGGAATTTTAATAATTAATCATGAATATGATTAATATATTGCATATTACAGTTAAATTATCGAAGTTGAAAATAGATTGATTGTACACACGAATGATCAATCACAACGAATTATAATTCCTCATTCATATGTCAATGGTCCATTTTCAGATCGATTATATGAGATAACCTTTAATGGAGTTAATTTAGCTATCAAACTGTTTGTCCAGCAAATGGCCGTAAGATTAACTTATCAACTTCTCAACAAAGTCATCCCTTCTTATAAACTCCAAGAAATATCAATTTTCTGGCCGTGAACATTAATTTTCCTGTGTTTATAAAATTAGACTACGCAACGTAGTCAATAATGAAAGCTTTGTAGCTATGATCGAGATTTCATTGACTTTGTAAAATGAGCATTTTAGACAGAAGGCAATCAAGAATATAATGGTTTTAATAGTTGGACTAATAATACATCGAACTACAATTCACACAGAATATATGTATATACACCCGAAACAAACAAAACGAAAAACATTACAAACACGAATTAAAATAGGATGAGAGAGAAAGATAAAAATGAGAGTATAAATAATTCAGACTAAGTTCATTTCTGGTGAAATGAACAAAGGAAAAACAAACTTAAACAAAAGAAAAGAAGAGGAAAGATCCCCCAGGGCGGGGATCACGAGTATGATGGTTACATCGGATCGAAGGAGAGGGAAGAGTCCAGTCAAAAGTCGAAGTTCCCTCGAAGAAGGGAGTTCTCCCAAAGATGCAGTTCTTTCTCCCCCCTCCTTACTTCTCACTACTCCTCAAAGATCCCAAAACTAAACATGAGGTGCTTGGTGGTCTTCTTTAAAGACACTTCTGTTTACGCCTCCTCTGGCGTGAATGCACCAATCAGCTTGGAGAAAAGTGTGCGGATAAGTGTTCCTTTGTTCCCTCGAGATCGACTTTGCATGTTTCATGACCATGATGTAAAAATGCGTTCAATTTTACTCCAGAGATGATAAAACATAGTAACATACATTTTACGGTTTGCACCTATATATATATGGTTTGGTCAGATCAAGAGGATTCTAAAGGTGTGAAGAACGACATACAAACATTATAGGAAAACACAGTTACATTAAAAATGCATCTAAAAGCACCTCTGTTCATTTAGAATTATAATACGATCACATCTAACCCCAATGGAACATGGGCAAACATAAAAACATATCGAATATATCATAGTACAAGTCTCTCAATTGAGGAGATTGGAGAAAAAGTCCTTGTGTGTGTGTGTGTGTGTGTGTACTGTGAACGTGGCTGGGTCATTCGTTGGTGAAGATGTGGTGAACTTTTGCTCACCCCCCTCCCGGGCAATGATATGTGTGTGCGTATTCTTTGAATTGATGAGTTTTAAGTCTGGTTACAATGACCAGTGTGGTTCATCACACAAGGTTGTCTGTGTTTGTGAGGTGTCCTGCAGAGGGGACACCACGGGATCTCCGGACAGAGAGGCGCTCCTGTTGGGTCACATGTGGTAAGACAGAGGACCCTGTGATTACTTATCAGCCAAAAACGCCGCGGGGGCACTTCTGGCATCGGTCATTTAATTAAGTCCCATCGCCATTTGCTTGTGTGTGAATCAGTAACTTAAAAATTCTCATGACATCTCCATTCTTCAGATTGTGAAAGAAACAGGAGTGTTTACTTAATTGGAGACTTAGTTGATTAAAACCACATGATTGCGCTGATCATCTGATTATTGCTACAACATGTAGTATATTACAATATATTACAATATTACTTCTGTAGCCTCCTCTACATACACATCTGTATGGAAAATTGACAACAATAACTGGCTCAAACAGAATTGACAAATAAATGAGTGTTAACAGGAAATGGAGCGCGTAGAATAACACAACTTTAGGGAGAAGAAAATAAATTAAAGTTAAAATAAAATAAATAAACAATAAATAAAATGACAGAGGATAAATAAAAGTCAATTAAGGGGCTTCAGTTACGATCTTTTACTGTCTATGGTTACGCTACGGATCGTGTAGTGTCGAACAACAACTGCCGTAAATGGTTTCGACATCAGACAGGAAGGAGATGCGTTTTCGCACATGCGCAGTACAGATCGTGTTTCCGGTACGGATCGATTAGCGACTGGTACTCGATCCGTACCGGAAACACGATCTGTACTGCGCATGTGCGAAAACGACGTTTTTCTGCCACTTCCTGTCATCGTCAATGTTTTTACGACAACGTCACTGTCACTACTCGATCCGTACTTTACTGTCACGATTTGTACTGTACTGTGCTGCATGTGCCAAAAAAACATGGATTCTTTTGCGTTTGAAACGCTCGTCTGCAAATTTTATCATCAAAGGTATCTATGACAAGCAAGGTTTAGACTAATCCAGGATTAGGCCTTCAATTGTGTTGTGTAACAAAATATCGTGTCACAATATATCGTAATACAAAAATGCAACAATACGTTTCGTGGATAGTGACAATACGTATCGTGGATAGTTCACCCAAAATAAAAATTGTGTGAGGAAAAAAAAAATGTTTTCAGAGTTTTTGTGCAAGTACTACATTTAATTGCAATATAATGTTAATATGATTATAATGTATAATAATGCAATGGGTAATATTTGTGGGTCCTGATAATGCCAAACTAATATGTTAGCAGAATGTTAAGCATATTTGTCTAAAATAATTCAGTATTTTCAGCTTGAGCTTCAGAATCATGAATATTTTTATTCTGGTGGCACCATTGTCCTCGGATTACAAGCACCAAGTCCAAACCTATTCATTTAAACCCACAATCTTTTATAATATTTCTTGGGAGTAATATCGTAAGCGTGAGTTCAGTATCGTGATGTATCGAATCGTGAAATGAGGGTATTTTGTTGCTTCAGTTAAACCTGTCAGATATCAGATAGTAATATGATATTTTTCTATTTACTTTGAACTTCAACTCTTTCAGACGTTTTCTTTTCTCCTTTTAGAGCAGACGACAGACTCTTCTACATCGGCCCCAGTATGCAGAATATAGTGGTGGTCAAAATTAATGTCACCCCTGGTAAATATGGTCAAAAATGGCTGTAAAAAATATATGTGCATTGTTTATCCTTTTGATCTTTCATTCAAAAAAATCACAAAAATCTAACCTTTCATTGAATTGAAAGAATTGAAAGTGGGAGGTAAATAACATTATGAAATAAATGTTTTTCTCCAAAACACGCTGGCCATAATTATTGGCACCCTGTTATTAAATCCTTTTTGCAACCTCCTTTTGCCCAGACAACAGCTCTGAGTTTTCTTCTATAATGCCTGATGAGTTTGGAGAACAACTGAGAGGAGATCAGGAACATTCCTCCATACAGATTCTCTCCAGATCCTGCAATTCACAAGTTCATGTTGGTGCTTCTTCTCTTCAGTTCACCCCACTCATCTTCTATAGGGTTCAGGTCAGGGGACTGGGACGGTCATGGCAGAAGTGCCATTTTGTGCTCAGTGACCCAGTTTTGTGTTGATTTTGATGTTTGTTTTGGACCGTTGTCCTGATCGAAGATCCAACTACTGCCCGTTATAAGATTTCTAGCAGAGGCCGTCAGGTTTAGATTTTTTTATCTGTTGGTATTTGCTAGAATCCATAACTCTTAAAAATAAAGGTTCCAAAATAGGGGTCATAGAAGAACCATTTTGGTTCCCAAAAAACCTTTTAGTGAATCGTTCTAAAAATAACCATTTTCTGAGATGATTTGGCCGCTCATTCCACCTAGTGTCAGTTCAAAAATCCAAAAGTCAATTTTTTATTAACTTTGAGAAAGGTTTGTGTAAGATAAATCATCATTCTTTTAAATTTAATGTAATGATTCTTTATCTGCGTCAATGACTCCTTAAAGAACCATTTTGTTCCACAAAAGTTTATTTATAGTGGAAAAAGGTTCTTTAGATTGTTAATATGTTTAAAAAATGGTTCTTTTTAGAACGATTCACTAAAAGTTTTTTTGAGAACCAAATTGGTTCTTATATACTCACTCAAACTTTCCTCCTCACCGTGCATTAAGACAATATAGACACACGTCCACTTCCTGGCAGATTCATCTTTAGTTGATTGGAACTTTTTAATTATTGCCCCGATGTTCAAAATGGGGATTTTCAATTCTTTAGCTTTTTTCTTACAGCCACTTTCTATTTTTTAATGCTCAACAATCTTTTGCTGCACATCAGAACTATATTCTTTGGTTTTACTCATTGTGATGGATGATTAAGGGAATTTGGCCTTTGTGTTTACTCTTATTTAAACTCATAGCTAAACAATTGCATGTTCCCAGTCAGTGTGCTAAAAAAGGGTACTTGTAAAAAATTCTAGGGGTGCCAATAATTGTGGCCAACATGTTTTGAAGAAAAACATTTATTTCATAATGTAATTTACCCCCCACTTTCAATTATTTTACTTCAATGAAAGGTTAGATATGAATAAATAAAGTTATCCTGTGTGTTTCTGTGTGTTTTCTTGAGTGCAGACATTTGTTGTTAAAATATGCTGAAATAAGTAGAACAAACCTTTACAAAATGAAATACTACATGTAGTAATATTGTAAATATTACAATATTACTTCTGTAGAGGAGGCTGATCGCACACTACAATACTGCCCAGACTTAATGCACATCTGTATGTAAAATTGACAACAATAACTGGCTTAAACAATTGACAAAAATATGAGTGTTAACAGGAAACGGAGCAAGTAGAATAACACAACTTTAGGGAGAAGAAAATAAATTAAAGTGAAAATAAATAAACAATAAATAAAATGACAGAGGATAAATAAAAGTCATTAAGGTGCTTCAGTTACGATCTTTTACTGTCTATGGTTACGCTACGGATCGTGTAGTGTCGAACAACGACTGCCGTAAATGGTTTCGACATCAGACAGGAAGGAGACGTGTTTTCGCACATGCGCAGGACAGATCGTGTTTCCGGTACGGATCGTTTTTTTTTTTTTTTTTTTTTTTGACAATACATACCTTCATTATCAAAACAATTTAAACATATTTCATAAACACAATAAATAAATAAATAAATAAATACATAGAACATAAAATAACACAACACAGAGGTCTACTCAGTTATCAAAATGTGCATAAGTCTGTAAACCTCCAAGGCCTGTCTCGTCCCTACACTCCTCAAAGCTCCCCTATACAGGGCCAATTCCTTCATAAAAACCAAAATCAAAGGCCTTACCTTCATAAATCTACATTTATGAATAAACTGTTTAGCCAAAATAATTACACTGTTATACATCAAGTCTCTTTTTTTTATCATTCAATATAACCCCAAATCTAATCTCACAAAACTTTAACACTGGTGCTTGAGAGTCCTTTTCAAATATCCACTCTTGGACCGAACCCCAAAAGGATTTTATATATTTACAATCAGAAAACAAATGCTCTAAAGTCTCCATCTCCAAATCACAGAAAGTACAATTATTCTTATCAATATTAAACCTTTGTTTCAGAAACACATTACAGGGATAAATATCATTTAATATTTTAAAATGAGTTTCTTTAGCTTTTGGTGGGATAGGAAGAGTGAGGTATCTGGTTCTTAATATACTTATAATTTCTTTAGAATGATCTTTTAGTATATTTTTTTCTTTTTAATGGTAAAGGGAAAAGTTCAGAGGTAAGGACGCCCCTTATAGCTTTATTTGCACATGTTCTCTCCTTAAAGTCCATTTCGCCTATATAAAGTGCCGGCATCCGCGCTTCAACAAGCTCATAAGCCAACATGCCTCTAACCAAGTTCCCCATTGCCTGTGGAATTGCCTTAATAACCATTGAAAATTGTTTCTTCGTACACTTCACATTAAATGTATTAGTGAATACATTGTAATTCAAAAAAATTCCCACTTGAATCCATCAAATGTAGAATAGACCAGACACCCCTCTCCACCCACTCACAGTGACATAAAGATTTTCCTTTAACCAAAATACATCTATTATTCCATATGGGACTACTATGTGGAGTGAAGTTGTGTTGATAAATCATTTTACAATACAGGAGGACCTGCTCATGAAATTTGGACAGCTTAATAGGAAGTTTAGCCACGCAGAAATCACATCGTAATAAAAAAATCAATCCCCCCACACTTGTCAAATATTTTAGAAGGAATATTAAACCAGAAGCCCTCACTATTTTGTATGAATTTCTGTAACCATTTGAGTTTTATCACTCCATTCATAGCCTCATAGTCAATCACATTTAAACCCCCTTCTTCTAGCGATTTTACAACATCTCCTTTTCTTAAATAGTGATGTCTATTTTTCCAAATGAAGTTAAAATTAGTTTGATTCATTGATTTAATTAAATTATTAGGGATGGCTAGAGAAAATGCAGGGTACATAACTCTAGATAATGATTCTATTTTAGTACTTAACACCCTTCCGAAAATAGATAAACCCTCTGGGGCCAAGAGTTAAGTATAGATTTACTTTTTTTTTATGCCAACCTCAATATTTTGTTCTTCTCAGTTTTTTCTGTCTCTGGTTATCACTACCCCTAAATATTTCACTTCCGTTTTAACTGGAATACCATACAGATCCATTAGAGGGTGTTCATGTATAGCCATTAGTTCACATTTCTTTAAATTTAACTGTAATCCAGATGCTGTAGAGAACCCCTTAATCTTCTCAATAATGAGAGGGATCTGTTCTGAACGTTTGAGGAAGACAGTAGTATCATCTGCCGGCTGAGTTATACATAGATAATTACCTAGCACATGTAAAGGCTCTATGTCAGGGCTGTTTTTTTTTTTTTTTATAAAAATCGCCAATAATTCTGCAACTAAAATAAATAATAAAGGGGAGAAAGGACATCCCTGCCGAATCCCTCGTTTAACCTCAAATCTTCTTGACGTTCTTTGTGGAAGAGAAACTGAGCTATTAATATCTTTATATATCATATTAACCACCTTAATAAATTCTGACCCAAACCCAAAATGCTCTAAAGTTTTCATTATAAATGGATGTTCAACTGAGTCAAAGGCCTTGTAAAAATCTAAAAACAATATGAAACCTTTGTCCTCGATAAAGTCCTTGTAATCTAGTAAATCAAGAACCCGCCTAATGTTGTTGTGTATAGATCTGTCTTTAAGAAATCCTGACTGAGTTTCACTAATTATCTGTCCCATGCCCTCTTTCAACCGATTAGCAAAAATCCGTGTAAATAATTTGTAATCCACATTTAATAAAGTTATTGGCCTCAGGTTATCAATATATCTTTTGTCCTTTCCAGGTTTGGGTAACAAAGTAATAATACCTTATTTCATGGTCGTCATCAAATTATTGTTTTCAGTACATTCTTTTAGGGCATTAAATAATAATTCTTTTATATCTTCCCAGAAAAATTTATAAAAGTTTGAGGTTAAACCATCTTGACCCGGGGATTTGCCTATTGACATTTGCTTTAAAGCTAAATCCAACTCCTTCATACTAATCACAGAGTCACATCTTTCTTTATAATCTGTCTCAATTTGAGGAATATATTGCTTAATGCTTTCAAGAAATAATAATGAATGCTCCTCTGAATGGGATGAAGAGTATAATTTAGAGAAGAATTTATATATTTCTTCAGAAATTGCTTTTGTGTCAGAGCATTCTGTATTATTCATCAATGGGACATTTATTTTATTTCTCTCCTGTCTCCTCCTTTCAAGTCCAAAAAAATACGAGGTATTCCTTTCCCCCTGTTCTATCCATTTTGCTCTGGATCTGACATAAGCACCTTCCGCTTTATGGATGAATAAATTATCTAACCTGGCTTGTAAACTTAATAACGTGGCTTTATCTTCCTCTAACAATTCACTTTTTTTTTTACAAACATCATTAATTACTCTTATATCCATAGATATTAATCAAAATTGCAAACGACCCCTCCAAATTCACGACCATGGCAATCCAGTGACCATCTTTATCACATTTGAATGTAACTACCTTATCGGGAATCCCCGGAGACATATTGCCACGCTCCCAGATCTATTACTGCCGTGGGAAAAAAAGATCTCGTCTCCCCACTGGTTCTTCCAAAAGGTAGTGTCCTCTTCACACGAATGAGTTGCTTTAAGTCCTTTTCAAAACAGAAAGATTGCTGTGCGCTTTACATTGTCCTTTAGACCTCTTGCATTTAAAGATAGAAAAGAAAGTTCTGACTTCAACAAGAACATATACGCTAAAGAGAGAAAAAAAGAAGAAAAAAAAACTAAACCAATAACTTTAACTGTTAACACACAGCTTTTTGTGATGAACTTAGAACCAGCCTCTTTAAGTGCAAGCTCCACTCAGCGGTTCCTGTTAAGAAAAGAAAATGTCTTTCCCCCTCTGTCATTTCCTAAGTCCTTAAACATCCCCTGTAGGATATGCCCGTGACCACACTAGATCTTCTGCCCAATAATGAATCCATAGGGACCTCTGAAATAAGCCTTCTTCCCAGCCTTCCTCGCCTCTTGTATCTGAGGCCAGAGAGCTTCTCTCGCCTGCTTGTCTTCCCTTGTTAAATCTTCAGTGAAGCGAACGCCCAGCTCCTTGCATGTTTCCGACTCCTTCGTCATTCTCCATATACCATCTCGGTGTTGACGTTTCACAAACTGGACAATGACCTGGCGTGTTCTCTTCTCTTCCTTTCTCCCGACCCTATGAGTCGTGTCTACTATATCCTCCATCTTCTGTGCCCAGTGCGGTGCTACCTTCTTAAGTAGAGTGATCACCTCCTCTCTTGTGTTTTCATTCATCGTTTCTTTAATGCCTTTTATCCTCAGGTTCCACCTTCTGCTGTACCTTTCATGCTCCCCCGTTCTCTCTTTGAGCTCCGAGTTTTCTTTTTTCAACGCTGCCACTTTCTCTTCCAAGGTCGACACTTTACTCTTACATTCTTTGAGTTCTGCTGCATTGAACTCCAGTGCTTTAGCCAGGTTACCAATCATTGCGCTGTTCTCTCTAATCTGAGCGTTAATAACTTCCAGCTGCTTTTCCTGTTTGTCAAATCTGGTGCCCAGAGTGTTTATTGCATCCAGAATTGCCGACCCTAAAAGTTCTTCGTTTGGCCTCACCCATTTTCGAGCCGGGGAAGTGTCCGTTAATGAGTTATCCTGAGGGTCCTCCAGCTCGCAGAAGTGTCTTTTATCCTTCCCGGCGTTCGTTGTTTCCATGGCTTCCAGCGAGTAGTCATGGTGAAACAGCGCTTCTGTGACATTAGCCTTTGGGCTAGCGTTGGTTTTTGCCGTCATTTCCATCCCTTTGTCACTTGAAACTTTTTCTTTTACTTTCTTTGGCATTCCGACAAATATCCTATCACTTCAGTGAGGGGGACTATTCCGTATTTAACCCTTTTGAGGAACTTAAGTACGAGCTCTTAAAAAGCCGTCTGCTCAGTCCGCCATCTTGCCGCGCCCCGGTACGGATCGAGTAGCGACAGCGACAATGCCACTTACTCAATCCTCAATACAACTATAACCAAGATGGCGGCCGAGTGGCATGACTTGCCTAAAAGGACTTTGGTATAACACACCGTTGCCATGAAAAATTTAGCGTTGCCATGGACGCAGGATTCTAACCATAGAGACGGAACGGGCTGTTTTCTTTGGCGGAAGCAATGCAATCGTTTTTAAATCAATAAACTCCATTTTAAATCAATATTTTGTGTAAAATTATTGATTTATTTGGTAGGTAGCCATGTAATATGTAGGATAATGGAGAGCAAGGCGGTTGTTATATACAACCCCGACAGGCTGATCAGGACCCCGACGCGAAGCGGGGCGAAAACGAGACAATAATACGATAACTAAATAAAAACTAGTTTTTATCATTAAAAACATTTTTGTCTAGTTTTTATTCGTTGACGAAAATCTATTGACATTTTCGTCAACGAATAAAAACTACACAAAAATGTTTGATGGTGACGATTTTGGGAAGCGATCCAGTCAGAACTGATGTCCTGCGTTTGTGGTAGATGCGCACATTTGTACAGTAACATGCGGATCTAACCAGCGGCACACGGGTTGACATGCGCTGGATGTCTCATAAACGTTAGAAAAATGTAAACGTCTGGGAAATAAGTAGAGCAGACACATAGATCTGAATAAGAGTGACGCAACAAAACCAAAAAAACAATAACAAATAACAACAAACAGCAGTAAGGGCTAGCGCAAAATGCGGCACTTGCATCTCGAAGCGGCACTTCCGGCGGCATCTCCAGCAGCCACAACTCTCTTTGGCACCTGCCGGTGCGGCAGCATCTCCCGTAATCACTATTTTTTATTTTATTAACTGCATTTTGACAGTTAGCACTTAACGGAGTAATAAGTTGTTAATAAAGTTTTGAGTTTCTGATTCTCCATTACATCAGAGAAAGCTGCAATTGTTTTGAGTAGCCTGGCTATGTGTATAAATCTCCTGCAAGAAGTGTCAATATTCATGTTTCAGAAAATGCTGTTTATTACATATTAATTTAAAATGTTATTAAATGTGAATATAAACGAAATGAGTTCAGTTAATACAGAAATGAGTTTCTGATGTACTGCACAATTCTGATATTAAATCAAATAAGCTGTACAAAGCTGAAATTGCGGCATCTCCAACAGCCAATACTTTCTCCGGCTGTGGCTGCGGCCAAAGTCCGAGTAAGTGTGATGATGATTTTGAAGGATGCCTCAGGTTGCGCTAACATTGGAGACTCTTGAGCCCTTTTCTAAAGCCTCAGGTCTTCGCCTCAACATAAACAAATGTGAGTTCCTCCCAGTTGGTAATTGTCTGGAGTCCTTCATTTGCAATATTCCTGTGAGAGAGAGTGTTACTTATTTGGGAGTTAAAATAATCAAAGATGATCAAATTAGATGCCCTTCCAATCTTCTTCCGATTATTGAAAAGACACGCAAGGTATTGAACCTTTGAGATTTATCACTCAAAGGCAGAGTTCTGCTCACTAAAGCATCTCTCGATTATCTCAATCCATCTCCGGTGACAAACACATGCAAACTAAATGACGGTGTGTTGACAAAATAACTGGAAAAACAAAATTAATTATATTAAAAAATCAGTAATGCTGAATTCATATGATAAAGGTGGTTTGAATTTTATTGATTCTAAACAGTAACTTTAAAATAAATTGGATAAGACGATATCTTCAAAACTCTTCATCTATTTGGAATATAATTCCTCCGTTTATTTGTTTCTCATGAGGGTGGCTTAGAATGTCTTTTGATGTGTAATTATAAAATTGGAAAACTTCCAATCAAACTTTCTACATTTTACCAACAAGTACTTGCTAACTGGAGTCTTATTTATACACAACCTCTTGCACACTCAACTTCTTACACATACATGCACACTCTCTGTCTGTCCTCCTAGCCTGAACATACCTCTGTCGGGAATATCTGTTTCTCCGGGTTAAAGCCGAACAATTATACAGTTAGATCCTTGTTTTTAAGAGATATTGTTTCTACGCCTTATATTATTTTCTACTGGAACAGTTTCTTTAATTATGTAAATTGGACTCAAGTTTGGTCATTACCTCAAAAATTCCTTCTTACAAATAAGGTTAAGGAAATATCATATAAATTAATTCATAGAGTTTATCCTATAGGTATTCCTACAGAAATGTAAAATTGATATTGATTTAAAATGTTCTTTCTGTGAACGCTCAATTTCTCATTTGTTTTGGTCTTGCCAATATACCCAGTATTTTTGGAATAATGTGGAGGTTTTCATTGCTAATAATATTTTAAAAACATGTTCTTTATCTTATAAACATGTGATTTTGGGTTATTATATCAAGGATCGCTTTTTAAAGTATTTTACTTTATTTTTATGTAAATTTGTCTATGTAAAAGTAATGTATGTAGATGTGATGTCATAATCTAAAAATAGTAAAGCAATTAAAGTGATTAATATATTCTCCTCCTTTAACATTTTCACATAATATAAAAAATAAAATATACTGTATATTTTATGTATTTAATTTACATTGTAATATCCTATGGAATTGTTATATGTATAATGTATATCTATTTGTAAACTGATGCTTATGTACCTCTTGTGTTTTTATTATTATTGTTATTATTTTTATTTATCCCTTGTTCCTTCTTGTTGAGGCATGTGAATTATTTTTGTTAGATGAGATATGGCACTGTTGTTGACAATATAGCATAAACAATAAAAAAAAAGGCTGCTGCAAGGTATCAAACCACATGTTGTACATCATGGTATACTAACTAAATGAAGTCTTCTAGATTTTTACAATTCCCTAACAAGGCCTAGGTCATACCAGTGAGTTCAACTAAAAGCTTCATATGAGATCATGAGATAAATGAGAAAATGTCTGAGAACGGAAAAGAGACAGTGGATATCCATGGGCTTTTCTTCATAGATCTTCAGGAAATTGGAAGAAGGAAGTCGAGTGAAGTCATCAGTGTGATTTTTATTTCAAAATAATCGATTTTTGTTTAACGGTAACAGCAGTGACACAACTCTAGGGGACCACTTCCATTATATATTTTATAATATTTATTCGGCATTTTGTTTTTTTTTATGTCATTTACATAATATATTTGATTGTTATGTATACATTATTGTATTTTAAATGGGGGATAAACTTGTCATTGACATAAAAATAAAGCATTTTCCCTGTGTACACGACTGTGGGACGAGCACTCCTGTGGTGCTTGGAATTCTATATAATTAATTAAAAATCAAATATTGCCACATTGATGGCTCAAGAAGATGTAATTGTTCAAATAACATATTGTTTTATTTTAAAATATAAAGAAATTGTAACCCTGAAGTGTTTTTTTTAAGTGTGATATTTCTGTAAGGGCTAGGGAAATAAAAACGGACATTTTCATAGAATGACCCCGAAACACATCATGTCTTCATGTTGGGAGCAATCTGTATCATCAGAAATAAACCTTTGTTTATAAGACTCGAAAGAAAACAAAAGGAACTTATTATAAGACACTTCATTCATTTTATTACAAATTAAAAAAATATATCACTCTTTAACAGTTAATGTTCACTACATATCTAAAAAAAAAACAATGCTTACTTGCTATATCCCTTCTTAGACATAATTAGTGATTAGTGATTGACCCCTGCTGGTCAAAATGTGTAAATGCAACGAAAACTCAGGCCAAGTGTCAAATATTAACACTGCATGAAAACACCTCTTACAAACCCATTACAAACGTTTTATTAAAGGTGTAATCCGTTTCATTAAAATAACAAATCATCTAATGCCATTAAATATGAAGTGTCTTTTTGTGAACAAGTGTGTCATTAAATATTTACAAATCTATTTATTGTATTATGTATTAAACAATAAGCAGACATAAGGAAAGAACAGATAGAACCTCTACAGGAATTACATCGAATGATGGAAGGGCAAAGATGTTCTTGTCTCAAGGATACGTCCCCGTTACACCTACCGGTCACACCACAGACGGCAGCACAGGAGATCGAAGCGAGATCTCTCTTTCCTGTGGTTCTCGTCATCCTGGAAGCCCCTCAGAACGCTGTTTGAAGAACTCCAGCTCCATTGACCCCTCAAAAATCTACATAATCTTTCAAAAAATAAACAAAAAATAAAATAACATGATAAACACATACAGAGGAAACATTATCATTAGTGGCATTACCAAAAAAGAATCATCATAATATTTCAAGAATCTGCCAATTTTCTTATTTGAGATTTGAGAAATGCATCAATTTAAATTAAGAAATGTGGAAAGTAGGCTGCGAGATAGAGAATTTTTGCTCGTGAATAAATGTTTTTCCAAACAAAATAAAAAAAAATAACAATGCAATTAATTAAAGTATTAGCTGCACCTTTATAGTAACATATATATTTTAACTGCAAGGATTTGGAAGAATCAAGGTGCTTACCTATATGAAGATAAACTATTCCAAATGTTTTGAGTTTTTTCACACTGGAAAAATAAATGGATGAGTATTAAATATTTCATCCTTATTCCCACAAAAGTGAACCATTGACATTTCGAAGCATATCAAAATAGTTATGACGTAACGAAGCCTTTTACTGAAATAACGTGACTTTTTGATACGCGCTCCGATTCACTGGTCCGAAACAAATGATTCCAAAAGATTCGAAGCTTCACGAAGGAAAGCGGCTCTCGCTATTAGCGGAAATGGCTCTAAAAGCGAGAGCATATTCCAGCGCAGTCCATAATAAAATACAAATTCTTCATACCTAAAAGTGCCATCTGTGTAATTAAACAATTGGCTAACCAAAATAATGTAATTATTTGCCCAATAACGTATCATAATAAATTGATTCTTTTTTGTACAGAATATCCTTGCTGTGACAAATGATGTAACTATGTGGGGAGTTGTTTATAAAAAATATAGTTTGCAGGAATTTTGTCAGCTGTTGTTAAATTAACGCAAAATTTACTGTAGACTTTTATTTTGATGTGTTTTGCGGCGGTCTTCTTCACATGACGTCATAAGCACTGCGCCCGCGTCTTCTCTAATGTCCGCAGGATAAAAGGTTTGTGTTTTCATCTGTATAAAACCCATACAAAACGTTCAACGTTATTTACACATTTTGCTCCAGCAACTTGGCAATGTTACTAAAAACGTTTTGTTTCATAAAATTTTGAAATTAATGTTGTTTGTTATTGATTGTATTTGCAATGCACGTATATGACGTGACGACAACCTCTTTTACCACAAATCTAAATGTCTGTGTTATATTCCTAAGAGCACCCGTGACAGAATACTGTTTTGCCTTTATTTTTCTTTCGATTTGATCTTCATCCTCGTCTCGATCGTAATCGCTGACCCGTTTCCAAACAAGCAAGAAAAGCAAGAGGTTTGTCGATCGAGATCTGCGTGACGATGGAGTTTATTAAAGTGGAGATTGTGGATTTGACTGATCTAGAACCATTCAGAGTCAAAGAAGAAGAAACCGAGGAACAAACAGGTTGGTGTCTGATCCTGAATAGAAAAATATAACGGATCATGGTGTTGTGTGTATTTGTTAACCAACGTTTGATGCCATTTTACCACATCTATAATCATAGTAAAATAATTCATCTTTTTACCTGCACTCCTAATGAGGTTCATTTATACATCATCTTTCACCATTGTTGCTCTTGAATTGATTATCACCCACTTGTTCGTTTTAGACCTGATTGAAGTGGAAGAGGAAAGTCAAGACCAGAATGAAGTGGAGAAAAACCAGGAGTCTCAGAGCTTCACGTCAGGAGAAAACTCACAAAGTCCAGGGGCCAAAAAATCGTTTGGATGCCCACATTGTGGAACGAGTTACAAATGTAAAGAAGACCTTAAGGATCACATGACAATCCACAGCGAGAGGCCGTACACATGCCTTCAGTGTGGGAAGAGTTACACGCAAAAAATCAACCTCCAAAACCACGTGTTAATTCACAACGGAGACAAGCCTTTCACTTGCACTCAGTGCGAAAAGAGCTTCACACGCAAGGGAGACCTGAAGAAGCACATCATATGTCATTTCGGAGAGAGGCCTTTCACGTGCCATCAGTGTGGGAATAATTTCAGACATCAAGGAAACCTCACAAGTCACATGAAAATTCACGTGAACGAGAAATCAAGCCAAAGTCCTCACAGTGACAAGAAAATTGCGCAAGTGTGCAATTTCAAAACTCCTGTGCTCTATCATGCTGGAGCGATGCCTTTTAAATGTGATCGATGTGGTCAGAGATTTATCCTGTCCGCACACTTGAAGAGACACCTGAGATGGCACGCGAAGGAGAAATCCTGAGTGTTTGAAAGAACCATAACATATACTGTGTGTGTGTGTGTGTGGGAATGCAGCAAGTAACCTGTACCTGAGTTTTCACTCGGTTGTAGAGAAAAGCATTGTTTCAATTAGTGATGGCAAAATTATTATTATTTAGGTCCTGCAGATTTAAGAATATATTGAGAAATGTAAAGAGCAATTTCAGAATATTACAGGGAAGTTTATTAAATGACCTGTAGTCAGGAAGATTGTGCTTTTCTGTGTGAAGGACAAGTCAAAAAATTAATTTGGGAAATGATTAACATTGCTTTGTTTATGTTGGGAATAGCAGTTGTAAATCATATTAATTGTAAATACTTTCATTGTACAAGAGAGTTGCTGAATAATATGATATCTTCCTCCATGTTAGTTTAAGCATTCAATTTAGTTCCTCAAAGCTGTCGAGAAGTGATGTGTGCAGAACTGAGGTATACTTGCGATGAGACCTTGAGTGACTATTACTGAAAATCCCAGATGAAAACACACTTGCTTGAGCGTGGTGATTGAGTTGAACCGAGCCGTTGGCTTAAAAGTTCACGCAGTTTTCTGTAACTATCAAACGAGAAATTAACTGAATTGAGCTATATTTTCTTCTCTAGAGGTGCTTTTTAGTTTTTAGAAGTGGATTCATTGTTTCCTCATTGAAGAATTTTGCAACATTGATGATTTGGTAATATGACTTGTTTTGGTGCCGTTTTTCTTTACTGTGTATGACTGTAAAGATGTTCTGAAGCAATCTGTATCGTATAAAGTGCTATATAAATAAATGTGACTCAACAAGCAGTGTTGGCTATATACATGTGAAATGCATAAATACGTTACATTCATACACTTGACTTTCCCCAGTGATCTACAGTGCATATGATCATCGGCTGGGAAAAGTAATGATGATTGAATGACATTGTTACAACATTTTCTGGGATCAAATCCAGATTTCAGGGTAACACAGACCCTACCAAATTCAACATTTGCAGAAATATATATATATATATATAAAACCCACAATCCACCACCATATAATTCCAGTAATACAATAAATGTTCTCGTTCCACATTGCTTGTTATAGGTACACTTTCTCTTGACTGATCCTTCCATATTGTACGTCTATGAACCAAAAAAAAAAAAATCACCTTTATCCTAAATGAAGAGATTGCGCCGACCAGTCGTGTTTAACTTGTTCAGCTCGTTCGATTAAGTTGATTAACCAAAGATCACTCAAGTTTATTTAATAAAATATATGACAATTCTTAATTTCCATGTATAATAATTTCTTTTTAAGAGGCATTTGCAATCGAGTTGCACAGATCACCATATTTCATTTCAATTGAAGATTTGAATGGTCTAATAATGTTCTGAAATTTGGATGGTATCACATGACAGAAACCATGAAAAGCTAAAAAAAAAAAAATCATGTCCACTGGAATGAAGGAGGGTCTGAAAGTGTTAATATGTAACTATTTATTGATTGGCACTGTATTAAGTCGCTGACCATTTATAGAATGATTTTATCGGCGATAACACAGCAATTATGATGTTTGGGCCTTATAGGATGCCTGGGAACGTACATAGAAGCGTATTTCCGAGGCTGAATAGAAATCATGAAAAATCCAGGCACTTTGAAGGGTTCAGTGTGCCTGCTGCACTTAAGCTATACAAAAAAACTGACATACTGTCTGAGTAACCATTTGATGAGAAATACAACACACCTGCCCCATAATATTAAAAAAGTTGACCATTATTGATTGCTTTAGATGATGGTCAGGCAATAAGGTTCAGACCACCAATACTTTGTCGGACAACTAAACAGAAGATCATCTCAAATGTAGATACTTCATCCTCTGGAAGTATGGAACAGATGAACGCTTAAAACGAACACTTGCTGAAATGATTTTAATAAACATTTCAAGGAACATAACAGAAATCAACACTGGCTCTCACAGTGCAGCGCCTCGACACTGCCCCATTCAGCCAGAGGCACAACTAACACATCTCAGGAAATTTGAGTCAGAACTACTTGTTCTGGGAACTAGGAAGATAATGAAGATCTAGTGTGGTCTTTCAGTGAGGGATTTAGATGTTAATAAACTTTATTTAATACAAAACAATTGTGGAATAATTATCTAACACTCCGCTGGTCCAAGTTCAGGCCAAAGTGATCTCTAGGTTTCTTCGGAGAGAATCCTGCAAAAACATGCACAGCATTAAGTGATGAAACCATTTATTCCTGACCTACAAGACCAGAAAGACACGAGTAGTTCTTCAATGTGACAAAACCAAACGAGCAAACCTTGAAGAGGCCCGTAGACTCACTGGAGGGTCACAGCCCACGAACGCTCGGTTATCATATGAGTACTGAAGCAAAGCACTGAAACAAGGGTCCTGCAGGAATAGATGCGCGCGCACACACACACACGCACGCACGCACGCACTTAGACAAACACTACGGGAAAGACCAAATGAATCCGTATGCCAGGCACCATCAACAATACAGAATTATTTCTTCAATAGTTTTTATAACACAAACACATTTTAAGCATTAATCTGAAATCAAAATCTGTAAATTATCAGTATCACAGTGAACTTGCTCTTCTGTATCTTCAAAATATGGCATTCAGGACATTACAAGCAGAAATTGAGATGTCTGAATTTGATTGATTCGTTTTCTTTTTATGGCTGAGAGGTTTAGTACAAGAATCAATCTCCTTTACCCTGCTAGATTTACTACCATGGTCTTTTTTGCCCTTCCATCCATGTAAAGAATGAGGTTTTGGTCAAATGGCTGAAATAAGGTGTGTGTGAACAAGCTCAAGACACTTTCACGTTTTATTCTATGAGGTAAAATACATCCGTATTACCCCACTCGCGATTTTTTTAAAGGGGTCATATAATGCCATTTTTGTACAAGTTAATATGAATCTTTAGGGTCTAAATGAAAACTTTGTAATATAATTTCATTAAAAATTCTCATTAGTATTTAAAAAAAACAACTCATTTTACCTGCTCAAAAACAGCTGTTTTCAGCACGCTGTTTCAGTACATATGCCTTTAAATGATAATGAGCTTTGCTCACCCCGCCCCTCTGTTCTGTTTTTTTGACATTCCTTTATTAGTCAGTAACATACAAGTAAACCAGGTGCCACTTAGTGTTAGCATGTAAACTGTAACACCTGCGTACACAGTTTTTAATAACACAATAACTATAACGCGTTTTTCATTATAAATGTGGGATTATGAATTATATTGAGAACGTCGTAATGTTACATAGAATACATGCCGTAATGTACCCTGAGTGTAAACATATGTCCGATTTTACGCGCAATTACACATGTAACGCGTTGTTACATTTTTGGAGAGGTGCACGTCAGGGTACGCCGTAGGGTACGTGCGCTACACCCGTAGCTACGGCGTGAGTTCGACGCAGAAGTATAAATTGGGCTTTAGCCACATTCATCGTGAAGCGTGCATGGGATTTGCAAAGATTAATATAAAGGTTAATAAAACGTTACACTCACTTCTTCTGGAGCAGGTCCAGCAGGAACACGAATAGTTGGTACTGATTCATTTTTCAGTAGCAGCCTCTTAGCAAAACCTGATTTATATTGTCCCTCGTTTAAAATGCAGTCTGGTGAGAAATGATTTGCGAAAACATGAGCGCATTCACGTTGCCCGTCGGAAATATTCCCTTCATAAACAAAACTCAGCCACTGCGTCTTCAGCGGTTTGGATTTGGGAACTTTAAAATGACTGCTTTGTTCGTTATTACACCCAAGAACCGAACACCACAATCTCTTAGACTCCATTCTGCTCCAGTGTATCAACAATGACGAACTATGATTGACATCTCACTCAAAGCGAGGGCGGCTCTGTGTTGAAACCCTGCTGTCAATCAACAATCGTGGGAGGGGCGTGCGAGCTTGTGACGTCACAGGCTCGAACAGCTCGATTTGAGGCAGGGGAAAACATATAAGGAGATTAAAACAAAACCACTGGATGGATTTTTATCATTATATGATGGTTGTGTACAGACACTGCCAACACACATTTCAGTACAATCAACTTGTAAAAGTGCATGTACCATTATATGACCCCTTTAAGCTGTTACGTGTCTTGAAAAAGGCGGTCACTAAGAAGTTTTGTATATGTGACTACAGTCAGAATGAACGTCATCAGCCGAACGGTTAAACTTTACATTTTACATTTACATTTATCTGACGCTTTTATCCAAAGCGACTTACAATTGCTATAGATGTCAGCGGTCACACACCTCTGGAGCAACTAGGGGTTAAGTGTCTTGCTCACATTGGTGTCTCACAGTGGATTCGAACGCGTGTCTCTCACACCAAATGCATGTGTCTTATCCATTGGGCCATCACCACCAATTACAGCAGCATTATGCTTATAATTCTGCTCTTAAACTATTCTACCTCAAACCTTCTGGGCAAATGTTGTTGGAAGCTTAGTGATGGTGAGATTGAATTATTCCTTTAGCTTTTTACTTCTGGTGACTGCATTTAGGCTTTAAAATTCATAAAAGTTGTGTTCATCTGTGAAAATGATCTTGATGGACAAAACGTGCAAGTATCAAACTGTTGTTGATCACAGAGCTGGTTTTTGGTGATAATCCAAAAGCCAATGGGAAAATCCAATTGGGTTTTTGTTGAGGGACCCAGAGTGACGCGAACTGACGATTGGCCTACAAAGTGACATCATTCCTGCACCACTCTATACTGAGTTGACAGAGAAAGTTTATAGAGTGTAGCGCCCCTCATTGGATTTGTTTTGCATATCCATACAAAAGACATTCAGTTACTGTAAGTATACAGGGCTTTAAATCTCACCTTGATTAAAATGTGTGGGTTTCCGATAACAATGAGGAGAGCTTTGGCTCGTGTAATGGCAACATTGAAACGCTTTGGGTTGGAGAGAAATCCCAGCACGTTTTGCAGTTCTTCATTCAGCAAGGACTCATTGGACCGGACCTACAGGTAAAAAAAAAAAAAGTTTGACAGGTGTTCAGTTTCATCTTTCTTCCATGTTAAATCATTTAATAGACCACTTCAAACATTTCTTCTAAACATTCATTATAATACAGTAGATGTTTCACCAGTTTCACCAGATTTATTAGGATGGCTCTTAGTTTGTGTGCAAACCCTGAGCAGTATGGTAAAGTGTGCAATAATAAATAAATAAAACTCAGCTTTATTATGGTTCTTGTTTTACTCCGTTTTTGCTTGTCAGTCTGGCCTCAGTTACTCCCAAATTAGTTAAAGTAGGTCTCTGGAAATAAGTGAACTGTGGAAAAGTTCTGAATCCAAAGTACCCGCCCAGGAAGGGCTTCTTACCGTTGACAGGATCATGATGAGGAACTCCTGACCCTGAAACTCTTCCACTGAGCCCACCTTCACATCTCCCAGACCCACCCTGTGGAGCAGCACACGGATCTTCTCCACCTGACAACACACACACACACAAAATCTGGGTGATCCTGGGTTTCACGTTAATCCTTATTCATAATCTGACGTCACTGTACATTCCTAAACCCTGGGTTAACAATCTTATTTGCATATTTGCTGTATCGGTGTCATTGGACGAACAAACTGTGTGAACTGTTTACATAAAAGCTCTAGCACTGCACATCCTTGTATTATATATTGCCGACTGTACTACCAATTGTTTGGACTTTTCTAACTATAAAAGGTAAGAATGAAACTTCACTCAAATTGGTGAGTTTTCCATCACCATATTCCCTCCTCAAATGCTTAAACGACTGTTTATATACAGCACATGGTGTTTCCATGACTGTCCAAAGCACATGAATATCAGGCATTCGATTGGCTGTCGGTTGCTAAGCATCTAGCCGTTACATTCTAACACTGAATCGCTTCACACTGCACAAATTTTGGCAAAATGAACAGCACAAGAACAAAATCCAAATCATCTGTCCTTATTCTACTAGACCTGTCTGCAGATTTTGACACCATAAACCACCAAATCCTCCAATCCACCTCTTCTGACTTGGGCATCAAAGGCACGGTACTTTGGTACGGTGCTTCTGTCTAACTTTACAGGCATATCTTTCAGGGTTTCATGGAGAAGAGGGGTGTTTGAGTCAAATCAGCTAATCAATGGCGTGCCTCAAGGTTCAGTGCTGGGTCCTATTCTTTTCTCTATTGACATTGGGAACAAATATAAAAGGCTTAGCTCTATTATCATTGTCATTTCAACCTGATGATCCCACTGTCTCAAATCGTACATCTGCCTGCCATTCTGACATCTCTGCTTGGATAGTGTGTAATCTCTACCTCAACCTCACAAAGACGGAGCTCCTTTTAATCCTTGCAAAACCCATTAGTTGACAACAATATCACCGCTCAACTGAAGTTACGACACCAAAACAGGACAGCAAGAAACCTGGGGGTAGTTTTTGATGACCGGTTGAGCTTTACCACCCATAATTCACCAACAGTTTGTCATGTCAAGTCAAGAGTATTTATATAGCGCTTTTCACAATATAAATTGCATCAAAGCAGCTTCACAGTATCAATCAAATAACATAATGTTTGTTTCTTAGTGGAAAAAACATCCACGTTTGGTAGGGCTGATCAATGGTATTAATGCTTGGTTAATTAATTTGATAGCCCCAACTGAGCAAGCCAAAGGCAACAGTGGCAAGGAACCGAAAAACTCCATCAAGTGACCTACTGGTGTCCTAAAACTCCATCAGGTGACCTAATGGAGAGAGAAAAAAACCTTGGGAGAACCCAAGCTCAGTCGGGGGCCAGTTCTCCTCTGGCGTTTATGAACTAGAGGCCGGATTTACAGTAACTGTACTTTGATACAGAATTTTGTTTTATTTTATCACTTCGTGGTGGGTACGCGAACCGGAATCACAACGTTTTATCTGTAGAGTGGGAAAGGGATCCTCCATAGGGAGAGGCTAGTTGGCACTTCAGCACTGCGTTGTCATAGGGTCCAGGCAAAGCTCCTAGTCAGATCTGGATACGGCCTGGATCCGGTAGGCTGCGGGAAAACCTCGGGATAAACAAAGACACTAAAATTAGCGTAGGTGCCATTCTTCTTATGATGATGTAACGAGTACATCAGGATTTTAGGGAAGTGTTCCCAGTTCCGGCTGACCTAATCTATGCAGCCTAACATTGAATTATAGAAGTCTATAATATATTATGTTATGCTAGGTCAAAGAGATGTGTTTTTAGTCCAGCTTTGAACTGACAGAGTGTGTCTGCTTCCCGGACAATGGTAGGAAGACTGTTCCAAAGTTTTGTGCTAAATAGGAAAAGGATCTACCGCACGCAGTCGATTTGGATATTCTAGGTATTATCAACTGGCCCGAATTTTGACATGAAGGACTATAATGCGTTAAGAGCTCGCTCAAGTACTGCGGAGCTAAACCATTTAGTGCTTTGTAAGTAATCAACAATATTTTAAAATTTATACGATGTGTAATAGGCAGCCAATGCAGTGTTGACAGAACCAGGCTAATATGGTCATATTTCCTGGTTCTAGTAAGAACTCGAGCTGCAGCGTTTTGGACCAGCTGTAGTTTATTTATTAAGCGTGCAGGGCAACCACCCAGTAGAGCATTACAATAATCTAGTCTTGATGTCATGAAAGCATGAACTAATTGTTCCGCATTTGTTAATGAGAGCATATGTCGTAATTTAGATATATTTTTAAGATGGAAAAATGCGGTTTTACAGATACTAGACACGTGACTTTCAAATGAAAGATTGCTATCAAAGAGCACACCCAGGTTCCTAACCGACGACGAAGACTTAATAGAGCAGCCATCAAGTGTTAGACAGTATTCTAGGTTATTACGTGTGGACGTTTTCTGTCCAATAATTAGAATCTCTGTTTTTTCAGAGTTTAGTAGTAGGAAATTACTAGTCATCCAATTTTTTAAATCAGCTATGCATTCCGTTAATTTTGTGAATTGGTACGTTTCGTTAGGTTTTGAAGAAATATACAGCTGAGTATCATCGGCATAACAGTGAAAGCTAATTCCATGTTTCCTAATGATATGTCCTAATGGTAGCATGTACAGAGTTAACAGCAGCGGTCCTAGTACTGAGCCCTGTGGTACGCCATACTGAACTTGTGATCGATAAGACATCTCTTCATTTACTGCTACAAACTGATAACGGTCAGATAAGTATGATTTAAGCCATGCTAGTGCAATTCCACTAATGCCAACATAGTTTTCTAGTCTATTTAAAAGAATGTTGTGGTCAATTGTGTCAAATGCAGCACTAAGATCAAGTAACACTTAATAGAGAGATGCAACCACGATCGGATGATAAAAGTAAATCATTTGTAACTCTAATGAGAGCTGTCTCAGTACTATGGTGCGGTCTAAATCCTGACTGAAAATCCTCGCAGATATCATTTCTTTCAAGAAAGGAACACAGTTGTGAGGATACTGCTTTTTCTAATATCTTTGACAGAAAAGGCAGATTTGAGATCGGCCTGTAATTGACTAATTCTGAAGGATCAAGTTGCGTTTTTTTAACAAGCGGTTTTATCATAGCCAGCTTAAAGGTTTTTGGTACGTATCCTAGAGACAAAGACGAATTAATGATATTAAGAAGAGGATCTATGATCTCTGGAAGCATCTCTTTCAATAGCTTAGTCGGTATAGGGTCTAACATACAAGTTGTCGATTTAGATGAATTAACGAGTTTGCAGAATTCTTCCTCTCCTATAGCAACAAATGAATAAAATTTTTCCTCAGGGAGACTACAATGCACTCCCTGATGCGATACTGTAGTAGACGGTTGCATAGTTATAATTTTGTCCCTGATGTTATCAATCTTATAAGTGAAGAAGTTCATAGAGTCATTACGGTGTTGGCCTGAAACTTCTGTGCTTGAAGCTTTCTTTTTCGTTAGTTTAGCCAGTGTTTCAAATAAATACCTAGGATTATGTTTATTTTCTTCTAATAGGGTTGAAAAATAAGCAGATATAGCAGCTTTTAAAGCCTCTCTGTAAGCAATCGAGCTCTCTTTCCATGAAATCCGAAATACCTCTAGTTTTGTTTTCTTCCAGTTGCGCTTGTTTGTGTAGCTTTGTGTTTTACAACATCACGAAAATCAAGCCCTTCTTGTCAGATTATGTTCCTAATCAAAGCTCTTGTCATTTCAAGACTAGACTACTGCAATGCTCTACTAAGCCTCGGCAGACGATCCAGAAAACAGCAGCACGTCTGGTCTTCAACCAGCTAAAGAGAACCCATGTCACAACCCTCCTAATTTCTCTCCACTGTCTCCCAGTTGTGGCCAGAATCAAATATAAGGTTTTGACGCTTGCTTTCATCACTGCCACTGAACCTGCCTACTTCATGCACTCCTGCATGCCCTCTCCTGCCAGTTACCGTCACTGAACAACTGACTCCCTGTTCCTTCACAACGAGGCATTAAGTCACTTTCCAGAACCTTCCCCTTCTCTGCTCCTCTCTGGTGGAATGAGCTGTAATCCTCCACCCAAACTGCTGGAACGATCACAATTTAAGGCGAGACACCACAGGCAAAAAAGTCATTTTTGTGCATACCGGTCAATTTTTAGATTTTGGTATATTTTTCTTCTATACCATGTCTCCTATACCATAAAACCATAAAAAAGGACAAAAGTTCACATTAAAATGTTTATTTTTAGACATTTGTGTTCTCTACGTCTGTTTTCCTCTAACTGTCAAAAGTTCGATATAAACAAAGCGAGGTTTCTTTTGAAAACAGTGCGTGTCTGGTATCGTTAGAAAGCTCATTCTCTCTAGCGTCATAATAGCTAGTCTAAATATGGTCTTTTCCTATTCAGAGCTCACCAATAGGGAGAAACTAAAGGCCAATCTAACCCACAAGGCAAAATTTCATTGCCTAAGGAAGATTAAAGTCCATTTCTGGTGACCCGATTTGCCAAAATATGTCACGTGATGTGTTCCACTAGTTTACCACAGACTGAGACATCAGTGCGGTAGAGATGAGGAAAACACAGAATTTCAGTGCAAAAGCATAAAAAAAGAGACATAAGCAGTTATCTATAGCTCGAATAAGTAAGGAAAGTACATGCAAAAAAGATTATATTTGCGAGAATGAGAAAATAGATTTATAGAGCATCAAAACGCAAAATACAAGCGATGAATAACGACAGGATTATCCGCGTGGATTTCAGCCCAGTTACACAGCAGTGGCTGATAATGCACGTCTCGCGTTTGAACGAGTTGATTGAAGAATTGATTTGTCCAAATTGTATGTCAGATGCTCTACAAATAAACATAGATCCCCAAAATCAAGGGTTTTGTAGCAGTCTGTTGCTAGAATGCAAAGAATGCAAATCACAGTGCAGTGTTTAAGGAGGTTGTTGCACTGAATCCTTATCCAGGTAATTAAATAACAAAACTGGAATGCATCAACATAAACGTATAGGTACAGCTCTAAGAAAACTTAGTGCAAACTCACAGCTTCAAAATGTAAAAGCTTGCAAAATTACTACAGAGGGGCAATACTTAATAATCAGGGCAAAGTAGAACAAATGAGAACTGCTATTTGGCTAGCTTCCTCCACCATGTCAACTGATGAGAATCCCCTGCATAACAGATGCAAACCCTCAAGGTTCTTGTACAGGAAAGCAGAGGGAAATGGTTTGACACCAGAGAGTCACAATGAGCATGCAGGTTGCTAAAAAACTCATTCCTTATATCATAGGATGTTCAGCGATAGCCTATTGCAAAGAATGCAACATGGGGGCACCCAAAATGCAAACGAGTGCTTAAATTCAGCAATTTGGTCAAGGAGACCCAAAACTGTATTTGTTGGCAAAATCAGAGTTAAGGCAGCAGCCAGTATTGCTATTTCAACATTCATGTCTTCTACCATCCATCCATCCATCTTCTTCCGCTTATCCGGGGCTGGGTCGTGGGGACAGCAGTCTAAGCAGAGATGCCCAGACTTCCCTCTCCCTAGACACTTCCTCCAGCTCTTCCGGGGGGACACCGAGGCGTTCCCAGGCCAGCCGGGAGACATAGTCCCTCCAGCGTGTCCTAGGTCTTCCCAGAAGACCTGCCCAGGAAGGCGTCCAGGAGGCATCCGGAACAGATGCCCGAGCCACCTCAGCTGACCCCTCTCGATGTGGAGGAGCAGCGGCTCTACACTGAGCTCCTCCCGAGTGACCGAGACTCTCACCCCATCTCTAAGGGATCGCCCAGCCACCCTGTGGAGAAAGCTAATTTCGGCCGCCTGTATCCGGGATCTTGTCCTTTCGGTCATGACCCAAAGCTCATCACCATAAGTGAGAGTAGGAACGTAGATTGACCAGTAAATTGAGAGCTGAGCCGCAACCACAACAGACTGGTACATCGACCGCATTATTGCAGAAGCTGCACCGATCCGTTTGTCAATCTCCCGTTCCATCCTTCCCTCACTCGTGAACAAAACCCCAAGTTACTTAAACTCCTCCACTTGAGGCAGGAACTCTCCACCAACCTGAAGTGGGCAAGCCACCCTTTTCCGACTGAGGACCATGGCCTCGGATTTGGTCTTCTACCATGTTATCTGTAATGGACAGATTGTGGCTTGAGACCACAGAGGTCGCAATTAACAATTAAAAGTGTAGACAGGCTTTGAATAGTAAAAGTAGATTCTCTGACCTCTGCTTGTGCAAAACATAAAAGAGCTGTGACATAGCAAAAAGGTAAAAAGACATAAGCTAGAGCTCAAAGAGGGGCCAACATATGAGGCAGACTAATCTCTCCATCTCTTACTGTTATCCTCTCTCTATACTCCACTTCTCTATTTCCCTCCTCTCATCATATCTCTGTCTAGAATATAGATACACAAGGCTATACATGCATGCATTTGTGCAGTAGAGCTTCGAGGGAAATGATGAGTAACTGTTACAAAAAAGTTTTCTTATGCAATCTATATTTTTAATAGCCGTTTTCTCAAAATGAGTTTTGAACATTCTGAATCAAAAATGTCAACTTGTGTAGCACTTACCTAAGCCATACTTTCCATGTTCATTCTCAGTTATATATTCTGATGATTATTACAGAAGGATTTATTAACAATGATTTTGACTTGATTTACATACCATTTTTGGATAAAAAATATGGCGATAATTATTTTAATACATGTTCAGAGTATTTTGATATTTTTAGTTAAAAAAAAGAGATATCAAAAATCTGTTCTTTAAAAACTTGTAAACTCTAATATGTTGTTAAAATTAAACAAATATATACAAATAACTTTTCAATATCTAGATGGTTTTAAATATATGCAAATTAGTGTGTATTTAATGATATGAGCTCATTTGCATGTCTAAATATGTTCGTTCAGTAAACTTGCAATGCAAAAAATAGTTGTTATAATATAATTTATTGGTAAAGTTTCAAGTTAATATCTTTACATTAAGAAAAAAATCTCCGTTCACCTGCAGTTTCTCGCCTTAAGAAATAAATAGAGAAGTGACGTGTAGCCAAGTATGGTGTCCCATACTCGAAATTTGTGCTCTGTATTTCACCCATCCAAGTGCGCGCGCACACACACACACACACACACAGACACAGCAGTATTGAAAACACACACACGGGCAGCATTTAACCACTCCAAAACCTTAAACCAATGGACTTATAATTGCTCCTTTTTAGGGGTGTAATGATACATTCATGCCACGATTCGATACAAATCACAATACTAAACGCGCGATATGATACTATCACACTATCGCATTTTCATATCACGATATCTTGATATGACGATGTGTCGTTACACCCCTACTATATATATATATATATATATATATATATATATATATATATATAAATATAAATTATTATTATGGTTACACTGTTTTTTTTTTTTATGTGTCCTTGTTAGAGCAATTACAGGCTGTGTTTACACTTGACATTAACATGTAATCAAGCAGATCCGATCTTCAGCCAATCAGGACACGACGCATTTACACTGGTCAACATCAAAGTGGCTTCTGCATCTGGAAAACTGATCCTATCTCTGTTTCCCACACAATATTTAAAACAAGTCTATAATGAAAAAAAATGGCCCTGGTGTTATGTCAACCTGAAGTGATGAGGTTTCTTTTAAAAACTATTTTTCGTCATGGGGCTCTGCATTTCAAAACACGCAAAACAAGGAGGGGAAGGTTGCAAATAATAATAACACATTGCATCGATGCCATAAACAAAACAGTAAAGAGACATAGGGGTCTGAAATCGTGGCCAGATGGTGAGACAACTGTCCATCTGCAGTACGGATACTCACCTGCTTTTTATAGGGCGCGATGACGCCAATGTCTGTAGCTGGAATGGGGTTGTAGAGCCTCTTTGCTAGCTGGCAACAGTACATCATGACCTGCACTGCCTCCGCAGGATTAAACCATGATGGATTACTGCCCTCCCGCATCTCAGTGCCCTTCAGAACACAATCGACATGTACAGCAAACAAAAACACATGCAGGGCCTGAGAAGTGAGAAGTCTTTACTTACCCGAACTCCATGAAAAATAAAGGGGAAGCCTTTAGTTGGAAGTCTGTTCCAGTGGCAGAGAGCATCCACCACAGCTCTCTGAGAGCGCACACACAGCTCGCCCGCGTAAAAGAGTCGCGAAGGCAACTCCAGCAGAGCCTCGTGGGAGCGGTAGTTATAGACCAGCTTAGTCACCTACACAGCAACAAGGATTAAACTATATACACCAAAGGGGAGGTTTTGTGATGGAGAGCCTGGGAATCCACTCGTTTATTGCTTTATCCATTCTTGTAGTGTTACTCATTTGGAGTAATACTACAAACCTAACTTCAATATGTTCATCATATACAGGTCCTTCTCAAAAAATTTGCATATTATGATAAGTTCATTATTTTCCATAATGTAATGATAAAAATTAAACTTTCATATATTTTAGATTCATTGCACACCAACTGAAATATTTCAGGTCTTTTATTGTTTTAATACTGATGATTTTGGCATACAGCTCATGAAAACCCAAAATTCCGGTCTCAAAAAATTAGCATATTTCATCCGACCAATAAAAGAAGTGTTTTAATACAACAAAAAAAAAGTCAACCTTCAAATAATTATGTTCAGTTATGCACTCAATACTTGGTCGTGAATCCTTTTGCAGAAATGACTACTTCAATGCGGCGTGGCATGGAGGCAATCAGCCTGTGGCACTGCTGAGGTGTTATGGAGGCCCAGGATGCTTCGATAGCGGCCTTAAGCTCATCCAGAGTGCTGGGTCTTGCGTCTCTCAACTTTGTCTTCACAATATCCCACAGATTCTCTATGAGGTTCAGGTCAGGAGAGTTGGCAGGCCAATTGAGCACAGTAATACCAAGGTCAGTAAACCATTTACCAGTGGTTTTGGCACTGTGAGCAGGTGCCAGGTCGTGCTGAAAAATGAAATCTTCATCTCCATAAAGCTTTTCAGCAGGTGGAAGCATGAAGTGCTACAAAATCTCCTGATAGCTAGCTGCATTGACCCTGCCCTTGATAAAACACAGTGGACCAACACCAGCAGCTGACATGGCACCCCAGACCATCACTGACTGTGGGTACTTGACACTGGACTTCAGGCATTTTGGCATTTCCTTCTCCCCAGTCTTCCTTCAGACTCTGGCACCTTGATTTCCGAATGACATGCAACCACTGAGCAACAGTCCAGTGCTGCTTCTCTGTAGCCCAGGTCAGGCGCTTCTGCCGCTGTTTCTGGTTCAAAAGTGGCTTGACCTGGGGAATGCGGCACCTGTAGCCCATTTCCTGCACACGCCTGTGCACGGTGGCTCTGGATGTTTCTACTCCAGACTCAGTCCACTGCTTCCGCAGGTCCCCCAAGGTCTGGAATCGGTCCTTCTCCACAATCTTCCTCAGGGTCCGGTCACCTCTTCTCGTTGTGCAGCGTTTTTTGCCACACTTTTACCTTCCCACAGACTTCCCACTGAGGTGCCTTGATACAGCACTCTGGGAACAGCCTATTTGTTCAGAAATGTCTTTCTGCGTCTTAACCTCTTGCTTGAGGGTGTCAATGATGGCCTTCTGGACAGCAGTCAGGTCGGCAGTCTTACCCATGATTGCGGTTTTGAGTAATGAAACAGGCTGGGAGTTTTTAAAAGCCTCAGGAATCTTTTGCAGGTGTTTAGAGGTAATTAGTTGATTCAGATGATTAGGTTAATAGCTCTTTTAGAGAACCTTTTCATGATATGCTAATTTTTTGAGATAGGAATTTTAGGTTTTCATGAGCTGTATGCCAAAATCATCAGTATTAAAACAATAAAACACCTGAAATATTTCAGTTGGCGTGCAATGAATCTAAAACATATGAAAGTTTAATTTTTATCATCACATTATGGAAAATAATACACTTTATCACAATATGCTAATTTTTTGAGAAGGACCTGTAAAGCGATCGAGTCCCTTCAGAAAATTTGGACTAATCCGCTCAATTCATATGGATTAGTTTTACGATCTCTTTATGAACTTTTTGAAGCGTCAAACTGGTAACTGTGTACCGGTCAATGGAGGGACAGAAAGCTCTGAGGTTTCATCAAAAAGATCTTCATTTGTGTTCCACAGTTGCAACGACATGAAGGCGAGTAATTAATGACAACATTTGCATTTTAGGGTGAACTACTTTAAATGTTTTTGTTGATTTCAAATCATGATGTGTCAGTAAAGGTTCTTGAAGGAGCTGCTGGAGGACAAGAATCTGCAGATGCCAATTGATAGCAAGGAGACAGTGCTTATTTCAATACTGAAATTACTCGAGTATGGACCATTTATATAGCCTCATTTATAAAAAAAGAAAAAAAAAATGTAAAATGTGATGTCATTTTTTTACCCAATGTTTCCTTCTTATATCTCAGCTTAATATGCAGCAATATCAATAAATAAGCCATTTAAATAAGCCTCAACCCCCCTCAAGGAACTTGACTGGCCTGCACAGAGTCCTGACCTCAACCCTATAGAACAGCTTTGGGATGAACTAAACGTGCTTCTAGAAGAATGGTCAACAATTCCCATAAACACACTTCTAAACCTTGTGGAAAGCCTTCCCAGGAGAGTTGAGGCTGTTATTAACTGCGAAGGGTGGGCCAACTCCATATTAAACCCTTCGGATTAAGAATGGGATGTTCATGTGCATGTAAAGGCAGACGTCCCAAAACTTTTGGCAATATAGTGTATATTTCAATTTTTTTAATTTCTGTAGACCAAATTATTTTGTGTGGTAACTGACAGCATGTCACACATCCTGTGAATAAAGCTTAACCTGCATTTAAACTAAGAATATTGCTTTATATCACACAAACAAACAAAGTAATAATTTGTGATATCTCCTGACCAGCAGGGGATTGTAGCCTCTCTCGCTGCAGCTGTAGAGCGGATTTCCCATCAGCCTCTCGAGAAGAGAAACCCCTAGTCCAAACACAGCAGCAAGTCTCGACTTCACCACTGGCCCCAGTTGCTTTGGATCACCAGCAAGCACAATCTATTGAATACAGATGGGTAAAAGTCAGAGGATATAGGCTAATAAAAAAAAAAATTAACAATATAGCTCACTGTAGTTCCAAAGGGTCAACAAACATTGTCAAGTCTCACCTGCCCACTTGCCTCGGACAGCAAACCCAGAGGGATCAGGGTTTCAGGTTCAGTGGCCTGACCAGCCTCATCCACAAACACATGGGTAAAATGACCAACCCTAAAATCACACATACAAAAAACTAAATGCAGCATCATTAAATTCAAACCTCACTGGTTCTTTGCATGGCATGTGACATGATGCCATTGTGCAAGAACCAATGACAAACTAATTTGAGAGTGAATAACCCTTATATTTCACTCAGTATACAAAGCGAGTCTTCTGGATTACTTTTACGCTATCTTTATGTCCCTTTCAGACGATGAAACTCTTGGACCCCATTAGATGTGTTTACATTAGGGCATTTCGATATTTTATTTTTCCGCAATATTTACGATATGAAAACTTTCACCAAATTACTTAGATAGCTCAATTTGAAAACAATCAAGCATTCTAGAATGATTGGAGTGATTTTGTAGGGGACTGAATCTGCACAGAAAATACTAAAGAAATTACAAGCCTAGATAAAGCACTGTTTATTTCTTTTTTATCTATGTTCTATTGTATTTGTTTTTCAGGTAAGTCTAACAGTATTCAGGTAAGTCTAACAGTATTCAGGTACAGCAATTGAATAATAAAATGTAAAATAACACTGCATAGTCTTCACTGAATAAATTAAATATAATTAATAAAGCTACAAAATCGATTTTCTCTATGTATTTTGTTGTTTGATTAACATGAATGACACAGTCAGCAGCAGGAATATTAGGCTGATGTCACTTTAAGACCGAATGCACAGATAAGCCACAATCGACTGCGTTTTACTAGAATACTCACCGAGAAGGACATTTTTACATAATGTTTGTGTGTGTGTGTTCGTTCAAGCTTATTCTTGCACTCGAACGGTTTAAAATCACTTGAATGTTTAAACTGACAGGACCTAAAACACATGCAATTGATAAAATGTTCCCTCTATGATGGTTAAACTTTGCAATTAATCCAAGACTCACGTGCGTTTCGAAACATGGTTCCTGGTCTGTACGGATCAACTATGATCCCTATACTTCGCAAATCCTGCTATGTGACTACCGCGGATGCGCACACCATGATATCGATGCTAAAACGATATAAACAGAGCTTACAGAATCCAAAATCACGATATATGACCCCCAGTCTGATCACATTTGGTTTACATGTGCATTTACATGTGTTCCCCACAAAACTGTCGGTCGCCACATTCACAACCGGAGTGAATGATCACAGCATTCTCATTTGTGAACCAACACATTTAAGTGTGGTTTAAGTGTCAAAACAAAGCACAATAGTTTATATTTAAGAATAGAGCCATGTAGTGCACACAGTATGCAATACAGGCCCTTAAAATGTCAGTGTCTTACCGCAGACCAATCTGGTAGAACATTCCAGCACTGGAACAAGTGCAAACAACAATACGATGAAAACTGGCATGTCGAATATCTTCTCCAGCTCTTGCGTACTGACGCAACTCCTCTGGCATAGACTGTAGAGCACAAAATATGATCACAATGAATAAAGCTTTACTGCCTGTAAAGATCAGAAGGTCCTGGAGCAAAACCTCCGTGGTCTATTTAATCAGTGTAGAAGCGTCAGATGGGAGAGAATGACAGAATGAGAAACACATTAAAACAACAGGCTGCGGCTTCAGCTGGAGACACAACTAGGGTTGCCAACTCCCGAAAAGAAAAATGCGGGACAATCGTAGTTCTTTACAGGAAAATAAGGGACACTCAAAATATATGTACTATCATTTCAGGTTCATATGTGAGGTTCTCAGACAAACACATTTGTTTTGCTTAACCTGTTTATGTACAATTTAATTATAAAACGAATTTTAAGGTCACACAAAACAGTCACATTACACACAAAACATAGTTCAATATAATAACATTTATCTGAAATAGAAAGCTTTTGTAACATTATACACTACATTTTAAAGAAATTAAAGAAAGTAATAGCATACTTTTATTCAGCAAGGACGCAATAAATGAATCAAAAGTGACAAAGACATTTATAATGTTACAAAAGCTTTTTTATTTTGGACAAATCTCCTTTGAACCTTCTATTCATTGAATAATCCTGACTTCTTTTTTTTTTTAAAAACATTAATAATAATCAGACATGTTTCTTGGCAGCAAATCACATCAGCATATTATTCCCTCGGGTAGATTGCATGTTTTCTTGCGTGGCTGGATGTTGGACTCATGAACAATAATCACGTTGTTTAAATTCACCAAAACTGATTTGTGGAAATCAAAACCCGGACAGTGAAAGGGATTAGCCGTTAGCGCGAGACCGGATCGAACCGGGCGCGAACAGACAGCAGAGGATTCTGTTCGCAAATCAAATTATTTGTCCCAAAAGAATAATTAATTCTCAATTTATAGTTTATTGGTATGGTCTGATGCGCGTGATTGGATGATGACCGGTGTCGTGGTCATTCTCAAGTGTCGTGTCGTTGTATCAGTCAGATCAGCGTAGCACTCAATAAACAGGACAAGAGAGGTCCCGTAAGGGACAAATAAATTAGGCCCAATATTCGGGACGTCCCGGCTAATTCGGGACAGATGGCGACCCTAGACACAACGCACCTCTTCTGGCCTGCAGGTGGCGTTAACACGAGCCAGACTGGCAGTGTTCAGGTGTCCGCTCTGGTGCAGGCGCATGCAGACGAGGTCAGCGGCGCTGTTGGAGGGGGTGCACACCAGCACACGACTGCAGGGGATGCGGTGATGCACCTGCACACACACACACATCACCAGCACACACACACATACACAGTCAGGCTTCGAGACAAACTCAACAAAATACACAATTTATACTACAAACAGTGCTGAGAGATTAGAAATTCAGCGATGAATTATTTATTTCCAACCCAAATTTATTGCCATGAAAAATGCCAAACAGCAAAGCTTGGCCTTTTATTTAACAGCAGTGCAAGAGTTAGTAGACAGGTTAGTTATTGTTCTGGGGTTTGTCTTTTGACAACTTGCACAGAATGCATTGAAATTAACTACTCGTCCACATAATGTTTATGTAGATTATTGTGCTTTGATGTGAAAAAAAAAAAAAAAAAAATCTTGGAACGGAAAACGGAAATGTAATCATATGCTCTAATAAAGCAGCAAAAAGTCAGTAAATTGTGGCTTTAAAAAAGGCAATGACTGATGATTCTGTTTTAGTACATTTCCTGTATTCTTTCTGACTCAGCTTTACATTAAATGTTATAATAAAGAAATATACTTGTTTATTGACAAATTGAGCAAACTAGTGATCGTTTATATGAATGTGTATTCGCTGACTACTGACGGCATATGAGAAAGTATTACAGAGTTTGCCTTTCGATTACCAATTAAAGGAAGACAATTCGGTTCAATAGTCTTATTTTATAAGACAATAAAGCTAATGAAGACATAGAGCCTGTGCATCTATGTACTTTGAAAATAAAAGTCCTGCTTCAGACACTAATAGGTTAAAAAAAGCCAAATATTAGCCGACCTCTAGAGCACACTTAAACATTATGCAATCCTTAAACATTTATTAATAGCATTTGTTTTAAAATAATTTGCTCTTCCTTGCAGATTTCCAGGCATGCACAAACTGTGTAGTAACTACCTGCAGAACAGCTTCTATGAGTGTAATGGTTTTGCCTGTGCCAGGAGGCCCAAACAGGACGTAGGGCGTGGGTCGACATTCTCCACTCAGAATCTGTTTAATGGCATCTTTCTGGGCAGAATTCAGCTGAACGTTGAAGAACTGGCCAGGGTTTGGGATGCGTTTTGCAGACAGTGTCAAATCTGAAATAGTATAGATTTGTCTGAAATCACAATTACATATTTCCAAAGGAGCAAGCAGCAAGAGCCAGAATAGAAACAAGATTTATTAGTATACCAAGTTAACATAGCACAGGGCCAACAAACACACACACGGTCCACTTCAGTGAGTGAGCACTAAGTGGCACTGTCTTCAAACTTGTCAGGCACCTTCAGGACATGCTGACTGTGATCTCTACCAAATTTTGTGCTGATACATCAACACACACACGTTGCACTTTGAGACAAATTTCTAAATGGTCCCAGCAAAATTGGTATTGACGGATTCAGCATGAACCACAGAATACAATTTGATATTTCAACAAACATTTCGATTTAGGAGCAAAACCAGACATTTTTCAGATCTCTTGGCCTGTCGGTGGCTCTGTTCCCAAATCTGGCAAGTACCCTCAGATCATAGTGCTGATTAAGTATACCAAGTTTAGTTTCAATAGATCAAAGTATTGCCAAGACACAGCCTCTCAACCAATTGTATTGAAATCGCTGAGTTCATGTTGTTGTAAAGTGCCATGGGAAGTCAAACTTTTCAGTGTAAGAAAATTTTAAGTGAAGTAAATTTATTTCCTACTCCTTAATAGTTTATCAAACTCAATGACGTGTCATCTCTTGGAGTATCTGAAGAACAGGTTTTTCCTAATATTGACCGTTTGGTCCAGACTTTAAAGCTCTTGATTAACAACAGCATTTGTTACAATAAGGCTATAATTCCAGATAAGACCACTGATGGCTCCTCATTACTATGCTAAGGCCAATGTTAACTTTTTTTTTTTTTTTTATCTATAGCATTTGTTATGAAAAATAGCAGCCTACACATCTACAAACTGTGCGAACTGCGATTTCAGCAAGGTTACCTACTCACACTGAACGAGTAGATCTCATGAGATGTAAAGCCAAAGCTCGCGTTTCATGTGCTCACACTATACGGTCCGATCATCGAGCTGCAACTTGACTGCTCACACTAGACGTGTGAAATGTGCGGTAAACCCGTGTTGCGCCAGTAGACCATGATATCGTGTATCCAGAGAACAAACATCAGCTATCAATATCAAGAGGATTTAGCATCTCCAATTTATGTATTAAATTATTATTAGTATTATTGTATTCATATTATTAGGGAAGCCCTACTTTTATTATTAAATTGATAGGCTATTATAATTAATTTGCCACGCAATAATTTCATAGTGCATCACAGCATAACTGACATGCTGCGAGGATAATAAAAAAAAGATTACACTGTTTTCTCATTGAAAACAGTCTTAAAACTTTTTGGTGGATTACACTGAATTATAGGCCTATAATTAAAATGATTAACAGTCTAATATGTCAGAATACTGCAATAATCAATCAATGAAAATTAAAAACAGCATTTTAAAAACAGCTTATTGTTTTAAAAAAAATAAAAAATAAAAAAGGCACGGAAGCTACATCAGAGGTGGCTTGGAAGACGTGGGTTATACATGGTTTATCAATTTTGCAACACAAACTGGAGCCAAGCAACAGTAATTTGTAGATATTTTGATAGCTTCTGTACAGAACTTAAAGATCTCCTTGTTTTCGTTTTCTGTCTTGCTGCACTAAAGATGAACTGGTTAAACTTCTGTTTTCGCGCAGACGCAGAGAGGGAAAAAGAACTGAGTTTGGGCAATCGGTTCGTAGTTCTGCTTCAACTGCGCGATATAGTCATGAGGAGCAACCAAATTTCTGACATGCCCGGTCGGGAGAGGTTTATTGCCTCTCGTTTCCCCTGTACACTTCACAAACTCTGCACGACAAAGCTGAAAACCGGCATAATTATTAAAAAGATTAATAAATAAACTCTGTAACAAGTTAGTCAAAATGTACCACAATAAATACAATAAAACTTGATAAATTATAGTAACAGTGATTAAATTCTCAATAGAATTCAATAGGGTCACACATTTTATCATTATCATTTTATATTTATCAAACTATTGGGCTACAGTCATACTGCGCTGATAATTCATCCAATCAGTTCTGTTTCATTCTTACTGACCGCCAGAGGCAGTGTAAACACTATGGATTATCGCAGCGCCAGCTAGATAGGTCGAAAGAATATACCAACAAAGTCACGTGGCGTGACGTATGCTGAGCCCTGGAGGGTTAAAAGCTACAGTAGCTCAGCACTATACCCTCTTTCGCTTTCTCGCTTGGTTGAGATAGATGTTTTTGGTTGAGTGATTATTCACTCTGTCAAGTGCAGCTTACAAGAGCAGCGAGATTCGTCCTCACAAGCAGTGACAGCGCGTCTCTAAGTAATTTCAAGGATTTGGATTAAATTACAGCACTTGGTGAGTTTTGTTTTTGAGTTTATATTGCTTCGTCGGTAACACTCCGTGCCTCTCGGTGCAATCCGGTGGCTTGTGTTTTCCTAGCCTATGAGTTAACGGTCTCCTGTTGACATCTATTTAAAGTGTTTTTTCCTCGAATCCATGTTTTGTCCCTCGGTTCAATCCGCCGGCCATTTTAGACACTTTTGATCTTTTTCGTGAGATATTTGTTGGTATTACCTGTTGGTTCATCCGAGGTAATCGTTTTATTTTTTTTATTTTTTTCATCCCACTTAACTTAACCTTACGGTGCTATCCAAGGGTGTTATTAGCGAGTAACTATGATCTTGCGATCTCTCAACTGTGATGAACCTTCATATGTTGAGAAAGGTTAACTTTCTATGACGTGTCGGTGCTTTCTTCGGAGATGGCAGAGCTGAAATGCCTGCTTCACTCGCTTCAGCCTGTCACATCTGCTACACCTTTGAGGATGAAACAGGAAGATGAGAATGTTCAGAATCAGGGAGCTGGGAAATAGTCTCTTGATTCCCCTTGTTTTTCTCATCGTTCAGAGTTTGATGTGCTTTCTACAAGTGCTTCAGATTCCTTTTTTCACGATCATGGGGATACTATGGATGTTGCTCCACAACCATCACCCCTCAGGCTGTTTTCACTGGTTACCCAGCAGCGGAGGGGTCTAGTGGGGGGTCAGTTCAGTCGTCTGGACAAACCCAGTCCTCCTCCGATGATACTTTGGCTGTGCTTCGAATGGCAATTGCTCGTCTAGGACTTGATGAGTCACCTGTCCAATCTGCCCAAACAAATGTGTTTTTCAGACAGACCACAGCTGCAACTTCTTTTGGAAGGATTTTGTGGCTGAATTCTCAAATGCTCTCACTGGTTCTGGAACGCCTAAGCAGCGCTCAAGGATTGCTCGAATGTTAGCATCTATGGCTGAAGCAGATTCCATCGGGGTGGGTCATGCTCTGGAAATAGAGCATCCTGTGGCAGCTTTGGTGGTGTCTCCTGATGAGGCTCTACGAGGGAATGTGCGATTTCCCAATGCACAATGCGGTCGTACGGATTCCTTGCAAAAAAAGGCATGAGTCTGTTGCTTACATTACTCGAGCAGAAAACACAATCTGCCAGTTACTTCTTGCTGCCACCAGTACAATTTCTGTAAACTTCTCTGTTAGCAACAAGCCATGTGACCCGTGAGCTGGGTAGTCTTACAGCCGTGCTTCTGGTAGCCCACCGCCGAGTGTGGCTTGCCTAAGCACAACTGCCGGAGGACTGTAAGAGAACCTTGAGAGATCTTCCATTTGTTCCCGGGCATCTTTTAGGTCCAAATGTTCCGGAACTGTTGAATAAGAGGGTAAAACTGTCTGAAGCCACTCGTCAACTGACACAGGTGTAGCGCAACCCTAACTTTAGGATGCCAGCGGTTCAGACCCGACATCACTGCCACATTGGAGCAACGTTTCCGCCGGCACACTACACCTCAGTTACAGCCCCCTCAAAGACCTTGTGTTCCTGAAGATGCAAGTTTTTCGCCCACCTCATCGTCAGTTTCCAGGAGGACCCCGTCAGTGCCCCCCCCCGCGTGACCACTAAAAATCACACACATAAAGCCTGAGACAGTCAGGCCGGCGGTCGATCGTTTCTCCATAGATCAACTGGAGTACTGGAGATCCAACACACCAGACCCCTAAGAGAATTGTTCCTACAATTGTCAGATATGCGGTTCAGGCAGTGGCTCTCTCTCTGGAAATTTGTTCACTGTTACTGTGCGTTCACACCGGACGCGAATAGCACGTCAAATTCGCGTCTACCGCGTCTAGTTTGACACTTGACCAGAGATGCTCACAAGTCTTTGAGCTAGAGTCCAAGTCAAGTCTCAAGTCTTTGAGCTAGAGTCCAAGTCAAGTCTCAAGTCTCTGTGCTAGAGTCCAAGTCAAGTCTGAAGTCTCTTGTGGTTATAATAAGTGTTGCATCACGTACAGCGACCCATCCAGGCTGCATAGAACACTGCATATCTATATATAAGGAATTCAAAGCATGTAATATGTTATTATGACTCCTATATCTATTAGCATTAAGTATCAGCTTTGATTTTGGTATATAATCAGTGTAAACAGGCTATTGCAACATGACAAAAACACCAAGAATGCTTTACTTTTATGTTAATATCTGTATTTTGCCATGAAAAAATTTGTGCGATCTCGCAGCCGTGTGTGGCTCGTGACTTCCACGCCCCCGCCATCACTTGCAGATCCATGTAGGCCTAATGTGCACTGCCTACGCAACTAATCATAGCTTATAAACTACTGTAAGTCAGCAACACATCCCAGACTCTCAAACCAGTGTAACGTTATAACTAAATGAAACAACAATAATCCTGTAACCTGTTTGCAGACAACGTTAATAATTAACGTAATAAAAGCCAGCGGCACGTAATTTATTACGTTAATCGACCACCACAAGTTTGGCAATTAAACAAACGCTCATTAATATTTCATAAGGGAGACAGTCGGAGTTAACCTCCCGTAATGTTAGGTTGTAGCTAAAGCAAGTAGCAAGCTAATGGTAGATGGTCAATGCTGAGCTAAACATGTTTACTGACCTCAGGGTGTGTTTTCAGATGCCTGATGAAATTAGATGTGGTTCAGCCAGAATCTTTTATCCTGATACCGCATATTTAGCATTGAGCGCTTCTTTTGTTTGGGCCGTCTTGTTTGAAGCATTTAAACCCAAAGCTTACAATGAATGGCACAGCAGCGGCCGGTGCAGTTGACATGTTTGTTTGTGGTCGCACGAGCACAGCCGATACGTAGTACGTGTTACATAGGCAGGTTATAGGTAACGGAGGGAGGGGAATAACAGCAAGCTCATCAGACGTTTCCTAAAAATAAACATTGTTCATGAGTCCCGCAGCTCGAGTCCGAGTCGAGTCTGAAGTCTTTCGAGGACGAGTCTCAAGTCAAGTCTGAAGTCATTGTGTGTGCGACTTAAGTCGCACTCGAGTCCGAGTCTCAAACTCGAGTCCCCATCTCTGATCTGCACTTGACCACTTTGTGTTAATTCGTGTGTCAAGAGTGAAACTGACAGAGGCGAAAGTTTCAAAAGTTTCTTTTTGTTCTTGTCTCTATAAAAGTATTAACTTGAGGCAAATAACTCCGGGTGACCACTCACAGCTAAAATGAATTTCTCCTCCATTTGGAATGAATGACTTTCAAGCGGGAGTTTGTTATGCTATGTCACTTAATGCCACGTGAAGCAAGCAGGCTCCTGATTGGTTAACGCGGCGTGAATTGACACAGATTTTTCAACTCAGGCAGCAGACGCGAATTCGCGCGTCAAGGTGTATTCGCGTCTACCGCGCCACGCTCTACACCTCATTCGCGCCGCAGGAATTTTTTACGCGCGTAACGCGCCTTTGCATTGACTTTACATTTAATTCACTAGTGCCTGACACGCTATTCGCGGCCGGTGTGAATGCACCATTAGAGAAGGGAGCCATAGAAACAGTTCATCCCCTCGTTCAGGGAGACATTCAACATATTTTCTTTTTCCAAAGAAGGAGGCTGGTTTACGACCAATTCTCGATTTGAGGCTTCTGAATTTGTTCCTGAAGGTCCTTCCTTTTCGAATGCTGCGCACAGCAGATGTTCTTCGGTCTGTGACTACAGACGATTGGTTTGTAAGTGTCGACCTGAAAGATGCATACTTTCACGTCCCAATTGCTGTACATCACAGAAAGTTTCTGCGTTTCAGTTTCCTGAATCAAGCTTACCAGTTCAAAGTACTACCCTTCGGCCTTTCCCTTGATCCTTGCGTCTTCACAAGGTGTGTGAAGGCAGCTCTGTCTCCTCTTTGGATGAGAGGTATGCGTATCCTTCTTTATTTGGACGACTGGCTTCTCTGTGCCCCCACAGAGCGGCAGGCTGTACAAGACTCCAGACTGCTTTTGAGACATGTGCAGAAGCTGGGATTTTCTGTGAGCGAGAAAAAGTGCCGTCTGATTCCATCACAGACCACTACGTTCATAGGAATGACCCTGAATTCCAACCTAATGTCTGCTTCCCTTTCATAGGAACGTGTGACGACCATTCTGCAACTTTTGGCTCGCTTTCGCCCGGGTGTGTCTTTGCAGTACGAGGTGGTCCTATGACTGATAGGGATGTTAACAGCAGTGGTGTTACCACTCTAGTTATGGAACAAGAGTTTGTGGCTAGATCCCACCAGACATCGCCATCGACTGGTTATAATTTCTCACCATTGCATATGTGCGTAGAGGCGGTGGGGACAAAGTTTCTGAAGGCAGGAGTGCCCCTGGGTGTTGTCCCCTCTCGTCGGGAGTTGGTCACAACAGACACTTCCCTCACAGGATGGGGGGGGCAACGTGGAACTGGAGGAGTATTTGCGGGCGCTGGACACCGATCCAGGCCACAGAACATATCAACCTGCTAGAACTAAGGGCAGTGTTCTTGGCTCTAAAGTACTTCATTCCGGTTCTGGCAGGCCACCATGTTCTCGTTCGGTCAGACAATACCTCAACAGTGTTCCATCTGAACCACCAGGGGGGCACGAGATCCCGCAGGTCTCGAGATTCTGACATGGTGTCAGGTACGACTCGCTTCACTAAGGGCAGCTTATATTCCAGGAGTGTGCAACTAGACAGCGGATGCTCTTTCCAGGGATCAAGAGTGGAACACCAGAGTGTTACTCATGGCACCACGATGGCCAGCCAGACCATGGTTTCCTTTGTTTCTGAGACTTCTGACAGGCAATCCATGGAAGCTTCCCCCCAGGAAGGACCTCCTCTCTCAGCTGGAGGCCAGTGTCTGGCACCCGGACCCGGATCGTCTGCAACTTTGGGTCTGGCCATTGGGTTAAATCCTTCCCTGGAGCATTGTGACCCTGCTGTTATTCACACCATCTCTAATGCTCGGGCTTCTTCCACACGACAGATTTATGCTTCCCGTTGGAAGCTTTTTTCTGCATGGTGTGAGGAACGGGGGCTTGATCCTGCAATATGCGACATTCCGAGTATCTTAAGCTTTCTTCAACATTTACTGGAGGAAGGAAAAGCAGCTTCCACTTTGAAAGTGTACGTTGCTGCAATTTCTGCATCTCATGTTCCAGTTGGTGGCTCTTCTCTTGGCTCTCACAGTCTTGTCTGCAGTTTTCTGAAGGGCGCGCGTCGTCTGAAATCTGCTCGGAATCCTCATTTTCCTGTGTGGGATTTGTCACTCGTGCTTGCATTCCTGTGCTCACCCCAGTTTGAGCCCTTGCAAAGCATTGACATTAAATGGTTGTCCTTGAAGACTTCTTTTTTGTTAGCGATTGCTACTGCGAAACGAGTCAGTGAGTCTGTTAGTGAACTGTGCTTGCGTTGGTCACCGGATGACTCCGGGGTGATTATACGACCCAATCCTTCTTTACTTCCGAAGGTCCTTCTTCCTCAGTTCATAAATCAGAACATTGAACTGGCCTCTTTTCAGACTTCTTCCGGGTCTGATTCAAGTGCCCAACTTTTGTGTCCTGTTCGGGCCTTTAAGTGTCATGAGAACTCTACTGTTCAATTTAGACAGTCAGACCAGTTATTTGTCTGCCATGGTGGTGTGAAGAAACGTGCACCAGTGTCGAAGCAGAGGTTGTCGAACTGGATAGTAGAGACCATTACCAGAGACGATCAGTAAGAATGAAACAGAACGCTAGTTACGCATGTAACTGTGGTTCTGTGAATTCTGGATGACCGTGATCTATGTTTTCATTAACCATAGTATAAACATTGGGGCGGGCTGTACTTGCTAGTTTTGGTTAAGACACTGATTGTGATCAGCATGAGAAGAGTAATCGGGTGAACAAAGGGTGTTACCAAAAGAAAAGGGGATTTTTGAACTGCCAGTGGTGCTATGAAGTTGGTCCAAGAGTCACATTACTATTCAGGAGCACCATAATCAGTGTGCCAAATTTCATCAATTTCCTATGTACGGTTCCTAGGGCGTTGATAGACAGTTTTGGGAAGAAAAATAATAGAGAAAACCAACCTTTACAATAGGGGCTAAAACACTTGCTCCCTGAAAGAGATGTACAGTTAAAAGTGATAAAAATGAAAGTTAATTCCACTTTTATTTTCAGAGTTACCTGTTTTAGTTTGTGTGGCCACAGACACCATCTCCGCTGTCAGTGTCGATGAGCCATCGATTGATTGGGTTGTGTCATTCTCCTGATGACACATAATCAGAACATAGCCAGACTTATCAAGCATATGATCATATATTACAAACTCCAAGTGTGTTTAGGTCTTGTCATAACTATGATGAATACATGAACGCGCTCACTTTGACCTCTTCTGGGAGATGCTCTTCCTCTTCCTGTGGACCCCACTCTCCGTTCCACAGGGGCGGCTGGTGTGCGAGCATGCTGGGAAACAAAACTCAACCAAGACAAAGCAACACCAAATATAAACTATTGTTTCTCCATACAAAACAACTCAAATGTTCATCCACTTTATATTTTTAAAATGTAAAAATCTCAACAGTAGGACCCGGATTCATCCAGAACAAAACCAACATGATTTTTTAAAACCCGTTAACATGCAGGTCGCGGTGACCCCTTTCTGTGTTGATTGAAACACGCTGTATTATTAATTCTTGACAAAATGCGTATCAATATGTGATGCACTTTATGCTGTGTCAAAGAGTCACGCGCGCTCTTGTGTAAACAAGCCCAACACGCATGAGCAGCGCAGGCAGAACGAGGAGACGCGCTGAATAAAAACACACACTCTCTCTCTGACAGCAGGTGGCGCTGATGGGACGATATTAATATAGAATAATAGATATTAATATAGAAATGCAGCGTTTACCCCGGTAATCCTGTAAACAAAGCAAGTACCGAACTCGTATCCAACCATGACCCCAAAACCGAGGTACGGACCAAACCATGACTTCTGTGAACCGGTAAACCTCTAGCATATATTTAAGTAATTCAATTAATATTGTAAACGTGCGACTGGACGACAAATGGCTTAAATGAGCTTTAGCCGAGGGCAGCCCCTAACAAATAGTTAGGAGTTCGGTCAAAATTGATCGAACCGTTTGGTGCTTCATTAGATTGGCCATTGTAGCAGTGATACTGTCAGAGGCTGAGACTCAATGAAAAGATATTTAATTGACTGCTGTTTAGCATGTCACACTAAATAATCCAAGACCGTGTTTTTATCTCTCATAGGAGCGCTAACATTTTCTAGACATTGTGTCAAGAAGTTCAGAACGGTGTCGAGACTCTTTTGTAACCACTGCTCACATTTTTACGCAAGAACATTTTCGGAAATAAAAGTATGAGAGTGTTTTATAATTTGCCAAGTGGTGAAAAAAAAACATTAGCAACGGAGAGCTATTCCTCAAAGCAATATGACATTACATGAGGAGTTAGACAACACGTGTCAGGACCTACTCATTGTCGTAATCATACTCTAGATCTAATATTATCACATGGAATAGATTTTGATGCCGTTGAAATTCTGCAGCAGAGCGACAATATCTCAGATCATTTTCTAGTCTCATGTAAATTACATTTAGCCAAGGCTGCAAAGCCGACTCCGTGTTATAAATATGTTAGACCTATAACTTCTGCCACTAAAGATTGCTTTATCAATTATCTTCCTAATCAGTTTCATCATCTCAGCATCCCAGATAGCTTAGAAGAACTTGATATTGCAACAGAAACTTTTAACTATCTCGTTTCCAGCACTTTAGACGCAGTTGCTCCGTTGCGCTTAAAGAAGATTAAAGATAATAGTCCAACGCCGTGGTACAACGAGCACACTCAGGCCCTTAAGAGAGCAGCCAGAAAAATGGAGCGCAACTGGAAGAAAACAAAACTAGAGGTATTTCGGATTTCATGGAAGGAGAGCTCGATTGCTTACAGAGAGGCTTTAAAAGCTGCTATTTTTTTATTTTTCAACCCTATTAGAAGAAAATAAACATAATCCTAGGTATTTATTTGAAACAGTGGCTAAACTAACGAAAAAGAAAGCTTCAAGGACAGAAGTTTCCGAGCAACACAGCAGTAATGACTTTACGAACTTTTCACTTATAAGATCGATAATATCAGGGAGAAAATTATAACATCAGCAACACTACAGCATCACATCAGTGAGTGCATTGTAGTCTCCCTGAGGAAAAATTTGATTCATTTGTTGCTTAAGAAGGAAGAATTTTGCAAATTCGTAATTCATCTAAATCGACAACTTGTATGTTAGACCCTATACCGACTAAGCTATTGAAAGAGATGCTTCCAGAGATCATAGATCCTCTTCTTAATATCATTAATTCGTCTTTGTCTCTAGGATACGTATCAAAAACCTTTAAGCTGGCTATGATTAAACCGCTTGTTAAAAAAAACGCAACTTGATCCTACAGAATTAGTCAATTACAGGCCGATCTCAAATCTGCCTTTTCTGTCAAATATATTAGAAAAGCAGTATCCTCACAACTGTGTTCTTTTCTTGAAAGAAATGATATCTGCGAGGATTTTCAGTCAGGATTTAGACCGCACCATAGTACTGGGACAGCTCTCATTAGAGTTACAAATGATTTGCTCTTATCCGATCGTGGTTGTATCTCTCTATTAGTGTTACTCGATCTTAGTGCTGCATTTGACACCATTGACCACAACATTTTTTTAAATAGACTAGAAAACTATGTTTGAATTAGTGGAATTGCACTAGCATGGTTTAAATCATACTATTCGGACCGTTATCAGTTTGTAGCAGTAAATGAAGAGATGTCTTATCGATCACAAGTTCAGTATGGCGTACCACAAGGCTCAGTACTAGGACCGCTGCTGTTCACTCTGTACATGCTACCATTAGGAGATATCATTAGGAAACATGGAATTAGCTTTCAATGTTATGCCGATGATACTCAGCTGTATATTTCTTCATGCCCTGACGAAACTTACCAATTCACAAAATTAACAAAATGCATAGCTGATATAAAAAAATTGGATGACTAGTAATTTCCTACAACTAAATTCTGAAAAAACAGATTCTAATTATTGGACAAAAAAACTTCCACGCGTAATAACCTAGAATACTGTCTAACACTTGATGGCTGCTCTGTTAAGTCTTCGTCGTCGGTTACCTGGGTGTGCTCTTTGATACCAATCTTTCATTTGAAAGTCACGTGTCTCGTATCTATAAAACCGCATTTTTCCATCTTAAAAATATATCTAAATTACGCCATGTGCTCTCACTGACAAATGCGGAACAATTAGTCAATGCGTTCATGACATCAAGGCTAGATTATTTTAATGCTTTACTGGGTGGTTGCCCTGCACGCTTAATAAACAAACTACAGCTAGTTCAAAACGTAGTCGCTCGAGTTCTTACCAGAACCAGGAAATATGACCATATTAGCCCGGTTCTGTCAACACTGCATTGGCTCCTATTAAACATTGTATACATTTTAAAATATTGCTGATTATATACAAAGCACTAAATGATTTAGCTCCGCAGTACTTGAGCGAGCTCTTAACGCATTATAGTCCTTCACGTCTATTGCGATCTCAAAATTACGGCCAGTTAATAATACCAAGAATATCAAAATCAACTGCTGGCGGTAGATCCTTTTCCCATTTAGCACCAAAACTTTGGAACAGTCTTCCTACCATTGTCTGGGAAGCAGACACGCTCTGTCAGTTCAAAGCTAGATTAAAAACACGTCTCTTTGACCTACCATTCACATAATACATTATCGACTTCTATAATTCAATGTTAGGCTGCATAGATTAGGTCAGCCGGAACTGGGAACACTTCCCTTAAATCCTGATGTACTCGTTACATCATTAGAAGAATGGCATCTATGCTAATTTTAGAGTCTTTTTTTATCCCAAGGTTTTCCCGCAGCCTGCTGGATCCAGGCCGTATCCAGATCTGACGAAGGACCTTCGCCTGGACCCGATGACAATGCAGTGCTGAAGTGTAAACTAGCCTCTCCTTATGGAGGATCCCTTTACCACTCTACAGATAAAGCGTTGTGGGGAAATTCGGTTCGCGTACCTAACCCGAGGTGATAAAATTAAATAAAATTCTGTATCAAATTTATTGGCAAGACAAGTAGTTTGTAGGGAATTACAAACCTGCGCACATATATTTAAACGCACATAACTCTAGAATAAATTCTTAATGCGCATGTGAACGCCATCAGCGTTTATCACAAGTTCGCGTTTAAAGCTGTTCAGAGAGAACGGTGTCGTCTTAGCGGCCCCTAATTTAATAACAAATGATAATTTCAACGGAAGTGAATCAATCAAACTAACTTTAGCTGGAAAATAACATTATTCAAGAACCGCTATAAAGCCAAAACAATCTGTTACCTTAAATTATATGTTTATCTCTGAAAAGCTGCTTTGAAACAATCTACATTGTTAAAAGCGCTATATAAATTAAGATGTCTTGACTTTGCAAATATATATGATATGATAATTAGCGCAATGTGGTTCTTACTGTTGTCGCCAAAATGTTTGACCTGGTCCAAAGCAGAATGGCACCTCCTCATGGTCACCCTGGAAAAAAAACAGGATATTGGTGTAAGAATCTTTAGACATGAAATGTCAGCCCTGTGAAGGTGGAGCGAGCCAGCAGCACCTGTTGAAGGTGAACTCCACGTCCAGAGGTTCTCCGAGGTAACTGTGCTGGAAATCAGCATTCACACGTAAACTCACGTCATCTTCTGAGATCTGGGAGCGTCAATACACAAAACATTTGACTGACAACTCTCAATCAATCACATTACAAACAGTGACCAATACAAGAACACATTTATATATGGAGGTGACTGATAATATTTATATATTGCAAAACAAATGTTTGTGGAATGACACAAGCCTCAGAATAAGAGTGCATGACAAGTTGTTTAAAGTTAGGGTTATGCTCAAGCATTTTATCAAGTGCTTTATTTTCAGATTGCACATGCTGTTACATGCACACACATTTACAGGACAAAGCTACTTCAGTAATGCATTACTATGTTCAGAAGAGGGGATTTGAGCATTCCTGAAAAACATTCACCATTTGTTTATAGAAACATGTTTTTTGTTTTTTTTTAAATGGGTTTGATTACCAGGAAATGCACAAACTGATAAAAAGCATTGATAAACGTAAACGTAAATTGATTATTTGAAGAAATGGTCAGATTAATAAATGAGATGAACAGTCATTAGTTGCAGACCTACAAGGAAAGAATAATCTGAACATTAAGTATAGAAATTGTCAAGATACCTCTGTGATATAAGACATATACTCAAGAACAATTCCTCCACTACAGGGTTTCTTCAGAACCACTTTATCACCTAGAGGAAGATTAAACAATTTTAGTATTCAGTACACAAACGAAACAATACAAAATTAGATGCAACATTTGCCATTTTCCTTTTTTCTGATCACCAATGGTAATAGTTATGTGTTTTTTTACCATTTACTCCCCCTCACATTATTCTCACTCAGTATTATTTCCTATTATCAGTGATTAAAGCAGCAGTCCGTAACTTTTGCCGCTCTAGTGGTTAATAGACAGAACTGTATGCGTCTTGTGGAAGAACATTGTAGCCGGATCTACTTCTCTGTTTATGTCTATGACGAGTCACGCGGGTACTGGACCAGTCTAAAATAGTCCCAGTATAAACACTTATTATATGTGTACCGTAGTGATTCAGGATTAGATAAAAAACACAGTTTGGAAAACGGATTCATGATGTACTCGCTCATTTTACAAAGTTTGAACACAAAATGATATACTGCAACTTTAACTATTATTAATATTTTGGATTCAGTATATCTCTGGTTCCTCCTTGCCTCAGGAGTCTTGGAATGTGGTGCTTGATTTATTGGGGCTATTTTATGACACTTCTTATGCTTTCCCATTCCTTTCTAGCTGAATCTTTTCCCCCTAAACGTATACATGCTAACGATTAAAAGGTTCCGATTACTAGAGAACATCCTCACCAATGAAGAGGTTCGGCCGGCCCTCGGTGAGTCCTGGCACCTCCAGGTGTAAGTTTACTGCTCCCTTCCTGAGGATGGCGCCGACGAGGCTGAACTCTCTGAGCTCCCTCTCGGCCTCCAGCTCCTCCAACCACAGAAGAGCTGAGAAACGCCGCAACATAGACGACAAACTCAAGGGCTGCAAAAACAGGAGAGAGAGGAGCTATAACAACTTCTATTAAAAAGTGACTTGTATTACAAAAAGTAGTATTTCAAAATACTTTTAGCAAATGCCGAGATTTGGGGTGGGGTTATGTTTGTATGGGGTTAATGAGATGGAGGAAGTATTCAAGAAATGCATTTAAAAGTCATTACACTTTAAATCCCAAACCTTGTTTACACCTGCTATTAAAAAGCCTTTATTATGCCATTTTAAAGGTTCCTCATTTTGTTTCAGAGGTCTCATACAATAAGTTTACATGCATCCAAGGTCAAAAAACATTTCATCATAATATACAATCGCAGCATCAGCTATTTTCTCACAAAAACAATCTAATAATTTGTAATTAAGGTGTATTGAATGTTAAAAAGGCTTTCAAATATAATGTTAAGTGGGTATCATTACCCATTTTACTCTTGGTAATCATTTAAAAGTTCCGTTTGGAGGCATCATATCAGTATCGATTTCAACGGTATTGTATCGAAAATAAAATAAGTAGTACCGCCCATCCCTAAACAGTATATTGGATCCGTACATTCACTCTTAAAGTGACAGCAGCAGGTGTATTAGGCTGCTGTCACTTTAAGAGTGAATGTACGGATCCAATATACTGTGTCAATATTACTTGAACAACAAAAGACAACAATATGATCACTCACTGCTCTTGACTGATTACATTTCTTAACTTTAATTGCAAGGATAAATCTGAAATGTTTACAATTAGGACTATCCAGTGTTATTTTGAAAAGTATTTCTTAACCGAATACTACTGTTGGATCTACATGAAAAACTTTCTTCTTTATTCCATTGTATTTATTTGTGCTATCATTTGTAATTTGATTATTTGTTCTTATTTTATTTTCTGTCTTTTTTTGTGGCAAATTCAAATGGATTACCGATTCGGTCATGTATGGTTGCAGCAAGATGCAAAAATAAAATGCTGGATTTAAGAGAAGCAGTCCTTTCTTTATTAAACAAAACCTAAAACACTCAGGAGGAAACCCCGCTATAAACTTGACGAGATCAGACAAAGAACTGAACGAAATACAGGGCTTTAAATACTGTGACAAACTACTGAAAACTAGGACACAGAACTGAGACAATGCAAAGCGGTGACAGTCACGATGTGTCATCATTTGTGAAGCATAAAAAATATTGGCAAGACTTTAAATGGATGGACAAAAAAAATTATGAGATAATATTAAAACATCTTTATGGCAGTTTTCCCCCACGATATTTTTCAAGGTCTCGTATCAAAGTTAGAGTTCCAGTAACACTATTACACAAACTCAAGCATGGCGCACGTCTGCCGTCTCACTATACGAGGATATGGACTTCATCTCCAGCTGCTCTGAGACTCACTTCACCAGTATTTCACCATTTCATTCGAGAAAACTCTCGTCAGATACACACAGAAACTCAAAGCTCTTAACTACTACCCACTAAAATAAAACTACGGTTTAACTGAACAGTAGAATTTGTGATTGTGAAAATTCAATTAACTCATTAAAATGGAACACAGAAATCATCATAATAAAAGGATAAAATAATTTAAAAAAGGATTTCATAGAGCCCTCAATTTATTTTTTGTTAAACTAAATATATTGTTGTTAAATTATATGAGTTTCATAAATTCACCTTACTAGACATACTTTTGGATAACAGATAACCATTAAAAACTGAATCCAGAAAAAAATGAACGGAAAACACAGAATTTGGTAATGTCATCGATGAATGATGATGTGGGAGAGACAGCACAAGTTGACGTTACCTCAGCCAGAGCCGGCTGGACAACCAGCACGTCCTTCTGGGCTTCAACACAATCTCTGAGCGCCTGCGGCACGGCGTACTGCCCCAAGAAGTTTGGAAGATGCCGCCTTGTAAGCCTGTCGAAAGAGACAGAATGCTCAAAAAAGCAAGACAAAAAAAAAAAAAAAAAAAAAAAAATGTGTGTACATTTTCACCATTCATACAACTATGCACAGTATATTATGGAAGCTCGTTTCCGCCACAGAGTAAAATAATTTACAGGATAATTGCGACTTCATCTCACAATTCTGACTTCTTTTCTCGGAATTAATGTGATATAAATTCGCAAAATAAGTTATAAAATCATAATTGCAAGCTATAAAGTCTAATTCTTTCTTTTTTTTTCAGAAAGACTTTATAACTTGCAATTATGATTTTATAACTCGCAATTGAGATGAAGAGGAGGGAATGTAATAAATGTAATAGAAGTGTAATGTAATGGAAAAACAACAGCTACGAGTTTGTAACTATCCCCCCCCCCCCCCCCCTTTTTGATCATAGATCTGTACTCAAATGGTTGTATTCATAAATGCTTTGGAATACGGTTAGTCTCTTTTTAAAGGTGGGGTAAGCGATATTTGAAAGACGCTGTTTGAAAGTTAGTCGAACCGACACAACAAATGTGTAGCCAATCAGCATATCAGCATTATGATGGTGGAGGAGGAGAGAGAACGAGCAAGTGGGAGATTTGAAGAAACACTGTAGAAAGAGAGATGACTGAGAGACATTACAAAAGAGAAAAGCTCATAAGAATATCACTGGGAAAAGAAGGCTTATGATCTGGAAAGAGCTTTGCTTTGATTCGCTCCACACGTGAGTAACACTGGGTTTGAGTGTCATGCGTGTCTGGAGCCGCTGTGCTGTTGGCAAACAACAACCAACTCTTGTTTGTATTTACTCATGTGTATGCATGTTCATTTTTTGTGCTTCCTTGTCGTTCGTTTATCATCTTTGCTTTATTTTGAGTGTAGCGTTATTTTGTTGCACTTCTGCTACGATAAACAGACATCCACTCTTGCATGTGTGTGTAAAGGAGGCCAGCTAGTTTGAGTCGTGCAGGCTGACGACTGCTAGAAAACGCTGTGTTTAACGCACGCTAGCGACCGGGTGTCGAGAAAGGGCGGATAGGATTGGAGGATGAGCTTTGTAGGCGGAGCAATGAAGAGAGGGATGTGTTTCAAATATCAACAACGTTCAAAAACGACTTTGAGAAATAACATACTGCACCTTTAAAGAAAACACTCAGCAGATTATTGTAGAAAAAGCAGCTTAAAATGAAAGTGTAAAAAAAGTTATAGAAGTTAAACCTGTAAATTGTCAGTGTCCCAGAAGCGGATCATTTGGCGCACTTTCGATTGCCTTTTTTCAGACATATCACATATTTTAGTTATCATTATAAATAATATAATTAAAAAAACTTAAATACTCCAAAAACGTATACTGTGAAAACCGTTTTGAAATTAGACATTGCGTTACTACCATCTGTACCTTTTGGCAGGCTCAAATTTTGTCAACTTCAAATTTTGAACGCAACTTGGTTAGACATGGGCCTCTTTTACACTGTCAGTGGAATGTGACCCAATTCCGATTTTTTGCTCATATGTGACAGATCGCATGTGTTCTCTGACCGTGTAAACAGGAAAAAATGCATGCATTCGGATATTTCGAAATATTCAGGCCTCGATCACATGTGGAAATAAATGAGATATAAATCAGATTTGTGCTTTTCTGAGGCATTAGGCTCCGCGGTATAATGACGAGAGCAACCCCCGACGCGCGTCTGCAAAGGGACGGATGGCCTGACTAAACGTGGTGTCGTCGTAGGAGAGGAATGTGGACGGGAAGGGGAGGTGTTTTCACAGGATTGTACTGTAACGCAAAATTTTGTTCATTTACATTAATTAATTTTAAGCATTTAGAAATGTATTTGTAATAAACACTTTGGGCTATTTAAAAAGTGTTAGGACTATTTACATGTTAAATTATATTTTTTAAAACATACGCGCAGAGTGTGACGTCATATTGTGTGTGCATAGAAAGAATTCGTCCACTGCCGCTTAAAAAAAAAAAAAAAAAAAAAGGCCACAGCTGTTCACGCAACTCCACCATCAGTGGTGTTTAAGGTAGGCACTAGGCAGGTTTTTTTGTGTTCATTTCTATTTCCTGTCGCTGTAATAAAATCTCTGTAATGTGTATACTGTTTTAACGAGTGCTCTCATCGATACGCTTGTTGTGATTCGTGGAGTTTTGACGAGTCTTATAGACTTGATATTGTTTCTGATCAAAAAGTGGTGTTTGGCCAACTTCACATATCGCAGAGCTAGCATCAAGCATATTTCGCGTTCGACCATCTGTGCAAGTGAATTTAACCCTTTAAGCATGTGCGATATTTCAGATATTATGCGTTTACACTTGCCATGAATCAGATATGGGTCACAATTGAAAAAGTCAAAAAAATCTGATATAGGCAACAAATCACAACTGGGCATCAAGACCTGCAGTGTAAACGAGGCCTCAGTGTCTTTGATTTTATAGCAGTTTTAGAGGCCAAATTACTTATAATTAATAGCTTAAAGGGGTCATATGATCTGCAGTTGAAAAGCTCAGAGTCTCAAACCTACAGAGATATTCTTTGTAAAAGTTAAGGCTAAGCCACGCCATCCTAAAACGCTTCGTTCAAACATGCCCCCACAAATCTACTCCAGTGTTTCATAATACCGCTCAAATGTATAGAAAAGAAAGGCGGCGTAACTTATTCTCGCTGTGTTCTTGTTGCCGCCGCCGGCGCCGCCATGTCGTGGAGACGCTGTGTTTTTCGTTGTGAAAGCCAAACTACTTTGTTTTGCCTTCCAAAAGAGGACACAATTAGAAAACAGTGGGGCAATTTCATCTTTGCAAGAACAGTCTGGTGCTTCTGACTCACAGACACAGCCTGTAAGTATGTTTTCATATTTTAAGAATTTTCTACTGACTATTGGGTTAATTGAGCAGTGTATTCAGAGTTTTGAGCAGTGTAGAGTTGCGCTTGCTTGTCGTTTCTACGATCACAAATGCAGATGGTCACAAATGGTTTTATGTTTACATAGTGTTCTCTCCCCATTCACGGGGCGTAAAAAGACTCATTATAATTAGTAATTATGCCAAACCTTACCAATCTGATATGTTCTGGTCCAGTGGCGCTAACAAAGTTGATCGATCAGCTTGATCATCTGCGTTTTCCGGTTTAGATTCGGGCTTGAATTGATAAGGTAGTACCGACATTATCACCTTCCATTATTGCTTTGGGAGCTGAGGTTCCAAATATGGTAAGGGCCGTGACATTTCCGTCACACGCATAAGGTATTCGGATACTCACAATCACAATGCACTGGATCACTGGCCAATCAGAGCACAGCGCGCTTTTCAGAACGAAATTGGCGTGTTTCAGAAAGGCGGCGCATAGAGGAGCAACAATAATGTACGGTATGTGTAAAATAATGACTTTTTAACCCAAAACACATTGCATTAAACAAAATAATGTTATTTTTAGAACCATCATGTGACCCCTTTAAACACACTGAAAGGAAGGAAAGGAAACACAGACGATCAGTGACGCTCACCTGATGGGAGCCGGAGGAGCCGTGACCGTGAGCACCTGGAGGGGCTTCTGCTGCGCTGGCACTGCTGTTAGAGCGGTGTAGGGCATGCTGGGTTTGAGCAGACTCTCCTCCACACAGCTCACTAACACCTCCAGACGCCTCGCGATGGTGAACGAGGAGAAGTGCAGGAGCAGCAGCTCAGCAGAGCGGCCCAGAGTCCTACAGCAAACACATTCAAAGAGCATTAAAACACCTTACCATGCGTTTCAACCAGGAAGACGTTTGCAGCCGTAGGCTGAAAAATAAAAACTTAGTACAACTTATTTCACTTCAGCTAGCTGCCAGAGCAATGTTTCTCATTTTCATTTTAGCTTAACTCGATACCTTAAAATAACCAAAACTGAAATTAAAATGAATAAAAACTATATATGGATATTTAAAAAAAAGAAAGAAAACCCCAAAACAATTTAAAAAAAATGTGAATGAGGACCTATTATGTGTGTTTTTTTTTTAAACATCTTTAGTGTGTAATGTTGCTGTTTGAGCATGAAAAAACTCTGCAAAGCACAAAGTCCCTCCAGCGGGAGTTCTTCTCTATATCTGCGTCACTGTTTCTGAACTCCCTGAAACGCTTCCATTGTAGTCTTGAGTTTTCTTCTGGGAACAAGCACGTCACAATATCCCTCATTTCAATAATTACAAACCAAGGCATACGCAGAATAAAGGTTTCGAGGCCTGGTTCAGTTAGTTATTAGTGTGGGACATTTTCCTGGAAGTGGTTGGCCAATCACAATCAGAGTGTGCTTTTTCAGAAGGAGGGGCTTCATAGAGACAGGAACTAAACAGTTAGTTTTGTTCTTCAGTCGCAAATGTTTCATGCCGTTTTTGTTTTATCAGGTCAGCTGAATAATGTATGTTGTTAAATAACAGTACAATCCACTGAAAGTAGGGATGTAATCAGGGACGATTAAGCATTTTTTAAACTGATTGGTGTTGACTATCTAAGCCTGAGCCTTTATTTTACATCAGCTGTCATGAACCTTCAAGTGGGTTTGCCAACCAGTGACCTCCATTTAAAGTAAAAGCTCAAATGTGCGTGTGACGCACGAGAGCCAATGAGGTCTGTTGCAATTATTCAACTTTACAACTTTGTTAAAAATAAATAAATTCATCAAAATAAAAATACTTGCATCTAAGGGAAATCTGGATACTCAGGACATTAATTGCTTTTTTTTTTTAAATAATTTCTTTTAAAAAAAATTAAAAAGCATGCATTATTTTAAATACATGCTTTATACTTGGAAACACATACTTTAACCTGTCCTCAGCCTGAGGTCACAACGTAAAACTGCTAAAGTATTTGAAAATTTAACAAATTCGAAAATATACATTTCAATTTAAAGGAAGAGATCTGTAATATCAAACAATATAAGTTTCGCCGATCAAAGTTGTGTGCTCAGTTTGCGTCAACTCCATCAGGATTGTTCTTTTAGAATTCTGAATAAATCAGGCAATGTCATGGTCATCTTTAACTCTGAGGACCCCTTTCCTATTTCCTGCTCTTTGTGGATCTCACAGTAGGACACAGTTTTTTTTATTTTTATATTTTATACAAACAATGTTGAAGTCTCTGCAGTCCCAGTTGTTGTTGAAACTCCAGTTGGATCTTTGTCAACACTTAGAGAAATGAACATGACTGAAGTTAATGGTGTGCTGGCCTGAGCAGGAGGAGAAACTTCACAGATGTGTTCTCCATCAGCGTGCTGTTGACCGTACAGCTACGTCTCCACGCACAGTCACTTGCGTTTCGTAAATTTGTTTAGGCTCGGCAATTAACCAGTAGTAAGGGAAGTTGTAGCATTACCAGTAAATGACCGGTATGTGCGGTGTGGTATTTGGAGCTGATGTGCGAATGGTCCGTTACCGGTAAAAAGCCAGAACACTATTTCTTGTGTGAACAGCACATTTTTGAATTTACCGGTAAAGTGGTTCAGACGATTTTACGGTAATTTACCGGGATTGCTGTGTGAAAGGGGATATTGAGTGAATGAATGCATTTAAACCCCCTCACTTGGCCTGACAGCGGATGGTCACGGACACCTTCTCTCCGGGCTCAATCTCCAGCATCCGCAGGCCTCGAGTCTCCACAGAATCTTCCCCTTCACCGTCCTCTCGCTCCCCGTCTGTCCTGCCTTCACCAGCGCGCCGGAGGAAGCTGCCGGAGGCACGCGTGTCCTGGGTTTTGCCATTGTTGACAGACACAGAACTGTGACAGAACTGCTGGCCCGAGTCCCATCCTGCAAACTCACAGCCCTTCAGCCTGTGACTCTCTGAGCCCGTGTTTCTGGTTTACAGAGAGAAGCAACAGATGCATCATGAGCAATCAATTATAGTTTCAACACATGAAGGGATGTCACAATGTAGTCCTTTTATTTCCATCACATTTCTGTAATAAAGGTATTCAAGCATTAAAAGGAACAGCACACCAATGAAACGTCATCACTTACTCACCTGAGTGACTATCTTTAATTGAAAACGATAGAATTTCAGCAAAATGTCATTGCTCTCATATATTTGTATTGGCTCATACATTTCTCTTCATTGTTCGGCATCTGTTTTCTTGCGTTTATTTTGCTGATGCTGATGCCGTGGCCTCGTTTACACTGCAGGTCTTGATTTGTTGCCTATATCCGATTTTTTTGACCGTCCGTTTACACATTCTTTAAATTGTGACCCATATCCGATTCATGTGTTTACACTCGACATAGATCTGAAACATCGCGCATGTTTAAAGGGTTCTTGCACAGATGGACGAATGCGCAGCGAGAGAGATCTCAGGACTGGTGGGAACATACAACACGATCTCATCAAAGTGCGTATCTATAGCACAAATGTTATTTTTCGTGCCATTTATACGCCAAATAGTTTTTGCGTGCATATGATACGCACTGTAAACGAGCGTATTGCACGCCATAAAGTGCGTATAATATGCACGCAATATTTTTGCCGTAAATGACACGATAAATAAAATTCGTGCTATAGACGCACTTTCATGAGATCGTGGCGGGCTTTAACGAGGAGCAGTGGCTCCAACATTTTAGGACGAGCAAGCCAACCTTTGATATGTTGTCAATGTTTGTCCACATCCGGGCCATCCGTCCCTGCAGACGCGCGTCGGGGTTTCTCTGTCATTAAACCGCGGAGACGTTGCCTAATGCCTCAGAAAATCCGATCTGCCTGTTTACATGAGTCGCATTGGCACATATCTGATTTATATCTGATTTATATCCACGTGTGAACGATCTGAAACCGATCTCGCAATATCCGAATGCATGCGTTTTTTTCCTGTTTACACGGTCATAGAACACATCCGATCTGTCACATATGAGCAAAAAAATCGGAACTGGGTCACATTTCACTGACAGTGTAAACGAGGCCTGGTTATCTGGTGCTGGGTCACAATTTCAATCACACAGCACGGCGCAGTGTAGGCCTACAGGAATATATTGACCCCAGCCAATCAGAGGCAAAGACCTGCCCCATCTCTGTCTCTGATTGGTTTAGACCACGACATGATCCAACCATGAGTGTGAGTTCCGTCAAAGGAGAACAAACACTTTGTTCGTGGAGAGATGACGTTAGTAGGGTTGTGTATCACCAACAATGTCACGATACGATACGCATCACGATGCTAAAGCCACGATACGAATCACGATATGGATCAATTTGGAATTTAAATTTCTTTTGAGCTGAGTTTAGTAACAGCGTTATAACAGTTATAACTGAAAAACAATTTAGTTTTTGTCAAAAAAACAATGAGTTAAATAAATAAAAATGCTTAGAATGGCTCTTCCTTCTGCTTTTAAAGTCTGCCTCAATAAGTGAAATGACAATTATAGTGACACTGAAGCATGTCTACACTGCTCAATGACTAAACAAAACTTAAAATATTCCATAAAAGCAAAAACGGTAACAACTTAAATCTAGAAACACACCTAGTATTGAACAATTTGGACTTAAGTGTTGAAATGTGCATCAAACAAAGTAATTTCTTCTATGTTGAAATCATTTTAAATGATTACATTTCCAGATTTTTATGCAGAAACAACAATTGATTGACATGCTCAGAGAGTGACAGCAGAATATCTCGCTTAACTTCATCATACAACCGCGAATTGCCGTTTCTGTTAAACACGTTTATGCTTATTTAAGACATAACCAACTGTGTTTAGAGGATACTCGCAAGCTGTGTGTGAGGCGGCTTTACTCTAGGCCTATGCACGCAGAGAAAACCAACTCTCGGAGAGCAAGTACTGAATAGTTTAAAATCGTTTGAATGTTTAAACTTTTAAGACTTAAAGACGCGCAAATGGTAAACTTTAGTCACGATGCAATGCTGGCCCGATTATGGAAGTGAATATTCCGTTATGTCCCGACTCTAAACGCGAGCGTGTAGTTTCACCGGCTGCAGTGCTGGACGCTTGCCTTGAGCAGCCCGTTTTGAGAGACGAGAGGCAGCACCATTGAACTCACGCTGTTTGTGAAATTGCATCTCGCAGAACGTTTTAAAACTACTGATTTGATTTTATAATCTGTTTGGATTCATTTACTAATACAACCTACATGCTAAAGTGAATCAATGATTGCGGGAATTTCCCGCATAAGTGGGAGAGCTGAGGGAATGATTACAATTATGTGCAACACGCGCCGAAATTCGAGCCCTGAATTGGCTACATTCAAAAGCTTAACAGGATCGATACGGCAGCTGCTGTATCGATACGCGCATCGCCAGCAGTTCATGACGATGTATCATTGTATGGATATTCTGAGCACAGGTGCGACCTAGGAAAGATTTTAGTCGCACCCTTACACAAATTGGTCGCACTCTAGAACCCTGCTGACTACGCAACACTACTGTTTGGCTCCTGAATGATTCAGTGTTTTTAAATTAATCAATGATTCAACGATCATTCATAAAGATAGTCACATGCTTCTCTCCTGATAGGTTGAACAAGTGACTCAAATAAGTCACTCATTAAGACAGTGACTTGCCGCCACATGCCTGCAGTTTTAGCTTCATATTTAAATTATCACTTAATTAAAAAAAAAGGTACAAAAAATTATTTCATATTTAAATATTTAACATGCATTTAAAACATTAATCTCATTGCATTATTTATAGCAATTGTAACTATAGTGTAAATACATCTAAATGCTGCTTAAATGAAGCTTCGGTGCCCCTTCTGCAATGCAGAAGGTATTTGATACTGGGATTTTATTTATTTGATATCAGCCTGTAGTGTCTTGATATTTTAATTGAACGTATTGATTAAATGTAACAAAAGGTAAAGGAAAAATCGCCCAGAAATCAATAAAAGGTGACAAATATCGCCTCTTAATGGAAAAGTTAATTTCTTACACAGCTGTGAACTGACCACTGCTCAGAACATGAAAATCATCAGCAACCAGTCATTCATTGACACCAGCATGAAACACACTGCAAAATATTGTCTGATTACTACTATCAGCAAAAAACCCTGGATTAACAAAATGCCAGAAATATCAATATAATTTTTGGTCAATGTCACCCCAATTTGGTAAATAAATGACAGGATTTTCGTTCTAACTAAAACTAACTAACGTACGTGTGTGTGTGTGTGTGTGTGTGTGTGAGCTCACCGGATCCAGATCAGCAGCTCCTTGCGGTGTCCCAGTAGCAGAGGCCCAAAGTGTGTTTCCTGGCTGACCTGAAGCCCACCCTTATTCTCCAGCAAACTGCGAATCTCAGCGTTGGGCATTTGCAGCTCCAAGGGGTTTGGACTATCAGAAAGACACACACACACACACACACACACACACACACACACACACAGACACACAGACACACAGACACACAGAGAGAGAGAAGTGAGGGGAAAAAGTAATGACTGTAATAACGTGAATTAATGTTTCAACCAGGCTAAGTCATCTTATTTCTTTACCTAGAATAAACAAACTGCTTGATTTGGTTTATTTACTCATTCCACTCTCTAGTGGGTTTGGTTGTCAAACCGGTAGCTTTTTCCCCCTATGTGAAGTGATGTATGGGATCATGAATTGAGAAATCAAAGTTTCCATGATCTTTTGACATACAGACGTGCTCAAATTTGTTGGTACCCTTACAGCTCATTGAAATAATGCTTCATTCCTCCTGAGAAGTGATGAAATTAAAAGCTATTTTATCATGTATACTTGCATGCCTTTGGTATGTCAAAGAATAAAGCAAAGAAGCTGTGAAAAGAAATGAATTATTGCTTATTCTACAAAGATATTCTAAAATGGCCTGGACACATTTGTTGGTACCCCTTAGAAAAGATAATAAATAATTGGATTATAGTGATATTTCCAACTAATTAGTTTCTTTAATTAGTATCACACGTCTCCAATCTTGTAATCAGTCATTCAGCCTGTTTAAATGGAGAAAAGTAGTCACTGTGCTGTTTGGTATCATTGTGTTCATCACACTGAACATGGACCAGAGAAAGCAAAGGAGAGAGTTGTCTGAGGAGATCCGAAAGAAAATAATAGACAAGCATGGTAAAGGTAAAGGCTACAAGACCATCTCCAAGCAGCTTGATGTTCCTGTGACAACAGTTGCAAATATTATTAAGAAGTTTAAGGTCCATGGAACTGTAGCCAACCTCCCTGGGCGTGGCCACAAGAGGAAAATCGACCCCAGATTGAACAGAAGGATAGTGCGAATGGTAGAAAAAGAACCAAGGATAACTGCCAAAGAGATACAAGCTGAACTCCAAGGTGAAGGTACGTCAGTTTTCTGATCGCACCATCCGTCGCTTTTTGAGCGAAAGTGGGCTCCATGGAAGAAGACCCAGGAGGACTCCACTTCTGAAAGAAAAACATAAAAAAGCCAGACTGGAATTTGCTAAAATGCATATTGGCAAGCCACAATCCTTCTGGGAGAATGTCCTTTGGACAGATGAGTCAAAACTGGAGCTTTTTGGCAAGTCACATCAGCTATGTTCACAGACGAAAAAATGAAGCTTTCAAAGACAAGAACACCATACCTACCGTGAAACATGGAGGAGGCTCGGTTATGTTTTGGGGCTGCTTTGCTGCGCCTGGCACAGGGTGCCTTGAATCTGTGCAGGGCACAATGAAATCTCAAGACTATCAAGACATTCTGGAGCGAAACGTACCGCCCAGTGTCAGAAAGCTCTGTCTCAGTCGCAGGTCAGGGGTCCTCCAACAGGATAATGACCCAAAACACACAGCTAAAAGCACCCAAGAATGGATAAGAACAAAACATTGGACTATTCTGAAGTGGCCTTCTATGAGTCCTGATCTGAATCCTATCGAACATCTATGGAAAGAGCTGAAACTTGCAGTCTGGAGAAGGCACCCATCAAACCTGAGACAGCTGGAGCAGTTTGCTCAGGAAGAGTGGGCCAAACTACCTGTTAACAGGCGCAGAAGTGTCATTGAGAGCTACAGAAAACGTTTGATTGCAGTGATTGCCTCTAAAGGTTGTGCAACAAAATGTTAGGTTAGCGGTCCCATCATTTTTGTCCATGCCATTTTCATTTGTTTTATTATTTACAATATTATGTTGAATAAACAATCAAAAGCAAAGTCTGATTTCTATTAAATGTGGAATAAACAATGGTGGATGCTAATTACTTTTGTCAGTTTCAAGTTATTTCAGAGAAAATTGTGCATTCTTCGTTTTTTGTGGAGGGGTACCAACAAATTTGAGCACGTCTGTATAAGAGGTCGTAGTACTATAAGAATATCCTGCAAGTTACAGAACTCAAAACTTCTGTGGAAGTCCAAAAACAGCTCTCACTGAAACCAAGCTAAGAAAACGACTTGTTTTGGATTGTGTCACATTATTGCATCATAGTACGAGGAAAGACCGCCTCTTCAGAAGATCAAGGCCTGCTTCTACGTCATTGCCTCTTTAGCCCGGCCCACTGATCCACACGTCACAGTCGTAAATACGAGACAGACGCAAACACACGATTACTACGGCAATAAAACCATAGAGGATTACAAGATCCACAAGTTGTGGAAAAACACCCTTCGCACTGCCTTCCTTGTGATCCTGTCCAGTTCCAGTCAGATCACGTGTAAGGCACTGTTCGTTTAATTCCCCTCTCGAAGTTATTTTTTCGAGCTGACTAATGAGTTTTTGGACATTGAATGGCTTTTCTGGGGTAAATGTGACGTTATATGACATTTACAAGCCGTTTTATTGATGCCTTTCTGCAGTTGAAACACTGATCAAGCGATTACATGTGACATGAAAGATATAGTACAACTTACTGAAATCCGTATCAACATATTTCCGACATATATTTTGTGTTGTAACTAGTTAAGCAGAAGAGATGATCGATTCCTCATGTAAGGGTTGGGATGCAAAAAATTATTTTAATATACAACTGTTACCCAATCACAGCAGTGGGTGTTTACTTCTAAGTCTTGAATGAGGCGTGAACAAATTGAGCCTGGACAGCAAAACACATGTGAAATCTGTCGGTTTTCTCGGACAAATGGCAGTCGGGTGCAAACGTGCGCGCGCAGGAGCGAGGGAAGGCGTCACCTGTGCTGAACGGGCGTCATGCAGAGAGCTCTCCAGCAGTAGAGCGACTGGCTGCTCTCCAACACCACCACATTCACCACGTCCCCGCGAGCAGGTCTGAAGCCCGACGGCACCATCAGAGACTCCAGGCTGAAGAACACGCTGTCTTCCACAACGCCACTGTTGCCTTGTGTCCTCGTCACACTGACCTGAGAGACACACGGCACGCGAGTCCTGAGAAACTCACCAACGCTCAGTGCAAATGACAATAACTTGACTTTCACGACTAAATTCCCATTCCAGCTCTGGTTTATGCATTGGTCAAGTCACCTTCATTTTTATAGCGCTTCATAAAATACAGAGTGTTTCAAAACAGCGTGATGGTAATAAACAGGAAAATAACAAAATCAATGCAAACTTCAAAAATGTAATACCTTCAAATTCTGCTGTAAAGCAATAGTGTCATCATTTGTCTCTATTCACGAAAGAGAACTCAATTGAGAGCACAAACTCTGATGAGCCCAGCACAGAAAACATCTGAGTTCTCTTTGTGTCTACTTCTGCTTGAATGATTTAAAACCACATCAAAATGCACACACATGAATCGATGAGCAGAATAGAAATTGTAGTTTTATAACAAGTATCTAATTCATGAACTTAACTCTTTCCCCAGCAGCGGTTTTTAAAAGTTGCCAGGCAGCGCTTTTGATCATTTGCATAAAAAAAATGTCACGGCCCCCAGAATATTTGATTGTATGACTATCTGAACAACATGCATATATATATATATATATAAATAAAATTTCATTTCTATACAAGTAATTTATATTCTAACTCAAGGGTGTCCAAACTCGGTCCCAGAGGGCCACTCTCCTGCAGAGTTTAGTTTTAACTTGCCTCCACACACGAACCTGAAGTTTCTGTTTCCGCCTAGTAAGAGCTTGGTGAGCTGGTTCAGGGGTGTTTGAGTGGTGTTGGAGCTGAACTGTGCAGGACAGCGGTCCTCAGGAGCAGGATTGGACACCCCTGTTCTAGCTTCATGCATTCTTTTTTATCAACACTTGAATGTGGATAAGTTTCATTTAAAACAAATGCAACATTTTGAGCAAAAAACTGAGAAAAATCGCATTTTTGTCAAAGACTACATCTGGATGGGATTCAGAACAATGATCAAAACTCAGATGCACCAGATCGAGTGCATCAACACCCCCAAAGCTTCAGAGTCCTGTACCTCGCCCTGGGTCCACATTTCATTCAGTAACATCAGGCAGCTTTGATTTACAGTCAAACCAAAAACTATTCAGACACTAGTTATAATTTTTTATATTGTTTTACTAGTGGGTGCAGGACCCTATAGTTAATTTATGTAAGTGAGGATAGCAAAATAAAAGTTAACTGTGACAAATCATACCCCAAAATTCTTTATACAATGGCCTACCAGTAAAATTTATAAATATTTGGGACCAAAAATCATTCAGATAGATTAAGCCCTTTTTCAGAAGATGCGCCTCCTACCGCATAACAGTGAAAAAACACGGAAAGCCGGAATATTCCGTGAACGGCAGGGAATGCCGACTCCAGAATTGGAATAGATTTTAAATTCCCAACCCTACCCTAGTCAGGACATCCCTAAGTGTGATCACTCTTGACCTTTAGGAAGCCCAGATTCCCGCACATGCCCAGCGTGAGAATGACTGACCCCGTCCATGCGGCGGTAACGCAGTGGAGAAACAGCTTGAGCCTGACTGCTACATTCTGCAGGACTGACCACATACTGCGCCAGCACCCAGTCCCCCTTCATCGGCTTGAACCCTGAAACACACACACACACACAACACTGTGAAACTCATTTAAAAACGCTTTTTTTACCATTTAAAAAACAATTTTTATATATGATATTTGTATTTTACATATGAAATTCTTTTTTCTGTTTTTCCTCTTTAACACAGCCAGAATCAGCATACGCTTTTCTGTGTGTAGCATTGCCTCCTCTGCTCAAATCCTTCTCTCAGGCCCTGTTTACACAAAGGGAAAACGCACATATTTTTGGCCTCTCATTTACACGAAAACCCCGTTTTTATCACAGAAAACGATTATTTCTAAAAACTCCGGCCAAAGTGGAGATTTCTGAAAACGCCGGTTATGTGTTGCCGTGTCAACTGGGAGAAACGGGGTTTTAGGTTCTCTCTTGTCGAGTCTGAGGATTCTGATTGGCTTGCATGGCTTTATTGGGCGGCAGTGGTTCCTACAAACCGGAAGGTTGGTGGTTCAATCCCCGGTTCCACCTGACCAAGTGTCGAGGTGTCCATGAGCAAGACACCTAACCCCAGCTGCTCCCGTCGAGCTGGATGGCGCCCGTATGGCTGACACCGCCGTCGGTGAGTGAATGAGTGAGTGAATGGGTGAATGTGAGGCTAAATGTAAAGCGCTTTGGTGGCCATTGGGTCTGTGAAAGCGCTATATAAATGCAGTCCATTTACCATTATCCTTCTCCCTACACTGCCGCCCATAGGTTTGGCATATGGCGCTCGTGGCGTATTCATGCGGGTGTGTGCACGATGTTATTATTGAAAACGGGGGGAGATATTCATTTCTCTAAATACCCGGCTATGTGTAAACGTGGCCTCAGTGTATTGGATTCGTGATCTCAACAAAACCTACACGTTTTTAAACTATCTGATACACCAGAGAGGGACCAGCTGCAACAAACCCTGTAAAGGGTTCAAATTCAAACTCTTGAGAGCGAATAGCATATTTCACTCTGTTCATCATAGAAAGAGGTCGCATCACTTCAGAAGACCTGGAGAAATATAGATTACTTTTACACTACTACATGTCCTTTTTCGTGCTTGAAACTGTTGGACCCCATTGACTTCTCTAGACAGCTGAAAAGATTAAAGCTTCACTATAAATCTGGCTAACTTAAATCAGTATTCAGTTTGTATTACAATATATTGTTGAAATGTAAACATGTAAACAGTGGCTGTACTAAAAACTAATTGTTTTGACAGATTTATTCAAACACATTAACCTGTTAACTTTCAGTCCCATTTTTTGAGCACAGACCTGTAAATGACGTTTCCAGCTTAAATTGTTATAAAGGATGCTCTCGAGTTTTTTTTTTCTTGAATGACTTTGAGGTAAATGTGACATACTATTGTTTACAAGCTGTTTTATTGACACCTTTCCTTGGTTGAAACGCTGATTAATCGATCTCATGAGACATGATTGATTTCAGTAAGTGGTTCTGTATATTTCAGAGTAAGCTCGGTTTTATAGCTCAAACTAGTGTTCATTTTTTTTTTATGAAATTATGATGAAAAATTTTCGTTGACAACCTTTTTTTAAGACTGACGGTAACAAAACGACACCAACATCATTAAACGATAACTGTGATTATCAACATGCAATATCTTTGTTTTTGTCCAAAAAAAAAAAAAACGAACAAAATATTACAAACTGTTTTTAAACAAGACTCTGCGTGCTTTCATGTTTACGGTTGCCAGATGTCAGATGTGTGATTTTAAAATCGACCAATCAGAGCTTTTCGTGACAAAAACTAACAAAAGAAAACTCAAGAAAAGGAACATGTAAAATAAGCCACGAGTAGGAGTTGACATTCTCTAGATTTGTGCTTATACTGTATATGAAAGTGGAATAATTCTGATGAAATGTTCATATAAATTTCTTAAATGACAACAATCGACATGTAATTGAGCGAAATAGTCATTAGCCGACTTATCAATTTAATCACTAAGTTTTCACTATCTAACTAGTCAGGACATTTAGTCGACTAAAACTTGACTAAAACTAAAAAGAACATCTGACACAGGACGAAGACGAAGACTAAATTTAAGAAATAGCTGACAAAATGAACACTAGCTCAAACTCAAATGCTCTTTTGGGGAAATTTTTTGCGTTCTGACAGTTACAGATACGTGATAAAAGTCCTTTAAACCCTTTCACATTGAGATAAAATATCAGTATGTGAGCTGCAGTAAAGGCCTGTCACAGCATCCTATTGAGCATTGAAGTGAATAAACTGCTCTTCTGACCTTCGCAGAGAGCCGATCGTGGGAAAAACGTAGTCTGGTTTATAAGTCCTCCGTCTCGATCACATGACGTCACTGTCCCAATCAGAGGCCTGGGTTTGGCAGAGTCGTGTTTGAGTGCCTCTGATCCTCCACTCTCCCACATGTCCTTCTGGAGCTCCACCTGAAATCAACAAAAACAAACTGTACACATTATTTACTTTTTAATAAATGTATTCCAAAATCAACAACACTTCAATAGAAAAAAAAGACGCTCATAATATGACTGCTTTCGAGAAGAAATGAATGACCAGCATCTAGACTGTACAATCAGTTACTTTTCACATTCTCACAACACAACTATAGAAATACCCAATAGATTTGTGATTCTCATCCCAGTTCCTGGAGAGGGTGTGGGTGTGTGTGTGTGGTCAAAGCCGGAGCTGTCCGTTACAAACAGACAGATTGTGTGTCTTTGGTCTCTTTACTTTTGTAAAAAATGTTTTCAATTTAGATGTCCAACTAAAACCACAATTTTATTGTGTATAGTCCAAACATGTCAGGTGGTAATCGACAACAAAACGCCTTCATTTTTAGTCGTCTTCCCTATTTTTCCCGCCCAAAAATATGAATGTGACTAGGTTGAGAATAGTGTGACGGGGTTAAAGACTGTAACTGGTTTGAAAGAAGGCATTGCCTTCAATTTTATATATTTTTTAATTTAGTCCCTCTCTCTCATTTTGTGCTCTTCTTTCTGCGTCGACATCTACAACACCGTCTTTCTGCTGCTGATGTGGCAGCGATTTCTGACATAGGATGCTTGTCGATGTTTAAGTGGGCACATTACATCAAATATTCTATTCATAACAAAATTATGAGTTGTCTTGGTAAGTATACCTTAAAGCAACACCATGTAGTTTTTCACCTTCATAATATATTTCCAAGACCCTTGTGATGGTACATCGACGTACAATAGGTTGAATGACACGTCTGCCATAGCCTGACGGGGTCTATAGCGCTTTTACTGGCACTACCGAACTTCGGGGTTCGGGTAGTAACCCGAGCACAACTACAAAATACGACTGCTTTACGGCATACCTCACTTCCCCCACTTCCTCAAATTCGGACGTGAGAGCCCAACTAACGTTTGTTTGCCGGCTGGTATAGCGTCTGTATGTTGTTGTCATGGCCGAAGCAGCCACTAAACCGAAGGCGGCAAATGTTTTGTCGGAAGAGACTAGGAAGAGACAAAGGGAGAGTGATAAAATCAAAGCCCGGACGAGGATCACGCCGGCATGAGCTAAAGGACAAAAATTGAGTAAGAATAAGTAAGCCTATGTCTAAACGGCATGTACAAGCCTTTGGTGTGAGAGACACGCGTTCGAATCCACTGTGAGACACCAATGTGTCCCTGAGCAAGACACTTAACCCCTCGTGGCTCCAGAGGTGTGTGACCTCTGACATATAAAACAATTGTAAGTCGCTTTGGATAAAAGCGTCAGCTAAATGAATAAATGTAAATGTAAAATCATCTTTTAGGATAACTATCCTACTGACTGCAGGCTGATAGTCATGTTTATCTATTTTTCTGGTGAAAGTGTCTTGCCTCAGGCTATAATGCAAATCGATTTTTCAAATTTGCAGATTCATCTATTGTAGCTTGATATTATAATATTGATGATATATGGCTATTACCTACCACATAAACATTAAATTGAATTAGCATAACCATTATGTAAAACAGTAGCCAATAGGCTACTATAATGACGCTGGGTTGTAAACGTGAGCTACGCCATCTTTTGGCTTTTGAAAAAAATAAAACCCATGAAATTATATTCATATGACATGATGAAATTTATGCCACTGTACCTGGCATGAAGACATTTCACACGCAACGCAGGCAGTCTGCCCAAGACGTGAGAACTCCTGCAGAGCTCGGGGTATCGGCTTGTCAACAAATGCACATGTGTCCCCTGGTGTAACCATGACAGATTTTAGACAATAGTAGAAGACAATACTGTTTCCCAACTGTAGGGGGACCCCGAGAGCAAAAGTTACATGGTGTTGCTTTAACTGAAACCATGACTATTTTATTTTTTTGTATTCAAATTATTCATAAATGAAGTGTAAAACTCAACCCTGTCACAAGTTTGCAACCCCGAAACAATGAGAAATATACTGTATGTGAGAGTTTGAGGGGGTTGCCGTTTTTGCACAAAATGGCCACTGCTCCTCGTGTAGTGTAGGAGAGTAGACAATATATGGCAGCAATGAAATAGGCTATTGCATATAATTATGAATTCAAATAAAATTTTCCATCTTTTTTTAATTCTTAAGCTTGACAGTACACTCCCTTACTATAATACACATAAACAATATGAATATATATGACGCTACTTACCATCTCCGGCACCACTGCTAAAGAGACCCGAATGATGTCATTTCTGGTAAATGATGTCACATATGGGTGCAGTCTACATTATTATAGGCAGAGAATAGTTGGCGTGGCGGGCAACCTTATAGTAACAATACATTTTCACAAGAATGTAACAACTAGCCTACTTACAATATTGGCAAAAATTATAGACACTGCACATTTTGTTAATTCTTTTCAAAGTACAAATTCAGTGAAGTGCCTCAGGGACATGACAAAATGCATAGTGTACAATAGAAATAATACATACATTTAGGGGTGGAGGTGGGGGATCGATTCACGTGTGCATCGCAATTCTATATTCTGGCGATTCACAAACTTCAAAAATCGATTTTTCTAAAGTATTACGTTTAATAAACTTCGCTGTACTATTTAATATAAAGATGTAGGTAAAAATCCTGAAATCAGCTCTTTCACAGCTTATTGCACTACAATGGACATACCAAAGTATTCCTTTTGGTAAACCACCAGTTTAAAAAGTCTAGGGGGCTGAAATTATAAACTGTAAAAATGTTGTTGTATTTGAACAAACCAGCCAGAAAGCAGGACATTTTTTTAAAAGAGTTTGAAAAAGTTGGTTGACACTAAATGTAATTGTTTTACTGATAAGCTCTCCTTAATACATTGACATGTCTTTTATCAGTAAAACTTGCTTTCTGTTTTAATGCTTTATTGAACACAAATATAAAGCCAATTATGAGAGCAAGAAGATATAAGACCAGATGCAAGTCAGAATGCCAACTGTGAATGTGGAAGTTACTCATTCATCTCACCCTGAGCGCCCTCCACTGTCCATGAGCTCCTTCCCGGACGGCCAGGGCCTGAACCGAGTCTCCCACACACAGCACGACTCCTCCTAACACAACTTCTGATGTGAAATACACCGCATGATCTATGAGACCATAATCCGTGCACAGATGCGTCACGACCCCCGTCTGCACCTGCCGGATCTGCGCTTCACCTGAACACACACACACACACACACACACACACACACACACACCTCAGTCTCACCTGTACGCGCGCGGCCTGCTTTAAAATAACACTTACACTCTCCACATGTCATCCACTAACCCTCAGAGTGAAGATCCCGCTCCTCCTCATCCTCATGAGCTCTGCGCCACAATGGGGAAAGCAGCTTAGACATGAAACACTGCACGACGCTCACCATAACTACTGCCTGTTACCAGACAGAGCTGTTCACCTATACCACTACACAAACCGCGCAAATATTGTTGTTTAGAGTTCCCAGTGCCAGATGAAGGACACATGTATCCTCACAGTGAGATAAAGCTTGCACGTGTGACGTGTAGACGCTTGATAAAGCTAGTACGCGATTAACACGTGACGATGAATATTAAAAGTTTGCTAACGCTAAGTTCGCTGCACACTCCTTCCGCCACATTTTCCATAAAAAAGGTAGGAGTGAACAAGTGGTCAGGCTCAATTAAGAATAGAGAAACATACATTTATGTATTTTGTGTATATATATATCCCTCTGGTCCTCTTCGTTTAGGGGTCTCACTTTGCTTCTTCCCGGTCAAAAGTAACCGAAGCCTTAAAATGTAAAAAAAACAAAAAAAAAAAAAAAAAATCCAGGAAAACCAATGTAATATATTTTTGTTCAATAATAATTTTTGATTATTATTTAGAATTATTTTTAAAGGTTTCTATGTTACTATGCAATAATTGTTTTTTTTTTTTAAATCCATTAGAATTAATATATATATATATATATATATATATATATATATATATATATATATATATATATATATATATATATTTCACATTAAAATAGAGTGCAGGCCTTTAAAATAAAATGTTTGAAGTGAGAAAAGCGCCATCCAGTGGCGTTAAAAAATATAAATGTGTGTAATGTCGCATATAGAGGCTTTTTGATTCCCATTGTGTTTTTTTTCTCCATTTTATTCGTTTATTTTTTATTTTATTTAGATATATATATTTATATTTTTGTTAGTTAAGTATCAGGTTTTGCATTATGATTACAATCAAACAATAACATTTGGTTAGAAAGAGAACGCAATGCAAGCATTTTTGTTACTCAGTATTTGATCATTAAAAAATCAGGGATGGATAGTGATAATTCAAAACACTTTATACAGACATTTCACAATTAATTGGTATTTTATTCAGTTTAATTCTATAAATGGTAATAAAACTTCAGAAGGGAACAGCAATTATGATCTAACAGCAAAAACATAATAAAGTAACATAAAAGCAAACAATCATTATCAAACTGTAGGTTAAAAAAAGAGGAATAAAAATGTAATAATAATAATAAATATTATTTTAGCTCCCTTGGCCAACTAGCACCTCACTTAAGATCCCATGCCAGGAATCTTGGAGTGATTGTTGATAGTGCTTTTAAACTGGATAAGCAGGTCAGTGCTGTGGTTAAGGCTAGCTTTTTCAGCTTAGACTGATAACTAAAGTCAAACCATATCTGAGACAGGCTGACCTAGAAAAAGTCATTCATGTTTTTATGACCTCTCGCCTGGATTACTGTAACTCCTTGTATACAGGCATTGGGAAGTCTGAGCTTTATCGTCTGCAGCAGTACAGAACGCAGCAGCTCGTCTCTTAAGTGGCAGGAAGAAGAGGGAGCACATTACTCCAGTGCTCTCATTGCTTCACTGGCTTCCAGTCAAGTATCCGATGGATTTTAAGGTTATTCTATTTGTTTTTAAATGTATTAATGGGCTTGCCCCAGAGTACCTTACGGACCTTGTCAGGCTGCGTAGGCCTTCCAGAGACCGTTCAGCCAGTCTGATGGTCCTGGAGGTTCCTAGATCGAAACTGAGAACCAGTGGTGATTGAGCCTTTTCAGTGGCTGCTCCAACTCTCTGGAACTCATTGCCTGTAGCTGTGCGGACTGCTAGTAGCTTGTCCACTTTTAAATCATTGCTGAAAACTCATTTATTTGAAGTAGCATTTGGCACAGGGGAGCCGCCTTGATGAATGTTGTATTCTATGTGTACTTTTTATTTCTTAGCATTTGTTATTTATTGTGTTTTTTACTGTATCAGTCTGTGTTTAATATTTTGTGTTTTTTACTGTGAAGTACTTTGGTAGGCCTTGGCCTTGGAAATGTGCTATAAATAAATGTGACATTGACATTGACATTTAACTATATACATACAAACTGTAATTATTTAATGTATTGTTGGATATGCAACAGATATCAGGAACACCTATTAGGCTAAAATAAGAGCAAACACAATAATTATTTGTGTGTGTGTGTGTGTGTGTGTGTGTGTGTGTGTGTGTATTTGAGCGAGAGAGAGTCTCTTTTGTATTTTTTTATTTATTGTTTTTATTTTGCATATTCTCAAAATTGGCTGTTGCAGTCTTACCAGTTCGCGCGCGTGTGTGTGTGTGAAATGAAAACAATTAAACAATGGGCAAGCAGATAAGGGAAGCAGACGATGGCTGATGAAAGGTGAGTAGCCACACACACGTTAGAAAGTCACTGATACATGAAAGACTTTCCTTCTTCCTTTGCAGGACGAGATCAAGGAGACTGGAGGGAGATGAGGAACTGGGGAACAGAAACAAGGAGAGGTAAGTTTATCTTCAGGTAAGAGGTAAACCAATGGGAGGTAGTCAGCGCTATAGACAAGACTAGACAGTGAGTGTGTGAGGAGTCCTATTCACTGGTGCTTGGTGATGAGGTGATGGGTGACAGCTGATGATGATTACTGAATGCATGCAGGTAATCGGAAGGAGGGATGCTGGGAAATGTAGTGCATGGTGACTGAACTGGTGATCGTGACACCAGGTAAGCAAGTTCGGTGTATATTCTTTTCTGTTCTCAACTCATAATTATTAGTTATTCATTTAGTTCATTTAGTTCATTTATCTATACAGCAGCTCTGGTGAAAACAGTGATATCATCGTCCAGCTCAGTTCAGAATTCATACAACAGCGTCAGTGCAGTCAAGTCAATAATATCGTTGAATATTATGTTTCCCAACTAATCAAGCCAGAGGCGACAGTGGCAAGGAAGCCAAACTACATCAGGAGACAGAATGGAGAAAAAAAAACGTTGGGAGAAACCAGGCTCAGTCGGGGGACCAGTGGCCAACGAACGAATCCGTTCTGACCCGACTACATCATGCGTTGAGGACGTGTCTAGGTGCAGGTCCACCATCTGATCTGGATCCGGCTGACTACATCATGCGTTGAGGACGTGTCTTGGTGCAGGTCCACCATCTGATCTGGATCCGGCTGACTACATCATGCGTTGAGGACGTGTCTAGATGCAGGTCCACCATCTGATCTGGATCCAGCTGACTACATCATGCGTTGAGGCCGTGTCTAGGCGCAGGTCCTCCATCTGATCTGGATCCGGCCTGGATCCGGCTGACTACATCATTCGTTGAGGCCGTGTCTAGGCGCAGGTCCACCATCTGATCTGGATACGGCCCGGATCCGTCTGACTACATCATGCGTTGTGGCCGTGTCTAGGCGCAGGTCCACCATCTGATCTGGATCCGGCCCGGATCCGGCTGACTACATCATGCGTTGAGGCCGTGTCTAGGCGCAGGTCCACCATCTGATCTGGATCCGGCCCCAATCCGGCTGCCTACATCATGCGTTGTGGCCGTGTCTAGGGGCAGGTCCACCATCTGATCTGGATCCGGGCCGGATCCGGCTGACTACATCATGCGTTTAGGCCGTGTCTAGGCGCAGGTCCACCATCTGATCTGGATCCGGCCCGGATCCGGCTGACTACATCATGCGTTTAGGCCGTGTCTAGGCGCAGGTCCACCATCTGATCTGGATAAGGCCCGGATCCGGCTGACTACGTTAAACCTCAGGATAAACAGCGACTGATATTAGCATAGGTGCCATTCTAGTGTTATTACCTTTAAATGTAATAATTATTGTAATTTATGGTGTTGTTATTCAGTATTCTATGAATCAAATGTACATTTCAGACATTCATAACCTCTTTCATTAAAACCTGTTTTAAATCATTTAATTTGATTTCACAGTGTTTCTATTATGACATGAAATGAAATATGGCCAATTGAATATGTAATTATTCATTTGCCTGTATATAATTCACAAAATAATTTTACCTTTCAGATGAATCTCTTTTACTGGGATTCTGCTTTGCCTGTCATTGATCAAATATTTTATTTATCCCATAGAAAACAATTGTAAAAAATAGTTTGAATACTATAAAGCCAGATGTCAAGTCAAGTCAAGTGTATTTATATAGCGCTTTTCACAATATAAATTGCATCAAAGCAGCTTCACAGTATCAATCAAATAACATAACAATGTTTGTTTCTTAGTGGAAAAAACATCCACGTTTGGTAGTGCTGATCAATGGTATTAATGCTTGGTTCATTCATTTGAATATCCCCAACTGAGCAAGCCAAAGGCAACAGTGGCAAGGAACCGAAAAACTCCATCAAGTGACCTACTGGTGTCCTAAAACTCCATCAGGTGACCTACTGGTGTCCTAAAACTCCATCAAGTGACCTACTGGTGTCCTAAAACTCCATCAGGTGACCTACTGGTGTCCTAAAACTCCATCAGGTAACTTAATGGAAAGAAAAAAAAAACCTTGGGAGAACCCAGGCTCAGTCGGGGGCCAGTTCTCCTCTGGCGTTTATAGAGGCCGGATTTAAAGTAACTGTAATTTGATACAGAATTTTGGATGTTGGATCCATTGGAACAACATGTTGGATATGTACATAGGTGTCTGATTGTGAAACAAAACAAAAGTGAGAATCCTTTACAGAATTCTGTACCATACAGGCAGCCATTTCAATAAATATTAATGTTAATAATAATATAGGGAACTCACAAAAAAAAAGTATTGTCCTCGTTTTTAATGAATATAATAACAAATGAGATTTCAGAATACCACAGAATTTACACTTTAGAATTTAGAAAATGTCTCTGGCTTCCATTTCAGAAATCTTGTCACCTTACTGTGAGAGAAGTCATACAGGAAATAATGGGATTTTAGGCAAGTTTATTTATATAGCACATTTCATACTAAGGTAATTCAAAGCGCTTTACAAAGAAAGGAATTAAAATAATCACAGAATAAAAGCAAGGGAAATTAAAACAGTTATAAAAAGAATTCAAAGAGATATGAAGATGAGAGATACATAAACTTCTGATCTGGCAAAACACCGGTGTATCATATTTTTCACAGCTGCTTGTTTTACTGTGAGATTTACCCATGTTGATTGTACTGTGTTTGTGGAGTTCTTTCGGCGCGCCTCAGTAAACTATTGGACGTCTCCAATAGATCCGATTTTTCCCTAAAATCGGACAGGAGGAGCTATAGGAAAGGAATCGATCCAATCCGCACCCCATTTGTTGGGAGGCTCTAGGACTGACTCCAGTCCGCACCCCACAGAACAGATTTGGTCCCCGACCTCGAGTTTCACATTAAACTCACTACTCTACCACAGACTCAGGTCATCAACATAGTTTCATCTCTCAATTTCCCAATTAACATTTCAGAGTAATTTATGTTTGTCTCTTACCCAATTCTCAGTGCCATTTGAGTTTAGTTTAGAATGATCACTTTGTGGGACAATCAAAATATGTTTTTGACTGGTTGGCAGTCGGCCACCCTTACAAAGAGAAGATAGACAATTAATGAAGTAACTGTGGCGAAAGTTTTGGGGAGATTCCAGAAAGAGAAAAGGGAGGAGAGCACCTGCAAATGAGGTCATCGGTTAAAACTGTATAAAAGTGTGAGTTGCGAGTGAGATAGTCAGATGTCCTGCCGGCATCTCGGCTTTGTTCAGTGAAGTCTTGTTTTGAATTCTGGAACTCTCCATCTTGAATTTCATTTGCAAGAAAGAGATGACTTTACTCCACAACCGCACTCCCGGAAGAAGTCGCAGCCAAACATCACTGCCCACAGTTTTTACTAGGGCAGTGTAAAAGACTCCGCCTCCCTAACTAAACATTGTAGGGGTTCAACAAAATCAAAACAAATTAACATTTTGTGTTAAAACATGTGCGTGGAATGGCTGAGCATTGCCCATGGTTGTCATATGTAGAATGCATCGGTGATTAAAATTATTCCGGTCAATATAAGATGCTTAAGAATATCTAATTCGATCCACTGGTTCTCCCACATTGCCAGAGGAACTCCTGACATTTCCGGTAGCCTGGAGCGCTATCTGGGGTGCTCCTGCGTTGCCAGAGGAACCTCATCTGCTTCAGGGAAGTCTGAGGTGCTATCTGGTGGTGCTCCCTCGGTGGAGCAGGCCGCGGGCTTTTAAAAACACCCGAATCTGCTCTTTCTGAACATGAGGTGCTCGTTCATCCTTTCCTTCTCAGTCTCTGGCTGTCAGATTACACTCAAAATTGATCTAGCTTCTAATCACAAGAGACTAAAATAAAGACAATAAACGATATTTGTCATGCAAATTAAATAACAAATCTTTCTTAATGTCCCCTTAAATCTGGTTGCATTACCTCGTAACACAGGCAATGACCTGCTTTTGACCCTCATCGTCCCCTTACTTTCAAGGGGGTCTTGATTTTAATAAATAGATTATAATAAATGACTTCAGGAAGGGGTATATGCCAAAATAACAAACATAACACCCTCTGACTTCTTGCCTACTCTACCCCAATTCTAATCATGCTAAATAATTTTAGAAAAAAAGTAATAATACAATGAGTATACTGACTCCCTTACTGTCCAAAGAATACAATAAATTTGAAAATAAAGAGTAAAGAAAAGGCACCCCTTCCCTGCCACATTTTGCTTAAGGGGTTTTATTTAATATCGTCCAGTCATCCAGTCCAGGACCCATTGGATACATATTGGTGCATCAACTCCAGATCTCCAGTCACTTTTCAGTGACTTCTACCCTTATTATTCAGTGTCTTCAATGCCACGGTGAATGGTTCATCAGGAGCTGTGTTATTTGGACTACAAGTAAAACAGTTATCTTCAAATATTACACAACACATTCTTTATCAGAGAATAACCAATTTTATGTTTGTCTGTTTTGCCATGTCATGTCGCTTATGGGTCCCCAAGGCTCTCAATGTGCCTTCGGTGTGTAAATGAACTTCTGTTGATTGCAATAAATGTAATTCATCCATGCTGCATTTTATAAGTTATCCACACAAATATAATCAAAGCCTGATTTACTTCATCAATATGCTTAAACTTATTTGGTATTCCCCTTGGTTGACCAATCAAATCTATACACACACCTTTTCTGACATTGTTTTGAACGCAAATATTGCATTCGAGTATCTATCAATCATTTATCATAGACTGTTTTTATTTTCTAATCACTTCCCCCCTTGCGCAAATGTCAAAACCACACACATCTGATATTAAAATAGTAAAGAGTTTTGATAGTGTAATTATTTGTTCTTTTCTCATTTGTCCAAAAGTCTGAAGTTGAGGTGCCACTTGGTTGTGTTAAACACCACTGCCATAAACCCCAAATTTTTCAATATCTAAGAGATCAAATGATGGCCTGGACATGCTGCACTTTGAATGAACCAATATCAATTTCTCTAATCTGATTGGTCATTTCATCAGTTAATTTAATTTCTCTTCATAATCTTTTCTTCTGTTGCTTATGAGCTGCTCTTTTAAATGACTGGAGATCTCAGCATAATCTCAAATTCATGACCAACAATATAAACATCATGTAATCCCTGGTAATGACATTTGTGATATCACAAGTTTGTAATTTTTGTAGTTAGTATTTTATTTCTAAACCTAAAATGAACTATTGACCAAGATGGAGTGACCAGCACCATAGCTTTATCATCCACCTTTTTGTTGTTGAAAACATTATGTCCCTTTTTTCCTGCTAGAGCTCAGTATCATACAAGCTTATCAGCTCTGTCTTGAAAGCAGATCCCAAAATCTCTCTGTTTATTGGACAACATCATCAATTATGCATTTACCCCTAGTTGGTTAATGCAATAGTCCCTCTCTAAGTCCAGCCCCAGTTTTAGCTAATAGTTAAGTCACTCAAACACTCAACTTCTCCTCTTTTCTTTCTTTTTTTCATTTTTGAAATACTTACAGCTGGGCTGATGTCTATTGAAAGAAAGCAAATAGAGAGTGTTGGCTTAACAGAATATGGAGAACTGCTGCTGGACCAGTGAATGATCAAAATACAATTAATATGGCCAATCAGTGAAATTTGAAGCGGTCTCTGTAGTGATCATTGAAAACGAATCGCCTGTGCCCACCTGGAAATGATAAAGTCCAGCTTGGATCAGTTGAACTGGTTGGGCTGCTGTCTGAGTGTTTCCCTCCTCATCCGATGCATTTGATCTGTCAGTCTTTATTTCAAGGGCCTGGCGTCATGTTGGGACATGGTTTGACTCTGGATGCTGTTGTCTCTCTGCCTCTCCTCAGCCTGGCTTTTGGTCAAGCCACGGAGGAGACAATTTTGCATAACGGCAGGATGTTTTTCTTGGTTATTTCTGCATCAACTCAGTCTTTGTGCATACAAGTTTCAACTTTCTCTTTCAGTGGGGACGAAGGCCCACCAACCAGATGCCTCTTCTTTTCTCTGCAGCCGTGTCCTTGTGTTACTCGCTCTCACTTGTTGCACAGTCCAGTTACTGTTGTTGATGTCGAGGGCAGGCGTCCCAAAAGCTGGCTGGTGTCATCTGGAAATTGAACACTCAGAGATCCGCATGAATCAAATCCTTAAATTCTGCAACCATCTCTTTCAGTTGTCCCTTAATGTAAGAAGTATCATCTGGTTGATAACAGCAGTTTTCCCATGCAATTTTAATAAAGAAAGTTCTTTGCAGAAAAGAGCAAGCATCTTCTTCTTTGCAGAACGCAGAAAATAGCAGCCTATCAGTGTGTCTGAACTGCCTTGTTTTCAGTCACATTTATAGTATTTGTACTCGTCATATCGATCCCTCAAACCTTTTAGGATTAAATCATTGAGTCTCATTTCTGTAAAATGTGTATAATACAGTTTGTCTGTTAAAAATGTCTGTTTAGCTTGGTCACCCAATCCTGCTCATCCAACTCAATACACAAGTTATTTAAAGTAACACAATACAAAAATTTCAGAATTCCTGCAATGGATCAAATTTCAAATTGTCTCCCAGGGATAGCAAGATACAAATATCATAGTCTTTATATAACAAGTCAGTCATACCCACATCTAGCATGTCTCTCTTTCTATATTTTTATCTCTAAATGTCAGATATTTCTATAATCCTTTTTGTCAATTATTTGAATTTCCTCTGGGAACTGCACAAACCACTTATACCAAGGAGAAAACTCCAGTGTTTTTGGCCACCAGTTTGCGCAATCCTCCATATCAATCCCTGTTAGGGCTGCTTATTAATTTAATTCCCCTATAGACTGGTCAACTAACATTTATGCAATTTCATTATTTTCTTTCAGGTTTTAATTCTCAGTGGATTAGCAGATTTCACCAATCCTACTTGATCTCTTAGTAAACTGTTTTTGAATACTTTTCCCCCCCAGGATCATCTATGGCTTCCCACATTCTTTTTTTTTTTATATATATATATATTTTTTTTTTGCTCGTTTTTTCTCTTGCTTGTTTCATCATTGGTTTTGAAAAGTAGGCTAACTTCTGTTCTGTCACTTGCCAGATGTGATGCAGGGGAATTAGTAATGTTAGTTTTCGTATGCCGGTTTCTGACCTATATAGTGCCGTTTTTGAAAGTTTTCTTCACCACATTAAGACATTCTGTTATGCAGAAGAATTCTTGAATGTATTCAGTGTTTTTCCTTGTTTAAAATAAAGTATTTTCACCAATTATCCTGTGTTGGATTGATCTGTCAACAAAGTGATGTGATAAAATGTCAACCTTGTTATCTGCATTATGTATTTTGCTCAATGTATTTGTTTTTCATTCATTTTTCTTTTGGGACAGTGAGAAATAAAATTGGGAAATAAAATTTAAAATATTGAATTGGACCAACACGGTTTGGTAAACAAAATGGCATCCATCATTGGCTCAACATATTTCTGATTGAGCACATGTTAATAGACTGTAGCCACAACTGATAAAATTAAATTCACAAAACCCAATTAGGCCAATTGAAAAATGTATATGTTCCAATCATTAGAAATTTTTGCTTTGGACATTTTTGAGTTAACCTTTGATTGTCTGTCTGTTGCTTAAATCCATCTTTGCCAGCTCTTTTCTCAGGGCTTCCCTTTCTTTGCATTCATCAGTCCTTATGTCTCGCTCTAAATCCTTCATTATATCTGCCAAACTTTCATTAGATGTCTCGCTTTTCATAGGCTTTCTTCATATGGCCTTGGTGTCTCTTTTCTTGACTCCCACTTTCGGCTTGATGCCTCCTTTTCCCTTTCATCCTTATGTCTTAAATGAGCACTTGCTCTCACCTTTTCCCTGTAACTTAATGGGCTTATCTCTCCTTCTTCATTATCCTGCATTACAGCTTGCAAAATCTATATGGTTTTAATAGTCAAAGTTTTAGATCAACGCATAAAGCAGAGAATAGATTAGGCACAAAAATCAAGCGTATAGCGTCAGTTCTGGCAGGTCACGTTAGTCAAGCTCGCATCAGCTGACTCTCAGCTGATCTACGTCTACCTCTAGGAATATGACGCCTATCACTGTATACATATATAAGCTCCTTCAGTATTATCAGCAGCTGTCGCGTTTCTCAGGAGCTCATTACCCTCCTCCATCCCCAGCTCCACCTCTCGTCAGTCAGGATTTAGCAATCTGATTCCCCTTGAATCGGAATCAATTCTCGAATTAGGCTATGTTGTACTTTAAAATCTTGAATTAAATATATTTGCATACATTCATGTTGGTTTTGTTCTGTTTACCCTAAGGGGGGTTATTGCTGCTCTCCCTGCTCTTATCCATGCTAGGCTGCATGGATGCGCAGGGAGTTCTCGCCCAGAACAGAACCATACGGCCAATCCAAACTGTATGCTAATTGCCAATCGTATTTGACGATAGTGGTCCTGACAGAACTGTTATTTATGTGTGACTTGCTTGACATTAAAAAGAGTTATTCAGCACAATAAGTCACATAAACAACTCATTGCGGTACTTGCGCCATCTGACACAATTTATATTTATTTTACACACTTAAAGCAATATCGTATCGCATATTGAATACCGCATTTTTCTTCAATATCGTGTAAGCGCTACCTCTTACTTCTACTGTTCCTGTTATGTCAGACGTTTCTCTGAGGGGCTGTCACGATGTGGGTTTTGTGTTTGTGTATCTTGTTCTTGTCTGTCATGTGTTCCCCTGTCCTTTCATGTTTCAGCTGTTCCCTGTTTTGTTGATTAGTCTCCCCATGTGTTTCTGATTAGCCACGCCCCCTTGTTATCTTGTTTAGCTTGTTTGCCTGTCTTTTTATACCTCTGTGTTTCAGTTGTGGTTTGTACTTTAAACTGTTTGTACAGTTGTACTTTAAACTGTACTGTTTGTACAGTTGTGGTTGTACTTGCTTTAGTGTTCCTTGTTTCTCTGTTATTTTGATTAAATATGCTGCACTTGGATTCTCTCTCTGCTTCGTCCTTCCGGCATCATGACAGGGGCCATAAGGTGGTGCATGGGGAGGCAGTCTTTCCGTTTTCTTTCAGTTTTGTCATTATATCTCCCTTTGACCTGTCTCCTAATTTTTAATAATTCTTTCTCTTTTTTAAATAAATTAAGTACTTGTTGTTCTTCCTTTTTTATTTCCCCCTTTTTACTCTTACCTTTGACATATATTTTATTTGTATTTTTTTCTATTTTTTTTTCTATCAATGATTCAGTTTCTCTGCACATAGCCACATCAAATGTTCCCTCACACAGCAAAAACCCCAGTGTTAAATGAACTCTCCTGGGAGTTTATTTGGCTCCAGCCTCAAGAGTGTTAAGTGTTAAAATATGAGTGTTAAATTAACACTCAAGAGTGTTAACGTTAATAAGCTAATTAAGTGATCAATTAAGTGATGATTGACCATTATTGAAGACACATGATGTTAACAAGTAGAATCGCTGAAAGGGAAAATCTAATTTTAAGTCACCATTATGTTGATCAGTGTTTGCTTTAGTTGGCCTTTAGTTGGCCTTACATTATTAACATTAGATTTTGTTTGGCTGTTGTAACTAAGCTATGATAGCTAGATGAACAAAGAGAAAATGTGATTGAGTAATGTTTGAGCATAAATGAATAATAACCTGAATCTTTAAACTAATTTAGAGAGTTAGCATTACACTGTTGATTACAGCAGCCCTTTAAATTTATGGCTTGTGGTTTTCAGAATTTTCAGTATAATCAAAAATATTTAAAGTTGTTCTGAATAAAAAATATTGAACTTTTTATGTATTTAGACACACTTGACATCAATAATCAGCCAGTGAATCTCAACAATGGTGATGATAATAAAGCATGTTGCAGTGCATTCTGGGTGCCACCAATCAAAACTCATCCATTACTCCCATCATTAATCACTTACACCCCTCTCAGGTGTCACACGCCTCTTGCATGTAAATACTCTTACACTCATCTCAGGTGTCACACGTCCTTTGCGTGTAAATACTCTTACACCCCTCTTAGGTGTCACACGCCTCTTGCGTGTAAATACTCTTACACCCCTCTCAGGTGTCACACGCCTCTTGCGTGTAAATACTCTTACACCCCTCTCAGGTGTCACACGCCTCTTGCATGTAAATACTCTTACACTCATCTCAGGTGTCACACGCCTCTTGCGTGTAAATACTCTTACACCTCTCTGCTGGTGTCACACGCCTCTTGCATGTAAATACTCTTACACTCATCTCAGGTGTCACACGCCTCTTGCATGTAAATACTCTTACACTCATCTCAGGTGTTACACGCCTCTTGCGTGTAAAGACTCTTACACTCATCTCAGGTGTCACACGCCTCTTGCGTGTAAATACTCTTACACTCATCTCAGCTGTCACACGCCTCTTGAGTGTAAATACTCTTACACCCCTCTCAGGTGTCACACGCCTCTTGCATGTAAATACTCTTACACTCATCTCAGGTGTCACACGCCTCTTGCGTGTAAATACTCTTACACCCCTCTTAGGTGTCACACGCCTCTTTCGTGTAAATACTCTTACACCCCTCTCAGGTGTCACATGCCTCTTGCGTGTAAATACTCTTAAACCCCTCTCAGGTGTCACACGCCTCTTGCGTGTAAATACTCTTGCACCTCTCTGCTGGTGTCACACGCCTCTTGCATGTAAATACTCTTACACTCATCTCAGGTGTTACACGCCTCTTGCATGTAAATACTCTTACACCCCTCTCAGGTGTCACACGCCTCTTGCGTGTAAATACTCTTACACCCCTCTCAGGTGTCACACGCCTCTTGCGTGTAAATACTCTTAAACCCCTCTCAGGTGTCACACGCCTCTTGCGTGTAAATACTCTTGCACCTCTCTGCTGGTGTCACACGCCTCTTGCATGTAAATACTCTTACACTCATCTCAGGTGTCACACGCCTCTTGCATGTAAATACTCTTACACTCATCTCAGGTGTTACACGCCTCTTGCATGTAAATACTCTTACACCCCTCTTAGGTGTCACACGCCTCTTGCGTGTAAATACTCTTACACCCCTCTCAGGTGTCACACGCCTCTTGCGTGTAAATACTCTTAAACCCCTCTCAGGTGTCACACGCCTCTTGCGTGTAAATACTCTTGCACCTCTCTGCTGGTGTCACACGCCTCTTGCATGTAAATACTCTTACACTCATCTCAGGTGTCACACGCCTCTTGCATGTAAATACTCTTAAACCCCTCTCAGGTGTCACACGCCTCTTGCGTGTAAATACTCTTGCACCTCTCTGCTGGTGTCACACGCCTCTTGCATGTAAATACTCTTACACTCATCTCAGGTGTCACACGCCTCTTGCATGTAAATACTCTTACACTCATCTCAGGTGTCACACGCCTCTTGCGTGTAAATACTCTTACACCTCTCTGCTGGTGTCACACGCCTCTTGCATGTAAATACTCTTACACTCATCTCAGCTGTCACACGCCTCTTGCATGTAAATACTCTTACACTCATCTCAGGTGTTACACGCCTCTTGCATATAAATACTCTTACACCCATCTCAGGTGTCACACACCTCTTGCGTCTAAATACTCTTACACTCATCTCAGGTGTCACACGCCTCTTGCGTGTAAATACTCTTACACCCCTCTCAGGTGTCACACGCCTCTTGCGTGTAAATACTCTTACACCCATCTCAGGTGTCACACGCCTCTTGCGTGTAAATACTCTTACACCCATCTCAGGTGTCACACGCCTCTTGCGTGTAAATACTCTTACACCCCTCTCAGGCGTCACACGCCTCTTGCGTGTAAATACTCTTACACCCCTCTCAGGCGTCACACGCCTCTTGCGTGTAAATACTCTTACACCCCTCTCAGGCGTCACACGCCTCTTGCGTGTAAATACTCTTACACTCATCTCAGGTGTCACACGCCTCTTGCTTATAAATACTCTTGCACCCCTCTGCTGGTGTTTCACTCTTATTCTTCTCTTCTCTAAACACCTCTATCAGGTTTCAGGTTTTCCACACGAGTGAGCACTCTTACGTGGTAAACAACGTAAGGTCACCCTTATCTCGTACCAAGGGGCTCCTTACATCCCCTGGCTGTTCCCAGGCCAGAGTACTCCTAATCTACACTACGCAAGTGCATCTTTTGAATTCTGGAACTCCTTATCTTCTATTTTATTAAATTTTTCTAGATTTGATATGGTGAAGTCCTTTCTCTGATCAACACCACAGGTTTAATCCAGCAAACCATGCAAACATTTTAAACTAATAAGCAAAAATTTGCTCTTACCTAATAGGTGCACCTTTGTTTGCGTGATCTGCCAAGCCCCACCAGCCACAGCTCTCATCGATGTCAGGCCTCGGACCGCTCCTGGCTGTCATTCGCAGTAAAGTCATCTCTTTCTTGCAAATGAAGCTCAAGATGCAGAGGTCCAGAAGTCAAAACAAGACTTTATTGAACAAAGCCGAGATGCCGGCGGGACATCTGACTATCTCACTCGCAACTCACACTTTTATACAGTTTTAACCGATGACCTCATTTGCAGGTGCTCTCCTCCCTTTTCTCTTTCTGGAATCTCCCCAAAACTTTCGCCACAGTTACTTCATTAATTGTCTATCTTCTTCTCTTAGTAAGGGTGGCCGACTGCCAGCCAGTCAAAAACATATTTTGATTGTCCCACAAAGTAATTATTCAATGTCTTATCTCTCTTTCTTCATTATCCTGCATTACAGCTTGCGATATCTGAATGATTTTAAAAGGCTACTTCAAAAATTTTAGAACAGTCAAAGTTTTAGGCTAATCCATATAGCAGAGTATAGACTTGCTTGTCATTAAAAAGTTATTCAGTGCAATAAGCAACTCATTGTGGTCTTGCGCCATCTGACACACAACCAAAGCGAGTGCACAGAAAGTGGCCTCTCATACATTGTGCAATCCTGAATCCAGTTATCTTTCGCGGCCCACTGCACTCTAACAGTCAAATACACATACAATATTGTATCGCATATTGAATATCGCATTTTTCTTCAATATTGTGTAAGCGCTACCTCTTACTTCTACTGTTCCTGTTATGTCAGACGTTTCTCTGAGGGGCCAAGAGGTGGTGCATGGGGAGGCAGTCTTTCCGTTTTCTTTCAGTTTTGTCATTATATCTCCCTTTGACCTATCTCCTAATTTTTAATAATTCTTCTCTCTCTTTTTTAAATAAAGTAAGTACTTGCTGTTCTATCCTTTTTACTTCTCCAATTTTACTCATACTTAATTTTTTTAAATCAATGATTCAGTTTCTCTTCACATAGCCACATCAAATGTTCCTTCAGCTGGTCCTTTTGTTTTTAGGTTTATTGGCCCTTTTTTTACCCTTTTTTTGGAGGGTTGAGCTATAGTATCTCTGTGCAGTTATCTTTTTTTCCTGTATTACATTTGTATTATATTGGTTATGTTGTGTGTGTTAAACAGGTGCAGTGCTGTGGAAAAGAATTTCCCCCTGGGGACAATAAAGTAAAGTTAAAGTTAATTGATGTCCGGACCTTGGTATCTCTAAAGGTGTTGATGTCATTATAATCTTAATTATTATCACTGTGTTTCACTCCTTTTAAGTATACGTTCCTAACCCCAGCTTGCATCTATTCTTAACTAATTTTCACCAAGATGGTCAGAAATTTGCTTAAAGGATTTAAGTGTGCGGACAGTTTATTTATTTTTTGACACCAAGATGGTCAGACAATATTAAGATATTTTATTAGTCTTTCTCAGGTACGTACAAAATGCAGTTCCTCCATTTCTGGTCCACTGGTGGGGATGACAGTTACCAATAAAATCTCTCAAAGTGTTGTTCAAAGTGTTTGTTGGAGTTGGTTACACACTTTCTGGTTCATAAACTAGTCAGAACCGGAAAGGGTGAATTCTTTCTCTCTGTCTCCCTCGTTTCCTTCCTCACACGCACACACACACACACACACACACACACACACACACACACACACACACACACACACACACACACACAAGTGTGCACGCACACACGTGCACACACTCACAATTCAGCCATGATAGAGACAAGCTGATTCCTCTCTACTCACTCACATAAGTCAACCGGTCACTGTTTATTTCTATTTGCGGGCAGAAAAAACAGGTACTTCTTATTTTCTTATTAATAGCTGTGTTTCTCTGTTTAGATCAGCATCTGCAATTTGGATGATGTCCAAACATCAGGCAAAGCCAATTTTTGGGCATGTTTTTTTTTTGTTAAGGGGTGATTTTTTTTTTCCGTTTACTTCCTCCTTGTCTTCCATTCAATATTTGTTTTAAAATTATTTTCATGCCACAGAATCCTTAAGTCACAAAAACATTTATATTCAACACTGGAAGCGGTATCTGCAGAGTACTCCTAATCTACACTACGCAAGCGCACTTTTTTTAAAATCTGGAACTCCTTATCCTCTATTCTATCATACATTTTTCTAGATTCGATTTGGTTAAGCCCTTTTTCCGATCACTGCCACAGGTTTGACCCAGCAGATCACGCAAACATATTAAAATTAAAAAGCAAAACTGTACTCTTACCTAATAGCCTTTGTTTGCGTGATCTGCCAAGCCCCACCAGCCACGGCTCTCATCAATGTCAGGCCTCAGACCGCTCCTGTCTGTCATTCGCCCAACTTTATGTTATTAAGAAAAGTCATCTCTTTCTTGCAAATGAAGCTCAAGATGCAGAGTTCCAGAATTCAAAACAAGACTTGAACAAAGCCGAGATGCCGGCAGGACATCTGACCATCTCACTCGCAACTCACACTTTTATACAGTTTTAACCGATGACCTCATTTGCAGTGCTCTCCTCCCTTTTCTCTTTCTGGAATCTCCCCAAAACTTTCGCCACAGTTACTTCATTGGCCGACTGCCAACCAGTCAAAAACATATTTTGATTGTCCCACAAAGTGATTATTATGTGTTTTTGCCTCATTATTTTTTATCAATAAATCATGTTGAAGGTCATCTGAACAAAAAGAGCAACTTACAATCAGTGCACATGCCACTCGCAACTTCCGCTAAAATCCTATTCTTTCCTGTCTAACTTCTCTCACAGTCATGTAGACCATGAGGCCTTCAAAACACATCTGGCTTTTATAGTATTCAAATTATTTCGACAACTGTTTTCTATAAGATAAATTAAAAAATGAATAGAAGTCAGAAGTCTGCGTAATCAACAGTAGGGGGCAGGAGCTCAGTGCCTCCAGTGCGTCATCGACAGTAGGGGCGGGGCCAGGAGCTCAGTGCCTCCAGTGCGTCATAGACAGTAGGGGCAGGGCCAGGAGCTCAGTGGCTCCAGTGCGTCATCGACAGTAGGGCGGGGCCAGCCTCAGTGGCTCCAGTGCGTCATCGACAGTAGGGGGAGGGCCAGGAGCTCAGTGGCTCCAGTGCGTCATCGACAGTAGGAGCAGGGCCAGCCTCAGTGGCTCCAGTACGTCATCGACAGTAGAGGCGGGGCCAGCCTCAGTGGCTCCAGTGCGTCATTGACAGTAGGGGCGGGGCCAGGAGCTCAGTGGCTCCAGTGCGTCATCGACAGTAGGGGCGGGGCCAGCCTCAGTGGCTCCAGTGCGTCATCGACAGTAGAGGCGGGGCCAGCCTCAGTGGCTCCAGTGCGTCATTGACAGTAGGGGCGGGGACAGGAGCTCAGTTGCTCCAGTGCATCATCTACAGTAGGGGCGGGGCCAGGAGCTCAGTGCCTCCAGTGCGTCATCGACAGTAGGGGCGGGGCCAGCCTTAGTGGCTCCAGTGCGTCATCGACAGTAGGAAGCGGGGCCAGGAGCTCAGTTGCTCCAGTGCGTCATCGACATTAGGGGCAGGGCCAGGAGCTCAGTGCCTCCAGTGCGTCATCGACAGTAGGGGCAGGGCCAGGAGCTCAGTGCCTCCAGTGCATCATCTACAGTAGGGGCGGGGCCAGGAGCTCAGTGCCTCCAGTGCGTCATCGACAGTAGGGGCAGGGCCAGCCTCAGTGCCTCCAGTGCGTCATCGACAGTAGGGGCGGGGCCAGGAGCTCAGTGCCTCCAGTTCGTCATCGACCGTAGGAGCGGGGCCAGGAGCTCAGTTGCTCCAGTGTGTCATCGACAGTAGGGGCGGGGCCAGGAGCTCAGTGGCTCCAGTCCCCGCTCCTACGGACCATGAGTCCTTCAAAACACATCTGGCTTTTATAGTATTCAAATTATTTCGACAACTGTTTTCAATAAGATAAATAAAAAAATTAATAGAAGTCAGAAGTCTGCGTAATCAACAGTAGGGGGCAGGAGCTCAGTGCCTCCAGTGCGTCATCGACAGTAGGGGCAGGGCCAGGAGCTCAGTGCCTCCAGTGCGTCATCGACAGTAGGGGGAGGGCCATCCTCAGTGGCTCCAGTGCGTCATCAACAGTAGGGGGAGGGCCAGGAACTCAGTGGCTCCAGTGCGTCATCGACAGTAGGGGCGGGGCCAGCCTCAGTGGCTCCAGTGCATTATCGACAGTAGGGGCAGGGCCAGGAGCTCAGTGGCTCCAGTGCTTCATCGACAGTAGGGGCGGGGCCAGCCTCAGTGGCTCCAGTGCATCATCGACAGTAGGGGCAGGGCCAGGAGCTCAGTGCCTCCAGTGTGACATCGACAGTAGGGGCAGGGCCAGGAGCTCAGTTGCTCCAGTGCGTCATCGACAGTAGGGGGAGGGCCATCCTCAGTGGCTCCAGTGCGTCATCAACAGTAGGGGGAGGGCCAGGAACTCAGTGGCTTCAGTGCGTCATCGACAGTAGGGGCGGGGCCAGCCTCAGTGGCTCCAGTGCATTATCGACAGTAGGGGGAGGGCCAGGAGCTCAGTGGCTCCAGTGCTTCATCGACAGTAGGGGCGGGGCCAGCCTCAGTGGCTCCAGTGCATCATCGACAGTAGAAGCGGGGCCAGGAGCTCAGTGCCTCCAGTGTGACATCGACAGTAGGGGAAGGGCCATCCTCAGTGGCTCCAGTGCGTCATCAACAGTAGGGGGAGGGCCAGGAACTCAGTGGCTCCAGTGCGTCATCGACAGTAGGGGCGGGGCCAGCCTCAGTGGCTCCAGTGCATTATCGACAGTAGGGGGAGGGCCAGGAGCTCAGTGGCTCCAGTGCGTCATCGACAGTAGGGGCGGGGCCAGCCTCAGTGGCTCCAGTGCATTATCGACAGTAGGGGGAGGGCCAGGAGCTCAGTGGCTCCAGTGCTTCATCGACAGTAGGGGGAGGGCCAGGAGCTCAGTGGCTCCAGTGCTTCATCGACAGTAGGGGCGGGGCCAGCCTCGGTGGCTCCAGTGCATCATCGACAGTAGAAGCGGGGCCAGGAGCTCAGTGCCTCCAGTGTGACATCGACAGTAGGGGCAGGGCCAGGAGCTCAGTGCCTCCAGTGTGACATCGACAGTAGGGGCAGGGCCAGGAGCTCAGTTGCTCCAGGGCGTCATCGACAGTAGGGGGAGGGCCATCCTCAGTGGCTCCAGTGCGTCATCAACAGTAGGGGGAGGGCCAGGAACTCAGTGGCTCCAGTGCGTCATCGACAGTAGGGGCGGGGCCAGCCTCAGTGGCTCCAGTGCATTATCGACAGTAGGGGGAGGGCCAGGAGCTCAGTGGCTCCAGTGCGTCATCGACAGTAGGGGCGGGGCCAGCCTCAGTGGCTCCAGTGCATCATCGACAGTAGAAGCAGGGCCAGGAGCTCAGTGCCTCCAGTGTGACATCGACAGTAGGGGGAGGGCCATCCTCAGTGGCTCCAGTGCGTCATCAACAGTAGGGGGAGGGCCAGGAACTCAGTGGCTCCAGTGCGTCATCGACAGTAGGGGCGGGGCCAGCCTCAGTGGCTCCAGTGCATTATCGACAGTAGGGGGAGGGCCAGGAGCTCAGTGGCTCCAGTGCTCCATCGACAGTAGGGGCGGGGCCAGCCTCAGTGGCTCCAGTGCTTCATCGACAGTAGGGGCGGGGCCAGCCTCAGTGGCTCCAGTGCGTCATCGACAGTAGGGGTGGGGCCAGGAGCTCAGTGCCTCCAGTGTGACATCGACAGTAGGGGCAGGGCCAGGAGCTCAGTTGCTCCAGTGCGTCATTGACAGTAGGGGCGGGGCCAGCCTCAGTGGCTCCAGTGCGTCATCGACAGTAGAAGCAGGGCCAGGAGCTCAGTGCCTCCAGTGTGACATCGACAGTAGGGGGAGGGCCATCCTCAGTGGCTCCAGTGCGTCATCAACAGTAGGGGGAGGGCCAGGAACTCAGTGGCTCCAGTGCGTCATCGACAGTAGGGGCGGGGCCAGCCTCAGTGGCTCCAGTGCATTATCGACAGTAGGGGGAGGGCCAGGAGCTCAGTGGCTCCAGTGCTCCATCGACAGTAGGGGCGGGGCCAGCCTCAGTGGCTCCAGTGCTTCATCGACAGTAGGGGCGGGGCCAGCCTCAGTGGCTCCAGTGCGTCATCGACAGTAGGGGTGGGGCCAGGAGCTCAGTGCCTCCAGTGTGACATCGACAGTAGGGGCAGGGCCAGGAGCTCAGTTGCTCCAGTGCGTCATTGACAGTAGGGGCGGGGCCAGCCTCAGTGGCTCCAGTGCGTCATCGACATTAGGAGCGGTGCCAGCCTCAGTGGCTCCAGTGCGTCATCGACAGTAGGGGCGGGGCCAGGAGTCAGTGCCTCCAGTGTGTCATCGACAGTAGGGGCAGGGCCAGGAGCTCAGTGCCTCCAGTGCATCATCGACAGTAGAAGCGGCGCCAGGAGCTCAGTTCCTCCAGTGCGTCTTCGACAGTAGAGGCGGGGCCAGGAGCTCAGTGGCTCCAGTGGGTCATCGACAGTAGGAGCGGAGCCAGCCTCAGTGGTTTACGTATATATATATATGCAACGCCTTTTTCACTGCAACTTCAAAGGAAGCAATACAATGTTATTGAAACTACTGCTGGATACCTGAGGTAATTTTGTTAGACTATTTGCTACTAGCCTGCATAATAATCTCATCGTCAATACTTCTCACCATTTATTGCAGGGGTACGACCGATTGCTTTGCATATATGTATTTTTTTAACGTATCCTTGAAAAAGGGGTTTGACTTGTCAAAGAGTGTTGGATTTTTCTGTACCTCTGCGATTAACTTCTGACAGCTGGAAAAAAAATCTTTCTTACAGTGATCCCAACGATATCGTTCCTCATATCTTTATTGTTATAGTTGTGGTGTGAACTCTGCTATTCTTTAATATGGAGAACGATTTTTAGAACTATATCCTCAACATTATCTTTATAGTTATCGTCCTTGGTGTGAACGGGCCTTAAAGGCGAAATCAAAATGTAATTTTTTTAGCTCTTAGTATGAATATGTTAGCCTTAAGGTTATGAATAATCTGGTGTGTTCCAAAACAATGACAACATTCACATTTAGGAGATATAAGAATTCAAACTTACAGTCTCTCACTTCCGCTAAAATGGATCACAGATTTTTATGACATCACTGCGGACTTTAGCTTCTCATCACATCTTCTGTCCAATCAAATGCTTTCTAGAATCTTAAGCGTCTACTTCATGGTACTTGATAAAGCAGATGCGATCAGCATTGAGGCACAGGTGGACCTTACAGACCCTGCAGACCATGTTTGACCTCAATATGTTCCCCTTCCTGCTGTAGTACTTGCAGGTCTGGCGGTTGGTGTAGACCAGGGGTCTCCAACCCTGCTCTTAGAGAGCTACAGTCCTGCAGATTTCAGCTCCAACCCCAATCAAACACACTTGGACTAGCTAATCAAGCTGTTCAGGGGCGCTTGATAATTACAGGCATGTGTGTTGAAACAGAGTTGGACCTGAAGTCTGCAGGACAGTAGCTCTCCAGGAGCAGGGTTGGAGATCCCTGGTGTAGACAGGGGCATGGAACAGGGACATGTCCAACTGCTCAGAAACATCTGGGGTGTGGCTGCGGTGTCCCCGGACAGGCTTGGGGACATCAGCAGAGGTGCTGGAGCGCATGGAAATGATGAGCTCCTTCGGGGGCGAGACGTGACTGGCCTCTGGCTGACTTGAAACCTACATTGAAATTAATTAAACTGTAATTCATCGACTGGCCGCTTGAGGCTGCATGCAAAGGTGAGTCAAATCTGTAACTTTACAGCAGAAAACAATATGTTTACAGCCTGGTGCAAAAAGTGGGTTAGGTCTATATAGCAAATTTTGCACTTCCTGACAACTGGAAGGTGGGCGTGTTTTTTTTTACAACTCATCCGTTTAAATTATATTAAGCCTTAAATTTCTGCATAATTAAGGGCGTGGCCACTTGAGTGACAGGTGGATTGCCGCTGCTGTCACTACTAGCTGTTTGTCTGCTGTTCTGTGTTATCAACCTAGTGCCTTTGTCGCTATTTTTAGAGACTTTTCAGACCCTTTAGTGACATTAAAAAAAAAAAAAAACGCCTATTGATAAATCTAGCGACTTTAAGAACAAACTTCAGTAACCGCCAAATTTTGCCAGTACTGTCCTGTGAGCGCGAGGTCTTGCTTTCTCCCTGCCGTCACTCTCTCTGCAGCATCTACCCTGTTCAGTGGAGGAGAAGCTCATTCTGCTCACGGCAGCTGACAGGCGTGAATGAGAAGTGTTTTTCTACGGACTTATCACTTATCTCCTTCTCTTTTGTATTATATTTAAAGAATTTAGTTTGACCATTTTAATTTCCAATCTTTTAGTTGGCAACACGGCTGTGAGCTGTCACTTCACCTCAGCTAAGTCCAGCTGCTGAATTTACCATCTCTGCCGTGTCTGCCTTTTTTCAGGATTATTTCATACAATTTAATACACCCATTACTTCGCCCACACCTTTGGATTCCACCGTGGTCGAGTATCAAGAGAACAACCAGCGCTGTTTTTCAGATGTTTTCCTCTGTGAACATGCACTCATGGATGTCTGACAATTTCGTTTCAGATTTAAAATCGTCTACAAGTTAGTCCGACCAACTTTTCCCAGGGTAATTTATTTTTACTTACGGACTTCTCAACCACATCAAAAATGTCCCTCCCCGTTGTCGACCCATGCATGACAGCTACATCCAAGAGCTGAGTGACAGAGAAGTCCTGCTTCCCGCTTCTAATAAAAAATGAATAGCTGCGCTATGTCCGTGTTGTCTCTGCTTTCATCAACAGCTAATGAAAAAAGCTAGATAACTGGGGGTCTCTGTGTTGTTAGATTTCCTGCTAGTTCCTTAAAGGGATAGTTCACCCAAAAATGAAAATTCTGTCAGTAATTACTCACCCTCATGTTGTTCCAACCCCGTAAGACTTTCGTTCATCTTCGGAACACAAATTAAGATATTTTTGATTAAATCTGACAGCTGGATCACTCCTCCATAGGCTTCTAAGGGATTGAAACTTGTCGGCCCAGAAAGTCAGTGAAGAAAATGTTTAAATAGTCCATGTGACTACAGTGGCTCAACTATAAGTTTATCAAGCGACGAGAATACTTTTTGTGCGAAAAAACAACAAAAATAACGACTTTATTCAACTATTCGTTTTTTTCAGTGTGGGCCTCTGACGTGAGTTCACGAGTACGCCACGACGCATGCGTGAGAACTTGGAAGATGACGTTCTTCTTCTCACTCCTTGAGTAATACCGTCACCTAATGTACAAGATGACGTCCCGACATAGCCGGAAGCTTTTTTAACCAACCGTGCTTATTCGAACCAGAATACACAGACATTGAATTACAAGAGATTGAAAAGGCTACAACACAACCGCAGTCCCAAGCTTCTGAAAGACAGAGAGCATTGGAGAGCTGGTGGTGTAGATGCCATCAGTGCCAAGCGATGCCTACTGAACAGGAGAGCATGTCCTGCATCGGATATTGTAATGCCACAGCTTAAAAGTTTGGATAACGCAGACAATGCGATGACAAGTTTATGTCGCTGTGTAACAGAGGATCCCGGTTTTCCGCCCCTGCTAAGTCGCAGTGTTTTAGAAGTGTTTTTTTATTTGCCCAAAGTGAACTGGAAGCGACGTCTGAGGCCAGAAGGACCAGGTGGCACACTATCTATAGAGTGAGTAGGTTAGTTTCGATTGATCAGTTTTTACAAAGGCAGCATAGCTTTTTATAATGCATCTTGTTACTATGCTATCCTTGTGTGTGTAAACACACTTGGCAATCAAGCTCTTTCTGATTCTGATCTGTTTTCTGTTTACAGTCAGTGCAGACTGGTGGCATACCTGGTTGTTCTAGAGTGGATATTGAAAGGTCAAAAACTTGGAAGACACAACAGAAAAGTTCTGCCGTCATGTGTTGTGCGATCCATCCGGGAAAGATATCGATCATCATCTGGAGCATATGTTGGTTTTAAGGAAGCCGACGAAGCTTTCAGGCTAATTTAAAGAAAATAAATGCAACAAAATATACATTTTATATTTCTATTCTATTTTGCATTAGTATTTTAAATATTTTCAACTTACACGTGTGGGTTTTGCTGGTAAAAATACTTGTTAAATGAAAATTTACATAAACATAAATTGGCTTATGTTTGTCAATTACAGTTTACCAAACAGGTTTTGATGAAATGTTCAAGAGAATTTCAGTCAGAGTATGGCTTTACCATATGCAGGAGCTTTTCTTTCTTTCGATATCACGGCAATACATAAGCAATTTTTGTTATTCCCAGCAGTTTTACACATAAATTTGTTATTACCCAAATTAAGAGAATTACATCAACATGCATGTTGAGGTAGCATTTTACCAAATTAAAAATCTTACAACACAAAATAATGTAAGAAAACTATTACAGCATGCCGCTGACAGTCGTTCACTTGGTAACCCTTGACACATGTTTTGCAATAGCTGCTTCCTTTTCCGGTATGGGTTTTGTTGCGATATTGCACGGTAAAATGGGCAAGGAAACTTGAGTGGTTGGGCCCTTGAAAAGTACAGTTGGGTCATTGCGCCGCTCCTGTAACTTTTGCAGAAGTTCATCCCTGAAGTTTTGTGAAGTCGGTTCATAAATTTTCGCTGCCACCATAGTCAAAACTCAATATGTATGTCCTAATTAAATTATTATTAAATATAATTTAAGTATATATATATACAATTGAATTGTGCATTTAGGGTTGTAAAAACACCACTTTTGGGAAGCTGACTACTTGCCTGAGGTGGTTGTGGCCTGTTGACGGTTTACATTTTCATTGTGATCCATGATAGCGAGTTGAGTACGAGCTGCCATTGAGGAGTAGTGAAAATGTAGGTTCTTTCTGCAGTATTTCAGAAGAACGGAATGGTAAACCTCAGGACTGCCTGAGAAAAAAAAATGGAAACCATTTTATAGTGGTTCCCCATCCATGTGAATTTGAATACATTTTTGTGTAGCAGTAACTTGCCTGTGTGCTTGAAGAAGGCCATTTGCCTCATGTCCTTCAAGAGATTCTGATGTAAAACAAGAGATGATAGTGTGCGAAAGGCTGGAGACTCTTTTCATAGCCATCGTTTCCTTCTTTGCTGGTCAGGAGTGAGGTATTCGTGGGCACATCTTTGTTGCCGTCAATTTTCTTCTCACCTGTGTTCACCGCAAATGTGATGGAGAAGGGATTTCCACTTTTCTGTCAACACCTGTTTAAAATAATTTAAAATGTAAATTTTTACATGTGTTTGTCTAGATCAGATGTACAACTAATATTAGATAACATACATCTGGGTTACCGCTGCATGATGCACATGCATACCATAAATGGTTGCATATGCTTTTAATCCATGGCTGAAGGTCTATATTTTCTCTTTTTTTTGGAAACTGACAGTAATTTTTTGAAGAAACCTGCAAAACATTATGTCAGTTATCTATTTAACAATATGAGGTTGTGGGGTAAGGCTAGTGCATACAAACTAGATATATTTTATTTTATTGTCAAACTGTAGTTTATGAAAATCAGCTTTTATATACTGCTGTAGAGATGATTAAAAATGTTCAATACATGTAAACAAACATTTTAAGTAAGATTTAGTAAGATTTAGTAAGGAAAGATGTACATACCCTTCACTACATGCCAGATGTCAAACTCGTGATGAATTTGTGGATAATCTACCCTCAAAATCTTTCTTATAGACGGGGATCTGTCCGTAGTCATCATTCAATGTCGATATCCATTTCCAAAAGAGAGTTTAGACCTCTCTTAAAGCCTAGGGGCTCCATGCCAACAGAGCTTGATGCTAATCATAAAAAATAAAAATAAAATATTACGCACACTTTTAGTGAACCAATATTTCAAAACACGTTAAATATCCATGTCGATAAATTGTTAAAAATATGTGCATGTACACTGACCTGCACCAACTTGTAGTGGACAACCTGATTGGTTGAGTCATCCATTGAACTGTATGTACAGTACTTTGCTGAGAATACAGGGCTGCAAAAATAACGTCAATGTTGATTAAAAAAAAAATTGGTAACAAAGATAAAATAGTTACCTATGTGTTTCACGTATACACACAGTTTCAATTTACACTTACCTGTCGTTTCTCCCATCCCCTGACAAATGCACACCGTTTTGCAGTACGTTTTGCATCCGCAAGCCTTCCAAAATTTCCGCCTGTTGTTCTTTGTACATAACATATACAACAGGGATTAGATAAGAGGACTGGATAGCATAGAAGGTTGTTTTCTTCGGTAGTTGGAGGTTGAGTAATGTAGCCCACTCATCAATGTCCGCATATGTTACTAATGAAACCCTATTCTAAAGTGTTACAAAAATAATAATGATATTAAAATATAATGGTTAGCTTACCGTTACGAGAGAGTGATTGGGGATGTTGAGCTCCTCTTGTGCTCTCATGAGTTCACATTTTCAGTGCCTACTTTTGGAGAAAGCCCCATTGATGGCCCAATTGATGGCCTCATGATCCCATGACAAAGATCAAAAACAGACCTTCTTCTTCTTAAAGACCTTTGAATAAACTCTCTTGACCCCAGCATTGAAATCCACAGGAAAACTAGAGACTGATTTTACATATACAAACGCATCAATTCATTCCAAAATGATGACTAAACGGACTTGTAATCAGACATCGTTCAACTGCATAATTCTTTATCATGTCCACAACCTATGTGATCATTATGCTTAAACCCCTTACAATTCATGTAATTGCTATAACTATTGAATGGTTGATTGAAAGTGTGCCTTGCTTTGTACCATGTTCATAATTCAGACGATGGCTTGATTGAAATCTGTATAAAATGTATTGAATGCCTAATAATAGAAATCATGACTAAACTGTACTATCTGTACTCTCTGCTTAGAGCGAGAAGTTAAGAGACCACAGATAATATGTAATTTATGGTCACAGAGGAGGGAACACGGTCAACTATAGATAATACCTAATGGATCAGACCTCATCCAGGAGGATGGGCAGACATTTGAGTTTAAAAATCTCAGGACACCAACAAAGCCTTCAGCAGACGCATTTAAGCCATCTCTACTCTCGTCTCAATATTCTTTCCTTTCTCTTAGTTTCTGTTCTTTCCGTTGAGTCTTGTGTTAAGTTCTTCAACTTCCAACCAAGACTCATTCAAACGCCAACACACAACGTGATTGGCCACCCAACACTTAAATGCAGACATGAGTAACCCGCCAGTTAATCAACTAACCCGGAAAAAAAACCTTTTCTAACCGAAGGACTCCATCTAAGGGAATACCCAAATGCAAGTAGCCTCCAGACTCTTGTATTGATATAAAATTTAACAACTCTGCCTAAGAAACGATAGAAGGGTTAAATTAATGATTGATGGTTTGTTCAGGTTATGTTTCACAAAGTTCATATATTGCTAGAAACCTGGGATTTCATCATTTCACTCTCTTGAAATTCACCCTTTCCTCCTTTTCTTTCTTTCTGCAACTCGTGTGTATGTGTGTGTGTTTGTGTTAGGTATTAGTTTTTGTGTTAGAATAGTCAATAAAGTTTGTATTTAAAGAGAAGTGTCTTGTGTTATGTGCTTATACGAATTGAATGTCTTAAACTTCTGATCTAAATTACCTTGCTAATAAATAGTTTTCTCTATAGTTTGGATATTTATATAGAGCTGATGGTCACGGCCTGTCAGACGAACGCTGGACGAGTCATTTGCTTGGCCGTAAAATAAATAAATTAAAAATTCCTTTTGAACTGTTTCCCTTACAGTTATCTTACGAACACACTCAACAACAAATAGAGTGCAATAAATAAAACTAAAGTTCTTGAGTCTTTTTATTATCAATATTTGTTTGGAGTTACTTGATATTTTCAATGTAAGTTCATTTTGAATGCATTTTGTTCAAATTTAACCTGAAGAAATCCTGATGTTCATGTCTGACCTGTTTTAACACACCCAAAGTTGATACGAAACGCCACCCTCTTACAACACTTACCAGGAAGAGACTGACTTCTTTCTGTTACACTGACTCTCTTCTCTCTCGACAAAAGCAAAAAAACAACAACTAAAACAGTGATCAATGAAGAAGGAAGAGAGAAACTTTCAGTGAGGATTTTTGCAAAGTTTGCTTCTAAACAAACAGCAGATCTTTGTGATTCTTTTGGTTTAATTTTTGAAACCATATTTCAGAAAGTGAAAGTAAAATTCAGATTGCTGGAGATTAAACAGAGAAAATGGCTTCACTAACTGAGGATGATTTTTCTTGTACCGTGTGCTGTGAAATCTTCAAGGCTCCTGTTGTTTTATCATGCAGTCACAGTTTCTGTAAAGAGTGCCTTCAACAGTTCTGGGGAAGCAAGGAAACTCAGGAGTGTCCTGTCTGCAGGAGAAGATCCTCTAGAGATGATCCTCCACTTAATCGTGTGTTAGAAAACTTGTGTGAGTCGTTCCTGAAGAGGAGAAATGAGAGGCGTTCATCTGGGTTTGAGGAGGTCTGCAGTTTACACAGAGAGAAACTCAAACTCTTCTGTCTGGAGGACAAACAACCTGTGTGTGTAGTGTGTATTAGCTCACATAAACACATCAATCACACATTCAGACCCATCAGTGAAGTTGTTCCATCACATAAGGTAAGACAGATTTCAAGATGGGAATAAACACTTGTTTAAGCTTATGTATTACACATCAAATCTTATAGATTTTCTCTTTAAATTCCAGGAGGAGCTCATATCAGCACTGAAGTCCCTGCAAGAGAAACTTAAACACATAGAAAACATTAAAGAAGAGTTTGAGAAAACAGTTCAACACATAAAGGTAATTGCTGATTCTTTTGACTTGTTTACAAGTTTGATTAGAACAGCTGAAAGAATTTGTCTGACATAACTACATATTCCTTTATTTACTGAAACACACACACACGCGCACACACACACACACACCCACCCACCCGTTTTTGTGTAATGATGATCAAGCACAGATGCCTCTGTCAGGTGGTTATTCAACAGTGTGCAGGACTATGTGCCAGAACTAATCCCATTGGCTAGCGCTCACCTTACGCATTTTCATGTAAGTTAATTTGTTTGGGTTGAATGCAGATAATGTGATTCACAAGTTATTTTGCCCATATAATCTTTAAGCCAATAAAGTTAAGCGTATTTGGCTTGCTGTCTGCAGTGGAGTGGCTCGAGGAAGCAGCTTCAACTCAAGCTTAGATATACCCCCCAGTGAGACTACTAGTGCTTGGAAGACGAGTATGGTAACGAGATGCCTAAATTATGTTGGTGTAGTTGGGGAAATGGAGAGATTCCTAAATAGCTGATGCCAGAGCAAGGCGAGAGGCTCAGGCTGCTTATATGCTCTGGCAGTTAACTTCCTCCAGAAGTTACGTTTGTGAACTTCACTTTATTTTCATGAGCCCAACAACCTGTAAGCGCAACAGACACTGAACTGCTGACATTATGCTACTACCTGAGGATTTGATTGATAATGTGAATTTTCACCCTACAGACACAGAACATCCACTACAACAGTACTAGTACTTCAGAAAGTTAAAGCTGTAGTTAACTATCCCACATTTCACCACTCACTCGTCATGCTGCTCCAGAAAAAGTTGTGTGTTTGAGATGATTGAAGTGAATGTGATTTGATTTCAGTCTCAAGCTGAGCACACAGAGCATCAGATTAAACAGCAGTTTGAGAAGCTTCATCAGTTTCTCAGAGATGAAGAAGAAGTTACAATCACTGCACTGAGGGAGGAAGAGGAGCAGAAGAAGCAGATGATGAAGGAAAAGCTGGAGGAGATGAATAGACACATCTCAGCACTTTCACACACAATCAAAGACATGGAGGAGATGATGAAAGCCAATGACGTCTGCTTTCTGAAGGTCTTATTTCAGATCATTGATTGATTGATTGATGATTGATTGAGTTCTTGATGATAAATGGTGTGTTTGTTCTGCAGGAGTTTCCTGTCTCAATGGAAAGGTGAGTGATATGCTGGTGTCTCTGGTCTCTCTGCTTCTGATCCAAAGCCACTGCAGTTCTGATTCCTGAATGTTCTTTCAGTGTCCAGATCTCACATCCGGAGCCACAGATGGCTTCTGGAGCTTTGATTCATGTGCCACGTTACTTGGGAAACCTGCCGTTCAGAGTCTGGAAAAAGATGAAGGACATCGTCCAAAACAGTGAGTCTGGGGATCTGTGCTGTTAAACACATACAGTAGAAATCACACATGATAGACAGGTTTTTCACAAAAGTACTATATTATTTCAGTTTGTAGTAAGTAAAGGTCATACAACAGTAGGTCTGGTATATAATTAATATTATCAACTCTTTTTTGAGAATGTTTCTCATTTCTTCATCTACTCAAGGCCAGAACAAACTCAACAGTGTAAAAGTGAAAAGATTCTTTAATCTCCATTTGTGATTCTTCAGACTGAAACACTGAAGCTCAAATATATTATTGTGAAGTCAAGGAACTGAAAAATGTTTTTGAAGTTCCTCAAAGAGTTTCTATTATGATGGTTTTAGAGGAACTATCCACAGTCTCTCGAGTGCATGAAGAAAATTAATTTTATAATCTCCTCAGAAAGCTGCGGCCATATTCACAACATTAAGGATACAATTATTTTCTTATTATATTATAACTTGACAAAAAGTTAAGACTTTGCTTATCTGTTTTTTTAAGGATGTTCTTAAGACAAAACTTAAGAATTCGATATCTTATAAAGAATGTTCTTAAAAATAATTTTGTTATATTTTAAGATATATTGCTCAGAATTACCTTGAGCAGGGGTGAGTTTCCCGAAAGCATCGTTAGCCAACTATGGTCGCAAGTTCCATCGTTATCAGCATAGTTCAATGAGTCGGTGTTTCCCGAAACCATCGTTCCAATGAACAAACAGCATCGCAGAGTTGTGTGGTTGGAACGACAGCTCTCGACCTGTGGTTAGAAGCATAGTTTCTAGTTTGCATGACATGTGGAATCAATACATCCTTACCTTAAGTCAAATAAGTAAGCTGACATTCAGTACAATCTATATCTTTTATTTAGAATACATACAAATGTAATTTACGTCTTTTAGTTTGTCAAGAGATTTAAATCGTCATTTTTGAATAGTGCGCATTTGCGAACGTGCTCTAGTTGTCAGGTTCAATAAAGCAGGATTCAATTGCAAGTGAATAAACAGTATATTTATCAGAAAGCGTTCAACAATAGTAGCAGTGGATCGGATGAAACAAGGTGCACGGAAGTTCCTCCTTGGCAGCGCAGGGACGCAAATGGGCAACCAGCCTTCCAGGGAACACAAGGAACCAAACAATCAGGAAGACAAACACTGGATCCAGATACAAGCCAAAGGCACACTGAGACAACCAGGACATGAACACAGAAAACTCCAAAACTATCTGACAAACACAAGATGGATGGCATGACATTAAATAGACAACCAAATCAGCAGCAGCTGGCACTGATCATCAGATCAATCAGTGGCGACGCCTCTAACACACACACACACACACAGAGAGAGAGAGAGAGAGAATGAGACAGTGAATTCATGAACCGTGACAATAGTACGCAAAAACGAGCCAATGATTGAATCTAGAAATAAAGCAAAATATTCAATCAGACAACTTCAAAGCTTTTCATTAATTTGCCCTACAGATAATATATTTCCATATATTTATTATCAATATATTAAATGGTTTAAATATATTTTAAAAATATTGCCTTCATATATTACAATATATTGAATAATAGCAAAGGAATTGATTTGAAGAAATTTAACTTTTACTTTAACACCGTGCAGACAGAGAGCTGATGAGGTGGAGAGCCACGGGCTCCAACATAACGGCTAAGGTGTTCTCTCCGTTTGCGGTGGGCACATACTGTAGCTTCTACCAGCGGGGTAGTAACTGGCTGGGCACTGGGTTGGGAGTGGGTCTGGCGTTGTCATCCGCTGCTCCGACGGTCAGCGCGGATCCGTATGAATCCAGCGTCCATTCCACGAAGCTCCCTCGAGGTCCCTTCCTGAACAGCTGTGCTTTCGTTACGGTGTTCTGGCCGGTGTACAGGAACAAGCACACAATAGAAAAAGAAAAAAGAAAACTTTCGCCTCTTGGTCAGGTTTTCTGTCACACACTGACTGCAGTAACACACAGGTAATGTAGTAACGATGAAGAAGATGAAAATCCAAGACCGTCTTTAATAGTATCCACAGGAAAATCCTAACAGGCAGGCAAGCAAACACAACCATAACATTTACGAGACCCGACAATACTGAACTGAAACTGAACCTAACTGACCAGCAAACGGACGCCATCGTTATTTTTCTAGCTCAACTGTCACAGAATGGAACGCACAGGATTGATGGATATCAAAGGCAGCAAAGGATACATTTATGCTGCCTTCAGAAATCGATTGGATGAAGGTATCTCAGGAGAGTTCCGCCGTTCAAGAGCCTCCAGCCATCATGGCCGCCGTTCCAGAGTCTTATCTCAAGATGGTCGTAACACCTGAGTCTCGTCCCAAGATGGTCGCCACCTGAGTCTCGCCCCAAGATGGCCACAACGTCTTCAGCCCCTGACCAGGGTCCAGTGATGGCTCCAGCCCCTGATCAGATCTCCAGTGATTGCTCCAGCCCCTGAGCCCAGCACAGAGAGCACAGCCATAGTTCCCTCCAAGACAATTTTGGGAGGGGGCTACCCATGCACAGCCAAGGAGGCCGTCCCTGCACTGCCTGCTCCGCCCTGTCCACCTGTTCTGCCTGATCCACCCTAGGTCCTTGGTACTCCTCAGTCTCCAGTTCCCACCCACTGGCATGGCCCTCCATCCCTCCCCCTGTTCCACCTCTGTTCCACCACCCTCCTGAACTGTTGTCTCCTGTGGAGTAGGAGGTTGCTTCTTTGTTTTGTAGTTCTTTGTTGTTTTTCATGTTGTTTCGTCTCCCCAGGTGTGTCTCTTTGTTCCCCTTTTGTGTTCTCATGTCAATTTAGCATGCCCCCTTGTTACCTGGTTGAAGCTGGTCTTGTCTTGTGTATAAATAGCCCTTGTGTTTTACTTGTGTTTGTGAGTCGTTAAATGTTTTCTTGTATCATGGGTAGTGTTTCCCCCTGCTCCCTGTGTTTTCAACTTTGTGGATTATTTTAATAAATCTCTAACTGCATTTGGATCTGCTTCTCACCCTGCTCCTTTGCCTGCCTGAGTACCCACTCATTACAATGGCACTCCCTCCCCTGAAATAAATATTTCACAAACCTCCCTCCTCATTAAAGGAATTCAACGATCCCACAACCAGACAACCCATAACACTAGACATTCTCACAAAATGTTTTTACCGCCCCCACACTTAATGCTATGTTTATTTGAACCTTTTTTGGTTTTCTTAGGGGCTGTTTACACCTGGCCACTTTATGCGTTTTCTGTGATCGGATAGCTATCCGATCGTGAAAAGACCAGATGTAAATGCCCTCCGAAACGCATTCGAGACGGATTTAAATCCGATCGCTCAAACCACTTCAGGAGGTGGTCTGGGCCGAATTCCAGATGAAACTGGAAAGTGTAAATGCATCTGGTTGTTGAAACCACATGTGTAAATTTTACTCCTCCCAAAAATGCTAAAAAGATAAACGTTTGAGAGCGTGTTATAGGCTATATGTCATGTTATAGTCAGATATGATGACGCTACTGCAACACGCATTACTGCAGATGAGCAGCTAAGCATCTATTCATCAAGCCAACGTGCAAACTATCGCAAATCAAAGTGAAAGTAAGTCGCAGATGCTTAACACAATCAGCTTCATTAAAAGTAAAGAAACAAAATGATCTTACCAGGGCTGTTGCCGCTCTCTCTTATTGCGGTCTTTGATTTTGAAATTTTAGCTGATGACCAATAAAATGCAGCTCATATCTGTTGCTTTCGGTAACGTGCACTACATAAAATCTGCATATAGCACGGGACTTGAAGATCGGATTTATATACGTTTTGCAAAAACACATTTATGTGACCAGGTGTAAATGGAATCGTTTTGATAAATCAGATAGCTATCCGATCTGAGAAAATACATGAAGTGGCCAGGTGTAAACAGCCCCTTAGATGCTCTGAACTTACTATCACATCACATCAAAAAGGCCTACCAAACCCTACTCGGCTTACTAGCCCACACTGGTCGAGCGACTGCTTTCTTAATACTTTGTCTTTCGACTGCTGGCGAGGTTTACCCAATCAATTCAGTTATGTATTGATCTCCCATCGGATGCTGCGAGAGCCCTCCCGATTTGAGCAAACATGACTTTATCTGTCCGGCGAGGCTTATCCGTCCTTTGCCGTGAGTATTGAACTCCCGTTGAATGCTGCGAGAGCCTCTTGGCCAAGCAAACTTGCCTTTCTCTTGCCTTGTCTTTCTCAGACAGTGCATTTCCCCTGGTTGGGTGGCTAAAATCACGCTCCTCCTCATTCATCGGCCGGTAGGGCCCACCTGTCTGACGCCGTTGCATGGACCATCCTGGTCAAACGACTAGGCTTCTTTCGGTACTCCTTTTGAGCGGTCTTTTAGTCAATCCATCTTCTGGCTGTCCTTTGCTCATTTGCTTTTTGGGGGAGTATTTTGGGTTCGGGCCAAATTCCGAGCTCAGAGCCCTCCCCTTGGACAGCAAGCCAAATACGCATAACCTTTACTCTATTTAATTATATGTAAGTGTGAACTTTTGAAATGATGTTTTATTAAGAGAGAGCTACTTGAGAGCTTCTTCCTGCTCAGCTGCTGTTCGGAGGCTCTTGCTTACGCGCTTTGCTCTATCGCTTTTATATTTTTATATATCTCCTTTTAGCACCTAATTTTAACTTCAGCAAATCAGCACAGTGCACAAACGCTTGGATTACTACAAAAAAAGCAGAATTCTTTTATTCGACCAGCCTCCCACTGAAAGCTTACATTCCGGGGAAGAGAAAACACAACTGCCTACATTCATAAGGATAAGAAAATGCCTCCTCTGGAATCTACTTGCTGCTCTAACTGCCACAGACTTTTACAAAGGATTGCAGTTCTTGAAACAAAGTTAATTACGGGACCACTTAACCAGACGGAACACACAACAGAGCTTCGTCATGGACGCTCTCAGCATACAGCCGGTGAGTCCCATGAATCTCATGCTCCTCGACAGGCTATACTGAGTGTAGAGAAACAAGCCAACCGACTTACAAAACTGATGGTACAAACAGGGAGCGAGACCCAAAGGCACTCGAGACATCAGATTGTCACGAGCATCACATATTGCCGCAGTAGCATCCTCTACCCCAGATACGGCTCTGACAAGGATTGCAAACACTGGTCTCCTACCACCGCCTATACATCTTGAGAACAGATTTGAAGTATTAATGAATGAGGAATCCCCAAATTTGATGAATGTGATCGAACACAGACTGAATCAGCCTGTAGCTAACACTGAAGCTAAATGGCGCTCGAGGTCGAGGAGACAGCGGCACTCTGCTCAGAGCGCAGCCGGACCCAGGACTCTGATAGTGGGCGACTCCATAATCAGAAACATTAGTAGCAGGGATACAACAACATGCTGCCTTCCACAAGCAAACACTTTTGATGTAAACAGAGAACTTCAGAACATTCTGATGAAACATAAGAATGCAAATCGACTCATCATTCATGTGGGGAAGAATGATATTCATAAAGAGCAGTCGGAACTCCTTAAGAAGGATTTCAATGAACTTTTTGAAAAACTTAAAAGACTGAAAGTTCAAACATTCATCAGTGGACCACTCCCATTGAAGCTAGATCTGTGTCTGTCAAGAAGAGATGCTTAAATGAGAACACTAGTGTGCTATTTATGTAGGCTATATCTTTAACACCAAGCATATCTGCTGACTCTGTTGATTTTCTCCTTGATTCTTTTAACTCAAAAGTTAAAAGTGTAATTGATGATATTGCTCCTGTGAAAGTCAGGAAGAAGAATGGCAGACAGAAAGCACCTTGGAGAAACTCAACAGCAGTGCAAAATATGAAAAGACAATGCAGAAAAGCAGAGTGCATGTGGCGGAAGACAAAACTTGTAGTACATTATAACATCTACAAAGACAGCATCCATGCTTTTAATAAGGAACTAGGCAAAGCTAGACAGACTTTCTTCTCAACTATTATAAACAGCAATATAAACAACACACGCACTCTTTTTGCTACTGTAGAGAGACTGACAAACCCCCCAAGCCAGATTCCCAGTGAAATGCTCTCAAAGAGGAAGTGCAGTGAGTTTGCTTCTTTCTTCTCTGAGAAAATCAATAATATCAGAAAGGTGATCAGCTCATCCTTGAGCCGCACTGGGGTCAGACAGATCAGACAACAGCCTGAGAAAGTAGTCACTATGTCTGATTTCAAAGAAATTGATGGCAAAATTTTGGAAGAAATCGTACAGCACCTTAAAACATCAACCTGCGCCCTTGACGCACTTCCCACATCTTTCTTCAAAACTGTGTTACACAGCTTAAAAGCAGATCTCCTAGAAGTGGTAAATGCCTCACTTCTCTCTGGGAGTTTTACGAACTCCCTGAAAACTGCAGTTGTCAAGCCCCTCCTGAAAAAGAGCAATCTGGATAAGACCATATTAAACAACTATAGACCGATCTCAAATCTTCCTTTCATAGGCAAGATCATTGAAAAAGTTGTCTTCAATCAGCTGAACAAAATCTTAAGCTCGAATAGATACTTTGACTACTTTCAGTCTGGTTTCCGACCGCATCACAGCACAGAGACAGCGCTCATAAATATAATAAACGATATTCGCTTAAATACTGACACAAGCAAATTATCAGTTCTAGTACTACTTGACCTCAGTGCTGCATTTGACACTGTCGATCACAACATACTTCTTGACAGGCTGGAAAACTGGGTCGGGCTTTCTGGGATAGTCCTAAAATGGTTCAGGTCATACTTAGAAGGGAGAGGTTATTATGTGAGAATAGGAGAGCATACGTCTGAGTGGACATCCATGACATGCGGAGTCCCTCAAGGCTCAATTCTTGCGCCACTCCTATTCAACCTGTACATGCTCCCAATAAGCCAAATAATGAGAAAGAACCAAATCTCTTACCACAGCTCTGCAGACGACACACAGCTCTACTTAGCCCTATCGCCTAACGATTACAGCCCTATTGACTCCCTTTGCCAATGCATTGAGGAAGTAAACAATTGGATGTGCCAAAACTTTCTTCAGTTAAACAAAGACAAAACTGAAGTCATTGCATTTGGAAACGAAGATGAAGTTCTCAAGGTGAACGCATACCTTCAGTCTAGGGGTCAAACAACTAAAAATCAAGTCAGGAATCTGGGTGTGTCTCTAGAGTCAGACCTTAGTTTCAGTAGTCATTCAATTCAATTCAATTCAATTTTATTTGTATAGCGCTTTTCACAATACACATTGTCTCAAAGCAGCTTTACAGAAAGTGCTTTTCTGAAATGTACATTGAAAAATACAGTCAGTTAATCATGTATTAATTTAGGGCATAACATATCGCCGGCGTTGAGTCGTCTCTTCACAGGCGTTGAGTCGTCTCATCGCAGGTGTTGGGGCATCTGAAGTCTCCGTGAGAGGCTGGATACAATCTGGAGCTGACGAACGCTATTTACCTCGGGACTAGCGTCCCGAGATAACAGCAGAAAGGCAGATGGGAAATAATTAGCATAGCTAATGTGCATAATATTAATGCATTCGAACTGATTCAGCAGTAGTATAAGAGGTAAGCTTTAAGTGAATGCTTGGTTAAAGAGATGCGGATAGAGATAGAGTCATGTCAAAGCAATAACTAAATCAGCATACTATCATCTGAAAAATATTGCAAGAATTAGATGCTTTGTTTCCAGTCAAGACTTAGAGAAACTTGTGCATGCTTTCATCACCAGCAGGGTGGATTATTGTAATGGACTCCTCACTGGCCTTCCTAAAAAGACCATAAGGCAGTTGCAGCTCATACAGAACGCTGCTGCCAGGATTCTGAGCAGAACCAGAACATATGAACACATCACACCAGTCCTCAGGTCTTTACACTTGCTGCCAGTTACATATAGAATTGATTTTAAAGTATTATTACTGGTATATAAATCATTCAATGGCCTAGGACCTCAATACATTGCAGATATGCTCACTGAATATAAACCCAACAGATCACTCAGATCACTAGGATCACATCAGCTAGAAATACCAAGGGTTCACTCTAAGCATGGTGAGTGTGCTTTTAGCTACTGGAACCAGCTTCCAGAAGAGATCAGATGTGCTCCTACAGTAGTCACATTCAAATCCAGACTCAAAACACATCTGTTTAGCTGTGCATTTACTGAATGAGCACTGTGCCTTTGCTCATCCGACTGTTTGTACTGTATTTTATTTAATGTTTTAATTATTCTGATTTCATTTGATTATTTCTGTATTTTATCGTTTATTCTAAACTGTTTTAATTATTCTGATTTCTTTTGATTGTTTTAATTTCTTCTATGTAAAGCACTTTGAATTACCATTGTGTATGAAATGTGCTATATAAATAAACTTACCTTGTCTTGCCTTGCCTAACAAAGTCTGGCAGGAGCACGTTCAGATAATTAACCTAATTAACATGGGAGGAGCACATTCCATTTATCAATACAATTAATGAGATAAAAGGGTATACAGCAGACTTTGCCTCTATTCCATGAAAGTTTTCCAGCATCCCTCCACCACCCCATCACTTCTAACGATTCCTATCCCAACCTGGGATGGAGGGAGTACTCTGGGTTCGGCCCAAATTCAGTGTGTACGTAGTGTGTACAGTGTGTACGTCATAATAATATGTGTACTGTTTCACTCTTGATCATTATATGAAGATCAGAATAAAAGCAGCTGTTGATTGTGTCTCATCAGCTCCTGTGACTCTGGATCCAAACACTGCAAATCCACATCTCGTCCTGTCTGATGATCTGACCAGTATGAGATGGAGTGAGAACAAACAACCACTTCCTGATAATCCAGAGAGATTTGATATCTATGAGTGTGTTCTGGGTTCAGAGGGTTTTAACTCAGGAACACACTGCTGGGATGTGGAGGTTAAAGAGAGTTCAGCCTGGAGTCTTGGAGTAACTTCAGAATCAAACCAGAGGAAGGGATGGTATTTCTATAACACTGATATGTGTTGGGTGCAGTACAGACTGGGTGAGCACTTTGGCTTTGCTGTTGAACAGGATCTTAAGTATGTGAGAGTTGATCTGGACTATGACAGAGGAACGGTGTTATTCTCTGACCCTGTAACTAACAAACACCTACACACATTCACAACCACATTCACTGACACAGTCTTTCCATTCTTCTATACTCTTTACCCTCTAACGATCTTACCGGTCAACAGTTAGTAAACGTTACACCTGTAGGTCTGGAACGAGCTGCTTTCATCTTTTACAGTCATCATGTTTCCAATATTTGTATGTGTAAATTGTAATGGTATTGATGTGAGTATCTTGTTATGCAGCTTTTACCAGTATTGGCTAAAACAAATTTCCCTTTAAGGGACAAATAAAGTTAACTAAGTAAATCTTCTCAGAAAAGGGATAGTTCACCCAAAATGAAAATTCTGTCATCAATTACTCACTCTCCAATCCTGTATGAGTTGATTATTTCTGTTAAACATTAAAGAAGATATTTTTGAAGAATAACAGTAATGGCTGGTCCTCATTGACTTCCATGGTATAGTTTCCTTACAATCTGGTCAATGGGGATCAGAAACTGTTTGGTAATTGTTGCAAGAAGGATGAGGCAGAGGGCCGTTATTGATAATGAGCATCAAATGCGCGACACACCAGCCTCGTAGCTCACGAGGAGCTACGGAAGTGTAAAAGAAGGGGCGATGACAGTGAAGGATAGTGAGAGAGTACCAGGCCTGGATTTATGTTGTTTTGTTTGTGTGTGCGAGGCAGTCGTCCGTGCGGGGCTGCCGCTTTTATGTTTTTTTTTATTTTTTATTAAACTGTTCAACATTGGCCGGTTTCCGCCTCCTTCCAAAAACAATTAACATTGCTACTGTTACCCATCATATTCTTGAAAATATCTTTTTGTGTTCAGCAGAAACTCACAGGTTTAGAACGACATGCGGGTGAATAAATGATGACAGAATTTTCATTGTTCGGAGAACAATCCCTTTAACTAGTTTGTATATAAATTGGGCCTGCAAAACTAACAGTTTTTATTTTTATTATTTATTTTTGGGGATGAAATCGAAAAGCATTGTTATGTGCTCATCACAAATTTTCATAATATTCTTTATGGAGTTTGATTGGTGAATATCTAGAGTGAGAATCAAGTGACACAAAAGAAACTCAAATATAAGAGTTTTTATTTTGTCTTGCATGTTTTGATCACTACAGCATTCCCAGACTTCCATTTGTGTGATTTAAGAGTTTTCATGATATTAGTATTATTTTAAAATGTGGAAACAATAAAGTACAAAAAAGTACGTCCAAACTTTTGGCAAAGATTGACTTGCAGTAAGTGTCAGTCAAGTTGCGCTAGTGTGGCTCCTCTCTCTCTTGGAAAAGGCTGAATGTGAGGAACAGATAGAGGAGAGAACAGGATGTCCGACGGAGAGGAGGGCGACGGGGGCTGGGAATTGTCCAGAAGGACCAGAGGGATGTTAAGCAAACATTCGATTTGAGTGATGGGCGGCAGGAAGTGTGGGCGACAGTCTTTGCTCCTCCCACTTACATACTGGATCTGTCCTGAAGCCACGTCCACCAGAGTCGTTCCAGTGTCGTTTTGTGGTTTGTTCCCTCTTCCTGTCTGATGTTTCTAAACTCTGTAACCACTGGCTGAGGTTTGACACCTCGTCTCTGATTTTTACAAGTTTATTTTTGTTTTTTCTCGTCACCTTCCAAACTGTGTCTGTCCCTTCCAAACGTTTCCAAAAAAGTACTCTACCTTTTCAGTCCTAATTCCTGTGTCTCTGCCGCAGGTCCTCGCTGTAGCGTTTAGTCGTCCGCCATGATGCCAGCACTAAATGCTGACCGTTTGCAGTTGTTTATTCATGGTTATTTCATCATCTTTTTGAGGGTTTGTACATACAATTTTGAATAATGGCCTGTCTTGTGTCTGAATGCATTTGAGTCCATTTAAGGGTCCCAGCTAACAATTTATGGCTCCCAGAACGTTAGTTTTTGGTTGCGGGAACATTCCCTTAAGGTTTTGTTTAGGTTTTGGTTCCCAAGGTTTTCTTAACGTTCTGTGTTAGTGGAGGGTGTTTAAGTTCGACCTGTTAAAGGGGCAGAAGGGTCAACAGATTGACCCTGATGTGTTTTGGGTCATGTTTAAGACTGAACGCAGGCGATGATGGGGTGGCAAACTAGAAGACAGACCCGTCAGACCCACCATACGGAAGAGCGGAGCGGAGTTTTACCATGTGATGCTTCCCGCGTCCTCGCTAGTTTTGACGATGATCCCAAACAGAGATCAATGTTTTCAACTCCACAAAAGCCACGTTCGCAGATTAAAATAATTTTGATAGGGGTTCTCAATCCCGCTAAAACCTCAAATGATAGGTTTAGCCTGTTGGGTAATTTTATTGGTGTTACGTGTATATTGTATATTTCATTTACTGTGTTCTGTCCCTGTTTTGTCTGCCTGTGGTCCCTAGTTAGTTTCCTTGGTTGTTAATTAGTTCCCCTCACCTGTTTTTGTTCAGTTGATTACCTTCCCTGTGTAATTAAGCCCTCAGTTTGCTTTGGTTCATTGTCCGGTATTGTCTTTGCTTTATGTGTTTGTTCATTAGTTTGCTCCTGCAATCTTTTTTAAGTTACTTTGTAGAGTAATAAAGAAGTGTTTATTTGGATTCTCCTGCGTTGTGTGATTATTACAGCCACAGTGTGAAAATTGGGTTATTTGTAATATTTTCACCCAGGTGCTGGTTGTATATAAACAACACAAAAATGGTTGTTTTTAACCCAGCATTTTTTAGGGTGATGTTTAGAAAGAAAAGTGTAAAAATAAAAAATAATATAAACAAAGATTATTAATTAATAACACATTAAATAAATAAATAAACATTAAAGTAAACATAAAAATAATTAAACATTTAGTAAAAATGTGTAAATAAATAAATACAGTATAACATGAATATGAATATATTTACCAAAAAATATTTAGACAAATTAATAACATACTTTTTTTATATATATATAATATAAACTGGATCTATATACATGAAATTACATGTCTTTCAGTTTTTAGGATGGGGGTCCGTCACACGAGGATAATCTCGTTTGGCCTCTAAAATATTGAAAAATGTACCTCTTGAAATTTGTTTTTTCAAGAGATACATTTCTATTTATTTTTAACAAAGTGGAATGACATATCTGAATTAAATGATTTTGGAAGCAACACCCCACATAGCAATTTTTTCTGTCCCACAGCTCTGGTCCTCACAGCCCCTTTTCTGTCGGCCCACATGCCGCAAAGAATGACGGCCCTGGAGTGGCAAAGCTCTGGATTCAAGTCAAAGGCCACACATGGTCCATTACAGGCCAGAGTCTCAGCCAATTACTAACACATAACTGGCCCTGCACTGGGCCTGAATAGGTTTTAGTGTTGGTAACAGATCTCTTAAGATCTCAGCATTTTCACTTATTACAATCCAGACTTTATTTCTCTCATACTAAGGTACTTACTGAGAATTAACTAACTAAGGTTTAGATGTTGATGTTTTATTAAAAATAATAAAGTTTGATGTCTCCGCAAACTCTCTACAGAAACTTCTACAGTGAAAAGGAGAATGTGGCCAGGGACTGGAATCCCTGACGGGACGAGGTTCTTAAACGTCAAGTTTACAGAAAAGGTCAAATCGCTCCCATACTCATCGAAGTTTGAGACTGTGGGAGGAACTGAGCATTTCCGGGTGTTACACGATAGACAGGTGAAGGTATGTCGCTGTGCATACAGCCAGGAAATATTGTTAAAGACTACCCGAACTTCAAATGTTATAAGTGTGGCGGGCAAGGACATTATGCACGGGAGTGCAGCGAAGGGAGCTGCACCGTGTGTTGGAAGAGAAATGAATTGTGTGTATGCAACACAGCAGAAAAGGACGACGACTAGGAGAAGATGGGGGACTCATGGTGAGGTGGAAGAGACCCAACTATCGAATGGCAAAGAAGGAGGTGAGGAATGGAGCGAGCTGGAAAGCATAATGAAGGCAGGAGGGTCTGGGAAAAGTAGCAGGAGGCAGAATAACGCAAGCGGAGGGATGGAAAATGAAATGACAACCAATGGTGATGGGAGAAATAAGAGGGATGATAACAAAAACCAACGAGAAATGGGAAAAGCAGGAGCACCGACGAAAATACGAGAAGGAAAAGGAGAAGAGGAAGAAGAGGGGATGATTGTACAAGAGGCTATACCTTGATAGACCTTATGGACGAAACGGGACAAAATGAAGCTGTTTCTAAGATACTTAAGAAGAAAATGAAAAAGGGTGGAGAAGGCAGTGCCAAAAAATATAAGACGCAAAATCGACTAATGAGATACATTAATGTTTATGTTAATATTTCTTATAATTTTCATTATGAATGAAGTATTAAGCCTTGCTTGTTTGAATTGTAATGGTCTGAGGGACATGGACACATTTAAACAGGTGATAAGTGGGCTTAATGCTCAAGTAATATGTCTGCAAGAGACAAATTGGACAGATGACTTAATGGGCGGATAAAAAAGGTTTGGGACGAGGAGATATAGTATGTTAAACCACGGCTCCCAAAAAGCCCGTGGAGTAGCAATCTTGATTAGAGATGGGAGGATGTATAATATAAAACAAATACAAAATGATGGCAAGGGGAGGGTATTAGGGATAGATTTGACACTTAAATCAATAGATTAGTTAATATTTATGCTCCAAACGTGGAAACTGAAACGAAAGAGGCTTTTATGATGTTGAAACCTTTATGTATTGAGACATTTTCAAGGAGGCAAATGGTGATCTTAAACAAAGGAGAATAGATCTGTCTGGTGAAAAGAGACATGTTACAACACAAAGAATGTGAGCTATAACTTTACAGGAATAAGCCATGCCGTAATGACCGTGAAATTAGGGGGGACTCTAAAGAGAAAGGTGGAGGTACGTGGTGTCTAAATCATGCCTTATTAAAGGAAGATGCATATAGAAGAAGTATAGAGAAGTGTATTAAATACGAAATGGAAAACTCCCTATACAAAGAAATTGTATGTAAATGGCGGGGTATATTAAAAAGGAAAATTAAAAGATTAAGTATTAGATACTCGAAACAGAGAAATCATATGAAAAAATGCAAATTAGATATTATGCATAGGTTATTGGAAGAAGAAGCTGGGAAAATTGAAAATAATCCCGATTATACGAAAGATCCTTATAGTCAATAAAAAGCAGAAATAGAGGTGTGTGAAAAAGAAAAATGTGAAGGTGCAAAAATAAGGAGCAGGGCACAATATGACAAATTAATTACGGAGTTGGGAAACATTACAGACTATGTAGAAATAATAGAAAGGGTATACGTTCTATAGGACATTATATAAGAAAGGGAATATAAAACAAGAAGATGTAGATTGGGTTTTAAATAATGTAAATATAAGCCTTACTGAAGAAGATAGGGAGTTGTGTGAAGGAGACATATCTCTAGTAGAAGTAGAAGAAGCAATTAAACAGACAAAGCCAAATAAAAGCCTAGGAGCAGATGGATTAATACACGAGTTTTATAAAATGTTTGTTAAAACTTTGGCACCGATATTGTTAAAAATGTATAGGGAGATGGAGGGAAAAAAGGAAGTACCAAAATCTATGCGTATGGGGATGTTAACGATTCTTTTCAAAAATAAGGGCAGTCCACTCAAATTAAAAAAACTACAGGCCTCTAAGCCTATTAAATACAGAGTATAACATTTTAACCAAAGTTTTAGCAACTCAAAAAGGTCATAGGGTCCATACTAGCGCCAAACCAAGCGTATGGCATCCCAGGAAGAGACATAATGGACACAATTTGCACAATAAGAGATGTAGTGGGCAACATGGGGGAGGATCGAGAAGGTGGAATTATTTTATGTGTCGATTTAAATAAGGCTTTTGAGAGAGTGCAACACGATTACTTGGAACAAACAATGAGGAAATTTGGTTTTGGGAATAGAATGCTGGAGTGGATTATTCTGCTAGACAGTAAAGCGGAAAGTTGAGTTAAAGTAAATGGGGTTTTTCCCATTTCCACTTGAAAGGTCAGTGAGACACGGATGTCTGCCTTATTATATTCAATGTCGGTTGAAGCACTAGCAATAATGGTTCGAGCAGACGACAGTGGTGAGAGTGTAATACACCAATATGCGGATGATACAACATTTATGATTAAGGATGTAGAAAGCATAAAAAAGGTAATGAAGCACATCGAAATGTATGGGAAAGCATCGGGGGCAAAAATAAGCAGAAAAATCTGAAATAATGCGTATAGGTATGGACTTGAGAGGGTGTGACATACCTTTTAAAACTACAATGGACTGTGTTAACCCTCTACTGCACGGTGTTGCCATATGGACATATGGGTGTTGCCTTTCTTTGGACATTTCTTGAAATTTGAAAATAAACATGAGCTCTGATTGATCGTAAATTCATAATAGAACCTGGTGGTAACCAATGATATGATTTGATGACATCACATGGCACTACACACTCTTGCACTGTCATTCTTTTCACACACTTTTGATGACTCCAGTTGCTGAAGAAGTGCTCATGAATATGTGAAGATTTTCCTCATTTTTTTCATATTTCTTCAGAATTTAAAATTACATCAAACATCTGGGGTAAGTTCTAATCTTTTTTCAATCATTGTCACATTGTTTTGATACTTCTATTACCTTTTTATTCAATAAAATAGGTATGTTGCCATATGGCAACATTGTGCGGTAATGGAACAATATTTTGCCCATGCTAATGCAGAGTAGCTTTGTATGAATGACAATGTATGGATGCACTGATATAGTTTGATGGCTGTATTCTACTCATATATGTATATATAGTTGTATATATTTATAAAGTAAAGTATAAAAGTAAAATATATATATTTTTACGCCCCAACATTGTCACCGTGTACAACAAGTGCATGGGTGGTGTTGACCTATTGGATTCCCTCATTGCCCTGTACCATACCAAGATCAGATCCAAGAAGTGGTTCCACCGCATTGTGTTCCACTTCTTTGATCTTACAGTGGTGCAGGCATGGTTGCTTTACCGCAGGGACTCTGATGCCATGGGAATTTCACAGAAGACACAATTGAGCTTACTGGACTTCAAGGTCAATGTGGCCCTCTGCCTTACACAGGTCAACAAGGGCACCACCAAACGAAAAGGTAGACCCTCACAGAGTTTGGAGGTCCGTATAGAAGAGAAGCGGCACAAAGGACCCACTGCCCCCCTTCCACCAAGCAGCATCCGTCTTGACCGCTTTGATCACTGGCCAGAGATGGGTGCACCAAAAGGAAGGTGCACGAATCCTGGCTGCTAGAGCACCGTCAGAGTGGTTTGCTCTAAGTGCAAGGTGCACCTCTGCCTTAACGGAGAGAACAACTGCTTCAAGGCGTTTCACATCGAGTAGTTTCACTTGAACAGTTCTTATGAGTTTGCGTCAGATGTTTTGTAAATGTTGTTGAAATAATACTTTGAAAATTAGTTCCATATTTTGTACACAAAGCTCTTGAAAACATTTTAAATAATAAATCAATTTAATTTCTAAAAGACAGGTCTGTAATCATTTATGAATTTCATGTCATTTTGGGAGAAAACGAATCAGTCGCACAATGTTGCCATATAGCAACGCACCCAAAAGTACCCCCCCCCCCCCAAAGAAGGTTAATTTGAGTCTATTTTATATAGAAAAAAACAATGTACAATTTTTTTCCATGATTGCATAATAATGCGTGCAGTAGAGGGTTAATATTTTAGGAGTTCAAATTGGGAGAAAATGAGAAGAATGTAAGGGATGCCACATGGACAGGGATTTAAAATAAGATAAAACAAGTACTCCAATTCTGGAAATTAAGAGAACTAATGTTAAGAGGTAAAGTTATGGTTGTGAACTCTCTGTTGCTTTCCAAATACAACTACATTACAGGTGCAGTCGATTTACCACAATGGGCAATTAATGAGAGGACTGAGATAACAAATGATTTTATGCGGGGAGGAAAAGGAGTTAAAATAGCAAGGAAAACATTAATTACGAGTCATAAAGAAGGAGGATTAGGATTGATAGATTTAGAAGTTAAAAAGAAGGCCATAAGGGTAAAAACGGTGAAAAAGTATTTATGTGATAAAGTGGAGTATGGATGGAAAGGTTATATGAAGGATGTGCTGGACAAATGTAGTGGATGTGGGGAAGAAGGGCTTTTTATGGCACTGAAAAAGCCGATGTATGACAAAATGCCGCTGTTTTATCAGGAAGTGCGTGGGCCGAGGTCATAGGAAAAATGAAAATATAAATCAAGTTTTAAAACAACCGATATTTTAAAAACCAAAAATTTGAATGAAAGAGAGAGTGTTTTATGACAAATTGTATATGAAAGTAGGAGTAAGACAAGTTAAGTACACATGAATATGTAAGAGGGTTCTTACCTAATAGAGCCATATATGATTGTGTTTCGGAGTGGGATGATGAAATCGAAATGTCAAAAGTGGATTCGATGTGTGAAAATATGAAAACGAGCCTGCCCAGAGAGCATTGAAAATGAAACGGTTAAACCTGGAGAATGGGGATTGCCAGATTTGTATTTTGCCGGAGGTGATGGGAAAAGACTAATAGGAGGACTAATATGATGGACACATTTATTTAGAAAATAGAGATAAAATAACCAGCATCAGAAAATGTGCGGCCCAAGGTGTTCCCTGGCTTAAAGTTAAGGACATTTGGAAAACCTATGTGTAAAGTACAATGGAATACAAATGTGGGACAAGATGAACGGAAAACACTGTTTTTATTTGGAGATTGTGTAGACTATAAAGATAAGAAAGTGAATTATGTATTGAGTCATGCAAGATGCGCAGATATGGGCAAGGAGGAACTTAGCGTTTTATGAAGGGAAAAATGTGGGAATCTGTTCAAAGTTCAGAAACGTGCTGAGGAAAAACGCTTATCTTATGTGGAAATATTTGGATAAAGATGTTTTTGAAAAAGCTTTTTTAACGGATTGCAATCTCATAAATGTGGATGATGGGGGAAAAAAAGTATTTAAACTTTTAAGCAGTTATCTATATACTCAATATAACATGCTAATGATTGTAATGATATAGCTTGTTTGTAAAGTGTAAAAATTATTTTGATAATTTTGGTTACAAAATAAATAAAAATAAATAATAAACACGCCCATCTCGGAAGCTCAGCAGGGTCGGGCCTGGTTAGTATTGGATGGGAGACCGCCTTTTTTAATGTAAATGTTTTATTTTATCATGCATATCGATATTATTAATATTGTTTTAACTCTTCATATATCTATATATAAATTACATAGGTACAACTGTCCTGTGGAAAGCAGCATTTTCGTGAAAACACCTGAACCCGTGTTACACTGGTGTTGCTCTTCACTCTGAAACAAATTAAATGAAGGGGTTAATCAAAAAGATAATTAAGAGTATATGGCAAGAGTTATGGACACAGTAAGGAAAGGGAAGACATTTATATGAAATTAACAAGCCTAGTCTAAATATGAGAGGAGTTTGTGGCAAAATAAGGGATGACACGGTAATTTGACACACATATTTGAATCAAAATTGGAAAACATCCAAATTAGGATTACCAGAAACAATCTAATATGTTCTTCTAAAATGTGTTTGATTATAATAAAGAAAACTCATAAGATGCTGTAGCCTATCTTTCTGTAGGAATAAAATGGTTTAAATTATTTAAAAAAATAAAAATAAAAAAAAACATTGAGCAATAATTTAAGAGGGACCACAGCTTTATAAGAAGACCAAACGAAAACAACTTCGATTAAAGAAAATGTTCCCCCTCTTTTTTCTTTCCTTCACACTCCGTCCCAGTAGGGGCGGAAATGCGCCAAAGCTGGTTTTCCAACCGCCATTAAATTCGAAGAAGAAGAGAAAGACGAAGAAGAAGAGGAGTAGAGGAAGCGAGTTTGGATCGAGACGTTTCAATAATGCAGCAATTCGCATCGTCTTAAACTTGATGAAGACTCAAAATGAGCGTGGAGAACTCCGGGTTTAACAACTCAAATATGTGTGATAATATTGTAATGATGGAGTATATTAAAGTAGAGATTGTGGACATGAGTGATCCAGAACAATGTAGCGTGAAAGATGAAGATACTGATGAACAAAGAGGTTGGTGTCTGTTTTCATTAAATCATCGCCCGCTTCTTTACATTTTTCGGCTGTAGGAAGAAGATCTGATGTGCTGCTGTTAAATAATCTCAGGTCAGGGGTGTTACTTGTGCTGGAGATCTACTTTCTTGCAAAGTTCTGCTCCACCCCTTATTAAATACACCTGGACCAGCTAACCAAGATCTTCAGGAACACACACATATATATATATATATAAAAAAAACATTGAAATATTTGGATATTTAACACGTAATTACTTTAAAGATGATTTTGAATACATGTAGGGTAAGTGCAAATGCATGTCTAATTTATTCACATAACTTATACATATAAGCTATCAGGCTAATTGTGTATCTTTATGTTACGCTTGCATGTAAGCTAACTAATACAGACATTAATGTTCATTATAACGTTGTTCAAACTGAATTTAAGATACCTATTAAAATTATTTTGAGCCAATGGGATTGCTTGGGGTCCAAACAGAGACCCAAGTTTGAAGGAGGACCTGATTTTGTTACAAAAAAGGCTTGTCGAATTAGGAAAAATGTAGTCCCGACCTCGTGCCAACACTACATCGACAATAAAAGAGAGATGTTGTTGCAAGAGCAACGGGAAGTTATAGTGATGAAATGAGGCACGTGATCTTTGACGTGCACTGATAAATCATTTTTAATAAGTACTGCAATATTGCTTAAAAAAAATCATAATTTGTTATGTAGAATGCATAATGTCTTTAAGTTGTCTGGGATCACTGCGCGTTCTGGTGTCTGTTAAGGTGGGCATTGGGATGTTCTGTAAAATAGATACTTTTTACCTTTAAAAGCAAGGCTCAAAATTTAATCTGTGCGACCTCAACGTTTATTTTGTGCTCTTAATGTGCCTGCAATTAATCGTGTAGTGTATGTTAAAACCCAGGATACATTTTAAATACAAAAAATATTTTTATTACTGTAATAAGCTGAATTCACAAACATGAATTTTGGACCAAATTATTACTGGAGAATAGTAATAATAACAGATTAAGAACAGAAAAAGAGAATACTAATATAATAATAGAATCAAACAATAATACACTAACAAAACACAATTTCTCCCTTTCCCAGTACTACTACTCTGGTTTTTAAAAAAATAACAAAATGTATAATTCTCAATCTTTGGCTTTAACCCCAAATCTCTCCTGTGTCCAAGGAAATGTTCCCTGAGACCGCTTTAATGCCCCGTCACCCTGTTACTACTGAGTTAAAGGTTTTTGTTCAGGAAATAATAACATACTTACATTTTTTCCCCTTTTATTGCACTTCTTGTCTGGCTTACTAACTGTCGTGCCTTCGAGAAAACCCTTCCTGCCGGAACAGATGAAGCAGTGACTCCCAGGTGTTTCGTGGCAAGCTTGCTAAAACAGAGGAACGTTGGCTCATTCATTTTCCCCCAAAGTAGTGGGTCTTGATCCCGTGGAACTGGCTTTTCGTCTGAGTACCGGCACATTTCTATTAAGGCATCAGTGCTGCTGGGATGCAAGGACTTGGGAGTCAAACTCTGACCGTATCCCACCTTGTGCTGCAGAGGAGCTTGAGGCAGTTGCAGTAGCCATTGCTGAGGCAGAGCTTGTGGCCGAGCATGAGCTTGACTCAGGAGCTGATATGAAGAGGCTGAGCTCTGGTTCATTAACTGAATTTCAGTGATGAGCCGTCCTTTCAGAGATTCAACATTCGCCATGTCGCAGAACCCAAGGTTTTTAAATCTGGCATCCAGGTCGGCACTGACAGCAAGACCATAAAAGGTTTCGCTACCTCTGAAACGACGCTGGCATTGTGCTGACATCTCAGCAGCCAAATCGGTTCTGAAATTAAAAAAATGTGCCACTGTTGAGCGAATCGCAAACACCTCTGATTGGCCATTGTGTTCACATGCTCATCGGATATGTCTGTGATTGGCTACAATGATCAGCACTTCAAAAACATGTTATAAATATACATCAATGACGCTCTTCACCGAGCGCTTGCACAGATACACACGGGACGGGAGCGGTTGAAAGCCGGTGTCAATCGGCGGACCGGTCCTGCTTGTTCTTTTTAAACGCTCAAGTTTTTAAAAACACTTTCAAACACTCCCGTGCGTTGATCATTGTAGCCAATCACAGACAAATCCGATAAGCACATGAACACTATGGCCAATCAGAGGCGTTTATGATTCCAGTTAAAGTTTCACTATTTTAAAATTTCGGTACTGAAGTCTTTACTTTTTTGACAACTCTACTTGCTACCTTGGCACTCATAAGATGGAGTTGATCTCAGAAGTGGTGACACCAGGGGAATCACTTTTGAAACTGAAACATGTTTTTCCGTTGATATCTCTCTTGTTAAATGGTTTCAGGGCATCAATGGAGAAAGTGACTGTGGACCAATCTTCCTCACTTAAGCACAGTGAGGTCTCTCAACTGATTGAATCAGTTTGTGTTCTGGAAACTTCAGTTTCTGAACTTCTTTGAACTTTGTCTGTTATGCCCCATTCATCAGTGACTCTTTTAAATTCTGAGCAAATGTTGTCCTGAAAAACGACTGGTTTCTAGGACACATGCTTGCATTTGCAGCGCTCATCAATAATGAGACATAAATAAGCCTCTGTGGCTCTTGACGTCCACATGTCTGTTGTAAGTATGACACTGTTTGCACCATCTAGAGATTTTGTTCACTCTTGAGTGGCACTCATTCATATTTTCCCTTCCATGAAATTCTTCCTACTTGTAATCCTGTAGCGTGGATCGTGTGTCCTGACAAGAGGTTGCCGGCAAGGCTCCTTGTAATATCCATAGCTTTTGGGGAATCACCTAGGTGAAATAACAAAATTTAATCTAGCCATAAGCCTATCTACATGTAGTTTAAATATAGTCCCTATAGTGTCCTTTTCACGGGTAACACAAAAGGAATATTCAGCCATTTTTATTTTTCAGGTTTGATATTTTTATTCATATATAGATTTAAATTCCAGTGAAATTATTAATTTAGACAACATGCTTCAGTGGGCTGAATATATTATTTTATGTCTGAATATATGGTCTATATTTAATAGTCTGCTAAAGTAACAAATAGAGATGCTCCGATCAGCCTTTTTGGGGCCGATCACCGATTAAAGATCAACAAAATCATGATCTGCCGATCACAGAATGGCAGGGGAATGGGAATCGTTTATCTATAATCTAGCAGAGTTTGCACCATTTGCAGAAATGAAACTAACTATGAATTAACTGTATTGGAAAAAAACAAAAACAGTAGAAATAGGCTACAGTCAAGATCTTGAAGAACCACCTAGTGTTTATTTAATTGTATTTAGAAACACATCCATTTGTGTCAGGTTACATAGTCTAAAAAAATGAATCCCAGAGAATTTCCAACTATGACAAAAAATATTTTAGATTATAAGCCGTCCTTCAAATAAGGCATAAGAAAAGTATAATGACCTATTTAAACCAGAGGTAGTTGGCCTAAGACTGAAAGACAAGGGAAGACGAATGATAAGTGATAGCATAGGCCCGGGTGGGACATGTCCCCACCACTTTTTGCTAAGGTCGATATTGTCCCCACCTCTTTTGAAACATCTCGCGGCACGAATGTACCAATACAAATAAATAAAACATCTCCGGTTAACTAGCTGAGCATTCATTTGTTAAATAAGAGGCAATCTAGCGCTGAAATGTTTTTTTTTTAAATAATTTTATCAAGTGATCAAAGTGCACGTTGCCGCTGTGCTCGTTGATCGCTGGATACAGTGTTCTCTTGTGGCTCGCACACAGTCTTCACTCGGACGCGCGCTTCAATCCGTTGTGGAGACTCTATTCGTTCCGGTCAAATTACAAAACAATATACACAAACGTGTCCCTGCCTGATTTACAACAACTGATAAACATAATCGGTTTTGATGAGAAGAAAAACCCCTATACGAGTGCGGATTAGTCTGCCACTAGACCACTAGAATACATGCTTCAAATAGTCGAATATGCATTTATTCTCGCCGTTAGCAACGCATTCCTCCACAACGGATAGAGCGGTTGTTCGTCGAGGCAAATGAATTCCTTCTGAACGTAAAGTCTTTCCACCTCTTACTATCCCTGCTGTATGGTTCACGGCGTTTAAAGGTATCACAGTCAGCTGGTTGAGGGATGGGGTTGTTGGCGTCGGCTGGTTTAGTTTATCATACTCGCCATATTCAGTTGTTGTATGGCGTGTTCGAAGATGCCTAATCATGTTAGTGGTGTTAAAATGCCTTTGCTGGCTTCCACCTCGAAGGATATCAGCACGACATGCATTGCAAATGGCTAATTTTACGTTCTTGTCGGACACTATGAAAAACTTCCAGACGGGAGAAGAACTCATGTTGCCCCTGGCAAGCGCCGCTCTGCTGTTGTGTGCCCGTGCACAAAAAGTTGCAGGAGCAATTTACGTCACGCGATCGGCTTTTTGGGGGTTCGGAGCATCACTAGTAACAAATATGATGACCAATTCAGGGTGAAATACACTAGCACATTAGCATCAGTAGTAAATAAAAAATAACTTGGTATCGGTATTTTTATTTGAGGATCGATCAGTATACAACACCAGTATCGATACTTCAGGATCGCCCACCTCTATTGGAAAGGGAAGATGTATGGACATTTAATGATATCCTCAAAGTTTTCAGATCTCTGGATCTTTATTAGATCAAATCAAAATCAGACAAGTGAGCAAAAAGACAGATGGTTGTAAAAGATGTATGTAACATGTAACTGTTTGTCGCATGATTGCCAGTTATATTCATTGAGCACTTTTACATGCACATTAGTATGCTGATAACTTATTGAAATAACCTGTTGTCCGGGTTTACATGCAAACCCATTTATTAATAAATCAGGTTATTTCCCGGTAGTGACATCAAAATATAACCATTTGCGTATCTGATTCGAAGCATTTCATTTATGATGATGTTTGCGATTAACAAAGCATTAAAAACTGAAGAAGAGTATTGCAACACGCCAGCGGGAAACATACGGCTCATATCATCATCTCATTAAAATTTTTAAAATATCCTCATTAAAAGATATTTTGAAGAATGTTGGTAACTAAACAGTTGTGAAAGAAAGAAGAAATGTATACAGGTTTGAAACAATTGGAGGGTGAGTAAATGATGACAGAACTTTCATTAAGTGAATATTCCTTTAACGACGCGTTCCTGTAACGTATCACGCATGCGCACTTCAATAAGACAACAGAAATCAGGTTAATGCATTTACATGCTGGACGAAATCGAGTCAAGGGGCAAAAATCGATCAGTTTATGCTCATGACCTTCCTCCGATATAGGAAAACGGGTTAATGTGTTTACACAATCACATGCGTTGTTGGTTTATTAAGCATAATCGGGCTTAATGTAAACACTCATCTCTATAATTTTAACATTTAACATTTTTAATTTTTTTTCAACTTTGCAAAGCAGCTTTGCTGCATGATGGCATAGAATAAAGTTTCCCACGTAAAGCCTAGAATAAAACTGCATCCCCTGCACGGTTTCCGCCTCATTTTTAACACAAGCTAAGCTTCTTTATATCTTTAATTTGCAAGGCTTTCATTGTCAATCGCTTCCAGTTATTTTAGCTGTATCGAGCAATATCTAGTGTTGACCAGATGTGTGACATGTTGACTTCTGTTGTTTACATTTGTCCCCCCCCCCCCCCCCCCTTTTTTTTTTTTTTTTTACTATGTCCATTTTAGTCCTGGTGGAGGTGAAAGAGGAAAGTCAAGAGCTGACTGAAGTGGAGTGGAAACATCAGCATCAGGAACCTCATTTCATAAGTGGAGAAAATACAGGTAACCTTAACGAACACATCAGAGTTCACTCTGGAGAGAAGCTGTTCACATGCCACGAGTGTGCAAAGAGTTTCACATGTAAGAAACAGCTGGGTGATCACATGAGGCTTCACAGCGGAGAGAAGCCGTTCGTGTGCCGTTACTGTGATAAGAGTTTCAGTCACAACGGACACCTTAAGGATCACATTAGATGTCATACCGGAGAACGGCCTTACCGATGTGACCAGTGTGGCAAGAGCTTCACTCAAAGAGGACACCTTACCGACCATGTCAGAATTCACACGGCAGAGAAGCCGTTCAAATGCCTGCAGTGTGGGAAGAGTTTCATACAAAAAGGCCATTTGAAGAGTCACCTGAGAGTTCACACCGGAGAGAAGCCGTTCACCTGTCAGCAGTGCGGGAAGAGCTTCACAAACCAAGGAAACCTCCTGAGTCACACCAAACTACACTCCGGAGAGAAGCTGCACCCCTGCTCTCAGTGTGGCAAGAGTTTCTCCGGGGCAGCGCTTCTCAAGAAACACCTGCTGTACCACTTCGGGGAAAGGCCCTTCAGCTGTGAGCAGTGCAGCCAGACTTTTTTCTTCGCATCGCAGCTAAAGAGACACCTGAAGGTTCATGCGAACGAGCGGCCCTACACCTGTTCTTTCTGTGACAAGAGCTTTGTATGGTTCCACAATTTAAAAGACCACTACAAAACTCACACCGGTATGAAAGATCATGTGTGCTTCGAGTGTGGGAAGGCCTTTAGCAGAGCCAACTACTTGGAGCAACACCAAAACACTCATACTGGAATATCCCCGTACAAGTGTTCGTACTGCGATAAGAGTTTTAAAGTTTCGGGATCCCTGAAAGCACATGAAAGAATCCATACTGGAGAGAATCTGTTTCACTGCCTGACGTGTGGGAAGAGCTTCACTCATTCAGGACACATGAAAGACCACGAGAGGGTTCATACCGGAGAGAAACCCTACAAATGCCCGCAGTGTGGCAAGTGTTTCGCCACATCAAGTAATCTACATATGCATAAAAAACAGCATTGTCCAAAGGTGTTACAGTGAGCAAAGTTCATCTTCAGGTCTGAACACTTTCATGTTTCGATAATTTTTGTTTTTTAGGGCCCTGTGATTTCTGTGATGCGAAATGCATGGAGAGAATCTGGGAATCGAGATTTTTCATATAAATTTATCATATAACATGGAATGTCTAAGAATTTGGCAAATTTTGGTTGAATAAATCAAAAGTATTGCTGTACACGTAAACAAATTGCCAGTGTCTGTGAATATCGAATCACAAAAAGACTGCAATTGAAATCTGCATGTTCCGCGTGTCTGTGTGAGTGAGCGCCTCAGTTTCATGAACTACACATTTTCAAGACAACAGTTTCTTGAAATTTTTTTTTTTTTAAATGTTAAGTAGTTTGGAAAATGGATTCATGATGCTGCAGCTTTAACCGTGTGTTTGTCTTATCCTGAATCACTACGGTACACATATAATAAGTGTTTATACTGGGACTATTTTAGACTGGTCCAGTGCCCGCGTGACTCGTCATAGACTTAAACCGAGAGAAGTAGATCCGGCTACAATGTTCGCAAGACGCATACAGTTCTGTCTATTAACCACTAGATCGCCAGAAGTTACTGACTGCAGCTTTAAAGTCTTATGAATTTAATTGATTAGACATGCTTGTTGATTATTACGATTTATTAAAACCATTCATCATGAATTGATTTTAAAATTGTAAGAGTTTTACAACTTCAGTTATTGAGAAAGATTAAATCATTGCGCTCTACTGAATCAGGTTGCGTCGATCCATGTAAATTGCAGTAATTTCAAGAAAAAAATGGAAAGATCAGCACTCCTAAAATTAAAATGTAATAAGATAAAGAAGTGCAGGTCTTTCTTTTTTCTTGACAATAACAGTTATCGGACATGATTACTAAAATTTAACTATTGAAATGGAATCCAGAACAATTAAAATACAGAAATATTTTTAATTTGGGAACAAATTCCAGCTGATTTCATTGGGTCCTATTATTGTAGAAATTTTAGTAAGTTGTTCAAGTTTTATAAATTCAATTAATTAGAAACCAACTCTCAAACTTTTTTTATATTCAATTCATTAGACAAGCTTATTAATTTAACCATTAAAGCGGAATCCAGATATTAACCAATTTTGGGAAAAGAGAATTTTGGAAAGAACTAAAAGGATTCCATAGGACCCTAAAAATATTTTTTTTGTTAATCTTTTGATAGATTGCAGTGAAAGGGTTAGTTTAACCAAAAATGAAAATGATCCCATAATTCACTCAACCTCAAGACATCCTAGTAAATGTTCTCTTATATATACATTATATATATATATATATTATATATAAATATGAATGATCCTGGCTCTTCCAAGGCGGTGTTCATGGCTGAGACCACCGTCGGTGTATAAATGAGTGAATGAATGGGTGAAATGAGGCAATATGTAAAGCGCTTTGGTGGCCATGGGTCTGATGAAAGCGCTATATAAATGCAGTCCATTAATAATGGGAGTGAATAGTAACTGATATTTTGAAGCCCAAAAAAGCGCATCCATCCATCCTAAAAGTAATCCATAAGAATCTGATTTTTTCTGTTTTTGCCTGAAAGAAGAACGTCATGTACACATAGGATGGCAGATTTTACAGGGCTCTAATTTTTTGTTTGTCTTTCAGTAAAATGTTGTTTTTTTTTTTTTTCCTGTTGAAGTATACAATACTCTTATCTGGGTCCATTGTTCTCAATTTCATGTTTTTCCTGATAAAATAGGGAGCATGTTTCACTGTGACAAGTTTTGCACATACTGCTACATTTGAAGCATACTCGTAACCACTGCTGTGTGTGAAACAGGCCTCGTGTTCCTGGACATCTGCCGGTTTCATCTTTGTGTTTGTCGTTTCGTTTATGAACTTGGCTTTTTTTAATTTTTTTTTTTTACTGAATTCTGATTGTTCTTTGACTGCCTCTATAATAAACTGATCCATATGATTTCCTGTAAATGTCCTCTGGTGTTGGTGCCTGAATGAGTGTCCAGTCCTGCTGCAGCTGATCTGAGTTCAGCTGCTCTATAGTAACTCTGCATGGATATAACAAAGGTGAGAAAAGAATATTACAAATATATTCTGAAAAATACTGTATATTTAAAAAAAACAGCTATAAATTATTTTGCAATTGGCCAATTTTACAATTAATTTACAGTAGATTACATATCAAAATTTGTGTAAAATACTTAATGAATATTTAAGTGATTAAAATCTTTTTCAGTCATAGTTTAAAATGTAATATTTCTGTGGGAGGTTTTCATGGTGTCAGACTGAAACATTAATGCAGCAACAACATCTAAACATTATGAAAAAGCAATTAATAGAAATAAAAATAAACGCAAGGTGCTAAAATTTGAAGAATCACCATGATGATGTAGTCATTTATTTTAATAAAGTTATAGGTTGAAAGATATGGGTGTAGATATATATTCTCACTTTACATTGATCACTCAGAATCCCTGCAAGCCTGTTGGCAAGTTATTTGAAAAACTAATAGATGGATCTTACATTTTTTTGTAAACTAGACCTGCACTTACATTACTGAACGGACAATATTGCTCTACTGTTTAACCACAACCTTGTGTCGTGTGTTTCCTCATATGCTAGCTAGACAACAAAGGCCACTATAGTCTTATTATGCTACAGTCTGGAACGACAGGGTGGTGTTTATACAATATACTTTAAGCAAATGTAGATGTACAGTATTTAGGTTCATGTGAGAGTGAAGGGGAATAAGATAAAAGTTACAATGCAGGTTAAAGAAAAGTTGGACTTAATACTCAGATCACATTGCAGATATGAAATAAATAAAATGACATTAAGGGCATTTCTTCTTGAAGAAAATATATCAAGACTAAGTTTGGGGCTTACAGGAAATGTGCCCAGTGCATTAAGACTAATAATGCAGTCTTATGTAATCTGATAACTTACAGAAAATAAAGGTGCCACAATGTATCTTCAGTTAATAGTATATAATTTATATATAAATTTAAATGGGCAGTGACATGCATGTGATGACCAATATAGTGCTCAATATCAACTTTAGGCAATTAAAATAATCAACCATTAAAAAAAAAAAGTCTTCAAATGGAAAATGTAGAAAACCAGAGACTAAAAGCAAGTTGTGGGAGAACAATTAAAACAGCGAAAAGAGAAGATTGGAGGAAATATTGCACGATGGGAAAGAGATTTAAGTGAAGTGTGGAAAATGATCAAGAAAATGGCTGGTAAGGGAAAATATACAAACACTCCAGTGATGGTAAAATGGTTTAGAATATAAAAGAAAAGGATAAAGCCAGACATTTTTAATTAACTTTAATTAAGACATAAATTAACTAAATAGAGCAATTAATGAATGTAAAAATACAGCACCGGGAGAAGACCAAATATGTTATATCTGTTATGAATGATCCACTGGAGGAGAGCTGGTGAACGCAACCTTTAATACCAATAATAAATCAACACAAAACAAAGGCAGGGCCTGAAACAAGACTACAAAACATTCACATGTAACATTCAATCCAAGACAAAGACACTGGGCAAACATGAGGGCTTAAATACACTGACTAATTACAAGAGGAGGACCACCTGTGAACAATGATCAGACAATTAAGAGATGACAAGACACATGGCAGGATCACATGACGAACAGGGAGTCACATGACAGACAAGAACAAGGAACAAGACACAAAACTCACACGTGACAATATCATGTTCAAACATATTTCAATAGAAACATGCTTAAACTATTTAATAGAATATGGAAAGAAGGATACCAATAAACCAGAAAAGTGCACTTGTATTTTCAATAATAAAGCCTGGAAAAGATCCAACAAATGCTAAAAGTTATAGACCAATAGCTCTAACATCCAATTTAGGAAGACTGATGAAAAAATGACATCATTTTATCTTGAACATAATAACATGATTAGTCGATATCAGTGTGGTTTTAAAAAGGGACAATCAACAATGGACACATTAACACAATTCAGGAATGATACAGAAAAGGCATTTGTCCTGAAAGAGAATATAGTAACAGTGCACTTCGACATTGAAAAAGCTTATGATACAGTGTCAGGATTATTAATCAAGTTACAAAACATGGGGATACAAGGAAGGATGTTTAACTGGATACAGCAGTTTATTACTAAGATTTCATTTCAAGTTAAGGTGGGAAATGAAGTGTCAGAATCATACTAAATAGAGTGTGGAGTAGCCTACCACAGGGAAGTGTAATTAAATTAGTCCAATACTTTTTAACATTATGATTAATGATATTTCGAATGGAATAGAATTAGGAATTGGAGCTGCTTTATACGCAGAAGGTTTTACACCGGTTTCATCACTTGCCCACCGCGGCACCGCAAAAAAAAAAAAAAAAGTTTAAAGCGTTAAAATATTTTACGCAATTAACGCAGTATCCGTTTTTTCTGTCACCCGTTGACTAGCGTTGTATGATCACGCTCTTATTAATGTGAATGCTTTTAAGCGCGACAAGACTAAAGCTGTAAGTCCTGCGTATTACACACACACACACACACACACACGCACGCACACACACACACGCACGCACGCACGCACACGCACGCGACCCACAGAAAAGACGCGCGTCAGTATCGAGTTCTCTTTCGGGATTGAACAAACCATAATTTATGAGTGTGCTCATAAGAGCAGTCTTAAATTATTTAAAGTCTTAAATTAACGTAGAGATTTGCGAGAAAATAGGACGCGTGTCAGATCGTTTGCAGCGGCTGGTCTTAAAGTGTCATTAATGTTCATCAAAGAACAAAGGTAAGAGAGTAGATTACTCACTCACACCGACGCCAGGAGGATTATTATACCGGTGGCCTTCACTGTAAACAAAAAACAAAAAAAACAAAAAAATCGTCGTTTTAAAAAAAATTCTGTAAAATTTACAGGGATTTATTGTAAGAAATACAGACTTTAAGTTTGTTTATACAAAAAAATCCTGTTGTTTTTACAAAAAATTATTTGGCAGCTGTGGTTGCCAGAATCATTTTGTAAAAATTAGTCACTATATATATATATATATATATATATATATATATATATATATATATATATATAAAACTTTATAGTTTTAAACTGTGCAGTTTAGTACAAAACTGCATAAAAACATCAATTTTCTGCTGAATTAAAAACCCAATAAAAAAACTTGCCTTTTGCCTTGCCTTCTTTATTAATATTAAAGCAGCATAACATACAAATTTGTAATATGTAGCCTACAGATTAATTATCCCATTGGAACTGATAGAGGAAAGATGGAGGTAAAGAGATGGAAGGAAACAGACGAGAAAAAGAGTAATGAAAAATAGAGAAAGAGAGGGCAAGAAAGAGAATATTTTTTAAACAATTAATCTCTGCAAACTGATGTACAGGACAATATCACAAAATATAAGATCAATAAAACTAAGTTGTATACAAGTTGTATAAGTTGTATACAAACTCGCCTGAAAAATGATCTTGAAGAACTGAGCATAGAAGCTGAAACAAACCTTATTCAGAGTAAAGTCCAAACAAATGTCCATGGAGTTTCAGACATCACGCCACTCATGATCTGAAAGGACTCTTGGGTTCACATTGAGACGTGAAGTTTGTGTCTTCTCCACTTTGGTGCCCTTCTCTTGGTTGGAGGAAAAACACCTTGGGAAAGAAAAACAAACTTATCAATTATAAAAGAGTTTTATTAACAGAGAAAAATTACTTAAATTTTCTTTATTTAAGATATAAATAATGAAATATTTTAGGTATTAAAGGGTAACTAAACACTACAACAACTTTTTTTAGTTAATGATCTGTAATAATGAAGCTTCATACATGCTATTCATTGGTTCGAGTACATTTTTTGACATTTGGGTATAAAGTGTTTTAATTTTCAAATATATGGTGTAAAACCGTCTGAGTGCTGCCCTCTTCAGGTTAAAGGGAAAGCTCCCGAAGTAGGGGTACTCTGGGACGTGGGGGGGTGGGGGTACTCTGGGACGTGCGTGGGGGGGGTACTCTGGGACGTGGGGGGGGGCTCTGGGACGTGCGTAGGGGGGGTACTCTGGGACGTCGGGGGGGGGGGGGGGGGCTCTGGGACGTGCGTGGGGTGGGGGACTCTGGGACGTGGGGGAGGGGCTCTGGGACGTGCGTGGGGTGGGGGACTCTGGGACGTGCGTGGGGTGGGGGACTCTGGGACGTGGGGCTCTGGGACGTGCGTGGGGGGGGACTCAGGGACGTGGGGGGGGGGCTCTGGGACGTGCGTGGGGGGGGGGCTCTGGGACGTGCGTGGGGGGGACTCTGGGACGTGGGGGGGGGGACTCTGGGACGTGGGGGGGGGACTCTGGGACGTGGGGGGGGGGGCTCTGGGACGTGCGTGGGGGGGACTCTGGGACGTGCGTGGGGGGGGACTCTGCGACGTGGGGGGGGGCTCTTGGACGTGCGTGGGGGGGAATCTGGGACGTGGGGGGGGCTCTGGGACATGCGTGGGGTGGGGGACGTGCGTGGGGGGGGACTCTGGGACATGCGTGGGGTGGGGGACGTGCGTGGGGGGGACGTGCGTGGGGGGGGACTCTGGGACGTACGTGGGGTGGGGGACTCTGGGACGTGGGGGGGGGGCTCTGGGACGTGCGTGGGGGGGACTCTGGGACGTGCGTGGGGGGGACTCTGGGACGTGCGTGGGGGGGACTCTGGGACGTGGGGGGGGCTCTGGGACGTGCGTGGGGGGGGGAATCTGGGACGTGGGGGGGCTCTGGGACGTGCGTGGGGGGGAATCTGGGACGTGGGGGGGGCTCTGGGACATGCGTGGGGTGGGGGACGTGCGTGGGGGGGACTCTGGGACGTGCGTGGGGTGGGGGACGTGCGAGGGGGGGGACGTGCGTGGGGTGGGGGACTCTGGAACATGCGTGGGGTGGGGGACGTGCGTGGGGGGGGACTCTGGGACGTGCGTGGGGTGGGGGACGTGCGTGGGGGGGGGGGACGTGCGTGGGGGGGGACTCTGGGACGTGCGTGGGGTGGGGGACGTGCGTGGGGGGGGACGTGCGTGGGGTGGGGGACTCTGGAACATGCGTGGGGTGGGGGACGTGCGTGGGGGGGGACGTGCGTGGGGTGGGGGACTCTGGAACATGCGTGGGGTGGGGGACGTGCGTGGGGGGGGGACGTGCGTGGGGGGGACTCTGGGACGTGCGTGGGGTGGGGGACGTGCGTGGGGGGGACGTGCGTGGGGTGGGGGACTCTGGAACATGCGTGGGGTGGGGGACGTGCGTGGGGGGGGGACTCTGGGACGTGCGTGGGGGGGGACGTGCGTGGGGGGGGGGGGGACGTGCGTGGGGTGGGGGACTCTGGAACATGCGTGGGGTGGGGGACGTGCGTGGGGGGGGACGTGCGTGGGGGGGGGACTCTGGAACATGCGTGGGGTGGGGGACGTGCGTGGGGGGGGGACGTGCGTGGGGGGGGGACGACTCTGGGACGCCCTTGGCAGCCCCTGGTATAAAAGCATCTGGTTCCGTCAAAGCTACTGTAGCGAGTCAGGAGTTGGAATTATGTGTATTGAAAACGAACAAAAAATTTCATATCACGATTATAGTGACCAAAATTATCGTGATTATCAATATTATCACGGTTTTGTTCAAACGAGATGAAAGTGTTAAAAAAGAACTGATGCTCACACTTAAAACATTTCAACAAGTTTTGTATTTGAAAATCAACAAACAACAAATAAAACAAGCAGCTCTATGCACTTTTAAAGCAAGATTCTATTCTGTGGCATTTCCTTCTGACCGTCGTCAATAGCAACCTAATAATAGCGCACATTCATGAATCACAACGGACGCGCTCTCGTTTCATTCAAATACAACTTGCCGTCTTGAGTCTCCGTTTTTGATTGAATTGAAAATGAAATCAGAGTTAATTTATTGTTTACAGAGTTTGATAATATTGTTGTGATCATTTCAATTGAGTGAGATAAAATATTTCAACTCAAAATAACATTTTGTGCCCAATTATTTCCCAGACGTAGTTTTGGTATTGAGGTCAAGGTCAAACGTCTTCTAGCCTGTGTCAGACTCTTACGCTGTTGACCTAACACAAACAGTGCACCGCTTCCAAGTCCTCCAATAAGGAATCTTGGTGCTCACCTGAATTGCGTCGGCCAATGGTAAGCCGGCATTCTGGAAGCGTTGCACTGTTTGTGTTACGTCAACAGCGTAAGAGTTGACACAGGCTAGAAACATTTATTTGAATTAAGTCGTTATTTTTGTGCACAAAAAGTATTCTTGTCGCTTCATAAAATTAGGGGATGAACTACTGGAGTCACATGGACGATTTTAACGAGTTTTTTGACTACCTTTCTGGGCCTTGAAAGTGTTAATTAAATTGCTGTCTATGGAGGGGTCAGAGAGCTCTCAGATTTCATAAAATATATCTTCATTTGTGTTTAGAAGATTAAGGAAGGTCTTACGAGATTGGAACGACATGAGGGTGAGTAATTAATGACAGAATATTCATTTTTGGGCGAACTAACGCTTTAATCTCGAAAGCTGTAAGTTGTAACAGTATAAAAGTAGTAAAAGATTAAGATTTCTACATGTAATACTTATTTTATATACAAAGATGATGGTCAATCGCAGCAGTGGCCATTTACAGTCTCATAGCAGACACGCCCCTTCACAGTTTTTAAATCAGAGACTAAACTCAAGGTAGAAAATGCCCTTTTATTTCTAGATTATGACTATTTTTGATGTACAAAAAACAAATCATACTAACACTATAAGTGCACCTCAGGAAACATTATGAAAAAATTAAAAAATGCAGTTCATGACCCTTTTAAATAAAAAAAGTAAATATTATTGGCTATTTACCACTTAATTGTAAAAAGGTAAAATGACAGCTTCTCTAACCCCTAAGTCAATTCATCATTTTTAAATTCAATAAAGTGAAATTGTTGCATAAAGCCCATCCAAGAAGGCATACCTCTGCAGAAACTCCCAGCTCTGATGGGTTATTTATGTTGAAGCAATAATAGCTCCCAAACATCATGCGCAGGGCGGAAAGGAAGGAGGGGATGTTGTCAGGTAAAATGTTTTGATCCACACACAGCATGAACCGTTTAGCTAAAAAACAGGATCAACCTAAAAAGAAAGTAAGAAAAAAATATTCAAACAAAGATACTAAACCATTACAGTAACAAAACAAAACAAAAACACATTCTTCATTAAGAATCTGACTACAAATACACAAAAAAGAGAAAGGAAGAGTCGTTTCCCCTTCAGATCCACATTCCGGGTGAAAGTTTCTATAAGCCGAATTCCGGCAAGTTCTTTAAAGTGGACTGCCATGCCAAGTTCGCTGAATAAAAACGGCCACTCTTTCAGGAGGCATTTTATATCTCCGCCCTGGTTCACTTGATTACGTTGTGTGTAGAAAGTCAATTTCATTAGACATTTGACTTCCTCTAGATTTGTATCAGTTTGCTGGGACATCATCTTCAGTGTTTCTTTCTTTTCTCTCTGGGATCTCTCTGGGATCTCTCCAACGGGGAGGAATGTTAAATCCCAGTTAATACACCCATAAGTGTCCTGCATGGTTGCTCTTTGTTCTGAAGGGACTTTGGGATGCTTTCGTGTTCTCATTTTTGGGGTCGTAGAGCACTTCGCATTTTCATTTCTATATTGCAGTTGCTTAACCAAAGAGTGGTACCCTGGCCCAATCACATCTCCCTCGATTACGTCTTGCAGAGATTTTGGATATTTCGCCACCATCTTTTTAGCAACTTCGGTAGAACTCTTTTTACTTGGGCAAGGATTTTTTCGCATCATCTCACGAACCACAATCCGGACCATCTCTCTTCTGATCCAGGGACTTGGACGTTTACCTCTCTCCAATAACTGCATCGGGTTCCTCATCCCATTATACCAGAAAGGTGTCCACCCAGTCTGGATTAGGGCTTTGGGAGTGGTCGGAAAAGGTTGATTGTGAACTTCTGGATAGAGACTCGTGTGGGAGGTCTTGGCGAGGCATCAACAGATGAGCTGCTGCTTTCAGGGGTCTGGCCTGCACACAGTCAGTTATTAACAAAATGTGAAATGTGTTATATTTCCAACCTTTCAGATGTTTTAGGCCATCTAATTGTTGGAACTGGTTGCACTCTGTTATGTAATACATCATTTACATCTCAGCTTCCAAGCAACAATGACTTTTCGGGCTTGAATTGGCCTCAACGCTGACAGCAAATAAGCTTCCTCAATACATTTTAAATCCTCATGTCTCCACACCAAGAGATTGCAAGGTCTCTTCTATAATGTCTGTGGCGAGGGGGGCGTGGTTCCGCGAAGTCTGTAGCGGGAGAGAAGTCAGCGAGCCGCGCGGTGAGTAAGTGGGTCAAGTGCAGATGACGAACACCTGTGTCTGATTGCAGTAATTGGCGTGGAGACTGCATATAAGCTGCCGGCTGTGAGAGAGAAGCGGAGAGAGACCTGGGACTCGCACTAATCTGGTGGATGCACGAAGCTAACGCTGACCGAGTGTTTAGAGAAATCGGCTGTTCTCTGTTTGCGGTGAGAGAGTGTCACGGCGGCCGCGCACGAGCGCACCTTTCTGTTGTCTTTTTTATTAAGTGTGAGAAATAAAGTGCGAGTCCCAAATTTCGCCGACCCCGTCTTCTTCTTCCTCCAACCACACTGAATACACTACACTGGTGCCGAAACCCGAGAGGAAGAAGACTGCCGCCGCCATGCAGACCCCGCCAGGAACGCCGTTTGCGGAACTCATCCAGACGCTCGCGGGTCTTCACCGGGAGCAACATCACGCCCTGCTGGCCGTAAAAGAGGAGCAGGATCAGCGGTTCCAGTTGCTCCTCCAAGGCCAGCAAGAAGACCGAGAGCTGTTCCGGAGCTGGCTCGACCGGGAGGTTCGGGCCGTCCCCGCTCCAGCTACGGCCTCGGCCCCGCCCCTGCCTCTCAACAAAATGGGTCCCCAGGACGATCCGGAGGCGTTCCTGGACCTATTTGAGAGGTCGGCCGAGGCCCGGGGATGGCCCCAAGCGGACTGGCCCATGCGGCTCATCCCTTTGTTATCGGGTGAGTCCCAGATAGCCGCCAACCAGCTGCCAGTCCAGAACCTCCTGGTCTACGAAGATCTGAGGCGCGCCATTCTGCAGAGGGTCGGCCGGACCCCCGAACAACATCGTCAGCGGTTCCGCTCCTTGAGCCTGGAGGAGTCTGGACGACCCTTCGTGCTGGCGCAACAGCTCCGGGACTCCTGCCGCAGATGGCTGATGGCCGACGGAGGCGACGTCGAGGATGTCATCAGCAAGGTGGTACTGGAGCAGTTCGTCACTAAGCTGCCTAAGAAAACCGCTCAGTGGGTCCAGTGCCACCGCCCGACGTCGCTGGACCAGGCCATCCACCTGGCGGAAGATCACATGGTGGCGTGCTCAGGGGTCGGCGAACCCCTTCCATCAGCCTCTCTCTCTCCATCTCTCTCTCTCTATCTCTTGCTACCCCTCCTCTCCCCAAACCTGTGCCCCTTCCCAGGTCTCGCGGGGGGCTGGTGCCCCGGCCGGCGCCAAGGTGGAGGACAGGGACCCCGGCGGAGCCCGTCCCTGCATCCCAGGCCCCACCCAGGGGGCCCGCCACGACCGACCACCTCGTTCCGAGTCCGGCAGCCCTGCACTCTCCACGCCAATTCCTTGACCCGCTCCCTGCCACTGGAGCGGCGGGGAGGCCTGGGCCGGCCTGTTGGCGCTGCGGGGACCCGGGACACTTTGTAGATCGGTGTCCGGTTATGGAGGTGGGGACGCTGATCCGGGCTCCCGACGCGCCGCAGGCTGCCCCCGATCAAACTGGCCTTTACCAGATGCCAGTGAGTATCAAGGGGGTTACTTATCAGGCTTTGGTGGATTCAGGCTGTAACCAAACCTCTATACATCAAAGTCTGATACAACCGGGGGCATTGGATAACAGCCGCATGGTTAAGGTGCGGTGTGTACACGGGGTGGTGGTGAGATATCCGTTAATGCCGGTCGTAATTCAATTTAGGGGGCAAAAGCATAGTGTGGAGGTGGCAATTAACCCGCACCTCCGGCATCCGCTCATTTTGGGGACGAATTGACCTGCCTTTAATGAATTATTGGGGTCGTTATCAGCGGGTGCCTCTTGGAGAAAAAAAAACAAGGGAAAGACAGCGGTTGTTCAGGTGGGGGATGCTGAGCCAGGACCACTGGGGCCTGCTGCAGGGGAACAGAGGGCTCTGGCGAGAACGGTTCTCTCAGAGCGCGATGATTTTCCCCTGGAGCAGTCCCAGGACGAGTCGCTCAAACACGCCTTTAATCAGGTCCGCTCCATCGACGGCCAGCTGCTCCACCCAGACCAACCGCTCTCTTATCCCTATTTTGCTGTGTTAAAAGATAAGTTGTATCGGGTGACCCAAGACACCCAGACAAAGGAAGATACAACACAGTTGTTGGTACCTAAAAGCCGCCGGAAAATGCTTTTTCAGGCGGCTCACTGTAATCCAATGGCCGGGCATTTAGGTCAGGCGGCGACACTAAACCGTCTCATGGCCCGGTTCTTCTGGCCGGGCATTCACGAGAACGTGCGCAGGTGGTGCGCGTCTTGTCGTGAATGTCAGTTGGTGAATCCACCGGCCAATCCAAAAGCACCATTGTGCCCCCTTCCGCTAATGCAGGTCCCCTTCGAACGAATTGGTATGGACCTCATCGGGCCATTACAGCGGTCAGCACGAGGGCACCGCTTTGCATTGGTTCTGGTGGACTACGCAACGCGATACCCAGAAGCAGTCCCGCTTCGTAACATTTCGGCTAAAAGTGTTGCGAGCGCGCTCTTCTCGTTAATCTCCCGAGTGGGAATCCCCAAGGAGATTCTCACTGATCAGGGCACGGCGTTCATGTCACGAACGATTCGCGAACTCTACGAATTGTTGGGCATTAAATCGATTCGCACTAGCGTCTACCACCCACAGATGGACGGTTTAGTGGAACGATTTAATCGCACTTTGAAGTCCATGATTCGTAAGTTTGTTCACGAGGACGCCAAAAATTGGGATAAATGGCTAGAACCCCTCTTGTTCGCTGTACGCGAGGTCCCACAAGCCTCCACGGGGTTTTCCCCCTTCGAGCTCCTCTACGGACGGCAGCCCCGCGGGGTGCTTGACGTTCTTAGAGAGACTTGGGAGGACGGACCGTCCGCTGCTAAGAACGAAATTCAGTATGTCCTGGACCTGAGAACAAAGCTCCACACTTTGGGGCGGCTATCAATGGAGAATTTGTTACAGGCCCAGGGCAGACAGAGTCAGCTATACAACAGGGGAACTAGACTCCGCCAATTTGCACCGGGAGATAAAGTACTTGTATTACTCCCTACTTCCAGCTCTAAATTACTCGCAAAGTGGCAAGGGCCCTTTGAGGTCACACGGCGAGTTAATGATCTCAACTATGAGGTAGCCCGTACAGACAGGGGTGGAGCACATCAAGTTTATCACCTCAACCTCCTCAAAAAGTGGGTTGAGGCAGAGTCAGTGATGCTGGCGACGGTGGTGAGCGGAGAGGAGGATCTCGGGCCTGAGGCGAGTTCAAAATCGCAATCTCTCGCGCTGGCTCTTGGTGGAGATCACCTCTCGCCCTCCCAGCTCACTGACGTGAAAAATATACAAGCTGATTTTGCGGATGTGTTTTCTCCCCTGCCTGGTCGGACGAACCTCATTCACCACCACGTTGAGACCGAACCTGGGGTAGTGGTACGCTGCCGCCCGTATCGTTTGCCTGAACATAAAAAAAAAGGTAGTTCAGAGTGAATTAGAGACTATGTTGGAAATGGGGGTAATAGAAGAGTCGAGCAGTGACTGGGCGAGCCCGATAGTCTTAGTTCCTAAAACTGACGGCTCTGTCCGCTTCTGTGTTGACTATAGAAAGGTGAACGCGGTGTCCAAATTTGATGCTTATCCAATGCCGAGGGTTGACGAATTGCTTGATCGGCTGGGTACTGCTCGTTTTTATTCGACATTGGACTTAACGAAGGGTTATTGGCAGATCCCCTTGTCTCCAATGTCCAAAGAAAAAACAGCTTTCACGACGCCGTTTGGATTACACCAATTTGTTACCCTTCCTTTCGGGTTGTTCGGGGCTCCAGCGACCTTCCAGCGTCTGATGGACAAGATTCTCCGGCCGCATGCTGCATATGCCGCTGCCTACTTGGATGATATTATCATCTATAGTACCGATTGGCAGCGTCATATGCAGCATTTGCGGGCTGTCCTGAAGACGCTGAGAAGGGCGGGGCTCACGGCCAACCCGAAGAAGTGTGCGATTGGGCGTGTGGAAGTGAGGTATCTGGGGTTCCACTTGGGTCACGGACAGGTGCGTCCCCAAATTGATAAGACGGCAGCAGTTGCGACCTGCCCGAGACCCAAGACCAAGAAGGAGGTTAGACAGTTCCTGGGGCTAGCGGGATATTACAGGAGGTTTGTGCCTAATTATTCGGACCTCGCTAGCCCGCTGACTGATTTAACTAAAAAGGAAGCGCCAGATACGGTCCAGTGGACGGAGCAGTGCCAGCAGGCCTTTACCCAGATAAAGGCTGCTCTGTGTGGCGGCCCGCTTTTGCATGCACCTGACTTCTCTCTTCCTTTTATCCTACAGACGGATGCATCGGACAGGGGGCTGGGCGCGGTCCTGTCCCAGGAGGTGGAGGGTGTAGAGCGGCCGGTGCTGTACATCAGTCGTAAGCTCTCTAAGAGAGAGACGATGTACAGCACCATTGAGAAAGAGTGTTTGGCCATCAGGTGGGCTGTTCTCACCCTCCGCTACTACCTCCTGGGGCGGGAGTTCACCCTCTGTTCGGACCACGCTCCCCTGCAGTGGCTCCACCGCATGAAAGATACCAACGCGCGGATCACTCGTTGGTATCTAGCTTTACAGGCTTTTAAGTTTCAGGTGATCCACAGGCCGGGTGCACAGATGGTTGTGGCTGACTTCCTCTCCAGGGGGGGGGGGGGGGAGGCTGCAGGCCGGACGGCTCCCCGGCCTGAGACGGGCGGTGGGGGTATGTGGCGAGGGGGGCGTGGTTCCGCGAAGTCTGTAGCTGGAGAGAAGTCAGCGAGCCGCGCGGTGAGTAAGTGGGTCAAGTGCAGATGACGAACACCTGTGTCTGATTGCAGTAATTGGCGTGGAGACTGCATATAAGCTGCCGGCTGTGAGAGAGAAGCGGAGAGAGACCTGGGACTCGCACTAATCTGGTGGATGCACGAAGCTAACGCTGACCGAGTGTTTAGAGAAATCGGCTGTTCTCTGTTTGCCGTGAGAGAGTGTCACGGCGGCCGCGCTCGAGCGCACCTTTCTGTTGTCTTTTTTATTAAGTGTGAGAAATAAAGTGCGAGTCCCAAATTTCGCCGACCCCGTCTTCTTCTTCCTCCAACCACACTGAATACACTACAATGTCCTTTGTCACCTCTGGAAGGTCAGGCAAGACCTCAGTGACGGCGGTACGTAGAAACATTCCCGAGTCAGACATTTCTAGAATCAAGCAAGTAGAAATTAGACATTTAGTGAAGTAACAACATGCATATAAGAGAATCCACTTCCTTTGAATACGTGTCTGAGGAAGTAAAAGTAAAAGTAAAACAAATTATGTTCCTTTCATATTTTTCAAATTGTATGTTTTTACTATTTTTTTTTACGAACCATACATTTTTTGTGTGGTTTCTCCACCACTGTGGCTAAGACCTATTTATTTCGACAACACACTGTCTTTCTTTTTTTTTAAAGATTTTACACTTTTACATTTGAACCAAAAACAGAAAGAACTTAAAATAACAAACAGATAGACCGCCTAAAGAAGAAATTATTCTCTATAACGTGAAGCCATAATACAGTGAATCATGTTCCTTAGATACATATTAAGTGGAATTATTATATATATTTTCTAACCTAAATGGCATCTATTTATCACAGAAAGCTTTCCATTTCTTCCAATAACTTTCCCCTTTTTCGGAAGCATGCCTTAAGAAAAAGGTCAGTTTCTCCATGATGTATATCTTGTTTGTAATTTCTATCCATTGCGATGAAGTAGGAGGGTCTATGCTCAGCCATTTTCGTGTAAGGGCCTTCTTGCTTGATGCTTGTAAGATTTGTAGCAGATATCTGTCTTCCTTTCTTGTCCCATTTGGTATATTTCCAAGGTAAAACACAGAAAAGGTCTCATCTAATTGTAATCCCAATATCATTTTTATATATCCCATAATTTCTGTCCAGTAGGGGGCGATCTTAGAACATCCCCAGAAGATGTGAAAATGTCCTGCTGATTTCTGTCCACAGTTCCTCCAGCAATTACCATGTTCAGAATTTTTAGTCTGTTGTTCTTTAAACTTTGGAGTAATGAAGTACCTTAATGTGTTTTTCTACGCAAATTCTCACCATAAGTCAGAGCTGGAAGTGGTAGCAGTGGTTTCACATATATTTAGCCAATCTTCCTCAGTTATATTCATTCCACTCTCATTTTCCCAACTTTTTTTTAATATACAGAGTGGAGAGCTTTTTCCTAGATTGTATAAGAGAATATACTGCGGAGACATGTTTTTTAATAAGTTTCCCCCTACATACATTTATAAAAAGCGTAACCAAGGGGTTGGCCTCCATGTTTTTGGACCTGATATGTGCATTAAAGTGATGTCTTAATTGAAGATACCTGAAGAAATCATCTTTCCTCAAGTCATATTTTCCCGCTAATTGTTGAAACGTTTCTAGGCCATTATCTGTACTTATTTTCCAATATGCCGTAGTACCCTTATTACACCAGTTTTTAAATCTTGCATCATTTTTTGTAGGTGTGAAATCACTGTCATATGCTGGCCAGCGTAAGATCTTCGCACCTCTCTCAACTCTATTATCTCTTAATTCCGTAAGCCACATGCTTAATGGTGTTTTTATTCCAAGAGATACTTTGGGTAAAAGTGATTGTATTAGTTGTTTGTCTCCTAAGATAGAGGGGAGAGGAGTGCGGATCTCAGCCTGATCTATTTCTTTCCATTTGGCATCACTTGACGGGTCACACCATGCTATCAAGATCTTAAGTTGTGCTGCTTTGTAATAACTCTGCAAACATGGGAGAGCTCTACCACCTTCTTTTTTGGTTAGCTGCAATGTCTCAAATTTTATTCTAGGTCTATGTTTACACCAAATAAAGTTCGAAATTATTTTGTTCCATTCATTAAATTGCTTAGAGGTCACTTCATTTGGTAATGCTAAGAAAAGATAAAGTAATCTTGGTAGTATGATCATTTTGACCAGTTCTATTCTGTTGTACATGTCCATTGGGAATATTAGCCAACGATCCATATCTTGTCTTATATTGCATGTTAAGGGGACATAATTGTGTTTATATACTTCTGTCAGTTCTCTAGGAATATTTACCCCCAAATATTTAATTATGTTATTATTCCAATTCCATTTTAAATGTTTTTGTATCTGTTTGCTTGGTTTATAGTTAAATGTCAAAATTTGAGTTTTATGGAGGTTTAATTTGTATCCCGAATAAGAGCCATATTTTTTAAGTAGAGATAATAATGTTGTCAAACTAATATCGGGTTTGATGAGAGTCATCAAGATGTCGTCTGCATACAAACACATTTTGTATTCTGTATTGTATACAGTGACTCCTGTAATATTTTTTGATTCTCTGATGGCTTGTGCCAATGGTTCAATAAACATTACGAATAGCGTTGCGCTCATCGCACAACCTTGTCCTACATCCTCGTTTTAGGGAAACAACATCTGATAAATCACCATTAATTCTAATTCTTGCTGTAGGTGAATTATATAGGGATTTTAGACAGTTGATAATCTGGAAATTAAAACCGAATCGTTTTAGGGACATAAATAGAAACTCCCATCTTACAGAATCAAATGCCTTTTCTGCATCAAGGCTGAGGACAACAGATTCTGTCGGCTTCATATTATTTATGATTTTAAACGTTCTTCGTATGTTGTCATGCGTTGTTCTATTTTTAACAAATCCTGTCTGATCTGTATCTATCAAATCTGGCAATATGTTTTTAAATAGTCTGGCCAGTATTGTGGTAAATATTCTATAATCAATGTTCAATACTGATACAGGTCTATAAGAACTACACTCAGTTTTATCCTTCCCTGGTTCAAGTATTACAGAGATAAGGGCTTGATTCCAAGATATTGGTATTTCTCCGCCCTCCAAAACCTGATTAAAACAATTTTTTAAAATCGGTATTATCATTTACTTGAAACACTTGTACCATTCCACTGGAAACCCATCAGGACCTGGTACCTTATTCCTCTTTAAATTTGATATCGCTTTTCCTATTTCTTCTTCTGTTATTTGCTGAGTACGTTTTTTATACTGTTCTGTGCCTAAAGACGGTAAATCCAGTGAGTCCAAAAAAACTCTCCACTATATTTATGTCTGCCGCTGGAGGCTGGGAATATAAACTTGAATAGTAAGATACAAAAGACTCTTGTTTATCCTCTAGATTATATCGTACCTCATTAGTCTGTGGGGTTTTTATCTTATGTATGTAACGACTAGCTTCTTGTTTGTGTATTCTCCACGCAAGTAATCTCCTGGCTTTATGTCCATTCTCGTAATAGGTTTGTTTGATAAATTTAGCCTTTTTGGTCAATTGATTTTCATAAAGTTCATTTAAAGTCTTCCGGGCCAGATTTAGTTGTTTTAAACTAACTTCATTGTTATTTCTTTGATGTTCCTCTTCCAAAAGTTTCCTGTCTTTATCAGCAATTCTTTTTTCTTTTTCTTTTTTCCTATTTGATGACCACATTATCAATCTCTGAGAACTGCTTTAGCGGCATCCCATATTACACTTAGTGAAGTATTTTCCTTATTGCGGTACATGTAATCTTCAAATTCCTTCTGATTGTATTGCTGAAATGCTGTCTCGTTAAGAAAACTAGAGTTTAACCTCCAGAGCCTTTCTTTTCGTTTAATATCTAAATGTATTATTAAGTACACCCCTGCGTGATCCGAGATGTCTCTAACTCCTATTTTACAATCAATAATCCTATGTCTGTCAGAATTTAGCATGAAAAAATATAGTCTAATCTAGAAAAAACCTAATGAGTGGGAAAAAAAAAAACTTTTCATGTGGATGTAAACACACTGTTTCAGTGGAATGACTTGATGCCCGTTAAAAATGTATGATGGTAACGGATAAAAATCTACCAAATCATTAATGTTAAGACATTGCAACCTGGTGTTCTGTTTTGTCACTGAGTACAGATGGTATTCAGAATGATAGTCACCTTTATGTACTTCCATCATAAAATGCACAGTGTCATCATTTTTGAATAAAAATAATGAGAAGTTATTGGTTCGAAAACAGGTAAAGTAAAATAGAAGTTTATTCAAAACACTCAGGAACAGATACGGCAGGTGAGTAGCTGATTTAAAGACAGATATGAATACTGATGAGATGATGGTATTTGACGGAGTCTCTTATCTGATACAGGTTCGATGAGATCGATCTGGGCAGAAGGCGGATGACAGGCTGAAGACAGATGGGCCGGATATGCAGACGGGAGATTCAAGGACGTCGGGTAAGTAGCACGCAGCCGGTAAGAGAGTTAGCAGGCTGTAGCTGTGTGGTAACTGTGGGGTTGTTTAAGGAGCTGGTGATGAGAGTGCAGATTGCAGGCAAGTGATGATGACAGGTGAAGTTGATTAGTATTAAGGGGATGTGGAACGAGTGGGCGGAGTGTGGAGGTCTGGTGCTGACGATGGTGTTTCCGTGACAGTTTGTAGTATGCAAACCTTTGTCTCATATTTTCATAATTTCCTAATGTTACTTTCTTAGGCTCTATGTAATGGAACATTTGATTGAATGTCTGAGCTCTTGAATATGTTGTTCTCAGCGGACCCTGATGACAGAGGGAGAACAAATCTGAATCCTTTACACAATCACAGACTTTACTGACAACATCATCTGTAAGACGCATGTCATTTTTTAAAAGTGACTGCAGTTTACTTTAAGTGTAATCTTGTCCTAACTCATGTACATTTTGCATCTCTTCAACAATCGTCTGTATTGTTGAAGCTGGAAGGAGTAGCTGTCCTTGCAATTTTTGGTACAGTAAACATATAGAAAGGACTCACTGAAATTCTGTGGCAATTCAATGTTGTCATCTGTTTCATCATTAAAGACCTGGGAAGTATCTTCACATGCAATGGCAGTAGATGACTGAGAAATAGTTTCCCTGTAAATGTCACTTATGCTATCAACAGAACATGCTCTATGCTTCCTGGACAAATGAGCAGTAAATGATGATTTCACAGTGAATGTATTTTTACAACCTCTTACTGGACATGCCACAGGTCGCCCCTCCACTATATGCTCTTATAAGTGGCATGTAAATACTTTAACTGTGTGAAATTGTCGATCACACAGTGAAATGTCACATTTAAAATCTTCAACAAATGCCTCAGCAGTAACAGAGGTTTCAGACTCATTGTGAACCCGATAAAAATGAGCTTAAGTTCGTCGGCATCATTGACAAAATAACCCCATTCACAAACATATACTTGTACAGTTACTGTTTTTTGAATAAAACAAACTGTTTGTTTACTTACCAGTGCAAGAGATCGCAATTTTACATGTCATGCAAAACTGAAAGAGTTGAGCTGGACGTAAAACCCACAGTCTAACGTTACAGCCTAATTAACCAACAGTTCGTCAGCATTATTATGATGGAAAAATAGCCTCAGTCAAAACATATACTTGTACAGTTACTGTTTTTTGAAGAAAACTAACTGTTTGTTCACTTACCACTGTAAGAGCTTGCAATTGTCATACATGTCATGCAAAAACCCAGAATTGGCGAGCGGTCTCACTTGTGAAGTTTGTCAAAATGGCTGATCCCTTGATAATCAGAAACGACAGGAAACGTTAGTCGTTTTTAAGCAAACTAACAAAATCGCTCTTTTTTTATCCTAGTTACTCAGCATGAAAGAAACAAACTTAAAGAGTTGTGCGTTGAACATGAAACCGATTACAGGGCAAAATAACTTCAGTCATAACCATACCGGTCAATACTCCTGTTTTCCCAGGGTTTCTCCCATTGTTTAGCCCTGTCTCCCAGACCCCTCCCGGTTTGTTATTTCTCCTGGGAAACTCCCGTAATTTGCATGGCCCAAACTCCTTTATGAATAATCGGACCAATATGTTTGTCTAACGTTGACCAGTTGCCAGATTGTATTAAATGCATTATATTCACACAATCCACACACCATTTACAATTTCAACCCGTTTGTCACCTCAACCTGGCAACCTATAACCCAGTTGCGCAGTCACGGAAAGTTTAACCTGAAAGCGAGCCGATAGACATGATGGCAGGTGAAGGCTGTGTCCCCGCAAAGAAACTGAAGTACAGTTTCAATCTCAGCAATGTTGGACGCAACAATTTACGTGCATCTTACCCAGTCATATCGACAACCTCCACCCTTTTTGTAAGGTGTGTCGCATTGATTTTAATGTAGGCCATGGCAGGAAAAATGACATTAGCCTGCACATTAAAACACAGCGGCACCATCGCGCAGTAGAGGCAAGTAAGGGCAGACAGGCGATCTCATCCTTCACCACGAAAGGACAGACAGAGGCAGAAAACGTGATGCAAGCCGAACTGAAGATGGCAATGTTAGTAGCGCAGAAAATGTTCCATTTGATTTTTGTGATGACTTCACTGCGAGTGTGGCAGGCATGTTCCCTGATTCGGTTCCTCTAACTCAAATCCGTCTCGCACCAAGCAGCGGCGTCTACACAGCAGGCCACCTGTCAATCACTTGTGTGTATCAACACAACACTCAACACAAACAGAAAAAGAGTCGCCAGTATCTCCACAGTAGATAAACACAGCATAAACACAACACCACACTAGGAAAGCTATCAATCGTGCAATACTCAATTAAATCACTGCAATTTGTGAATATGCATAGGCAATATAGTATATATATATATATATGAGAGAGAGAGAGAGAGAGAGAGAGAGAGAGAGAGAGAGAGAGAGAGAGAGAGAGAGAGAGAGAGAGAGAGAGAGAGAGAGAGAGAGAGAGAGAGAGAGAGAGAGAGAATGAGAGTGGTATGACTACAATAGACAGACTGGAACTCTCCAATTTAGGTGAAACGTGGATCTTAACTTCGGACGAGGCGAGGCACACAACACAGGGCGTTACTCACCAATAAACTGGGAGTAGACAAATCTAGCTCCCAGTCTTGTTGGACAGTACTCCACAGCACCACAAGCCCAGGACAGACGAAGCAAGGCTCCGGACAGCACAGCAGAGAACAGCAGCGATCTGTAGCCCAGCAGAGGTGGCAGCAATCACAGCACAGCAGAGAACGGCAGCAATCACAGCACAGCAGAGAACGGCAGCAATCACAGCACAGCAGAGAACAGCAGCGATCTGTAGCACAGCAGAGAACGGCAGCAATCACAGCACAGCAGAGAACGGCAGCAATCACAGCACAGCAGAGAACGTCAGCAATCACAGCAAAGCAGAGAACAGCAGCGATCTGTAGCCCAGCAGAGGTGGCAGCAATCACAGCACAGCAGAGAACGGCAGCGATCTGTAGCCCAGCAGAGGTGGCAGCAATCACAGCACAGCTGAGAACGGCAGCAATCACAGCACAGCAGAGAACGGCAGCAATCACAGCACAGCAGAGAACGGCAGCGATCTGTAGCCCAGCAGAGGTGGCAGCAATCACAGCACAGCAGAGAACGGCAGCAATCACAGCACAGCAGAGAACGGCAGCAATCACAGCACAGCAGAGAACAGCAGCGATCTGTAGCACAGCAGAGAACGGCAGCAATCACAGCACAGCAGAGAACGGCAGCAATCACAGCACAGCAGAGAACGTCAGCAATCACAGCAAAGCAGAGAACAGCAGCGATCTGTAGCCCAGCAGAGGTGGCAGCAATCACAGCACAGCAGAGAACGGCAGCGATCTGTAGCCCAGCAGAGGTGGCAGCAATCACAGCACAGCTGAGAACGGCAGCAATCACAGCACAGCAGAGAACGGCAGCAATCACAGCACAGCAGAGAACAGCAGCGATCTGTAGCCCAGCAGAGGTGGCAGCAATCACAGCACAGCTGAGAACGGCAGCGATCTGTAGCACAGCAGAGGTGGCAGCAATCACAGCACAGCAGAGAACGGCAGCAATCACAGCACAGCAGAGAACGGCAGCAATCACAGCACAGCAGCGATCTGTAGCACAGCAGAGAACAGCAGCGATCCAGCACAGCTGAGAACGGCAGCAATCACAGCACAACAGAGAGAAGGTGAAGATACCAGCTGCCACCAGATTAACAGCAGGACCGTCACTTCAACAAAACTTCAGCTTCAACGCAAGCAAACAGTGATCCATGCAACAGTCGTGGAAATAAAATAAAAACAATCGCGACTACCATCCAGCAATAAAATGTGGAAAACAGAGTTCACGGGGTAACAGACACAACTGTTCCTTTGTTTCCTTCGCTTTTTTGAACAGTCTGTGATTTGACATTACCAACAGCTGTCCACCTGATAATCAGCTGTGATCCGGGCTTCCCGGAGAATATGGGGGCGTTACCCTACACTCAAATCATGGTCAACAGTCACAAAAATAAAGCGTGCATAATCAAACAAATCACAAAAGAACACCAAAAAAAAAAAGGGAAAAAAACGGTGCCAAAAACACACAAAATAGCCATAGTCTCTCTTTCGTCCGATTATCACAGTAATAGAGGAATCCCATGGGATAACCGATTGACCTTCAACTCTGACAACTGTAGTGTAATGAAAGGAAAGCACCATTCAGTCATCACAAAACTAAAAGCTAGTCAACCTTATGTCCAGGATGTGGGTTGCATATGCCACCTTGCCCAACTTGCCACAGCTGTGGCATCAAGGCTATCAAGGCCCCAGTCGAGGATTTACTTGTTGGTGTATATGGCCACTTTGACAAAAGGTGAGTATAAATGAGGAAAGGTTTGACTGTCCTGTCTTGGTCATTTTAGTTAGAGCATGATGGATAAGTTTATCTTTTATTACATGTTCTGAACAAATTCTACATTTCCCTTAATTCCTTTATCCCTATTTATTGTCATTGTTTGTGTTTCCTTGTACAGTGCAAAAAAATGTGTAAGCTGTATAAAGAGTTTGTTGAGTTTACAGACACAGACACACTGAAGCTGCTCAGATACTGCAGTACACGATGGCTCAGCCTCCACACCTGCATCAATGGGCTGCTCTGCAGGCTTACTTCAACAGTCATGAGGATGAGAGGAGTGTTAAAATCAGGAACCTGGCGGGCTACCTTGATAATCCGGAGATAAAATTCTATTTTCTCTTTCTGAGTGCCGCTCTTAAGCCATTGGTTGGATACAACACTGCCTTCCGGGTAGGTAGGATGAAAGGTGGAGACATTACAAAAAGTGTAAATGTCAATTTTTTTTAACCCATGTTTTAGGCAGAGGGAGTGATGATCCATAAGATACACAGTGAGATAAGACTGGTCAAGAGACACTACATTGAGAGGCTACATTGTTCCAGCTAGATGGATTGTGGATACTCCTGTCAGTGAGGTATCCTACAGACAAGAGCCCCAGCTGACAAATGAGGATCTCTTCATTGGAGCTGAGGCCAGAGCATTCCTCGAAAATGAAGAATTCTCCTCCATGTCAGTGACAAGGATATATCAGTAATTTGTAGCTTGTGTAATAATCATACCTAGATGCTTCATTTGTCTACCTTCATAGTTCCTAGTTAATATATTATGTGATTATATGGCAATTGTGCTCTTAGGACAGTGAGAGCTTTCTATGTGGAAGTCATTAGGAAGATGCTGTGGGCCTTTCCCTTACTTAAAGGTACTTTAAAGTACTTCAGGTACTTAAAGACTTGGAGGTACTGGACCCAGCATCTCGCCTGGATCTCTCTCCTGAAACAGGTAAAAAGTATTGTAGGAATACTCATTCAGTACTTTCACGTGACCTAACTGTATATTTGTTGGAAATTAGTTCATACTACATAGTGGCATGGCTAGGCAACTAAAGTTTGAGGATCCAGATAAATTGAGGGGGGAGTTCACAGACTACCAGTTCACAGACAGCAAAAAGTTACCGCAGGAGCAGAGATTTGACAGATTCTGGGGCCTTATAGGGAGGAATGAGACCAGGTTCAGTGAGCTGGCTAGACTGATGAAAGCATTGCTCTGCATTCCCCATAGCAATGCCTCATCAGAGAGGAGTTTCAGCATGGTGAAAAAGATAGTTACAGAAAATCGCATGAGCATGAATAACAGCACTCTTTGCTCTCTCCTATCCTGCAAAATAAACCACACCGATTTGGTTTCAAAATACACTCCGTCCAAGAGGGCACTGAGAGCAGCTAAATCTGCCACATACAATTACAACACTTCAAAAAAAAAGTGAGCATATTTTCATGTTACAAAACATACTGTACTTATGTTTACAAAAGAGAGACACAGTTATTGATGCTCAAGGAATGTAAATAAATGTGTTAAATTAATTTGTACCACAGTGTTATTTGTGTTTGTACCAGTGTTAAAAACTGTGGTGTTTTGTTGTAATAAAATTACAAATAAAAAATATAAAGAAATATTAATCAATTAAGTTATGTTTTCATTTATGGTTATTGCAATGTAAATAATACACTTAACACGTGTAGTACACTTAACAGCATGAGCCTACCTCTTACAGCATGAGCCATGAAATGTGTGATTAATTAGTAAAATTTTTAATAGATTGACAGCACTAATTTATAAAAATGATTTATTATCTAATTTAGTTAAGTTAGAGAACAGACACTAGCTACAGTTAAAAGAACAATTCAGCTTGAGCCAAATGACAGTTGCAGGAGTCAGATTTCATTTATCACGTGACAATTGAGGCGAACTGATTTTCAAGAAGATCTGAAGATGACAGACAAGATCGCGGTGGATTTAGTTTCTAAACGAAATGCAAAAGCACCTGTTTTGCAATATTTTGGATTCAACCCAAATGCAAATGTGAAAGAGGCAATCTGCAAATTTTTGCAGCAATGGTGGCAGCATCCGGAGGAAACACCTCTAATTTACACTCACACACCTTCAAGCGCACCACAAGAATGAGGCTGCCAAACTGGGCCTTGCTGCAAAAAATCGACCGCAGAAGCCAGACACCCAGGTACAGCTGTCTATAAGTCATGCGTTTGCGCGATGTACAAAATATAAGAGGGACAGTGCAAGGTGGAACGAATGCACTGATGCAGTTAACATATATATCTGCAAAGAAATGGTGTCTTTCAACATGGTTGAAAAAAATATTGTTTAAAGAACTCATAACCACACTGGACAGCCAGTATGAATTGCCAGGGCGTCTGCCTCACGACTCACAGTGGTACCAACATAAAGGTAGCCATTCACAAGTTAGGCTGGCCCTGGCCCTGGTTAAGCTGCTTTGGGCACAACCTGAACCTAGCTGTGTCCAACACTATTGAGAAGACGGAGAAAGCCCACATTTTTATTCTCCCATGAGGACTGCAACTCGTTGGGGCTCGAAGCAAAAAATGATTGAGAGGATGCTAGAGCAGAGGACGGCCATCAATCGAGTTCTTGCTGATGACTGTAAAGCCAATCTCAACATCACATGGCAAGACGAGGATGTGTTGCACTCTGTGAACAAAGCACTGAAGCCTGTTAGCGAGTTCACTGACATTATGTCCGGAGAGAGTTATGTAACCGCATCATCTCTACTCCCTGTGCTGCATCTCATTAAAGAGGACACATTGGCCCCATCGGATGAGGATGGACAACTAACAGCCAACCTGAAAGCCGGCATCATATTTATTTTAAATGAGAAATATGAAGCTCTGCCAGAAGCAAGCCGGCAGCTAATGCGCAAGGCAACATTCCTGGACCCGAACTACCGGACTGACTACGACCCGAATGTTGAGGAGACCAAGAGGATGATAGAGGAAGAAACGGTTATCCTCGGTAGGAGAGCGCAGTTAGCGCACCCCATGAGAGAAGAGGGAGAAAATTAGGAGGAGGAAGCCGCCACTGAGCCGCAGCCCAAAAGAAAAAAAACGTTAGCAATTTTATTAAAAAGAAAAGCTGGCGTTGCACCGTCTGTTCCAGAAAAGGTGGTGACGGAAATCGCCACCTATGCTTAGGAGTCCCCCATTAGCCCAGAGCAGGATCCTCTCGTCTGGTGGAAAGATAATCAAAATAGGCTCCCTCTGTTGGCAAAAGTAGCCAAAAAATATCTTTGTGTGTGCGCAACAAGCTGCAAGTCTGAGAGGATGTTCAGCACAATGGGGAACATAGTCACCCCCACAAGATCCCTTCTGAAACCAGATTCTGAACATGTTAGGTTTCCTAGTGAAGAACTTGTAGGCTATGCAAGCACTGTCACATTTAACAGCCCATTTATAGTTTCCATTTCCTTTTTGTTTTAATTTTGAAAAGCCTTTTGTTGACTTTAGCTGTTTTTATTTGGTTCCACAGTGTTTACTGATTTTTTTAAAACTTTTTGTAAATCATTTGTTAATTTATTTTACAAGCATGATCCCATGCCTTCAAGCTTTTTTATTATTATCATTATCGTATATTCGTTAATTAACATTCCATTTCTTATTTGTTTGGTTCCACAGTTTGCGCTGATTTTATATTTTTAAACGTGTAAGTTAGCTTGTATTTGTAATTTTATATAGCATGGTGTATTCTTATTCGTTTTGTTAATAAATGTACTATGTTTAATATACGCATTTACCATTGTACTGTTTTGTTGTTGTGTTTTTCATTACGAAGAATAACGAACCCACCATTCAAGCCATTCGCAAAGACCCGCCCCCTTTAGTTACTGTTGCTATATCAGACAAGCCATGCCACACACTGTGGCTGAATCCGAAATCACCCACTATACCCTCAAATAGGGCGTTACTTGAGGAGACAGCCATTTTTAGTGTTGTCCGAAACCATAGTGGACGTTATTTGAGTGCACTTATTCAATCCCATATTGCACTGCATTAATGAGTGTACAGTTTATGTAGGCTACGCTTAACGGCTGTCCGAAATCACTCACTCATTTTCATTCACTCCTTCAAGTGAACAGTATTAGTGGACTACCGTAGGGATTACAGACTGTGACAGACAGGACCGAGCGGGTAATATTTAATATGAAACAAAGTCTCAACTTTCAAATTTGGTCAGTCAAAGAAAATTAAACAATAAACAGGCCTACCTTTTTGTGGCTCTTTAATGTGTTGTGACAGATCGCCTCAGTTAAAGCCAAGTTCAAATCCACAGACGTTCATCTACTAACTCTCCTGACTGCTTTGTCGGATAAAATGGTGGATTTTGATTGGTCAGATCGCATGTCAATCAAACTCTCTGCAAAGGATGAATTGACGCGACTTTAAAAGTGAAAGTGAAGTGCACACTGCCACACCAGCTTTTTATAAACCTCACACATCAAACTATTTTTGTATGGGAATCCATTAGAAAGTGTGTCAGTACTTATAGGATTATTATTTAATAGCAAATACACATTGAGAATACATATAAATATAATATAAAAGCAAAAGAGTTATGAATTTGATGAGGGTTATATCAGGATGTAGATAAAACAACAATGATTAATATATAAATATAGAGGTATGCTAAGACCCATTTTAGATTATGGTTGTACAACAAACAGAGCAGCAGCTAAATCAAACCTGCAAAAATTGGATATAATACGGGTTAAAGCTTTAAGAGTATACAGGAGCACTTCGACATACTCCAAATAATGCCTTGATGATAGCAACAGAAGAAGAACTGCCACTATATATAAGAAGACACAAGATATCCCTGGCATATTAGAGTAGATTGAAAAGCAGAAAACAAGAACATCAAACTAAGAGAGTACTAGAAGATTGTTGGGAATATAAAATAAATACAGGAAGGAGTTTTGGATGGATAATAAAAGGTGAAGTGTGATCAGTGATCACCTCGAAACGTCATCCCTCCAAATACGGTCTCCATTTTTCAACTGCCCATATCACTGCACAGCACTCTTTCTCCGAAACCGAATACGATTTCTCAGCTCCTTGCAGGAGACGTAAGGCGTAGGCAATGACATGTTCCACCTCATCTATGTCTTGGGTCAAGACGGCTCCCAAACCAATGTCACTAGCGTCAGTCTGGACTCTAAAAGGCTTTGACAAATCTGGGGCAATTAAAACAGGGGCACTGGTCAGTTCATGCTTGATCAATTCAAAAGAACGCTTACACTCTTCGGTCCAAGTAGCTCCTTTTCTTTTCAAGGAATGCAGTGGGGCAGCTTTCTCAGAATATTGAGGGATGAATCTATGGTACCATCCTCCTAGGCCTAAGAAACGTTGCACTTCTTTCAGTGACTTGGGGACAGGAAATGAGGCTACAGCTTCAACTTTAGCAGGGTCAGTTTTAATTCCTTCTACTGAAATCACATGTCCCAAAAACTTCAAGGATTTCCACATAACATATTGCACTTTTGGAGGTTTAGAGTGAGACCTGCCCGACTCAGACACTGGAAGATTTCTCTTAGATGGGCTAGATGTTCCTCCTCCGACCTGGAGTAAACAACAACATCGTCGATATATACGAAACAACTCTTACTGCTCACATCTTTCAACACAAACTCCATAAGTCGCTGGAATGTGGCAGCAGCGTTTTTCAGTCCGAAAGGTAAACAAAGGAATTCATATAATCCGGATGCTGTAGTAAAAGCAGTTTTAGGGATACTCTCTGGCTTCATCTCAATTTGCCAATATCCGCTTTTGAGGTCAAGGGTACTAAAAATAGCTGTTCCATACAGAGACTCAAGGATTTCCTGTATATGTGGCATGGGGTAACTGTCCAAGTACGTCTTTGAATTCAAACCTATAAAATCGACACAGAATCTCTGACCACCTCCTTTCTTCGGTACCAGGACCACCGGTACAGCCCATGGAGAAAGTGAAGGCCTAATGATGTTTTTATCCAGTATAACCTTGATTTCTTGTTCGATGAATTGCTGTTTCTCAGGTGATACTCTGTAAGGTCTTTTAAGGATAGGTACTTCACTTGTAGTAATAATGCGATGTTTGACTACATCTGTGTGTCCCATTTCGTTGGTACAAACAGTGGGCCATTCTCTCATCAGATACTTGAGTTGTGTCTTATATTCTGGAGTTGTATCTGCACCGGTAACCAGTTGATGGATAAAGGTTTGCGTTTCAGGTGACTCTTCTGGTTGGGGTAAGGCAAGGTAGAAAGATAGCAATGCATTGGGAGAATTGGATGACATGAATGGGAATGTCTCTTCCTGGCAGTGGTTTGAGGTAGGTAAGGTATATTGGGCTTTCTGAAAATTCAAGCTGATTCCTATAGACATCAGAGAATCCATACACAAGATGATAGGTACAGTGAGATCTTCATCCTTCATTACATACAAAGTCAAAACATTCCTCCTTCCTCGCAAATCACATTCACAGTTCCACATCCCCAACGCTGATAGTACGTGGCTGTTAGCTTGTTTGAAGGTCTGATCATGGCTAGAATTCAGCTGTTCTTTGCTACTCAACTGTCTCTAACACGATTCTTGTATTAGAGTTAGTGAACTACCCGTATCCATCATAGCTTGAAAATATCTCCCTTGGATCAACATTGGCAGGATGAAAAACTTTAAGTTCAACATGTTGGCAATAGGAACGGATTGCAGAATACATGTATTCAAGGGATTAGATTTGTGATGGGCATCTCTGTCAGTTGGATTCTTGCGCTTCTGCATTTCAGTATTGGCCTGATTCCAATACCTCTTGGCTTCCTCAAAATCTCTCTCAATTTGTGTGCCTACTCTTACTAATTCACTCACCTATTTTACAGTGCCTCTTAACAAACTTGCGAGTCGAGGATTGCAGTTTCTCAAAATGGACTGTACGATCTCCTTTTCAGACATCTCTTTCTTCCATCTTAAATATAAGGCACGATAATGGTATGCAAAGTCTCTAATTGGTTCTTTTGGACCTTGTTTCCTCTCCAGCAAACGTTTGGCGGATTCAGCTTCGTAGTCATCTGTCAAGAAAGCATGCTGGAAATCTTGTTTAAACTGGTCCCAAGTGAAAATGTGTCTTCTTTCTGCTAGCCACCAGTCCTTAGCTGTCCCTTTCAACACTGAAGTGAGTGAAGCTAGTATTTCAGAGTCTGTGAGTGGTCTGAGTTCAAAATATTCTTCACAACGTTCAACAGGGGAAATCGGATCATTATCTTCATCTGTACCAAATTGTGGAAATTCAACCCTTACCGAAGGGAGAAAGGGAGCAGTTGACGAGGTATCCGGTAGATTGTGAGTACGGTGATGAAGCTGCCCAGTACGTGATCTAATTGAATCTTTTGACAAGGCAGGGGTGGGCAAAGGGAGAGAACCTAGAGTAGACATGACAAATGACTTAAGCTTAACGTCGATTTGTGCATCTCTCCTCTTCAAACAATCGACCACAGACTTTCCCAAATCAGCTATACTCAACTCAAGTACCTTTTTTACCCTCTCACACTCCCTTTCAATCTTGTAGTTCAACTTTTCCTCCAACATTCGACACTGGTCCTTAAAGTCAGAATGTGAACAACATTGACTCACTTTTTGGGTGCAGACTTGAACTTCAGCTTCCAAAGCTGCTATGTAGTTGGTCAATGCATCCATAAATTGTGTTGAGGAGGGAACTTCAGGAACTGCCTCCTCAGGAGGAGGAGGTGGAGGAAATGCAACATCAATGTTGGAATCATTATCTTCATCAGAGCTGAGATACAAGTCACTGAAAGTATGAATGAGTTCTTGCACGGGTTGTGGATCTCTCCTGATGACAAAAGGATCGATAGTGAAATCAGGATTGGGTTTGCCCTCATCCTCTGCACCTTGCGATGAAATTGACATAACTAAAACACAACAGAAAACAAATGATAAACAAACATACACCTTGAACACTTGATTCCTGTTCGGGCACCACTCTATAACTGTCCTAGCAATTTCAACCAGGCCCGCTACAGAAAAATGAGGGGGGAACTCAATTTTGCACTCTACCCTACCGTGTTCTGTGTTCAGGGTATGCATGGGATCAACAAAAGACAAAAAAACAAACAAAAAGAAAATCTTTTTGTCAGCATGTGTTGAATTTCGACATAAGACAATTCATTATAAACACCAAACAAATAAACTCAAACATTAAATACATCACAAAAGAAATCATGGAGGGAGTTGACGAGTGTGAAACATCTCAAAGATATTGAAGAATAATGGAGTTAATAAAGTGAGTAGTCTTTGAAACGAACAGTCTTATCTGCAGATGTTATGTATTGATGAAAAGAATAATTTGTCCTTCAAGCTGCAGCCCGGGAGCCTTGGAATAAGATCCTTGGACTGTTACTCTCATGCACCCAAGCAAAACTCCCAATCCAACATTCAAGGGCAATGTACGTCATATGTAATACAAAAAATCCTCTACAAAAGAAAACAACTTAACACTTTTAAAAGTTCTTCACAAAAGCATACACAAAAGATGAAATAAGAACTACAAACTCACGGTTGAGCAGCAAACTAAAAGTTTCTCAAGCCAGGATTATCTAGAGAACAGCAGACACCATGGCTGCGTCCGGAACCGCATACTTCCCTACTATATAGTAGGGAAAAAGCAGTAAGCGAGCGAATAAGTATATCTGAATCCTTAGGATCCATAAAAGAGTAGGCGAGAATTACCTGGGTGACGTACCAATTCTCCCGAGATTCGGACAAGCATATACTATTAGTGCGTCCGAATATCCTTACTTTCTATACTATATAGTAGAGAAAAACAGTGTGTGAAAGGAGTAGTATGTCCGAAACCTCAGTACTCATAAAAGAGTAGGCGAGAAATTCCCGGATGGCTTACTGCTTCAGCCTAGATTCTGAAGAGCTCGTAGATGAATACTTTTCTATCCCAGGAGGCCACGGGAGAGCATACGTAATAAAGAAAAAGAAGACGAAGAGGATACGTCATTATCAAACATGATGGAGAACGGTGACGCGGGTGTTTTCAAATGTGAGTATTACAAAAACACGGTTCCTTGTTTTAATTTGCATTTGCTGAACTACTGAACTGTTTAATTTTTGAAGGTGTAACGCGAAATAGTATAGCTTTGTTATGTATAGCTAACATGGGGAGCTCTAGTAAGGACACGCACGTCTCTAAATTAGATTTACATTGATTTTAAACCACATATATATATATATATATATATATATATATATATATATATATATATATATATATATATATATTAAATTGGATGACTAAATGATGTCTATTTAAAATCTGCCAGGAAAATGTTCGATAAGGATTGCAGATGAGATGAGTACATCTAACAGAAATGAAGTAGATCTGAGTGATGTATGTGTGCTATTGTGTAGTTTACAATACATAAATGTAAGTAATGTAAATACATTTACATAAAGTAACTAAACATAAATAATCTATTTTATTTGTCCATTAGTAATTGAGGAACATTTGAGCTTGATGAAAAGCTACTTAACACTACTTAACACTTCAGCAAATACATCAACATGTAAATGTAGTATTGAGCTCATAGAGGTAACGTGAATCTCGTCTGGATGTTACAGGGACGGATGAGCACACACGCCTGCTTATCCGGTGGAGAGTGGCTCATGAAGCCCTCTTCACCGGAAAGCGCAATGCTGCCATCAAAGGCTTTGAGTGAGTATACTACAGAAATTAATAAAAATCGATGTGAAAGTTAAGTTGTAGTTTATTAAATTTTTGAAATTTCAAAGCACTTTTGGATTCTTGATTTCTGCAGAGATGTTGTGGTGGAGCAGGACCTGCAAGGCAGAGTGACGGCTGCATTTGTAAAAAAAAAAAAAAAAAAATGGGAAAACCTAAAACAAAAATATAAAGTAAGATAATTTTGTTACTTATAATACAAAAATCAAATGACATTGTGCTATTAAAATGACTGCTTTTGTATTATGCTTGTGTATTTTTGCTTTTTATAGGATCTGAAATGTCCGCAGACAGGGGTAAGCACTGAGGTTGGAGAGCCCACAGCAGCGTCCTGGAAGTGGTATTCTGCCATGGATGAGGCAATTGGGGGCAGACCCTCCATCACTCCCCCTGCCCTCGTTGCCTCATGTGGGCCAGATGTTGCTGTGGCCTCTTCATCCTCAGTGAAGCCAGAGCTAGCGAAAACCAGAAAAAGGCCTAGAGATGTGGAGGACTGATCCGGGAGATGGAGGAGAGAGAAGAGGAGAGAGAGCGGAAAGCAGCTGAGAGGGAGGAGAGACTATGGAGAGAAAGGGAGGAGAAAGATGACAGAAGAGAACGAGAGAGACAAGCGAGGGAGGAAAGACAAGCAAGAGAAGCAAGGGAAAGTGAAGAGCGATGGCGCCGGGAGGCAAGCGAGAAAGAGGAAAAAAGAGAGCGGGAGACAAAAGAAAAGGATGAGAGATTCCTTTCGCTGCTTGAAATTCTGGCAAAAAAATAAATTTAAGTAAAAAGTGTTTTCTGATCATTTACACATTTGGGTTTATGTAAAGAGCAAACATTTTAAACACATTTAAATTGAACACACACACACACACACACACACACACACACACACACACACACACACACACACACACAGACTAGAGTACTGTGCAAAACTCATAGGCCACTACCAGCTTTGTTGTTTTAGCAATGGCCATATTATGCTCTCTTTATTATACCCAGGGGCAAAGGGGGTTTAGCAGACATGGGCTCCTGTAAAAGGTTGTCATATAAAAATGAAATCTATGATGTCTGAGGATCACAACCTGGGTAGACCACCCGGTCAACAAGCTGCTGGAAACTTGTAATTAGGGTCAAAACAATGCTACCTCAAATTCTGCTTTAACTCGCTGGAATCACCCAATGAATGAATAAGGTAAAAAAAATGTATCTACCAGATATCACCATGAAACTTTCCCAGTTGATTAACTAGATTAAGATGAGAACAAAATGTATTACAAGTTTTCTGTAATTTAATGTTTAAATATGCAAAATAGGCATTCTCTAATTAAATATGCACTCATTTGCATATGTTTTAAAAGATGAAATCTGAGTATTGGATAAAGCCAGATTCAAAATTATTTTTTCATTGTGTTCACATATTAGATGGGGAAAATAATACAGACTAATTTATGGATATCTACTTTTGTTATCCTGTAAATGAGAATATACTGTCAATAGCCTTAAAAAATGGATTTACCTCAACATTCGGGTCGTAGTCAGCCCGGTAGTTCGGGTCCAGGAAAGTTGCCTTGTGCATTAGCTGCCGGCTTGCTTGGGCCACCAACGATTCACTAAAAGTTTTTTTGAGAACCAAAATGGTTCTTCTATGACCCCTATTTTGGAACCTTTATTTTTAAGAGTGATATGCTATTTGGATCGTTATCTCTAGGCGTAAACTCAATGAACAACATCTCAACACTAAATTAAAGGCCTCTCTCATATACAAGCCGGTGCAGTTCGACAATTTGGGAAACTAAAAGCCCGGGCTATTATTTGAAGTTTTACGGTATGTCATTTTGTAAACGAATACATATTAATAAATTACATTTTGATGTTTGAAAGTATAGGTTTTGACATAAATTCAGATATAAATGTCATTTTAAAAAAAAAATCCCATTATTTTTGTCAATACATATAATTTCATGTCATTTTATTTTTTAAACAATCGAGTCCTGGTGTCCACTACAGAAGTCATAGCATAACATATGAATAAAATATCTTTTTTTTTCATTTGTTTCTTATGCTCTTAACAATCTGATTACATGGGGGGAAAAAAAATCAAAAAGCTTCTTTGAAAAAAACTTTCTGGGCCTCAGGATGATATAAAGATAGGATAGGCTACAATAACAACGTAGTGTGCCTTCTGAGTGACGGTCCAACATCAGGTAGGCTAAATAAATTTGGGTCGCACATAAATTGACAGGGTCGGTTGGAAACCCGAACCAAACAATTTTTTAATGCCTTAAGGATATTCAGAAGTCATAGTCACATTTTCCCAACACTGCAATTTTGTACGTCTCCGTATAAACCCGATTTGCTCATCAGCCCATTAGTGAAGACTGCAAGACTTTAAATGGGTGTATCAGACCAGAGAAACATTAAAAAAATGTAGTGCAATAAAACTTTAGGAGAAGGTTTGGGAAAATGCAATAGACGACAACGTGGAAATATCAGTATGACCAAAATTACAGATGATTTTTTTAAAGCAAATATTCATTGAATGAAACTGCTCATGTTCGCTCATCATCTGCTCATTGTTGTAGATCAGATAGCTCACTTTGACAAATTTGGACAATGCTTCTTTACATGAATCTGTCGAGCACTCAATGACCTGAAAGTCTTCCCACATGAAGGGCAGAGGTACGGCTTCTCTCCAGTGTGCACCCGCTCATGTATTTTCAGCTGTCCTAACTGATTGAAACTCTTGTCACAATGTGAACACTTGTGCGGTTTTTCTCCAGTATGGATTCTTTGGTGAATTTTCAAGTCGCCAGCTCTGCCGAAGCTATTCCCACACTCAGAGCACACATGAATTTTCAGTCCAGTATGAACTTTATGGTGCATTTTAAAACAGTCCAGACGTGAAAAAGTCTTTCCACAAACAGAACAAATGTAAGGCCTCTCATTTGCATGAACTTTCATGTGTTGTTTTAAACGTGATCCCAAAATAAATGCTTTACCGCACTGATCACATTTAAATGGCTTTATTCCAGCATGAGAGCGCAGATGATACGTGAGGCTGTCTGACTGTGTGAAATTCTTCCCACACTGATTGCATGTGAAAGGTGTCGCTCCAGTGTGGAATCTATAGTGATGCTTAAGTTTTCCTTTAAATGTGAAACTCTTCCCACATTGATCACATTTGTAAGGCTTCTCACCGGTGTGAATTCTCATGTGACAATTAAGGTTTCCTCTAAGTGAGAAACCCTTCCCACATTGAGAGCATCTGTAAGGCTTCTCTCCGGTGTGACTTCGCATGTGATCATTCAGGAGTGCTTTACGAATGAAACTCTTTCCACACTGCTCGCATAAGAAAGGTTTTTCTCCCGTGTGAACTCTCATGTGATCATTGAGATGTCCTTTACGTCTGAAACTCTTTCCACACTGATCACAGCTGTAAGGTTTCGCTCCAATATGAATTTCTTTGTGAAGCGTAAGGTCTCCTTCGTTAGAGAAACTCTTTCCACATTGAAGGCATGCGAAAGGGTTCTCTCCAGTGTGGATTCTCATGTGATCATTCAAGAGTACTTTACGCACAAAACTCTTTCCACACTGATCACATGTGAAGGGCTCCAACCCCAAGTGAATTCGTATGTGGTCAACGAGGAGTTGTTTACGAAGGAAACTCTTTCCACACTGATTGCATGCGAAAGAATGTTGTACCTCTTTTCTTTGAGATCTTTTTTTCAAAAACTGAAAATAATAATTCGCAAAAGTCAAAGATTTTCCTTCAGATTTAAAATCGCGAGGTTCCGGATACTGATGTTTCTCCTCCTCTTCATTTCTTTCTTGACATTTCTCTTTCACCTCCATCGGACCTAAAATGAACATTATCAAAATTTAATTCAAGAGATAAATGTCAAACAGAATGAAATAAGAGTAACTGACAAATTAATTCTGTAGTTTTAATTTTCATGTTAATTAGTGCTTAAAATGGGCCGGTAGTACTGGCACTTCACAGTACAGGCACTTATATATTTTAATCTGTAGCACAACCTCACTTTTTCTTGTTTACTGGCGCTTCTCACAGGTTGACCGCCTTGCCCCAGAACGCGATTTCAACCGAAGTTGACCCTGCCTCAGAACTCATCTGACACTTGTGCATGTTCACCCAGAAACTGAATATAGAGGTCTTTATTAAATGTGACATATTATGCCCCTTTTTACAAGATGTAATATAAATCAATGGTGTCCCCAGAATGTGTCTGGAATTTCTGCTCAAAATACCCCCCAGATCATTTATTATAGCTTGTCAAATTTGCCCCTTTTTGGGTGTGAACAAAAACGCACCGTTTTTGTGTGTCCCTTTAAATGAAAATGAGCTGCTGCTCTCCGGCCCCGTTCAGAAGTCGGACAATCCTTTACACGAGCTTTGGATACTCTGACAATAACAAAACAAAACAAGCAAATGATTTGACTCATACAAAATCTCAGAAATAACCAGAAGGAGTGCAGCCTTACGGAGAGTCTCAGAAAGAGGTTGCAACTTTTAGATCCACCTGGACGTTTCTGAATGGTTAGGGGATACATTTATGTAGTTGTTGTGTAGTTACATTGATTCATCGAATTGCATCATGTTTAACATTATCGTCTTTCGCACCGGAAAGTTCTAGGAACTAATGGTTCCCATAGGAACGTTTTCCTGATTGCATTCGCACCGCCAGTAGGAACTTTGAAGTGACAAGCCACGCTTGTTGTTGCAACTTTTTGACGGTGCGGCGGACCGTTATTTTGACGGCGCTGAGAACGCCAATAATCGTATTCTCCGTGTTCATTAGTTTACAATCTGTCTAACACTCCTGACTAATACGTTATTAGATATAACTGTTATACATAGAAAGTAGACAGTAATGAAAAGTTATTAAAGTTTGGGTTGTCCCCTCAAAAAAGGGATTTTCTCCTCAGCGTAAAGGTTAAGAGGCCCATCTATCACTGTTTTCCATGTTTGTGGAGTTATTTCTGGAGTATACTATAATTATAATAATTAATTATAATTTCTAAATATACAGGCTATAATCTGTTTACCGTAGATTGTAGATGTTTACGCAGCCTTTTAAAAAAATTGCGAGTGCTGGTGTTTTGCGTGCGTTCGGCCAATCAGCGAATACTAACTTCACTGGTAGCACTGGTGGTGCTGGTTAGACACTACTCTAAAGTAGGAGCTAAATTAGTTCCTCCAAAAGGAGTTCCTAGAATTAAAATCGTTCCTAGTTCCTGCTGTGCGAACACGCCAAAATCCAGGTACTTCCGGCAATAGTTCTATAAACTATGAAAAGGTTCCTCCATGCGAAAGCCCCTTTTTACACAAGTTGAGACAGTTCCAGAGGTCTTTATAAGACAGCTGTCACATTTCTTGGTCAAATAGTGTTCTGTGCTCGTCTCTGCAGCAACGACAGAAAAGTTTGCATGCAAAAAACAAATGGCGTGGGTGGAAAATGGCATTGAAATGGCGTGGGTGGAAAGAGTAAACGTGCAGATTAAGGGGCGGTAATATTATAATAATATCCCCTACCTATGTCAGAAGGGGAGCAAAATCTGATTGGCTTATTTTTGGGCATTCTTGCAGAGAAAGGCTTACCAAAACAAAGTTATTGGGTAGGGATGCACCGAGTGTTCGGCAACCGAAATTATTCGGCCGAAAATAGCAAAAAAAACACTTTCGGTCTTCGGCCGAATAAGCCGAACAATGACATTTTTGATGACGCGATCAAATAGTAACCAGCGTAGAGTGAGAGGTGCACGCTTTATAAACGCAGCAAACATGTCGGCTGTGTGGAAGCAAGTGTCAGAGATAGAGGCAAAAACGGCCGTTTGCAGACACTGTTCTGCTGAATGGTCCAGAGGGGGTGCATCTGCAAAAACTTACAGGTCTACAAGTTTAATTTATCACTTAAAATCAAGACACCCCGAACGGCATGCAGAGTACGAGAAAGACACAGCGGCAGCAGAGAAAAGGAAAGTAGCTCCTCTCAGTCCCAGGACACACAACCTGTGGCTGACTTCTTAGAAAAGGCAAAAAGGTTTGCCATTGACAGTGCCAAAGATAAAGGCATTACTAAAAGAATAATGGCATTGGATGATCAACCATTCTCGGTTGTAGAGGATGTTAGATTTCGCAGGCTTATAGACCATATTGAGCCCTGTTACACCATGCCTAGTAGTCGGCATTTCTCAGATATTTGCTTACCTGAGATGTATAACGTCGTTTCAACTCACGTCCATGAGCTCTTGGCTACAGATATTGCAGCCCTCAGCTTCACGACTGATATATGGAGCTCGGATGTCAGCCCCACCAGTATGCTGAGTTTAACTGTGCAGTGGATCGACACAGATTTCAAGCTACAAAAGATTGCGCTGCACTCACAAGAGTTTAGGGGGTCCCATTCAGCTGCAGCCATATCCGAGGCGTTCGCCGACATGTTTGACACTTGGCGTATCGACCGATCTAAAGTGCATGTGGAAGTCAGTGACAACGCAAGACATAAGGCTAAAACCATGGAAGATGGCGATCTGAAAGGCATATGGTGTATGGCACACACAATTCAACTGGCGGTCAACGAGGGATTGTAGAGTCAGCGCACTATAGCGGATGTGATAGCGATAGTTATGTCGAAAAGCTGCAAATCCCGCGATGAAGCCATGATGAAGCCCGCAAATCAGTCTCATTTAACAACAAAAATAAGCGCAAAAGACAGTGCAAAGCAGTTTCCCAGTGTTACATGATGTAAATTAACGTTACAATAAGAGATTGCACTTTGTGAATTGGAAGTACTTATTTTAACAGAACTGTAAAACAGGAAGCACACATTTTATTTTTTTATATTTTATTTATTCATTTTTACAGAAGTTGTAGCATGTTCCTTTAGTAAAGCTACAGAACTTTTTTGATTTGACTCATCAATGTTTTGTAAGTTTGAGCCATGTGTTTATTAAATAAAATAAGATGAGAACTTAAATATCCCCAGCACTTTCTGGGATGTAGTATGCTCATCATAGGAAGTAATAATAAATGACTCTTTACATTAAGGTAGTAGCCTAGTGAGAACAGGGTGTTGGGGGAATCACTTTTTCTCTCTTTTTCATCAAACCGCAGTTTTTGCAAGTTCCAGCAAATTCATCGCATAAAATTGCATAAATATCCTGCATATTCCATCGCATTTTTTGAGAAAACATGCCGCGTAATCAAGGATTTTTGCACGCAACAATCACAAAAAAACTTTTTCTGGAAGGACTGACTAAAGATTCTTGCCATGAAGGGGTTGAATAATTTTGAGACTGCAGAAGCCATTAAAAGTTGAATTTTCAGTTGAATTTGGGGAAAGCACTTGAAACATTTGTTGTGTTGAGCTATTTCAATTACTTTTGTTTGATTTGCTCATTGCAAACAGCTGAAAGTACATCAATTTTGTCAAAGAAGCACAAACTGGAACATGTGCTGACCTGTTCTCAATCAGAAACGGCTAAAACATGCAGACTGGGACTGCTTTTGTATGCACACCTGAACCATGCTGAACTAACATTTCAAGATTAAAACATTACGTTTTTGTTAAATCTAAACCCATTTGGTTTAGTAGTTCTAGTAATTATAGTGTGTTAATATATAGTGCTCAGTATAGTGATGGGTGATTAATTTTGTTTTGGATAAATTTACTACTTTTACTTCACTTGTATTTCTATTTTATTTTTTATATGTAATTGGGGGGGGGGGGGTGCAGTATTCACCATATATTGCCTGTAATTATTAATGTTGTCAGGTGCCTGATATTCATCAGGTGTAACCACATGTCAGGTGTAACCGTGTAACCAGGTGTAACATTATAACCATGTAAATTCTTGAATTAAACCAACAATTAATAAGTCTGATAAACTACATTGTGAATAGTAATTTTATTGAATTCATTCATTCGTATACTTGTATGATCATTTTTCTGACTTTAAAAGTTAAATCGGATGCTAAAGATATAAATAGGTTACCCGAACACTACACTCCAACAAATAATTAAATAGCTTTGTAAAATCACAATAATAAATAGCCTAAGTTTATTAACTTAATAATATCTCTGAATATCACAATCAGGGCTTCAGACTAATTTTTTTTTTTTTTACAAGGAGCATTGTAGGCTCTTACTGAACATGTAAGGAGCACACGCAGAAAATGTAGGGGCTCACCTTAAATCAACCTGCAACACAGTTATTCACATTTTCCCGCATTTTTACTGTATTACTGACAAATGACTTGGTAATAAATAGACTTAACTTACAGAAATTACAATGTGCAGTTTAATTTGAGTTCACAGGGCTCCAGACCAACACTTGAGGGCAGCAGCACCTGAGCCAGAAAGTGGCGCCAGCCTCTGATTTGGTAGCACTGGGGGGCTGACAATAAAGCACGGAGCTCGAGTTGAGGTGTAGATAAAATTAACTTTAATTATTATCATTCATAATGTCTAAATCTTTATTCAAAAGCAAAACGATTGAAAAATATATTAGGTAGTGGAAATAGTTATTAAGCCAATAAGTGCTCCTCTGCAGCCACCTACTGGTTACAATGGTCATTTTAAGTCTTTTTTATTTTTAAACAAGTTACCTTAAAATAAAGTTTTCTTATATCTTGAAACTTTTAGTTTTATAAATGGGGGATAATATTTCAAGGCTGAACAAAAATGTTCATGTTAAAACAATAAAAAAAAAATCCCATGCGATGCATGAGGTCATATTACATTGTCATAGCTTTATGTATATTTAATGTCCACTGGTCATAGTGGCCACTTTAACTGGTATTCAATTTTGAACAGTTTATCTGGTGAAAGTTAGCAAAACGATTAGCTGTAAATTTTTTCAATGCTATTTCACAGGTCAGATATTTTTTACATTTTTTTTTTTAAAGAAATCTGGTGATCAGATCTTACGGATGTTTTTGATGTTATCAGCAGTAATGAATGGAGACTCAAGAATGATCACCAACCTCTTTGTTCCTCAGTGTTCACTCTGCAGGGTTCTGCCTCACTCGTGTTCACGAGCTACTTATGCTCAATTTTTACAATGCAATATTCCTGATGTTTCATTAATAATCTGTACAATTTAGAAACCTTTAATAAACGTTTATTTACAATCTGTGCTTCGGAGCTTGTAAGTTGTTCTTCTTCGTCGTCGTCTTTAAATTAATGGCGGATTGGCGCCATCTTGCTGTATGGAGGGTTTCTTCTTCTTTTTATGTTTTGATGGGCAAACCATCTGATAGTGCTACTGGAATGGAGTTGTTGATGTTTGGGGGAAATAAAGAAAAAAAAACTACATATAAATACTCTTCAATCCTGTTTCTTAAAATTAAATCTGCATATTTTGAAATCTGTTCTTTTTTTAGTATAGTATGTTAAACAATCTTAAAAAAATTTTTTTAAAAGACTGCTGTGAAAGCTGAGTAATTCCTATAAATATTGGTAGATCTATAAATTGCAAACTTTCATGAAATTCTGTTAATGTGATAATATGTCGTGGCCAGAACAAGACTCTTTAAGTTGAGGGAAACACATCTTTTCTCGTGGCCATGAGTTTAATGCATAAAACAAACCTTCGTGACCATAGCAACCTGGAATGATCAGAAATGGAGATTGTTAAATTAACATTTTGAATTAAGAATGACAAAGACAGCGCAACATTAAGACATATATTGCATAGCCTATTATATTATGCAGGATGTATGTACCTCATGCCAGTGACAGCATTCGAATGAAGTTGCATAATGTTGAAGCGAATAATTGGTTAAAAGAATACAAAAAATATTTTGTTTAATGTTTCATATATTTGATTCTTTATGACCAATATTTCTGTCAAGATAGCTCTACTACTTATTTGAAATATTTGTAGGTGACAGCATTGAATCTGGACCTGTTACAAACATACCTAACACTTATTTGACCCAACTAAGTCCCGTCTGGATAACGACCAACTCTGCAGGGTAAAAAAATCAAATTGTAATACATAGTGATGGACCGAAATAATAATAATAATTATTATTATTATCATTACACTTTATTTTAAGGTGACGTCGTTGCATTGTACTTACTCAGGCAAGTACTGAGTAATATTATTAAGTGTATTATTATTAATAATATTATTATCTATGTACTATAGAGTTATGGTTAGGGTTTGGTTGGGGTTTATTTACTTGTAATTATGTATAATTTACTGTTACTGGTGTCCAGAATCACCATTTCATTCATAAAGTAGACAACAAACTCATGACAAATATGGAATTATAGCCCAGGTGTCTATAACTGGTGTCGATTCCATTGTGAAAGGTGTCGATTCCATTGTGAATGCCGTTCAGTTCTTTTTTTTCGTTCTATTTTTCGATAAACACGAAGCCGTACAAGGAGAACAGTGATCCCAGCTAACAAAGTTATGTTCTGAGAACGTTTTCCAAATGTTCCATTTTGGTTGTGGGAACGTTGATTTGAAATGTTCTTAAAACGTGGAAATGTCAAGTTTGCTTAACGTTGCTGGAACATTATCTTAAGGTTAGCATAACCTTCCGGCAATGTTCTTCCCCAAAAAATTGTATTAACAATATAACATTCAAAGAATGTTAACATTCCAAGAACATTAAAATGTCCACTTTCTTTAATGTTAAAATGCTATTTTAAGGTTAGAATAATGTTTCTATGTATTAGCACCATGTGAATTATAAGTGCACACTTTTAATTAATAATAATAAAATAATTCTTTACATTTATATAGCGCTTTTTCTGGGACCTCAAAGCGCTTTACATGGAAGGGGGGGAATCTCCTCAACCAGCACCAATGTGCACCGTCCACCTGGATGATGCGACGGCAGCCATAGTGCGCCAGTACGCCCACCACACACCATCTTACTGGTGGAGAGGAGACAGTGATGAAGCCAATCAGTATATGGGGATGATTAGGAGGCCATGATGGAGAGAGGCCAAGGGGCAAATTTGGCCAGGACACCGGGGTTACACCCCTTTTTTTTTCGAAGGACATCCTGGGATTTTTAATGACCACAGAGAGTCAGGACCTCGGTTTAACGTCTCATCCGAAGGATGGGACAGGTAATTATACAACTGCACACTTTTACAGCACATAAAAAAGTTGAAAAAAGTTACAAATTTCATATACACTACCGTTCAAAAGTTTGGGGTCGGTAAGATTTTTTATGTTTTTAAAAGAAGTCTCTTCTGCTCACCAAGGCTGCATTTATTTGATTAAAAATACAAAACAAACCCAGTAATATTGTTAAATATTATTTCAATGTAAAACAGCTGTTTTCTATGTGAATATATTTTAAAATGTAATTTATTCCTGTGATCAAAGCTGAATTTTCAGCATCATTACTCCAGTCTTCAGTGTCACATGATCCTTCAGAAATCACTCTAATATGATTATTTGATGCTCAAGAAACATTTATGATTATTATCACAGTTGACAACAGTTGTGCTGCTTCATATTTTTGTGCAAACAGTGATTCATTTTTTTCAGGATTCTTTGAAAGTTCAAGAGAAAAGCATTTCATTAAAAAATAAATATTTTGCACTATTATAAATGTCTTTACTGTCACTGTATATCAATTTCATGCGTCCTTTCTGAAGAAAAGTATTAATTTCTTTAAAAAAAACAAAAAAAACAAATTGACCCCAAACTTTTGAACAGTAGTTTAATTGTTATAATTATATGTATAATAATGTATAATATACACTCACCTAAAGGATTATTAGGAACACCATACTAATACTGTATTTGACCCCCTTTCGCCTTCAGAACTGCCTTAATTCTACGTGGCATTGATTCAACAAGGTGCTGAAAGCATTCTTTAGAAATGTCGGCCCATATTGATAGGATAGCATCTTGCAGTTGATGGAGATTTGTGGGATGCACATCCAGGGCACGAAGCTCCCGTTCCACCACATCCCAAAGATGCTCTATTGGGTTGAGATTTGGTGACTGTGGGGGCCATTTTAGTACAGTGAACTCATTGTCATGTTCAAGAAACCAATTTGAAATGATTCGAGCTTTGTGACATGGTGCATTATCCTGCTGGAAGTAGTCATCAGAGGATGGGTACATGGTGGCCATAAAGGGATGGACATGGTCAGAAACAATGCCCAGGTAGGCCGTGGCATTTAAATGATTGCCCAATTGGCACTAAGGGGCCTAAAGTGTGACAAGAAAACACCCCCCACACCATTACACCACCACCACCAGCCTGCACAGTGGTAACAAGGCATGATGGTTTCATGTTCTCATTCTGTTTACGCCAAATTCTGACTCTACCATCTGTATGTCTCAACAGAAATCGATACTCATCAGACCAGGCAACATTTTTCCAGTCTTCAACTGTCCAATTTTGGTGAGCTCTTGCAAATTGTAGCCTCTTTTTCCTATTTATAGTGGAGATGAGTGGTACCCGGTGGGGTCTTCTGCTGTTGTAGCCTATCCGCCTCAAGGTTGTGCGTGTTGTGGCTTCACAAATGCTTTGCTGCATACCTCGGTTGTAACGAGTGGTTATTTCAGTCAAAGTTGCTCTTCTATCAGCTTGAATCAGTCGGCCCATTCTCCTCTGACCTCTAGCATCAACAAGGCATTTTCGCCCACAGGACTGCCGCATACTAGATGTTTTTCCCTTTTCACGCCATTCTTTGTAAACCCTATAAATGGTTGTGCGTGAAAATCCCAGTAACTGAGCAGATTGTGAAATACTCAGCCCGGCCCGTCTGGCACCAACAACCATGCAACGCTCAGAATTGCTTAAATCACCTTTCTTTCCCATTCTGACATTCAGTTTGGAGTTCAGGAGATTGTCTTGACCAGGACCACACCCCTAAATGCATTGAAGCAACTGCCAAGTGATTGGTTGATTAGATAATTGCATTAATGAGAAATTGAACAGGTGTTCCTAATAATCCTTTAGGTGAGTGTATATAATTATAATTTTTTGAGGGTGCAAAAAAATCGAAACACTGAGAAAATCGCCTTTAAAGTTGTCCATTTATGTTTGCGATTGTGCTGCAGTCTTTCACAAAAATAATGTTTTGATGGTGATGATGAGGTGCAGGTGTGTGTGATTAGAACTCCCTGCGCTATGATTGGCTGGTGTGAGAGCCTGGCTGATCTGTAACAGTGCAGGATGTATCCGGATGAGAGACTTATGGTCACACCTAGGAGGGAGAAGAATGCTTTCCAGACCTTGGAAATGAATTGTGGTCCACGGTCAGACACAATGTCTTCAGGAATTCCGTAATATCTAAAGATGTGGTTGAAGAGGAGTTCTGCTGATTCCTTTGCTGTGGGAAGTCCTTTGAGGGGAAGTACGGATTTCTCCGTCACCCTGAAAAACACCAACTCGCACGCATCCCGCGTTCTTTCATTTTCTGAATTTTCAATAGCCTTTTTTCGTTTCACCGAAATAATCTGTTCAGCTTTCCCCCACAGGCGGCGCAAACTAAATGATTATCTAGCAATCATAGCCGAGCTTGCGCTGTCCTATGGGGGAGGGCACTTCTACACGTAACTAAATTCAACATTACATCTGCTTTCAAAGTAATGCCTATCCATCCAGATTCATGGCACCTATTCGGAGTTCGCTGGCATGGCAAATATTATTTTGCAGTACATTTAACTTTTGGATGCAAAAGCAGTCCTAAAATATTCTACATGTTATCAGAAGCTGTGTGCTGGATTTTGTCGAACTACGCCATTCCCCACCTCATTCACCTGCTAGATGATTTCTTAATAATCTCACCTCCCAATGCCATCCCAGCCGCACACTTCCTCATGGTCCAAAACGTTTTTTTCTGACCTCGGAATCTATCAAGTTCCTAGGAATTAATTTGGATTCAGTCAAATTCCAAGCATCCCTGTCCAAAGAGGAATTTGACCGAATAATTCTCGTCTCATCTACTCTCCTTAAAAAATCAGAATGTTCAAAACGCGAACTTCTATCCCTGCTCAGCCATTCAAACTTCGCCATGCGCATCATTCCGCAGGGCTGCCTCTTCATATCGCACCTCCTCTCACTCGCGTCCTCTGTCCACTCACTAGAGGACCTCATTTCCATAACCCAAGCATGTCGCGATGAACTCGGGTTATGGTTAATATTTCTAAACCAATGGAACGGCCTTTCTTTTTTCTATAACAATCTCATTTCGTCCCCCACCGACATCCAGTTGTTCACAGACACCGCTGTCACAGTGTCTGGTTGTGTTCCCTTGTCTATCACTAGAGGTCCTCGTTCTCACGGTGTCCTTCACATTTGACTTCAATTCCCAGCATTCTGTCTGTCACTGTCACTCATCAGTTCATTGCACTCAGCTGTTCCCCGTAATCATTGTACCCAGCTGTTCTGTGTTAGTCTTGTGAGAGATGTGTATATATTCCCTGTCTTTGTTAGTGTCTGTTACGGAGTCCTTGTTTAATGTCACACCACTTCAATATCTGCGTCCTTGTTCTTGTTCCTAGTTTTGTTCTTGTGTTTTTGGATTTTGACCCCTGCCTGCATTGCTACGTGTTTTTGGATTGCCCCTTAATTAAACGTCTGCAATTGGATTCTCTGCTTCCCGTGTGGTTTACGTGACAACCGCCCCCTCAATCGGTTTCAGGGGATTTTATCAAGGTCGTTGGTTCGCGTCTCCGTGGCCACCGCAGCTCCAGGACATATCTCAATCTTCAGCTCTATTCGAGCTCTACCCTCTCGTAATTGCAGCTTTTCTGTGGGGGAAAGAATGGTCCGCTAGTAGCATTTTTGTGCATTGCGACAACGACGCAACAGTGCATTGCATTAATAAAGGCCGTTCCCATTCACCTGCTCTGATGCCACTCCTAAGGCATCTCACGTGGATTTCAGCTTGCGACCAATTCATCATAATTGCTAAACACGTCCCCGGGTCAGAAAACCAAATCACTGACTCCCTGTCTCGTTTTCTGTTTCAGAAATTTAGGATGCGGGCTCCAGAGGCGGATCAATTCCCAACTCCAGTACCTCGCTATTCTGAACTGATATTCCCGTAACCCACCCGCTAAAACCCCTCCTCGATGCATCGCTCGACACTATCCTCCAAGCAGATTCTCCCAGGACTCTCCAATCCGACCTAATGGCTTGGAGATGTTTTAAAACATTCCACGTTTCTTATAGCATGTCGTTCCCTGTTTTTTCTCTTCTTTCAATCACCTCATTTATTTCCTACCTTAATAGCTTTAATGGCTTACAAGTCGGGCTCATTAAAGGTTACTTGAGCGGCATCCAGTTTTTCCATAAACTGATGTACGGCACTCCCTCCCCTGAGATAAATAACCCTCAAACCTCCTTGCTGATCAAAGGGATCCAAAGATCCCAGCCCACCCATCCTGACGCCAGACTACCTATAATGCTAGATATTCTCACCAAATGTATTCACACCCTCCTTACAAGCTACCAGCCCCTCAATACCGCCCGCACACTCGACGCCATGTTCACCCTAGCCTTTTTTGGTTTTCTTAGATGCTCGGAACTCGCTTTCACCTCCAAATTTGACCCAAAAATCCACCCCACCATCTCACACTTGTCAGTAATAGATGGTGAAACAATCTCATATTTGATCAAGCAAAGTAAGACCGACCAAACCAAAAAAGGTCATTTCATCTACATTTTTAACCTCTCATCGCCAATCTAACCATACCAGTCAATTCTAGCATATCTGCATTGGAGAAGCTCCCAAACTAAATCTCCTCTGGAACCCCTGTTCATTGATGAATCCAATAACCCGTGACACGCTTTTAGTTACAGAAACACCTCAAATCCGTTCTCCAACTGTCAGGCATTCCATCAAAGGTTTTTTTAAGTCACTCCTTCCGTATCGGGCAGCAACTTCAGCAGCCCAAAAAGGCCTCTCCCAACAGCAGATCCAAGCTCTCGGGAGATGGTCCTCGGATGCTTTCCAAAGCTATATATTAGGACCAACCGGTTCCACATTAAAAAAGCCCACCAAACCCTCATTGGTTAAAAAAAATAAAGAACTTTTCCGGTAGAGCACGTTTTCTCTTTCGTCCAGCGACGCAGTGTGAGAAAATCTCCCGGTTAAGTACTCATTTTCCTCTCTTTCTGGTTTCTCTTTCTGTCCAGCGAGCATTGGTCTCACAGCGGACGCAGCGAGAACTTCCCGCAAACACTGGTCTCACAGCGGTCGCAACAAGAACCTTCCAGTAAGCATAGATCGGAATCGTCTCTCAACCGTCGGCGGGTAAGGCCCGATGGCCACGAGCCGCCCTCCTGGTTGAGCATCCAGGCCCCTTCTTGAGATGCCAGCCCGCCAAACTCGGCACTCATTTGGGCGGGTCTTTAGTCCGGCGTTTTGTCTTTAGTCTTTTGGGGGGAGTACTCTGGGTTCGGGCCAAACTCCGAGCTCGGAGCCCTCACCCCGGACAGCATGCCAAATACGCATTAAACCTTATACACTCTAATTGTATGTAAGTGTGAACTTGTGAATTTTAAAATATAATCCAATGCCAGCGACTCTTGATTCGAATATTTACCAGGGAAATCACTGGTTGTTGCTGATACTCTTTCTAGACATCCATCTTCGACACCACATCTGGATTCGGTGAAGCTTAAGGATGACATTACGGCCCTCCACTAGAGCTGCATGGCCAATATCAGGCATTGAATGAGATCATCTGAATAAGATCGTGGAAAGCACCAAGACTGATCCCGGGTTGCAAGTGGTAATAAGGTATATTACAAAGGGATGGCCAAAGTATCCCTCACAAGTACCAGAGCACATCAAGCCTTACTTCGCTGTGAAGGATATGTTGTCTTTGTGTCATAGTCTTCTGATTTACAGGATCGTCATTCTTAGTATCATGACAGCCGAGATCAAGAGGAAACTTCATGATGGTCACATGGGGATTGTCAAGTGTAGAGAGCCTGGGATCAGCAATGAGATCCATGTATTCATGGAGAACTGTGCATTCTGTCAAACAAATAGGCCATCACAATATCGAGAACCTCTGATGACTACAGCATTACCAGACGCACCTTGGGTGAGAATTGCAGTTGACATTTGCAAAGTCAACAAAAGAAACTACCTTGTAGTGGTTGACTATTTGTTTAGATTCAACGACATTGCTTATCATTTAGGCATGTCAGGAAAGACTTTGACATTGAGAATGAGCAACATGTTCGCCAGATGGGGTTGTCCTGTTACTGACAATGGTCCACAATTAGTTGGTCATCAGTTTCAGGATTTTGCAAAAGCTTGCGGGTTTCACCACAAGCCAGTATTTTCCACAGTCAAATGATGAGGCCAAAAGAGCAGTGAGCACATTCTCAGGCAAGAAGATAATGAAACACGTCATGGTTGTTGCCCGTTGCCTGAACTCAAACCTGGTGATCTTGTTACAGTGAAAACGGACTGCAACAGTTGTTTGTAAACACACAACACTGATATCTTACATAATTCGCACAGAGAATGGAGACTAGAGAAAAAAACAGCAAAGAGAGGTGTGGATGAAGAACAGACACAAGCTGAACAACATTGAAGTAATCAAGATCAAAACAAAGAGCAAGACGTTCCAGAACAACTAAAAAAGTTTTTACGTCCAAAGGAGAATAATCCTCAGCATCTATGTGGCTGACCAGTAGTCTACCTTGAATCCCTAGATAGTCATTCATGATTCTGAAGATTTAATTTCTAAATAATTTTTCGAATAAGATGTTAGACATTACATTGACATAAGTGAAGAAAAGAAGACGCTGAAAGCTGTTTATGTATTATGTGTATTGGTAATGTTGTGAATGCTCACATGTTAATACAGCATACTATTTGAAAAAAGGGAAGATGCAATGATAGCTACAGTAATATATAGAGCAACTTATACCTGTTTGTGGCATACATAGCTATAAGGAATATACGGTAGACAGAGTTGATAGACACCGAGTGCATTTATGCTGCTACATGTTGCACAGTTGTAAATAAAATTACAGAAATGGAGAAACGCTTGTATTGCCTCATCTATACATAACATTCTAACTTCACAGTTATAGCTGCGATTTAATAGTCTGTTGCGCTGAATGTTTCAGAGTGAAGAGCAACACTGTAACAAGGCTTCAGGTGTTTTCAGTGTCTCAGAGATTGCATTTAGGGAAGGCAATATGCATTTGCACGAATTTCGCACAATTTCCAACATTTCTGTGGAGAGAAGCTTGCAGCTTTCACAAGTATTCGCCAAAGCATAAACTCGTACATCTGAACATTTGAAAGTGAAGAATTTTAGACATAACTAAGCATTCCAAATAAACAACTACATAGTCACTTGTGAATAAATTAATAACGGTCTAAAGAAACTACAGCCACTGAATGTTATTCTTGGACTTCTTGGCGATCAGGTGAATTCCCTCCAAAACATTGGTGACGTCATAGATGTGCTATTTCTGGACTTCCAGAACCTGAGAGTTCAAGTACCGCCAAACTCCACCTCCAGACTGCTTTTTTAAACACAATCCTCTGGTATTGCTGCCCTACCATATGTAGAAGTTCAGACTGTCCTGTCATGCATCTGGGAAGCAGCTGACAGGCGATGGCATACACAAGAGAGCACGGAAGTTCCTTGAGATCTACAGGTACTACATTACGGTAACAGAGACTCTCAGGTGTACGGTTTGCAGGATCAGATTAACGTAAGGGCTAGGTGGGGCTTAAGCCCGAGCATAGATGGGGCCAATGATTGGCCGATAGAAGGATTGACTGGCCATTGGGAGCCCCTGAACTATTCCTGGTGTGCCACTTGCCCAAACCCCACATTTTAAGTGCATTTAAACCGTTTAATAAATTGATCATTCATACTGTATATGGGAAATATATTTTCGTTTCATAAGGGCCTGAGATTCCTCCTTGAAGATGAATCTGACTGGAACCCACCTGCAATTCAGCTTGTTCATCTCTCATCCTAGTCTGCCTCATTTAAAAAGTCTCTTCTGCTCACCAAGGCTGCATTTATTTAATTAAAAACACAGTAAAAACAGTAATATTACAAAATATTATTACTAATTAAAAGAACTGAAAATCATTCTGTGTGCCTGGGTCAAAACATAAACACTCTACTGAAATAAACACTCGTTTCAACCGAGGTATGCAGCAAAGCATTTGTGAAGCCACAACACGCTGAACCTTGAGGCGGATAGGCTACAACAGCAGAAGACACCATCGGGTACCACTCAGGTACCACGAAGACTGGAAAAATGTTGCCTGGTCTGATGAGTCTCGATTTCTGTTGTGACATTCAGATGGTAGAGTCAGAATTTGGCGTAAACAGAATGAGAACATGGATCTATCATGTCTTGTTACCACTGTGCAGGCTGGTGGTGGTGGTGGTGTAATGGTGTGGGGGATGTTTTCGTGGCACACTTTAGGCCCCTTAGTGCCAATTGGGCATCGTTTAAATGCCACGGCCTAGCTGAGCATTGTTTCTGACCATGTCCATCCTTTTGTGGCCACCATGTTCCCATCCTCTGATGGCTACTTCCAGCAGGATAATCACACATGTCATGTCACACCATGTCACAAAGCTCGAATCTTTTCAAATTGGTTTCTTGAACATGACAATGAGTTCACTGTGCTAAAATGGCCCCCACAGTCACCAGATCTCTACATAAAGATATCAATATGGGCCAACATTTCTAAAGAATGCTTTCAGCACCTTGTTGAATCAATGCCACGTAGAATTAAGGCAGTTCTGAAGGCAAAAGGGGGTCAAACAGTATAAGTATGGCGTTCCCAATAATCCTTTAGGTGAGTGTATATCTCATTTGTATAGCTCATTTTAAGCAAGCTCACATTCATATGGGTAATAAATATAAAAAAATGTATCCCATACAATGAAAGTGTTAAGACATAAAAGCATATGAATGTAAAATAATGCATATATTTTATGCAGTTTCCAGTGAAACTGTTCAGTTCACAAAGAAATTAATCTCGGGGACAAGTGACTTATTTTCCTTCACAATCAGCATTCTTTGTAGACTATTGGGTGATTTCAGCCTTGTCTGAGGTGGGACTCGAACCGATGTAATATTTGCCCTGTGTAATAAATAAAAAGGCATTTTTCTCATTTTTCCTTCTCCACTTCCTCAAATTACTGCACATTATATGTACATGTATTTATTGTTTCCTTAGTTACTTTAGGTGCAATAAAAAATTTCAAGTAGTTGTTTTATCTTGCCCAAAACACCTTAATCACATTTCTAAATCACATTTCTAAAAATCAGTTATATATATTTTTAATTGTTCGGAAACATTTACCAAAAACCTATGATTTATAATCAAAAAGAGTATACACAATTATTTTACACCCACTCTTTCGGTTTCATAAATATTACAAACACACACAAGATGATTTAGCTCCTTTTTATTTCTATTAACTTCATTATGTACAGTTTGCACACTACATATTGGTGGCCTTGGTTATAATACACCTAAATAATGTAATTAATGCACCCTATCCAACAATAAACTCACATACACCTGGACTTGACTGATTTTTGTTATCCAACAGTGTGAATACTAGCATGCCCAAAACAATCTTATTTTATTAGTAATATGTAGTGTTCATTTTGAACCAGAGATTTTTTTCTCCCCCACCTTGCTACACTTGGTGTTCCTGGTTAAAAATAACCTACCTACAAAAAAATGCTTATAAATAAAATGCCGATGTTATCGCTAATATTGCATTCAATCTTTCTATCAGCTTGTTTTCTTTCAATTAGTACATGTTCTGTATTTCTTTTTGGATCTGACTGGCTGCATTTACACTGCAAGTCTTAATGCGCAGATCCGATCTTCTGACCAGATCTGTTTTTTTGGCCCGACTGTTTAGACTCACTTTAGACAGGACTTGTATCCGATATCTGTGTTTACATTAATTCCCACCCAGTAACATTTTCGGTGATCGTTTTACTATCCACACATGGTAGACCCTGGTGTTGAATGGCCGTGATGTTAAAATTATTTACATAATTCATGTCGGGTGGTCATGATGATTTGCCAGCATGGACAGTATAACAGCCGTGATGACTCATGAATGTTTTGCCGCGCAAAATCTGACGGAACAGATAGTCCGGGTAATTTTTTTTGTTTATCTACAGCTCAGATCTCGAATTCTGAAGTGAAATAAAGTAGCCCAATATACATATATATATATATGTTTAATGAATTAACCTGAGAGAGAGAGAGAGAAACTAGTGTTAATTACAGTGAAGTTATCACCTCATTGCTGAGAAATGGTTAGCTTTCAGTAGCAAAACTGTTTTGTTTATAAAATACATCTTGAATGTTTCGGTGATCGCAAAATTTCTTTTCTTTACAAAGATATTGAAGTTCCCACTTCAATAAAAGTAAAAAGCTATCTTTGTGAATAAACGCCTCGTCCTCGTCTTGTGCTGGCTTGGAATTCAAAGGAGTTTAGACGTGGGTCGGATGTCCAGATATCGGATATGTATCTGATTTAAAACCACATTTGGAAGTGGCTCAGATCGGATGCGGAAAAAAACGGATCTCTTGCGGATTTTTTTTTGTTAACTTGAGGCCAACCAATTCCGATCTGTGTCAGATGTGAGTAAAAGATCAGATTTGTTGCGCCAGTGTAAACGCAGCCACTGATCATAGGCCTCAATTTTTGAATAAAAATGTTCACGCAACTAAAACTGCATGAGCGCAGAACACTAGCTATGTTGCCATCCAAAGTTGCAAATCAATCAGATACAAAAAAAATTGTAAATTCAAATTTGCAAGCAATTCCAAAGTCATTTTTGACCGGGAACACCAAATTAGCTTAATGATTTTCAGCACCGCACAAGGATTGGAGCAATTATAGTTAATCCATTGTTTTTAAAAACACACCAGCTGTGCCATTATTTACGAGACATGCGAGAACCAATGACATTTTTGGTGTGACATGCCATACTCCAAAGGACAGCGATCACTTGAGAGTTTTGAGAGCTACAGCGGAGAAGAAAATTTACAGCAATAAACAACTATACTCTTTAACACTGGACTACCTTGGTGCTTTTATTGGCTCTTGTTAGGAGCTTTAATGCCCCCGTTCCCATTATAACGAAGAACACACTGGACAATCTGCTAAACATCTCCGTGTTCCACAGAGGAAAGTCTCAAGTTTGTGAGAAAGTTCCCAGTTTTTTGGAAACCAACTATTAAAGCTTCCAACACCATTCTTTCCATGCATCACCTTACAACAAATATGATAAAGTATGTAATTGTTAAACATATTAATGCAGATTTAGAACTGCTAGTCCCCAAAAAAAAAGCATCCCTGCAAACAAATCACCTTTACTTCGCCAAATTTGGACAATGCTTTTTCTTATGAGTCAGCAGAGTACTTAACCGGCCGAAACACTTCTCACATGACGGGCACTTGTACGGTTTCTCTCCAGTATGCACTCGCTCGTGGGCTTTCAGGGAATCAGAAACTGTGAAACACATTCCACATTGAGCGCACTTGTAAGGTTTCTCGCCGGTGTGAATTCTTTGGTGCCTTTTCAAGTATATGATCCTCGTAAAGGCTTTCCCGCAGTCGAAGCACACGTGAGGTTTCTCGCCGGTATGGATTTTCTGGTGCTCTTTAAAATTGTGGAGCCATAGAAAACCTCTGCCACACTCAGAACACACAAAGGGCCTCACGGTTTCATGAGTTTTCTCGTGCTTCTGGAGATGTCGAGCCTCAATGAAGCTCTTTCCACACTGAGAACAGTGGTATAATTTCTCTCCTGAATGCTTTTTCATGTGACCTACTAGGTTTCCATGATAGATGAAGCTCTTCCCGCATTGAGGGCATATGAAAGGTCTCTCTCCCGTGTGAAGTCTTATATGAATCTTCAGGTTTCCTTTATGTGTGAAATGTCTTCCACACTGACGGCAAGTGAAAGGCTTCAGTCCGGTGTGAATTTTCATGTGATGCAGAAGGCTTCCTTTGTGTGTGAAACTCTTCCCACACTGATCACATGCAAAAGGCTTCTCTCCAGTGTGAATCCTCATGTGATCGGTAAGATTATCTTTATGTATGTAACTCTTCCCGCACAGCTGGCATACGTACGGCCTCAGGCCAGTGTGAACTCTTAAGTGATTCTTAAGGCTTTGCTTATGAATGAAACTCTTCCCACACTGATCGCACGGGAAAGGTTTATCTACAGTGTGAAGTCTGTAGTGCTCCATCAGGTGTTCCTTACACAAAAAACTTTTCTGACACTGTTGGCAGGTGAAAGGCATATTGACCGTTTTTTGAGCTCCAGTTCGCACTGGAAACACGTTTGCTGTAGTCTCTAAACAATTTTCCCCAGAGTGAGTTCTGAAGTGATCCATCAGGTGCTCTTTAGACTCAAAATTTCTTTTACATTCAAGACAGGAGAAGAAAAACCCACTTCTATGAGCTCTTTTGTGCCCAAACCTTCTCCCAGACTCGGAGCAACTTAACACCTGCTGTCCAGTAAGGACAATCTGAGGTTCTTCATGCAGATGTTTCTCGTCCACATTCTGTTCTTCACGTTCCTCTTTCACTTCTGTCAGCCCTAATGTGAACATAAGGAGAAAAAGTTAAAATCACAAACCGATGATTGTCAAGATAATGGAAATAAAGTACAAGATAAGCTCAATCAACAGAATCTGTGCAAGAGTAATATCCACCTGTCCCTACTTTACTTTTTGTGATTGAAATTGTGACCCAGATTATCAGGCCTCGTCTACACTGTCAGTGAAATGTGACCCAGTTCCGATTTTTTGCTCATGTGACAGATCGGATGTGTTCTATGACCGTGTAAACAGGAAAAAAACGCATGCATTCGGATATTGCGAGATCGGTTTCAGATCGTTCACATGTGGAAATTAATCAGATATAAATCAGATATGTGCCAATGCGACTCATGTAAACAGGCAGATCGGATTTTCTGAGGCATTAGGCAACGTCTCCGCGGTTTAATGACAGAGAAACCCCGACGCGCGTCTGCAGGGACGGATGGCCCGGATGTGGACAAACATTGACAGCATATCAAAGGTTGGCTTGCTCGTCCTAAAATGTTGGACCCACTGCTCCTCGTTAAAGCCCGCCATGATCTCATGAAAGTGCGTCTATAGCACGAATTTTATTTATCGTGCCATTTACGGCAAAAATATTGCGTGCATATTATACACACTTTATGGCGTGCAATACGCTCGTTTACAGTGCGTATCATATGCACGCAAAAACTATTTGGCGTATAAATGGCACGAAAAATAACATTTGTGCTATAGATACGCACTTTGATGAGATCGTGTTGTATGTTCCCACCAGTCCTGAGATCTCTCTCGCTGCGCATTCGTCCATCTGTGCAAGAACCCTTTAAACATGCGCGATGTTTCAGATCTATGTCGAGTGTAAACACATGAATCGGATATGGGTCACAATTTAACGAACGTGTAAACGGACGGCTAAAAAAACGGCTATAGGCAACAAATCATCACGACCTGCAGTGTAAACGAGGCCACGGCATCAGCATCAGCAAAATAAACGCAAGAAAACAGACGCCGAACAATGAAAAGAAATAGACCCATAAGGCAGCTCAGTGAAGCGCTTACATTTTTATATACAGAATAATTGTGCTTCAAAAAAAAAATGTACCTACACCTTATTCTTGTTTAAAATCATTTACACAATATATATGAATGTATATGGAGCGTGATAAAAAGGTGACCTTGAAATTGTGGCGTTAAAGACGACGCGGGCCGAGGAAATATTTGGGGGCACCTACATTTTGTGCTGGTGTACCTAAATAAAAAAGTTAGGTGCACCAGTGCAACCAAGGCAAAAGGTTAGTCTGGAGCCAAACATGTCATTTTACTGACAACTGCGGGATTTGCAAAACGCTTGCTCTTGAAAGATGGGTTGGTACTCAGTTTATTTTCCTCAAGTTGTTGAAGAACAACTTGCTCCTCAGAATCACAACCTGCTAGTATGATTAATATGTGAAATTATGTATTTTCTACCGGGTGTTCAACGCAGTTTTGTGTTTTAAGCTTTCCTGCAGAATTGGACTACTTGTAAACTGCTGCATGTGCTGATATCCCCACCGCAGTTTGCAGGTTTAACTTATAACTAACTCACTGAAATGCATGTATTGAAATATTATGCATTCTACAATTATAAAATTGTACTAAATTATGCATTTTGTGAGAAAGGGCCTTTAAGTTCCTTGTGAAAACAGACTGTTTATGATTAATACTAGTGTTTCTCAAGATAAAAATGTTTATAACTTGTAACAGTGACTGAAAAATAGGCCTATGTATTTTAGGTATGGGATTGACATTCAATGCCGCTCAAACGTTTGGGATCGGTAAGATTTTTAATGTTTTAAAAGAAGTCTCTTCTGCTCACTGAGGCTGCATTTATTTGATTCAAAATACAAAAAACAACAGTAATATTGTGAAATATTTAGACAATTTAGAATAACTGCTGTGAATATAGAGTAAAATATAATTTATTCCTGTGATCAAAGCTGAATTTTCAGCTTCATTGCTCCAGTCTGCAGTGTCACATGATCCTTCAGAAATCATTCTAATATGATTATTTGATGCTCAAAAAAACATTCATTAATATTATCAATGATGAAAACAGTTGTGAACATTCAAAATAACTTTCCATTCACGTTGGTGTATTTTTAATCAAATAAATGCAGCCTTGAGCGGATACGTAAAAACATTAAAAATCTTACTGATCCCAAACTTTAGAACGACAGTGTATGTTGAGTTTTGATATCATAGGGACTTGTTTTGGGCTATTTTGATTGGCCTTTGGGCGTAGTACCCCAGAGTGCAGTCTGGACCATGGGGCGGGGCGTCACGCGTTACACACAACCCCCAATTGAATTGGTTTATGATACAACAATTCTTACTGGCGTAGACGCTTCAAGCCTGAGCATGCGCATTCCTTTATGTACTCGTTTGTGAATGATTTGGCCGTATTAAAGAAATATTAGTGCTAACTCTAACCGTATCTTATCTGTTTACCATGGACATTTTTTAAGGATCTATTGGCTAATCTTTTAATGTATGCCTGCTTAAGACACAGAATAGATTATTATTGTTTAAAAACGAACGTGACGGCACCTCAGTGTAGTAGAGCTGTTTTAAATTAGCTCGTCATTCACTTGGCTTCTTCATATTTCCATCAGGATCGGTGGATCAGCACAAACTCGGGTTTTACCCAAATGATGATAATTCACTGTATTAAATCAGACAAACGCAAGCAGCTGATTTTACATTTTAAAGCTCGACCGTTTTTGTTGTTGATTTTTTTTTCACAAGAGTTGTTGTCAAATGCTTGCATTATTTGGTACAAAGTGCAAATAAAATGTTTGATGGGAAACTCATGTTCACCTGTTAATAAAATATGAGGGTCTATTGGTTCTGTATAGGCCTATGTTATAGTGTTTAAAGGTTCCTATTTTCTATTAGGCCTAAAGTGTCAACCGGTTAACATACGTATATCTGTGACTCTGACATATAAAAATCCAATGATTTATTCATCCACCCCCGTATTGTGTTCATAAACTGCGTGTACGGGATAAAAATAGTTTCTAATACTAACACTCACATATAGCTGCATAACTACATAAAAAATTAAATCACTGCTGTAAATCTGTGCAGTACTTCAAAAATTTATAAAAATACCCAGCAGAGAAGTGATATGAATATTCATTGCTTAAATAGACCTACGCTCTTGAGCACATAAATAATATTTGCTACAGATCGACATAACATCTGTTTTAGTATAAATGTTTATTTTTTTCCCACTTTTCAGCACTGCAGGGTTTTTAATTCCCATTGTTCGCACAAAACCCAATGGCCAGGTCTTGTATTATTTCGTAGTCTATTATTGTCTCATTTGTCACCGTGGTTTTGCTTTAAAATAAAATTAAACATTTATCCGACATCTTACTGAAATACAGTGAATTATCATTTGTATAAAATCCCGAGTTTGTGTTTATTCACCAATCCTAATGGAAAAATGAAGCATAAATGAATGACGTAAAATTACAGAGCCCTGCATGACATGCTAAAAATGGTGTCAACTATCAGCCTATAACATCTCTTTTTTTGCAATGCTAGTAATTTCGTCATGCTCATTGCTCACTAAAAGTGGCACGGACTTATCTGCTGGGTAGATTAATAAATATAATATAGCTAAATATCAAACAGTGTATAATTTATATCAACAAATTTCTTTATATCACCCAGCCCTAAAACTGCTCAATATTAAAGCTTACATGACTTTTTGTAAAGCTGCTTTGAAACGATGTGAATTTAGCCTATATAACGTTATATTGTGGCCACTTGATTCGTGTAAAGTTAATCAAAACATTATCCAATTGATCTTTAATGAAATCGCCATGATTATCACTTATTATAAAACGGATAGTTCCAATCCTTGATTCTGATTGGTCAATAGCCGTGTTCCGTTTAATTCACAATAAAACACGACCATGACCGCTTCACCCAATGGTTCTATGTATCACTACACAACACCCCTAGCAACCACCCTTAGCAACTTAAACATAAGTTTGATATCATTGATATTGTTCATAGAAGCTAGATTACAGTATTGTGAGAGATCGAGTAAGCGATTTTTTATGCATTTTCCTTCAGGTCAGTCCTATATTCATGATAAAAAATCCGTTTGAATGTTCGCTGCTACATCTTTTAACAGTCAAGGGGTTTTCCGTGCCCTACTTATTTTTCAGTTGCGTCTTTTCTCCGTGTTCACAAGTTTGAGTCCTTTCAATATAAAAGTCTTCTCTACTGACTGACTCGCTCATAAAGACACGTAATGGCGAAATAAAGTATGTAACTTCTGTTACTGTTTAGTTAGGGACTATTTTTTCCAGCGGAAGGAAGGCTTTTAGTGATTTACTTCATGAAAGTTTATGAAAAATAAATAGTACGGCCAAACAGCATAGTAGATCATTCATAAACTCACATAAAGGAATGTGCAAGCGTCTACGCCAATAAGATTGCTGTATTATAAACCAATGAAATTGGGTGTGGGCGGGGCAACACACTCCGGGGTTACTCCTCTGGGCTGGTTTTGTTACACAGACCTGGCAACCCTTGTCCTGTTGTGTGTTTTGGGCAATATTCCATTATGATTTCATGTTTTTTTTTTTTTATAACATGCCACCAACAGAAGGCAAAAAATAACCAGTAGAGACCCAGGGACAAATACAGTTTCCATCCAGACCAAAACCATTACAAATTATATAAGGATTTCTATTGTTTTGTTTTTTTCAGCAAGGTAACAATCTTATTTTATCAAAATGGTGCGCGTGGGGCTTTCCACATAGACAGTAAAAGGGCTTTCCCAGGCACGTCGCCGCTCATGAACGGTCAATTATTATTATTATTTGTTTTCCGCCAAATCCTATCGTGTGCCTTCAGAAATAGATTATACTGAGTCACATAATTTCTCGATCATGTCATTCTTGTATTATTGCCGTCAGACCTGGCACATTACTTGCATACAAAACTAGTCATGCAAGCCATGCATCTTCCCTCTAAAGTCGCATGTCAATCTATGCCATCTAACGTTAACTGTTATTTCACAGCCACCAAAACTAGCAGTGAAGCTTTGTTACCGAACGCAGTAAATAATGAAGAATCAAACCTCTTTGTTCATCTGTTTGCTCAATTTTCCCTTGCCATGGCTCTGGAATCGTCATTTCTTCACTCTCCTCTTTTATAAAGTCCATATTTACAATTGTATGTGACGAGGACATAATTTGATACAGACTGAGTTATTTGGGCCTGTTCAAACGCGGGTCTTCGCGTTCAGAGTAACAGTAATATATGAGGTATTTTTATCCGATTCGCATAACTCCTACTATTCACTATGCACGCGTCCTTATGACAATATACAAAGTCAGGCGTTGTATATTTTTACTTAAAACCTGCCGCTGTCCACTATAAAGTGTGTTGTTGTTGAGCGCTACACTCACTGAAGATAACGCTAGCGGAACAGGAAGGTAACGCTGTGTTTGTTGCTTTATCGCTTCCTAGTGGACTGGAGACTGGCTGGAGTGCGAAGAAATGAAGGCGCGGTGACGCAGGGATGACGTAGGCCAAGCCGAAAGTTAGTAGCGCCATGTTTTTTTTAATGTATATATTATATACATACAGTATTATATATATATATATATATATATATATATATATATATATATATATATATATATATATATATATATATACAGGGTTCCCACGGGTCCTTGAAATCCATGAAAGTTTGTGAATCTGAAAAAAAGATATCAAGGCCCTGGAAAGTTTTTGAAAATAAACATACACAGGTCCTTGAAAGTGCTTGAATTTTTGTTTTGTGCAAGAAGTTTTTTTGTAAAACATTCCATATTATTTCGTCTGGTCGCTAATGTGTTATTTCGCCAACACTTTGTGGCCTATGCGCACTAGCTTGCTTGATTTACATTAGTTATGGGCATTTACGCGTTACGTTAAGTGTTTCCCGCGTGAGTTTGTGTTGTACGTTGCCATGACGTTCACGTGCGCAAAACTGTAACTAGTATCTTACAAGGTAACACGATGTAACCTTGATCTCTCTTGAAATGTGTCCCCTCATTAAGATCCTACACATCCTTGAATTTGAGGTTATTGGACCTGGAAAGTCCTTGAATTTGAAGTTAGCCAAGGCGTGGGAACACTGTATATATATATATATATGAGAGTACGTTTTTTAATATAATCGCCACGGTCGGAGGTACTAAGGCTTCCCACATACTCCATCGTCAAATCTTTGATTTACAGTAAAGTAACGTTATATGTGTGCTGTCATGATATGTTGCAGGTCGTAAAGTAACGTAAACAAGGTTAACTTACATAAAAGCAAATTCGGGCTCGATAGAGGCTATTACATGACTAACTTAGTCTAACATGATAATTCATAGATGCATCACAGTGTGTCCGGATTTTGATTCGTAAACAGTTGGACGTTTTACATAATGTTATATTAATATGAAACACAAACAAACAGATCCAACTCTGAAATTGCAGTTTATTATTAAGTCAACAAGAAATTACAAACAATGCGAAATCTACGTTAATTACAATGTTGTTTTACAGAACTCGTTTATATATATATATAAACGTCAAAAAACACTATATATTATATAATAATATATAATAATACAGATGAAAATATAAAAACATCTGCAGGAGGATATTAAGGAGTGTCAACAGAAATGTTCACATATAACAGACAAGATAAACAAATACACAAAAAGGGTAAACACTAGCAAAATAAACAAACAGCCTACTTTAAGAAAATGAATGGGAAAAAACGATAATGTTGCAGCATTTATGTGATTTAATCTAAAAAAAGCTAATAGTAATAAATTAATAAGAAAACATAAACATTAATAAGCAGAGAGACGCAAACTAAGCCTCATCAACAGAATCATTACAGAAATGCTCATTTTGTTTCAAGAATCTGTCACGTTTTATTTATTTAAATAAAAATATTTGAGAATCTACCTCAATTTTAAAAAAATGTGAGAGAAGTGAGCCCGAAAATGCTATTGATTTTTAGATTTTAAAAAATTATAGGTTTAAAAAAATACCAAAGAAAATAATAAATGAGGTTATATTCCTTAGACTTGTTGTAAGCGTTAGTATAATAACAAACAATATCTTATAAATTAAAACATTGGGCAAATCAGCCCTTTAGTGACCTAGAGTTAAATATTGATGTAAAAATATATATATATATATTTTTTTGAACATGTTTGTTAATTAGTTGTATTCTTTTAATTATTTTTGTTATATATTTATTTAGATTTTTAAATTACTTGATGGACATTTTTTTCAAGGCATGTAAATGCTTTAAAAAATAACGAATGGGGTTTTACTGATGCATTTTATTTTGTAGAATAAAATGAGAAAATATCTTGAGCTTGTGTTCACCTACAAATCGACCTCAGGATTATGGAAGCAGAAAGTCTAAATGCAAACTCGTTTCTGGGCTTCAGGACTCTTGTGGATTCCTGTGGCACTCTTACCTTTAGACTATAAATTACACTCACACAAAAAATACATATGTACTTTTTAAATTTATATTGTCTAATACAGGATCTCTACATGTAACCCCTCTTGTTTTTACCCAATAGATTTCTAGTGGTACAATTTGAATGTTAATAATACATTGTTTGTTACATACATTGGATTGCTTATGTCAAGTAATGTTAACTTCATAAGTCATATCATGATCAAAATGTGAGATATTAACATTTTATAGAATATGATACAATAGTGTGCTTATTTACTCATTTGACAATGTTGAAGTATGGAAATTAGGGGTGGAAATGGCAGATAATTAATAATAATACAAAAAAATCAATAAATAATAAGGAATAAAAATATTAATAATGATTATTTTTATTTAGCAATAATATCATTTGTATATTAGCATTTCAGCCATTCTTAAAAAGTTAACATTCTACACAACTACAGATGCAGACGATCCCACTACAGAAGATACAAATAATTTTAAATGTCCCCATTTTAAGTGACAGGGCTGAGCAAATGTGGGCAGGCGCGCTGGAAGCTGTTTCATGCGAGCGGGGCTGAGTGCTGGATCGGAAAATATGTGATGACATTATGTTGTGGCTGACGACAAGACATAACATTTCTCTGTACTGTATACGTGTTGAAGCCATTAAAAAAACATATTTAGTTTCATATTTATGTTTAAATATTATAGGCTAATGTTATTTTTAATTTTATCAATGTTGATTATGAAAGTGATTATGCAGCATGAGAAAGATATGACATCTGAGATATGTCTGGAGACATGGAGTGGGCAAGACATGATTTTGAGCACTTCATTGAGTTTAGTTTTGTAGAAAGACTGTTTTTAAAAGATTTTTGTTTTGTATAAATTACTTAATAATTTTGATCAATGTTTTATCAACCAATTGCCTGTATTTAATAAATAAGAAGCAAACATATAGCAGACAATGTAATAAGCGGCCGGCACAATCTCTTGCATTGCACGTGAACTGGAGGGTGCCGAAACTCAGATTGTGCCTTACAGATTTGAGAAATATAGGCCATCTATTATAGAAAGCTTGAAATATCTACTTTTAAACGAAACTATTCAAAACGAAAAGAAATAGGCTACTCTCTGAGTATGTAATCCCAACACGATGTCATAAAAGTGCGTGGTTGTCTATACCACAAATTAAATTTCTTGTACCATTTATATGCCAAAAATGTTTTTTTTTTGAGTGCATATGCTACGCACTGTAAACCCCTTGGGTAAGATTAGGGTGTGAAGTGCGTGCATATTACACGCCATAAAGTGCGTATGCACGCGAAAACTGCGTATCAAATACACGCAAAAACTATTTTTAGCGTAGAAATGGCACGAGAAATTAAATTCGTGGTATGGATACGCAGTTTCATGAGACCGGGCTGGTAATCCATATGAAATGTGCATTTCTCTCTGGCGTTCATGGCGAGTCCGCATCGTCAACTTCATCTTTGCAGCGACACAGAAAACACCAGTTTATTAATAAACAATTAAATGTCTCCTTGCTATTTTTTACACATTCATAATCATTACTTTTGCCGGTTCTTTGTGGCAAGCTTTATGCGTGCGGTCGTGCGCTTGAGTACGGCTATAATACGTACACGCTCATTATCCTGTATATAGGCCTAGCCTATTTCAGTAATTAAATTAATATAAAGGGGCGATTTGTACGGTGGCCGAGAGAGCTCAACGTGCTGCAACCTAAAGAAAACGCATGCAAATAGCAAAAACGCATGCAAATAGAAAAAAAAAACACATGCAAATTAAGAAAACATCTTCATCAGTTTCACAACACAACCAAATACAGAAACGCGCAGCAAAAGTTCACAACACAACCAAATATAGAAACGCGCTGCAAATAACACAGACCACAACGGAAATGTTTCCGGGGGAACCAAACAAGTGACGAACCCGGCTAGGACCTTCTTATTGCTCGTGAGCATCCCAATGCCATACTCCCTTCGAAGTGGGACTTTGGAGTGCGCATGGCACTAGTGTGCCATTTATGTAGCCGTTTGTAACGCACTTGATGAAGGGAGCAACGAAAGACAACGTCATTTCCAACGTAATTATTTTCACCTGGGAGGTTCCCATGACAAAGCAGCATGTTGTCCATCAGCTGAATAGTTATTCTGAGGACAGAAATATAATGCTGTTAACATAACGGTTGCATATGCATATATATATATATATATATATATATATATATATATATATATATTTTTTTTTTTTTTTTTTTTTTTTTTTTACTTTACAAAAAAACTGTTAAAATATGCCTAAAATATATCTGTGTGTCAGTGTCTCAACTTTAAAACTTTGGACCCTACATTACCTAACATTTCCCATGAAACTTTTCTTTAATGAAAATTTAAACATAACATGAAACAATTTGTATAGTGTAACAATGTAACTTTAGAGATTGATATCTTGCCTTCATGTTCTTCTTCTCTGTCTTTTTTATTTCTTTTAGTTTTCAGCTCATTGTTCTTTTCTAATTTATATTCTGATGATATTGAACATATTGTTAATACATTTTGTATATTGTATACGTTTTTTTGTCATAAAAAACTGTAATCTCTGTATGTTTTGCGGGGGAAAAAAGTTAAAATAAATAAAGTAGAATTTTGAGCTATAAGCAAAAAGTATAGAAGAACTATAAAAAAGTATAATATATTATAAATATATTATAAATATGATATTATAATATTATTTATACAATATATTACAATATTATTTTAATATTATAGTTTATTTATTAAAAAAAATCACCAGTTCTTGTCAATATACGTTCTTTGCTGTAAATCGCGTCCCAGCCGGGTTCGTCACTTGTTTGGTTCCCCCGGAAACATTTCCGTTGTGGTCTGTGTTATTTGCAGCGCGTTTCTGTATTTGGTTGTGTTGTAAGCTTTTGCAGCGCGTTTCTGTATTTGGTAGTGTTGTGAGTATTTGGAGCACACGTGTGTTGTGAAACTGATGAAGATGTTTTCTTAATTTGCGGGTGTTTTTTTTCTATTTGCACGCGGTTTTTTTCTATTTGCATGCGTCTTCTTTAGGTTGCAGCATATTGAGCTCTCTCGGCCACCGTAGATTTGTCCACTAATGGCTTAAATGAACAACTACTTGTCGACTAGAAAAAAATTTTAGCAGCCCTTATTCCACATATTTTCGAACCAGTAGGCCATTCTGGGTTGAGCGAGCGACCCATATATTTTAATCCCATATCAAACACAATATGTTATGTCTATTTTTTTTTTTTTAAGTACAATATTATGTTAGTCCACAGCCCCCCACTAGGGGGTGCTGATGCTATGACGCCTTCCCGCGCTACTGCCAGTACAGTGACGTGAGGTGCGAATGTTAGAATAGTTACGAAAATAGAGAGAAAATATAAATCGGGTGCATTAAAAGAACGAGATAGTAAGAAAAGTGTGGCTCCTCTCACATCGTACTTCTCATCATCATTATCATCCACCACAACTCAACACTGTCAAAATGATAATAATACCGTTAACGTTACTCAGTCATTGATAGTTAGTGTTACTGCTAGTGCTAGCCCTACTAGCCTGACACCGGCTAACGGTGAGGCTAACAGCGGTCAAGCCCAGCAAAGCCCGGAGGCGGAGGATTGTCACCGGCAATCTGAAGTGGAGGATACCTCGTCGGTCACAGATGCCTCTGGCCCCAGCAGCAGCGCCAGCATGGGTCCCTCAGAGGCGCACCGCCTAGCCAATGTCCTGTCTGAAGAGGAATAGGAATATCCCAATGACCCGTACCTTTTTCGTCACCGGCCTCTCACCACTGAATTGATCCGTGCGGTGATTGGACATGGTCCTTGCCAGCCTGGTTTGAGGGACGGCTACAAAGAGTTCCCACATGACCAGGATAAGCGACGCTTCAATCCTGCTTGGTATATGCGCCAGATGGGAGGCTCAGGTAACCCAGTGGAGCGTCAGTGGAGCGTCAGTGGTTGGTGTACTCACTCAGGGCAAACCGACTGTTCTGTTTTTGTTGCTGGCTTTTTGGTAAAAAGTCCAATGACAGTGCTGGGAAAGCCTAGGCTGACCCATGTATGGGGTTTTCTTCATTTAAAAAAGGGACAGAGAGGGTTGAGACGCATGAAAGGTCCGGCGCTCACCGGAAGGCAAAGAAGTCTTGTCTTATCTAATGACAAAGTTTAATTTAAGTCAGGACAGCACTGCCATTGCTGAGCTTCTGAAAGCCGAGAGAGAGCAGGTAGAGAAAAACAGAAGATTCTACACAGGCTGTTGGACACCACGCTCTTTTTAGCCAGACAGGGGCTGGCTTTTCGTGGCCACAGAGAACATGCTGGGCTGGGAGCCCCTGACTCTAACAAGGGGAATTTCTTAGAGCTCCTGCTGGCTCACTACGACTCCATCCTCGAGCAGCACATGAATAACCCGGTCAGCAGAGTGACATACCTCAGTCACCAGACCCAAAACGAGCTCATTGCAGCTCTTTCCAAAGAGACACTGAGCACAATAATCAATAAGATTATTGATTAAAGTCAGAAAAGTTTTTCTCAGTTATCGTAGATTCCACCATAGACATAACGAGAATGGATCAGTTTTCTCTTTCACTCAGATATGTCACCAAAACAGGCAGCAGCACTGAGCGCTTTATTAAATTTGAGGAGTTACCTGATGTAGGGCTGGATGATTAATCGAAAAGTAATCGAAACCGAAATTCAGAGCCTATAACCGACGTAATTTTACCATGCCGGTTATTTTGTTTTTTTAATACTAGTAATATTTCCGCCCACTGTGTGTTAATGTACTTTCCCCTTAAAACATATTACCGCGTAGTCACGTGACTCCGCCCCGTCCAGTCTGCGACATTAGCAACATGAAGGAGAACTCAAACACAGAGTCAACTCAGCAACAGGAGCCGCTTGTATCAAAGAAACACGGAGTGTCCGTCGTTTGGACACATTTTGGCTTCAATAAAGACGACACCCCAAGCGTGTCAGAGGTTACGGGCTCTAATCCGCATTCCGCACTCGTATAGTTTTTTTTTTTTAACTCATCAAAGCCGAATATGAAATGGCACGAGAAATTAAATTCGTGGTATGGATACGCAGTTTCATGAGACCTGGCTGGTAATCCATATGAAATGTGCATTTCTCTCTGGTGTTCATGGCGAGTCCGCATCGTCAACTTCATCTTTGCAGCGACACAGAAAACACCAGTTTATTAATAAACAATTAAAATTCTCCTTGCTATTTTTGACACATTTATAATCATTAGTTTTGCCGGTTCTTTGTGGCAAGCTTTATGCGTGCGGTCGTGCGCCTGAGTACGGCTATATTACGTAAACGCTCATTATCCTGTATATAGCCTATTTACGTATAGGCCTAATTAAATTATTATAAAGGAGTGATTTGTCCACTAATGACTTAAATTAACAACTAGTCGACTAGAAAAAAACTTTAGTCGGAGACAGCCCTTATTCCACATATTTGTATACCTGCAGACCATTCTGGGTTGAGCGAGCGACCCTGAGCGAAATGAGCAAGCGGAGCGTAATATTCACAAATATGATTACGCTCTCCGCTCACGAGCTCTGATCGGAACAAAGCATGACAAATTCAAACTTTATTTTATTTTCTCTGTAGCTTGAACACTCAGTACGTTAAGCATAAGAGCGTTAGTTATCGCTGTCCATTGATGCCCATTTTATTCCACGTTTTTATGTAGCCTACAATATTATGTTAGTCCACAGCCCCCCCCCAGCAGGGGGTGCTGATGCTATGACGAGGGGGGCAGCACCCCCTTTCCCGCGCCACTGAATGTGGGTGCAATACAGCCCTCTGTTTCAACGGTAATCCTTTAACAGTACATGTGAATTGATCATGGAAGAACAATGCTCTTGATTGCCACAGTAAGAAATCATTGATATGCAAATTGAGGACTTTCGTGACAATTCAGGGACAGGACGGTCCTGTCTAAAGAAGCAGAATAGCACCTCTAATACGTGTCACATGCTTCACAATGTCCCGTTAACTCCTGTGTTAATTTTGTCACGTTTGGTCTCATCTGGCAGTTTAAAAACAAAATATAGAATTTTTGTGATTTCTACTGAGATGTCCAAGAGATGTTCTCATACAATTTTAGAACTATGGCTTAAGATGCATTGAGTGAGGAGATTATGGTAATATGCTTCTCCTCTCAATCACTATCCATTTGCCTAAAGGTTTCATGGTCCTTTGTTGTTTTTTCAGTTGGTTTTATTGTTTGCATTCCATTTTTACAAACTTTCCTGGCATATTTTGCTTAGGGTGTAATATGAAAAAGGAAACAGTTGCGTAACGTAACCTACTAGGGGAAAAGGCTGTTTCTCCTGAACACCAGTGCGTTTACTGTCAAGGCTTTGCTATTATCACTAGTAAGTTAGCAGTATAAGGGAATGTCTCCATCTAAAGGTTTTCAGAATCACAAGACGACATTGTGAAGCAAGTAATTTTCAATTGCCTTTGCTTTGGTACAATAACACTTTTTGAATTTGTGCCGCTCAGAAGAGAGTCAAGAGAGTGATAAGATTTACTTTATTCAAGAACCATTTTATGGTTTCTTACAGCTTTTCCACCAATCGAACTGTTCTGTCTGTGTGTCCACCAAAGTGTTTTTATCCAGCTGGAAATGCTGTGGGAGCTTGAGAGCGTTTTGGCATCGCAGAGTTTTTCCAGTTGAATCGCTTTGCTTGCTATGATACAGAATATCCGCAGATGTGTTACTGGTATCTGATCTCATGTCCCGCCCCTCCTTCACTGTGCTTGGACGACTGACAGTGATGAGCGCTCCCATTTAAAACAATTGGAAAAATACACTAATTGCGGGGGGAAAAATGCTTTGGTGGACACATGGCTTAAACGTTTCCAGAGAGCTGTTCCATAAAACAAGATTAGAACACAAGTCAGGCTTATTTTGGTTAGTCAGACTTATTGTCTGTGGATTCTGTTTCATAAAGCAAACTTAAAATAATTCAAACTCAGTTACTCTGGCAACTTATGCTTGAAAACTAACATGGTCCAGAGCAGGCTAACTGTCAGGCTAAGCCTGAGTTGTTACACTGATTGACAGGAACACAATGATATTACCACTGACTGTCACGGGTGGCTGCAGGAAGACAGAAGAAGATGAAGGTATCTTTTCCAACACAAAGGTTTAATGGGAGTAATATACAGGACAGCAGAACAGGCAGCAACACACACTAAATACAATGGAGATCGGACAAAGACTGACTGAACAGACGGATCTTAAATGCAAACACAGATGACACTGATTGACTAAACACAGGTGATACAGCTGAACTGATAATGACAGTGAAGATGACACATGACATGTGAATATAACCAGACAAGTCCAAATGAAAACAAACTAACCCAAACACCCCTGTGACAGAACGCCCCTATATAACGAGAGAGATGAAGGCGGGGGTTTAGGAGGAGGAAGAGGAGTGGGCGAAGGGCTGGAGAAGAAGGGCTGGTTGAGAGGTGATTGGTTCTAGAGTTCCCAGGAAGGTCAATCTATCACAACATCTGCTAATATCCTTCTATTGTTGTTCCATAGAGAGTGTCCTGACCTACAACACCCTGGTGTGGTACAGCAGCAGCTCTGCAGCTGATAAAAAGGCCCTGCAGAGGGGAATCAAAGCTGCCTAGAAAATAACCAACACACACCTACCTGCTTTGGAAGACATCTTCACCTCCCGCTACCTTCAGAAAACAACAAATATACTAAAAGACTCTTCCCCCCATCTCTTTGACCTTCTGCCCTCAGGCATACGATACAGAACACTTAAAACACGCACCACTAGATTGTTGAACAGTTTGTACCCAAAGGCCATCACTACACTGAACACTACCATGACATCAACCAGCTAACTGGGATTGTGCAATAAATTGTATCTATTTATGTTTTCAGAATATGTTGGCCGTGTACCTGCTGATAGTGTGAGTGTTGGATGTGTGGGTGGAAGTGAAATGTTATTGAAATAGTTTTATAGTTTTATTTTTTTCCTTATTTATTGCTTGAGATCCATCCTCACTTGGTGCAAAAGGGAATTTCGTTGAACTCTCTTACAATGACAATGAAAGGAATCTGAATCTGACTTATGATCCCTGGTGGAGCCTATGGAGGGAGGAGCCATGGAGGCTGAAGGGCAGGAGGTTTTAGGGTCATGACAGACAGAGGCGGAACCGATGGGGGAGGATGACAGGGTGAGAAGGAAGCTCGCCGGGCAATGGTGGAGCAGAGGGACACGTGGAAGCAGCTGGCTCGGGCGACTGAGGTGTAGACGGGTCACAGAACGGCGCGGTGGAGACAGAGGGACTGAGGAAGGAGGAGCAGAAGGGAATGAGGAGTCCAATGGAGCCGGCGGGACGAAGGGACGGGGCGTAGCCAGAGGAGTGCAGTCCAGAGGTGAGGGTAGGGTTGCGTTCCAGTGTCACAAGAAAGCTAGAGAAGGCAAAAGCAGGTAAACGATGTTTATTTGAATAAACAGAGTAGGTCAGGTTCACACAACACCACACACTGGACGGGAGAGTGACGCAGGAACTTCGACGGGCAGCCAGGTCGATGTTGGTAACAGGTGAGGTGATGATCCGTGAGTTCTGAAGAGAGATGGATGGTAACAGGAAACGAAGACACGACGAGACACATCCAACAGGAACGAAGATCACGGGAAGACGCCAAACGGAACAGGAACACAATCAGGAACATACCACAACGATCTGACAAAGACAAGATAAAACAGTGAGCATATAAAGGCACCGCTGATCTGATGCAGCTGACGATGCTTATCAGCGGTAGTGATTGTGACCACGCCCACACACACACGCACAATAACAAAGACACGAGACAAGAAGGGCACAGTGAATTCACGAACCGTGACATGCAGTCCACTTTTAGACACGCACTTGCGAACTTCACTAAGCACTTCCCCTCGGGGGAATCCTTGCCGCCATTTTTATACATAAATATTGTAATACTTAGTTTATAATCAGAATATAGTCACTTAATAGTCAGACCTAGCATTTAGTTATTCAAATGTAAGACGACATAAAAAAGACGTGTTCCTCAGCGCTGGCAGCGCTGCACTGACTGACAGTTATTGTTTTTAATGAGACCTTTATGAATACTTGATATTCTTTTTTTTTTAAACCTACTGATTTCATCATATTTATTGGTATATATTTATAGTTTTTGGTTATCACATTAAAAATAACATTTGAAGTGCTGAAAAAATGTTGCGTGTGCGTGTCCAATTACAAGCAACGCATTTCTTATTCCAATGTTCATATTAGCTTCAAGTCTTTATTGCAATCAATAAAACTACTTTATTGGGAAATTAGGTAAGTGTGAAAACGGCATTAAAATATAAATACAGCATTAAAAAGTCAACCATTGATGGTTTTGTGTGGATGTACAGTGACTACAGAATGTTCACCGGAATTGCCCAAGCTGACTTTTCGAAAACCAGGAAGGAACCGTGCATATAGTCCATTAGGAATTCAGAAAATTTAGAAATTAAGTCATATAAAAATGAAAAGATTGAGACAATTATTCATCAGATATTCAAAAGATATCAAAACATATGGGTTTGATAAAATACTAGAGCCGCTTGTCCAGGATATCTCAACACTGGAAACCAATGGAATTCAGATTCCTTTATTTGATCATACAGTTTATGGAACCATCGTCCAAGTTAGTGGTGACAAGCTTGGTGTCCATTCTTTATTTGGTTGTGTAGAATCATTCAGTGCTAGGTACTTTTGCCTTCTAGAGAAAGAAGACTTTCAGACAGAGGTCAGTGCGAACTAAAGAACTTCACGCTGAACACTGTCAGAGTATGCGGAGCAATCCCAGTCTACCTTATGTAATGGGTGTAAAAAAAGTCTTGCCTTTTAAATTCATTGCAATATTTCCACACCAGTGCAAATTTTTCGGTTGATATCATGCATGATATATTAGAGGGTGTTGCACAATATGCTATGAAATTACTCATTCAGAGAGAAGGTGGAAGAAAGATAAACTCAGAGTGTCATATGATATCCTACAGTAATATCTATCTGACTATCAGAGAACTGTAAAATTGGCAAAATCTGATTTTATTTCTAAACTGGTCGCAAACAACCGTCACAGGCCACAGGTTCTTTTTAACATGTTTAACATCATTGCAAATCCCCGCAACTCTGTTCCTATTACACCTGTATTGAACCTCTGTAACTCTTTCCTAAAACTCTTTGTTGAGAAGATTTTTGCTCTTTGATCTTCTGTAACCACATCCTGCGACCATGATCCCTCTGTTCCTCCTACATGCCTTGCGGTACTAGATCAGTTTGAGCCCATATCAATCTCCTCCCTATCTGAGGTGGTCCATCATCTGCGGCCCACAAATTGTCCCTTAGTCAGCATTCCCTCTCGTTTGATTAGAGAAGTCTTTGATACCATTGGACCATGTATTTAATCATTGATAAGTACTTGGGTAACACTTTATTTTGATGGTCCCTTTTGAACATTCTGGTGACTATAAGTAACTTTGCAACTACATGTCAACTAACTCTCATTAGAGTATTAGTGTACTGTCTGCTTAAAATCTGATAACTCTTTAATGTGATGGTCTTCCAACAGACAGTCTACTGACTATAAGTAACTATGCAACTACATGTCAACTTATTCTAACCCTAACCCTACCAGTCTACTAATACTCTAACACTCTAATGAGAGTTAGTTGACATGTAGTTGCAAAGTTACTTATAGTCAACAGAATGTGTTAAAGGGACCATCCAAATGAAGTGAAACCAATACTTGTCTTGTTTCTGGTCATGTTCTGTCCGCCTTTAAACATGCTGTTGTACAAACCCTGCTAAAAATGGAAAATCTCAACCCCTCTGTTCTCTCCAACTTCAGGCCCATCTCTAAACTGTCTTTCTTATCTAAAGTCTTGGAGAAAGACGTTTTTATGCAGCTGCAAACTTTTTTAATTAAAAACAATGTTTATGAAAAGTTCCAGTCCGGCTTTAAATCCCGTCACAGCACTGAAACTGCACTTTTAAGAGTCTTTAATGATTTAATTTTAACTGTTAACTCAGGAGTCTCTGCCATCCTTGTGCTCTTAGACCTCACTGCTGCCTTTGACACTGTGGACCCCTCAATCCTGTTGTCACAGTTGGAAAATTGTGTGGGAATCAAAGGTACTGCACTAAGGTGGTTTCAATCCTATCTAACCGATAGGAGCTTCTCTGTCCACCTCGGTGATTATTCCTCTGAAACGGCCCCATTTACCTGCGGTGTCCCTCGAGGTTCTGTCTAAGGCCCCATCTTATTTTCTTTGTATATGCTGCCCCTGGCCTCCATCTTTGAGAGGTACAATGTCTCTTTCCACTGTTTTGCAGACGATATTCAAATTTATTTGCCCCTGAACATTAAAAAAAGGGCCCACTACAGCCCCTGTTTGATTGTATGAAGGACATTAAAATGTGGATGAATCTAAATTTCCTCAACTTGAATGGAGACAAGACAGAGATCAGTTTTTGGACACCCTGAACTGCTTGATTTAGATTCTCTCGGCCCTTTAACTTCAAACAGCCGCTCAACTGTGAGGAGTCTTGGTGTTGTGTTGGATGGTGTATTTAAACTTGATAAACAGATATCCGCCACTGTTAGATCGTGTTTTTTTCCAGTTGAAAACTATAGCCAAGGTAAAGGCTTATCTCCATCCTAAAGATTTGGAGAGGGTGATAAATGCCTTTATAACTTCCCGGCTTGACTATTGTAACTCCTTATATGTGGGTTTAGACAAGTCATCGATTCAGCGTCTGCAGTTAGTCCAAAATGCCGCTGCCCGCCTCCTGACAGGAAAGAGGAAGAGGGACCACATCACACCTGTGTTGCGCCACCTCCACTGGCTCCCTGTTCATTACAGGATTGATAGTTGACTGTATAGGCTGTTTAAAAATTACAGGGTACATATTTATACATTTATACAGTGATCTTTTTAACAAAAGTGCTTTAAACTTTTGCTTAAATATTCAGGAAAGATACTCTTGTTTCATGTAGTGGTGTTTGTTACCCTCTTGTTCAATGTAGGTACAAGTACATTAAAAATACATACACATAATATAAAATCACTGACTTAGTATTTTTTAATTCTCCTGGTTGTCACCCCTTTATGCCTCAAACTTAAAGCTGCAGTCGGCAAGTCTGGCAGATTGAGTGGACTTAGGCACAATTTTGGATGTTTACAACGCTCGTGCCCCTCCCCCACTATAACGAATACCCTCCCACCGAGTTCGTGCTCGTCAGTGGTGTGCACCATGAACCTTCCCAACAAGTGCTAACGTTAGCTATCCATACCAACACATTTGGGCAAACATACTTAGATTACTAACATAACATGAAGAAATAAAGTAACTGGTTGATAAAGCACAATTACCTGTCGAGAAGAAATGTTGAAAGCTCTGCATCCAGCTTGAACCCAATCATGTAAATCTCATGTAAAACATGATTTAATTACATTACATTAAATCATGTAAATCTCTCCACCTTTCAAATGCCGATCCGATATTGATCCTGGTTTTATTACGGGCACGGCCACTTTCTTTCTTTACTGCTTCTTTTCAGCAGGTGCTCTCTTTTCCTGTGTTGTTTTTTACCTCCTAGCTCTTGAGGTTAAATGAGGAATTGGAATCTTTTCCGCCATCACTCTTTGTTACTGCGCGAACTTCAGGCGTGTGCATGTGATTGTAACGTGCGCGAGGGGTGGCGTGTGCACGACCTGTGATTGGCCGTCAGATCTCACATCCCCCTGCTGAACCGGGAGCGGTGGATTTTTGCAAAACAAATAACACGCTCCAGGTGGAGTTAGAAGCTCGGGTTTTTTCTAAAACCACTTTATTTATGTTGTTCTGTCGGATTATAGTGTCGATTTCACTGAATATGATCAAAAAAATGTTGCAGACGGCAGCTTTAACATAGTTCCCTTATACTTACATGTAAGTACTGTATAAGTACACTATAATTGCCAGAAGTCACGGTGTAAATTTGTCTTAATTACGCAGAGCTGTAATGTAAAGCATTACCGAAAACATTAGCCAAAAAAAAACAAAAAAAACACCAGTGCCAAATGGCTTATATTTGGCAAACATTTGATCCAAATGACATGAAATTAGGTCCTGGGAAAATGGCTCCCTTGAATGAAATGGAAGTTGGTGCTGAGATTGCTGAGAAACTTAATGTACCTATGTGGACTAAGGTCCTAAATGTGAAATGGGTCAAGCGCTGTGGAAATACTTATCGGTTAGGGTTAGCGGTTTGTCTTCACGTTCAAAATGACATGCCTGTATTTCATGTAATCCAGAATATTGTTATCAAAGATGAGCAGGTCCTTTTGATTACAACTGTACTAAAAACATTTTGTTTAGCTGAACATGTCCATGCTTACAAAGTGGCACATACCACAAGCAGCTTCTGTGTCCGAGATTAGGGATATTTTGCACCTCAAGTTTTTTTGACATTCTTATGGTTGGGATTCTGATATGTTTATTGTCCCATATTGTTTCATCTACATTATCTTCTCTTACATTTTCACTATCACAATTTTCTATTATTTTAGTATTATTTTTTCATTATTTATTTATTTATTTTAGGATCACAAGTGAATTAAGTGTAAGTGTAATATTGTTTAAACAGGTGCTTGAAAATTTTAATTTTGAGACATGAGTTGTTGATTTTATTTTCAGACTATAAAAGCAAGTTTTTCATTTATATTTCTAGGACTTTTTGAGGGTAAAACATGAATGGTGTAATTCAGAAGAATAACAGTTAGTTATTCTTTATAGTTAACTCATAATTGATGATAAACAACTAGGGGAAGAGTAAATTGTGGCAGAGTAAATTTGAAGTTCCACTGAAAAGAGTTAATTTCTTGTAGCTCTGAACTGAGTAAAATAGCATGAGTTGATTTAAAAAAAACACTAAATAGAGTTAAATATTGTAGGAAAGAGTAACTTTTACTCTTTTCCGAGAGGGACCAAATGTTATCTGTCATTGAGTGAAAGTTTCTTCAATTTGAGTAAATTTTACTCTGACAGATTTACTGTGCGGGAAGCTGCTCCTCTGGAAGCACTCCTCGTTCCTCGCGGTGCAGTTAGAGAATTGAGATTGAGAATTGAGTCCTTCAAGATGGCTGAGCTCGATCGGTTTCCGGGTCATAGGACGGAGGAGCGAGGAGACGAGGAGGGATATTGAGAAGCACCCGGGGACTTCCTGAGGGGGAAATTCTTACCCGTGACTTCATTTAGACCCTGGTTCCTGCGGTCGAAACACATCGAGGACAACCCCAAAGTTCCTAGTTCCTGGGGAAAGTTCCTGCGGTTTAAACGTGGCTTTACGTTCAAAGTGTTCTCACTAGCCTGGCCGTATCCTGCATCCCAGCCTTGGTGTGTGCTCAAGTCATGCTGTGCCTAATGTGCCCGAGGTCTTGATGTCTTTCTTGGTGTTTGATGTTGTTCGCAGCTGATTCTATACAATTCATTTCAATTATACAGCCCACACCCTAACCTTACCCAATAAAATTAGCTACAGGGCGGGATTTGCGCTCAACTAGTTTAGGGGAAAAAACTCATGCCAGCGGTGACTAATGTCTCTGATTGGTCATTGCAACAGATACGGTGTGATATATGTACTAATATTCAAAGCTGCAAAAAACAACGCATAAAAATAAATATTTTATGTAACTTGAGCAGAACAAAATGTAATGCTGCAATCAACACTTTTCATTCACTCTTTTTGACAGTAGTCAATTTTGTTTAATTGAGGGCCAACTAAATTAATGAATTAAAATTTGTGCCGTTGTATCCTGAATTTGAGGGGCAGGAATAACAGGAACTGAAGACGCACTGGATTTTCTTGGCGGATATTTTAAATCCACTTCTTCAGTGTGTCTCTGGATTAAACATAATCCTGTGTCACAAACTCTGCAGAGTCTGAGGTTGGCTTTATTTCACCTGTAGAGGGCGCAGGTATACTGTAGGATGGGCATCAACTTCAGTTTCTGCGTTGTGTAACCTCAACCGACTGAAATGATACATTTGATCATGCTTTACATTCAGAAGAGCATCTACTCGAGACTAAAGGCCAGTTCACGCTGCACCGACAGATGCCGATCAATGGCAACAGACACTTCTGGTCGGTTGGCCTTGGTGGGCGCTTATTTTTGCCAATTGAGCAGCGTATTGAGATAGGAAGGCAACAAGGTACGAAGCGAATCCACTGATCATGTAATCCTGTTTACTGAGATGTATCTTTCACTGCCTATGATATCCCACAATCCTGTGTGTTCAATTCTCTTACAGTTGAAAAATTGTAGTAATGAAATGTTCGCTTAATTATCACCAAAACCATCTCCATTTTGTTGTAGATCATGTAACCGCTATACCTCGGAAGTAGGGCTGGGCGGTATATCGAGTTTGTACAATATATCAATATATATTTTATAAACAATACAGGATGAGGCAATAGCTAATGTTTATATTGATGTACAGCAGTTTGATGTGAGCGAAAATAGCGGAGGACACAAAATGAGCTTCTGCAGGGAAACGGCGTAATCCAATTGATCCTAAACAAGAAATATAAAGTTTGAAGTTAAAGGGTTAGTTCGCCCATTTAAGACATGAAGTTGTATGCAATCCTTACCAGCACTATAGTGCATACACACTGACCCACTCTGTTGTCACCCCCTGGGCAGAGTTCTGGCCGCTGGAAGTACTCCCGGTTATTTTCCGGGGCCACAAAACTGTGCGTTTTTACGTGAAAAAATGATTTGCGTTTCAAAGCTTGATTAATTTACCACACAAAAAACACGCCGGTCAAAATTCATACCTCAGTTTTAATCGGCGCTATTTTCTATCCATTTCTATCAATCCGCGCTGCTGTCAACGTCAAGTGCGCACGTTCCGATCAGCTGTTGATAGCGCTACTCAATCAAATAGTTTTCTCAGCAAATTGTACAAATATCCCTATATACTGTTTTTATATTAGACATCTTTTCACGTGTTTTATAATGGAGTCTAAACATCAGCTTGTTTAACGTACAGTTTAGACATGGGATCATAAAAAAGTAAATAGAGCTTACCCGTGGTACTGGTACAGCAAAACTCTTTAATTTTCCTTTTCCTCCTTGGTTGGAGATGTAATCGTCTTCGCTGAAGTGAGCACTACACACACGAAAATCCTTTATTCTGGATATTTTAGCTCCCGCAGAGTAGCCGATGGCAACCAGCCAAAGCTGTCTCATAGTTATATTCGAAACAGGAAAACGATGGAAACTGAACTTTGATCCCGGCACATCCTTGTGGTCACAGCCTGGGATTTTACAAGTTCGCACCATTGTTAATAGGCCTATAACACGTTTTACCTCGTTGTCTATCGATTGTGTAAACACTATGAAACAGCTGATCGGAACGTGCGCACTTGACGTTGACAGCAGCGCGGATTGATAGAAATGGATAGAAAATAGCGCCGATTAAAACTGAGGTATGAATTTTGACCGGCGTGTTTTTTGTGTGGTAAATTAATCAAGCTTTGAAACGCAAATCATCGCAATCAAGTGATATGATCTTTATATTGAATATCACTAAATATGCTTTATATTAAAGGGATAGTTAACCCGAAAACGAAATTTCTGTCATTAATTTCTCGACCCGCAATTCAGCTTCAGAACACAAATGAAGATATTTTTAAGGAAATCTGAGAGCTCCCTCCATTGGGAGCAACGCAATTTACACATTCAAGGTCCAAAACGATGGGAAAGACATCATTAAAGTTCTATTTTCATTTTTGGGTGAAGTATCCCTTTAAGGGCTTTAAAAACCCTGGTAAGAAATAGTTAATGTGTAAAGTTTGAAGCAGCTTGCCTCGTCAGACACTCTGACAGATACATGTTTGAGATGTGGTGTTTTCTTCTGACATTTCACAGGTGTATATTATTCTCTGTAAATGTTAGAAGTTTATGCAAATATTACCTTTTTGCTTTCAGGAGTGAACAAGCTTTAAGCAAGCCAAGCGATTCTCCGCTAGCCTTCACAGACAGTAAATGAGCGCCAAACAGGCGGAGCGCATAGAAAAGGAGCGCAATAATTCACACTGAAATCGAATGGGTAATTCGGTGTCAAATCAACCAAATGTCGTAAACTTCCCCGGCTCAAATTTTAGATTGTGTTCATGTTTTTTTTTCAGTAGAAAGACAAAGATAAATAGTGAAGAAAGCCATAATTTTAAATGTCACAGATGTATGAGTAATCCACTATTTTGTAGAGAGGGGTCAAAATGACAAATTTCACCTGAGATTTGGAGGCAAATTAGAGGGGTATAAAAATTATTTTAGAAATATGGCAGAATCCTTATTTTATTTTCACACAGGGATTGGTAGGTCTATTAGTTAAATCTGTTTACTTTAGCAATCTTTGTCTTATTATATGCACTTATATATGCCTGTAACTCCAGAAGTATTAAAGATATCTTAATACCCTTTTAGATTCTGTTTCTTAACAAACTTTCCTTTTGTTTTCTTCATTTTAAAGGCCCTCGATGGTCCAATCCCAGAGTTATGGAGATCTTAATGCGGCTCCATGAGTAAATTGGTCAATTGCACACATTTTCAGTGGTCAAAAACCAAATGTGGGTCACTTTGCATACAGCCGATAACTTTTTCCTTTAAAAGAGGAATATCTGAAGAACAAATAATGTTGAAATTAGAAATGTATCTTTAATTCTTGGGTTACAAGCATCCTAACCTGAGGCAAAAAAAACGTTTTGCCATTTTTGAACTGTCATCGTTGGCATATAATGAGACATGATAAGGATTCATAAGGCCATATTTCTAAAATCTTTTTACACCTCTCTAATTTGGCTCCAAATCTCAGGTGAAAATGATCATTATGCAGCTCCATAAATTCCATAAAATGTGCCATATGTAGGTTACAAATAAGTGTATTTTCATGATAGCAGTACCTGTAAAGAGAATACTTTTTGTGCGCAAAAAACAAAACAAAAATAACGACTTTATTCAACTATTCAGCACAGCGCTTCTGTGTTGTACATCAGAATGTAGGCTCACTATTGGCCGTCAAGTGTGTGATGCGTGTGATGTGTGTGACGTACAACCCAGAAGCGCTGCGCTGTTACACTACGTGAACTCACTCAGAGGCCCAAAGAAGAAAATGAAGAGTTGAATAAAGTTATTTTTGTTTGATTTTTCGCACAAAAAGTATTCTCGTCGCTTGATAAACTTATGGTAGAGCCACTGTAGTCACTTGGACTATTTTAAACATTGTTTTATCTAACTTTCTGGACCGACTTTTTGCATTCCCAAAAGCACGTTATTGGAAACCTACACAAACAGCACATGCAGAGACCGCGTTTGTGTGGAGCAGCGTTTACTGTGAACGGAGCTGAGGTCATTTTAACATGTAATCTGCACGCATGTAAATAATTGAAGCGTCGTGCTTTTCTGTGGTAAAAAAAAAAAACGGCGCATATATTTATTTAACTGAATCGCAGCCTTTGTGAGTCCACAATAGCACTATGCAATATTATGATTGTATATCATTTTATATATCGCGTATCCTCATTAAACAGTGTAATAATGCAGTTCATGGATTCTCGTCCTTGCAAGACGCCACTTCCGGTATTCTACCGGATATCGTTAGGGTTAGGAATCTGGTTGCTGATATTAGGATCGAGGAATCGTTATAGGTCTAGTTCAGTGAATGAATGCAGTGAACTCTATCTGTGCATGTGCTGAGTTTAGCATTTGCATTGTTGACTATTACAGCATTTCACTTGATTTGTAATGAGACGCGTTTGTTTTCCTTCAAAATAAAAGCTCACGGGATTATCTCTTGCATTTAGAAAATAAGGCAAAACTAATTATGAAAGTCATCTTTTTCATTTCATTTATTTTTCAGTGCATTTGTTTTACAATATATGGCTATTACTGTCATGTGAATAATATTATATTATTAGTAGTATTATGTAGTGTAATGTAGACTGACACTAGATCACAACTAAGGTTTGAGTCCCCTTTAAAGTTCAGATATAAGTCAATGCACTGACTGTGTTCAAGCTGCACACTGATTATGGGTTGGAGCTCTTAATATTGTTTTCTCAAAGTGCACCAGATTTATGAATTTAACTTTAAATTGTACAAAATTGTCTTCCTTTGAGACCTAGGTCCATCCATCACAGTTTCACTAAATCCTGTGGGAAACGCTGTTAAATGTTGCAAAATAAATAAATAAAAGGAGACACATTTTGGCCAAATGAAACTGTAAATGGAAACAATTAAAGCAAGTTCAATTAATTTTAACAGGCTTATTCCTGAGGGTGAACTCAGTTTTTCAACTTTGGGCAAGCATTTTTTAAATGCTTCCCTAGATTTCCATATCGGCTGAAAGTCTTCCCACATGAAGGGCAGAGGTACGGCTTCTCTCCAGTGTGCACTCGCTCGTGCACTTTCAAGGCTCCCGAAACTGTGAAACTCTTTTCACAGTGTGAACACTTGTACGGTTTTTCTCCAGTATGGATCCGCTCATGCACTTTCAGTTCACCGGCTCTAATAAAATTGCTCCCACAGTCCAAGCACACGTAGGGTTTCTCACCGATATGCGTTTTCTGATGGTCTTTAAACCCGTTAAGCCACAGAAAACTCTTCCCACAAAAAGAACACACGTAACGCTTTTCTTCTTCATGAATCCTCATGTGTGTCTTTAAGTGTACGGCCAGAAAAAACTTCTTATCACAGCGCTCACAGCTAAATGGTCTTTCTCCAGTGTGAGACAGCAAGTGAGTTTTGAGATTGCCAGCTTCTGAAAATCTCCTGCCACACTCAGAGCACTGGTGTAATTTCTCTCCAGAATGAACCTTCATGTGCCTTTTCAAGCTGTTTTGATGTGTGAAACTCTTCCCACACAACATGCATGCGAAAGGCTTCTCTCCCGTGTGAATTTTGGCATGTTCCTTAAGACCTTCCTTTTGCGTGAAACTCTTTCCGCACTGGGGACAGGTAAAAGGCTTCTCGCCGGAGTGAATTCGCAAGTGCCTCTTAAGGTCTCCTGAATTTGCGAAACACTTTTCGCACTGAGAGCATGTGAACGGCTTCTCTCCCGTGTGAATCCGTATGTGCCTCCTAAGGTCTCGTTTACACGTGAAACTCTTTCCACATTGTGGGCAGGTGAAGCAGTTTTTCAGTTCTGTTCTTTCTGGTGAAAGATCATTTTCAGATTGGGAGCAATTAAAAGATTTTTCTCCAATTATGAAATAATTAGGTTTCTGAACCCGCTTTTCCTCCTCCACTTCATTCTGTTCTTCACTTTCCTCTTTACCTCCCACCAGGTCTAAAATTAAAAAAATGAAATAGTTAAAAATCAATTAAACTGACTGTTAGAGACCAAGTGTTTATTTTAATTGATGTTTGATTTGCGTAAAGTTATTTATGCCATTTTCATGGTAATGACATTAGATATGGTTGAAAAACAAACTTGGTGACCATGACAGCTGTTCTCCTTACTTCATTTGTTAGTCATGAAAGAAGAATGATCACCAACCTCTTTGTTCCTCTCCATCTTCATCTTTTATTCTGCATACTTCTGCATCACTAATGTCTTCACTATCATCTTTAACAACCTCCATCTTTACAAGAGTATACCAAGTGCATATCTTGTCATTCACAAAAAAATCCTCTATTACTAGCACTTCACATAGAGCTGTGCAATACTACATTCACTAATCAACAATAATTTCACGTTACTAGCACATAACAAACTTAAAACCAAATCAAAACTTTCGTACAGTTTTATATATGACCAATGCAGAACCGTTCAAAAGCACAAATCACTTCTTCCGCATGTCTCGAGCCTGAGCGCGTATGACGCACGCGCGAATGACGTCACAACACCACACCGCGAAAGATCAAAATAAAGGTCCGCCAAAATACATACTTGTATGGACTTCTTATACGAGAAAGAAAACTGTATCAAATAACTAAGATTAATTGATAATATATATATATATATATATATATATATATATATATTTCTTTTTTGTTGTTGAAAAAATTAGGATAAAATGTTCAAGATCCTCTTACAGACGTACTGTTTGCACTATTGACATTTCTCTTGCAATATTAAATGCATTTACATTTAATAATTTAGCAAATGCTTTTGTGCAAAGCTGCTTACAAATGAGGAGAACAATAGACGCAATAAAACCAATAGGGCAACAATATGCAAGTGTACATACAATATACATACTTTATAAAAAAAATAAAAAAAAATAAAAGTCTGCCCAGTCGGAACAGGAGGAACAAACGTGTTCTAAATGGCTCATAAATTCAGCTCACTGCAGTTTAAAGTCATGAAATCAAAATTGACAAATTCTTATTTGTTATGGAATATTGCAGTGTTTATTATAAGTGAGTTATCCATAGACATTTAAAATTTTTGGTCAAGATCTTCTATTGACAAAAATAAGACTCAAGCACTCTGTAAAGTCTACTCCTTTTGAATGAGTAAGAATCGCTAAAATGTTAATTTTTTTAGTACACGAGTACACGAGACAACAGCAACCAGAAGCTGCACAGCAGGATTTACAAGACCTTTATGATGCATTGGCTGAACTTTACCACTGTCAATTGTTGAAAATCAGCATTTCAGGCATTTCTTGAAAGTAATGGACAACAAATACACACCCATTGCAAGGAAAACAAATGTGAGAAAATGTCACCACCCAGCATGCAACATTTCATCATTCAACCGCCCCGGTTGACTATAGAGGCGATATAGTCCAGCTATGAGTAAACCGCTTCCAGCCAAAATAACCTTGAAATTGGTTACATGTCGTTCTTGGCTAAATAACTTGTGAGATTTATGATATTCCATCATGTAAGCAAAGTCAACAGTGAGTACAAGGCGTTTGGTTTAATTGTGTGGTTTTATTGTGTGTCACTGTGTGTCTGTTCTTGGTTAGACATCTATTACATTTTCAGTGACAGCCCACATTTTGCCTTGTATTAGGCTTGACGTCAGGGCTGTGTTTGGATGGCTATTAGACGTCTTTTAAAAGCAAAATTTCTTGCTGGGTATTAGTATGCTGGTCCCCACTGTACTGGATTTAAACACTCATCTGCTCCAAATATCAGTCAAGAAGTCATTGTCGGCCATTAGCCAAAGACCTTCGCCAATCCCTTTTAAAGAGCTTCTCTGGGGTCTGTGTGAGAACCAGCATGGTTGAGCAAAATAGGAAAGTGGACCAGTTCAACCATAATGTCTATTTCTTGGCAACAATGCTGGACCATCAGTTTGGCCTTAACTGGGTTGATCTAGATGTAATCAACAGCGAGAATCCAGTTTCCTGCCTACGACTTCTAGATCGCTATCGAGCCCACAAGCAGCTGAGCCGGTCAGCTAAGGATGATGCATTTCAGCTCAGATACACTAGTACTGATGCCATTCAAGACACAGCTACAAATACAGCACTTATATTTTGGTCTACAAACAGGGAGAGATTCCCACAGATCCATAGCCTGGGAAAACCCAGACGAACTTCCGGCAAATTTAGATTTGCTCTGCAAGTCAGTCTGGCCAAGAGCCCATTCCCAATCTTTCCAATCGAGGCACCAATCACAAACGTTGAGGTGGCTTCACACGATGATGATCGCTCTGATTGGTTTTAGGTCTATCCAATTGCGCCCAGAGGCATTTGAGCGACGTCCGTTGGTGACGCCCCGCTGGAAATGGGCTGTGAATGAACCTTCCCCAGACCCACTCTCAGGCCCTGTTTACACGAAAAAGTAAAAAAAGGTAAAAATATTTCATCAGATGTGCCTTTCGTTTTACACGATGACGGCGTTTTTGGGGCTTAAAAACGCAAAAAAGTGAAACCACCCTTCAGAGTGGAAATCTTAAAAGCGCTCCACTGTCGCGTTCCCGTCTAAATGGTAAATACGCAAATCTGCTCAAGGTGGCTCTCGTCACGTACGCGTTTACGTCACAGGCTTGCGTCAGTAAAGCAAAATAACAAACAACATGTCGGATTATTTCCATACGTCAGACCTTCAAGTTGCCCTCGCAGCTCTGATAAACGTACAAGAGTCTTTTCAGCAGTTGTACAAAATATTCTCAGATATTGGTGTTGTTGTGTGTCAGTGCTCCACATCGCCACCTAGCCGCCTGGAGGGCATACTACATTGAATTTCACACACTTTTGCGTCACCATATGCACGCAGATCTCCCCCCATAACGCTCGTCTAAACGCAGAATAAAAAGTGATAACTCAAAGCCACTTTTGCGTTTTCTCTTCAGATCGTTTCCGTGTAAACATAACCTGAGTTACAACTGAGAAGGGTCTGGTGTCAACCCGGCTAACAGCTCCACTCTCTGGCAGTCAAAGTGTTGTCTATACCAGCCTCCTCTGCACAGGTAGAGCGTGTCTCTTTAGCAAATATGGCCTCATCACATTGGGCACACTTAAAATGGTCACAGCGCTTGTATTTCCGAAAAGCAATACGGCCCTGGATTAGTGTTTGATTGTGTTCAGTACATTGCATTTTCAGTGTTACAAGATCAAAGCTGTGTTCAGAAATGAGTTTGTAGTCATTCATACACAGATTAAGCGCAGTAATAAAGCATGAAGCTTGTTATGATTGGCTGGTAGATTTCTCTCTCAGCCTGTATAAATGTGGGGGAGAGGCATCAATTAATTGAAATGTCAGCTTGAACTGGAGGACTGAATATAGTGTGATACAATAACAAAACTGGTAAAATTATATTTTCATACACTTGTAATATAATAAAAGTTCTACATATACCTCTATATCTCTTCTTTTCTTTGAAACAACTTTTTTGATAGGAAACTAGTTGAGGTTCTATTGACGAGAAATAAAAATATTAAATGGCAATGGCAAAATAGTGGTATTTTTTGTTACTTTTTTTATTGCCATTGGTTTAATGGGTTGAAAGGTTAAAATATTAATGGGAGGTTACAATTTACAATAGCAATTTCAAATCTTTTTTCAATTTAATGACTTTCGGGACTCGTAGTTTTTGAGACCTTCTCTAAAATGATTGGTCAATTTATTGCTCATCCATGTAGACAGCAATATTACAGGTTGTTAGTCAATATGATAATCTAACAAAATCCCTGTCTGATGTTTTCGCTTTCTGATCACTTCTTGCTGGGAGGCTAATATTGTGTAAATGGAAAGAGTCTTCACCTCCAACATACAGACACCGGATTAAAGATGTGATGTAAAGCTAGTGGGTGAACCACTGAACTCAAACGACAACCGGAGCATGACATCTTATCCCAAATATCAGTCACTTAAAATATCTGCCACAAAACTCACCATAGCAGAAACCCACATAAATCAACACATCAACTACAAAGCCAGTCTTGGTTTGCAAAAGATCAAACTTACAAAAACTTTTTGAAATTAAAAGTTTTTATTAAAGTGACTGTCAAATATTTCAACACGAGCCATTCAGAGCAAGAGTCAGAAGGCAAGCAACATTCATAAACACAAGCCACTGAAGAAAGACAGACCGGGCAAACAAATCCCAAAGAGTGCTCTATCTTCGAGAGACACAGGCAAGATACAGATGACGGAGAAGAATATGACAATAGTAAAGAGTAGGAAACCGCGAGCTTCCGGTTGAGTTTCAGGCTTGAGGTGAGGGCTCCACCTGGTGGTGTAAAGGGGGATTTAAAGGCACATTTATTAAATGGTTCCACTTTACAGTGTTGCTATAAACCAGTACAGGTTATTTAAATATAAAACGACAACATTTAATGCTTCCATCAAGGCAGGAATCAACAGTATTACAATAAAGTTAAAATGAAGATATCAATGTTTTTTTTGTAAAACTGTTCATTTGAAGTAAAATTGTGCTCATTGCATGCTCCTTTCTTTAGCTGGTAATTTTATACATGGCTAGAAACACTAAAACTACATCTTAGTTGCTTGTTTATTAGTCCATTAAGTGACAAATATACATGATTAATGTACCCTACTAGAGCACAAACTGACACATTTCAAGCATGATTGGTTTTTGGAATAAAAACAAATGATACATTTGCTACAGTATTTATTTATCTTTGTTAACGTTATTTAATGAAAATTCAACTGTTCATGTCGGCTCAGGTCCATTAAATAATATTACTTTTGAATTTAGTAATGTATTAGTAAATGTTGAACTTGACAACAACTAAGATTAATAAATGCTTAAGTAGTATGTTTAAGCATTTTTAACATAATTCTATTGTTAGTTCATGTTAAACCAATGTTAAGAAATAGAACCTTATTGTAACGTTTTACCACACACTGATATCAGTATAGTTGATAAATGCTACCACGTGCAAATAATAGTAATAATGTTTTAAATTTCTATACAAATTTAAGGAGAATTTGGCTCACTTTCTCAACTTTGGGCAAGCATTTTTTAAATGTTTTCCTAGACTACCATATCGGCTGAAAGTCTTCCCACATGAAGGGCAGAGGTACGGCTTCTCTCCAGTGTGCACTCGCTCGTGCACTTTCAGGCCTGATGACTGAGTGAAACTCTTTTCACAGTGTGAACACTTGTACGGTTTTTCTCCAGTATGGATCCGCTCATGCACTTTCAGTTCTGCCGCTCTAGCAAAGGTTTTCCCACAGTCCAAGCACACGTAGGGTTTCTCACCGATATGCGTTTTCTGATGGTCTTTAAAACCATGCAGCCACAGAAAACTCTTCCCACAAAAAGAACACACGTAACGCGTTTCATCTTCATGAATCCTCATGTGTGTCTTTAAGTGTACGGCCAGAAAAAACTTCTTATCACAGCGCTCACAGCTAAATGGTCTTTCTCCAGTGTGAGACAGCAAGTGAGTTTTGAGATTGCAGGCCTCTGAAAATCTCCTGCCACACTCAGAGCACTGGTGTAATTTCTCTCCAGAATGAACCTTCATGTGAACTTTTAAGGTGCTCTGTTGTGTGAAACTCTTCCCACACAACATGCATGCGAAAGGCCTTTCTCCCGTGTGAGTTTTTGCGTGTTCCCTAAGAACTTCTTTTTGTTTGTAACTCTTTCCGCACTGAGGGCATGTAAAAGGCCTCTCTCTAGAGTGAATCCTTATGTGCCTCTTAAGCTCTCCTGAACTTGGGAAACTCTTTCCACATTGTCGGCAGGTAAAAGGCCTCTCTCCCGTGTGAATCCGTATGTGCCTCTTAAGTCCTCCTGAATTAGTGAAACTCTTGCTACACTGAGGGCATGTGAAAGGCCTCTCACCTGTGTGAATCCTTAAGTGATCCTTAAGGCTTCCTTTGCATGTGAAACTCTTGGCACACTGAGGGCAGGTGTACGGTCTCTCACCTGTGTGGATTACCATGTGAACCTCAAGGTGTCCTTTACGTGTGAAACTCTTTCCACACTGAGAGCAAGCGAAAGAGCTCTTAGCTTCAGGTCTTTTTTGTGAAACGTTCTTTTCAGTCTCTGAGCAACTTGAAGACTTTCCCCTCGTTTTTAATTTATGAGGCTTCTTCTTCACCCCACTCAGTTCTTCACTTTCATCTTTCACTTCCATTGGGTCTAAAATGAACATAGTGAACAAGAAAAAACTATTTAAGTACAACAAATAAAACAAGACGGATAAAAAACTAGACAAAATAATCCCAAATAGATTGACATTTGATGTGTTCCATTAGATCAGGATGATAAATGATTTATACATATTAGGGCTGTCAAAATTAACGCGTAAACGTCCGATTCAAGCACGATAAGACACAGAACGCAGCGCAGTACTGGTGGATCTCCCGTCCGCGTGACACACACAAGACTCGTGTGCACAGAGAGCCGCTTCAGACAGCGCTTGAACGGACAAAAACACACACAATTATTGTTTATTATTATTATTTGCTTCGAGTATCCTCGCAAGATCAGTCTTAAATTAATTAAATGAAGTCTTAAATCAACGTAAAGAGCTGTGAGAAAATGGGATGCGTGTCAGATACGTGGCACGTCTTAAAGTGACATCAGCCTAATAAACCTCCTGCTGTCTGTAATAAACAGATAATCAAAGAACAAAAGAAAAATAGAAAATCACTCACTGCTCTTCACTGAATCACTTTTGTAGCTTTAATTATAATTAATCTATATTTAATTTAACAATTTATGCAGTGAAGACTGTGAAGTGTTTGAAAACTTTATTTCTGTTTATTTCCTAATTGTCAGACCTACCTGAAAATCTTAAAGCACCGTTTACAAGGTTACATGGGTCAAAAACAACGAAAACAATATCTTTTTGTGCATTTTGACAGGGCAAGTAAAAATCTGAACCAGTCTGACAAAAAAAAAACTCAGTGTTCAGCCCTGATATATTGAAGCACACAGGTAAATGTGGCATTTATTATAATGGGTTTATGTGAAGATTGTTTTAAGTTCACAAACATTAAAAGCAGTTATATTTTTTAAAGCCTGATAAATGTTAAAATGATACTGTCATGCTGAATGTCTAAAATTAAGGGAGGAAAAACTCGATTTCATAGAGACATCAGTAGCAGTGTTGGTATCGGAGATACTGGCCTTCTTTCATAAAAAGATGCCATTAAACAAACATTTAAAATATAGGCTACTGTCTTTATGTTGTTTCTACATTCATTTGGAGATTAAATGTGAAATTATTACAATATAAAAGTATATTAAAAACTTTAATGTTAGGTGTGATTAATCACAATTACAGAATAATTTGCGATGAACTTTTTTTATGGATCGACAGCACTAATAAATACACTATAATAGAGGTTTAATGTATTTTTATTATCATCTTTGTTACTTTAATGTTAATAATGAATAAATTAATCAAGAATGATCACCAACCTCTTTGTTCCTCCGTATCTTCATCTTTCATTCTGCATGCTTCTGTCTCACTCATGTCTTCACTTTCCTCTTTAACAACCTCCATCTTTACAGTATGTCACGTTTAAAATGATAATATCAACAGAAAAAAATTAACCACGAAATATATCAATCTGTTCCACGTGAGGAATCATTTCACTGAAAAAAAAAAATCAATGTAAGTTACGATATTTACAAGAACTCAACAAAAAAAACGTTACAATATTAAAATATATAATAAAATCTATTAGTAAATTAGTTAACGAGAATAATAATGTCTCTTGGATACTTTTGTAAAACATAAGTCATTTAATGTCATTTTGTTCACCTTACATGCATATTATTTCGCTCAAAAACACAAACCTCTTCTCGACCGATTTTCAGCAGACCTGGCGCAGCCCTGATGACGTCACCGGGAAGCGACCGAGGTTCTTCTAAATACCTTTTAACGGCGGTTTACAAACTAAAACAGTACATTGCCGCCACCCTCTGTTAGCCAAGACTAAAATAGAATAAGATATTCAAAGACTAAACGTGATTAAACGAAAGAAATCTGGACATATCAGTCAAAAATAGAAAAAGTTGTAAAAATCGACATGCTTTTTTTTAGTTTCCAGAAATTGTTCAAATTCTCCAGAAAATGTCACACTTGATAAGAAAAACATACAAAACCATATAAGTATATTAGAACCTATGATCAAATATTACCAAAAACCCTCTATACTGCTCCTTGGTCAGAGACACAATCTTAACACAGTGGCAGTGTTTTTGTAACTCACTCCTATTATAGTGTTGTTGGGGCTACAGGTCACTATGCTTGCACCTGAGTGGTGTTGAATTGTAGGAAACACTGAGTGTATTGCAGTACGAACAGCTTCAGACGGAGCTAGGAGAAGATGCTGATCAGAAGTACACTTCTGCAGACTGAACTCTGTGACCACTAGCTGTTGCTAAATGCTACAGCAGTTAAAACAGGTCTCTTTCTTTTAAACGCAATTAAAATTGTATTGAAATAAAGAAGAAACTATAAACTTCAAGGTGAAAGTATTTATTATGAATTTGTTTTTGTACAAAAATGAAAGTGATTGTAGTAGCGCATCAAATCTCTGACCAGCCTCCTATCTCTTACGTCTGTTGGGTTATCGTGTCCAAACTTGGCCTTCACCTGTAGAATAGATGAAATTAGGCTTGTGCTTTAACATCAGTGTCAGTGAAGGAGAGTTTTCAGTGAGGGACAGCAGTGTTGTCTTTGTAACCAAAAAATAGTCAATCATCCTTTAACCGCACATTTTGCTTCCAAATTTGAGATGCATGACAATAATATAGTGGATAAAAGTAACGGGTTTCATTTTATTGTATAACCATTGGACTATTAGACAAATTATCACATCACTATCCAAATTGATACAAAATGTTATTAGTATAACTAATAGCATTAATAGTAATAGTAACTAATAACTATTAGCATTAATAGTAAGATGGAACGCATACATTCACACTTCAGATTTTATGTACAGTTCTACATCTAAAATCGCATAGAATTTAATTACAGACATACTGACAAACATCACACATCTAATGAGATTATTTACAAGGACTTGCACAAAATTGTGTAAGAATGTAAATTCTATAGAAAATTTTGCTGTGAAAAAATAAATGTGTGAGATGATGTCAAGCTGTAGAAAATTTCTGATGGGAAGTAATGACTGCTGTGAATCATAACAAATGCTTTACAGTCATGCATATTTCACTACACACCCATTGGATTCTCATGAAAAGGACACGTGCGCTGAAAACCTCTGAAGCTTAATGACGTGAAATAAATCTCTTCTATCCTTTTACTATTTCTAAAGTGCCTCACAGTTACAGCCTGTGTACTATTCTAGACAATGATTGGAACTTTCTATTGTAAGCACTTGTGTTATTGCCCGCATAAGATGAATCATTGTATGTATTCCTCATTTGTAAATCCCTTTGGTCTGCTAAATGAATAAAAGCAAGAGTAAATCAGTGAATTGGTAAAAGTACTCTAGTGTACTTCCACAATCCAAGCACACGTAGGTTTCTCACAAATATGTGTTTTCTGATGGACACAAAAAATATTCCCACATAAAAGGGAGATAAAAGGATGCATTTGACTGGCCGAGTCATTCAAATGTTTGAACGTACACACACACACATACTTTTTCCACCTTAACTATATGCATTTGTAGTCTTTCCATGATTTATGCAACAAAAAAAAAGTAGGAATACTGAAGTTACCTCGTTTCCTTAGACCCTTTTCATCCATTCAATAATGGCAGTTATTATTAACAGGACACTGATTACAATAGCACTCAATTAAAAAAAAAAGTATTTTCAGTTCTTCTCTGAAGAACTATGATGACCAAAATTACATTTTAAAGAAATGATAGAGGATATAGGAATGAATAACAGGCTTAAATTGTTTGACCAATGATGTGCAAAAATCATTTAGAAAATTACTATTCTCTTAAAGCATCCCTACTAATTTTTTAGCATTTCACAGAAATACACTTTGTCCTCCCTTAATATTCCCGTCTAAATTTCCACAAAAAAAAAAAAAGAAGCTTTTTGGAGGATATTCTGTCCAAGTATTTGACTTAAAGTAAGAGCTGCATGATTAATCGTTAAAAGATCTGCAAACACCCTCACAATCTCATTCCTAAACGACAACGATTCGCCTGTGTCTATTAAACCTTTGACAAAATCACACTGGAACATTCAGATCGGTGTTGGCGCTGCCGCTGATCCAGAGAGAGCAGTTGTCATGTGTGAAACAGCTTCACAAACAGTCTTTTTAACCACACAATATTTGTGTTGCAAATATTCAAATTATCACAGAAGTACTGGGATAAAAGTTTATAGTTCGGATATAAACACTTCCATCTATGGAAGCGCTCAAAACAGAGCAAATCAACTTTTGGAAGTAACTAGGCACTTCAAATAACAATTTGTCATTGAATCATTCACTCAAACCATTTAAAAAAATTCATTCAAATTAATTAAACATTTTAAAAAGAATGCAGCAATTAACATTTTGTCAGAACCTCTAGTAAATTACATGTTATTTTGTTATTGTGTTGTATATTTAGAATCGTGATCTCTGTTTAAAACAAAAAAATCGTTATTCTCAATTTAGCAAGAATAGTGCAGTTCTACTTCAAGGTGAACTTTGCTCAGTTTTTCAACTTTGGGCAAGCATTTTTTAAATGCTTCCCTAGATTTCCATATCGGCTGAAAGTCTTCCCACATGAAGGGCAGAGGTACGGCTTCTCTCCAGTGTGCACTCGCTCGTGAATTTTCAGGGCTCCTGACTGAGTGAAACTCTTTTCACAGTGTGAACACTTGTACGGTTTTTCTCCAGTATGGATCCGCTCATGCACTTTCAGTTCACCGGCTCTAGTAAAATTGCTCCCACAGTCCAAGCACACGTAGGGTTTCTCACCAATATGTGTTTTCTGATGGTCTTTAAACCCGTTAAGCCACAGAAAACTCTTCCCACAAAAAGAACACACGTAACGCGTTTCATCTTCATGAATCCTCATGTGTGTCTTTAAGTGTACGGCCAGAAAAAACTTCTTATCACAGCGCTCACAGCTAAATGGTCTTTCTCCAGTGTGAGACAGCAAGTGAGTTTTGAGATTGCCAGCTTCTGAAAATCTCCTGCCACACTCAGAGCACTGGTGTAATTTCTCTCCAGAATGAACCTTCATGTGCCTTTTCAAGCTTCTTTGATGTGTGAAACTCTTCCCACACAACATGCATGCAAAAAGCTTCTCTCCAGAATGAATTTTGGCATGTTCCTTAAGACCTTCCTTTTGCGTGAAACTCTTTCCGCACTGAGGACAGGTAAAAGGCTTCTCGCCGGAGTGAATTCGCAAGTGCCTCTTAAGGTCTCCTGAACTTGTAAAACACCTTTTGCACTGAGAGCATGTGAACGGCTTCTCTCCCGTGTGAATCCTTATGTGCCTCTTAAGGTCTTCTTGACGTGCAAAACTCCATCCACACTGAGGGCATGTGAAAGGCTTCTCTCCAGAGTGGATTTTGAAGTGATCCTTAAGGCTTCCTTTGCATGTGAAACTCTTCGCACACTGAGGGCAGGTGTACGGTCTCTCACCTGTGTGGATTATCATGTGAATCTTCAGGTGTCCTTTGCGTGTGAAACTCTTTCCACACTGAGAGCAAGTAAAAGAGTTTTTGGCTTCTGTTTTCTGCGCTGTTTCTTGTGAAAGATTATTATCATTCTGTGACCAACTACAAGACTGTTCTTCATTTATGAAATTATGAGGTTCCTCGTACAGATCTTTCTCCTCCACTTCTTTCAGTTCTTGATGTTCCTCTTTGACTTCTATCAGGCCTAAAACATGTTTAATTGTCCAAATCAATTCAAGAATGAAACATTAAAATGCAATCTAACAATTTCCCAGCTAACGGGGGAACATTCTCAGAACTTTAGCAAACCTTATGGTTTTCTCAAAGTTATGAACAAACGTTCTTCCAGTAACGTTAATAGAACATTCGTCAAAATGCTAGCACAATAAAAAAAAAAAAAAATTATACATCGCTAATGGAACTTTTTTTCTGAAATGTATTAGTTTGTCTAACTTTAAAAAAAACTCCTAATTGGTTCAGAAGGATTAATCAAATGTAACATTCCAATAATGTTTGCAAAATGATGAATGCAATATTCCCTTAAAGGGATACTTCACCCAAAAATGAAAAATCTGTCATTCATTTCTCACCCTAATGTCGTTCCAAACCCGTAAGACTTTCATTCATCTTCGGAACACAAATGAAGATATTTTTGAAAAAATCTGAAAGCTTTCTGCCCCTCCATTGACCGCTACTCAACTACCATGTTGACGTTTTAAAAAGTTCATAAAGAGATTGTGAAACTTATCTATATGAATTGAGCGGTTTATTCCAAATATTCTGAAGATACTTGATAGCTTTATTTGACGACATATAAATTTAGGCTTTTATTCACATATAAACATTGTTCAGCAGACGTAAACAGAAGCTCAACAGAGCCTGCTTGACGTGCGAGAACAAACCTCATTGTTTCATGCTGAAGCTCAGAAGTGCTGCGTAACAATAATGAACCTCATTGGTTTTGCTGAAGCTAAAACGTGCTGCGTAACACAAGAATGAACCTCATTGGTTCTTGCTGAAGCTCAAAAGTGCTGCATAACACGAGAATGAACCTCATTGGTTCTTGCTAAAGCTCAAACGTACAGCGTAACACGAGAATGAACCTCATTGGTTCTTGCTGAAGCGCAAACGTACAGCGTAACACGAGAATGAACCTCATTGGTTCTTGCAGAAGCTCAAACATGCTGCGTAACACGAGAAGGAACCTCATTGTTTTTGCTGAAGTTCAAACATGCTGCGTAACACGAGAATGAACCTCATTGTTTCATGCTGAAGCTCAAATATGCTGCGTAACACGAGAATGAACCTCATTGTTTCATGCTGAAGCTCAAACATGCTGCGTAACACGAGAATGAACCTCATTGGTTCTTGCTGAAGCTCAAACATGCTGCGTAACACGAGAATGAACCTCATTGTTTCATGCTGAAGCTCAAACATGCTGCGTAACACGAGAATGAACCTCATTGGTTCTTGCTGAAGCTCAAACATGCTGCGTAACACGAGAATGAACCTCATTGGTTCTTGCTGAAGCTCAAACATGCTGCGTAACACGAGAATGAACCTCATTGGTTCTTGCAGAAGCTCAAACATGCAGCGTAACACGAGAATGAACCTCATTGGTTCTTGCTGAAGCTCAAACATGCTGCGTAACACGAGAATGAACCTCATTGGTTCTTGCAGAAGCTCAAACATGCTGCGTAACACGAGAATGAACCTCATTGGTTCTTGCTGAAGCTCAAACATGCTGCGTAACACGAGAATGAACCTCATTGTTTCATGCTGAAGCTCAAACATGCTGCGTAACACGAGAATGAACCTCATTGTTTCATGCTGAAGCTCAAACATGCTGCGTAACACGAGAATGAACCTCATTGTTTCATGCTGAAGCTCAAACATGCTGCGTAACACGAGAATGAACCTCATTGTTTTTTGCTGAAGTTCAAACATGCTGCGTAACACGAGAATGAACCTCATTGTTTCATGCTGAAGCTCAAACATGCTGCGTAACACGAGAATGAACCTCATTGTTTCATGCTGAAGCTCAAACATGCTGCGTAACACGAGAATGAACCTCATTGTTTCATGCTGAAGCTCAAACATGCTGCGTAACACGAGAATGAACCTCATTGGTTCTTGCTGAAGCTCAAACATGCTGCGTAACACGAGAATGAACCTCATTGGTTCTTGCAGAAGCTCAAACATGCAGCGTAACACGAGAATGAACCTCATTGGTTCTTGCTGAAGCTCAAACATGCTGCGTAACACGAGAATGAACCTCATTGGTTCTTGCTGAAGCGCAAACGTACAGCGTAACACGAGAATGAACCTCATTGGTTCTTGCAGAAGCTCAAACATGCTGCGTAACACGAGAATGAACCTCATTGTTTTTTGCTGAAGTTCAAACATGCTGCGTAACACGAGAATGAACCTCATTGTTTCATGCTGAAGCTCAAACATGCTGCGTAACACGAGAATGAACCTCATTGTTTCATGCTGAAGCTCAAACATGCTGCGTAACACGAGAATGAACCTCATTGTTTCATGCTGAAGCTCAAACATGCTGCGTAACACGAGAATGAACCTCATTGTTTCATGCTGAAGCTCAAACATGCTGCGTAACACGAGAATGAACCTCATTGTTTCATGCTGAAGCTCAAACATGCTGCGTAACATGAGAATGAACCTCATTGTTTCATGCTGAAGCTCAAACATGCTGCGTAACACGAGAATGAACCTCATTGGTTCTTGCTGAAGCTCAAACATGCTGCGTAACACGAGAATGAACCTCATTGGTTCTTGCAGAAGCTCAAACATGCAGCGTAACACGAGAATGAACCTCATTGGTTCTTGCTAAAGCTCAAACGTACAGCGTAACACGAGAATGAACCTCATTGGTTCTTGCTGAAGCGCAAACGTACAGCGTAACACGAGAATGAACCTCATTGGTTCTTGCAGAAGCTCAAACATGCTGCGTAACACGAGAATGAACCTCATTGTTTTTTGCTGAAGTTCAAACATGCTGCGTAACACGAGAATGAACCTCATTGTTTCATGCTGAAGCTCAAACATGCTGCGTAACACGAGAATGAACCTCATTGTTTCATGCTAAAGCTCAAACATGCTGCGTAACACGAGAATGAACCTCATTGGTTCTTGCTGAAGCTCAAACATGCTGCGTAACACGAGAATGAACCTCATTGGTTCTTGCAGAAGCTCAAACATGCAGCGTAACACGAGAATGAACCTCATTGGTTCTTGCTGAAGCTCAAACATGCTGCGTAACACGAGAATGAACCTCATTGGTTCTTGCAGAAGCTCAAACATGCTGCGTAACACGAGAATGAACCTCATTGGTTCTTGCTGAAGCTCAAACATGCTGCGTAACACGAGAATGAACCTCATTGTTTCATGCTGAAGCTCAAACATGCTGCGTAACACGAGAATGAACCTCATTGTTTCATGCTGAAGCTCAAACATGCCGCGTAACACGAGAATGAACCTCATTGTTTCATGCTGAAGCTCAAACATGCCGCGTAACACGAGAATGAACCTCATTATTTCATGCTGAAGCTCAAACATGCTGCGTAACACGAGAATGAACCTCATTGGTTCTTGCTGAAGCTCAAACATGCTGCGTAACACGAGAATGAACCTCATTGGTTCTTGCTGAAGCTCAAACATGCTGCGTAACACGAGAATGAACCTCATTGGTTCTTGCAGAAGCTCAAACATGCTGCGTAACACGAGAATGAACCTCATTGGTTCTTGCTGAAGCTCAAACATGCTGCGTAACACGAGAATGAACCTCATTGTTTCATGCTGAAGCTCAAACATGCTGCGTAACACAAGAATGAACCTCATTGTTTCATGCTGAAGCTCAAACATGCTGCGTAACACGAGAATGAACCTCATTGGTTCTTGCTGAAGCTCAAACATGCTGCGTAACACGAGAATGAACCTCATTGTTTCATGCTGAAGCTCAAACATGCTGCGTAACACGAGAATGAACCTCATTGGTTCTTGCTGAAGCTCAAACATGCTGCGTAACACGAGAATGAACCTCATTGTTTCATGCTGAAGCTCAAACATGCTGCGTAACACGAGAATGAACCTCATTGGTTCTTGCTGAAGCTCAAACATGCTGCGTAACACGAGAATGAACCTCATTGGTTCTTGCTGAAGCTCAAACATGCTGCGTAACACGAGAATGAACCTCATTGGTTCTTGCTGAAGCTCAAACATGCTGCGTAACACGAGAATGAACCTCATTGGTTCTTGCAGAAGCTCAAACGTACAGCGTAACACGAGAATGAACCTCATTGGTTCTTGCAGAAGCTCAAACGTACTGCGTAACACGAGAATGAACCTCATTGGTTCTTGCAGAAGCTCAAACGTACAGCGTAACACGAGAATGAACCTCATTGGTTCTTGCAGAAGCTCAAACATGCTGCGTAACACGAGAATGAACCTCATTGGTTCTTGCTGAAGCTCAAACATGCTGCGTAACACGAGAATGAACCTCATTGGTTCTTGCAGAAGCTCAAACGTACAGCGTAACACGAGAATGAACCTCATTGGTTCTTGCAGAAGCTCAAACGTACTGCGTAACACGAGAATGAACCTCATTGGTTCTTGCTGTAGCTCAAACGTACTGCGTAAGAAGAGAATGAACCTCATTGGTTCTTGCTTAAGCTCAAACATGCTGCGTAACACAAGAATGAACCTCATTGGTTCTTGCAGAAGCTCAAACGTACTGCGTAACACGAGAATGAACCTCATTGGTTCTTGCTGTAGCTCAAACGTACTGCGGAACACAAGAATGAAACTCATTGGTTCTTGCTGGAGCTCAAATGTTCTGCGTAAGAAGAGAATTAACCTCATTGGTTCTTGCAGAAGCTCAAACGTACTGCGTAAGAAGAGAATTAACCTCATTGGTTCTTGCTGAAGCTCCAACATGCTGCGTAACACAAGAATGAACCTCATTGGTTCTTGCAGAAGCTCAAACGTGATGCGTAACACGAGAATGAACCTCATTGGTTCTTGCAGAAGCTCAAACGTACTGCGGAACACAAGAATGAAACTCATTGGTTCTTGCTGTAGCTCAAACATGCTGCGTAACACAAGAATGAACCTCATTGGTTCTTGCAGAAGCTCAAACGTGATGCGTAACACGAGAATGAACCTCATTGGTTCTTGCTGAAGCTCAAACGTACAGCGTAACACAAGAATGAACCTCATTGGTTCTTGCTGGAGCTCAAATGTTCTGCGTAACACGAGAATGAACCTCATTGGTTCTTGCAGAAGTTCAAACGTGCTGAGTAACACGAGAATGAACCTCATTGGTTCTTGCAGAAGTTCAAACGTGCTGAGTAACACGAGTGAAACTCATTGGTTCTTGCGCGTCAAGTGAACATGCTTGAGCTTCCGTTTTACTGATTTGTGCATTGATTAATATTTGTATGTGAGTAAAAGCCTAAATTCAATCTGTTAATCATATAAAGCGATCAAGTCTCTTTAGAAAATTTTGGACTAAACCTCTCAATTCATATGAATTAGTTTTATGGTCTATTTATAAACTTTTTGAAGCGTCAAAGTGTCGGTTTTGTAGCTGTCAATGGAGGGACAGACACTCTCAGTTTTCATCAAAAATGTCTTCATTTGTGTTCCGAAGATGAATGAAAGCCTTGTAGGTTTGGAAAGACATGAGAGTGAATAATTAATGACAGAATTTTCATTTTTGGATTAACTATACGTTTAACATTTATATAACCAAGAAAAAACGTTTTAAAGCATGTTTTTAAAGCAAAAATGTTTTAAACGTTCTGAGAAACATTCAGAAATAAAGTTTTAAAAAATAAAGAACAAACGTTCTTTGAACATGTTTTTGTTAACTGGGTTAATCTGATCTATTACAATCATTTACTTGCATTTTGTTACGTTTTCACTAAAACACACCGTTTAATTTTACAGCTCATGTGAACTGTTCAAGAATGTATTTATTGTCAGCAGTCATTAATGAAGAATCAAGAATTGACACCAACCTCTTTGTTCCTCAGTATCTTCATTTTCCATTCTGCATGATTCTGCATGACTCATGTTCTCTCTCTCCTCTTTAATAAACTCCATCTTTACAATAATATGTCACTCAGATCTCAGCTGGGTTTTTACTGCTTGCTTTGGAAAGGAGACTTTGTCACGTTTGAGATTATGGGAAATTTTGAATGGAATGATCAAAGCTAAATAAATATGCAAAATAAATCCCTGCTCCATAATAACACTCATAAATGTTGCGCCATTTGAAAGAGACCAACAGCACTTTACAAAAAGCATTACAATAGCACATATATGGCGATATATCTACGTTCACATTACATTACGCTAAATGCAGAAATACTGCCATGTTGTTTCAGAACAAACATGAACTACTTTCGAAGGTTTCGTAACTATTTATACACATTTAACCGTAAAAAACAATACAAATTTCACAGCAGTTTTGAGTGCGCCGCAGCTCGTGTTACGTCATTTCAACTACGCAGCAAAATAAAGGTCTTTAGGAAATACTACAAAATGTAAGTCAGAGGGTCGTTTTGGTGACATATATTTAAAAGCTACATTTGTTATCCAGTGGTATGTTGATATATCAGCGTTATAAGAGCACACAAAGTCAATTTAGTCTATACGGGTTTTTATTTTTCAACGTCCTCACTCCATCCCTGTAGGTGGCGGAAATGCACCGAGAACAGTTTGCAAACCTCTAAAAAATATAAAGAATTAGAAATACGTTGTCGCATATTAGCAGAAGAGGAAGTCTTTGCAAAGCATCTCTGATCTGGATAAGCGACAGGGGTCGATCCGTTTAAAGGTGTGATAGTGCTGGCTTATCATAAGCGCGGAAGTGAAAAACGTAAACAAACGCGGCACGTGCTTTTAAGCGCGTGATAGATGTGTATGAGTCAATGGCACGAATATTTTCATCTCCGCTAACGTGGCAAAGTCTCGTTACTACACAAACAGGAAAAGTACAGGTGTAACAGCTCGTATTTGATGAAGTTTGCTCGTTATTTTAATGTTTATTACTTTGAAGCAGCTTTGAAACCATCTGTATAAAATAAATGCTGACAACGGCCTGCCATTCTTGTAAAGATGGAGTTTATTAAAGAAGAGAGTGAAGACAGTGATGCAGAAGCATGCAAAGTGAAAGATGAAGATACTGAAGAACAAACAGGTTGGTGAGTTTTCTCTTCAAATAGAGTTTGTTTAGAAAACCATGGCAGTAGTGGAGACTGGGGAGGTTTTGTCCATGCTTCCATTGCTCTCAGTGTTTTTGCCCTGTCTCAAGCTCAAGCTTACATTTGGCATTTCTCCTTTCTATTAGTTTTACATGCGTGTGCATGAATAATTTGTTAAATGCACTTTCTCACAATTGTTTTTGTATCAGCCCCACACCCCATTTCAATTTAAGTATTTTAATTCAAATGGCAAACAAATGGGAGGAATTCCATTTTAATTTCAAGTTGCAAAATACTGAACTAATATATCAAATATTTAAAGATAAAAAAAACAGCAGTGTTAGTTACTCGCACAGTTGTGGCAAATGTAGATATGCACTAAACATTTTGATTCATGCTTCGTGGTTTCAGTAAAAGTACATTGGAAAGTGTTACATGTTATATCAATTGCTAGTTGGTCAGCTGAACATGATTTTTTTTTTAATTAAGTAATTATCTTACATTATAGATAAATGCAGATGCACATTCGGTCAAATAAAAACCTACATTTGTAACATCAAATTATAGCACAGAGGTGAAAGGTTTTTTTTTTGTTTGTTTGTTGTTTTTTTACCTCAAATTGAGTTTTGTGCTGAAAATCCTTTCAGATACTTACAACATCTGATGTATGTTATTTAATCCCTGTAGCTCATTTATTATTGGTTAAACTGTTTCACCTCACCATTTGATACACTCCCTGGTCACCTACTAAAATAACATTGTTAAAGGGTTATTTCACCCAAAAATGTTTCATAATTTGCTCACCCTCATGTCGTTTCAAACCCATGAGTCTTTCGTTCATCTTCGGGACACAAATGAAGATTTCGGATTAAATCTGAGAGATTTCTGTCATTGACAGCTACGCACCTGACACGTTGACGCTTCAAAAAGTTGAGATCGTAAAACTAATCCATATGAATTGAGCGGTTTAGTCCAAATTTTCTGAAGAGACTCGATCACTTTATTTGATGAACAGATTGAATTTAGTCTTTTATTCACATAAACATTCACCAATTCACACATTAGTTGTAATAAACTAATATAGGCCTACTACCGCTCTATTCATATGGATTAGTTTTATGATCTCTATATGAATTTTTTTTAATTAATAGTTGCGTAGCTGTCAGTGGAGGGACAGAAAGCTCTCAGATTTAATTAAAAAGGTCTTCATTTGTGTTACAGGTTTGGAACGACATGAGGGTGAGAAATTAATTCATTTTTGGGTAAATGATCCCTTTAATAATATGAACAGATACCGCAATGATCATTAATTTGTATTTTAGCAGTGCATCATTCAGCACATCAAAGATCTGTTAAAATAGATCCGTGACAGCTGTTGCTTTATGCCATTAAGCTTGGATCATTGTTATTTTTGATTTCACCTTTTGTGAATTGATTTCACTGTTTTCGTTTCAGACCTGGTGCAAGTGAAAGAAGAAAGTCAAGTGAATGACCCAGAGACGTGTCTGTATCAAGAAGCTCATAGTTTCATAAGTGGAGAAAAATCTTTTAGTTGTTCTGAATTGAAACCGAATCTCTCGCAGGAAACGAAGCAGAGACCAGAAGCCAACAGTGGTTTCACCTGCCCCGAGTGTGGAAAGAGTTTCACACATAAAGGACACTTCAATGAACACGTCAAAATTCACTCCGGAGTGAAGCCTTTCACCTGCCCTCATTGTGAAAAGAGTTTCACGTGTAAAGGACACCTTAAAAGGCACATACGGATTCACACTGGAGAGAGGCCGTACACGTGCAGTCAGTGCGGAAAGAGCTTTAAATGTGCAACGAACCTCAAAGATCATCAGCGCTCGCACTCCGGAGAACGGGCGTTTAAGTGTGATCAGTGTGGGAAAAACTTTATTTTGGCATCAAACCTAAAGGCCCACGTAAAAATACATACAAATGAGAAGCCATACGTGTGTGCTGTGTGTGGAAAGGGCTTTTTGCGCTTGGGCTGTTTTAATGATCATCAGAAAATACACACTGGCGAGAGAGCGCATATATGTTTTGAGTGTGGGGACACGTTTACTAGATCCAGTGCATTGAAACAGCACCAAAAGATCCACACTGGAGAAAAACCTTACAAGTGCTCACATTGCGGAAAGGGGTTCACTCATTCTGGAGCCCTGAAAAGACACGAGCGAGTGCACACTGGAGAGAGGCCGTATCACTGCCCTGCGTGTGCGAGGACTTTCACCCAATCCAGTGATCTACAGAACCATGTAAGAAAGCCGTGTCCGATGATGTCACGCAGCGAGCAAAGTTCATCTTCAGTTGCAGTTTAAACAGTGAGAAGTTGCAGTTGCTGAATGAGCTGTTCCTCTGTGTAACGACTTGTTTGTACTTGTTTTACAAAACAAATTTTTCCGTTAGAAACGCTGTCGCTGTCAAAAGCCACAAGTGTGAAGGAACTATTTTCTTCTGTGATGGGAGTAGAAATACGACTAATTGAATTGTTAATGCACCAAGTATTCTTTCCTTTCATTTGTCGTAGTTACTCAATCAGTCTGGCTGAAAATATTTCAAGAAATAAAGTTAATTTGGTCATTTTTTAACTGTGGGCAAGGGGTCATGTTTGGGTAGGGTAGTCTCGTACTGTATCTTCTAACCGAAGACGGACACTAACGTGTAGTGTGGTGACCACATGCCATGTCCAGACATAAAACAGGTACACTGATCTTCTACTGTGTGTGACTTATTTAATGAGCACAGAAGCGGTTTGTGTCAGTTTGAATCAAAATGAATGTAAATGTTGTATGTCAGTTCTGTATTAAATAAAACATTATTTTAGGAAGTGCTCCAGAGCCTGTTTTCCATTATTAGATCAGCCTAAATGATTTAACTGTCAATGATTTGACACAATTCTTGTGTCAATTGTTTCGTTATTCGATCCTTGTAGTCGTAGCCCTGGCCCATCACCTCAACCTGTTTAATGGAAACAGAATTAGGGTATGTTTACATGATGACGATGTACTAAAAACGGAAAAGTTTGTCCACGCACAGACGACAACATTGTCCAATTTGTCCCCACGGATCCGTGAAAACAACTAAAAACGCTTTATTAATGCTGTATTATTCATGCCAGGGCAGTAGTTGGTTTCATTTCAGTAAAGAAACACTTCATGCCTGTAGACTGAATACATGCGCAGGATGTCACCATTTTCACAAATGCACATTTTTGTCAAATTTCTCTCTGAACGTTGAGACGATAACAGTATTGTTTTCAAAAACTTGCACTTTCAGGCCCCCAAAACATTGTTGTTGTGTAAATGAATGGCTAAAACATGATCACATAAATTCAGTTTTTAGTTGTAAACGTTGTCGTGTAAATGTCGATATATTGTGTTAGATTGGCCAAACAAGTGCTTTATTATTTTTCTATTAAATAAAAAACAAAAACCTGTTAACATTAAACAGTGTAACACAAATGACACTTAAAAAAAACAGTTCAGAACGGTTGGGAAATAATGTACGCACTTGAATTGTCTGCTAAATTATAATTTCCTCTGATCAAATTGAACAATAATGCATTACAGTAAATTAGTTAAAATAATTATCGTAAAAACCTCAATTGGTTATTCAATACCAATCATTGTCATTTTGGTTTGCTATAATTTATTCCTTTTAAAAAATCAATTGACAAAAAAAAAGTCAAAGAGGGCATTTCAATGAATGCAAAAACGTATTTATTTGGTGTCAGATAAAGATATACTCTCTGATTACAATTTTGTTTACCTAATTGTTACACTCTTAATAAAATAATCGCCTATATGCTTAAGTAATTTTTCAACAGAAGTGTAAATATCATTTATGCAACAAATTAATTCATGGGATAAGCTACAATCACTTTTAACTAACAATTTGGATGAAACTGTATCCTTTTAAGTGGTGACTACCACTTAAAAGGAAAGGAAGGGAAGGAAGTTCAAAGGAAAGTTTTATTCAGCAAATAAATGCAAAATCTTAAGTGAAAATAGTTTTTGATGCCAAGGGCCCCCAAATATGACAAGCGGCAGGGTGTTGGACGCCCAAGGCTCATTGATGCACAAGGGTCCGAGCCAACAGAAGGTCAACTGTGGCACAAGTCACACACAAGTTAAATGTTGGTTATGGGAGGAATGTGTCACAGCACATTGTTGCACTGAGGCTGTGAAGCCACAGACCAATCTCATGACCCCTGTCCACCGCGAGAGAGCCTTCAATGGGCATGTGAGCGGCGGGCCTTGGAGCAATGGAAGAAGGAGAGTCTCGTTGTCTTTTGCATCACATGGACGGCCGTGTTCATGTGCGCCATGTACCTGGGGAAGTGATGGCACTTTTTACAACAAAAATGAATCATTACTGAACTTACTTAAGCTGGACTATGACACTATTTTCTTCTAGAGCTGCTGTACAGTTGAAACAAACTTTGTTGCATTATTTTCCTGTTATCACTGCTTTGAAAAAGTCTGTATTGTAAAAAGCGCTATATAAATATAGGTGACTTGACTTACTGTGGGACGACAGACCGGTGGAGGGAGTGAGGCGCTCTGGGCAATGTTCTGCTGGGAAACCCTGGCTCCGGCCATTCATGTGAACATACTTTTGACATGTACCACCTACCTAAAGATTGTTGTAGACCAGGTAAACCCCTATTACAATGGTGTTCCCTGGTGGAAGTGGATAATGCACCCTGCCACACTGCACATATTGATCAGGAATGGTTTGAGGAATGTAACGAAGAGTTCAAGGTGTTTCCCTGACCTCCAAATCCCCCAGATCTCAATCCAATTGAGCATCTCTGGGATGTGCTGGACTAAGAGGTTGAATCCACGGCATCTCCGTGTCCTACAGGACTTGAAGGATCTGCTGCTGATGTCTTGGTGCCAGAAACCACAGCACAGCTTCAGGGCTCTCGTAGAGTCGATGCTGTTGGCAGCACACAGAGGACTGTTATAAATGGTTCTTCCCATTTATACTGTGTGAGAAAAACATTTATTTGATTAACGTTTTTTTTTCTTTTCTTTTAAAAGACCACAGAATGTGGTTAATTCTGTCACTGTTAAGTGATTCATTTACATATCCTTGTTAATGATCACCTATACCTAACATTATTACTGTTAATTAACATATGGTCAGTTTTCTCATATGTGCCGGAGAAGAATGGGATCCCTCCGCTGAATCTTGGTTCTTCATTGAAAGAAAAATGTTTTTACATCTCCCTACATCTTTACAAACTCCCTAAATGTATGGTTCTATTTCATATTTTCTAACAGCCATGTTTTGCAATGCTGTTATCTCTTAAAGTACATACTTCACTCATCTTGTTTCTGATCAGATATAACAACTCAATTATCAGATTTGGTGTTGAAAAGAGAACCAATTAGATGAGCTATTATCATTTACTGCTCTGTCAATTATTGATCTGCTGTTACTCCCTATCAGGTCCATCATGCCAGCTTTGCACTTTTTATCATTTTATGCATCTTTTACAACATTGTTGGGCTGATATCAGATCAGAGTTCCTCTGTCAGTCGTTCTGTGCTTCATAGCTCAAGCATGTTGCGCATGTTTCTATTTCTTTTGCACATCTTATGTGTCTTTGGCTGTGAAGGTAGATGTGAGGTGAGCGACTCTTTTACACATTTCATTCATGTTAGAATGGATATTTCAGTTTTTGTGCAACCAAACAGCAAACAGAACAACTAAAGAATACATTATATATAAAGTAATTGGGCATGTATCAATGTGAAGTATTGGTTGTCTCCTAAAAAAGTCTTGTGTATATAACAATTGATATTTCACCACATATTTTGAATGATTCCTTTAGGCAACACAACGAGTGATCGGTAAGTGTGCTTTCTTCCTCTCTTCTTTGCTGAGAAAGTATTTTAATGTTCAGAATGTAAAAACTATGGCTAACTGCATTGGCTCTGATTTTGCAGAATATAATGTAGATGGCGGAAAAGAAGATCTGTTTGATGTTAATGAAGGTAAGGTTCATTAACATCATCATTAGGTTATAAGCGTTTGTTTTGCTTTGCATGATGGTCAGTCTGACCGTGGCCTTTCTGTCTTGTTTTTCATGTTTTCAGATGCGGGTCTTGATCTTTTCGAGGGAGATATTTTATATGATGAGGTAATTAGTTTTATCTGAAAAAACAAATACAATCTGTTTGTGTGTGGTTTGCTGTTCTCACAGCATTAATGCTGTATGTGTGAATAAACATAATTCAGCATATGTGACAGAATGTAACACCCAGTTTCTGTTTCAGAAATTGGGGAGGAATTCTATAATCGGGGATGAATACAGATGGCCAAAAACAATTCCTTATTACCTTGAGGATGATTTGGGTGAGTTTCTTTTGTCCATTTTTTTGTACAGATACAGTATCACAAATATAATAAAACAGTTCAACAATAAAATAGTAATATAATATACAAAGTTTTTTTGTTGTAATATATTTTAAATGTATTTTGTTCCTGTGATCAAACCTGAATTTTCAGCATCATTACTCCAGTCTTCAGTGTCACATGATCCTTCAGAAATTATTGTTGAAAATATGCTGATTTGCTCCTATCAATGTTGAAAGCAGCTGTGCGTTTTTTTTATTTTTGCAGAAACTGTGATTTCTTAATGAAAATAAAGTTCAAAAGAGCAGCTTTTATTTAAAACAATTTTTAGTACAATTTAAGTCTTGGCACTTTTGATCAATTTTAATGCAATTTTAAAGCAATGCAATTTTAAAGGGATAGTTCACCCAAACATGATAATTCTGTCATTAATTACTCACCCATATGTCGTTCCAAACCCATTAGACTTCTGTTTATCTTCGGTAAACAAATGAAAATCTTTTTGATTAAATATGAGAGCTTTCTGTCCCTCCACAGTTACACATCTACCACTATGATGCTTCAAAAAGTTCATAAAGAGATCGTAAAACAAATCCATATGAATTGAGTGGTTTAGTCCAAATTTTCTGAGGAGACTCGATCACTTTATATGATGAACAGATTTAATATAGACTTTTACTCACATATAAACAATGATCAGCAAACATGAACAGAATCTCAACCGAACCTGCTTGCAGAAGCTCAAACGTGCTGCGTAACACGAGAATGAACCTCATTGGTTCTTGCTGAAGATCAAACGTGCTGCGTAACACGAGAATGAACCTCATTGGTTCTTGCTGAAGATCAAACGTGTTGCGTAACACGAGAATGAACCTCATTGGTTCTTGCAGAAGCTCAAACGTGCTGCGTAACACGAGAATGAACCTCATTGGTTCTTGCTGAAGATCCAACGTGTTGCGTAACACGAGAATGAACCTCATTGGTTCTTGCAGAAGCTCAAACGTGCTGCGTAACACGAGAATGAACCTCATTGGTTCTTGCTGAAGCTCAAACGTGTTGCGTAACACGAGAATGAACCTCTTCCTGTCTAAGTGGACAGTCATTGGTATTGAAGCGGCCGGAGAGCCCATATCTTATGGCTATGCCATACTAATTAGGCCCTAACAAATCAATTTCTCTATGGACAGATATCAATGCAAAAGCGGTTATCCTGAAGGCCTTTGAACAGTATCGGTTGAAGTCATGTATCGACTACACACCATGGAATGGAGAAGAAAACTATATATCTGTATTTAAAGGCAATGGGTGAGCAACTAAACACTTATATGCATGCTCCTCCACACAATATGAGCTGTGTAGAAACCATGATAATATATATATGTATGTATGTATGTGTGTGAATAGCTGCTTTTCATCAGTTGGTAACCGGCGAGTTGGCAAACAGAGGCTGTCCATTGGCAGCGGATGTGATCGTATCGCCACCATTGAGCACGAGTTTCTCCATGCATTAGGCTTCTGGCATGAGCAATCCCGCTCTGACCGTGATGACTATGTCTCCATCATCTGGGACCGCATTTTAGAAGGTATTTTTTTTTATCAAGGTCTCTATCAGGTTCTATCAAGGTTTTTTCAAATATAACAAACAAAAGTAATACAATTCACACATGAAATAGACAAATCTAGTTCCTGTCCATACAAACAAATCAACCAACTCCCCATTGCCCCCCACCCACAAGTACTGGACCCCAGAAGGTATTTTTTTGATTCAATATATCCTATGCACAAAAAATATTGTATTAGGTCTGGTATTCTGTCACAGTATTGGTGTCTGTAATGACAAAGGAGTATAAACCCCTTAAAATAATAATTCCAAGAGGAAACATGCAGGAGAACAGAATAAATCAACAGTTTAAATACAGAGAGATAACAAGGTAACTAAATAAACAACAGGTGAACATAATCCACTAGTGCCACATATACATGATGAAGAATACATACTCTACAACAGACAAAGAACTGAACTGGTGGTATAATTACACAGGACAGAGGGAGAAAATTAATAACTATAACAAATAGTCAAGTCAAGTCACAATTATTTATATAGCGCTTTTTACAATACAGATTTTTTCAAAGCAGCTTTACAGAGATAACAGGAAAAAATGCAAAAAAGTTTGTTTCCAGAAGAAAATAGCGTCACAGTCCAGCTCAAGTATTGTTTTAAAAAAAGTTATTAATTTAGTTAATTTATATATATATATATATATATATATATATATATATATATATATATATATATATATATATATAGCCATCGTCCAGCTCCATATATATGTCATCGTCCAGCTCAGTTCAGTTCTTGCATAATGGTGTCAATGCAGGCAGATCGATATTATTGTTGAATATTAAATTAAATGTTAAATTTAATGTTCCTAACTAAGCAAGCCAAGCCAATGGCAACAAAGGTGGAAAAAGACAAGGTTAATAAATACCTCTATTAAACAAGGACACAGGGTCTAAACGCAGGTTAAGAAACTAAACTCAAAGAACCAAAACACAAACAATATATGACAATTACATTGTGTATCACATGTGTATTTACAGTATGAAAAAAACCCTTTGTTGAAAAAAACAGATTATTGTTATGCTCGTTTGATAGATATTCTCAGGGATGGATTTATGTCAAATCACTTTCATTTCACAGACAAGACGCATAACTTCGTCAAATACGACGACACTACATCCAGTTCCTTGAACGTACCTTATGATTATGGTTCCATGATGCATTACAGTAAGAAAGCTTTCCAGAATGGCACTGATCCCACCATAGTCACCAAGATCCCTGCCTTCAGTGACGTCATAGGCCAGCGTATGGAGTTCAGCGACAGCGACCTGCTCAAACTCAACAGACTCTACAACTGCAGTAATGCATTTACACTATCACATCGAAAATTAGACAAAACCTCTTTCCTTCATAAAATGTGCTGTTTAGTTTACGGCAATGGTTCTCAACCCTGTCTCTGGACTCCCCAACACTGCACATGTTAAAGGTTTCTTTTGCCTTAGACACACATTTCAGGTCCTGGAGTCTCTGCTAATGAACTGATGACCTGAATCAGGTGTGTTTGATTATGGAGGGATTAAGGATTATACCTTTTTACGCGTGTTAGCCGTTCATTTTCACGACAACAGCGTTTTGGGGGGCTGAAAATGCTAACTTTTGAAAACTGGTTTCAAAGTGCAAGTTTGAAAACGATACCATTATCGTCCCCATGTAAACAACAAAAACTAATGTGAAATCATGCACATGTGTATTACGTGTTCAGTCTATTAGCATGTAGTGTTTCTTTACAAAGTAACAGCGCCAACTACTGGCATGGATTACATAGTATTTTTAATAGTTTTCATGGATCCGTGTGAACGGGGATCGTTTTGACAACATCGAAGTCTGAAAATGCGAACGAAAAACCTTTCCATTTTTAGTACATTGTTGTCGTGTAAGCGTACACTAAGTGGGGCTCTAGGAACAGGGTTGAGAACCACTGGTTTACATCACAGTCATGAACCTGATGTGCTTTTTGCTTAGGGCTGGGTGTTGATACAAGTTTCAAGATTTGATTTTATTCCCATTCTTGCTGGTATCAGCAGGAGGGACGTTCTCAACATTAACAAGTTGGCAATGGTCAAGTGTACTAAATACTTTGTTTGCAACAAGATCGTACAGAAGAAAATGATGAAATGTATGAATGTTTAAAGTTTGCCTACTACTGGTCCATCTGATAGCATGTGATTACTTCACAGAAAGCTCCTCCACATTTCTGGACTCCTGTAATTTTGAATCGGAAAATATCTGTGGAATGATCCAAAGCCATGAAAATGCTGCAAGCTGGCAGCGAGTTTCCAAAGCTACAGGTGGACCAGACACTGACTACACCAACATGGGACGTTGTGATGGCAAGTCTTGTTGATTTTTTATATTTAAAAACTTGAATGCATTCTTTATAATTGAAAGCTATAATGGATAGTTCAGCCAAAAATCTCATGTACTCACACTCAAACTTTGGCATTATTGATGTCAATCTATGACAGCAATGACCATTTTCATTGTATAACAACATCAATTTCAGTCTGTTTTGAAAATAAAGTTATTGTATGGCTTCTATTGTAAAATTGTAATACTGTTCACTGTTTTAGTTCACTCATTCACTCGTTGTATGGAAAAGAGCACTTCACTTCAGTTTCATTTTTCTTCTCCTTTTGTCATACAGAAAGTTATACAGTATGACAGTGCAAATCAGTTTCATTTCTAAATAATATACCTTTAAAACAATAATTTGTGATAAATTGTGATAATAAAAGATAATTAAATCTTTTAAAGTCAGTGATTTGCATTTTGAATGTGAGCACTGTGAACAAGGTGCTGATGCAGAAAACATGGACATGTGAAAAACAATTCGCTTTCAAAATCCAGAAAATGTATTCTGATAACTTTGAAAATTTTGCACATAAAAAACATGTGGATACTGAAATCTCCCTTGGAATTTGATGTTCTCTTTCGAGAGGTTCTCTCGTATTGCGTAAGTTTAGCTTACGCTACGGGAAAGATTCATCTTCTCGAGATATTGAAGCCAAAAAATTATCCTTAATTTTGTATTCATTGTCAACGCAGTGCAGCAGCTAGCAGACCTAGAGCAGGCCATCTCGCGTGCTCATTGGCTGCCCTGCGGGCAACTGCTGCAGCTTACAAGTGAGCCCGGCGTGAAGTCACGCCCAGTGAAGGGCGCCCACGCCTTCATAGCGTCACAGCCCGCCAGAATGGGCGTGGCTCAGCGTATAAAAGTAGGGGCTGTAGGCTGACTTCCCTGATTTTTCGTCTCTTCAGCGAGCTCTTTGCATCGCTGAATTTGAGAGAAGCCCCCGCCCCTCCTCACCGACGCACAGCTGCCGCTCACGAGCCTCACTGCCGTAACATCTGAGGATGAGGCCGAGGGACACGCCACGAGAGACTGCTGCTCTATCCTGGCATCAGACAGCGAGGAATGGTCGCTTCACTCCGCCTCCTCGTCGATCCAGGAATACACCCGTACCCGCACTGGAGCTGATGCGGAACTGATGCGCCTGCTGACGCAGGCTGTTGACCGTCTCGAGCTCGAGTGGTCGCTGCCAAAGGAACCCGCGCCGAACAGGCTCGACGGCTGTTTCCTTCAAAGTCGCCACCGCGCAGCTTCAGCAAGCAGGCCCGCTCCATTCCTACCGGAACTTCATTTGGAGCTGACGAAGTCATGGAATGCACCATTCTCCTCGAGACTTCAGTCCCAGGCCTCCGCGTCGCTCTCCAGAGTGGACGGCGCCGCTGAGAAAGGGTCCACGGCTATTTCCCCTGTGGAAGAGGCGGTCGCAGCGCACCTTTGCCCGCCCTCCACGAGATGGCGGTCACGGTCAGCCCTCCCGTCAAAATCTTGCATAGCCACATCCGCCTTGGTCGGCCACGCATATGCCGCCTCCGGCCAGGCCGCGGCTGCTCTCCACTCCATGGCTGTGCTACAGATCCTGCAAGCCGACCTCCTCCGCGATGGGGACCGGGATCCAGCTCCGGTTACAGATCTGAGGAGTGCGACGGATCTCTCTCCCCGCGCCACCAAAACCGCAGCTCAAGCTATTGGACGAGCCATGGCCGCGTTGACTGTAACAGAGAGGCACCTCTGGTTGACGCTCGCGTATATGAGGGAAGCTGAGCGAGCCACCTTCATGAACGCGCCGCTCTACCCCTCTGGTCTCTTCAGCCCAGCGGTGAACGGGATCGTTGACCATTTTTCTGAGGTACAGAAGACCACGCAGGCCATGAACCCCCAGAGGGCCTCGGCAGAAGATCATGCTGAAGTCTAAGCACGCAAAGCCCTCCTAACAAAGAGAGAGAAAAGACGCGCGTGTCTCAGGGCATTAATAAGACGCTCCCCATCCATTATGATCGGGGCGTCAAATGCACTTGTAAGTCTCGTGCCCGCGCACACGCGCTCACGCTTGCAGGAAGCTTTTCCGCCCGGAGCGCTGCTCGCGCGTCAAAAAGTGAAAAAAGAATGTTCCCCTTCCCTTATGATTGGGACATCTCACATAAATTGGCCGGTTTCGGCTTTCAGCCAGCAGCCATTGCCCAGAACCGAGAGTGCGCGCGCCGCGCTTTCGGCTCCGGTTCAGTTTCACAACCCCGCAAATGGTGGCGATCTGAACCCGGAGGCTATTCGCCCCCCTAGCGGCTCACATAGCTGCATGGGAAACTATCCCCGGGATTTCAGAATGGCTGCTGAGCACAATAAAGCAGGGCTATACACTTCAATTCATTCGCCGTCCCCCGCGCTTTCGAGCCCGGACCGCGACGACAGTGAATGCGGAAGTAGCACACCTATTTCACGCAGAAATAGCAAAGCTGCTGTGCAAAGGGGCTAGAAAAGCTACCGCCTTCTCTGAGCTAGTCAGGCTTTTACAGACGATATTTTCTCGTACCCAAGAAGGACGGAGCCTTCAGACCTATCCTAGAGCTGAGACATTTGAACAAAGTGCTTGCGAAAAGACCGTTCAAAATGCTTACGACCAGGAAAATCCTCGTGCACGTTCGCCCGAGGGACTGGTTTATTTCTCTAGATCTGAAGGATGCCTATTTTCAGATTCAGATAATACCCCGTCACAGGCAATTTTTGAGATTCGCCTTCGACGGTCAGGTATGTCAATACACCATCCTGCCGTTCGGCCTGTCCCAAGCACTCCGTACATTTATGAAGTGCATGGACGCGGCGCTCGCCCCCCTGAGAAGTCAGGGGCTGCGAATAATGAACTATCTGGACGACTGGCTGATATTGGCACAGTCAGAAACAGAGCTGCTATCTCACAGAACAGTGCTTCTCAGTCACCTGGAAAGCCTGGGTCTCACGGTCAACTGGACCAAGAGCTCATTACTGCCCAGCCAGTCAATTTCCTTTTTAGGAATAGAACTGGACTCGGTGACCATGACGGTTCGCTTATCAACACAGCGCGTGCGCCGTGTTCGCCACCTAGCCGCATTTTTCCAGAAGGGCAGCTTTCTCCCTTTGAAAACATTTCAAAGGATGTTGGGCTGTATGGCATCAGCTGCAGAGGTGCTTCAGCTGGGCCTACTGCGCATGCGCCCGCTCCAACGCTGGTTGAATGCTTGCGCGTCCCGCCGAGCCTGGGTTTCTGGCGACCAGAAAATCAGAGTGACTCAGACCTGCATAGCGGCTCTGCAGCCCTGGTTAGTAGCCGACTGGTACCAGCAGGGAGTGATAATGGGAACCATCTCTTATCGGAAAGTCATTTCGACAGACGCTTCCAACACGGGTTGGGGCGTGCTGTTCGAGGGCAGACTTCGGCCAGTGATCAGACCAAGAGAAGTGTGTTCACATAAACATGGCGGTAGTGGCTCAGTGGTTCATGTAGGTTGTCTACAAACCGGAAGGTTGGTGGTTCAATCCCCGGTTCCACCTGGCCAAGTGTCGAGGTGTCCATGAGCAAGACACCTAACCCCTGCTGCTCCCGACGAGCTGGCAGCCATGCCTTGCATGCCCGTCGGTGTATGAGTGAGAGAGTGAATGGGTGAATGCGTGGCAAAATGTAAAGCGCTTTGGTGGCCATCTGTGAAAGCGCTATATAAATGCAGTCCATTTACCATTTACCATAAACTGTCTTTGGACACAAGTGTAATTATTCGATCTTGTGATAACCTAATGATCAGTCAATAAACAACTCAAAAGTTGCTGCTGCGGAATTTCACTTTAAACATATTGGTAACACTTTACTTTAAGGGTTGTGCATAAGACTGACATTACACCATCATAAACATGACATGACACATGTCATGAATATGAAGGAGGTTTTATGCATGTTTATGACAACTGTCATTAAGTGTCATTTGCTCAATTATGACATTTTTAATGCGAATATGACATTGTTTGAGATGTCTTTGTTATGACAACTTGACATTACTAAGATAACACAACCTGTCATGAATATGTCATAAACATGACATAGCAGATTAATTATCAAACTTAAGAAACCACTTAGCTTTATGGGTTAACATTTCATTAAACTGTCATGTGGTTGGTTTTGCCATTGGCTGTCATGAAGCCATTATAACATTTTAATGACAAATTAAATTTGTACCACTGTAGTTGAGGTCAAGAAAAACATTCATGACAGTTAAAATGGCCTCATGACAGCCAAAGTCAAAACCAACCACCTGACAATTTAATGAAATGTTAACGCATAAAGCTAAGTGGTTTCTTAAGTTTGATAATTAATCTGCTATGTCATGTTTATGACATATTCATGATAATTCATGTTGTCTTGGTAATGTCAAGTTGTCATGACAAAGACACTGACAGGTTATGGTGTATTGATTTATGTCAAGTTGTCATAACAAAGACATCTCAAACAATGCCATATTTGCATTAAAAATGTCATAATTGAGCGAATGACACTTAATGACAGTTGTAATAAAACTTGCATAAAACTTCTTCATATTTATGACATCTGCCATGTCTTGATTATGAAGGTGTCATGTCAGTCTTATGCACACCCCTTCAAGTAAAGTGTTACCTCCGTTTTATACCTCCTTTACTTTGACTACAAACACCTCTCATAATCACTCAAGGTGAGCATTTTTGAATTGTGGAAGGCCTTGCAATTGTCACGTCATATACTATACTATATGTATAACCATCATGTTTTCAGGAAAGGGTTATTTCATGCACTTGAGCACAGCGGTTGGGAAGGAGGGGGACAAGGCGCTGCTGGAAAGCAGGATTCTTTACCCCAAGCGAGGATTCCAGTGCCTGCAGTTTTTCCTCTACAACAGCGGTCATGCTAGTGACCAGCTCAGCATCTGGACGCGGGAGTTCGACATGGCAAACCCAAACGGGACCCTGCATCTCATTCATCAGATTGAAGGTACAAATGTTCAGCCTTGGATTAATGAATGTCAGACGTTATTTTACACTTTTTATTTGCACCACACAGGTTTTTATTTATTTATTTATTTTGGATTAGTCTTATTACACACCTCAAATGTCTTGAATGAAATTTGAGCGTCTCATTCCATTTTCAGGGAACTGGGGTTACATGCGTAGCCATAAGATGTTCCCTTTTGAGGGGACTCGCTGCTGCGTCATGGTGTTGACGCCTTGGGAACACTAATACTCACTAATGCTTGCTGCAACTAAGCTGTGAACTGTGCACAATCATAGTGAGCTAGGTATAACAACTCTACTGAGAACTTTGGAGGTAAACATCAACACTTTACAGGGCGCATCCCCTGCGACTTGTATAACAGCCTCTTCCCATAACAGCCAGTGACAATAGGTGCTAGGGAATATATGCTTAGCCATATACCAAGACAAAAGAGGAATTCAGAGTATAACTCTACAAAATACTCTTTTTCTCTGCTGCAGAAAGCAACTCTTAAACAGGGGAGCATAACCCTACTTAAAACCGTATTAATTATAGAGGCGGGGGACGAAATGAAGGAATGAAAACTGGAGAATCTGCCCAGATAACTCTCATTCTTCTAGCTCTAACCGCTTTCACTTAGAGAGTGGTTCTACAAACTGGTGCGCACAAGACATATCTCGTTTTGCCAAGAAAGATGCCATATAGCAACCCACCCACAGGGGAGCACACGATCCTACTTACAACGCAACAATAATTAGGGAGAAAACAGAATGAGAACTTGGGACAGTATGAACATGCCCAAAATAATTCCCATTCGTCATCTCCAACCTTGGAAAAGAATAAAGATACATACAAAGTAAAAGTATCTTTATTGTCGAGTGCCACGGTGCCCCCCGCATCATTGGTTTGCATCGCACGGCTTTCACATTCATGCGTCTTAGACTGCTGCCTCAGAAGTTCATTGCTAACACCTCCAGTCAAACCGGAGGGAAGGCAACCGCAATTGACAGGGTCATATCGTCTCACTGTGACAGCTCCTTCCATAAACGGGTGACCCTCAGCAATCACTCTCCGCTGGTTTCGAATGCTAAACACCTCTGCTGAAATAGTGAAGTAAAAGTGAAGAGGTCACATAATCTCACCATGGCCAATCATTCAGCTATGCTGAAAACCAAATAAAGAGGGGATCGGATCATCTTTATTCTTTTTCACGCAACCACACCCTCGAATGCAGAGCGTTAGCAACAAAAAAGGGTTCCAATTTAAGACTGTAGTCTGCTTTGACCTCCAACTGAAAAGGTCACTCTGTCTGCCTCTTACTGGGACTCCGGGGTTTGTAAGCCATATACCAACATCAGCTTATTAATGCTGGAGGAAGGAGGAGGAGCCTCAGCGCTCCTGCCTTTATGAAACTCCCAGGGTGTGTGCCAGTGGCATTCACCCATACTAGCATGTTAAGATCTCTTTCATCTCTAGGTGTTTCTTTATTATCCTTGTCACTCGCAAAAGATATATTAACCCTGGGTTTATAACACCCACCCCCAAACTCATATATTTTCCTATATGTGTTAAGCACAAACAATCTAGCTTATCCCTAAAAAGCCAGAATGCGAAAGCGAATATAATAGGTTTTTGCTAATGATTCTGCTTTAAACAACCTACTGTGCCCCAACACCGTCCTCAGAGGGTGAGCAGAGGTAAGAGAGAAGGGAAATGGTGGAGGTGGAAGGTGATGAATTATATATTTACCTTTTTAATCCTTTTTAACCAGTCTTTCAAAATGTTGTCAATTTGTACCTCCTTCAAATCTTGGCTCCAACTTCACCTACGCCTCTCTGAAGTTTCCTACCACTGTCTCAACGGCAGTGTCGAAAAGTCCACAGGGCGATAACGTGACATCAAGGAGAAAAGATTTCTCCCTCTCCTTGATCCCCAACAGACTGAGCCAGAGATGCCTCTATGAAACCACCATAGTCACCGTAAAGCAGCCAATGGCAGGATATGTCTGTTTAGTTGCCTGGAGAGCAACTGCTTCAAGCGAAAATCTCTGCCCATTATCCAGCCAAAAGTGAGCGTGTTAGTGCATGCCAAGGCCAGACGTGTTTCCACTGTCACTTCCTGGGGCTTGATCGGGCCTCATCGGGGCTTCCTCTGGGCCAATGCCCAGTGGTTTTTGGCCCACTGAATACCTTGGTCCAAAGCAGGCCAACTGGGACTTGAGGAGTGGTCATGAATAAAGGGTGTGTCAACACTGCTGTTAATTTCCCATGTTATCATATCAGGCTACCAGCTAACCCTTAGCATTTAAAACGATTTTCAGCTCAAAACTCACTTTCAGACACCAGCAAGTGTTTGAAATAACTTCCGATGCGAACCGATGGGGATTGTGATCACCATATGAGGAAAAAATATATTTATGCTATGCTAAAGGCTACTTAAGCTAACCATTGCGATAATAAATACACGTGATTGATTTATGGAAAATACCAGTCTGTTTGAAGAATGAACACAAAATATATTTTATTTATTATATATTATTATAATCGTGTATTTATTTGGTTTCATGTTTCATCCTTCTCTTCCCTATGCCTTTGTTGATACCGGACTAATGCATACATACCTAGTTCTACCAGAAAGACTCAGGAGGCAAGAGAACGTTTGAACAAGATTTATTTAACAGTTCTATGCAAATTAGGATCAAATAGATGAAATTATAAAGTTTTTTGGCGTAGGCCCTGTCTTTAGTCCAAATCCAGAGGGGAGCAGATGCTTGCAGTTCCTGCCTGATGATGAAGGCAGAGGCGGAGCCTACCCCCGATGGATGGACAGGGACCGACCCGGTGGTGGTTGAGAGGATGGGGTTAAACGCCGGCGTCAGTATCTGCGAACGTAGTAATGGGTGTTAACCGGACTTATATCCTTCATATGTCGAGTGATGATTGGCTAGATCTGTGGTTAATGAATGACGTGACTTCCCGGTAGAACTTGCGCTGGAGCTCCCATTTCTGTCATTAAACTCTAGATGGGGCAGGCTGATAAGTCTTTGACTCATTTGGTAGCGATCCCATTATCTAGATGGCACAGCTGATTGGTTGCTGTTGCATCAGCGATAAATAAGCTGCAGCTCACCATTCAAACAAATACCGGGGTATTGCAGTCTGCAGAAATGTGTTTCAGAAACCCTCCACCTTCCCCAACTCCACCTGTATAGATCTGCTACAGGGTTTATTTCATGTATGTTACATGTGCAGTAGCAGCATGTCTTACCTGCTCACAGCAATGTCTGTTAATGTATTGGCAGTAGCAAGTCTCAGTACTTGCTCTGCAGCAGAGGCAGAGTAGCAGATCTTTTCCGCCAAGACCAAATACATTAACATGGCATATCCATTACCATGCCAATCTCTATTACCAGAGATTTGTAATCTCCCGAGAGTTGTCATGATAGAAATGACAGATAGATATGATAGATACTCCGGTAAACTCATATAACTCCTATTTTCTTCTCATGAGCTCTCTCATAATACTGTGGAAAATGAATAGAAATGGTCACACTTTCTAAAGAAATTTAACATAAACATATGATACTTTATCAATATTTTTCTAAATGTGTAAGTCTTTGGACTTAAAAGCCTTAATGGAGTTGTTTTGTGCATTCCTGTGATCACAAATACATGGAAGCAGGTGCAACTGAATAGATTCTCTTTTTATGTAAAATGGTAAACACCAGTTTCATTCAACAAAATTAATGTGCACTCCTGACACAAATTAATAAATTACTGTCACTGGCTCAAGGTCCGATGACTATTAGCCCAACCTGGCATGTTGTTAGCCCTGGCTCGCAATGGCCCTACAGTGGAAAAGTGTGCAGTGCTCCACCAGCCTAACCTGCTGATATGCTTGGCCATGGCCTGCTGTGGAGTCATTACCAGGAGATGGGAAAATATAAGTAAATTTCACACTTTAAGAGATTTCCTTATTTATTTTAATCATAAAAAAACATCTAGCCTACTTTTAAATGGGTATCTAACCAGCTGATGCACAATTTTCACAAACTATAGTTGTGAACGGAAACTATAGTTAACTTTTGTATTCCCATTTAGCAAAAGAAACAATACACTATAACTGGACGACTTTAAAAAAAGGAGGAAAATTTCGAAAGATTGAGTACATTGGTCATAATACAGAAATATGTCAAGTTTGCAGCTGTATTAGAAACATCTAGGAAGCAATATTAACTTGAGTTTTCTGTAATTCAACCAGCATAACACAAAGTATAGTGTAATGAATGCATGCACTGTACAGAACTTTTTTTTAATAACTGTGGAAATGTATCATCAGTGTCTGTGAAAAGGGTGTTGTGGCAAAACTTCTGTTAAACATCATCACTGCGTAAGAGACACTCAGAGTCAAATTAATAAAAAAGAAAAGTATTTATTCTTGCAAGAATAGGCCCAGTCGCCAACACAGCAGTTACCCTGTGAAGTGAGTGACGCCGCACCAGGAAGACATGAGACAGCCTTTATACTCTTTTCAAGGTTCCTCCTCACAGCAGCTACCCTTTCACCCACTCAGATAAGGTCCCCACTGCTGTTCAGTTTCTACTAAAGATACAACCTGGCCCTGAAATAAACTAGCCAAATCTTGACCATTCCTAAGGTCAAGATGTCCTGTCCCATATATTCCTGAAACGTCACGCACAAGCACGTACACACACATACTTTTACACATTGAATAGGATCAATCCCTTATGATATCTGTTAGGAATAAATGACTATTAAAATTTCTACAACAAGGGTCCATTGGTCCTGAATACACAGGAGCTTCTCAACAGAAAGAACAGCACAGGAAAAGTGACTTGTTGCTTTAATAAAACAGATACTAACTAATAAATATATTTAGGAGAAAAAATATTTGTCCTTCCACTAGCAGGTATAAGGTTAATAGTTGGGCTCTATGAGTGCTATGCAGTGACATACTGTTACAGGGTAGCTGCTACTAGATAACCACTGAAACACTAGGTTGACTGAATTAACACAACCAGCTGCTTTATTCATTAACAGTGACTCTTTTATGTCTTTTATTTGAAAGCTCCTCCCGGTGGCCTGTGGCAAATCCACCACGTGAGCCTGAATGTCTCCAAAAAGTTCCGTGTGGTGTTTGAGGGAATTAAAGGGAGTGGAAACACAGGCGGACTCTCACTAGACGACATCAACCTATCAGAGACGACTTGCCCTGAACATGTATGGACGATCAAGGACTTCAGAAGCATTTTGGAGAACACGCCAATGGACACCGCTATTTACAGCCCGCGTTTCAGATCTAAGGATGGCTACACCTTCCAAATGGGCCTGTATCCCAATGGCACAGTTGGATACCCAGGCGAGCTGGGAGCTTATGCTCACTTAACGTCAGGGGACGATGCCGTGAATGACAGTCTGGTCTGGCCTGCTCGCTGGAAGCAGATGACCATGATGCTGATGGACCAGAACGCAGACATCCGCAAACGTATGTCCAACCAGAGGAGCGTAACAACAGACCCCACAATGAAAATGGAAGGTGAGGTGTTGTTGATTTGGGTATATGATTCCCATCATGTCCTGCTAGATTTCTGAAATGTTTACATGCCAAATTTAGTGTTTCCCATTAATTATGTAGACTAATCTAACCACAGTGTCCCACCAGTGTCATAGTGAACTGACAAATATATTTACACCCCCCATAATAACATAAAAGATCTCAAATGTTGTGTTTTGCTCTGTTGAACTAAAATCAAAAGTGCCTTGTGGCTTAGTGCCCTTATCAAATCAAAAGATTTATTCAAGTGAAGTCAAGTCATCTATAGCGCTTTATACAATAGAAATTGTTTCAAAGCAACTTCACAATAATAAATTAAAAAAAGCTAATGATACAAACAATCAAATATGAGAGAAGTTCAAATTCTCTTGTAAAGCAGCTGTAGCAAGACAATAGTGAATTCAACTCAATAGTGTCAGTCAAATCAATAATATCACTGAATATTAAGTCTCACCAACTAAGCAAGCCAAAAACAACAGTGGCAAGGAACCCAAACTCCATCAGGTGACAGAAATTGAGAAGAAAAAAAACTGGAGAAACCAGGCTCAGTCAGGAGACTTGATCTGCTCTGGCCTAGATGAACATTCGGTACGTCACACTGGCATTAGGTGGGAAGAAAAATTTGTAGTCTGTCCGGCAGGTTGAAACATAAATGGACTGTAGAGTTGCCGTTTAGCCAATAGCACGATGAGTTTAGATTCCAGCTGGTCCTGACATGACACGTTCATAGCTGTCCATAGGACTCTGTACTGAGATAAGTACTGTATATACAGTCATTTGAGAAAGATAGTACGTCCTCTTTGAATTCTATGGTTTTACATTTCAGGACATAAAAAAAATCATCTGGTCCCTAGCAGGTCTTAAAATTAGGTAAATACAACCTCAGATAAATAACAACACATGACATATTACACTGTGTCATTATTTATTTAACAAAAACTAGGTCAAAATGGAGAAGCCATGAGTGAAAAACTAAGTACACCCTTACTGCTTCCATAGGAATTATGAGCGTAAGTATAGCATTCAGACACTGCTAATCAAATGCCGAATCAATCGATTGATCGATCATCAACAAGTGTGATCACCTGTATAAAAGAAGAGGTTTTGGATGTTTGATGGTCTAAAGCCCTCAGGTGTGTGTTAACACAATGCCATGGAAGAAAGACATCAGCAATAATCTTAGAGAAGCAATTGTTGCTGCCCATCAAACTGGAAAGGGTTAAAAGGCCATTTCCAAACAATTTGAAGATTAAGGCAATTGCCAATCTTACCAGGAGTAGACATCCCAGTAAATTCACCCAAAGATCAGACCATGCAAAGCTCAGAGAAACTGCAAAAAGCTAAAAAGTTACACCTCAGACTCTACAGGCTTCCATAAACATGTTAAAAGTTCATGACAGTTCAATTAGAAAAAGACTTGACAAGTATGGCATGTTTGGAAGGGTTGTCAGGAGAAAAATCTTCTCTCTAAAAATAACATGGCAGTACGTCTTAGGTTTGCGAAGTTGCATCTGAACAAACCACAAGACTCCTGGAACAATCTCCAGATCAAAGTGGAGATGTTTGTCCACAAAGCTCCTCGTTTGGCAAAAACCAAACACAGCATATCAGCACAAACACCTCATACCAACTGTCCATCACGCTTGTGGAGGTGTGATGATTTAAGCTGGTTTTGCAGCCACAGGACTTGGGCACCTTGTACTCATTGAGTCAACCATGAACTCCTCTGTATACCAAAACGTGAGGCCGTTGGTCTGACAGCTAAAGCTTGGCTGAAATTGGGTCATGCAACAGGACAATTATGATAAGCACACCAGCAAATCTACAACAGAATGGCCGAAAAGGAAAATAATTAAGTTGTTGCACTGGCCCATCCTTGCACTGGCCCAATCAGAGTCCAGATCTCAACCCGATTGAAATGCTGTGGACGGGACCTTAACAGAGCTGTGCATAAACAGATGCCCAAAAGCCTCAATGAACTGAAGCAACATTGAGAAATGGGGGACAAAATTCCTCAACAATGATGTGAGAGACTGATAAAATCATACAGAAAACGATTGCTTCGAGTTATTACGGCTAAATGTGATTCTGCAAGCTATTGAATCATGTGGTGAATTTAGCTTTTCACACATGGCTTCTCCATTTTGGATTTATTTTTGTCAAATAAATTTACACGGTGTAACATGTAATGTGTTGTTGTTCATCTGATTTTTATTTATGTGCTGATGCATAAAACCATGGAATTCAAAGAGGGTGTACTTTCTTTTTCACATGACTGAAGTCTTTAGCACTGCATGTTTTAAAGTGAAGTGTGCACTTTGCTCACGTGATCAGCTCGTGATCCAGTGTTATCAGAGTGGCTAAGTTTACAGTGAGCTCCATCTCTGCATGTGCTGTGAGTTTAACGTACATTTGGGAAAATTTCATTACTTTCACATTTGCATTATTTCCAACAGGTTTCTAGACAGATGATTACAGCATTTTACCAAGAAGTAGTAGTTTTATTTATATAGCGCCTTTCAGTAGATCAAGGTCAGTTTACATTGTACATACTAGATTTGTAACGACCTGTTGTCTATAATTCAAAAGAGTTTACTCTTACTTAATTTGGAGCTCTCTTGATCCCAAGGTGTAGACTATCAGATTGATGCATTTAATTCTGACAGAATCCTTTGGAGAAACACAGAATCATCACTCTTTTGTTCAAATTTCCCCTTTAGGGACTGAAAATTTCTTCTGGGATGATCCACGTAAAGTTGGGATGAAAGTAATAGAGGACGACGGGACAGAGTACTTCCGTGGTCCAGGTGCCGGGACCCCGGTTTACCTCACCCAGGCCAGAGCTCTGAGCCGAGACTTCATCAAGGGCGGAGATGCCATCTTCCTCCTTACAATGGAAGGTGACTGAGAACCACAGGGCCATTACACAACTCAGTGGACTTATTTCTCATTAGCTGATCATTTATTCAAAAAGACGTTAAGTGGACAGAGGAATAGAACGAAATCTCGTTTACTTACTCTCATTTCGATCTAAACCTACACTCTTAAAATAAAAGGTTCAATTGGGTTCTATATAGAATTTTACAGAACACTTTATGCCAAAAAGGTTGCATATAAAGAAAAATGTTGTAAATGATTGCATATACTTTCATGTTTAAAGGGTTATTTCTATTTAGAAAGTATGTTTACAAGCTGTTTAATACATATAATACAATGTAATAAAAATTAAAATATAATCAAAACAAAATAATTAATTAGAAATAAATCCATAAAATTATCCCTTGATGGGAACCCTAATTGTCATGAAACTGCTATGACAGGGTTGAAGATCCAAATGCAGTCATTTAATAAGGGCTAATCCAGAATCGAAAATTCATACAGGCAAAGGGTCAAAAGCACAGGGTCAACACAGTCCAAACAATGACAAGGCCAAGGCACAGGCGAACAGGAAAATCCAAAACAACAAGAAAAGAATCGAAAACCAAGACACGAGGAAACAGAAATGCAGTACATATTAAGTATATAGAAAGACTAAACCAGTCTTTTAAACTCCTTGAACTTAAAATATAATCTGAATGCACAATAATTTATAGTAAAATTTATTTACATCTCTCGACAGAAAGGTTTTAATAAAATGTTATTTAATAACAGTAGTCATAAGCATATGTCCAGCACGTGCCTCAGGCTTATCGCCAACTAACTGATCAGACTTCTCTGTAATCCTCCGCAAACTTGGACAGCTGCTTCTTGACCTCATTCGCTTCTGTTTGAGTCAGACGTGCTACTTCGGCTTGTGCGTCTTGCGTCATCAACCCAGAACTAAAGTTCGATTAATGAACCGGCTCAACCAACCGGTCACTTCCTATGAACCAGCTCAAAAGAAGGATTCGTTCAAGAACCGAACATCACTCATGTGTGTTGGAACTAAACTGCGCAGGACTGTTGCAGCTCCAACGTTGGCCAGACGTCAAATTTTGGTTGAAAATGAAAATCGGGTTGACGTCTAAACCCAACATTTGTATCATGTCAAGCAACATCGTTGGCAAGGCATGACATTTTGATTGAACGTTTATATTGATTTGATATCAAAACCTAATGTTGTCTTTACATCAAATTCCAACGAACCCTGACCTTTGCTGGCAATTCCAACTTTAAAGAGAGATTATTACGTGTAGTTAGTATGGAATTTGTTGGCATGACACCAAACTTTTAACCAAGCCAGGTTTTTGTTGAAAATGAAAAATCAGTAAACTGTGAAACTTGAATACCACAGTCAGACAAATGTCAAGATCCACTCTCAGCCAGACGCAAAGTATTTATTTTAAGACATCAGCAGAGAAAGTTAACACATTTTAAAATCTTCTCATCTTCTTATGACCCAACGTCTGCTAAACGCCATAACGTTAATGTCCACACAACCTTAAATTAAAACATCATTGCACATTGATATTTTGTTGGTCTTGGGTGTGGTAATAAGGAAAATCCAACATCTTTCAAACCTTGGCGACATCTAATTGTCATGCTAGCCCAGTACTGACAACAAACACGGACCGTCTTCTAAACGTCTCATGCAAATGCTATGAGACATTTGGAAGATAATTACGATCACAATTAAAAACCAACATAAAATCAATGTCTAAAGATGTTATAATTTGACGTTGTGTGGACGTTAGTCTTGTGACTTTCAGGAGACTTTGGGATTTGGTTACTTAATACCATAACTTAAGACCAACAAAATTTTAACCTCTAATGATGCTATAATTTGACGTAGTTGTGGATGTTAGTTTTATGACGTTTAGCAGATGTTTGGTTTTGGTCACTTAAAACCCTGACTTAAACCAAACAAAATATCAACGTCAGCAGTCGTCATATTCTACGTCAAATTGACGTTGACATTTTGTGACTGTCTAAGGTCTTGAAATTCAATCACCCAAAGTCAGAATCTATATTCAACCAATTTGCAACGTGTTATGATGTCCATTGCCTGCTGAGTATGAAGGTATTTCTTCCATGGAACACAAAAAAACATGATAACAGAATGGTCACACTGCTCGATCCCATACAGTCAAAGCTGACAATGATTGTCAAGAGGCAAAAAAGCACCAAAAACTATTGTAATGTCCAACATCACTGTTTTTTAGGGCAGTCGTGGCCTAATGGTTAGTCAGACTGGTAACCCAAAGGTTGCAGGTTCGATTCTCAATACCGGCAGAAAATGACTGATGTACCCTTGAGTAAGGCACTTAACCCCCAATCGCTCCCTGGGCGCCACCGCATAATGGCTGTGTGTGTTCACTACTCCTAATGTGTGTGCACTAACTTGGATGGGTTAATAGTTCACTTCAAAATGAAAATTCTATCATCATTTACTCACCCTCAAGTTGTTCCAAACCTGTATGAGTTTCTTTCTTCAGCTAAACAAAAAGAAGATTTTTTTGAAGGATGTCGGTAACCAAACAGTTGATGGACCCCATTGACTTCCATAGTATTTTTTTTCCTACTATGGAAGTCAATGGGGTAAGACCTCAACGGAAGTCAACTGGATGCTATGCTACTTGTGTGCTTACGTTTGTCCATCTCTTTGTGTTCTTGTAGATATCTCTCATTTGGTTGCTTCACAGCCCTTCCCTTCCACAACCATGACTCCAACGAACTCAACTCCTGGAACACCCGGCCCAACAAATCCAGACAACAACACAACAACCAACACAACTACTGCGCCCTCCCCTACATCTGCCACCACCACTACACCTCACGACCCGTGTGTGTCAGTACAATGTGAAAATGATGGCGTGTGTGTGCTGAACGACGCAGGAGAGGCGATGTGCAGGTAATATGTGAGAGGCCAGTTCACTGGACTTTTTATTTATTAAAATTTTGTAACATTGATTAGTGTGTAGTACAGTTGTAAAGTGGAGCCGTGACCAACCACTTTGGTCCTTGGAAGTATTTTTCCAGTTCATTTCTTTTCATTGGGTTTTCCAAAAAGTCTACACTACACAGTGTAAGCCATGAATGAAACCAACCAGCTCTCAAAACAAAACATGAAAAAAAAGGTTTAAATAAATCAGATAAATAGACACTAAAATAAAAAATGACAGTATGAGGCTATTATAAAGTATATCGATGTTATTATGAAGTATTTAATTACAAAGTATTTGATTGTCTGTATAAAAAAACCTAAAAGATAAATGAGACACTAAACTACACAACCCATGAAACGCTGCAAATTAAGCCATTTTGTGGTTTCTTTTGTGAAGAAAAAGTACATTCTTTTGAGTGTGTAGCACAAGAGTAGGCAAGCTTTTGGACAGTACTCTGGTATAATTTCATCTTTAACGGACCGCTCTGCCTCTTAGTTACGTCCTGTCACCGTTTAAACTGCCCTGTCAATCATCTTGTCAAAGATAAAACCCTCCACATTCAATGTAATTTAATTTCCTAGCGTTTCAGAGAGAAATGTAGCAGCACGTTGATCTGCCAGTCGTGGTTCTTTCATGCGGAGACTCTCCTCATGTGTTTGCAATTTGCATAATGATGCATTTTAAAGTTAATGACCAAACTTATTTTTTTTTACAAAAGTCCACCAATCTGTTGCAGATGAAATATAATGTGGATAACATTGAATAAATATATTTTCGTAATGTAAAAGTAACGTAACATTACGACATCCAGAAATCAATTTCAATAGTACATTTAGTTGAATATCGACATTTCATGTTTAATGTGAGTTTCATTCTTACATCTACTATATCACAATATATCATTAGTCCCGAGATTCTTTAGGTTAGTGAATGGATATATAGACACGCAATCAGTATTTGTATTCACTAATGTCTGGTGGTAGAACTTTTGTTAGATGTTTCAGAGCGCTTTTCCTCATAAAGATCAAAGATGTTCATTAATGATTGTATTTCGAAAGCAGGGACTTGTTGTGTGCATTTTGTTTTGTGATTTCACCGGAAAGAATAGTACGGTGGCCCAGTGGCACAACACAACCAAATTTAAAAAGCATACATAAGTTCAGAACACAAAGAAATGAATCCACAACAGAACGGAAAATGTACAACCCAACAAAATAAAGCCGCGATAAAGTTAGTTTTCCTTGCCATTGTTCTATAGAGTCAGCAGTCTAAAAAATATATCAACACCACAATTAGTCTTAACAGTATGTAGCTAACCATTGTATATCACCATTTATTAATTCAAAATACCCTACGTGCATTATAGCTGCATATTTATACTCTAGAATGCTTTGACGCGCTAGCACAGCGCATCCGCCAATTCCTCCAAGTTGTTAAAACGTATAATTAGTATTCATTAAAATTACTTTTAACATTCAAAAACAGACATGTTCAAAATCCAAAGCTTGATTGTATTGGTAGTAGACTGACTAACTACAGGTGACTTTTTTTCCCAATACTTCCATGTATTTACAGTAAACAATTTTTTATTTTTTAGAAAATGTCTGTAATATAATAAAAGTTTTTTTTCTTTTATCATGTTTCAAAGGTTGTAGTTCCTATTAACCAGACTTACAGCAGGTGAAACGGTGACAATAGCTCCCTCTATGCACAGTACACAACTTGTTTTTATAAAAACATTAGGCCTACTGTAATTCACATAAAGTTTGTTTTGTCATGTCCCAAAGCTTGTGGCAGGTTCCTAGTGACCAGACTGACTTATTACAGGTGAAATTGTGCCTGTAATTCTGCAATTCACCAAATGGTTTTTATGTTTTTTTTTTATCAAATCTGAGGTTTGCTCTGCAAGTTAGTCTGGCCAAGAGCCCATTTCCAATTTTTCCAAATCGAGGCACAAATCACAAACGTTGAGGTGGCTTTACACAATGACAATCGATCTGATTGGTTTTAGGTCTATCCAATTGCACCCAGAGGCATTTGAGCGACGTCCGTTGGTGACGCCCTGCTGGAAATGATCTGTCAATGAACCTTCCCCAGACCCACTCTCACTTACAACTGATTTCAAAAACAACACATTTCATCGCCGGATCGCCTCTTATTTAACACAAATGAAAGTCAACTGGACATGTTTCATTTGCATTAGCTGTACAAACAGATGTTTAAAAAAATGTTGGGGATAATATTGACCCTGGCAAAAAGTGCTGGTGACATATCCCACCCGTAAATTATGCCTATGCATGTCATTATCATGTGACCTACTCACTGCCGTTCATAAATCCTCTCCTGTGGCCTCATGGGATAGTAAAGTGTTCATCATATGCACACTTCAGAATCTCACTGGAAGTAGTAGGTGATCCGGGTTATTTTTGCCTTCTCTGAGTACTAGGAATTCAGATATACTTATTTTGTCACATACTGTTTTTTGCCTAATATATAGCAGGGAAGCATGCGATTTTGGACGCAGCCCAGGATCTCATACGTGTGTTTCCGATAAGGGAGACATACAGTGTGCAGTGGAGTCAGTCTCCAGGACTGGTTTGGAAAGCTGGACTAGACTATTTACTTGACTAGACATTGACTATGTTTACATGTGCTCCAATAATGTGATTATTTCCAGAGTAAGGATGTTTACACGACACTCCCGTTTACATGCAATTTTCATTATTCTGATCTTTCGCTAAGAATTGTGGCAATTTTTACCGCCATTATTTACAGACTCCAATGCTCGGCACAAATGATAACCTCAAATATAGTATGTGTGATACTGGCCATTGTTTTAACTTATGTCGAATGCAAAACACATTTATATAGATGAATTGGATTTTTTTTTCTGTGACGCACCTAAAAAGTGTCTTCATTTCGATGTTTTCGACAATCAATATACTGCATTATATTCATGTCGCATAACGTTGTCAACAAGGCTTGACATTAACATCCACCAACCCAAAATTCCTGTCTCAAAAAATTCATCCGACCAATAAAAGAAGTGTTTTTAATACAAAAAAAAAAAAGTCAACCTTCAAATAATTATATTCAGTTATGCACTCAATACTTGGTCGGGAATCCTTTTGCAGAAATGACTGCTTCAATGTGGCGTGGCATGGAGGCAATCAGCCTGTGGCACTGCTGAGGTGTTCTGGAGGCCCAGGATGCTTCGATAGCGGCCTTAAGCTCATCCAGAGTGTTGGGTCTTGCGTCTCTCAACTTTCTCTTCACAATATCCCATGGTCAGTAAACCATTTACCAGTGGTTTTGGCACTGTGAGCAGGTGCCAGGTCGTGCTGAAAAATGAAATCTTCATCTCCATAAAGCTTTTCAGCAGGTGGAAGCATGAAGTGCTCCAAAATCTCCTGATAGCTAGCTGCATTGACCCTGCCCTTGATAAAACACAGTGGACCAACACCAGCAGCTGACATGGCACCCCAGACCATCACTGACTGTGGGTACTTGACACTGGACTTCAGGCATTTTGGCATTTCCTTCTCCCCAGTCTTCCTCCAGACTCTGGCACCTTGATTTCCGAATGACATGCAACCACTGAGCAACAGTCCAGTACTGCTCCTCTGTAGCCCAGGTCAGGCGCTTCTGCCGCTGTTTCTGGTTCAAAAGTGGCTTGACCTGGGGAATGCGGCACCTGTAGCCCATTTCCTGCACACGCCTGTGCACGGTGGCTCTGGATGTTTCTACTCCAGACTCAGTCCACTGCTTCCGCAGGTCCCCCAAGGTCTGTAATCGGTCCTTCTCCACAATCTTCCTCAGGGTCCGGTCACCTCTTCTCGTTGTGCAGCGTTTTTTGCCACACTTTTTCCTTCCCACAGACTTCCCACTGAGGTGCCTTGATACAGCACTCTGGGAACAGCCTATTTGTTCAGAAATTTCTTTCTGTGTTTTACCCTCTTGCTTGAGGGTGTCAATGATGGCCTTCTGGACAGCAGTCAGGTCGGCAGTCTTACCCATGATTGCGGTTTTGAGTAATGAAACAGGCTGGGAGTTTTTAAAAGCCTCAGGAATCTTCTGCAGGTGTTTAGAGTTAATTAGTTGATTCAGATGATTAGGTTAATAGCTCGTTTAGAGAACCTTTTCATGATATGCTAATTTTTTGAGAGAGGAATTTTGGGTTTTCATGAGCTGTATGCCAAAATCATCAGTATTAAAACAATAAAACATCTGAAATATTTCAGTTGGTGTGCAATGAATCTAAATCTTTAATTTTTATCATTACATTATGGAAAATAATGAACTTTATCACAATATGCTAATTTTTTGAGAAGGACCTGTATTGTGCATAAATTGACTCATTCCTGCACCCAAATTGTGTGAACATAAACACACTTGCGCTTTTAGTCAAATACACACATTGGACATGGCGAGTATTCACATTCAGTTGTTTTAAGTGAACAAACAGTTGAGAAAGAAATCACATGTGTAACAGTATAATAGATCCATGAGTTATGTCTTAAAGTGACAGCAGCCTAATAAACCTGCTGCCAAATTATGAGATAATATTAAAAATATCTATATGGTAGTTTTCCCCCCATGGTATTAATGTCACAATTGGCTAGCAACTATGGAAAATCACTAGCCACAGTGGCTGGTGAGCAAAAAAGGTAATGTGAAACCTGCGCATCACAATAGATAGAATTAAATATTTACATGCTTAGTGTTTTTTTTTTGCGATCAGCAAAATCAGCATACGCCACATATTTTACTACAATTGAGGTTGTTACGATTATGAGTTCAATCCCATCAATTTGATCAAAGTATTGTGTTTACATGAGGTAAAGTTTAAACGCAATATTGCCTAAATCTCATTATAACCGCATTATGACCTGGACAATTGAAAAAGGGAGTGATTTTGTCATGATTAGTTTAGTCTTAAATAACAGATGTTTGTGTAGTCACGAGCAGCATGTGTGTTGTGTCTCCCTGCAGGTGCGCGGTGGGTAACGACTGGTGGCATTACGGCGACAGATGCCAGTTTAAGAGCTCTGCCCAAAACAACATCATCACCGCCGTACTGGCGTCTGTCGGGGTGTTTGCCGTCATGCTGATCGTGACGCTAGTCAGCGTGGCCTGTGTGAAGAAGCACCAGAGGAAAGCACGGCTCGCTGGAGAGGGAATCACCATGAAAAACATGCACTCGTTCGTATAAGGATCTGATGCGTTTCTCTAAAGGCCCATTCACACCAACACAGAAGACTACACAGATAACTGAGACCATAACTGCATTAGCACACACCAGCGGATGATGGCCTTCTGTTTATTCTAAACCTTCCGCTTTAAATGCTCAAGCTCTTTAAACCAAAGGGTTCTGAATGGCTGTCAGTGTGTGTATCGTTCATCAGCAGGACAATGCTGTTGTAGTTGTGCTGTGGACTCTGATCCTCTTCTATATTTAGATTTTTTTTTAAAGTCAAGTCACCTTTATTTCTATAGCGCTTTTTACAATACAGATTGTTTCAAAGCAGCTTCACAGAGATCACAAGAGAATGATGCATTTCGACTGTTGTTCAGCTGAAGTTAGTTCAGTGTTGATTCAGTTACAAGATCACCAATGATTAAATGAGTTCATTTCATCTATAAAGAAGTTCTGGAAAAAACGGTCCACGAACCAACACTCTATGATTATGATTCAGGCTGCTTTTAAAACTATATCATTATCAGCATAGTCATCAGTATAGTTATCGTCCTTGGTGTGACCGGGCCTTAATGTGTCTCTTACACAATAATGCTATGAGAATGATTCATGAAAAATGCTTTTATAATTGATTCGTTGATGTAATTAATAGGACAAGACGTGGTTTGTTCATTGGCCCCAAAAAGCATTTGTTCACTGTCTGAATGTCATAACACGCATGGACACACTTATAATAAAACGTCTGATAAAGGGTAAGTCACTATATGAAACACATTTCTAAATCCAAGAAACCTGGTTGATTGACAATAAGACCGTATTAATTCTTCCTGTCAGAGTTTCTTTCAGGTTTAATTTTAGTTTTCCAAATAAAATAGAACAACTAAAGTTTAAGATGTTTCACATCTGGTCCATTGAGAGAAGTTTTGGTTACAGTTTACTTTAAGGTGACACAGTTACATTGTACTCACTCAGATAAGTACTATTAATTCACTGCATATACTTACTATAGTTACGGTTAGGGTTTGGTTTAGGGTTAGTTACTTGTAATTATGCACAATTTACATGTAGTAATGTGTAACTACGTCACCTTAAAATTAAAACAAAGTGTTACCAAATCTGACTCATGATGTCACTTCCCATGGATTCACTACCAGAAGCCTTCAAAAAGTAGAAACCTCAGAAAGAGACAAAAATCATCAGCTTTTGTTGATTAATTGAAAGTGTGTTACAATCCATCATCCATGTTCAACCTAAGAAGTCTTATTCATATTGGCAAAAAAAAAAAAAACTGACCCCCCCCCCCCGATTTTGCTAAACTTAATCCATTTGTGTTGTGATCACATTCATCTTTTTTGTTAAAATTTGGCCAGTGGATTTCAGCATGCTTGGAATAGAGCGGAATTAAAAGAGTAAATGTTAAATTATGTTATAAATTAATATTTTATGTGTTAAAAGGGAAAAACTATTTGTTTTTAATGAACAGTTTGACATTTAAAAGAGTTTCTGTTGTAGAGGGGAAAAAATCATATTATGCACCAAAAAATTAAATATAATTTGTCACAGCCAAATTTATTACTACTCAAATTATATTGGCTCAAACCTTAAAGTGCTATGTAATATTAATACAAATATTTTTTCGAAAGACAAAGAATTACATTCATACAAAGTATAATCAAGAAAATAAACTGAAAAAAGTGTTTATTACATGGTTTAACCGTGCACATCAGTAACAATGTTTCCACGTACCTTCAATGAATTAAGTTATTATTAAGTGACCAAATTAAGTGTATAATTTAATGAAGAACATCATTTAATATCAAGGAGATTGCACATTTTAGAGAATAACATTAATTGAAATCAATCAAGTTTAGAAGAAAAACTATTTTGTTGTGTATATCACAAATAAATATGACTGAGCAAATCAGACAACCTGCATGTGTTTTTTCTTTAGACATTATCTCAAATGTAGGACAATATGACTTTTTGGGGGTTTTATAAATTAATTTGACTATAAACAAAAGCTAAATATGAACCTTGATTTTTCACTTAAGATATGTCTGTTCTGCACATCAGGACTCTTGTGTCAAGCCTAAATGCTATTTAAACAATGGTATTTTGTTGTTGTTTTTGTACATATTTTCTCTATGGGGAGTGTTGTTTGCTTTTAGATAAACTGAACAAAACAGTTTTAAACAAGAATAATTTCTGTTTAGATCAATATAAAACGGCACTTTAGATGACACGGCCATTTAAATATTTTCAGTGACCTCAACTTCATGCTCCAAAACTTCAACATGCGTCGAGAAACTCTTTTAAATGTCCAACATATAAACATGAAACACTACCCAGACAGCAACAGTGTCGGCCCACATCTGGTACGTGTGGATTCCACTTGTTCCAGATGTTGGCCGGACCTTTGCCGACACTATGTTGCTGTCTGGGTAACCGTCCTTGTTACTCTCTGTAGGGCACCAATTTGACCAGCGTCACCGATTGGATCTGTTGAGGGAATATTCACAACAATAACAACAACAAAAAATGAAATTGCTGTGATCTCATTTAAGTTTAACATTTTTACTCATTAGTACAACTCACCTACTTTGAGTTCAGATTATTAAATTCAACGGTGTATAAATGTGTCATAATTGTATTAATTTAGACCAGGGGGCTTATTTTTAGGTGACATCGACATGTCAAACAGAGCTACATATTAACTATATAGCACTTCAATATAAATAGAAACCAACCATTTCATGATAGTTCTATTATGTGAGCTATATTAACAGTAGATTGGAACTATGCACGTTATTATTGTTGAACATGCATCATTGTCTGTATATAACTCTTTTTTGTTAAAATTGAGATTTAGGCATCATAACAAGCATACGTTACAATAAAAATCACAATTCATTAGTCTTTCACATCACAGGTGTTGTTATTTTGAAGGATTTGCAGATCCATACATTTTAATCTGACTAGTGTAGTCAGATGGACAGTTAAACATTTACTTGAACTTTGGCTTTTGGCAATCCATATTTTTCTCCCGCGCTAGTTATCACTGTCAACTGCAGTTTCGAGCGCATTTATATGTAGCTTACGAAAGCAGCGTGTAATTGACCGCTGTTCCTCTTAGCAGCATGAAAAACAAAACTTTAGTTCAATGGATTATAGAGGATATGGTTTCGAAAGCGTGCAAAGAGCGCTCCCTTTACAATCACTAGAAACTCATCTTAGTTCGAAATCAATGAAGTTGTCTACACTGCAAAATTAATCTCTTTCTTGCAATTCACGTCTTTGTTTGTTATTGAGAGGATTCTCGAGTGTGCAGAACTTTGGCGAAAACTTTGGCGTTTTGAGCGGTAAGTGGATTATAACTCAAACACCTCTGATTGGCCATTGCGTTCAAGAGATCAACAAACATTGGCGCACCCCTGGTTGAAGACCCTTGATTTAGAAAAAAAAAATGAGCGTACTTACCTCTGTATATTACAGTTTTTACAATCACTAGGACACATTTCTCAATATTTTCTCATTTTTCAAAACTCTTCACACAGTTCTCCTAGCCAAATAACCAACTTTTAACTGGCAGAGCAGTTCATTTCGCATTCAAAACGCACTAAAACTACCAAAACACTTCATACACACGTGTTTTAAATCAACTCATTCTTCTATAACACTAGCAAAAGTTGTCACCCAAAAAACAATGACATAAAAACACTGACAACGGGTAGCATTACGCTGTTTTCTTCTGTAAAACTTCTTTACAGAACAAGAATTGCACCTCTGCTGTTTAGATTCACTGCAGTTTCTGTTACGTTCACATTACAGTACAAAATTATTCCTAAGTTTTTCCCCTTTTCTATAGATGGTAATGAAATTAAAAAATGTAAGTGTTCATTATCATCTAATTGTATTGATAAGATTCCATTTTATAGATTAGAAATATATTGAAATATGTTATTACTGTAGAAATCTAGCACATTTTGTGGTTGTGTCGAAGTAGGAATTGAATGAATGTAATTTGAAAGATGTAGTCATTGACTGCATTTTGTGCCAAAGCAAAAACAATCCACAGTTTGGGTCACAAAGACTGATGTTGTGCTCACTGTGTGAAGAGTTTTGAAAAAGTGAGCTAAATATTGAGAAACTGGTCCTAGCAATGGTTTAAAAAAAAAAAAAAAAAAAAAAAAAAAAAAAAAAAAACTGTAAACTGGGATACATATCTTATGTCAAACACTCATTTCAGAAAGCACCACAAGAAAAGCTACTGTAGAGTCATAAATTTAAGATTTATTGTAACAAAACCAGGAACTATTTGTGTGGTTGGTTTGAGCATCATTTCTTACAGATAAATTGGATTGCATTACAGGACTTGACGAGGTCATGCTGGTGTAAAGAGGCGGATGAGTGTGTGTTTATGTGTGTGTGTGTGTGTGTGGCTCATTGATCAGCATGTGACGACAGCACTGGGCAGAATGCACAGTTCATTTACAACTGGTGCGTGTGTGTGTATATGTTTCTGATACATATACATCTATTGGCATGTATGCATAAAGGGTCATCTTGTTCTAGACACACAGTTCCCTTAAAAAGCATTGGTATACAATATTTTTCTTATTTACAATCATTGGAAAGAGAAAAAGAAACAAACAAAAAAAAATCACCATTTCTCGCAGAGAAGATTAGTAAAAAGTGACGAAGTCACCATAAAAGAGTAAGCAACTCCTAGGAGTTAGTCTTTCAAATTTCCACTAAATTTCTAGTTTTTATACAGGCCCGAAGCCTTGATTTACTGAATAGATACAGTATTACTTTAAGTGCCCTATCTACAACAGTTAAGCGTGGTATTACTAGTGTGTACCGTACAACACAATTTAATGTCAACGCAATCTTCTGTTTTTAAATCAACTTAAAGTCTGTTGTAGCTTCTCTCACATATGGTAACTAATAAACAAAATCAAAATATCCAGAGACTTGATGTTGGTAATGACAAGTTAACATCGCAATAATAGTGTTGAATTATATAGGTATCGGTTTAAGGTAAATAAAAGTTAAAACAGTCAGTAATCAGTAGTGACCTGCTCTTAAAACTAGTGAAATGGGTGAGGCACGGTAGAGCGCAGGTCACTCTTGTGTTCTCTTAAAGGGATTTGTTGAGATCTTGGTGGACTTTGGGGGAAGTGGCGTCATAATACGTTGCCTATTTGGCCCAGTTTCGTGATCTTTCAGAGGCGTTGTAGGTAGATTACTCACAGCTTCATATTGGTTGACTGCAGTAAAGCAGAATATACTCCACTTGAGTATTGAGTGAGCATTCAGTCATCATCCACTCAGCCTCATGTCGTTCTAACTGATTTACTCAAAAGTGGCAGCATTGGTGCAAGAAATGCTGTCAGAGAACGTCAGTATTGGGCAAAAGACCAAGAACTGCGTAATAAAGCCAACGACATGAAGGTGAGTAGATGATGGCAGAATGCAACGACTCCTTCAGAGCGGTGTGTCGTAGTAGTCCGCAGGTCGCTCGCTCTTGGCCGGCCTCTGTTGGTCCTGCTGATGTTGTTTCATGATCTCCTTCACCTCCTCCTCCAGCTCTGGAGGTATGATGAACTGGTCGTCGGGGTCAGGTTGAGCGGGAGCCGTGAAATAACCCCCAGTTTTCTTGGAAGGAGCCTCGGCCACCTCAATCAAGTTGTGGCTCTGCTCCTGCGGCGCCACCGAGCCATTCCCCCTCCGCTTCCCCAAGGTCTTGCTCCAAGAATCAAAGTTCCCAATCTTCTCCGTATCCAGCACAGGCTCCAGAAGCTTCTCTGGGGTTTCCGGTGTGCAAGGTGGAGGCGGCGGAGGCAACAAACAGTGGACGTCAGCCTCCACTTCCACTCGACTCCCGTTAGAGAAGACGCCAGCTATGGGCTCCTCGTCCTCGCTGTCCAGGCCGTTGTCCGAGAGAGCGCTGGAAAAGGTGGCGCTGGAAAGTTGCCTCTGGAAGGAGCCGCTGGCATTGGGCGCTAGGTGGAGCGAGCAGCAGGGCAGGCGCGGGTTCAGCTGTGGCGCGTGGCTCTGCGGATGGAGGTGGATGTGCGAGTCCTGCAGGAGGAGAGGCGGCTCGTCCGAGGACGCGGTGGATCCCACTTCGGAGCTCATCTCGGAAGCGCTGACCTCGGAGCTGATCTCGCTGCAGGAGGACGGGTGCACGCCCGCAGAGGAGGGCGGGTACAGGCCCGGGCCGGGGCTCGGCGGAGGCTGTGGCGGCGCGTGGATGCTTTCGGACCCCGAGCAACAGCAGCAACAGCAGTCCTCCGCCACGCTGAGCTGCACCACCACAGCGCTCAGGCTGTCCGTGCAGCCGTACGACTGCGCCAGAGTGCACAGCTTCTTGGCAGCCGCCAAAGCATCGGGGACCTTCCGAACGGCCTCCACCGCCTCGCTGGGGTCCATGACGTCGAAGAGACCTCTGCTGCCCAGGATGAAGAACTCGTCTCTGGGGGTCAGCGGGAGCGTATTGACGTACGGCCGAGGCAAGACTGCCGGGTAGAGGAATGAATAGCCCATGATGCGGGTGGAGTCGGTTACGCCGTTCACTTTGTTGTCCTGTTTAAGAAGAGGAATTTGCCGTAGTGGCGCACTTTGGTGAGTGAACATAGCTCTTTGTTAATTGTTATAGTTAAACGATGTTCAAAGACTGCGTTTGTGTGAGTTAAAGGAATGGTTCACCCCAACATTCAGCCTCAAAGCTGTATTGTATTTAATTTCTTCCATTTGACGAATCGTATAGCTGTTTCACCCAGTCACTGGGATTCTGCAGTTTCAAGCCCCAAGCAGCATATACGGCAACAGTTTACTCTAAGGTTAATTAGTTAACATTAGTTAATGTATTAACTAACGTGAACTAACAATGAGCAATACATTTGTTACAGTATTTATTAATATTTGTTGTATGATAGTTAATAAAAATAGAGCTGTTCATTGTTTGTTTATGTTAGTTCACAGTCCATTAACTAATGCTAACAAATACAACCTTTGATTTTAAAAACGTATTAGTAAATGTTGAAATTAATATTAAATAAGATTAATAAAGAGTTTTCAGAGTTGTGTGGATTTCTTTTACCTTATCATTATGCCCCTTTGGAGCTTGAAACTGCTGGACTATTATTGTACATACAAAAACAGCTGAAAGATTCTTCAAATATCTTCTTTTGTGTTTCACAAGAAGGAAAAAAATGACACGAGTAAGGGCATGATGAATGACAACAGATATTGAGTTACTCGGTGAACTATCCATTTAACTTCTATAAAATCAACAAATAAGCAGAATCCACCTTAGAGTCAACATGAAATGGCATTTCACTTCCTTAATGTGACTTTCTTCAATGAGAAAAGACAGGCTTTTAGTTTCTCACAGTGAATTGGTGTGCTGATGTAAAATGGGCAATGACCGCAATAAATTCAATTAATTTATTAAATGAAACTAAAACACCAGTAGGTGGCAGCAAGTCATGTCTTAACTTAGTGAGTCATTCATTCAAACGATTCTTCAAAACGGACGATTTTTTTCAGGAATTAAGCAAGTGTCGCATGTCGCCCCAATGTGCATGATATACAGTAGTCAACATTTGAAGTGGATCAAAAAAGCAAAAAAAAATTGTCCTAAGACAAGAACGGGTATTGTTCAAAATTCATGTATAACTGTGATGAAAGGTTTTGATCCACTTCAAATGTTGCCTACTGTATTTTTTAAATAGTATATGTGTTTTCAATGCATAGTATGTTGAAAAGAGTATGCCAAAAGTCCCCGGATGGTCTTCTATTACCGGTAGATTTTCAAAGTGTGGATCTCTGCACACTCGGCTAATATTGGCCACAACCCATTGCGCTTTAAAAGAGGATTTGGTTCAGAACTACAAAAATTAATAAAAAGAACTACAGGTATGGTGGATGTGCGTGAGACCAACGGTTAAGTAGAGACGCCCTGAAAGGGGTTCGATTTATTTGATTTAGCAATATCTAACCTGATGAAAAATATGTTTGTCATGTGTGTAATATTTCATCTGCAACAACATTGTGAACTTGTATTAAGACACAAATAGCACAATAGCAAGACGTTTGTAGATGCATTTGACAATTAACTATTAAATGCATAATTTTGCAAAAAAAACATGAGCAGAGTTCTCCGAATGAAAGAACCACAACTTGCAGATCAGTAGGCAGAATTGTGAGCAGTATAAATGTAATTAAATAAAATGTGTATATGAGGATGTTAACTATGACAGGATGACTGACAGGGCGATTTATGGTGACAGAACGCACATAACTCTGCGACGGAGGGAAATTTTATGACGTGGTAGTTTTTCACAAAGCTTGCCTACTCTTCTGCAACACACTCCACGGTATATACTTTTTCTTCACAAAAAGAGTACATACATACTTAGCATAGTATACGTAGGCAAACTGGGATGCAGCATCTGTCTTTATGAATGGATTGTTGAAACATTGATTTGTTCAAAAACTCTGATTCATTCAGGAATGAAACACCAGTGTGTTGATCGGAGACAGAGTTCTGTTGTGAGTGTGTTCGGAACTATTTTCTATGCCAAAATATAGCAAAAAAAGGTAACTAAAATTAATATGAACTTTTTCTTTACTAAACTGTTGTATTAAATCAATATTACATTTGCAATCGTGCTGATATTTGGGAAAAACAGCACGCTTGTTCGTGTGATATTGCTTAACTATATCATATATAAATCTAATAGGGGTCGTTATGGCGTGTTTTTGTTTGTTTTTTTGCAAAGTGACATACTCGATAACATCATTAAACAACAATTACAATAAATTAACATTACCATATTATCGTAGAAGATACGCATACCTCAAGAGACATTTTTTTTCTCTGGAAAAACGTGCACAGATGAATAGAATAGTTCACAATAAGATCGGGAACAGTGAAACAAACTTTCATTTCATGTTGACTTTAATGCCAGAGGGAAGCGTTCCTCATACCTCAGTGATGATGGCTTTATGCTGTCGCACGCGATCGTATTCCTCCTTGATGCTGATGTTGTGCAGCAGTGACAGCGGGAGCGCCTTGCCGTCGCGACACAGCACGGCCTGACACTTGCCCACGTTGGCGGAGGTCAGGGTGAAGCAGCCAGCGGGGTCTGTGGGGTCGTGACGGATGTGACAGAGCGCTGCCGAACCGCCCAGCTTCTGCCCTGCAGTGCCTAACTTACTATTAAATGGAGAGGGAAAAGGACAGACATGTTTAGTATTACTCAAAAGCTCTCAATACCGATTGTCACCACTTAGTGCTGGGCGGTATACTGGTTCATGCCGAATACTTGTGTTTATTTTTGTTATGATGTGAATTTTTAATATACCGCAATACTGGTTTATGTCGCTTTAACAGCGATTGGATTTTATCTTGATCGATATACGACTTATGCTATAAACGCTGAAGGAAACATTATTATGGCGCGATCCATTTTGCCTAGTAAAACTTTGTTCGCAAATGCTGGCTTGAATGTTGTGCAATACGGTGAGAAAACGAATGGAAACACCTTAACATGTCTCAAATCAATTCGATACACCAATCTGATCGTAAAACAGCCTGTGACTTCATTATGACGTCATTACGTACAGGTTATCTGCTTTAAAGCCGTTTGATGGAAACACACTTTCAACAGCTTTATTCGCATGAGTTTTTTTACAGAACTTCAGATAATTTGATTGACAAGTGGATGGAAACATGGCTACTGTTGTGTTATGTAATGTGTTACTGGGGGTAACACAGGGGGTTACTGGGGATATTCAAATTAATTAACCAAGCATTAATACCATTGATCAGCCCTACCAAACGTGGATGTTTTTTCACTAAGAAACAAACATTGTTATGTTATTTGATTGATATTGTGAAGCTGCTTTGATGCAATTTATATTGTGAAAAGCGCTATATAAATACACTTGACTTGACTTGACTTGACTAAGCGTGACGGTGAAGATGGATGGGTTATATCAACTGTAATTGATAGCTGTCAAATTATATTACAGTGTTTCCAATACTTTGGTTCACAATATCAACACAGCCTTTTGGAAAATTGTTTTGTGGTTGGCATTGACATCGTTGAATAAACATGAGCACTGCACGTTTCGAAGTCAAAACGCAGCGCGGGTGTTTTTATATGAATGTATCTTTGAAGGAAACTGACTGTCTTTAGAAAAGTTTCGATGTTATTTCAATTGAATTTTTCTTTATCTTCCCTGATAAAGCAGCATTTATGAGCGCTGCTGCTTTGTGTACAGCCGTTACCGTGGAAACCGCTATTTCTGCCGCTCCTACAGCGCCTCCTGCTGGACCTCTTTGTAAACAGCATTGCAAACCTGGATTAACTAGTGTGGAATTTTTCTACAATATTCACTCATGACAGTAAAATAGGGCATTCTAAGTCAATCTACTGCAGTATTTCCTCTCTCAATCAGTAAAAAATGTGGTTTTAACCCAGTCGAACTTGAAAAAATTACATTTTTTTTGTCATACTGCCCAGCACTATCACCACTTATTATGCGTGCATTTACCGCTGCATGACCAGGAAGGTGTTGGTCATGTAGTCTTCCTCGCTCTTGGTCCTATGCAGTTCTTCTGCCAGTATGTCGTTCATGGTGCACTGGAGTAAATACGGCACCTCCACGTTCCTGTCACCGTCGAACACACCGTACAGAGCTTCTCTACTGCCGCAGAAGCTGTTCACAGACAGCGCAGCCACACACAGTCTGCAACGCAAACAGCACACATCACACTCAGAAACCGTTCACACAGAGGATCTCTGAAGTCTGTTATCCAGGGGCACTCACTTGTTTTTGACGCCTGAGGCTTCGGTGTAGCCGTGACTCCAGACAGCTGGCCCTGCTGCGCTCTCATTGGCTGAGAACGACGAGGGAGGCGGATCGATTCGGAAACAGCGGATGTTACTGTAAGTTGAAAGATGTGGAAGTAATCATGTTTTATCAAATATGAATTCTTACAGTAGGTTCGAAAGCAGACGTCAAGTCACTTTTATTTCTATATAATACAGATGGTAGCAAAACAGCTTCACAGTAATGAACACGAAAATAACGATACACTTGTTTGTTCACAGTTTGAACGTTCTTGTTTCCATTTGTTTAATTTCAAGATCTGAGGTGAATTATCCATTGTTGCTTTCATGGCTACAAAGCTGGGAGCTCTAAATGATATTCAAAGTCAAATTACACATTTTTAACATTAAAGCACATAAACAGTACCTGAGATTATCATTGCCACACTTTAATAGAAAACATTTCTAAAATAGAATCGTCGCACGTCGTCACTGGTTAGGACAAAAACTCTGATTAATATGGAAAAGATACCTTTTATCGCATGTCACGGCACGTGTAGTTAGGACACGGTGTAATGATATCTCTCAAGGGTAGCATGTACAGAGTGAACAGCAGCGGTCCCAGTACTGAGCCTTGTGGTACGCCATACTGAACTTGTGATCGATAAGACATTCATGTACTGCTACAAACTGATAACGGTCAGATAAGTATGACTTAAAACCATGCTAGTGCAATTCCACTAATGCCAACATAGTTTTCTTTTCTATTTAAAAGAATGTTGTGGTCAATTGTGTCAAATGCAGCAGTAAGATCGTGCAACACTAATAGAGAGATACAACCACGATCGGATGATAAGAGCAAATCATTTGTAACTCTAATGAGAGCTGTCTCAGTACTATGGTACGGTCTAAATCCTGACTGAAAATCCTCACAGATATCATTTCTTTCAAGAAAGGAACACAGTTGTGAGGATACTGCTTTTTCTAATATCTTTGACAGAAAAGGTAGATTCGAGATCAGTCTGTAATTGACTAATTCTTCAGGATCAAGTTCCATTTTTTTAATAAGAGGTTTAATAACAGCCAGCTTAAAAGTTATTGGTATGTATCCTTATTACAATGATGAATTAATAATATTAAGAAGAGGATCTATAACTTCTGGAAGTTTTTCTTTCAGTAGCTCAGTCGGTTTATGGTCTAACATACATGCTGTTGATTTTGATGATTCAACGCGTTTAGACAATTATTCCTCTCCTATAGCAACGAATGAATGGATTTTGCTGTAATTGGACATTAACTTCTGAGCTTCAAAGGTGTTCATTATAAAAGTATTACTGAATTTGTTTAAGGTCAATCAGATGAAATATTTGAACATATCAATATTTGCTGAGAAAGCCCCCAAATGAAGACAATTCAAATTATTATTATGTCAGACAAAAACATTGGACAGATATTTAAAAAAGTGGCTTTGCACGCTACATCAAGCCTTTTCTGAGTTAAGGAATACGTTTCAATAATTGTAGGAAAATCCCTTATTGCATCTATTTTTTTTTTTTTTACATTATTATTTTTGTACATCATCTTTTGCAATTAATCTCACTAAACTATAGAGTTAATTTCAACAATACTCAATTTAGGAGAAAAAAAATAAGTTTCATAGTTGCTGAGTATATGTACACCTGGGAAAATTCTCATTTATGGCATTGACAGAGGTGGAAGAACATGCACGTGTCCCCTTACTTGAGCTGCTCCAGGGTCTTGTGGTCCAGATTCAAGCGCAGGTTTCCTGTTAGATCCAGCTCCTGAAGTTTGGGAGGTAGACTCTCCGGTAAGGTGATCTCACTCAGCTCATTACAGCTCAGATCCACACACTACATACACAACACAAGCGCAAATATATGAATGCCATACAAGCTGTGTAGCGCACAGTAGGATGTTTGATTAATCATCTGATAGTGGTTATTCGATCTAACTGCAGTGATTTGAGATCAATTTCAATCACATTTTGCCAGTTTATAATAAAAAAAACACATTGTAAAGTACATAAGTCAAGGGTTTTCCTTCATCCAAAATGAAGGTTTGTGGGTTTAATCAGACTAATAAAAAAACGGTGCAAATAAAGCACCATTTCCATGCATTGAGTTGAAGAGAACAAAACCATCAGTTCCTGATAAACTGGCGCTAAATATCACTAAGGAAAGTACGAGAAGCCACTGTATATAATAAATTAAATGTGTCTCAGAGCACCCAGATGAACCGCAATAAACGTGCTGTCTTGCTGACTGCTGGCAGACTGCTGTTTGGGAACACAGTCATGTAAGAGAGTTCAGGGAGGGAATTATCCTGAACCACTTTGACGACAGACTTTGCTCAGGCATTTCAGAATGACCAAAACAGCAATTCAATTGTTAAAGTCCCCCGTAGTCAATCATTTTATCCCTTAAAGCTCTTAAAAACTCTTTATCCCTAAAAATCTTTGATCACCAAAATGACATATTTAAACATTTTTCCTCATGCCTTAAAATAGCTTGAATGTAACTCGACACCCTTGGCTCATTTAGTATACGCGGTTCTATGAATATACAAATGAGCCCCGCCTCCACTCACTCACACAGCTCAGAGATCCACTGGTTGACGACCACAGTTTGTCAGAAACACCAGCGATTTCAAAGCGTGTTTTTGAGACTGTCTTTGGTTCACTGCGGTTTTAAGCAGAAAATACTCAGCAATGGTGTTGACTTGTGAATTTACACATGCTTTGTCTTAAAGCATATTAAAAACACCACATAGACATATAAACAACATTAAAAACTGGATTTTCACCACAGGGGGACTTTAATTGCAATAATTTGTATGACAATTAATTTAAGATAATGACAGGCCCAGTGCTCGGTGAAATCTCACTAGTCCATAATATTTATAATAATCCATAACATAATTTGCATAACTGCATATTAAACATCACATAGGAAAGTTTTGGTGTCCTGCAGTATTTTTGCTTCTAATGTGGACAGTAGGGTTGGACACTCGCAACTGAATGACTTTCATGGCACAATTTGTTTCCATAAACAGTTCTTGCGCGTGCATCGTTCTGCCATACTAAAACACACGGACAAAAGGAGTGGGAAGGAGTGAGGGAATTAAAGCTAGTTTTGTCAACTGAAATGTAGTAATGTGAAGAACACTGAAAACAACCAGAGCGTGAGTGACCTGACCTTCATCTCCATGAGCTGCATGACCTCGGGGAAGACCTCGATGCAGTTGGAGTGAGCCACCAGCGTGTGCATGCGCCTGCAGTTCAGGATGGTGGTGGGCACTGCCTTCAGCCTGTTCCCACTCAGGTCCACCTCCTCCAGCTCCTCCAGCTTGGCCATTTTACTGCACAGCAGACAATATTGATTTGCTGAATATACTGAATATAATATACTGTACATACACACAGATTCTATGAATCAGACTGAATTTAATTTGGATGAGCTGAATGTGTGTGTCAGTATTTTCAAGTGTGTGTGTGTGTGTGTAGCTTTAGTCTAGGAATAAATTTGTCACAGTTTTTGGACACCTCCCTTTGGGGATGTCTTCAATTATTAATTATTCAATTATTGATATATAAGTAGATGTTTGAGAGTGTCACCTGGCTGGGAAGGTCTGCAGGTGATTGTAGGCCATGTGCAGGATCCTCAGGTGTGTATGTCCCGTCAGCTGAGGCACACATTTGTCCGTCAGGTGGTTGTTGGTCAGATAAAGCTCCTGTAAGATACTGTTGCTCTCTTCTGACAGACTGGATGCTGGGAGATTCTCCAGCTTGTTGGCTGATGCATTCAGACACCGTAAACTGAAGACAAATCACATGTTATTGACAGTGAGTTACTGACAGTCTCACTCGAATGCAATACGTTCAAGCACTAACATTCAACTTCTGAGACACAAAAACCCTTAGTAATTGCGTTTTCAAAGTTTTCAGCGGTGGAGGTTTTTGTTTTTACTGCTTTCGTTTACATGACACCGCTTTCAACAAAAAACAGAAAACTTTATACGCATTTTGACTGTTCATTTGCAACGACCAACTTTTGAAAACCAACTTTTCTCTATAACGGTAAACTACAAAAACGCGAATTTGTGAAACCGTGACGTGCATGTGTTCAGTCTATAGGCATGCACGAGTACTTGACAACCAAACCAACAACGGCAGACTACAGGATTGTGTTTGTGCTACCTCTAGATACTGAATTTATTAACACCTCTTCATTAAAGTGTAGATTTACCGCACCACGACCAGCGGAGACATATTATTTACATATGTGGTTTCTTTACTTTAATACAGCGTTTTTAGATTCGTTTTCGTGGATCCGCTGTGAACGGGCATCATTTTGACTAGATCCTCAAAGAAACTAGATCCTCCCATTGATATAAGATTACAAAAAAAGATTAAAATTCATAAAACTACTGTTCAAAAGTTTAAAAATTTTTTTTTTTTTAAAATAAATTACTTTTATTCAGCAAGGATCCTTTAAATCCGACAGCAAATACATTAATAATGTTACAAAAGATCTCTTGCTCATTGTATGTATGCAATTGTACCATTTACACAAAAATATTATGCAGCACAACTGGTTTTCAACATTGATAATAATAATCAGAAATGTTTCTTGAGTATCACATCAGTATTAAAACGATTTCTGAAGGATCGTGTGACCCTGAAGACTGGAGTAATGATGCTGAAAATTCGGCTTTGATCACAGGAATAAATGACATTTTAAAATATATTTAAATACAAAACAGTTATTTTAAATTGTAATAATATATCGCAACATTACTGTGTTTACTGCATTTCTGACCAAATAAACGCAGCCTTAGTGACCAGAAGAGATTTATTGTAAAGTAGTTTAACTGATTTAGGACAGGTTCATGTATGAGAACAGCACATCTAAACTCTGATGCAAACTCCTGTGAGCTCGTACGTCTGATGGAAACAGTGAGCGCTTTGGAACACTGCACGTTAACATGTTGCTAGTCTAATAATGTGAGCTGGTTTGCTGATCTCAAATGTCTGGCTGGTCTTCTGGTTTTAGAGGCGTCTTGGAGACTTTTCATCTGGTCAGGACAGCTTAAACCAGCGAAGACCAGCAAACCAGCTGAGGCTGGTTGAGTCCTTTATTTTAGCAGACCACATACAAACATTGAGTAAAATAATCAATGTTTAACTAATCACCCCTGTTTTGGATATTTTCAGCACTGAATGGACTGTAAATCTTTTTACAATCAACGTTGCACAAGGAACTTGTCACAGTGCCTTCTGGGATTGTTTTCAGGAGCATTTTTATAATGTGGCGGCTCACTGGTGTTAGGAAGAGAGCTCTGATGTGCTGCTGCTCTTCAGTGTGTTTGTGTCTCACCTCTCTGATTTCAGGAAGAGATTACAGGGAAGCTCGATGAGATGATTGTGCTGCACATCCATCACCTCCACGACGGGACGCTCCACTCGCTCCGGCAAGCGCTTCAGCTGGTTATGACCGGCCAAGATCTTCCTCAAACTGCCACTGCACAGCAACCTGATGGTGGAGATTACAGGGAGGTCAGTGTGGCAGTGCAGAAGCTCACATCAAACACACACACACACACACACACACACACACACACACACACACACACACACACACACACACACACACACACACACACACACACACACACACACGTTGTGTTTTCACGTTTTATGGGGACTTTCCATAGACAATGATTTTAATGCTGTACAAACTGAATATTCTATCCCCTAATAAAATAAAATAAAATAAAACAAGACAATAAAACAAAAGTCAACATTGGCTTGGCTTTAAGGAACTGAGGGATTTGAAATGTTGTAAAAACAATGCAGAGATGACATTTTTATAACTCAACAGGTGAGTAAGGTATTTTATTGAACAGATAAATTGCCATATGTAGCTCTCCAACAGAGTTTATTGTAAAGCATTATCTATTGTGAAGGGTCATTTCATTATGGTTGTTGTGTTGTGTGGTTGTTGTGCTGGAGTTTTCAAGGAAGTACCGTGTGTCTATTAATGGGTAAAGCTACTGTAACGTTTTGAGCTAGTCAGTTTGAGATCCGTTCCATCTATACTGAATATACTGTATCTCTTAAGCCTAGTAGTGAATGCCGAAGCGAATGCATGCCATTTTGTTTTTTAATTGCTAGAGAGCCAAAAGTTATTTTGTGAACCTTTAATTGTTTTTTTCAATAATAGGGCCCTATATAAATGTATTATCATAAACGGTGGTAAAAAAATGAATAAATAAAACTTAATTTAATCTTTTAAAATGTAATCAAATGAAATGTATTTATTTTTTGTGCTGCACAACAGACTGACTGCTGTCTCACGTCACCAAGGTCAGATAAATCCCATCACATAGAGACTCTTTCACCTAGATATCATCATATAGAGACTGTGTCTGTTCCCCGAATTAGGACATACAAAAACTCCCAAACCCATTTTCAACAAATAAAGATCAAATATAATGCAGATGAACAAATGATGAAGCTCGGTTTGCTGAATATAAGATCCCTTTCTACAAAAGTAATTTTTAGTAAATGATATGATCACAGATAATAACCTACTGTAGATATGCTATGTTTGACAGAAACCTGGCTAAAACCAGACGATTACATTACTTTAAATGAGTCCACCCCGTAAGATTACTGTTATAAACATGAACCTCGTCCGAAAGGCAAAAGGTGTTGCTGTAATTTATAGTAATATCTTCAGTATTACTCAAGTGTTCTAGTTTCAAGTATAATTAGTTTGAAGTGATGGTGCTTAATGTAACTATCTAGTGTAAATGATAAATCCTGTTTGAGATTTGTGCTGGCTACTGTATGGCCACCAGGGCACCATACAGACTTGATCAAAAAAGTCACTGAATTTCAGAGTTGAAAAATCAGAGTTATTACTGGCTGCAGATAAAGTCCTAACTGATGGTGATTTTAATATGCATGTAGATAATGAAAAAGATGCATTGGGATTGGCATTTAAAGACATTCTAAACTATTAGTTAAACTCGAATATTGCGTAGGCAACACGTATCAGGACTGACTCATTGTCGTAATCATACTTCATATCTAATATTGTCACATGGAATCAATGTTGATGGCGTTGAATTTCTGCAGCAGAGCGATGACATCTCAGATCATTATCTAGTCTCGTGTATACTTCATTTAGCCAAGACTGCAAAACAAACTCCCAGAACTACTAGAACTATCACTTATACCACTAAAGGTTTGAGATTGAGAAAGACTAAAGATAGATTTATAAATAATCTTCCTGATCAGTTTCTACTCTTTGGCATACCAGATAGCTTAAAAGAACACGATGTTGCAACAGAAATTATTGACGCTTTCTTTTCCAGCACTTTAGACAAAGTTGCTCCTTTGTGCTTAACAAATATTGAGGAAAATAGTCCGACGCCGTGGTAAATTGAGCACACTCAGGCCCTCAAGAGAGCAGACTGGAAAATGGAGCGCAGCTGAAAGAAAACAAAACTAGAGGTATTTCGCATTTTGTGGAAGGAAAGTGTTATTGCATACAGAAAGGCCTTAAAAACTGCTAGATCTGCTTACTTTTCGACTCTCTTAGAAGAGATCTAACACAACCCTAGGTAAATATTTGATACAATGTCAACATTAATAAAGCAGAGAAATAACGCTTCAACTTCAGACATTTCCTAACAGCACAGCAGTAATGACTTTACGAATTTCTTTACTTGCAAGATTGATAATATTAGAGAGAAAATTAAACCATGCAACCGTCTACTACATTATTGCATCAAGCAGTGCATTGTAGTGTAGTTAAATCATCAAAATCAACAACATGTATGTTAGACCCTATACTGACTAAGCTACTGAAAGAAATACTTCCAGAAGTTATAGATCCTCTTCTTAATATTATTAATTCATCATTGTCATTAGGATATGTACCAATAATTTTTAAGCTGGCTGTTATTAAACCTCTTATTAAAAAAATGCAATTTGATCCTGAAGAATAGGTCAATTACAGAGTGATCTCGAATCTACCTTTTCTGTCAAAAATACAAAAAAAGGCAGTATCCTCACAACTGTGTTCCTTTCTTGAAAGAAATTATATCTGCGAGGATTTTCAGTCAGGATTTAGAGCGTACCATAGTACTGAGACAGCTCTCATTAGAGTCACAGAATATTTGCTCTTATCATCAGATCGTGGTCTCATCCGATCAGCTCTCTATAAATGTTACTCGATCTTAGTGCTGCATTTGATACTATCGACCACAACATTGTTTTGAATAGACTCGAAAATTGCGTTGACATTAGTGGAATTGCATTGATATGGTTCAAATCACACTTATCTGACCGTTATCAGTTTGTAGCAGTAAAAGAAGAGATGTCTTAAAGAAAGCATCACATTAGTTTTTACTGTTATGCTGAAGATACGCAGCTCTATATTTCTTTGCGCCCTGACAAAACATACAAATTCACAAAATTAACGGAATGCATAGTTAATATAAAAAATTGGAAGACTAGAAATTTTCTACTAAATTCTGAAGAAAAAAAACCCCCTGAGGTTTTAATTATTGAACCAAAAACCTCCACACATAATAACCTAGAATACTGTCTAACAATTGATGGCTGCTCTGTCAAGTCTTCGTCGTCAGGAACCTGGGTGTGCTCTTTGATACCAATCTTTCATTTGAAAGCCACATATCGACCTTCTGTAAAACCACACTTTTCCATCTTAAAAAAAGAAATCTAAATTACGACATATGCTCTCAATGATAAATTGCGAAAAGTTAGTTCATGCGTTC